>JABJUM010000014.1:0-1339791 GCA_016169955.1 Phytophthora vignae f. sp. vignae
CCGTCCACTTGTAGCGTTACAGTCCTTAAGTTTGTCTCCTTGACAAACTTATCTCCTACCAAGCGAATGGGAGCTGCGGCTCTGTCTTGAGGAGGGCATTTCGGAGGATCTCTGTTAGGGGACATTCGTATTTAGGACGCGGCCTCTCATAAGGGTCGGCCTCGCGGTAGAACGGCCACGGCTGTTCCGTGCAAAAAACACAGGTGTTTTTTGCACGGAACTCCGAGTACTTTTTCGTGGGCATACTCAGTGCCAGTGCGGCGAGCGGGCGCAGGGGGTACCGTGCACGGCGCGTTGGATACTGGAACCAAGTTCGAGTGACAACTTGTGTATTTTCGAAGAGATCCGAGTACTCACCGCCGTTGCATATCTTGGCCCTAGACGGCTCGATTCTGTTTAAGTTTATACACGTCTCTACAATTTGATACGGATAAAGTGTACTAATACTACTAATAGTATTGCGGAAACATCAGAAAAAGTAAGCAAATATGATTGAGTCAGTCATGGTAGCCTAAAACTCTGTTCCATACCATCACCAATTACCTTTGTGGCGTTTAGGCCCTCGCTCCCTCTCCAGTGCTCGTTTCGCCCATGTTTCGCAGATCCAGCTGCGGTCTTCGTCCGGGTAGTACTTCTCCATCAGCCTCACGAGCTCTTCGTCCAGATCGAGCTCAAAATCCTCACATGGTTCGTGCTTGTGTGAAAGCTTCGTCAGCATTACGGTGTTGTTGTATCCACGACACTCCATGCTAAACATCAACGCACAGTTTTCGTTCAAAAACTTGGCCATGAAGACGCGAGCAGCCTTCTTATCGGGAAACCCCCTGTACTTCTTGGATTGTGGGGGCCCGCGCAGAAATTCCTCCACTTCTGGCTCACCAGCAACGGACGGTTCAGAAATGCTCCATACAACGGGGTTACCGCGATTAACGACCGCATTCTTCAGATAGCCAACTCGAGTGGCAACAAGCTCATGGAAGGCGTCGCGCTCTCTTGGTGAAAATCTCACCTCTTCGGAGTACTTTTCAAGCTGGTCAATCATTGAGTCGTACGAATCTGGCCCCGAGCGCTTCAACTCGCTTACAAAGCGGTCGAACACAGTCATGTCACCACAGTGGCTCACACAGTTCCACAACTTATCAATCTCGTAATATCCGACGATACAAGACGGACTCCAATACGTCGCCTCATTAAAAATTGACTCCAAAATGCGCTTCTGATCAACGTGACCGGGTAAAGCGCGTGCAAGATGCACTAAGGCTTCCAGGACCTCATTGTCAGTCACACGGCTGCAGCACGAAAGGAACGGAGACTTAATCACTCTCCACCCGAAGCCTTGTATCAGAATGAGAATCGCCGACTCGATGTCAACGTGAGTTTCTGCGCAGAAAATCCCAGCGACTTGCTCGAAGTAAACGCTACGTTTCGTATCGGCGACGGTGGTTGCAAACCTGAGGAGTGGGGAGGAAACGATTCTTTTCCGGATCGCATGGAGTCAGACAAGATTGCAGGACGAGAGGGCGTAACAGACGCCCCCAGATAGCTAGAGTAGGTTCATTTCAGATTTAGCTCTGAGCGACAGAAGCGATTCCTTCGACACGACCGTTCATCCCGGCTCCTCGCTATGGCTTCACCCCGCCGGTTTGCCTTCCTTAAACCGAACGCGCTAGGCACGGTAGCCTTCGCGTACGGCTCCACCAGTGGGGGCGAGACGGGGACTGCGGTGGCGGTCAGCAGGGTCGCTAGCGGGCGCTGGAACGACTTGGGCCCATTCGAGACGGAGATAGCCGCCGATGAGTTTGACGCCAGGTCAGTCACGCAGGAGGAGGCGGCCAGTGGCATCGGAACGTACCTGGGCGCCTACATCTGTGCGGCGCGCACGCCTCCTGCGTCAGCTCGTGATTGGGACTACGGGGTTGTTGTGGATTACACGTGGAACGGACGGTCGGGGGCAGGTGTGCTGCATGTGCTGTTTGGAGACGAAACGTTGGAGTTATCGTTTGACGAGGGAGCTTTCGTGCCGTTGGCGCTCGAAGCTTACGCGCTGCGTCCTTGCTTTCGTCTGGCCGTCATGCATACAATGCTGCGCGAGATGCGTGACGTCCACGATAAAGTGACCGCCCATTTTAATGGCCAGGGCCGAAACGGGACTCGGAATTCGAAGACTATTCGTCGTGCGGTTGGACAAGGGGTGCTGGATGAGCACCAGCTCATTCCGGTTTTTGACGTTATGACAGCTCGGGTCGGTTATGTGCCAATCAGTTATGTGCTGGATTTCGTGTATTATTCTGGTGGCCGTCGACGCCGGCCGAGTCATGTTTCCATTGGTGACTCTGTTTTTGACGGCGTGGTGAACGGGGGCAGGACATCTGATGCGACAGGAGCGCAGCAGATTCCCACCGATACTACGGAGAGCCGTTCCACGCGTCGTGGTGCGGCCGAGCAGCTTGAACTTGGTGGTTCGGATCCTCAACAGCCCGTGGTAGATGCTGCTTCCGCTACTCGGACCATCGAGTATCATGACAATTCCGGTATTTTGAGTGACTCTGACGACGACAGTGAGGGTGAAGCGATCGCTGTTCCGAGTCCGGCGCCTATGCTGCCGCAGCGTCGACCAGCTTCGGAAGCACTGGACGCTAACGTGTCACGTCTCCAACGGATGCGTAGCCAGTTTTCGGATGACCCTGACATGCAACGTGATCTGGACCAGTTTATTTTGTTTCGCGAGACAGGTTTGGCTTCGGGATGTCCGAGTAGTATTCGCAGAGCTTATCCGACCAGTGTGGCGGGAGATGGAGGAGCTCAGTTCCGGCCTACTGCGTTGCAATCGGCTGTTCATGACGAGCTCGTTAATGGTACGTATGCGGGGATGCAGGGGCAGCTTCTCATCGAAACTGTCCAATCGGAAGCTGAAGTATTTGATTTTCTGCCACACCCCACGACCTTGCAATGTGTGTACGACTGGAACTTTGGTATTCATGGTGGTCTCTCAACCATGCATTTTGCTCGTGTGGATCCCGACACCAAGCGTGCACAGGCGCGCAAGTATGAAATGCGTAATTTCTCACGGAAGAACCCGTTACCGAAGCCGGCCGTGGCTGCTTCGGTTAGTGACGTGGTTGATGCGATCGACGTGCTCAGTGCATTCAGCTCGATTGTCTTCGGGCCTCCGGTGCTGAATTTACTCCAGGCTGCGCGGCAGTTTCTCATATCTCCACGCATCCGAGCGGACATCCCCGATTCAGCAGCCATTGCAGCTCTCGTTCAGTACGTGGATGAACGCTTCGAACGATTCCGAACTAGAATCGCTCGACGAGATCGCGTGGCGGCGGCATCAATTGCAGCAGAGTTCTCCACTGAGCATGTACTGTATACGAGACTCGTTCAGGCTGTCATCCAGCGCCGAATTGCATCGCTATCTCCGGAACCTCTTGGGAACGTCAACCAAGCCCGAGGACATGCCCGCCAAAATGTCAAGGACCGCAACGTGCGTTATGTCGGAGGAGCACCGCGTAAAGCTCAGCGTACGGTTCCTCTAGAAGTACTGGCGGCGCTACCGAAGCAGCAAGGCAAGTCGCTGTGCATGCGGTACATATCCAATCAGGGCTGCCGGGGTCAAGGTACAACATGCGTGTTCGAAGAGCGAGGGCACTTTCAACCAAACTCGCTGCCGTCGATAGTGCGGGACCACATATCTAAGCATTATGGCGGGGTTCGCCCAGTTGCTCCTAAAGAAGAGGCATCCGAAGCGTGAAGGTGCCTGGAGGTGGACGTCGGGTGCGCCACCTCTAGGCCGGCTCGAAAGCCACCCGATCAGTGCGGCGAAATTGACAAACCTGCGCAAGTAGCTCACGCAACGAGCACAAGAGCAATGGTCCAGGTCGGCGAACGGACAAAGCCCGCGCCAGGCTTGGCGTTAACCGCACCACAAGAGTTCTGCCACGGGTGCGAGACCACTCCACCTAGCAGTTTCAGCAAACCTCGGCATAGCGATCATCAGGACGCCGCTGGGATGGGTTCGTTGCGCGGCTTGGTTCCCCAACAACGTTTTCATGGTACGGGCGAGATTACTCCCCGTGTCAGTGCTGACGGCAAGAGCGAGATCCCTCCTCTAGTCAGCTTCGACGATACGAGCGAGCTCCCTCCTCGTAGCCGTCTGTCGATACCTGTTTTGTGTCGTAAGGATTCGAAGCCGGGCGCTGAGGAAGCTGGTACATCCTCTGGTAGCAACGAGTTCAGTCCGAAGCCAAGTATCCCCAGCATCGGTGTGTCGCCTGCAAGCATGAGTGATTTTCTCACAAAGAAGCGCAGGGGCTTCGCCCAAACGCTGTTGGCTCAGACCCGCTTGCTATTCAATGCGCGTGCTGGGCTTCGAGATGCCCTGCTACAGTACGATATTCAGTGGCCTGAGTCAAGCCCTGCATTTGTGATGGCGGGGGGCTCACGACAGTTCAGGCTGGACACGAGCAAACAACATGCGTACAGTGCGTTTTTACGGCGGTCTCGCATGCGTTTACCTGACTTTGTTCGACTTCTTCGGGGTGAGACTGCAGCGGACCCTCGGCCAAACAAAGCACTGGAGCTACCTGACCACCTCCCCGGCTGGAGGTTCTACGTGCATCGCGGTGAATGGGAAGAAATCGTCCGCCACGGTGTAACTCCAAGCTGGCGACGACCGTTTGGGCCGCAAAGCACGGCGCCATCCAATCAATCACCCATCTGCGCATCGAGCGCTGAATATGCTCGTTAAAGGTATCCGAAAGGGGCAAGACAACTCTCAATATCTGGTACTCGACATTGATCTTCGCGAGTTACTCGACGACGTGACGTGTAGTCCGTTTGGCGCTGTGCAAAAAGGAAATCAAGATCTAGCATTTGATGCGAGAATTATTCACGATCTCTCGCATCCTCGGGGCCGTTCTGTCAACGACAACTCACTCGAAGACTCGACTATCCCGGTCAAGTACAGTGGTGCAGCCGTTTTAGCTCGTCGTGTCCTTGACGTGGAACGCCAGAGTCCTGGATCAGCACGAATGATGACCGGCGACGTGCATGGGGCTTTCCGTAACATTCCGTTAGCGGCAGCGGCGGTAGGTCGGTTCGCGGGGACTCTACCTGAACTGGGGGTGCTCATTATCGATCTGTCCTGCCCATTCGGCTGGACGGACTCTCCAGGGCACAATTGGACAGCAGGGGCAGCTATTAACCACATTCATGCGAGCTCGCGGCCAACCTGGTCCGATCAACCCGTTGAAGGGGCTCTTTATTTCGACGACAAGGCCTGGTGTGATGACCATATCTGCATCGAACCTGACATTGGTACTCGACTGGTAGAAGCCGACTTGTCACTCCGGGCCGCTATGACAGGCGTTTTAGGCCCAGAAGCCTGCAACGAGGAAAAATTTTCACCATGGTTTCGGGTGGGTACCGCTCTAGGGCTCAGGTGGAACCTCGATGAAATGACGCTCTCGATCCCGTCGGAGAAGATAGCTAAAGCCGATCGTCGGCTTCGGGACATGCTTTCAGCTACGGTCACTACAAGGAGGGATTTGAACAAGCTCCTCGGCAGTCTTCGACATGTGTCAACGTGCATTCTGTCTGCCAGACCGTTTTTCCAGAGAATTGCTGCATTGGCAAGAACATCGCCACGATTTGGCGTTGTCGTGGTGGGGAATGAGGTGCGGGACGATATCCAGTGGTTCCTGAGCATCTTAGCCGCAGATAGTCTCAACGCAGTCCCGCTCGTGCGATTCTCTCAACAGCACCAGCCAGATATCCACATTACGATGGATGCAAGTGATCGAGGGCTGTGCGCGCTATTTGCTGCGCGGAAGCAATATGTTCAAGTTGAGTTCACTGCAGATGAACGCAAACAGATTGCGGCGGTTAACGCGTCGGGCTCTAGTGATTTTGGTATAAACTTGCGCGAGCTAATGAGCACGGTGTTCGCAGCGCTGGTGTGGGGGCCTCTATGGAGGCGACCGTGTACGTCGGCACCTTGCCACGTAAGGTTCTGGATTGACAACACTACAGCTGTTGCTTGGACGAACCGGAAAGCAAGTCGCAACGAGTACGCACAATTGCTGCTACGTGTATTGGCTCTGCTCGAAGTGCGCTACAATTTCTACAGCACGGCCGACCATATAGCCGGGGAGACCAACGTCATGGCAGACGCAGGGTCAAGGGTGTGGCAATCCCAGAAGATGACTGATCTTTTCTCTGTTTTGTCTCGCGGCTGGACGCAGGTTTCAGTCCCCAGTGCCTCGAGAGATCTCTGCGCTCTTTGGGGGCGCTTCTCCGCGCAGGAGCTCTTGCCGACACATCGCGAATCCACTACAAGCGAGGATGGGGGCAGTGGATAACGTGGTGTCGCTATATGGGCTATCAACCTTGGCTGGGGGAACATGATCGTGACGAAAATGCGGCCAAACTCGGGGCATTCGCGGTGTACTTGTGGAGATTCGGCATGAACAAACGCGGCCAAGGAAATACTTACTCGACCATCTGTGGGAAGCTCTGCGCAGTCCGGTGGTACCATAAAAATGCTGCTGGATATGACCCCGGCGTCAACGCCAGCCATGCTATCTTGCTGCGGGGCATTCGCCGTTTTACGAGTCCAGTATCCAAGCAGCAACCTGTGACGCCCGCACTTTTACTCCGAGTTTTCGACACAATTGATCTTCGTCACGCGCGAGCGCAACTTCTGTGGGGCGGGCTACTGCTCGGATACTTCTTTTTGCTAAGAAGGTCAGAGTATCTGCACATCGGCAATAAACATCATGATTACGTCTTGCGACTCGACGATATCCGGCTACTGAACTCGGACCAGCACTCGGTCCCCCCTCGGCACGCTACCCGCGTCGGCATCCGTCTGTCCGGGGCCAAGAACAACCAGTACGGCCGATTGGAAGAGCGCTTCCACAACAGCTCGGGGCATGCGATATTGTGTCCTGTGAAAGGGGCCCGATGGGTGATGAAGGCGGCAGCCAGGCTCGGCACACAACAGCGCCAGCCTGCATTGGCTTATGGACGTCACACCGGAATTACTGCAAAAGAAGTTGCGTCGGTACTCAAGACGGCGGCCAGGGACTTAGGCGTCGACGACGCGCGGTTTTCGACGCACTCGATCAGAATAGGTGGTGCGACGGCGCTGCTTAACGCCGGTGCGAATCGCTTGGTGCTGAAGCTTATGGGAAGATGGCTCTCGAGCGCATTCGAACCGTACCCTGTGCTAACCGCGGAGGGTTCAAGCCGACTTTCAAGCCTGATGTGTTGAGCCTGACACGACATCGAAGTGGATCATCAATGGGGCTCGCCACTCCGCTCCCTTATCTGGCTAAACACTACGAATTTGCACCCCACGTAATGCGGTACTTGGAAACGCTACGTTTCGTATCGGCGACGGTGGTTGCAAACCTGAGGAGTGGGGAGGAAACGATTCTTTTCCGGATCGCATGGAGTCAGACAAGATTGCAGGACGAGAGGGCGTAACAGACGCCCCCAGATAGCTAGAGTAGGTTCATTTCAGATTTAGCTCTGAGCGACAGAACCCGCCACTCCGCTCCCTTATCTGACTAAACACTACGAATTTGCACCCCACGTAATGCGGTACTTGGAAAGGTCAACAAGCGACGTGATCTTTTTCTTCACTAGTGAATAGCTCACGGTCTCGTTCCATTCTTTTGTGTAGTAATCTCCATTCGTGAGCAATGACTGCAACGCCGCTGAATCCTCCGGTGTATACTGTAGGTGATATACCGCAGCTGCAACATACCCGCCGAATTTCTGGACAATCTTCGTTCCACATTGACGAGGAAATATTAGAAGTGCGTGACGAGAGTATCGATCTTGCTTCGTTGGCATTGGGGGACCGTCGTATTCGCGACACCTTCCGTTTCTCATTCTATCGGCAAACTGTTGATACTCTTCTTTCGACGGCATCGTCACTGTGCTTGTATGCGTCGCCCTCAACCACATTTTGCGCAACGTTCCATCATCGGGATTGAGTAATCCAAGCTCGAGGCTCTCGTCGTTCTCGGGGTCTGGGGTAAAATTCTGGTCTTTCGTACCGAAAGCGAGCCATACGATAGAGTCCTTGTGAACATCGTTCACGTAGTCATCACAGTCAGAATCTCCATTGCTTTCTGATTTAATCTCGTGATCTAGTCTGACTGCAAGGACTTGCAATTGCTTGTTCGGTGGTAATACGTCGTTCAGCTTCTGAATCGTCTGTAGTCTGGAAAAATCCACACCAGTGAGAGCTGCCGTCCCTGATTCGGCCAACACATCGCTATCGTAGTCGTTCTTCAGGAACAACACAGCCGGATAAAGCAACGCCGACACTTCCTCCACCGCTGGGGTGATAGTTTTAGAGATATCTTGGTTCCGGGGGTGTAAAGACAAATGCGCCAACGATTCTTGCAGATGGAAGTAAAAAATCAATGCTGCGTGAACTCCACGTTGAGCTCCCTCGACGGTACATCGCGCCCCAGAAGGAATGACAACGAAGTTTTTCCCCTCTGTTCCCTCTTGGGTCATTTCATGCGGTGTAGTCGCACCGTCCGTCCCATCAACGAAAAGAACTCCACCATCAGAAGGCGAGAAGGGTACGATCAAAATCGCTTCCGGGTTCCCTCCACTATGATCGTTTCCTCCAGCCACCAGTACGACATTATCTTTGTCATACAAGACCCGTTTGTGGCAGTACTTCACCATAATCTTCACTGATTCGTTCCATACCCAAGTGGGTTGTAACGATTTGCATCAGGGTTTCGAGACTGTCCCACCACTCGGCGTCCTCAACGATTTTCACATCTTCTTCGCCCAGCTCCCAGACCTTCTCCAGGGTTTTATTCTTTGACTCGAGCTCGCTCCGGCAATTAAGCTGGACGCCTGCTCTTCATTCAGTGGCAACGTGACGGCTCCGACTCCATCCACTTCTAGCTTAAAATTTTTTGGTAAACTTTTTTCGTGGCCAGCAAATGGGAGCTCCGGGTCGGTCTTGATTAGAGCGTTTCTGAGGATCCCTGCCAGAATGGCGTCGTCTTCAGGACGCGGCGTGTCGTCAGGGTCGGCCTCATGGTAGAAAAGCCACGGTTGGCCTTCAAAGGCGCGCGCAGGGGCGTTCGGATCTCTAGGGACGGTGGAGGTTGAGGTGGCGATGCCGCAACCTTCTTCTTCATCGCAGCAGTCGTCTTCGTCTTCGTCGTCGTAGTCCCTGTACTCACCACTCCCCTTGTCATACGACATTTTGGTAACTGGATCTATTCGCAGTTCGAAGAACTGTCGTTAGGCGGCCCAGGCGAGTTTGTCATCGAGTGACATTCTCGCGACATCCACCGCCTCGGCGATGCAGGCCAGTGTCTCATCAAGCGACGTTCTCGCGACATCCACCACAGGCCAGCACTGGCCCCTGCGTATCATCGAGCGACATTCTCGCGACAACCACCGCCTCGGCGGCACATATTCGCCTGACCCGAATTTGCAGTTTCGAAGGAGCGGTGTATCATTTGAAGTATGATACCAGGGCAGATGCTGCGGCTGCGAGGCAGGCGCAGGAGATGCTTACCGATATGTAGTAAAAGAGATTCCTAACACAGATATAATAAATAATGCTATTTTAAAAAATGCTGTTATCCTAGTCTTTCCGGTGGAGCCCTGGTTGCGTGTCAAGCAAACACAATTTTTGTTTGAAAGTATGATGCAGATGAGCTCAAAATGCGTACGGTATAATTTTGGCTGTTGTGTCCTTGTTGTCGGAAGTCCAATGCAGGAATCTTGCTGCTCCGGAGAACTGCGAACCCCCGGACAACCAGTCCGGGTACCCCCATTGTTTGCTCTCAGTGCCAGTGTGCGTCATTCTCTTTAAGTTTCTTCACTTCTCTATAAATTGATACGGATAAAGACAGATGAACAGAAAAAAGTAAGCTGTTGATCGAGTTTAGGCTACCTAAATCATGGTACCTAAAACGCTGTTCCAGCTAGTTCCATCCATTACTTTTGTGACAATTAGGTCCTCGCTCCCACTCCTGTGCTCGTTTTGGCCATGTCTCGTGGATGCAACTGCGGTCTTCGTCGGAATAGTACTTCTCCATCAGCCGGACAAGGTCTTCGTCCAGACCAAACTCGAAGTCTTGGCATGGTATATGCTTGTGCGAGAACTTGGTCAGTTTTACCGGCTTCGAGCCGTACTTGCATCGATTGTCTCCGCGACACTCCATGCTGAACATCGAGGCGCAGTTCTCATCAATAAACTTGGACATGAACACACTGTTGTGTCACTTCCAAAGGAAATGTAGAAGAGGTATGTATTGAGCAGTTCGTTAGTTTGCACTAGTTGCTCTTGTCCTATGCATACTCTTGGAGGTGAGCGTACTTGCTGTAACTGCATAACAGTCCATACTTGATCAGTTCAGCAACCGTCCTTTCTTGCTGCAGCTGGTCATACTCTGTAGAGTGTTGGTGTTGCTGGGCTAGTCCCCAGCAACGGCTACACAGTGTAGCACCTGCCACAACACACACGTACATCCTTTGATCGAGAAAAGAGGTGAACTCCTTTGATTGTTCGGATCCTCGTAGAAATCTCTCCACTTCTGGACGCAGGCTTTAGGAATGCTCCATGAGTCTGGCTGGCCACGCTTTGCACCAGATATTCAACTCGAGCCGTGGAATGCGTCGCGTTCTCTTGGTGAAAACCCCATTTCGTCAGAATAATTTTCGTGACGCGGAATCATTGATTGGTATGAACTAGGTCCCAAGCGCTTTAATACCCGCTCAAAGCAGCCAAACACTGATGTCGCTGCAGTGGCTCGTACAGTTCCACAGCAGCTGAATCTCAGAATAACCCGCGATACAGGTCGGATCCCAGTACTTTGCCTCGTAGCACGAAAGAAATAGCGTTTTAATCACCTCCCTTCCGAATCCTCGAGCCAAATTAACATCTACAGAGCTGATATCAACGCGACTGGCAGTACGGAAAACATCAGCAACTTGCTCGAAGAAAAGATCAACCAGCGACGTATCCTTCATCTTCACCAGTGATCCACATGGAATCAGTCCATTCCTTCGTACCCATATAGTAAATTCCATTGGTGAGCACAATTTCCATTTGTTCGCACAGCATGCATCGGGATACTCCAACACTACCCACCGCAGGAATCCTGAGGATCCTGAGGATTCCTGCGGTGGGTATTGTTGGAGATAAGCTGCAGCTGCTTCACCACTGTAGAATTTCAGGATGGTCTCCATTGCAGTCTCACAAGGCAGAACAAGAATTCCGTGTCTGGAGTATAGCTCGTCGTATTCGCGGAATCGTCGGCTCTTGATTCTATCAGCAAACCTTTGATTCTCTTCTTTGGATGTCATCGTCACCGTGCTCGTGAATTTAGCCCATAGCCATATCTCATGAAGAGCTTCATTGTCAGGATTGAGGTGGATGACGACGACCGGTGAAAGTTTCTCCTTTTGTACCAATACTGTACGACGTAAATAACTCGTTGTGAGCCCGTCGTCATCATCAGAGTCACCAGTTGTGTCAGACTTAACCTCGTGATCAAGCTTTTTATTCGACGGCAACTCAGCATTCAGGCTTTCAAGCGTCTGCAGTCTGGAGAGGTCGACACCCGTCAGGACAGTCGTCCCCGCCATCACCAACATGTCACTTTCGTAGTCGTCATTGAGCAAAACAACAATTGGATCCAGATTGACAGAAACGTTCATTGCTCGTACGAAGATATCGCTAACCTCCAGATCCCGTGCGTGCGAAGACAAATATTCCATCCAGTCTCCCAAGCAGAAGTAAAATACCAGCGCTGTATGAACTCGCGTTCATCTCCCTTCAAGATGCATCGAACCCCAGAAGCAACGACAACGAGATTGTTTCCCTCTCGGGTCCCAGGCGGAGTAACTTCGTATTGAGTTTTAACTCCATGGGCGACTTCAACGACAACGGTTCCTGCCGAATAAGGCACGATCACCACCGCCTCCGCAGGTCTGTTGTAAATTTTAGCATCTCGAGTATCCAGAACGACGCTGCCTTGGTCATACAAAACCAATTGAGGCACTGCAGGCTGGTAAAACATCTCTTCGTAGTCTTCAGTGATCCGATCCAGTCCCAAATGACGCAACCACTTCCACTCCTCCGCCACTCCAAGTCGTATACTTGCTGCCCGTCGAATTCCCATACTTTATCTTGAGCTTGACGCTTGGATTCCTGCTCGCATCGTGCAATTAACTTGGACAATTGCTCTTTGTTCAGCGGTAATGTGACTGAACCCACTCCGCCCACTTGCAGCTTCGGCTGTGTAGGGAAACCCTCCTCACGACCAGCGAATGGGATTTGAGGCTCAGTCTTAAGCAGTGCGTTGTTGAGGTGCCTGCTAGGCTGGACTTGTCTTGAGGACGCGGTTTTTCGTCAGAGATTCTTCGTCGTAGAACGGCCAAGACTCGGCAGTGAAGATGCGCGCATGATCGTTCCGATCACTCGGACGCGCGCGGTGGGCTACGGTGAAGCTACACCTTTGTTGTCGTCGCCGTTGCCATCATCTTCGTCTTCATCGTCGCCATGTAGTCACCGCTGTAGTAGTGAAGGTACTGCTTGTCGACGACATGGGAGCAAACCAAATGGGGTTCTTTTAATCTTATGAAGGTTTTCTAATTTAATCACGCAGATATCATATTTGAAGGATCTGAACTCTCTGAGCTTATGCCCTTACTGCCTTCGTCCCTTCCCACTGCCATATTCTCTCCACTGAAAGCGAGGGCTCGAAATATAAACCCCGTTCAAGACCAACATTACTGGAGCAAGCTACGCATCAACTTGTTCATCTCGCTCGTCACCACCATACGCCACGTTGTTTAACGCGGCCGGTTGATACCTACCTGGCAGTGGTCACGGCTGCGACGGCGTTCGGGTGGAAGTTGCGCCAGACCGTGACACAACTTCTCTTTGTTCAAGGAGAAGCGTGGGTCTATCTATTTATTTCCTGCAGTTGCGGCACTAGCTCGGGTTTGATAGCGCTGTGTGCCAGACGCGAACGCGCAAGTACTGTACCGGATTTGAAACGCTTGACACGAGCGATAATACTGCACCTAGCGTTAGTACTAGGGCGCTCCATCCCATGCCGGAGTACTGGCAACTGAAGTTGCAGCTGTATCGCGCGCTTGAAATCCCAGAAGAGTATTTTTCTCATGGATCTTATCAACCAGTACTGGCTACTGCCTCAAACGCCCAGAGCTTGAAGATGATCAGCCGCCCGACACGCTCCATCGCGTGTTGAGCGGCAAGAATAGCAGGAACGCTGTACAAGATTTGGCACGGCAAATTTAGTTTCACGAAGCTGCTTCATCACGGCAGCGAATTCTCTTTTCCTTCATTGACTAAAACGACTTTCAACGCGCACTCGAACACACCAAGAGATGGGAAAGGTCAGCCTGAGCAGAGATATCGGAGATGCCACCACCAATCTGGGGCAGAGTGTCCGAGCCAAGAAGGTCGATGTGAGTCAAGGGCACCGCAATGCTGTGTTCGCGTTCTGTGGTCGACTACGTCAGCTCGCTCTCGTCTCCATCGCCGCCATGGGGCTCTGGCCACTCGCTCTACAGCTCATCTTGGTACCTCAAAGCATCCTTGGAGACGGACACGGCGACCGGTACGAGGAACTCTCGTACTTTGCGTTCGAGAATGACCACTACCAAGTGCTCGCTCCTCGGAAACTAGACTGCGGTGATCTCCAAGCACTTCTGTTCTCTGGGACGACACCCACTGCAACGACAGACCTCGTACGCGCGATTCCTCAGTCGACATTCGAGTCTGTTCGTGCCTACGTTGTGAACCAGACGACCGCAGACTCAGCCAAGATGCTCTCTGTGAGCATTGACATCCTGGGCCTCGCAGCTGACAAGAGCTTGTGCTTTGGCGGCGTAGACGCTGAAGGCGCCATACAAATCGAAACGTTGCTGAGTGCTGGGGACTCTGCAGCGTTCGGTGTCGATGGTTCCTGCTTACAAGGATCGGCCACGCATGCTCGACTTCGTGTACAATCGACCGAGTTTTACGTCCCCGATACCATGGGGGAGCTCAACCCGTCGCGCACATCGGGCGCCATGTTGATCGTGTCCCTCTTGGATCAAAACCTGAGTCCTGTCGAGAGTTCCTGCTACGACGCAACGCGTGAAGCTCGCTACGCGATGACTGAGGGCAACACAGAGTACCTTCGTCTCGTGACGGTGTACTCGAAGCAGTTGCTGGTTGAGAAAGATTGTGGAGGGTTCACACTCTTCGGGGGGAAGAGAGATACTTTCGGGTGTGCGTACTCGGCATTGGGGACGTCAGGAGCCGTGGCTGATGTCAACTCGGATGGAGCGCACCGCACGTATTCCTACCCAGCTCCGTGGCGCATGATCCAGTGCAGCAGGTCCGGAGAGTGCAGCTCTCTGCTGTTCACTCAGCTTTGGCTGTCCGAGTGGACGGTAGAACAGACTTCGACGGGTGAAGTGCTTCGACACAACTTTGTGAACCAAAAGGTGAACGAGGTGACGGTGGACAGCACGTTCAGTATTCGCTTGCTGATCAACCTGCAGATCTTAGCTCTGGTCATGACGGCGTACGTGACGAGCGCGCGCGACTGGTTTAAACTCAAGTGTACCTTCGTCTCCCCCTGGGCCAAGGTGATGAACGCAACCACGTCGTGTACAATCGCCAAGGTGGTGCGCAGCAGCTACAACTTCATTCTGGTCGCCCAAATGGTGCTGAGTATGATGCAGTGGCGCAAGCAGTTGACGATTGACTTGCTGGTGGGGGCTGACACGGACCAAGCTGTACTTCGAGCGTTTGGGTGCGGTACTTTGGTCGTAGTGCTGGCGATCAACATCGTCTTCGCACGTGCGGGGGATCTCAAGATGCAGGAGATGGAGCCAACCTTCGCCCACGTGATCGGGTTCCTCGTGTCGATCATCCTGTATCTGGTCAGTCGTTCCGAGTCCGTGTCGGTGTCAACTCGCGCTCTCTTAGCTACAGGCATGCGGTCCGTGCCAGCGAGTGACCTAACAAAGTATTCCGGTTGCCGTGGTTCGACAGTGTGTGCCATGGAAGCGTCACTCAGTGTGTACGCCGGTGTACTTACGATTGTGATCGTCGGAGCGTCGTTGATCGGGTTGTCAGCTCACGCAATGCTGCAAACCTCGGTTCGTAGTGCGCCCAAGGTTGGGGCGAGTACGAGGGTGTACTTTCAAGTCAAGGGGAAACGCGAGTCCTTGTCGCCCGATGTGAACTCCTTCACGCGGTTCCTTGATGACCGATCGCGCAACACCGGCCTGTACGACTGCAGCACAGAAATCTACGTGAAGATGCCAGGGGAGGCCGTGCTCTCAACGCGTGCACAGCTGGAAGCTTGTGGTTTCGTTATGGCGTCGACGATTCTGTTTCGATACCGTGATCTCCCGCTCTTCCTCGTTGCCCGCATACTACCGATGCAGATCCTCAACTTTTTTAATCTGACGGTGACGACGTACGAGCTCATTCACACGAGCAGGATGATGAACGGAGTTCCTATCGGCCTTGTGGCGGACCAAGTTATTCACACGCACTGGTCCAAGCTGAAAGAGGCGCGGCTGGACTGGATGGACGGGTATTTCGGCGGAGATGGCGAGACTTCGTATCGGTCGGTTGATTCCACGAGAAGGCAGTCCGTTCACAACAAACAAGTAGAAGCGAACAGTTAGTATGAACACTGTATAGTGTAAAGGAATCCAGGACTCTTAGTAAGAAATTTCTTAGTAGGAAATGAGAAAAATTAAGAAAAAGTTAATAGAAATCGACTCCCTCCACCCTGAACTGCCACCAACCTACTCCGTGCGTGCTCTCTTAGTCGCGCTGCCTTCATTGTAGATCTTCTTCAGGTTCGCTCTCTCCGTCTGGAACTCGCGCACTTTTTTTTGGCAGTCGTTGTAGTATTTCCTCGTTTTCGTGATCGTCACGTACGCCGTCTTTCCTTTCCCCGCGGGTTTCATCGTGAACGACGCGTTCTTCTGCATCCCGCGCACACAGTCCGCAGCAAACTTCCTCGCTTCAGGGAGACTGTTGAATGACATCAACCCCACTGTCTTCATGGAGGCCTCGGGCCCACGAAGGAACGCCTCAATCTTGGGGTTCTTTGGGAACTCGGCATCGGGCATCTCCCAGGAGAACTTCGTATTCAAGCGGCGGATCTCACCTTTCAGCCACTTTGCCCGTTTGGCGGCAATGGAGGCGAGCACCGTGAATCGCTCACTTGTTTCGTCAAGGTCACCAATATACTGCGAGAACACTTCGATCATTGGTCCCAGTTCACCAGAATCTTTCTCCATAAAGTGACTTGTCAACGTCTCGAACGCGTCGTTGTCGCTTGAGGCGATAGCGTGCTTCCACAAGATTCCAATTACCTTGGAAGAGTTCAAATGGACCGTATCAGTCTTTATGGCCAGATCCACCGCCATCCTCAGGAGAGCTTGCAGCGCTGCTCCATCTTCCAATCCGTCAATTACTTGTAGCGTCATCTCAAGCTCCGTGTCCCCAAAATCTTCCTCTTGGTACTCGTCCGTTGTATGTCCCAGCACGTCCAGTATGGCCACCCCAATGTCGTCCCAATCAAACGTTCTCACGATTTTCGTTATCCCTGGATGAGAGTCGTATTCTCGCTCAACTGACCAAGCTGAGGACAAAACTGGGAGAGGAACGACTTTGTCAGCTCTTGGTCTCCCACGTCGACCAGCAGCTCGAAAAACGACCGACAGAATCTCGCTGACGCCTTCTTGTCACTCCCCCAGGACTTAAACTTCTTCCCGGAACCAAGCTTCTTACTAGCCCCGTCGAGGAACGTGCGAAGTTTTGCGGCGTCAATTGGTCGTCGATCCATCAACGCCTCGACTGCAAGTTCCGCCGACATCGTCTTCAGTGCATTCTCAGGATGTTGGGCAGCCGGCCACGCCAGAATCGCGAACCTACAGTACTTTGTGTTCCGAGTGGGGCCCTCGTTACCCGTGTACGGTTCTTCATTGCTGTCTCCGTGAGGTTCCCACATCTGCGTATAAGTGGCTTGAGTCGGATTCAGGAAATTGAGCATGCATTCCAACTTGTCGTCTCTGGAACGTCCGAGATCCTCCCCACTCGTGGAATACCAATGGATCGACTGCTTGCGCTCCTCCTCTCGCCAGTCGGTGTCGTACATCCCGACGGGACACGAGACAATCTTGTGGGACAGCTTTGCAAGGAAAAACTCCAGTTTCTTGTCGTCAGGAACGACCGCATTCGCTTCGCTCAATGCCCGAAACCTCGCACTATCTACGTGTTTCAGAGCTCCTGTGCCCAGATTTCCAATGCTCTTCGGGGTATACTCCTGCTCCAGCAGCAACGCAAACGCCTCCTTCCCGTCCACCATCTCAGTGATCGCATCAGCAAGGTCATCATTGGTAGGGGAGCTAGGATGTTTCGCCAGGTAACGCATCGTCGAGGGCAGGCAAATCGAGTAGACCAAAGCGAGGCGAAAACCTTTCGTGACTTGTTCCAGGGAGTGCTGAGCATCAGCGTAGTGAACCGCATAATGCGTAAAAAATGGCGCCGTGCCCTCGGCCTTGCCGAAATCGTGTCGGTAACGCTCTTTCCCACCCCGATACACCACGAGGTCACCCCTTCATGGGTACTTGGGAGCTGGACGACCAATGTGGCGATCATTCCGTCTTCTTTCTCGGTGTCTTGGTGCTTGACGAAGTGACTGCCTTCTCCGTAGACCAGCAACTTGTAAAGCGAACACTCAAGTGGCACCGAGTCGTAGCCCAAGCGCTGGCCAATGGCTTTAGTGAGCTCTTCGAGACCAGAGGCCCAGAGTGTGTTTGTGATCTCGACTTGATCTGGCGCCAGTTACCAAGATTTACGGACGTTCTCATCCATTTTGGTGTCGTAGTTGTGGCCGAAAGGAGACTTCTCACACTTCGCGATCAGCTTTTCAGCTTGCTCTTGGCCCAGCGGCACTCCAATCGTCCCGAGTTCATTAACTACAAGACCAGGTGCAGCTGGCAACGTATCGGCTCGCCCTCCAAAAGAATATTCGCCAGCGTTTTCATCAGCGGCAGCGAGGATGTCACTGATCTTGATGCATGCTGCCCCACTTGGAACATGCACGTGTCCGGGTTCGCCTTCTCCTCCAAACGGCCAGTCGCCCTCTTCAAAGTCTTCTTCGATCGACACCATTGTTGAGCCAGCGGAGAAAATGCAAAGTGAGGAGAACGCCCAAAAGCTTTTTGTCAAGATCAATCAGTCATGTACTGACTCAATGTATTGATTGATGGTAACCACATGAGCGTATGTAGAAAACCAGAACCATTCATATAAAATAAAAAAACGTTGAAAGCCTACTAGTATAAGAAACCACACATAAAAGTAAATGAAGAAGTGGCACCACACTGCTCCGCGCAGGCTTTCCTTGGGCTGCTTGGCCATCCCAGCAGACTTCAAATTGAATGACACATCATTCTGCATCTCACGCACACACAGTCCGCCCCATACTTCCGCGCTTCGAAGAAGACTGCCAAATGACTTAAAACCATCAGTGTTCAGGTTTCAGGACCACGAAGGAACCCTCCTCTCGAAGAACAAACGCCGAATCTCACTCTTCAACCACTGGATTCGTTTCCCAACAACTGCCTCGAGGTTATTGCGTGGCGAAATGCCAGGTCAGGTTGGGTGACGATTTTCAGTGAGGGTGATAAACTTCATATTATTCCACTGAAGGTGTCTCGTTGTTGTGGGACAGGATACATGTATATACTGCTTCTCTGTAACCCTGCTTTTCTGTACTGTAATGGACTAGACGACGGACACAACTTGGATGGTTTCCTGAGCGCATGGGACCTCGCAGAGGTTTCAGGAGCAGTTAGGAAACCCTCGGTTTCCCAATCGCGAGGTGGAGCCTAGATCTAGCGTAGCTCATTCTTAGATTTACTCTTTAGCTTACCCACCGCACCTCGCCCCGATGAACTACAACACGACAATTTTCCCCATACACTTAGAGATTGCTGGAAACCGTACGGCCAACATCAACACTACACCCGCATACATGTAATCACCACAGCATCAACGTCGGAACCGCACGACTTTCCACAATCTTACGGGTGCAAACGAAATTTACATTTAGTGCGGCTTATGCAGTGACCACCAGCTCAATCCGAAAAAGAAGCGAAGTGACAGGCCTTAGCAGGCGAAGCGAAACCGGTATATGTACCGGTATATCGGTACTACTATTTCATAGTGGAAAACATAATTCCCTTGGCTTCTTCTAGTTGGTGCTGCGGAGCTGGAGGCCACCCCCTATAAGACTGGTTAGTGTAGCGCTACGGAGTATTGTCTTACTCTAAATGAGCGTGCTCGCTTTTCATCTTTACTTTGAAGAGCGTTACAACTCTTGAAGAACCAGGGTTACGAAAAATTAAAACAAATTGTCATGTCATGCTGCATGTAAAATTCCGCATTACTGAAGGTAGGGTCTAAAATGTCCATTTGACTTGCAGCACTCAGTCGATTCTAATAACACATTTCATAGTGTCCTTATCCTTACATGCAACACATTTATTTTGACGAAATTTTACTAAGGATGTATCCTCAAATGTGATGTTCTCAAGTGCGGCTGTGAGAGGACTAGAAGTTCTACGACTCTGCGTTCTTTACGCTTTCAGTCACAATTCGTTTTGTCTTCTGCTCGACAGCAGACTCCAACACAGTATCCAAGCCACCGACTCCCACACAACCACGCATGCGTCTCGCCGACTTCCTACTCGTCGCTACGACAACTCTTTTATCGAGCTAGTGCGGCTGCCTCGGGCAACACCCAGGCTAGACGCTCTCCAGTGACTTCCACTGACGCTGCCGCGCCAGCCCGCGCTATTGATCCCAGCAACGGTCAGAGGTTTTTGCCAACCTTCCAAGACAACGAAGAAGATGAAGAAGAGAGAGTAAACCCAGCGGCGCTAGAACCGGATGAATTTCGCCTATGGACTGCCAAGTGGGCCGAGAGGGCGGAAGACTGGATCAGGATCAAAGACGGAAAAACGTCCGGCCAAATCAAGGATAAGTTGACTGGTCTGAAAGGCGTCATGAGCCAAAAGAACAGAAGAAAGATGTATCTGTTCTTGGTGAAGTGGAATGCTCTGCATCCCCGGCGCGATTAGCACGCTGCTGGATGGTGAAGTCAAGCCGCCAGCTTTTCCGCTTAAGCGTTACTCGATACCACTTGTCAACCCACAATTAGTCTTACTTCTAGTTCGCAGGTATATGCGTGCAGTGCTCAGGCAGTCCAACAAAAGTGTTCAAAAAACGTGTGGGCGCGAGTGTCCTGATAGTGTCGACGACGAGCTGATTCGCCTTAACACTGTACACCCCCACCAGTAGAAATGTATAAGTCACCAAAACGTCATTTTTCTGACGGGGCTCAAATGTTCTTAGTAAAAGAAAAGAAAGCGGTTCGAAGAATAACGACCATCACACTACTTCGCTCGACTCTCTTGGCCGGACTGCCCTGCTTGTCCAGTTGCATACGATTCTCCACCTCGATCTGGTACTCGCGCACGATTTCCTGTTCATCGTTAGACCACTTAGTTTGATGGCGAAGTTCGCCCTATATTGCGTCTCACGCACACATTCTGCAGTGCACTTCCGCGATTCAGAAAGACTGCTAAATAACTTTGAACCCACAGTGATTATCAAGGTTTCAGGAATACGAAGGAACGCCTCGATCTTGGGGTCGTAGGCTAATACGGCATCAGTCATTTCCTACGAGAACGCTTTGTCCCAAACGCTGTATCTCACTCATGAACGATTCCCAAGCACATCGAGCATCGCAGTCTCAATTTCGCTCAAATCAAACGTCTGCAATACCTTGGTTATCGCCGGGATAACGACTCCGCGAATTTCACGGCAAGTAAGAAGGTGGCTGCGGCTGGGCGAACATGGAGAAGGCTTCAGTGAGGTTTTATCTGTCATTTATCGATTTGCTGGTTAACGTTGGAGATTCGGAGCTAGCGACGATTTTTTCACCAAGCACTGCCCCTTCGTCTACTAGCTGAAAATTTATGGCCGCGGCATCAACAAGCTTTCGAGTTCACCTTGCTCTTCCGCTAATGATGATGCTGATATTGTGCATTGAGAGAAGAAAAGAGAAAAATAGCAAAGACCCATCGATTCCATTCATTCAAAACAAAATACAATAAATTATTTTTGCGGAAGTGTATTGATGTTAAACATGGATGACTTAGTGACTGTCCGGTGCGATTGCAGCATCATTTTTGGCTACGACAGCTACTCCAGTTTGGCCTGAAAGCTCATTCATGGCGCGCTTTCTTTAAGGGAGCCTGGAAGTACTCCGTCAGCTGTTCCAGTTCCTCTTTGTATCGAGCCAGCTTCTTCTGGACGTCGTCAAACCACTCGCGCGTCTTCGTGATCGTCACAAACGGTTCCTTGTTGTCGTGAGCCTCCACGACAAACGACGCCTCCTGCTGCTTCCGGTTGTTGCTCGAAGCAAAGGTCTTCGCGAAGCGGAAGTCGCTGAACTTCATCACTCCCTCCGTAGTCATCGATTTCTCAGCACCGTGTAGAAAGGCTTCAATAGCACGTTTGTGCCCCGGGTCCTTGGCGTATGGCATCTTCCAAGAGAACGTCTTGTCCACCTTGTCAAGTCTCTCGATTTCCCCTTTCAACCAGCTCATCCTCTTGGATGCTGTCGCCTCCAGCGCAGCAAACCTGCCAGTGGTATCGTACTCTCCGACGTGCTTCGAGAAAACTTCGACGAACGGGCCCAACTCACTCGGATCTTTTTGCAAAATCCTGTCGGTCATCGACTTGAACGCTTGAGAATCTGCAGGAAGGAGAACATTCTCCCAAAAGATCTCAACTGTCTTCGGAGTACGCAGTTTCATGTTGCATTTCGCCGCCACTTCAAGGAGATCGCTCTTGGCGTCTTCCTTATCCACTCCATCTGCCACCTGTAGCAGCAGCTCCATCTCCGAGTCTCCAGGCGACGTGAAATACTGGCCTGGGTCGTCAGTGTGGTTGCCTAAGACATCCAGGAGGGTCGAGCCAATGTCGCTCCAGGCAAACGCGTTGATCACTTTGATAATCACCGGGATTATAGATCTGTTGCCGTGCAAATCGCCCAGACGAGGGCAATACGTCTTAAAGAACCACTTGGCCAGCTCCACGTCACCAGCATCCAGCAGCAGTTCACAAAATGCGCTGGCAAATCTCAATGACGTCTTGTTATTGGTCCAATCCGAAGTTCCCCAGCGATATCTAGCATTGGCATCGTCCATTGCCGAAGGTAGACAAATAGAGTAGACCAGAGCAAGTCGATAGCCCTTCGTCACCTTCTCCAACGCATGCTCCGCATCTGCGTAGTGCACGGCGTAGTGGCAGAAGTACGGGGCTGTAGCGTCATTCTTGCCAAAGTCGTGGCGGTGCTCGACTTCTCCATTTCGATAGACCACCAGGTCTCCTCCCTCGTGCGTGCTCGGCAGCTGAACAACCAGCGTGGCGATCATGCCGTCCTCCTTCTCCGTGTCTTGGTGCTTGAGGAAATGCCCTCCTTCGCCGTACAGGAGCAGCTTGTACAGCACGCACTGGAGAGGTATACCCTTGTACCCCAGCCGACTGGCGATGGTCTCAGTCAGCTTGTCGACACCAGTCTGCCAGAGCGGGTTCTTGATCTTGACTAGGTCTGGCTCCAGTTGCCAGCTCTTGCGGGCGGACTCGTCCGTCTTCGTTTCCATATTGTGGCCAAAGGGAGACTTCTCACATTTGTCGATCACCTTCTGCGCTTGTTCTTCGTCCAGCGGCAGCAGGACTGGAACCTCATCGACACAGATACCGGGTGCAGCGGGGAGAGTGTCAGCTCGACCCCCAAACGAGTATTCACCAGCGTACTCGTCAGCAGAGGCGATAATTTCATTGAGCTTGATGCAGGCAGCCCCCTCAGGCACAGGCACATCGTCCGGCTCGCCAACCGCGCCAAAGGGCCATTTTCCATCTCAGAAATCCCGCTTGAAAGCCATTGTCACCTCTTGTTGATTGCGAAGAGAATTTCACACTCAATCCGTATTGAACTGGGTAAATCTGGGAAAGGCGCGCCAGAATTCTTGTAGTTAACTGCCGTAGGTCGAGAAAAATCATTGACGGTTGTTGATCATCATAAAATCATTTACTCTCAAAGAAAGACAATATTTTAGGAAGATGTGTATTAGAAAAAAAAAAGTTAGGAAAAGATGAGTTAGTCAAGACGCGAGCGCTTCTTCTCCGCACCATCGGCGTGCGAGCTGTCGTAGCGATCCACGAGATGCCGCAGTTCCTTCTTGAACTGCACCAAAGCGCTCTGTCTCTTCACGAACCAGTCGCAAGTCTTCGTGATCGTCACAAACGCGCGCTTGCCAACCGCATGCTCCTCCATCTTGAACGAAGCTTTCGTGTGCTTCACCTTCGTCCACTTGTTCGCGTACTACTCGGCCTCTTGGAAATCCTTGAACTTTTTTTCTTTATCCCCCTTGATCGCTGCATTGAACTCCATCGACTCTTTGTTGCCTCGCAAAAACGCTTGCACCTTGCCGTTGTCTCGGAACCGCGCTTTGGGCAACTCCCACGAAAAAGGTTTGTCCAGAGTTTCAATTTGGGTCTTGAGCCACGCGATTCTTTTCGGAACGACGGAGGCCACTACGGCAGCTTTCTCACCCTTTTCATCATCGCTACCCAAATACTGAGAGAAGTACTGGATAGAGGGTCCGAGCAGACTGGGGTCCGCCTTCTTGGGTCTTTCAGCCAGAGTATCGAAGAACGTCTTGTCCGAAGCTACTATTGCTGCTTCCCATAGTAGCCCGGTGTAGCTCGACTCGAACAAAACTCTGTCTTTGATTCGCGTCATCTTCTGCATAGCCTTGGCATGGAGAGCCCTACGAGCGGGGCCATCTTTCAGACCGTCGGCCACGCGTAGGATTATCTCCAACGACGACAATCCAGTCTCCTCGGTGCTGTCCCTCATGTCGTCACCATCACGTGACTTCGATTCAGGCTCATCACTGCTGTCAATTTCTTCCTCTTCGCTATCACTTGAGGTCGATCCAGCCTTACCCCTCCCCAGTGCTGACAAAAGAGCAGTGCCAATTGGCTCCCCAGTTGTAGGCGCGCACAATCTTGGTAATTCCAGGAACTAAAGCTTCATTCCCCTCCAAATCGCCAAGTTTACCACAGAAGGTTTCGAAGAAAAACTTCACCACGGACGTATCCCCGACGTCCACCAGGAACTCACAAACCACCTCACGAACCTTCATCGACAGCGTTTCCCGTTCCTCGCCGTATTACTTGACGGAGTTTTCAGTCGCCAGCCTGGCAACGGCAACGTCAAAGAATTTGCGAAGTGCAGCTCCGTCCACAGGTTTCAGGTCGCGAAGTGCGTCCACGGCGGCATCAATCGGCATGAACCGCAACGCCATTTTGGCGTCATCTACCGCTTGCCACGCTACGATCGCGCACCTCGAGTACGAATTGACAGTAGTCGAGCCTTCATTCCCGGTATACCCACCTTCCTTCGTCATTTTCCCGTACGCGTCCCAGAGCTCTGCTTGCGTTTTGTTGTCGAGGATGAGTAGGTTGAGCTTTCGCGTGGAGTTTCGGACGCGGCCCAGGTCTTCCCCCGACATCGAGTACCAAGTGATCGACTCGAGGTGGCCTTGCTTCTCACGATCGTCCCCACTGTCGTAGTACAGAACGTCGTGCGTCAATTGCGCGACGAGCGCGTTGGCCCCTTCAAGGGCGTGGAATCTCGCGCGGTCGATACCATTCAGAGCTGCAGAGCCGAGGTTCCCGAGACTTTTTGCGGTGTACTCGTACCAAAGCATGCGGTCCGGGGCGTCTACGATAATCAGGTCGGACGGCGCTGCCGGCTCGGGCTTTTCGCGGAAGCCAGCAGCTTGTACAAGAAACACTCGAGCGGGACGTCCTGGTAGCCCAATCGGTCTACAATCACTGTCTGTAGTTTATCAATCCCAACGTGCCACTGCGGCTTCTTGAACTGGACGAGCTGCGGTTCCAGCTGCCAGCTCTTGCGGGCGTTCTCGTCCATCTTGGTGTCGAAGTTGTGGCCGAACGGAGATTTCTCACACAAAGCGATCAACTTTTCAGCTTGTTCAGCGCATAACGGGGTGAGGACGGTGCCCACTCCATCCACAAACAGCCCGGGAACAGCGGGTAAAGTATCCGCAAGCCCTCCGAACGAATATTCCCCTGCTTGTTCGTCTACGCGAGCGAGAAGTCTGCTGACTTCTGTACAGCCAACACCTTTAGGCTTCAGCACGTCTTGAAACTTGCCCTCGCCAGTAAACGACCACTTGTCGTCGTCAAAGTCTTCATCGTCCATACTTGCGCTGTAAGGAAGAATCTATAATGCAAAAAGAGAGGGAAAAAAGGTTTTGAAACAGCTCTTCACTTTCGTCCGGATGGAGCGTTGGCAGGTTCGCCGGAAGCCACATGCCGATGGCAATGATGGCCCAAGGTGGAGACATTCCAGCTGGAGATGGGATGGCGATGTACATCAAGCGCGAAGTGGTTCCGCCCGCCCCGACGCCAGTTGACCAGGACGATGTCGTTATGTCGGAGTCTGGGTCGACTGATGTTCGGAAGCGGAGACCAAAGCCTGGAAATCACTCGCGTCGACATGGTCACCGTCGAAGTCCTTCGTCCGGAAGCTCTGACAGCGAGGATGATCACGGACATCCCCGGAGTTCCAGAAGTCGACACTCAAGGAGGTCGGACCGACACTCCATGTCCGGACGCTCTGGCCGATCCGCTCGGTCGTTCCGATCAGAGTCTTCGGTCGGATCGGGATCATCGGGTGCCACGCAGATCGCGTTGAACACAATGAGGCAGCTGCAGGATGCGGTGTCCCGCATGGAGAACACCCAGGGCTCGACACTCGAGAAGCTTGGACTGGCGCTGAAGGCAGAGCTTGGACGGATGGTTCGGGAGCAGCTTTCGGAGGCTCGACCAATGGAAGGTGTCGTCCCGAGTTCCCATGACGACAGTCAAGTTCGCCGCGAGGCGGAGACTCTGGAAGCGCTTCGCATGGAGGCTGCGCGTCTGGAACGAGAGCGGTCTGAAGCACTGCTTGGACACTACCAGGCCCATGTGGAGGCGCGCCAAGCTGAAGAAGCCGAGCGCACGGCCGCCATGATGGCCGCTGTCCAGCAGGACTTGCGTGACTTGCGGATGGATCGAGACCAAGAGCGACTGACGGCCAAGAATCTCCAGAAGTTTCTCGTGGGACAGTTGCGCAACCTTCAGACGACATCGGCCCAAGATCAAGGATCTGCGGAAAAAATCCAGTCTGATCCGGCAACTCAAGGGCATGGACAGTCCGATCGAGCAACTTCAGACCGGAAATCCAGTCGAGAATCCTGTGGCGTAATCAACGACCGTGCAAGCGCGGGGCGTATGGGACAGGACATGAAGAACACCGACGAATTCCTGGCGTCCCAACTGCAGGAGACATTGAACGCGGCTAAAGCGGTGAGCTTCAGGCAGCCCGCTGCGGCGCAAGCTTCGAAGGTGACCGCCCCGAAGGTGAAGGTTGAACCCGTGTCCGAATCGAAGCCCCCTGCGCCGACCCGATCGACGTCAAGCAGAGCGCCTGGATGGTCATCGTCTGGAACGTCCAAGTCGCCCGAGCCACGAAAGCGCGAGTCGTCTCGCAAGAGGAAATCTGGCAAATCTCGCCGTCATGGCGATCCGTCGGACTCCGACCCGAGCTCGGACTCCAACTCTGAATCGGACTCGAGTAACAGTTCGGACAGCAGCTCGTTCGGAGACGTGACGCCTGGAGTGACGATGAAGACTGCGCAAGGAGGCACTACGGTGTACACGTTCAAGCCGTTCGTGAATTCGAACACGCTGGAGGACTTTGATCCGAAAGCCTCGCTGGCAACAAGGATTCGTTGGTTGGAGCGGTTCCAAAGCATGGCTACCCAAGGCGGATGGACAGACCAAGTGAAGATGTACGAGATGAAGCTCAAGATACCGGCACCCGTGCGGAACTGGAGAGCGAACTTGGAACTCAAGGTGCGTCGGGACTGGAAGCGTTTTCTGAAGGCCTTCCGGGAGAGGTACTGCAAAGCCAAGACGTCGGACTCGGAACGATACTACACGATGATTCAGAAGAAATCCGAGTCCCCTCTCGAGATCTACTACCGGTTGAACAAGGTCGCAAAGAAGGCTGGTTTGGACTTCAAATCGTCCAGCAAGGCTCGAGAACGCCATCTGAAGGTGTTCATGAAGAAACTTTTGGACACTAGACTGCGATCAACCCTCCAAGGCCAGCGAGTTCACAGCTTGAAGGATATGGAGTATGTTTTGAAGCGACATCATGACATGTTTCTGGACGACGAGTCTGATACAACTCTGTCGAAGAGGGTTGTTCAAGCCCCTCCAAAGAAACGTATCCAGTCGCCAAGTTCAAACCCAGTCTACCTTGCTCGGACTGGTGGTCCACCTGACAATGTCAAGCCGGAACGGTTTTGGTAACGGGACCTATGTCCACATTACCGCAGAACTCACGATGGCGCATGTCCGGAATTGGATTTGTTCAAGACTGTTCAGAATCTGGTCCGTCAAGGGCTAGTGAAGGATCTTCCGTCTTCGCTTCGGAACCAACTTTTGGGTGGAGATACAGACTCTGGGGGGCGTCATTTAAACTAGCGAGCCCGCTGGATGGGGATCCAGATCGCGCCGGGCTTAACCCCCCTGAATTGTGTGCATTCGCGTACGTTGGTCCGAAACTTGAGTTGGGATCGTCTCGTTTGGACCTGTCTAATCCGGATGGAGTCGTCGAGATCCGATTAAAACCGGGTGAACGTCGTGGTTGGTGGAGCGATCACCTGTCGGATGGAATGAAGCGTTTGGCGATGGTTGATGGAGCTGTGAATGGACGTCGAACTGGAATACTCCTGGACTCTGGAATATCAGCATGCGTAGTGAGTCTGAACCTCGCGCGTGGGCTCAAGCTCAAACTACGCTTCTGTGAGCCGTTCCGAGTGACAGGTCTGAGACGGGTTCCAACAATCGTAGCCGCGAGTGCTGAAGTCAAGATCACATTGGATTCAAATGTTGTATACATTTTGGATGTCCTCGTGGCAAATGTCGGCGAGGGAGTCGATGCGCTGTTCGGAACGGAGTTCATGTATTCGGCTGGAGTGAGATTGGCGGATCGAGATGATAAACGTCCAGACGAAGCACGCGTTGTGGTCTCCAAACAAGAAGCCTTTCTGAAGAACGGTGGTCTGGACCTGCCTATCACACCGCCAGAGACGCTCCACCTTCGTCCCGGACAGTCCGCAGTTGTGCGGATCCAGTACGGACGGACCAATCCGCAGCGCGAAGTCGTCTGGCCTGGGTGAGGCGAACGCTGGGTGACGAATGTCATCTACGCTGTGAAGTCATGGGCGGTGGCTCTGAAGGTCGTAAACATCTCCAATCAAATGCTTTGGTTGGACGCCGGAACTCCGATCGGTCGGATCGTCGAGTTTGGATGCTTTCCGAAAGCAGGTTCATTTGTCCGACCGGGTTTACGAAGATATCGGGAATGGCAGCGGCTGATTCGTTGGAGTGAAGATGCAATTCAATCAAAACTTCGAGCGGAACGACTGGGTCAAACGCTACGGAACTCGGGGCGGATCAGTGTCGAAACGGAAGAATGCGAATGGCCGAAGCGGTTGTTGACTCGATCCGAATCGGAAGAAGATTTCCTGCGACAACTCCAAAAGATGCCCAAGAAAGAAACAGTCTCCGACAAGTTGGTTCATATTGTTCGGGATGCCATATCTTCGACCTGCAAACCACCGGAGTGCACCGTTCCGACAAGCCACTCCAGGGGCGACATGCTTCCAGATCCAGGAGGTACTGGCGACACATCGGATGGTACGGACGACCCGGAGATACATCGGCCGCTGGCCCACAAACGCAATGGTGTACACGAGGAAAATTCGGAGACTGATGAGTATTCTTCAGGCGAAGTTGATCCAGACGGGGACGAGTTTTTCGATTCTATCTGCCTGGACGAAGTTGACTGCGGCGATGGTTTTCCACACGGGGATCGTGCCCTTAGCGAACATGTCCATGCGGACGCGCTAACGATTCCAAATGACCAGTGCAAAGCTGATTTCGAAGGGGACGCGTACAAAGTGGAAGCCATTCTGGATCTCCGATGGTCCCAAGATTCGCGCACGTCCTGCCGGAGTCGGGAGTGCCTAGTCAAACTGGAGCTCTGCACGAAAGCGATGTGGTTTCCGGAATCACACCTTGACTGTGAGCTGCTCTGCGACTTTGACATTGCGAACAACGCTGGAGGCCCGCCCCATGTGGGTCGAGATCGGTTGACTGATCCAAGGGTCTAGTTGCAGTCTGGAGTCGGCAGCATTTGTGTGACTGGATTGCGATGCGTCGGAAGACTGGTTTGATCGTGATTGTGAACTGGAATTACGCTCGAGGAGACCGAACGCCAAGCGAGAGGAAGAATCTGGAACGAGGTTACGGTGTAGTGGGACGGTCTGTTGCAGCTGATAAGCGCTGGTACATCCGGATGGTTGCTGCGCTTTGGATATTTCGAACTGGATCCAGACTTGACGAGCTGGACTACTGTGCGCAGATCTCTGATGCTGTGAGGGGTATTACTGTCGATGCAGTCCGCGGTGTTTCGGCCACCCATCGGTACATTAAAGCCGTCGTCGTGAGTTGCGCGCGGACCTACACCTGACCGCAAACGCGCGTGCCTGCACTGCGTGGCGCGCGCTTCGGTGGCATGTCCATCTTGCTCGTCGTGTCTCCGTGATGAAGATGGTGGATGCCGGTGCGACAAGCTGAACAAGATTCGCATTTCGCCGGGTCCAGATGCTCCCGATTGGGCGGTTGTTCCAGGCGTTGTGGATAGTCTGTCCAGGCATTACGTTTGGAGTCGCCAGGTCTCATCGTGACCTGTCATCTCGAAGTTGACTTCTCCGTGAAAGCTCAAAATGAGAGGGACGGTTGTGGCGAGGCAATTTGCAAATTTCCGCAAGTGCCATCTCCAACGTTGCCCGGACATATCATCAGCGAAGTGACCGGACTCAAGATCCTCATTCCGGAAGGCGCTGTCATTGTTCTCTCCGGAAGACGTCTTACTTCTAAGATGAGTGCGGCTGGGGCGCGGTGAGTGAGCTTGGTTGACATTCATGGTTTGGATCTGGACGACGCGCTCCAGACAATTTGGGCTGCTACGAGTGATGAAGCGTTGTGAAGGACGATCTGTTGGCACGCGCCAGAGTGCTCAGTGTGTGGTGGATGCTCCCGAAGGCATGTGCGCTGTTGCTGTTGCCGACCGATCGTGAATCGAGGCCAAGCGATGACGCAGAGGCGCCATGGTGAGCAGTATTCCCGATGGATGGCTGGAGTTCTGGATCTGGATCGAGATGGAGAGCTAGTCTGGATCCGGATGGGTCCTTGAATCTGCGGAGGAAAAATCCAGTGGTCACCCATCATCGAAGATTCGAAACTTCAGGTATAGTTGGGACAAGATGTTAACGACCGACCAGCACGACCGACCAGGATCTGTTATGCACGAGGGGTCGCCTGATTCCTTGCGTGTCTCCGGATGTTCAAGATGATTACGCCACCCGGACCCATAGTGAAACCAAGATAAAAGTGAAGCCTGCATGTGGAAAGATAGCTAGTAGAGATCGTCTAGCACTAAAATCAACAGAGAGTTCGTTTTGCCTTGTAAGTGACAAGTCGGCCGGCCAAGCCTCAGGAAGTCATTCCCCGGGCCCGGCGACGTGTTTCTTGCGGATAAGGTCACCTCGGGCACGCGTACGCCCGTTGTGCGAGTCTCCACTAAGACCTAGAGATCTAATTGGTGGGGACTGCGGCGACGCGCGCCAAGGAGTGATCCGCCATTTCATATTCCAGTTGGCGAACCGAACGGTAACCCATTTCATATTAACTTGCGGTTTGGGAGGTTGTTAGTAGTCACCCCTTGAACTTGATTGAGAGACTGCTGTGTGGTAGGACTGTATATTTGTGTTTGGAGCGATTGGTCTCCCGGAACGAATCCTAGTGTTCGGCGTCGGGAGTGGTGCGCGATTATTGATTTGAATAAGCCAGTGAGTTTGGGACTGACCAGGGTTCTGAATAAGGCTTTGTTGACTGGACCGAAGACCCACCGCTCAAGGGTCCGAAAGAATAAGAGCGGCTGCATATCGTTTAACTCTCTGTTTGTATTGATTGGTGTATTGGGACGACTCCACTAATAGTCTGACCCCCCAGCTGTATTGACTCCGTTTGGAAACGAACGTGGGCGATTGTATTATTCTGTATCTGATTGATACTGTAAAAGCAACTCAGGTGGTGAACTCCGGACCTACCGAAGATAAACGCTACCGAGAGGGATTGCACAAGGTCACACGCCAACTCCAGTCGGGATACTCGTATTCCAATTGGAGACTGACCCCCACTTGGGTTTTCCGTTTGGACTCACCCTTGCTGGGCACGCAAGCTATACACCCTGGACGATAAAGGCGTTCACCCGCCTCGCCTCAGGACGACATCGTTCTCATCGAAGTTGATATCGACGACCGCCTTCAGAAGGCAGAACAGCGTCTCAGAGACGGCATCAAACTCGTGTTCGGATCAGCAGGCTGGCATGAAGGAAAATTTACGACCTGGTCGCGCCGCTTTCACGCTGTCGGCATCGACTGGGATATCCCCAATGAATGCGTCACGGTTCCTCAGAGGAAGATCAAGAAAATGCGGGGAGTCCTGGACGACGTTGCCAGGCAGAAGTTCGTGACAATGAAGCGACTGGACAGTCTGGTCGGAGTCTTACGGCATGTCATCAGCTTCATTCCAATCACAAAGCCTTTCATCCAGCGTCTGGTGGCCATACAGACAAGATGCCGTAAGCGCCACAAGACCGGGGTACCAATGATGGACGTCCTTCAGAAGGACATCCAGTGGTGGAGAGAGTTAGTCTTCCAAAACGAGTTTGCCGGTATTTCTATGGCATTGTTCGAGCGCAGAGCACACATCGAAGACGTCTGGCTGGTGCAGATGCAACAAGATGGTCTAATCATCTCAAGTATGGTTCTCAGAGAACGCCTCCTCATCACCCCCACGGATACCAGAATGAACGATGTTGGAGTGACCCGTGCAATTGCCAGAGTAACCGAGCAGTGGGGACCTGGTCTGACCATCAAGGACGCCTGGCGTCATGTCACGGTTCACAGCGAATCGCGCTGGATCACGCGAATCATCGACAAGATGAACTGCTCTTCGCCTGAAGGACAGGAACACTTACGCCAGTGTGCTTTGAGTCAGGCTCGTTACCGGATTCACTTTTCGACCCACACTTTCAGCAGAACCATGGAGCAGACCCCAAAATGTGATGTGCATACCAGTACTAATCCGTGGTACCATGGCGACCAGGTGACGAACGCCGCCGGAGGATCGAGGAGAAAACAGCGCAGCTCAAACAGGCCGCAATCGCCAAAGGGACTCTCGGACGATACACCAAGAACTTCAAGTTCTGGGAGGCGTTCTGCAACGACTTCGGCTTTCCTGTGTGGATCGATGAGTTGCCCAGGGCTCAGCAGGCAAGGATGGTCGGATTGTTTGCCGGGTTGTGCGCCTCAGAGGGGCACAACAAGTCCAGGACAGGCAACAAGTACCAGACCTTCGATGGGAAAATGGTAGCGGTGGCATTCGCACACAAGGCAGTCCGGAACGCCAAGCTGGATTACCGTACTCCGGAATTTGAGCTCATCGCTCAAGGGTACAAGCGTTCGAACAGTCAAGTGGAGCGGAAGCAGCCAATTACTACACCAATGCTGCTCGAAATGCGAAAGCGACTCGAGTCGATGGACGAACAAGAGCGACTCTTATGGGGGTCAATCGTGCTAGCGTTCTTCTTCCTCGATAGAAGCTCAGAGCTTTGGGGACCAGTGTCCGTGGACAGCTCGACTGGCAACAACAGAACACACTGCGTCAAGGCCTGCAACGTGATCCTGCGAAACTGTCAAGGCGTCCGAATAAGCCCCAGGGGCGATAAGGCCCATTCGGCGGAAATCCTCTTCGAATCCCACAAGGGTGACCGGACGGCACAGGGTGTGGTTGTTCGTCACTACCGCTCAGAGCATCCGATGCTGTGCCCAGTGGAAGCGGCGCAAGGGTGTCTCCTGATACGAGAGAGATGGATCGCAGCAGGAGTGGCCCTGGGCCCATACCTCACATCTACCTCACGGCAAGGAACGATCAAGAAGGCTGTCGTAGCAAGGCTCATCAAGGAAGCGGCAACAAACATGGGTCTGTCACCCAAGGACTACTCCTGCCACTCACTACGCATAGGCGGTGCTTGCGCACTTCTGGCGGCAGGGAAAAGTGACCTGGTCATACGACTAATGGGAAGGTGGTCGAGCTGGTGTTTCACAGTGTACACCCGCCTGCAGCCTGGCATGCTCCGAGATGCGGCAAGAAGCATGATCACGGCCTCGACATGGGAGCACAACGAGACCAATCACGATGCGCTCGAGGGGGAACTCCAGCGAGCCTAACTCTCCAAGCTAATCAAGTCTACTTGCCCCATGAAGTGATGATCGAAGGAGCAAAGTGGTCGGTTAAGTACGAGTGGGACGAGTGGCTGAACCGTGGGTTTCCGAACCGAGCCAGCACGCAATCTCGATCATTCGACGATTGGCCCGCCAGAGCTCAGAGCTCCAACGACCAACGCAAGAAGTCAAGAACACCGACAGAGCTCAGAGCTCCACGAAGACGCAGCCAGGCTGCCCGTGAAGAAATTTTTTTTTCTTGTCTTCACGAGACTTGATTAGCGGCTCAAGTAGAAGTCCTTCTAGGACGGGTTTTCCCCCTTTCATAAGGTTTTATCCCGTGGTAGGACTTAGAATTATGAACTCCAGCGAGCCTAACTCTCCAAGCTAATCAAGTCTACTTGCCCCATGAAGTGATGATCGAAGGAGGAAAGTTGCAAATGCCACCGTGCCACACTCACAAATATCCCATTAAAACGTCAAAATTCTCTTCCACACTCGCAACGCATCCTCCGACGTCAAGCGTCGCTCTCGCCCACGGAGATCAAGCTTCCTGTTCTCCTTGCCCTGCTGCTGCTGCTGATGCTCCTCGTGGCGCTCCCGTCGACATGCGCCGGAAGTGCCGTCAACGCGAGCGTATTGACTGGGAGATGTATGCTCAGCGTCTCGTTGACGAGAGCCTATTCCATAGCCCCAACAAAATTGGTCCTAATAACGAAGGACCAAACTGACTTTTCAGCCTCGAGTTTTGAAGGTTTTTGTCCTTAATTGGGCTGATAAGGACAAAAACTGTCTTGAAATTTGTATTGACTCGTTTAGGTACGATCTTATTGGGCTTCTGTCGCTGTGGCACCAGGCGATTTGTAGCCATAACGGCTGAAGCGACGTTTGACTTGATTCTATTATTAGCCGGATATTTTTTGTCCTAAAGTTAAGGACAAACTGCATATTTCGTGATGTCTGGAGTGACACTTTTGCTCGAGTTGCTGCGCGAAGGCAACACACCTCCAGCGCTCACCGCCGCCTCCAGTGTACAGACCAAACACTAGTCATTCAAACTATACCCAATATGATGCTATATATGTTGAAATGAGGCGAAGCGAGAGTCGTCAAATTTGATCCTTCTTTTTGTCCTTAAAAAAAGCTAGTTGGGGATGGGTGCTACAAGATGTCGTACTCATCATTCATGGCTCTTGCGGCAAAGCTTGAGCCGTACCTGCCCGTCGACGAAAAGCAGCCGCGTAACCGAACCAGAACTGAGCCAGTAACGCATATCAACAAGCTACAGATGTGCTTGCGCTGGTTGAGCGGCGGATCTTACCATGATGTTCGTGAAATCATGGTGTGAGTGTTGCAGCATTCTACGCATCGATTCATGAGGTGGTGGACGCTATCGTCGCTCACCCAGAGCTCCAGCTGCAATTCCTACTTCCGTACAAGCCCGGCCGCGCGCTGCAAAAACATTTGAGCGATTGAGTAACCTACGTGTAATGAAGGGGTATGTGGGCGCTGTTGATGGGTGGCTCTGCCCCATTCGAGTCCCGCAAAAGAAAGAGGTGTCAAAGGTGAGGCCAATCTTCTCCGGGCACTACCAGCGTTATGACATCCATGTGCAGGCGTGTTGTGATCATCTAAGCCGCTTCACGGCTGTTGCTTAGAATTTCATTTTCTTTCAATCAGTCATTTTACGTCAGTTGGGCGGTTGAACCTGAAAATTCTTTAACTTGGATGGGAACGTGGCTTTCAGTTTGGTCAGTCTGCAGTTCTCTTGCTGAAGCAAGCAGCCTAGATGACGTCGAAGCAAGATTTCAAGAGTGGGAAGTGGCCTTTTGGCGCGGTTGGCGAGCCGGACGACGTGCCTGTCCCCGAAGGGGCTGCGTGCGTCAAGATTGATGAAATTATTGCGCGTGCAGACGAGTACGCTGGCGAGTATTCGTTTGGGGGTCGAGCCGACACTCTTCCAACTGCACCCGGTATCTACGTCGATGAGGTTCCCGTCCTACTACCACTGGATGAAGGCCAAGCTCAGAAGGTGATCGACAAATGTGAGAAGTCTCCCTTTGGCCACAATATGGAGACGAAGACGGACGAGACTGTCCGCAAGAGCTGGCAACTGGAGCCAGACCAAGTCAAGATCAAGAACCCGCTCTGGCAGACTGGTGTCGACAAGCTGACTGAGACCATCGCCAGTCGGCTGGGGTACAAGGGTATACCTCTCCAGTGCAAGCTGTACAAGCTGCTCCTGTACGGCGAAGGAGGGCATTTCCTCAAGCACCAAGACACGGAGAAGGAGGACGGCATGATCGCCACGCTGGTTGTTCAGCCGCCGAGCACGCACGAGGGAGGAGACCTGGTGGTCTATCGAAATGGAGAAGTCGAGCACCGCCACGACTTTGGCAAGAATGACGCTACAGCCCCGTACTTCTGCCACTACGCCGTGCACTATGCGGATGCGGAGCATGCGTTGGAGAAGGTGACGAAGGGCTATCGACTTGCTCTGGTCTACTCTATTTGTCTACCTTCGTCAATGCGCCACCTCCAGCGAGATTCTGGTCGGATGCTGAGTGACGAATTAGTCGATGTAATCAGTACCATGGGACCAGGAAACGAATCGTTTGCACTTTTGCTATCCCACCAGTACACTATGAAGAGCATTGGGGATTTAGGCTTCGGTGCCTTGAAAGGAGTCGATAGCGCGAGGTTTCGAGTACTGGAAGGAGCGAACGCGGCCGTGGTGGAAGGCAAGAGCCTGCGGTTCTTTATCGCAGAGCTGTCTGTAGATTCGAGACCCGCCTTGAGGAAGATGGTTGGCGTCTCCGCTTTTACACGGAAGGCCTGCACTGGTACACTGCAAGCGGGGAAGATCTTGGCTACTGGGAGACGAGGGGAGTGAAGCTGAATTTCCTCAACCCTGGGCGAGAAACCTTGACTCAACTATGGAAAGCCTACAGGGAAGCTGAAGACGTGTACACGGGTAACGAGGGAACCGCAATAAACACGAAGTACGCCAGATTCGCGGTTGTTGCGTGGCCGGCCAGTCGTCACTTGGACTGTGTTCTGAAGCTCATGTCGGCCGAGCTTGCAGTCGAGGAATTGCTCGCCCGTAGACCTGTCGATGCTCTGACAGTGCGAAGTTTCCTGGATGCGGCAGTGGCTAGATATGGGTGGGGCCCCAAAACTTACGGCAGTACGAAGGCATCCTTGAGGTTTTCCCGAGGTTTTTGCGAGTTGCTGGCGGATGCCGGTGATGTGGATCTGGTCAAGTTGTTTGTTACGACCTACTGCCCTCGCCTGGGAAATATGAACGATAACAACACTATCGTCCCGGTGATGGTCGAACTGATCAACGCATTCCCCTGGGGTGAGATTGGGTCAGCAATGCTGGACGTTCTGGGCAATTGGACGCAGCTGTACCAGACTTTTGTAACATCTAGAGACTCGGAGATGGAGTTACTGCTGCAAGTGGGGGGTGCAGTGGATGAACACGAAGCCAAGAGAGATCTCTTCGCCATGGCGGCCAAATGCAACATGAGAGACTTCGTACTCCGAAGACAGTTGAGATCTTTTGGGAGAATGTTCTCCTTCCTGCAGATTCGCAATCGTTCAAGGCGATGGCCGACAGTATTTTGCAAAAGAATCCGAGTGAGTTGGGCCCGTTCGTCGAAGTTTTCTCGAAGCACGTGGGAGACTACGATACCAGTGGTAAGTTTGCTGCGATTGAGGCGATTGCAGCCAAGAGGATGGGCTGGCTCAAAGGGGAAATCGAGAGACTGGACAAGGTGGACAAGGCGTTCTCTTGGAAAATGCCATACGCATCGTACCCCGAGTATTCGGAAGTTGAGGAATTCTTCCAGGGTACCGAGCAATCGATGACTACGGAAGGGGTGGTGAAGCTCACGGATATTTACCACGCCAATTCGTTTGCTGAAGAATTGAACGATTCCCTATATGAGGGATCCTACACTGTGGAAACCGGAGAGAACCGAGAGCCGTTTGTGAAGATTACCAAGACGCGCGAGTGGTTTGACAGTGTCCAGAACAGGCTGGTGCAATATGGGGAAGAGTTGGCACACTTGAAGGAGCGGTATGCGAGTGCTGCGAGTGAGGTCTCTGTGCCAGAATGAGGAGCTCCTGCAAGCCGTTTTTCTTTTTTTTAATGCTGCGTTTGTAGCGTCGAGATGAGTACCAACATCGCAAACTAACAAAAAAATACATGCTTCTAGCTGAAAAGATATGGGTTTTGTTGAGCTACATGATTTATGTAATGGCAAGAAGGTCCTTACTGACTTCGCTCAACATTTTCAAGAAACATACGCTAAAAATTGTTCTCGATGCCTTTGGAAACGAATGATGAAAAGTTCAAAGCAATTCTGCGATCGCCACGTTGCGAATTGAACACAAGCCGAGCAGGCCGTCATGCGCTTTCATCGACAACGCCTGTGCCCGAGCCTCAAAGCACCATGACCACGGGTGTACTTCAATAAATTGAGGTTGGACTCAACAGACAGCGGGGGGGGGGGGGGGGGGGAGTACTTTGCTCCGCTCCGCTCCGGCATCTCTTGAGATGTCATGAATGAGACGACCAAGACTTTTACGAATGAGAAGAAGCATTTGGAGGACAAGCTGATTCACTCCCCGTGGCCCCAGGACTCCACGTGGACGGTTCCCGGAACCCCGACTGGACCAGGGGTATCAACAAGATGATGCGGTCAATTTCTGAGCGCCTGGGTGTGGAAGTGGTTGATAACTCGATTCTGAGGCAAGTACCACAGATGCTAACATTCATACCAATACATTTTTTTTCGCTAGCTCTTTTTTTGCATAGGCTGCATTCAACATTCAGCTACTTACAGCAAGCACTAAAGTTGCTGGAATTTTACAGTGCTCTAGGTGCCCACGGCCTCCGGCGCGGAACTTCCTCTTGCAGGAGAAGGCGGTGAAACTCGATGCAATTTTGTCGCGCTGAAGTGGGCGATACAGGGTGCCTGTATCAGTGAAGATCTCCGTTTCTGCCGCTTGATCACCGATAAGGTGCGAATTCCAGAGCAAGGTCAAACGAGCCTATTCCCGAAGTTATGCGCAGGAAAAATAACAGGTTGCTCCTCTCGGACTAAACTCAGAATTTCAAAAGCAAAAACATCCCCATTGCTCAGGGAAAGCGTGAGGTTACTACACTCATGCTCCTACAACCCATAACTGCAGTCGTCGCCACGCTTGGTGAACAGTCCTACACCTTTATTCACCTTCACGCGCCACTGTGAAGCTCTCGACTTTTAATTCTAACGAGCCCAAGCCTTCGAGGATAGAATTTTCAGAAGAGATTCCACCGTCGTCATCGTCAACTCGCCCAGCTCTTCCTTCAACCGCGGCAGGTTCTCTTGGTTCTCGTCGTACCACACGCGCGTCTTCGTGATCTCCACGAACGGATCGCTCTTCCCGCCACCAGCACTCATGCCATAGGAAGCGCTGATTTGAGTCTCGTGTGATCTGTACCCGGCGTGCTTCGAACAAAAGCTCTGCGCACTCCAGAAGCTGTCAAACTTGATAATCCCAGTCGTAGTGGTCGCTTCGTCTGGACCGCGGAGAAACTTTTCAATCTCAACGGAGTCAGGAAACTCCGCCACCGGCATTGACCACGAGAACGGCTTCTCTAGCGCATGAATCTGATCCTTCAACCACTCGATGCGACCAGATAAAATCGCCAGAAACAGAGCTTTCTTGTCGTCGGGGAAACTACCAGCTTCGAGATAGCGCGAAAGTATTTGGATGACTGGTTTCAGCAACCGTGGGCTCATTTGTTGGAACTTGCAGGACAGCGTGTAGAGCATATCGTCATTGCCGCGGCTGAGAATTAATTTCCAGAGTTCTCTGAGCGGTATCAACGAAGCTAACGTACCATCGTTCAGCCCCACAGCTTCCTTTACTGCCAGAGCGAGTAGATCTTGCTGAGGTTCTCCACGATCGAAAGCTCTGGCTACCGCCAGCACGTCGTCAACAGCGTTGGGGTTATCGCTGTTGCTAGTCAAGGCATCCAAAACCGATTTACCAATGTCTGCCCAGCTGAATTTCTGCACCAGTTTGGCAATATCCGAGGCAAGGCCTCCTTTATGAGTCGCTCTGCTAAATAACAAACTCCTGAGAAAGAGGTTCACCAACGTCGACGTACCGCAACTTTCCAACTGCCGACACAGCACCCGACACACGCGAGTCGATAGGAAAAAGGGCTGCAGCTGGTCCGAGTATCCCGGACGTGAGAGCTCAAGTCGATATGTTTCCATGTCCTCCAATTTCGTGGTCGCAATCTCGATTAGTCTCTGAAGCCTCGCCGTACCGACAGGCCCCCGATCTTGCAGCGCCATAAAGGCGGCTTCCACGGTGATAAATCGGCATGCAAATTCCTCACTTTCCAATTCGGGCCACGCGACGACAGCAAATCGGGAGTAGATACTGTCTTTTGTCGGTCCTTCGTTGCCCGTGTAGCTGTGCATGTCACTGCTTCCGTACGGCTTTTGCCAGAATTGAGACCGGGTTTCAGTATTTGGGTTGAGAAAGTTGAGCTTGAGCTTCACCTTGTCGCTATTGCCAAGGCATTCCCCGCGAGTTGAGTACCAAGTCACGTTCTCTTCGCGGCCCTTTTCGTTCCAATCGCCAATATCCCCGTAAGTGCCGTAAAAGTTGACATGGTGATATAATTTGACGATATGAACTTGCAGCCTCTTCTCCGCAGAAACTGAATTATTCGCTTCATCCAGTGCCAGAAATCTCGCGCGGTCGACGCCCTTCAGTGCACTTGCACCAAACCCCGCAATACTATGTTTCGTATACTCATGGGCCAAGAACAGCGCGAAATGGTCATCTTCGGTCGTCATGGTCTTGATGGCTTGTGCCAGTTCTCCACTCATCGGTCGATTTGGGTTTCGTTCCAAGTGCCGCATGTCTGCTGGTAAACAAACCGAGTACACCAACGCGAGACGATACCCCTTTGTTACCCTCTCTAGTGCATGCTCTGCGTCAGCGTAATGAACAGCATAATGCGGCAAATACGTTGCTGTTCCATCAGCTTTTCCAAAGTCATGGCGGTGTTTCACCTCTCCATTCCGATACACGATCAAGTCTCCTCCTTCGTGCAAGCTCGGAGGTTGCACGACCAACGTAGCAATCATACCATCCTCCTTCTCCGTATCTTGGTGCTTCAAAAAGTGGCCCCCTTCTCCATACACCAGCAACTTGTACAGCACACACTGCAGCGGAATGTCCGTGTACCTCAGCCGCTCAGCAATCGTCACCGCCATCTTCTCAATACCTACTTGCCACAGTGGATTATTGAACTGCACCTGGTCAGGCTGCAACTCCCAGCTCTTTCGTACATTCTCGTCCATCTTGGTGTCCATGTTGTGGCCGAACGGAGACTTGGTGCACTTCTCAATAATCCTATGGGCTCTCTCCTCCCACAAAGGCACTGGAACTGGTCCCACGCCATTCACAAAGATGCCGGGAACTGCAGGCAGTTGGTCGGCTTGCCCTCCAAAGGAGAAATCGCCAGAGTGCTCGCTCGCTCTCCCTAAGATGGCGCTGATCTCGACACACGCAGCTCCCGTGGGGACTGGGATTTCATCGACTCCACCTTTGCCGCTGAATGGCCACTCCTTGCCGCCGAAGTCTTCATTGAAATCCGGGTCTTGGTCATCCAACTCCACATACTCGGGGTCCGACATGCTTGAGTCCTCGTCGGGAAAACGGAAAATGAGAAGAAAATTCAGTTTGGAGTGAAAGAAAATGACAGTCACAAAATGCGAAATACTTGAAAAATAAAAAGTAGGTTTCATATGTGTTGTACAAAAACAATAGAGTTTATAGTCGCTACTGCACGTTAATCGTTCAGTTCGTAAGTTTCGCGCAGTACTACTCAATCCGTACTCGCTTCTTAGCACTTCAAACAACCATCAAACCGTCTTGGTAATGATAACGAAAGCGCCTTCGCCGCTGATACCAGCGCCTCCCCGTCCTGGTATTCTGCCCAGTTCTTCGTGTAACATTGCATATCCACGATCCTTGTTTTTTGAGTCTCTCTCTTCAGAAACTGCGCCATTCATCGTATCCGTCAAACAGACAAGTTTACAGTAGTGCTCGGCGTGGGCTTCACCGAGACGAATTTAAAGTAGGAGGGGAAAAAAGTGTCTTAGAAATCTTAGAAACTCCCGAGCTGGCTACTCCATTACCACGTCTTCGCTTTCTTCGACGTCTTCGCTGTCTTCTTCTCTGGGGCGCTTTCGGCTCACGGTAACAGTGGGGTCGATAAAGCGCTTCGCTATCAGCTTCTCTTTCTCAGCCTTATAGCTCTTGGCTGTCGCTTGCCGCTGTTCGTAGTACTTGCGGGTCTTCGTGATTCTCACAAACGCGTCGCGGCCAGCCCCTTCGGCTGTCAGGTCAAACGATGCATTTTCTTGCTTGTGGCGGGTCCACCGTTGGGCGTGCCTCAGATTCCTGAAGTACACCAACCCTTCCGTGGTCATGGTGCTCTCGGGGCCCCTGAGAAAGGCTTGGACGCGGGCGCTGTCGATGAAAAGCGCGTTGGGCATTTCCCACGTAAACGGCCTGTCCAGCTTGTCAATCTGCTGGTTCAGCCACTCAATTCGCAGCGCAGCGATTGAAGCAATCGTTTTGAACTTATCATCGTTCATGTCCAACGCTACCACATGCTCTGAAACCGCTTCGACGACAGGTTTCAGGTCATCTGGCTTGATCTTCTTGAAATGCTCGACAAGGTTGGTGAGGACAGCCATGTCGCCACTCTGGATCACACATTTCCACAGCAGACTTTTCACGCTAGACTGTGCTTACCTTTTCAGGTTCACTTTGCAGGACCTTCGTCATAGCCTCACCCAAAAGCGCCGTCTGGGCCTCGCCTCGTTCCAGCTTGTCGACCAGACGCAATGTCAGCTTAACGTCATTCTCTGCCTCCCACCCGTAGCTTCGGTGACGGTCGCTTGATTTTCTCAAGATCTTAAGAACCGCATCCTTAACGTCGATCCACTTGAATGCACTGATCAGCGAACAAATGTTGTCGACAAATTCCTCTCCCACAGCAAATTTCTGGAACAGTAAACTCACGAGAGTAGCATCGCCAGACCTCACGATGAGATCGGCCATCTTTTGGCAAAATGTCGAAGCGGCTGCACCCCGATCCCGGTAACTGTACCGCCGGCACATTGAACGGAGTTTCTCCTTCTCTGCGTTTTCTTTGCTAGCTCTCTCCATGAATTGCCGCAAGGTGTCTGCATCGACAGTTTCTTGAGCATAAAGCGCAGCGGCTGCGGCTTCAGTGTTCACGAACTTGAACGAATAGTCGATATTCTTGCTCGCAGGCCAAGCAAAGACTGCATAACGAGTGAGCTCAACCGTCTTCATCCAGTCTTCGCCACCGCCGCCGTCAATCGAATAGCCGTCGCTCTTCCAGAGCTGGGACAACTTGAGTCTCCCAGGGTTCAAAAACGTCGGCTTGAAAGTGGCGACGGCATCCTTCTCCGGCGGTCCCTCGATACTGTTGGTGTACATGGTGGTCATTGCACTAGCGTACTTCTTCCCGCTGATAGAGTACCACGTGACCTCGTCCTTTCGGTCGTATTTCTGCCAGCTCGCGTACTCTTCTTCCCAATTAGGATCCTTGTGCGCCGCAATCCGGCCGTCGTAGCGCTTTACCGAGCGATTAAGACACGCGATGTAAAACACCAGCGCCTTGTCCTCGGGGATCAAGCTGTTCGCTTCCAGCAGTGCGCGGTACCTCGTCTTGTCCATCTCACTCAGCGCGTCCGCTCCCCGACAGCGAATCAACTTGTCTGCGTATTTGCCCTCCAATAGCATTCCGAAGCAATCATCGTCATTCTCAAGCCCCATCAGCACTTCCGCGACCTCTTCACTCAATGGCTTATCGCCCTTCGCGTCTTCCAAATGTTTCATCTCGACAGGCAGCGACAGCGAGTACTTCAGCATCAGCTGGAACTCACTCGTCACCTCCTCCCGAGCATGAGGGGCATCCACGAAATACGCCGCGTAGTGCGGCAAGTAGGCTGCAGTCTGCTTCTCCGTGCCGAAATCATGTCGGAACTGCAGGTCGCGGCCTCGGAACACGACCAAAGTGCCGCCCGAATGCTCGGAGGGCAGCTGCACCTCCAATGTAGCCACGACCCCGTCCTTCTTGGTCTCTTGGTGCCTGCTCTCTCTTGCTCCTGGGCCGTACACCAGCAGCTCCTTGAGCTCGCAGTTGAGTTTAATCCGTTTAAAACCCAGACGGTCACCCACGGTTTCACCCAACTTGTGGATTCTTTTCACCCATTTTGGGTTTTTCATCTGCACTCGGTCGCCTTGGAGTATCCAGCATTGATCTTGACCCAAAGATACTTTCTCACCTAGTGCAAGTAATGTATCCTTCCTCTCATCTGTCAGCGGCACCGGAATAGACCCAACGCCGTCCACGACGAGCCCCGGGATGGCGGGCAGGGAGGAAGCCTCGCCCCCGAAGGAAAACTCGCCCGCTGCCACCTCCGCCTTCTCCAGTAGACGACTGAGCTTGGCGCACGTTCTGCCCTTGGGCGTCAGCACGTCATCAGCTTCCCCTTCGCAGCCAAACGGCCACCGCAGCTCGGATCTCGGAGCGTCAGTCTCTTCGTCGCTCATAATTAAGTGTTTGGCGGGAAATCTTGCAGTAAAGTTTCGGGGAGGTTACGTTTTGGGTTACATGGCCAAGTTATAGAGTATATGTATCATTTGATTTGCTAAAGTTACAGAGTATCTTTTGAGTATCATGGCGGGCGGACGTTTGGGAGGGTACGAGGAGGAGGGGTCGACGTGACGGAGCCGACGGCGCAAGTGTTTAGGAGGGGCAACGCCACTGACGTCCCCATGCTCCAGGACGAGGCTTGTGTGGAGCTGAGCGATGTCCTGGCTCGAGCGGATGACAAATGCGGGTGAGTTTTCCTTCGGAGCGCAGGCGGATACATTACAAGCCGATCCTCAGTTGTTCGTGGAGGAGGTGGGGGCTGTCACCCTCCCCCTCGTCAAGAAACGCGCGGGCGTCCTTATCGCGTAATGCAAGAAGTCTCCGTACGGCAAGAAGCTGGATACGTTCATGAACGAGAAGTACCGTGAGAGCTGGCAACTTACATGACGTTCAAGAACCCACAATGGGAAGTTGGCATGGAAAAGTTGAGAGAGACCATTGCCAGTCGATTGGGATACAAAGGGATCCATATGCAGTGCAAGCTGTACAAGGTGTTGGTGTATGGCAAAGGAGGTAACTTTTTGAAGCACCAGGACACGGAGAAGGAGGAAGGAATGTGGCGACGTTGGTGGTACAGCAGCCGAGTAAGCACGAAGGAGGAGACTTAGTGTTATATCGAGGTGGCAAGGAGGCGCAACGTCATGGCTTTGGCAAGAGAGACGGCACGGCGGCGAACTTACCGCATTACGCTGTTCATTACGCTGATGCGGACCGTACGTTGGAGACAGTGACGAAGGGACACCGATTGGTGGCGGTCTACTCGCTGTGTTTGCCGTCGAATATGGGTCGATGAGCGAGGAGCTTGCCGGATGTATTGGCCGTCTGAAACCAGCGGATGAAGATGTATCGTTGCTGCTGTCGCACGAATACACGAACTGACTTGGGCACCCGCGCGTTGAAAAGCATCGATCGTGCGCGTATTGACGCTTTAGAGGAGGCCAACGCAACTCTTTCTGCGGATAAAAGGCTGCACTTATATATTGAAGACCTCAAGCACGACGTGTGGTACGACGGTGGCGGCAGGTGGCAAGAGTGCGAACGACACGAGTCGATCAAGTTCTATTCGGCGCGTGGAGGGAGTCTTGGAAGCGATGGGGACTCGAGAGTGCGGTTCAATTTCTCGAAACACGCTTGGCGAGCTTTGGAAAGGCCACGGGAATAGTACGTATGAAGGCTCGAGCAGGCGTCGAGAAACACGATCTATTCGCGATACGCTATCGTCGCGTGGCCTGCAGCATGTTGTGTGGAAAATGCCTCAAAGCTCATTAGTGCCAGTGTTAATGCCGCTCTCGACGCCCTACAAGCCCAGCAATCGATCAACGCTCAAGTAACTTTATGACAGCTTCTGCAACAGCAAGTCTGGATGGTGAGAAATCGCGACCACACTGGCGCTCCCGCTCTGGTCCAGCTCCTCGTGCTGTCCACTATGCGAGCTGATCCCCCGCAGTGCTGGCGACGCGACACTGGCGGAAATGTTTTTCACCAACTTCTTCCAGCGTCTTCGGGTGGAGGATAAGGAGGCGGTTCTTCCGTCAGTAACGTCGCCCATTGATAAGGTTGGGTGGGAAAATGTTCATCACGCGCTGCTGGGCACTGAGCACGTCCTCCACTGATGGCGTGGAGATAGCGTTGAAGTTGTCCACAGAGCTTGGAGGAGCAGCTAGAAAAGTGCTGCTGGATACTGCTGTAGAGACTGTGGTTAAAGTTGCCGATGATTCGTTGTACTGGTCAAGTGTCGTGGGGTGTCTTTGGGGGTCGGTTTTCAGCCCCAGTGGCAAGACCAAGGTGGACACTCTGTTGATCAAGTTCAAGCAAATGGACCCAAGAATCATCGCTACCCTTTCGCAGGCTTTAGGCGATATCGACGCGTCGAGGGAGAAGCTCGCTGCTCTGTCTTCAATCGTGGCCATCCGGATCGACTGGCTGAACAATCAGCTGCAGACCTTTGTGAGTCCTTTCAACTGGGAGATGCCAAAGGCTCTGTTTCTACGCAACACTCAGATCCAAGCCTTCCTCCGCGGCCTCAACGAGTCCATGAACACCACCGGGGTGCTCCGTTTCTCGGGACTTGCCGATGCTTGGAGGATACGCACGATTTTCAAGCTTCTGCCACATTCACGATGGAGGTCGGTGGCAGAGGTAAAGACGCCTTCGTTACCATCACGAAAACTAGGGAGTGGTTTTCCCAAAACGCAGAGAAAATTCTGAAGCCGGTCAAGGAGGAGCTCGAACGTCTAAAGGAGAATCTTAGAGGGGTTTCGCAGGGTAGCGCCAACAAGAACTACAGTAGTTGCTGGTTTCACGAACCATAATTCATGTTGAATTCGTCGAATTTGAGATTTGAAGTTGAACTGCAACTTATTTGGTTTAACAGGTTTCTTTGCACCCCAGCTGCACAGGCTGTGCAGCAATCGTGCGGTCTATCCGCCTAAAGCTCACTCTGCATCTTTCCGTTGAAGGTGAAGGACACCATGGCGTGGGGCAGTGGCTGGGGCTACTACGAGGAAGACGAAGCGGACTATGACAAGACGGAGCCCACCGAGGCCGAAGTGTTTAAGCGCGGGGAGGGGCCGTTCGGAGTGAAGGGGAAAGCCACGGACATCCCTCTGCCCAAAGACGCAGTCTGTGCGCAGATCAGCAACGTTCTCGCTCGAGCTGAGGGCCAAGCGGGGAAGTTTTCCTTCGTAGGCCAGGCTGATACACTGCCAGTCGCCCCAGGACTAAGCGTCAAGGGGTGGGCACTATCGCTCTCCCTCTGTGCAAGGCCCAAGCGGAGGAGCTCATCGCCAAGTGCAACAAATCCCCTTTTGGTAAGAAACTCGACACGATGATGGACGAGAAAGTGCGTAAAAGTTGGCAACTTTCACCCGATCAAGTGTCTATTAAGAACCCTCAGTGGGGAGCTGGGATTGATCAACTAAGAGAGACCATTGCCAGTCGACTGGGCTACAAAGGAGTCCCCATGCAGTGCAAGCTGTATAAGTTGCTGGTTTATGGCAAAGGAGGGCACTTTGTGAAGCACCAGGATACGGAGAAGGAGGGCGGGATGGTGGCGACGTTGGTGGTCCAGTTGCCGAGTGAGCATGAAGGGGGAGACCTGGTGGTGTACCAAGGTGGGAAAGAGGTGCAACGTCATGACTTCGGCAAGGGGGACGGTACAGCAGCTTTCCTGCCGCATTACGCGGTGCACTATGCTGATGCGGAGCATGCATTGGAGAAGGTGAAGAAGGGCTTCCGTCTGGTGCTGGTCTACTCGATCTGCCTGCCGCCGACGATGCGCCACTTGCTTCGCAATCATGACAAGCCGCTGAGTGAGGAACTTGCTGGTCTGATTGGACAACTGAAGCCTAAAGCGGACTCGTTCTCGTTGCTGTTGTCGCACGAGTACACTGACAGAAGCATCCAAGACTTGGGGACTCGGGCGCTGAAGGGCATTGACCGCGCCAGAGTTGACGCTCTCGAAGAAGCGAATGTGAAGCTCCCTGCCAAGAAGAAAATGCAGTTATACATTGTTGGAATGGAGCACGACATCAGCTACTACGATACCGGAGGCTCTTGGGAGGAAAATGAACGGGACGAGAAGATCAACTGGTATTCTTCTACTGGACAGAGCTACGGGCAAGGCATGGAGGAGATCAAGATGAACTTCCTCAACCCTGGACGGGACACGCTAGCTGAGCTTTGGGAGGGTCACGCTAACAGTACCTTTGAGGGGTATCTTGGCAATGAAGGAGCCACGAGAAACACGACGTATTCTCGGTACACGATCGTCGCCTGGCCTGCTGCACGAAGTGTGGAAAACGCGATGAAGTACATTGGCGCGAGTGCCGCTCTGGGGGCTCTGAGAGCTCAGAAGTCGATCGATGCCGCAACACTCCGGTCATTTATGGTGACTGCTGCCAATGCTGACTTGGTGGAGGATGATGAATCGTATGGATCGTACTCGCTAGGTTACCGCCCGAAGGGTCAGTCTGTCTCGGTCGAATTTTGCCAAACTCTGTGCGAACTGCTGGTAAAAATTCGTGATCCAGCACTGGTGAATTTATTCTTCACCAACTTCTTCGGCCATCTTGGGGAAAAGGAGGCTCTGCTTCCTTATATTGTCAAGATTATCCGCGCGTTCAAGTGGAACGATATCGGTAGCGGACTGCTGGGCTCGTTGGATGAAGAGGTTCGGGAGAGCAGCTTTGGCTTTATGGGTTACGCGCGTGAAGCTAATGACTCGGGCATGAAAGTCGCGTTGAGCTTGGCTAAAAGTCTCGATGACGGAGCTGCCCAGCAGGAGCTACTCAACGCGGCTGTAGAGAAAGCTGTGCTCATTCGAGATGAGCGTCTATGCAGGTCGAATGTCATCGGACTGCTGTGGATGCTGGTGATCCGTAAAGGCAACAAGAGCATCCTCGAGCCACTGGCCAACAAAGTCAAGAAGATGGAGCCGGCCCAATTACAACGATCGATTGAGATTCTCTCACAGCATGTGGACGGCATCGCTGCATCGGATGAAAGGTTTGTCGTGCTCGCCTCGATGGTTGCCGTCCGTATCGAGTGGTTGAAAAACTATTTGAAGGCTAACGAGAAGCTTTCAGCTGGGAGATGCCAAAAGCTCGGTTCCCAGAGAATGCCCAGATCCAGGCGTTCCTTCGTGGTCCGAATGCAACGGCCACGACGAAGGGGATAATGACCTTTAATGGGCTCCCTGACGCTCGAAAGTACGCTACCAAGAGCATGCGCACCACCCAGACCCACGCTTCATTCACGATGGAGCCCTGCGGAAGAGGCAAGGAGGCATTCGTGATCGTCCACAAAACCCGCGATTGGTTCTCCAAGTACGAAAACAGCTTACTGTCGTACAAGGATGAGCTCAAGGATCTCACTGATCGCTTTGGTGGGCGTGTTGACGGTCCTGCGATGAAACGAGTTCGTGTTGAGTAGGAGACTCGCTGCCTTCTCATTGTAGTGCCCATCTAGTTTTGCAGAAAGTTTTAACCAAGTTCAACACCACTGATTGAAAGTAGCAACCTAGTGGTAGCTTTTGATCGGAATGTGCGCCATCAAAAACTCGATTGATAGAGCGTGACTGAAGAATCGCTCCAACAGTTAGTCTTCAGTTCAAAATCTGCCGTGTCGACACCAAGTCGCAGAGAAACAGCAAAATGCAAAGCGGTGATGAGATCGAGATGTTGAGTCCGATTGAAGAAGAGAAGGATCGTGGTTCGGATGAGGAGCACGGCTCGGATGAAGATGAAGAGATTGATTCGGATGAAGACGAAGAGCTTGGGCCACTGAAACGTAAATGGCCTTTTGATGGCGAGGGCAGATCGAGAGACGTCCCTCTTCCAGTCGGAGCTACGTGCAAGAAAATTAATACCATCCTGGCACACGCAGAAGCAAACGCGGGCGAATTCACCTTCGGTGGCGTGGCGCATACTCTACCGGCGGTACCGGGGCTGTTCGTCGATGAGGTGGGGCAAGTTCCGACTCCACTGACAGAAGAGTATGCCACGAAGCTGATCAACAAGTGCGAGAAATCCCCCTATGGACACAACTTCGATACCAAGATGGACGACAGTGTCCGCAAAAGCTGGCAGCTTCAGCCCGATCGTGTGCAGTAACTGAGCTGGGGAAATCTCGATTGTATTATTGATTGAGGACAACAATCAATACTACGGTATTTATTGTAACTCACAATCTCAAAGCTTGCGAGTCTTCAATATATTGTACGCTGCTACTCGTCATCACTGTCAACTACATACTCGGCTTCGTTAGAGCGCTCGATCGCCGTCGACACCGAGCCCAGGGTAACCAAGTCCCAGTTCAACTTCAAAAACATCACCGTCTCCAGCGTGGACGCGCTCATGCTCTTGCGCAGGTATCCAACCGAGCTCTAGACCATGGAGAAGAAGCGCTCTGCCACCACTGAAGTAGCAGGAATCCACCCCGTTTCAACGTACTTCGACGCCTTGGTAGTTCGCTGGCGGGCCTTCTTGGACAGCGCATTGTCGAGCGCTTGGGCAGCGCGCTTGCGCTTCGAGCGAGCTACCGGAGGCGCGTCGTTGGGTTGGTGAGCTGTTGAGTGTTGCGAACGCAACAAGCGCGAGACAGCCTTTCGCTCGGCCGCGAGCAGCGACTTCTCCGAGCCGCTTTGCACTTTTACAACTCCAGCTTCAAAGTCGGGAGATTCAATAATTTGCCCGTTGACAGCTAGATAGCCATCCAACCCCCCATGCCCTTCCATAACAATGTCGAACATATCTCGAACCGTTGTCATGGTCACGTCCTGGCGTTGAAGGCGAGTCGTGATCACGTCGAAAGCCGTCATTTCGTCTAGTAGCTGAGAAATTTTCCTCTGCTCTCCTGCCGAAGGTATCGGATCCACCATCGGGATCCGGCGCAACCCGGTGCTGCTGTCGCTGCTGGACATCTCGTCAGCCTCGTCAGCCTCGTCAGCCTCGCCGTCTTCCTCCTCTTCCCGTTCAATGTCACAGTCGTCCACAAACAAGTGGAGAAAGCGTGCAGGTCCTCGAAGCGTTTCAGCATTCGGTAGCAGCCACTCCAGCGCAGCTCGTGAAGCGGGAGGGGCTTGTATTTGCACCCATTCAGTTTCAACTTGGCTACACGCTTCACTGTCTTCAGTCTTTTCATCAGCGAGCTCACCTTCTTGATAAGAGCCATGTGTGGCTCGATCCATTGACGAACCGCGAGGTTGAAGCGGTGGGCAGCACAGCCAATCATTGGCGCCTTGATGCGACGTGCAATGGCCTTATTCGTCTCCATATTATCCGCCACAATAGCAATCAGGTTGGCTACATCCAAGCCGTAGTGATCTAGGACCAGGTCTAGGAAGGCGATGTGCTCCGACGCGGTCTGGGAGGCCTCGTCCTGGAAAGGCGAAAACGCGAGAAACCGAATGCCCTTCCTCGTGGCGGCAAAAATGGCGATCGCATGTTCCGCGGCGCCAGTAAAGCCATCGAAGACAAGCACAAACTTCTCCCCTGCGAGCTCTTCACAGACCTTAACGTCAACGACACCAACAAGCGACACCATCCGCTTCAACAGCGTCCTCTTATCCATTGGCTTGAAGCGGACGGCGTCGCGAATCACTGGGTCGTCCACGTGCGCGAAGGGGAAGTTCTTCAAAGCCACGAGCTTGATCCAGCCGTACGAGTTGGCGGCATCCTTGTGAGCAAACATGCTGGCCGTGGGGGCGCAAGCGTTCTTGATGCACGTTGCTGCGGCTTCCTTGTAGCCGTGGTGGTGGCATTGAAGATGCGATATCAGGTTCTTGTAGCCCGCGTGCTTCAGCTGCGCTACAACGGCACCGCAGACGCAGCACGTGCGGTTGGTGGTGGTGGGATCCTTGAACAGGACGCTGACGATGTCGGCGTTCTTCATGTCGGTGGAGTTCTGATGGAGGACCAGGGAGTGAATAGGCTAATGATGCAGGGCTAGAAGAGGGCTTAAGCTTGCAGCGCGCGGGAATGCTTCAGCTTTTGGCGCGCATTGCACCATACCGCTGTACCAACGACTGGTTTTCTTTCTTTGGCTCGATTGTGACAATCTTATTGGCGGAATCAATTGGTTTCGGCGCTGATTGGCTCCGAGTTCTACCGGGGACAATCTTTGCAATCACGGAAGGAGATTGCAATCAATATGGACAGGAAGATTGTAAGCGTCAATATCCCTCAATCTTACAATCGCAATACAATTTTGCCCAGCTCTGTGTGCAGTTCAAGAACCCTTTGTGGCAGAGCGGTATTGACAAGCTCACGCACAGTATCGCTGAACGTCTGGGCTACAGGTCCGTCTCCATGGAGTGTAAGCTGTACAAGATGTTGGTGTACGGGGAGGGAGGACACTTTCTGAAGCATCAGGACACGGAGAAGGGGGACGGTATGGTGGCTACGCTAGTCATCCAACTGCCAAGTACCCATGAAGGTGGTGATTTGATCATCTACCGAGGTGGAGAAGTGAAGCACCGCCATGATTTCGGCAAGAAGGACGGCACGGCGGCGTATTTGCCGCACTATGCCGTGCACTACGCGGACGCGGAGCACGCTCTGGAGAAGGTGACGCAGGGCTTTCGTCTCGCTCTGGTTTACTCCCTTTGCCTGCCTCTTGCAATGCGTCACCTCGAGAGAGATCACGACAAGCTCATGAGCGACGAGCTTGCCGATGCGATCCGCACAATGGGACCTGAAGAGGAGTCGTTCGCGCTGTTGTTGGCGCACGAGTACACGGAGAAGAGTGTGGGAGATCTGGGCTCGGGAGCTCTGAAGGGCATCGATCGAGCCAGATTCGTGGCGCTGGAGGATGCGAATGCGGCTGTGTCTGATGCCGAGAAGCTGCGGTTTTACATTGCTAAGGTGACACACGAGATTGAGTACTACGGGAATGACGGATACGAGCCTGGAAGTTGGGACGAATACCGTCGCAAGAACAGTATCACGTGGTTTTCCACGTCTGGACAGCAGTTTGGAGTCATGGAGTCGACGATGAAGATGAACTTCTTGAACCCGGGCTTTGAAAGCTTCCACGAACTGTGGCGGACGCACGGAACCAGAAAGGAACAAGGCTTCATGGGGAACGAAGGTCCGAGTATGAACACTACGTACTCTCGCTACGCGGTAGTTGCCTGGCCGGCCGCTAAGGGTGTGGAGAACGCGTTTAAGTTCATCAATGCTGAGGCTGCAATTACAGCGCTGGAGAGCCAAAAGCCTGTTACCGCTGCTGTTCTTGGTGAACTTATCAACACGATCCTGCCGGAGCTGGAGAAGCAGAGGAGCCGTTGGTCCAAGCCCAAGCCGATATCTACAGAGTTTTGCCGCATTTTATGCGAATTGCTGGTTGATGTTGGGGATGCAGAACTCGTGAAGACGTTCTTCTGCAAGTGCTTCGGCAAGTTATTTACCCGTCTGGAAAGTGAGAAGGCTGCAGTCCCCATACTGGTGAAGATGCTGCGCTCGTTGAACTGGAGCGACGTTGGGCAATCGTGTCTGGAATCGTTCGGCCAGCTTGGCGATTTAACAACCGTAGCAGCGGCTCTGCGGGTAGCGGACGGGTTGGAAGATGGCACTACTGCTAAGAACGCACTGATGGAGCTAGCCTTGGAGAATGCTGTGAAACGTGATACGATCTCGTACTCGCTCAAGTATGCCGTCATTTTGTGGAAGTGGGTCCTTCATACCAGTGACAACCGTGCGCTCGATACGTTGGTGAACAAGTTGGAGAGTGTGGACCCAAGCTCTCTCGGCTCCGCAACGCAAGCTTTTACGCAGTGTTTGGCTGACGTTGACCGTTTAGGCGACAAATTTGCCGCTCTGAAAGATATCGCGGAGAGGAGGAGTGCGTGGCTGGAGAGCCAAATCCAGCAAGTTGAGAAGCCTTTCTCGTGGGAGATGCCCGACGCAGAATTCACTGATATTGCGCAGGTTCAGGCATTTTTGAGAGGCCCCGACGCGTCGATGACTACGAAGGGAGTGCACACGTTCAAGAATCTTCAGGACGCCCAAAACCACGCTGCTAAATGGATGCGCGCGAAACAAGGGGAGGCTACGTACGTGATGGAAGCCGGAGAGGAGGATGGTATTGCATTTGTGACCATCACGAAGACGAGGGGGTGGTTTGCGTCGCGCGAAAAGATGGTTCAGCAGTACAAGGCGGAGCTGGATATCCTGGCGAAATGCTTCGCAGATGCCGTTGTCAGCAGTCCTCGCAAGCGAGCCCGACCGGACCAATAAGCCTGTGGGAAGTGAAAATCAGCCCGCTGGCTTAGGTCGGAGTACTTGAGTAAGCTTTCTGTGCGTGCAGCTGCTCTCATCTTTCTTTTATTTTTTTAGCATAAATTCAATGAAGATGGCTTTAAATGACTCCGACTTGGTCCCTTGCGTCTAAAGCACGGCCACCCTCACGGATGGACCCTTCGATCCGCATTGTCATGAACGGCGCACTGTGGTCCGATCTTTTTGTTAGTGAAGGTACGACATTAGCGAAGGAATGCCTTCAGGAATGGAATTCGGCTGATCCACGCGCGCGCGCTTTCTGGTGTTGCCAGTGACATCTCCACCGTAGCGATCTTGCAACTGCTTCACCTCAGCCGTGTACTCGACCAGCTTTCTTTGGTTTTCAGAAAACCACGACCGCGTCTTGGTGATGATCACGTACGCATTCTGGCCTCGACCCTCGGGCTCGAGCGTGAATGATGCGTTCACTTGCTTCTCGCGCATCCACTTGGCTGCGTAGTTGCGCGCATGACCAATTCCGTTAAAATGACGCACGCCAATGGTGTCCATGGAGACATTGGGGCCTCGTAGAAACGCCTGGATATGAGCGTTGTCAGGGAAATGAGCGTCCGGCATTTCCCACGAGAACGGCTGGCCCATGGACTGGAGCTGGAAATTCAACCAGTCGATTCTCTTGGCGGCGATGGTGGCTAGGACAGCGAACTTGTTATCGGACGCGTCAACGACAGCGATGTGTTGTGAGAATGCCTCAATGACCGGTTGCAGCAGACCCGGCTTGGTTTCCAAGAACTTATTCGCGACGATGTTGAATATATCCATGTCACCGCATTGAATAGCCCATTTCCACAGCAGTCCAACGACGCTGGACTTGCTCAAGTCCTCCCCGCGAAGCTGCGCGGCTTTCTCCGCTGCTGCTCGAACTAGCTCCTGTTGGGCAGCCCCAGCGTTCAGCCCATTAGCAATTCGTAGCGTCATTATCAGTCCTGAATCGTTGGCATTGCTGGCCACGCGAGAGTAATAGTGACTCATGTGCATGGGATCAACTGTAACAGTTCTATCCAAGAACCCCAGCAGTACTTGGCCAATATCGTTCCAGTCGAATCGGCCAGCCAGTGCAGTGAGCCCATCAACAAGGTCTTCCTTCTTGTCGTATTGCTTCAGGCCATTGACAAAGTTTGTGAAGAACATGTGCACCAAAGCAGGATCTCCAGCATCCACCAACAGCTCGCAAAGGGAGCAGCAAAAGCCAACGGAAACAGTCTTCGGGTGATCCCACGAATTCACCCCTTCACGCGGCTCCGCTAACTTCGCACTAACCACCTCCATAAACCGGCGAAGGAGGACAGCATCAACTGGTCGCTGCGCTTGGAGGGTTCCAACTGCCGCGTTAACATTGATGTACTTGAAAGCATTCTCCACACCCTGAGCCGCAGGCCAAGCAACGACAGCGTACCGCGAATAGGTGGTGTTTCTCGTCGCTCCCGAATTGCCGAGGTATCCCTCAAAGGTACTGTTACCACGATTTGCCCATAACCCAGAAAACGTTTCCTGCCCTGGGTTAAGGAAGTTGAGCTCCAACTTAGCTCTTATGGAATGAGCGATGCTTTCCCCCCTTGGCGAGTACCACTTGATGTTCTCGTAGCGTTCGTTCTCCTCCCAGGTTCCTCCATCGTCGTAGTAACTGACATCAAGTTCAAGCTGTGCAATAAAAAACTGCAGTCTTTTCGCTGGAGAGACCACAGCGTTCGCTTCTTCAAGGGCTTGGAATCTCGCTCGATCAACGCCTTTGAGCGCACGAGAGCCGAGCTCACCGATACTTTTCGATGTATACTCATGGGACAGCAACAGCGCGAACGACTCGTCATCCTGGCCCATACAATTCACCACTCCAGCCAGCTCCTCGCTCAGCGTCTGGTCGTGGTTCCTCATCAGGTGACGCATTGTCGGGGGCAAGCAAACTGAGTACACGAGGACAAGTCGATACCCGCTCGTCACCTGCTCCAGCGCGTGTTCGGCATCCGCGTAGTGCACCGCATAGTGCGGCAGATACGCCGCCGTGCCCTCACTCTTCCCGAAGTCGTGACGGTACTTCTCCTCTCCACGTCGATACACAACCAAATCTCCGCCTTCATGGACACTGGGCAGCTGCACCACCATCGTCGCCACCATTCCGTCCTCCTTCTCGGTATCCTGGTGCTTCATGAAGTGGCCTCCTTCTCCATATACCAGAAGTTTGTACAGAAGACACTGCATCGGCACCCCCTTGTACCCCAGACGATCCGCAATAGTCTCAGTAAACCTCGCAATTCCATTGTGCCACAATGGGTTCTTGATCTCCACTTGGTCCGGCGCCAGTTGCCAGCTCTTGCGGACGCTTTCGTCCATCATGGTGCTCAATCTCTTCCCAAAGGGGGACTTGTCACACTTGGCAATCAGTCTCGTTGCGTGCTCCTCCGTCAAGGGGACGGGAATGAGCCCCACTCCATCAACATGGAGTCCGGGGACTGCTGGGAGCGTGGCCGCTTGTCCTCCGAAGGAATATTCCCCTGCGTTGTTATCCGCCCGAGCCAGCATCTCGCTGATCTGTTGGCAGCCAGCCCCCGACGGTGCCGGGATGTCTGTGGGCTGGCCCTCGCCCCCAAAAGGCCATTTGCCATCGCAGAAAACCTCCGAGTCGGCCGGCTCCTCTCGGTTCACGTCGCCCTCATAGTCATCGTCATCGTACCGACGCCGCCAGCCCCACGCCATGTTGTCGCTCTGCGGTGAGCACTTAGAAACATTTCTAACGCAGTTGATTGGCTGTTGGACGTTGAAGTGGAAAAAGGCAACTTTGGTCTTGCCGACTTGTGCAAAAGGACATCTATATGTACGTTGCTATCGATTTAAGGTTGCTCTTGGAGCGTAACTACACGAGGACACTACGGGTTTACTTAGTAGCTGTCCGCCTTAAAGTGGTCGGCCGTCATGACCTTGGCCCAGGCCTTGGCGAAGACCTTCTTGAAGGCGTTCTGGTCCTTGGCGAACTTCTCGACCACCACCTTGAGCTCGGGCGCCTCCAGCAGGGCCAGGTCCGTGTCCAGCATGTAGATGTTCTGGCCCTCGGCCTTGAACTCCTTCTTGGACACGGCCGTCCACTTCTCGTTCAGCAGCACCTGGAAGTACTCGTTTGAGAGCTTGCTGGGGTTGGCGCTGTACGAACCGCTGTATCCGAGCGTCTTCTGCTGGGCGGCGCTACGCGGGCGACCGGCCAGGGCCACGGCCTCCTCGGCCGACACGCCCAGGATCTTGATGTTGTCGCGCACAGCAGTCACCGTCGAGTTGTAGTACTCGCGCGGGGCCAGGATGTCCGAGCCGTCGCCGTTGGTGGCGTCCGTGCGGCCGCCCAGGAAGTCGATCTTGGAGCTGCCGGCGTCCTCGAGGGCTACCTGGCCGGCCAGCACGATGAGGTCGGCGGTCGACAGCGTGGGGTACTTCTGCTTGATGGGCTCGAGCGCGGCGATGATCTTGTCCACGCCCTTGTTCACGGGCCAGTCCTTTTCGGGCGCGAAGCGGATCTTGGCGCCGTTGCAGCCGCCGGCGTAGTCCGTGATGCGGAACGTCGACGCACACTGCCAGGCCGCGTGCACGAAGAGCGCACCGTTGTAGGCCGCGCCCTTGCCGGTCGAGTCGCTCGAGAGACCGTCCACCTTCTTCTTCAGCAGCGCGCTGATGTCCTTGCGCACGGCCTTGAAGTCCGGCAGCTTGGCGGGCGTCGGCGGCAGCGGGTTCTGGAAGGGCTGGGCAGGCGGCACGTCCTTGCCGCGGCAGCGGGCCACGGGGCCCATGTCACGCGACATGAGCTTGTACCAGGCGTGCGAGAAGGCCTCGTCCAGAGCGGTCTGGTTGGCCGCGAACTCCTCCGAGATGGCCTTGTAGCTAGGGTCGTGCAGCAGGGCGATGTCGGCCGTCAGCATACGCACGGGCGGCGTCGTGTCGGGCACGGGACGCCACTGGATGTGGCCACCGGGGCCCTCGTACTTCTCCCACTCGCGGGTCGTGAGGCCCTTGAAGTAGCCGTTGCCCCACTTGGTAGGCGTGAACGTCCACTGGCCCTCGAAGCCGCTCGTGAACGTGTTGTTGCCCTTGCCCTTCATCGGGCCCTCGCCACAGGTTCCGGGCCACGGGTTGGCAGGGTCCTCCAGCGGCGAAGGGCCAGCGCCAGTCTTACAGGCACCGTGCGTCTTACCGAAGGCGTGACCGCCACCGACCAGAGCCACCGTCTCGCGGTCGTCCATGCCCATGCGCTTGAACGTGTCGCGCACCTGGGGAGCCGATCCAGCAGGGTCGGGCTTGCCCATGGGGCCCTCGGGGTTCACGTAGATAAGACCCATGGTGGTCGGGCCCAGGGGCTCCTTGCAGTCGCCGTCAACGGCGCACGGGGCGACGGCCTCCTGCTCGGGCGTCGGGCCAAGCTGCAGGCTGCTCGTGCCGTCGACGTCGTCGCGGCGGCCACCGCAGAAGCCCAGCACGGGGCCACCCATGCTCTTGATGGCCACATTACCGGACAGCACGATAAGGTCACCCCACGACAGAGCGTCGCCGTATTTCTTCTTGATGGGGTCCAGCAGCTTCAGAGCCTTGTCGAGGTTCGTGTTGTCGGCCCAGCTGTGCTCCGGGTTGAAACGGATGCGGCCACCGTCACAGCCACCGCGGCCGTCAGCGCGACGGTAGGAACCATTGCAGTGCCACGCGAGACGGATGAAGAGGCCGCCGTAGTGGCCGAAGTCGGCCGGCCAGAAGTCCTGCGAGTTGGTCATCAAGACCTCCAGGTCCTTCTTGACCAGGTCGTAGTCGATCACATCGCAGCTCTTGGCGTCGTATAGCTCGGTGGAAATCTGACGGTCCTGCTGCTTCACGGACGCGATCTTGTCGTAGCCGAACGGGCAGCTGGCGGCAGAAGCTCCGCTGGCCAAGGCGGCAATTGCAGCGACGAAGGCGGCGAGACGGACGTTCATCGTTCGAGTGTGATTTGGCTTGCGGCCTCGACGGTGAATCGGATTGTGAGAGACTAGGAAAGCCGAGATCTCTCTCTCTCTTTCTCTCTCTCTCACCAAAGGAGACCTTTCTGAGACGTTTTATCCTTCGGGTGTTCTGCTGTTCACATGGCGCGCGTGCACCAGGAGCAAGTTGTTCGGTTGCGTTGATGAGTCAAAGATTTGCATGACACATTGTGGGGGTCTCATGGAACCATCAGCAAAACCGGAAGCATACGCTGGGATTTTGGGATCAAAAACGAGATTGGGCATGGACCTTCGGAACGAACCACTCCGTTTCCTGGAGGCAAACGCCATGAAAAAGCAAATCAGACGCCATTTTGGGATGACGACAAACCACGCGATTTATGGTGTAGAAAGGGAGGATCGGACATGGCTCCTGTACAGCACACTTCTACAGTACTGCTGCTGAAAATGACTCATTCCGAATGAGCCACCACCAAGTTGCTACTTATACTTTTGTAGCTCATATATATCATTACAAAATTTTCTAGCAAGCTTCTCGTTTCAGCATGCGCGTTGGAATGAGTGTAGACTTCCAGCTCTTTAGAACAAGAACGACGGCACAACATCTCAAGTTTTTCTGGGAATGAGGATAACTGGCCGCGGTATGGCCCGGTAAACATCCTCACCATCCAAACGTTCTTGTGTACGGGCATTACAGCTCCAGTCCCAGTGGTCGAGTATTAATACACTGTACCGTGCATCTGCTTCTACAGTACTGTACGGTGAGGTTTACCGTGAGCAGTACACCACAATTGAAACGGCTGCTCACAGTTTCCCAGTTGTATTTTAACAAGCGCTTTACGGATCACCCGAAGGCTACAAGGCTCCGAACCACTTTGAGCAAGCTACAGCATCACGCTACAAATTCTCACAGGCAAAACTATTCGCGTTGAGCTTGTCAGCCTTTGCCGCTCTGGGATATACATTTACTGTTTAGTATCATGCTTATTCGCCCTAACGGCTCCCTTGCTGCACTGCGCTCTACATGTACATTACAGTACTGTACAATACAGTATCTATTGGCAATATTGCATTGCCAATACATGTATTGCATTGCATGTACTGTACACCTATCGACACTGTAATCTGCGTCTTTGGATTGGCCTCCACAACTTTTGCCACCTACATGTACGACACCGGGCATTCTCGTATGGACGTAATCCCAGAACAAAACGCATGGCGTGCATGTAAAGGCACCCAGCAGCGTTGTGCGTTTGAACAGATAGTGATTAACAATCAGGATCGCTAGTTATGGCAATCGTTTCCGTATTCAGGATTCCAACTGCAACTTTAGAAGTGGCCAGAAAGTTCCCTTTTCCAATGATGGCAAAGCTGCTGTACACGAGGAAACCCGATTAATTTGTTGATGCCGTGACCGCGTCGATCGACAAGCATTTTTTTTAAAGTTCTTCGACATTAGAGGTCTTCAGCCCTTTGTTCGGTTTCAGCTCTTTTCGATTGTACAAAAACCAAAACAGCATCGCTTGTTTAGCAGATCCCACAACATATGTCTTAAACCGAAATTGCTGCTTAAGAATAAAGCCACCTGCAGCCTAAAATTAGACCCTGTAGATCACTGTAGTTTGGCACGGGTAGCAATGAAAGCATGATTCTCGACGGCCTCTGAGACTCTCGAGTTGAGATCTGTGCGCTACAAACTAGGTATAAGTACTCGTAGGGAAGCACGGTGCTGAGATCGGTCGCTCTGACGTTTGGGCCTGTGAACCAGTAGCGAACGGAGGGTGAGCTCTGGTCTAGAAACCAGTCGACTGATAATACATTCCACTACGCGTAATTTTACTGTAGAGATGTCCTCTGTGTATACCGTAAAATGTCGCTGTTTTGTCCGGTTCGCATACAGTAGATCGAAATTTCGGATTAAGGGCCAGGGATAGGTTTAATGTCATCTGTTTCAACCGGAAAGAACGATTTTTCGGTGACAAAATACGAAAAACACCAAAGAACGCACACGAGCACCTTTCCTAAAGGGCTAGGTCGACCATATTAGAAGGCGGTAGTGAGCGGGTGTGAGGAGCGTAGCCATAGCAAACCCGCGCGGGGTGCCCGCGAAGCAGGGCCGCGCGGTATTTGCGGAGGCGGGCCCAGCGTCGAGCTCCTCTGCGAACGGACCCGTTGCCCTGTCCAGTAGTTAGTTTTTCTAATGCGGGGGTCTGGGGGTGCAACCCCCAGAATCACCCCAAATAGAAGGACGCGATTTGCTTGGGTGTTTTTGGTAAGTTGTCTTTTTCGGTTTTGCTAAACACCTCTATTAAAATGTCGAAGAACTGATTTGTTTTTAGACAAATGGACGGTCCATCATCGACCTCACGCAGTGATACCGGTGCATACACGAGAAGCGTTATGCTACGCAGGATGTGGAACGACGCGAACAATTATTTCCGAATCCTAGCCCAGGCGTTCAGTACCCCAGTCGTGCTCGCTTTTTGAACCGACCAGTCATAGCCGCACCGGAAAGCTCGGAACTCAAGTGAGCGGCAGGCCATGCAATAGACCACCGGCTAAAAACGTAAAATATTCGCGAGTTACTACTGTGCATTTTAGATACCAGTGCTATTTCCTGGACAATTCTGGCTGTTGCAAACCCCTAAGTTATTGTGATATTTCGACGTAATTTGTCTAAGCAGTGATATTTTTGAATTTAACTCGGTCTTTTTCAGTGGAACTGACATGCAGCAGCACATGTCAGAAAAATGGAATAAATACGAATCATTGCGCATTATCTCCGTCTGAACTACACATTCTTGTCTATAAAATACACTAGTTTCACTACATTTTGATACGGTCACTCGTTAAAATCGAGTTTGGAGCCCAGTCAACAAGTTCTACCCATTCTGGATGAGTTCTTATTCATCAAAACTCTAGGGTTAGACAGCGTCGCGTTTGCTATCGACGTCCAGAAGAAGTAGAAAGTCACACAACCGATGGACAAATCCTCTATAATTATATATATACAGGAGCCTTAATGTGTTTTCACAATCCTTTCAAGCCGACAGCAAGATTTGAAGCTGTGATTTGACCCGAGACGAACATTTATTCGAAATGACCCTCTCAATGCAACGCACCATTCACAAATTTAGATAAAATACAAATAAATAGAAAACATGGCTGAACTCGCTTTAAAGTAGGATTTTCGCAAAACTGGGCATCATCCGCTAAGACAGACTTTTTGCGACTGTTATCTAATGATCGCATAGCAATAGTAAGTCGTATCCCTTGTGGCTCCTTCATTCCTAAGATTACCCCTCAAACGTGTTGTTTCCGCGTCCATCCCAGAAATCGGAATATGTTCTCTTACCAAGATTAAGGAAATTCAGCTCCGAGGTCGAGATATGGTAGCATTTCACTGTGATTCTAATCCCTGAAAAATATATTAAGGTTTGTTTGGCGCTTCCAGCCAATAGGAACGTGTCATCTGCGATTCTTAGCATTTACAACCAATAGAAACTACCTTTGGTTAAAATTTCGACTAATTAAATCGAGGGAAGAACTGCCACCCGCTGATCTGAACATTCCGATTGAAATCGCGGTTTGACATCGATTATGCCATACAAAGCTCAAGTGAATTACAAATAGAATAAATATTCATAGGTTTCCAACCCCCACTAGCTCATCCGCGACGCCATTCTGCGTTCCGACGCACACAGGCATTTAGGTGGTATCGCTAGTTCCTGCGAACAGCTAGCGAAGCAGAGCGACGGCTGTGAAGGATTTCGAAGACTTCCTCGCGAAGAAGGAGATGACGCTCACAGAGGTGCATGATCGTATTTCTAAAGACAGCACAGGTAAGAGTTTGTTTGTAATTCTGGATAATTACGGGTGGTTCTTAGTGAAAAAAGTAGGAAGGCAAGGAGTAGCTTTGTCCAAGAACACTGTGCTATCTTACTTTGGCAATGTGAAGAGCTGGTTGGTGGATCTGTACCCGCAGTAGAGCCAATGTGCAGTTACGAAGCTGCAGAAGCAGAAGATGCTATCAACTCTAGATCAATACTGCGAAAAGAGACCAGAGCAAGGTGTCACGAAACAAGCACCACCATGTACTAAGAGAGATATCAAGACTATCATATCAGCTCTCTACAAGCACGCTTCCGCCAACTCCGAATACCTTGATGCGGCACTAGTGGCGTTGACGTGGTATCTCTACAGTCCTGGTTCTGAGGCTGAACAATTGGAAAAGGCTCGAATGTGTGTATACCCTGGTAGGAATCCTGCAAGGTTTTCATTCTGTTTGGATTGATTCACCCCATAGATTAAAGCTGACAAAGTGTTGTATATGCTAGGCGGTATGATATTTCTTCGCTTTAAGCGTGTGAAAACGGTATCGCAACAGGGTGTTTAAGGATCTTAATGATCCCTTCACTTGCCCGTTGCACGTGCTTGCTGTCGCTCTCGTCCTTCAACCCGCTCTAGGAAATCGCATCTTCCCGCAATTTGCTGCCGTGCCTGCGCTGTCCGCATCTGATGGGCAAGACAAAGACGAAGAGCTGGGCCTGATCGCGCAGCTGGACCGTGAGCTTGAAGAATCACCTACATGGAAGACGCCACAGCCACATCGAGCCAACGCAGTACAGTAATGTGCGTGAATACCGAAGGGGTCTACAGCTAATAACCTTGTATAATTTATGATTCTGGACGTACGATGTGGTGCGATGGTGATGAGCTAAGGTACTGACAGTGAACTAAATATCCATTGCATATAATGTCGTGATGTCGTGTTCAAACAATTCGAATATAGGTGTGCTATCAGTCTGCCAACACCTTGCCTTTCATTCCCGCATTACGATTAAAGTGCTAACTACCAAGCCACCATGTCCATGACCTCCACTTCTAAGCTTAACATACAATTCCGCCTCACTCACGCATAGAATCTCCGCATCATCGCCACGGTGGAGAGGTCTCGCTGAGCATGTCCTACATTGTTTGCGCTCGACCAAATACAAGAATGAGTAGATGAGCCTTAAGTAGTTTGCATTCTTACCCCTTTAATGTGGTGTGAGGACGCATGTCGAAACTTACAGCTGACACCATATACTTAAGTATACTTTCTGATTGGGCCTTATTAACAAGGCCCGAAATTATTTAGCTTACCAAGGAATTGATGCAGGCTGCATCAATTCCTTGGTAAGCTAAATAATTTCAGTACAGTCCTTTTTTCTAAACCAATTGAATTCTCCTTATACTCTTGGAGACCTTATATATCAGGTGTTCGGTATTCACGCACATTACTGTACCTGGTGCTCAAGCTTATATCAATAGACTATTAGTCACGGTTAGTGGACTGCCAGCAGTAAAGGAGAGTGGACCCATTACCTCGCACTCCTTCAGACGAGGTAAGACCATGCACGCCAACGCCAACAGCCGTATCAGTCCGAACTGGGTTGTTGAACGCGGGGGCTGGAATATGTCCCGCATGAGCAATGCGTTTTCCTACATGCTGAGCACAACACACGAGGATCAACAAGTTGCGCGTCAGCTGAGCGGGTGGAACCCGCAGGCTGGAGTCCGACTTCCAGACCTTTCCTCCCTGAACGGCGTTGTTCGAACGCGAGTTGCAGGTGCTCCTCTTCGCCGCTGTCACTGGTTTCCCGACACTGTCTTGGAACTTGGACCCCCAAGTACTCGAAGTCTTGATGGCGACCTTGATTCTGCACTTTCCCGAGATGGAACGCCATCGCTCGGACAGCCCGTACGTTCGCCGCATTCATGAAGTCCTTGGTGTCCTCAACATACATACCTCCGAGCTGTTGGCATGGTCGATCACCCTCCGAGCTGCATTCAATCTACCCGAAGAAGGGAAACACGAAGAAGCGGCCGAGTCCTCTCAAAACATGATACGTGTTATCAAAAATCTGTCACAGCAGCTTGACGAGCTATTGCTCCGTCAAACACGTGTAGAAGAAAAACTGGCAGCTTGGGGGGCGAACGCAGAATCTATTGACAAGCAAACAAACACTACCGAGCAGCAGCACCAAGAACTTGAGCAGTCGCAGCCAAAGCGTGCACGCAAACGTGCCTTGAAAGCGCTGTCGACGGTGTGGTTCGAATGGTTCACTGCAGTGCCACGCATGTACGAATCATCAACGGTTAGCAAAGCCACCCTCTATGAGTCACGACATGCCGTTGCATTCATGATGCTTTGCTTACAGATCTACCTCGCGATAAGCGCGCCCCCTGATGTCTAGCCTTGTACTTGACATTAAAGCATGAAGGTGCCGACAGTACTGAATCAGTTACGAATTGCATCTACGTTGCCTCGATCACTAAGAGGATGATGGGCATAACCCACCCGACCCAGCCAGCAGCAGCACGCCCGGGCCAGCACACACGACCCAGCACCATGCGCAGTCCATCTGCCGCCCACAGCCCAAGAGCACACACGGCCCAGCAGCACATAGCCCAGCAGCGCACAGCCCACTCAACCCAGCAGCAACAGCCCAGCAGCGCACAGCCCAGCGGCACACAGCCCTACAGTCAGCGCACACGGCCCAGCGGCACACAGCACAGCAGCACACAGCCCAGCGGCAAATACGGCCCAGGGGCACACAGCACAGCGGTATACGGCCCTACAGCACACACAGCCCAGCTTCCTCAGCGGGAGCCGCAATGATCGGTGCCCGGTACCCAGCAGCACCTGCGTACACGCATAGAGAATAGCTACAGTCAGCATAGACATCGTCGCAAGACTTGCCGCACTAACCTGGAAGCTTATGGACTGTTGGCCGAGAATCCTGTTGGTGATCGTGATGTTAAATGTCAGTTGCACAAAAAAAATAATACAAAAAATATGCGTTGTCATACCGGTTTGGTTGGAAGCAGTCCGACACCGTTGGAATTTTGACGGTATGGTTTAGGCCCTGACCAGTTGCAGAGCACCATATGATGGAATTGTGGTGCTCTCTTTCGTCCCAATAACTGCCATCATCGATGTAACTGATATCGTGAACCAGCTTCCCGATGGCAAACTCCATTTTCTTGTCCTAAACAGCAACAGTGTTCGCTTGCTGCAGCGCACGAAAGCGCACCCGATCGACACCATTCAGTCCGCGTGCACCGAGTACTCAATTCGTCGCTCCGTGTACTCGTGAGACAGCATCAACGCGACCGAGGGGTCCTCATTTCCCATGTCACTAATGATGCCGCCCAGTTCGTCGCTCAAGGTGGTCGTTGCTCGTCATTAAGTGACGCATGTCTGTAGGCAGACAAACCGAGTACACCAAGACCAGTCTGTATCCCTTGGTCACCTTCTCCGGTGCATGCTCCGCGGCGGCATAGTGCACTGCATAGTAAGGTACGAACGCCGTCATCCCATCCGACTTGCCAAAATCATGCCGCTGGTTCACCTCCCCACCACGATACAGCACCAAGTCCCCTCCTTCATGAAAGCTGGACAACAGCACCACCATCGTCACCACCATTCCGTCTTCCTTCTCTGTGTCTTGGTGGTTCACGAAATGACCTCCTACACCGTGTACCAGCACTTGTTGCGCTTGCACTGTATCGGACCCCCCTTGTATCTGAGTCAGCCGGCAATAATCTCATTTAAGTCCTCCATCCCCGCTTGCCATGGCGGATTCAGGAACCTAACTGGGTCCGGTGGTAGTTGCCAGCACTTGCGCACGCTTTCGTCCATCGAGGTGTCGAGTCGTCGACCAAAAGGGGACTTCTCGCACAAGGCTACAAGCTCCTATGTATCCATGCTGCATCACGTGTGGGAAGGCAGATTGAAGGGTTCTATCCGTGAGAGTGGCCGTGCTTTCGACGTAAGCGACTAAGACGCTGTCATAGACACTTTCCAGACACTCGAGCTCAATGTTTAAATCCTCGAGAATCGACGACAACTGTCTCTAGTGGGTGCCTGCCAAAAGGGTCATAAGGACCCGGAATAAATGCAGCAGCAGATATGCTAGACATAAGCTAACATAAATCTCGTGAGACCGGAAAATCGTCTCGATAAACTGGCGGTTATGCCGTGTACCCATCTTAAAGACTTACAACGACATTGTATTGAATATGTCGACCATCATTCTTAAAAAGATCGCCTGTCCTATATCTTTTCTGCACTCTGCTTCTGCACGCGTCGCTCACTCTTCTTCTGCACGCGCCGCTCACGCTTCTTCTTCGTGCGTCACTCGGCTTCTTCACTCGTCGCTCGTTCTGCTTCTTGAAGATCAGCGGAGGTATGTTCGATGGATTGATGGCAGAACACAGACCGATTCTAACTTTGGTGTGTGAAGATGGTTCATGTGAGGCACTCGGCGCTCTACTGGCGACACCGCTGTATCAATGATACATTAAGCGAAGACGAGAGCACTCAAAATGAGAACACCTCGCCAAATGTCGCTCGTGAGAGCGCCCCATCGCCTCACCCTGTCGCCAGTGATGTCGATGCTGGAGAGCCCTCGAGCCCAGTGGGAACGCAAACGCCACCCTGGCTGTCTCCGCAACATGGCGTGCGCGTTGCCAAGTCACAAACGAATCCTGCTCCATCCCCTGAGCTCGATGCTGCGACGGTGTCACCAGACCCAACACGGCGGCTTGCATAGCAGCAACAAACCCCTCCGGTCCCCGGGCCGCTCAGCCCAACCACATCTTCGCCAATATTACTCGAGACACCACCAGGCTCGCCGCCTCGAGCTGCCGCTCTCGTGCAGCGGCGACGAGAGCAACATCGCCAGGAACGACGCAGTTCGATCGACCCGTACTCGAGGCCGCGACGGCAGGTGGAGCAGCCAGCCCACCGTGGCATCAATCCAAGAGAGCTTCGTTGGACACACCAAGATACCACCCGCAGCCGGCCATACGCGCCGGCTTCTCGTCCAGGCGACCGATTTATGGCTGCGTGATGGCCGTTTCGAGACGCTCAGCTTCGCAATCAGTTCAACCCGCTTGGATCCGTGTTTCCTCGCGTACAGCATTTCGGCTGGTGCACGTGCTCGTCGCCGTGCCGTGTGGGTACCTGCCAAAACTCACTGATGCAGATTTTCTGCAACGTCAAGTCCTGTCCTTACGGTGGTCGTTGTGGGAACGGAATTGAAGAGTCCAACAAGGTGTTTTTGGCACGAAATATGCGCACGAGGTCGCTGGTAGTCGTTGCAAGTGAGAACATCGAGAAAGGTGAAGTAATTGGTCAGTACCTGGGTGAACTGGAACACGTCAGCGCGGTGCGAGCAAACCGACCTCGCAACAACGGGTATCGTCTCGTGATGCCTCAGCGACCTGAAGTTCCAACCCATCGAGTTCGGATCGCCATTAATGCCGAGCACATGGGTGGGGTGATGAGGTTCGTCAACCACTCTTGCCGACCAGCGGCCAGGTTTGTGGAGGTTGCAAATGGACGGCGAACGACAGTAGTGGTTGTAACCACACGTGACATCCGCCACGGGGAGGAAATCACCGTCGCCTATGGTGATGATCTTTGGTTTGTGTGCCGATGCGGCTTGGAGACGTGCCGTCACGGTGGGATTCAGGGCCAAGAGGACCCGTGACGTGTGGAAGCGCATGAACACATCCACCATCATACTGTGTCGAAGCTGTCGATGGGTAGTTATGATTCTGCATGTGATACACAGATAATTCAAACGCTCGCTGTCAGATCACTCGTGCAAGTTGCTGTTGGTCGATCAAACAAACCAGCGTACTGGATACTACGCTTGCGCGCCAAATCAGCCGATAACCCAAGTCTTACCGAAAGGGCATTTTTGCGCCTTGAGCTTCCTCACGTTGACAACCTTCCAAGACCCGCCGAATTGGTGGTGGCGATTGCACGTCTACGAGCGATGGTGGAGGACCCGCCGAGGGAGGCATTTTGCGGCCGCCTCGAGCTTCCTCATTCTCCGATTTTCCAAGTCGTCAACAAGCCCCCCCCCCCCCACGCCTCGTCAGCAATTCCGCAGCTCACGCTTCGCTTCTGTCTTCTGCAAGTACGCCGATGTAAAGCTCTCCGTAAAGCGTATTGTTTGTGGCTTCGCTAATATGTGTGGTGATGTTGCCTTTTGCTTTGCAGATGCCCAAACAAGCTGGAAGCATGAACTACAAAATGAACGAAGTGAATCGCATGCTGCAACTTGTTTCTGAGTATCTACCACTTGGTAGAGACGAATGGGAACGCCTCGCTACGGCCTACAACGGGAGTCGAGGTCGAGGCTGAGCTGAGCGCGATTTCGAGAGCTTGCGCCGAAAATTCAAGCAGCTTTACTGTACCCGCAAGCCCACCGGCGTTTCGACGATGCCACCCCACATCGAGAGGGCGAAGAAGCTCAAACAAGCGATCGACGAGAAAGCGAACGTTGTTGAGATGGACGACGAGGCTGACGCTGATCCAGACCAAGATGGAACCAGCAACCAGCCCAACTTCTGCTTCGAGTACGATCCGGACGAAAACCTCTCAGACCAGGACGGAGACGGGGGCGCGGTGCGTGTCGGCAGCCCCGCATCTGGTGCTACTACTGCTGGAGGATTGGGCGATCGGTTGGACCCCCGTGACGATGAACCACCCTCGATGGCCGCGGCGGGTGACCAGGCTTCCCCTCCCGTTGGGCAAGGTGGCGACTTTCAAGAGCTCTTAAACTTCGACCCTATCATGGAAGGCTTGGAGGCATTTGCTAATACTCCTCGTCCGGCACCGAATCGAGTGGCACGCCCCCGCAACCCCGTGACCGCCACGAACGCGCGATCATCTACAAAGAAGACAACCCGCAACACCAGGTTCGTGAGTCGTAGACCGCGCAGCTTGGGGTCGTATGGTAGCGGGAGGTTGAGACGATGGTACACCTTCTGAATGCTACCCATGCCCCATTCAGCGGCTTGACGCGCCGTGGTATTGGCATTGTGCAGCAGCCGCACCGGGTTCCTGAGTGAGGGGAGAAGGCGATCAAATCCCCTTCCTTCAGCGGTGTTATGATGCGGCCGGCGACGGAAGCAGAGCATGGAAACGAGGAGTCGGAAACGACATTCATCCATGTGTCCGGGCAAAATGCAGGATCCAGAAGCTTCATGCAAAACCCAAGCGAGGTATCTGCATCATTCCAAGATCCAGGGCAATTGTGCTTGCTCCAGATAATATTGTGCCTTTCGGTCATTTTGCCGAGTCCTACGTTGGTCTTTGGGGGTTAGTTAATCTGAGGTTGTTGGTCTCTAAATCTGAGATGCAAATCTCGGACGAGCCCGATGAGCGGTCTCCCGGAGTCTCTGAGAGAGACTGTCTCTCCGCTCAATGGACTCCGGTTAGATGTCCAAGCCAAGCAAGCTTTGTTTGGGGAAGCAAGCAGTGCTGGAACCAGCGAAGGCGAAGGGCAACGACTGGAGTGTTCAACGTATCGAGTGCATCGTGTTTCCTAAGTTTATTCTGCATTTGACATACACCGTATTAGAGTCAGCTCGTATGAAAGTCCTGCCACAAGACTTGGCAGGAGTCCTTCGAAAGGCCTCGAACCCCGAATGTCGTGAAAATGGGCGACATTCGGGCTTTCGGCTGTTTGTAGGACCTGCGCAAGTGCTTCCTCGGACTAGCAATTCATGGTCCTAATTCTCTACGAGGGACCTGCTAATCTGCTCCGATAACCTAGCCCCATCTTAGTAGGTAGCTGTTTTACACGTCCGATTCGCCAAAACAACTGAAAAGCACAATACAACCATCCGCCGCGAAGCAAATTGTTTCCGTGACGTACACAGAGTGTAGCCATCCATTGTACATTGCATTTGGCATGTCTGCATTCGATGGTTCCTGAACCTGGTGAGCATTAACACAAAAATATCATCGTCAGATTTACACAAGTAAGAGCATCGAACGCACATACCCTCAAATTCTTGCCGTCTATAAAACCAAACGTATGCGTAAGCAGCGGCTCGCGAGCTTCCACGAGCCTCGCCAGTTCAGATTGCTGTTTTGGTGACGGCCAGGAAATGCGGGCTGGCCCATAGTTTGTCAGAGCCTGTGCCAGCGCTTCTTCCGCTCTGCGTAGATACCGTGAGAGCGTCGAAGGCGGCACGCCGAAAATCATGCAGAGCGCTCCTTGCTCCATTGATCCGACATAAAGCATAGGATTAGGCCCAGCGCCTGGTGATGGAAGCGAAGCTTCGCAGGCCGACCCCCTTTCGCTGTTGACGGCGGCAGGTATTAGAAGAACCGCGCAAATCTACGTAGAAGCTGGTGAAAAGAAGCTCTGTAAACAGCCACGTTAGACAGACTTAGCTTAGCTTTGCGCGGTCTCAAAGCGTAACTCACCTCGTCAGACTTGTGGCATTGAGGAAGTTGCTGTCGTCGCCGTAGGTGTACAGCACCATCCAAGCCGAGTCGCTTGGCACGTCCAGGCACTGCGCAGTGAGATAGTGGCGGGAGCGCATTGCGATTTTCCACGCTTCTTCCACCAACCGCTTGTGAATCGCGCGTCGAACAGCGCCCAGATCCTTGTTGTAGCTCATGTAGGCCTCGCACAGCACACACAGAGCGCCGCACGAATCAATCTGGAGCTCCATCACCGCGGCAGCATGGGCAGAAGAGTTCTGAATCGTAAGTGAGCCTGCTGAGATAAACTGCAGAGCGATCTAGCCATATGGGTGGCCGGAGCAAAGTGACGCTATAGGAAAATAGAGGTGGTTCTTGGACGTTTGTAATCGGACACAGTTGTTGTCGATAAGCATGTTGTGGCGGGTACAACTAGGTTATATGTCGACATATACACCACATATCTGCAGCAACTATGTTAGGTCCTTATGGCACTTTTGGCAGGCACCCAGTCTTTCAGTAGCGCTGTCACTATGAATTTATGGTCTCCAACCACATCGCGTGCCTTGGTCACTGGGAAGAAATCTCGCTGCTCGTGATATTCGCGCAGTGATAGTACTGGAGCCCCACCAAGGACCTGAGCTTTGTATCCGTTCTCAAACAAGTGGAAATATTCCGCCCGCCAACGTATATATGACGACACTGGGTGCCTTGCGATACTAGCATAACCACTCAGCTTAGGCGCCGTCTTATTCCCAGCACTATGTCAGGCTTAAAATGGGCGATATGACGGTCTCAATCCGAGTCTCTAGAATTGCGGCTACAGTGTGTACGATATCGACATAAAACATGACACAACAAGGATGCCATGTCCATAGTCATTTCTTGTCCCAAAGCAAGCCCATTTCCAAAACTATATAATAGCATATTGAAGTGGACCATCCAATTACCTGTCAAAACGAATAATAATTTTCCCGCCCGCCGGAAGACCATTCAACGATTCAACGCGCTCACTTTGACGCGCCAATACCAACGCCACCATGTTCTTCATGGACGACGACGACGAGTACGGTAACTACGACGACTCGGAGCCCACGGAGGCTGCCGTGTTCAAGTCTGGCAAGTGGCCCTTCGGCGTCGCGGGCAAGCCCGGAGACGTGCCCGTGCCCAAGGGCGCCGTCTGCGCCCAGATCAGCAACATTATTGGCCCCGAGGAGGAGCAGGAGGAGGCAGCGGGTGAGTATTCCTTCGGAGGACACGCCGAGTGTCTCCCAGTGGCGCCCGGTCTCCTCGTTGAAGGAGTTGGGTCCATCGCGCTCCCACTGTGCGACGAGCAGGCGGAGAAACTTATTGCAAAGTGCGACAAGTCTCCGTTCGGGCGGAAGCTGGACACTATGATGGACGAAAGCGTCCGCAAAAGCTGGCAGCTCGCCCCCGACCAGGTGGACGTCAAGAACCCAGTGTGGCACTCTGGCATGGACAAATTGAGCGAGACTGTGGCCAGCAGACTTGGCTACAAAGGCGTGCCGCTGCAGTGCAAGCTGTACAAGCTCCTGGTGTACGGAGAGGGAGGACACTTTGTGAAGCACCAGGACACTGAGAAGGAGGACGGCATGATCGGCACAATGGTGGTGCAGCTGCCGAGTCTGCATGAGGGAGGAGACCTGGTGGTGTACCGAGGTGGAGAGGTAAAGCACCGTCATGACTTTGGCAAGAAGGACGGTACGGCGGCTTACTTGCCGCACTATGCAGTGCACTATGCGGACGCGGAGCATGCACTGGAGACGGTGACTAAGGGGTACCGGCTGGTGTTGATTTACTCCGTTTGCTTGCCGTCTAACATGCGTGGACTGGAAAGGAACCCGGACATGTCCAAGAGCGAGGAACTTGCTGGCGCCATCAGCTGCATGGGTCCGGATGACAAGCTCTTTTCCTTACTGCTGGTTCATGAGTACACGGAGAAGAGTATCACGAGTATGGGCTCTGATGCGCTGAAGGGCATCGATCGCGCGAGGGTTGAATCGCTCGCGGAAGCCAACGGCCTTGCGGACAGTGCGAAGGAGCTACAGTTCTTCTTTGCTGATTTGACGCACGACGCGAGTTTCTACGATGCTGGAGGGGAGTGGGAAGAGGACAAGCACAAGGAATCGATCACGTGGTACTCGTTCAGCGGAAAGAAGCTCGGCACGACGTCCAAGTCGGAGTTCGACCTCAACTTCCTGAACCCTGACCAAGACACGCTGGAGCAGATCTGGGAGGAACGTGGCGAGAGCACCTTTGAAGGGTACCTCGGTAACGAAGGAGCGACGAGAAACACGACGTATTCACGGTATGCGGTCGTTGCCTGGCCTCTATCGCGCGGTGTGGCGAATACGCTGGAGTATATCAATGCGAGTGCTGCCATCGAGGCCTTGAAGGCCCAGAAACCGGTTCCTCCTGAGACGCTCCGCACGTTTATCAACGCGGTAGGCGACAAGGTGATTGAGACGCAGGCAGCTTACCTGCGCGAGCAGACTTACTCGTACTCGGAGGTCAAGAAGGTGTCTGTGTGTCGGTGGAATTCTCGCAGGCGCTGTCTGAACTCTTGGTTGGGGCCAATGACACGTCTCTGGTGAACTTATTCCTTGACAAGGTCTGCAGCAACGTGCGGAACAAAGACAACATCATTCCTGCGATCATCGCGCTGGTACGAAAGTACAACTGGAGCGACATTAGTGAAGCCGTGCTGAAGTCATTGAAGGAGAAGACGGAGACCACCAGCTACGGCTTCAGCCGCATGACCGAAGTGGGCGATTCAACCATGACTGTGACGCTGCAGGTGCTGGAGGGTCTGGACGATGGTGTTGCGAAGCAGGCGTTGCTGAAGTCTGCTGTGAACGAGGCAGTGAACCTCCGTCACGAGCGATTGTGCTCCTCCAAGGCGCTCGGATCCCTTTGGAAATCGATCCTTCAGACTGACGACGAGAGCACCATCAAGACTTTGGCCAACAAGTTTAAGGAGATGGACCCATCTCTACTAACCCCAGTTATTGCTGTGTTCACGCAGCAGTTGGGTCACCTGGATGCATCAGACGAGAAGTTTTCGGTGCTGGCGTCTGTCGCCGCAGTTCGGATCCAGTGGCTGAAGACGCAGGTCGGCCCCAATGAGAAGCCTTTCACCTGGGAGATGCCCGACGCTGAGTTCCCTGACAACGCTCGGATCCAGGCCTTCCTGCGTGGCCCCGAGATGTCCATGACCAGTATCGGAGTGCGCACGTTCACCGGTCTTCCTGATGCCCGCAAGTACGCCAACAGGACCCCGCAGAGGAACGCCTCGTTCAAGATGGAGCCGGCAGGCAGAGGCAAGGACGCCTACGTGACCATCACCAAGACGCGCGAGTGGTTCATCAAGCAGAATGGCAAGTCGGCGCAGTACAAGGCGGAGCTGCAGCTTCTGACCGACCGCTTCGGTGATATTGCCCCGGAAGGACCACCGTCGAAGCGCACTCGGATGAACTAAGCTTGAAGCGCCAAATACATTTTTGCACTAACTTCAACATCGTGTGGTACATGTAGATGCAGCCACTAGCACCGAAGTCGGTGTACTCTTTGACACAGGCTTGTCGTCTGAGCTGGGAGGGATCATCGTCGCTGCTTATGGAGATGACTGCATTGCGCTGAGCCTTGCTCGCGAGCTGGCGGCGTGGAGCCGAACGGATAGATTTGCGAGCAATCTGCTTCGTGCGAGCCAATAAAACGGCGAAATGGCTTCAAACAGAACCACAGTCCCCTTGTGTCCTGAACAATCCAAAACACTGATCGTCAAGTGCAAGCCATCCACGGAAACCACAAGTTGGCAACTGGAGCCAACTCTATTCGAGATCAAGAACCCATTATGGACTGCTGGACTGGACAAGTTAACTGAGACTATGGCCAGCAGACTTGGCTACACTGGCGTTCCACTACAATGTAAGCTCTGCAAGTTGCTGGTGTATGGAGAAGGAGGACGCTTTTGTGAAGCACCCAGATACTGACGAGGAGGACGGCATGATTGCCATGATGGTGGTGCAGCTGCCGAGTCTGCACGAAGGAGGAGATCTGGTGGTGTACCGAGGTGGAGAAGTAAAATTCCGTCACGAGTTCGGCAAGACGGACGGAACAACGGCGTATTTACCGCATTACGCTGTGTATCATGCTGACGCAGAACATTCAATGTAGAAGGTGACGAAGGCGTACAGATTGGTGCCGTCGACGATGCATCACCTGATGAAGACTGCTGATGATGGTACACTAAACGATGAGCTGCTTGGTGCTATCAACAGCATGGACGAGGGAGACGATTCCTTTGCATTGCTATTGTCGGATGAATACACTGAGGCGAGCTTTGAAGAGATGGGATCGCGTGTACTGACTGGCATCGATCGCTCAAGGCTCCAGCTACTACAAGAAGCGAACGATGTCGCCGCGCCTGACAAGCTGCAGTTCCTCATCGCGAAGCTGCATCATAACATCAAGTTCTGGGCGGACGGGGACAAGCGGGAAGTGAAAGAGCGCGACTATGTAGTCGATCACTTGGTATGCTCTCAATGGTGGACGGAAACTCGGGCACTCCTATGACTCCAAGTTCCAGCTGAACCTGTTGAACCCGGGTCATGAAACCTTCTCGGGGCTATGGGCGTGCCACGGCAAAAGTTCATTCGAAGGTGATCGCCACTATGCAAAGAGGAAGACGACGTATTCCCGGTTTGCGCTCGTGGCCTGGCCAATGGCTCAAAGTGTGGAAAAAGACCATGGATTCCACAGGAATACTGCACTTCAAGAAGTTGGATCACGCGTGGAGTTATTCCTTCCGTCACAGCAGCGAGAACGTTAATGATTCGTTCAAGATGACAGCCGCTGGTAGGGGCCAGAACGCTTATGTCACGATCCGAAAACCGCGAGAATGGTTCACCAAGCACCAACGATTTGGTGTTCAAGGCGGAAGTCGAGATTCTATCGGAGCGCTTCTCTGGAGCAACCACCACGTTTTTAAATATTTTTTCTTTTCTTTTTTTCAATTCTGTGTCGGGTTTGTCAAACGGCTCGCAGAATGTTCAGCTACAGCGATGACGAGGATAATGAACTTGGCCCACTCAAGCAGGAGTGGCCATTCGGTGGAGAAGGCCATTCCGAGGACGTGCCACTCCCGGAAGGAACCGAGTGCAGAAAGATCAGCAAACTATTGGCTAATGTGGATCACCTAGCAGGGGAATATTCCTTCGGGGGGCGAGCCGATACCTTGCCGACACTGCCCGGACTGGTTGTCGAAGGCGTTGGCCCAATTGCTGCCCCACTGACTGAGGAAGAAGCTACGAAGCTGATCGCCAAGAGCAGGAAATCTCCGTTTGGACACGAATCGGAGACCAAAATGGACGAGAACGTGCGGAAAAGCTGGCAGCTGGAGCCCGACCAAGTCGAGATCACGAATCCACAGTGGAGCACCGGCATTAAGGAGCTCACCGCTACTATTGCAGCACGTTTGGGCTACGGAGGCATCGCCATGAGCTGTCAGCTGTACAAAATGCTCATCTATGGACAAGGAGGGCACTTTGTGAAGCACCAAGACACTGAGAAAGAAGACGGCATGATTGCCACGTTGGTGGTGCAGTTACCCAGTCTGCACGAAGGAGGAGACTTGATCATCTATCGAGGCGGGAAGCCACTGTATCGTCACGACTTTGGCAAGGCTGATGGCAGCGCTGGCTACTTTCCCCATTACGCTGTGCACTACGCGGACGCAGAGCACTCCTTGGAGACAGTGACCAAGGGGTACCGACTCGTTCTGGTCTATTCGCTCTGCCTGCCAGCCAAAATGGTTTACCTGAAAAAGAGTAAAGACAAGCTGCTGAGTGATGAGCTGGCTGAAGCTGTTGGCGTTATGGGCGCAGACAACGAATCGTTTGCGCTTCTGCTCGAGCACGAGTACACTGAGAAAAGTATTGGAGATCTTGGCGTTGGAACATTGAAGGGCGTTGATCGAGCGAGGTTCAGCGCGCTAAAGGGGGCATTTCCAACTCGCAAGACATCTGCGTGGAGCCACGCCGAGTTGCTACTCGGTCTTCATGGGGGGCAAAGCACTTCATTCGCAGATTAGGAGCTGATCGCCTTGCAAGTCGTAGACTTGTTGAGGCGCCCCCAGAGTAGGAAGTAGGTGGCGACTTCCTGCGAATGAACCGCTCTGGCGAAATCTTGACGATAGGGATACGCGCTTGGGCCCCATGAAGAGTGTAGGAGGTAGAGACGCGCGTGTACCAGCTGAAGCATTGGCGTATGAGGACAGCCATTCCGATGAAGGAACCTTGCACCCAGTCGGTCTGACCGGACTGGGACGTGGAGGAGAAAACCTTTCCGGAGACGCTGTCGTATTCTCACGCAGTAGCTGTGCCCGTGCTGTCTGTCCCTTCGGTGCTGTCGCCGTCGCCGATCGACGGTCAGGACTCTCGTGGAAGGTCTTGAGCGTTGACGAATGGGTGTTGGCGCCAACGAAACTTGATCGTCATGAGTGCGTCACCCACACTACCGTGACCGATGATCTTCGGAGTAATGCATGGAGACGGTTCTTGACGCACGTGACACAGGAAACGGGGCATTGGGAGACCGAAATCGGGACGACGTGACGCGTAAGATCGGGCAAACCACAAGTCCGCTACGACGGGCGTACAGGGTCTTCGGTAGCCGGTTGGCGTGTGTGAATGGGTAGGTGCTCGTAACGACTTCCGGGACCAGCGCTAGCGATGGTGTCCATCCTGTAAACAAATTACATAACCTGGTTAGTTGGCATAATGTGAACCGCAACGACGTACGTGTGTGCGCGGTGGTGCCATCGAGGTCCGTTATGTAGGATGTCTTGACGATCGAGTTGTCGCCGGGATAGCGTGATAGTCAGAGCTCGTGCTGCTGGCATGGTGGTGGTACGTTGACCGGTGGTCATGACGAGACGTGTCCGCTTATCGTGGTCGCCAGGCCGCGAGCTCATGGACCGGGAGCGTGGTGGACAGGCCCTGGTGGTTGCCGGGAGCGCCCTTGGCAGTTTTGCGCCGTCCGTTGCCGTGAACGGGAAGTGCTCGAAGGCGAAGTCGTACTGGTCGACGTTGGCGTAGAACTCCATGGCCGCGGCAGGTTGCACCACCGTCATCGGGTAGAACACGACGTACTCGATGTTGCTCTTGCGAGAACACGACGTACTCGATGTTGCTCTTGCGCGTGCAGTCGGTGGCGACGGGCTTGTTGATGCGCTTGGGCGTATTTGAGCGCGCCGTCGACGAGCACTGCGCCGTACTTCTGGTCAAAGGTGGAGTAGTAGTGGGACACGAAGTGCTGCTTGTCGGCGTTCCACTGGGGCATATCGCCTTGAACTCGGGGCTTGCCGCGACATCACCTTCGTGGTTGCCGCCACCCTGGTGGTATTGTAAAGTCTGAACTCGTCCTGCCGTCTTGCTGTGGTGGTGCTGCACCGTTCGATTGTCGTGGCGGTGGTCGCGGGTTCGTGGTGGCACCTTGTTCCTGGCGTTTCCGCCGTCTCTATCGTTAGCCGCGCGAGAGTCCTTCCTTGAGCGCGAAAATCTGCGAATGACTGCCCGAATAGTAACTACTCCACTAATCCTAACCTACCACTACACTACTCTATCATATTCGGTCAATCATAACTTGGTCGTTCCTGGTCTGTTGATGGTCCAGGTCGGCGTGTCCGAAGCAGAGACTTGCCGCTTGGAAACCCCAATATCCATCCTGGATATTGCACACAAACGACATTGTTCCAGCCGACAAGCAGCTCCAGTTTTTCATTGTGGAATTGAAATGTATAATCGATTACATTGGCGAGGCAGGCGGTGCCATGAGCGAATGGGAGGAACACGATCGGTCGAGCGACGTTCGTTGGTACTCTGAAAGCGGTGAGAGTTGTGGCATGGGGAGGTGCATCGGGCTCAACTTCCTCAATCCGAGGCAACTGTCTTTCGCTGGCCTGTGGAAACCACACGGCAAGAGTACAGAAGTCGGCTATCTCGGCAACATGGGAAATAGCAAAGAGACGAAATATTCTTGCTATGCAATCACTGCGTTGCCTGCAGCACAAAGTATGAAGATCGCGCTTTGGATGGATAACTTGACGGTAGCGGCCAAGTGCCTGCAGGCGCAAGCGTCTGTGGATATCGCTAAACTCCGGGAACTCTTGGATACCGCGAAAGCTGATGTGGACAGAGTTCTCAATCTCAATTTCCAAGATCTTAGTGAGCTGCTGGTCGAGGCCGGAGACTCGGATCTTGTTGTGTTCTTCCTCAACAACCTTTTTTACCGGATAGACCTTTCAATCCGGTTCAGCCTCGAGGCGTCTCTGATCCCGATCGTGCGCAAGTTTTCCTGGGACGATATCGGCCCCACGCTCTTGCGCTCGTTCGATGAAGTCAATACCGCAATGGGAAGCTCGACAGTGGGCTCCGATAGCGAAACCGCGTTGAAACCTTTGTCGGACGAACCGAATTACGAAGCCGCACGGGAAAGCTCGTCGGATGAATCCGAAAGCGAAGCCCCAGTTGACAGTTCGTCGGATGATTTCGATAGTGATACTGCCATGGAAATGCTATTTGAAATCGTTGATGGGGTTGAAGAGGGAGCTGCTCAAACCGCTCTCTTCAAAGTGGCAGCTGAGAGGGCGCTCGCGAAGAGTGGCCAGCAGCTAGCGAGTAACTACTTACTCCCGTTGATTTCCAAGTGCATGATTCGTCTCTGTGATAAGCAAACGTTTGAGCAGCTGGCGACCAAGTTCTTGATGATGAACGGGGACGAGCTGGAGCCAGTCACGGACGCTTTCTTGGAGAATGTGGGATTTCTTGAACCTAGTGGGGAGAAGTGTCAGGCCTTCGGTTCTGTCCTCGCGGTACGATTTGAGTGGCTGAAGACACAGATTCAAGCGCTGGACGAACCCTTTTCGTGGGAAATGGCCGATGCGGAATTCAAGCGAGATCCGCAGGTGCAAGCGTTCCTACGGGGTCCCGACTTCTCGATGACTACAAAAGGTATTGTAGCTTTCTCTGACTTGCAGACTGCAACAAATTACGCGGCGGAATCGATGCAGAAGGAGCAAGTGAACGCGTCATTCGAGATGGAGGCTGTTGAGGAGGACGATGAGGTATAACTAAGACACGTGACCGGTTTTTGGGACGTCAAATGACATTGGCGAAGTATACCAATGAGCTCAAGGTTTTGGTCGGCTGTTACGACGAGGTTGCCCGCGGTGGGCCCAAGGAAGATGCATCGGTTGAAGGTTGTTAGGTTTGGGAGGTAATATTTTCCGATATGGAACGGTATCTTCGGAAAATGTTTGAATGGGGGTGAGCACTAATTTGACTTGCCATGTCGCTTTTTTATTACATGGAATGCAAGTGTCTTTAACTAAAGCACATACTTACTGCCAGGCCGTTTCCACGTGCGCACGACTGGATTCAAGTGATCCAACCGGTGGAAGATTCCGATCACACCCGATGGAGCAGCTTGGATGTCCACCAGGTCGAATTCATAGCGACCATTCGTCTCTACGATGGCTTCGACGACGTTTCTGCCTGTGGTGTACGACGTAATGGTACGACTGTATTTTGGGGACCTCATCGTGGGCTCACGCCTGTTCTTCTTGCGATCAAGATTCCCGAATGCGCAACAGTGTGTTCGTCCAACATGCGATGATTTGAGCATTGTTTTTTTTTCTCATGTCCAGCACTATAACAAATGTGGCATTTTATGGCAACCTTGGTCCACAGTCTTTCAAGGTCACTTCGAATGGAGACTCCTGTTGTTTCCATCCTCACGGGACGTAACCAGGGCCGGCATAAAGTGATTCTGCTTTATGGAAGATAGACTCCGGCATGACATCTACTTTTAGCTTTTGAGAAACCGCCCAGTATTGCCAACGTCAAGTTGTCCTTCCGAAGTCACTGCAAATTTATCTATTACCAGCCAGCGGGGTTTGAAGAACACCATTACCTTTGCATAACACACAATATCTCGACCGAGCCATCACATTTCGATACCACGTCCGTTGTCAGTTAGATTACTTTACGAGATGTGTCTAAGCTAGTTAATCAATTTCGATTCTTCTTCTTCTTGCTGCCATGCGATACGAAGTGAACGTAATAGTAAGCGGGGTTTCTCTGTTGGGCCATAAGCGATACAATTTAATGATCTCATCCTGGTTGTATTTAGCAGCGGTAAATACGTGATTGAATCATTTATCTCCCCGAATAAAATGCATAAACCAAGAATGCATCCCTTACTCCTGACGGCTGCGCTTCTTCTCACCACCATCCCCGTTTGAGCCGTCGTAACCATCCACAAGGCGACGCAGTTCCTTCCTGTACTGCACCAGTTTCCCTTTCTTCTTCGTGAACCAGTCCCGGGTTTTCGTGATCGTCACGAACGGCCCCTCGTCGCCGTCTTGCGCTTCCATCTCAAACGAGCACTTCACCTGCACCGCATTCTGCCATTTCGCCGCGTAGTCAATTGCCGCTTGAAAATACTTAAACTTCTTCACGCCTTTAGTTTCCATCGACTTGTCCGCACCTCGCAGAAACGCCTGAATCTGTTTGCTGTCAGGAAATTGGGCGTCGCGCATTTCCCACGAAAAAGGTTTCTCCAGCTCTTCAATTTCCGTTTTCAGCCACTGGACCCTTTTCGGAGTGATAGACGCCACCACCACAGCCTTTTCATCCTTCGAATCGTTACTGCTCACGTACTGAGATAGGTACTGGATCGAGGGCCCAACCAGACTAGGGTCTGCAGCCTTGAGACGACCAGCCAATGCATCAAAGAGCGTCTTGTTGGACGAGACGATCGCCGCCTTCCAGAGCAGCCCAATGTAACTCGACAAGAACAATCTTTTATCGTTGATTTTCGCCATCTTCCGTGCAGCTAAGCCGTGCAGTGCCTGCTGGGCTGCACCACTGTCCAGTCCGTTGGCCACACGAAGCAACATATTCATCGCCGAGAGCCCGCCCACTTCGTTGGAATCGTAAAATAACTTCAGAGCAGCTTTCCCGACTTGGTCCCAGTCGTACGTGCGCAGAACCGCTGTGATCAAAGGGACCAAGGCTTCGTTTCCTTCTGAACCACCAAGTGCGCCGCAGTACTCATCGAAGAACAAGTTCACCACGGACGGATCGTCGACGTCGACGAGGAGTTCGCAAACCACCTCTCGAAACTTCATGGACAACTCTACGCCTTCTTCCCAATATTCCTTGACGCGGTTGTCAGCATTGAGCCTGGCAGTCGCACCATTAAACAGCACCCGAAGCGCTGCTGCATCCACGGGTTTCTGCTCGCGGACAGCGTCCACTGCAGCGTCAACCGGCATCCATTTTAACGCCTTTGCTGTGTGATCTACGACTCGCCAGGCAACAAGCGCGTACCTCAGATACGTAGTGATTCGAGTAGAGCCTTCATTCCCCGTGTACCCGCCCTCTTTTTTGATAAATCCATGATCTCCCCATAGCTCTGACAGTGTCGCCTTGCCAGGATTAAGCAGATTGAGGCATCCCCTGAAATTGCGGACTTGGCCCAGATCTTCCCCCGATGTCGAGTACCAAGTGATCGACTGGACGTGGCCTTGTTTCTCGCATCCGTCATCACCACAGTCATAGGATCGGACATCATGCGCCAGCTGCGCAATGAAAAAGCGCAACTTCTTGTCGGGAGCGACAAGAGCGTTGGCCGCTTCAAGAGCTTGAAATCTCGCGCGGTCGATGCCTTTCAGCGCCCCAGAGCCGAGGTCTACAATGCTTTTCGTCGTGTACTCGTGGCTCAGCAAGAGCGCAAACGACTTGCCATTCTCGTCCTCACCTTCATCGTTCTCCTCCTTCTCTTCTTCGTTGTTGTCAGAAGGAAGACCCATGCGAGAGATGGCCTTTGTCAGCTCGTCACTCAAGAGTTGGTACTCCGTCGGCCTCTCCAAGTGACGCATCGTTGGCGGCAGACAGATTGAGTAGACCAGAACAAGACGAAACCCCTTCGTCACCTGCTCCAAAGCGTGTTCTGCATCGGCGTAGTGCACAGCGTAGTGCGGAGCGTAGGCCGCGCTGCCGTCGGACTTGCCGAAATCATGGCGATACGCCAGTTCGCCCTCTCGATACACGACCAGATCTCCTCCTTCGTGCGCACTTGGTGGCTGCACCACCAACGTCGCAATCATTCCGTCTTCTTTCTCCGTGTCTTGGTGCTTTACGAAGTGGCCTCCTTCTCCATACACCAGCAACTTGTACAGGACGCACTCAAGCGGTATGCCACGATAGCCTAAGCGGTCCGCAATCACCTTCCGTAATTTATCGATCCCAACTTGCCACTGCGGGTTTGTGAACTTCACCAAGTTCGCTTCCAGTTGCCAACTCTTCCGAACGTTCTCGTCCATCTTCGTGTCGAGGTTGTGCCCGAACGGAGACTTCTTGCACAGTGCGATCAACTTATCAGCTTGTTCGGTGTACAGCGGCGTGAGAATGGGACCCACGCCATCTACCAACAACCCGGGCACTGCAGGTAAAGCTTCGGCAAGCCCACCGAACGAGTACTCGCCTGCATGCTCGTCTGCACGAACCAGCAATTTATTGATCTCGGTACACCCGACCCCTTTCGGTTGGAGCACGTCTTGAAACTTGCCTTCTCCCGTAAACGGCCACTTGTCGTCGTCGAAATCGTACTCGATGGTATCCGTTGATTCCATGCTTCCGAGCACGAAGAATCCAAAATGACCCGATCTCATTCAGCTTGAGGAAAATCGGGTCTCATTCTATCAATCAGGAGTCGGAGAAAGGTGATAGAGAGATCCACAACTGGTTAGCCGTTTGCAGATTAGGGATTGAAAGAACCGTGTGAAAAAATATTTCCATCTATCCTACAGGCATGGGGCAAATTGTGGTTACGAGCCAAAGACGAGGATCCTTGCTGGAGAAGCAAGGTGCCGAATGGCTACCCTAAAGGGATGGTGGGATGGTTGAAATTCTTGAATCGCCAGCGATGGCGCGAGACGATAGCGCGCGTGAGTTGCGCATGATTTTGATATTGAAGCGACGAGGGCCGGAGGCCGCGCCTTCCTCGTCGCGTCGCCGAGACCACAAATGAACCGACATTATCGTCGATGGGCTTTTCCTGGCTTGAGTCTTGTCGGGCGATTTCGGGGGCCTTGATAAACGTTGGGATGCCATCCGGACTCCGGAAAAAACAATTATCCATAACTCTGGTTGCTGCGCTCCCTGCGCCAGGATATTAACCATTCCCCCGCCATCGAGACGGTTTTGGATCCGTCAATAACTAGCACAACAACTTAGTCCATTTATATTGTGGTAGCTAGCAAAACGAGACGTCCATAAAGCCATTAATCAACTTCATCTTTTAAGATGTAAAAAACGACTATCCAGTTGTATTTGGTGTTTAAAAAAAAAACCACCAAACAGATCGTAATGTGGATCGTAAAAAAATACTAAGCAAATAGAAAAATACTAAGTAAATAGAAACAAATTGAGCGCTTCATTTTTTTACGCTGGGTTTCCTTGATGCTGATCCATGTCGACAGTATCAAAACATCAAAAACTAGCAATGCAGTTTGTCTGCGACCCCCCCCCCCCCCCCACCACCACCTCCTTGTTGTCGCTCGGTATTTCTTACCCACGGCGCGCTTTCTTCGGCGTTCCGTTGTAGTGCTGGGTCAGCACCTCCAGATCATCTCGGTATTGAGTCAGCTTGGCTTGCACGTCGTCAAACCACTCCCGCGTCTTGGTAATCTTCCACACTGGTTCTTCCTCGCCGAAAACTTCAATGTTGCATGTAGCGTTAAACAGCGTCTCGTGCTTGTACTCAGTAATACGCGACTTTGCTTCGCGGGGTTTGGCAAACGTTATCACCCCTTCCGTGGTCATCGACTCCTCTGGTCCATGGAAAACGCCTCGATTTCATCATGTTCGCACTCGTCTGCGAACGGCATCCTCCACGAGAACGTCTTGTCCACCTTGTCAAGCTTTTCGACTTCCTCTCTCAGCCAAGCCAACCGTTCAGCCGCAATGGCTTCGAGAGCTGCAAACTTACCCGTCGTATCACGCTTGTCAACGTACTTGGAGAAAACTTGGACGAACGGGCCCAAGTTCTTCGGGGCTTTCTTCATTCTTTTGTCGGCCATCGACTTGAACACTTGCACGTCTCCAGGAAGGTTTATATGCTTCCAGAACAGCTCAACCGTCTTGACAGTCCGCAACGTCAAATCCTTCTTAGCCGCCAGGGCCAAGAGATGTTGTCGAGCTGCTGCATCTTGCGCTGCATCCGCCACAGTTGGAGGAAGCTTTCTGTCCCCGGGTTCAGGAAATTTAACTTTTCTTTCACCCCTTTGTCTTTCCCGTGTCCGAGGTTTTCTCCGCTGACAGTGTACCAGTGCAAAGCTTGCTCGCGACCCCAGTTTCGCCAACCTTTCTCGCCGAGGCGGTTATTTTCCTTAACAACCAACTTCGTGATGAAGTAGCGGAGCGTCTTGTCGAGCGCCCGGAATCTTGCATTGTCGACTCCTTTCAGAGCCCCAGTTCCCAACTCTGCAATGCTCTTCTTCGTGTACTGATACGATAACAGCAGCGCAAACGAAGTATCTTCAGCCCCCATAGAATTAATCGCAGCAGCAACGTCATCACTAAGTTTTCGGTTTGGATGCCACTTGAGATGGCGCATTGACGCCGGCAAGCAAATGGAGTAAACCAGAGCGAGGCGATACCCCTTCGTCACCTTCTCCAACGTATGCTTCGCATCGGCGTAGTGCACGGCATAGTGACATAAGTACGAGGCGGTGCCGTCACTCTTCCCAAAATCGTGGCGATGCTCGGCTTCCCCGTTTCGATACACCACCAAATCTCCTCCTTCGTGCGTGCTGGGCGGCTGGACCACAAGATTCGCGATCATTCCGTCCTCTTTCTCCGTGTCTTGGTGCTTGAGGAAATGCCCACCTTCACCGTACACGAGCAGCTTGTACAGCACGCACTGGAGAGGTATACCCTTGTACCCCAGCCGACTGGCGATGGTCTCAGTCAACTTGTCGACACCAGTCTGCCAGAGCGGGGTTTTGATCTTGAATTGATCTGGCTTTAGTTGCCAGCTCTTGCGGACGGTCTCGTCCGTCTTCGTGTCCATGTTGTGGCCAAACGGTGACTTCCCACACTTCGCAATGAGCTTCTGTGCTTGGGCTTCGTCCAGAGGGGTGAAGACACTCCCGACCTCATCAACGAAAAGACCAGGTGTAGCTGGCAGGGTGTCAACGCGACCTCCAAACGAGTACTCGCCCGCATTCTCGTCGGCAGTTGCCAGGGTTTCGCTGATCTTGACGCAGGCTGCCTCCTTCGGGACAGGGACGTCGTCCGGCTTACCTTCTCCACCGAATGGCCATTTACTATCCTTAAAATCAGCTTGAAGGCCATGTTGATCAGCGGATACGTCCTCACGATGCGGCAAATTGTGAAGTGAGAGCTAACAGATAATTCTCGGGACTTCGCGATTGGTGGGATTGGACCAAGTCAAATGATGTAATGGGATGAGGCCGTTTTGATGTTTAATGTTGTGAAGTTCATATTGATCCTGCTAATACAGCCTCCTTCACCGACGACGCTTAGTAGCCGGTGGCATCGAAGGCTCCGCCCCTGCGTAGCTGACACACGAGTATCAAGCCGAAGTTGACATTCTTTTTGGCCACGGACCTTGCCCTTCGAGCGGGACTTTGCCTTGGGCTGGACCAAGCTCATGACAGCGGGCCACCGAACCAAAATCTGAGGGGCCAGAGCAAAAATAGGGGGTAAGTCCATCTGGCCGGCCAAAAATAGAGGGAAAGCCTGGCACCTCAAAAATAGGGGGGTAAGTGGATCGACAAAATCTGGGGGCCGCTGCCCCCCAGTTGTACATATTATACAGATTCGCCCACGCGTTCAGCAGCAGCGCGAAATACTGATTGGATAGAGTGGCCGCCTCAGGGCAGTAGGAGCCGCTGTAGCCCAACGTCTTCTGCTGCTCGACACTGCATAGTGACCTCCTTCTCCGGCACTGCCGGAGAAGGAGGGTGCGGAGTTCGGCACGCCCATAACATTGATAGTATCGCGTACAGTCGTCGAGGTATTGTCTTCACGCAGGTCGTCACGCAGGGCATGGCTCGACAACGAATGCATCCAACACGAAAAAGGATTCGTAGAGTGGGTCGATGACAACTTCAAGTTCAGTCTAACGATTTTGTGACGTCGGTAGCATGTAGACATTTGAAAGCGTGCATTGCTCCATGGCACAGCAATATGCAGTGTAGCTGTTGAGGTTTCGGTTTCCAAGAGTTTACGAGGATCGTAAACACGTGCCACATCGGTTGGGATTTAGGTGCTGCTCAAGCAATACGATCGCAACCTGCTACCACGCACTCGGCAATTTTCCTCCAAGACCCCAAGACTAACCAACCAAAACACAAGCGCGCCATGAAGCTCTCTGCTGCTGCTGCTGCTATTGCACTTGCCGCTGCGGCCACGATTGCCAACTCGCAGGAATTCTGCGGCCGCTACGACCACAAGGAGGTGGGCGACTACATCGTCTACAACAACCTGTGGGGACAGGACAACGACAAGACTGGCGGCCAGTGCACCACGGTGGACGGCAGCAGCGGCTTGAAGGTATCGTGGCACACGCACTTCAACTGGGCCGGCGACAACTGGCAGGTCAAGTCGTACGCGACTGCCGCGCTCAAGTTCGACCCGGTGCAGTTGGTCGGCGTCAAGTCCATCCCAACGACCATGAGCTATGACTACACGTACGACGGCAACATCATCACCAACGTGGCGTACGATTTGTTCACGAGCCCCACCATCGGTGGCGACACTGCGTACGAGCTGACGGTGTGGCTGGCTGCTCTGGGCGGCGCCTGGCCACTCACGACCACAGGGCAGCCCATTAAGCAGGTGCGGCTGGGTGGCGTCGACTTCAACCTGTACCAAGGCTGGAACAACAAAACCAAGGTGTTCACGTACGTGGCCAAGCAGCCCACGCACACGTTCTCGGCCGACCTGAAGCAGTTCTTCGACGAGCTTCCAGCTGATAACACGATCGAGACGACCCAGTACCTGACCCAGGTACAGGCGGGCACCGAGCCCTTTCAGGGCAAGAACGCTACCTTTACGGTGCACAAGAACTCGACCGCCGTGAACTTAGTCTAAGTACCTACCTAGTGTAGATCTAGCATGAGGAATCAACGCGTTGAAAAATCGGCCATTCCAATTAAATGAATGTGACGGTTCCAGCGACTACTACGTGCACCGAGCAGGTCCCCGGATCGAATGCGACAAAGCATTCAGGCAGGTAGGTATATTTATAATAATATTATAAATTTCGGCCAACTTTTCCAAATCGCGGCGGTGTCAGATATAAAACTCAAGTCATTTGCCCAATCTACGGGTCCAAACCATATGGTCCTCGTGCCCGCATGTCAAGCAGGATTCGTTGGAGGCCTATAACCAGTCCTAGTGGCCCGGCGATTCGAAGAACCGCCAGTGGAAATTATGAGTAGAACCCACAATATTATTTAAGAAAGTACAGCTACCAATAGTACATGTGTAGTAGTATAAACCCTGGCAGAAATGATGATACATCGGGTGCAAGCATTGGTATGGGCACTAGACGCCAATCGCTTTGTAGTGTTGTTTCCCCACTGATTTTACCTAAAATAGCGATAAACCACAGTCTAGGATTTTAAATGTTTTGTTTCCCCCACTATTCTTCATAGACAGTGATGGCAGGTTCAAAGCGCAGCAGTAAGTTGACGCATTACGCCCCTCTACTGGCAACCCACGAGCTTGTTCTATAATCAGAGCCATATCTGGGTGCTTGTTCTTGAGCATTGCGATCGCATCATCCCAAGAGACCTGATCCCCGCGTTAAACGATGGCAGTGTTAGCAGGATTCTAACTTCTATGAGGTAGTTGTCACGTACCCAGATGCGGTAGCGCCTGCTCCCCGGTCACTGGTCGAAGATCGTTTTTACCATGCATCGGGTAGGACTTGTAAACTTTTTCTCCCACTGCCTGCTCCCCCAAAGTCGCCATATACACAGCCGCAACCTGCAGAACCCTCTACAAAGTTAGTGTTGTCACTTGCAATAAACAAATCTGCCCGCACAATAATACCGTACACCTCCTTCTTCCTCGATCCCACGCCGCGCCGCGTTCCCAGCCGCCCTTGGGCAGCACAGAGTTTTGCTTGTCAAGTTTTGAACATGAAATGAGAAGAATGCCGCCACCTTCACCATTGGACCTTGAAACCACAGAGTACACCACCTTGCGACCGCCTGTAGATTCTGTTTGGAGTCGTATGCAGGGCTGCTCGGTAGTCCGGGTCGGCCTTTTCAATACAGCATTCAATACATCTATCGCGATTTGCCCAGAGGTAGGCGACATCATGGCCGAGGGCGAGCAGCGCGACGCGGGGCTCACTCCGTGCGTTCACCGACCGCCAACACCCGCCGATTAGGCGGGGGCGTGTCTGCGCGAGCGAGAGAATGCGAGCGCTGCAACCTGAAATTTGTTTTTAGACACAGCGCCTGGCCAAGTCGAGGACTTCGGAGCTGAAGTCCCCCCCCTCCCCCGAGCGAAGCGAGAGAGGGGCGGCCCACGGTCACACGTCCGCAGATGAGAGTCAACGCGCTAGTGTCCCACCGAAAGTACGTCATCCCTCCCAAAAAGCACGACCAAAACACCAGATCAGACCCGCATACGACCCCAAAAGAAGTCTACTGCGACCGCCTCGCTGGATATACAGTTGCTTCTCAGGACCCATGCAAGAGGTCAAGGTACGAGCAACGTTCATACCAGGGAAGGGTGCGATGTCTCGGAGCATTCCATCAGGCGTTTTCTTGCTCCCATTTCCAAGCGTAGCGAGGTCCACGGCCCTCTGCTCTTCGACCTTCCGCAATTGCTTCAGCGCGTTATGCTCAAGCCTTGGGGATAATTCTTCATGGCAGCTTCCACTTCAGGAATGCCGTCGTCGAAATTCGCGACAGCTGCAGCACTCAAGCCCGTTGGAAGTCTCAGGGGCTTGTGGAGGACGATGGCAAGTGCGTCGTCTACTCTTTCACGACATCCTTGATATTTCGACTCTCTTCTTCAGTATCGTCAGTGTAACCACGGAGGTAACGCTGGATGTTGCTGGTAGCTGCCAAAGCGTTGGCGCCTGAAATACCGTTCTTTAGTGGAGCCTGTCCCGAGTGGGAACGGTGGCCACCGTCCCGAGTACTGTCATGACCGTCCCCCTAAGACCTGACAGTCGACTTGTCAGCTGCTATTCGAGGAACAGCTGTGCGAGAATGAGCTGACTGAGCAGTCATCGGACCTTAGCTAGGATTAGCTGGTGGCGGGCCAGTTGCGTGAGCAAGGAGTCGCGATGGAAGCGGTGGCGTGTAGTGGGCGGTGACGTGAGGAGGGCAGGAGGGAGGTGAAGAGCGCTACGTGGATCGGGGCGTGAGCCTTGACGTGAGCCAAGGGCGGAGGGGTGAAAGGGAGCGACGATGGATGGGTACACGGGCGACGGCGTGTCGAGGCTCCAGTTCAGGAGAAAGAAGAGGCCGTGGGGCGAAGTAAGGTAGGTTGGTCAGTCGTAATTTTGCCGTGGAAACAACAAGTTAAATCTTTGCATTTGGCTCTGTTGTATTTCCACCACTCCTGCCTGTCCGTACCGTTCTACTTCGTTTTCGCAGCGGCAGCCGTCCCTTCCAGGGCAGCTCGCGACAAGGCACAGCAATCGAAGAAGAGCCTTGGTAGAGCTAAAAGCGAGCACAGACAACAGAAGTAGAAGACGCATAGGTAGCTGGCTTGAGGTTCAAGGGCAATGGGGTCGAGGGCGCAAATTTTGAAGTGAATCTTTCTTGCTGCTCGAATCCTATGAAGGTTACCACTTCCAGAGGAGCTTTCGCGGGGTTGACAAATTTTTTTGTCAAAGGGATGGCCAGCAATTGCAGAAACGTACTATGCTAGGAAGTGTCACAATGCAGCCCGGATAGAAATTGCAGTTATATGAGCACGTCGTTTACTCGGCGCAGAATAAACATGACGGCTTTGCGACCGCTGGGCATTCACATCGTATGGAAATATTCCTATTGTATTTGCATTGGAATGAGCAAAACAAAATTCTGAGTCCATGAACAAACTCAAGGCAAGCTCAAGATTCGGGAACGTTAGGTGGACTCTTACTAGTCGATTTATATACGCCGGACTATAAAAGGAAGCTGCAATAATTCTAGAAACGCCTTTAAGGAACCTCGAGCATGCTTAGCCGTGACATCACAAGGCAACAACTCTACAAATCAAATGCCAACTCGGCATGCATATGTGGTTAGTACTTCGAAGTACATAGTAATACGTAATGATCGTTTACCACATTTGTTACTAATCGGTTTTGCCTGCCGTCGGCAATGCTGAGCCGAACAAGACGATAAAAGACATTATGCACAGAGCCACTTCCACGAAGGTACATTCTGTCATCTAATGGACACATCGCCACATTTGCTGTGGTTTACAGTGCTCGGGTTTTCCATCAGTTTTGCCTGTCCTCGGCTAAACCGACTAGTAACAAATTGGGTAAACAATCCCTACTTTTATTGTGTACATGTATTGTGCCTTTCGGTCATTTTGCCGAGTCCTACGTAGGACTTTGGAGGTCAGTTAATCTGAGGTTGGCGGTCTCTAAATCTGATATGCAAATCTCGGACGAGTCCGATGAGGAGTCTCTCCGTTCAATGGACTCCGGTTGGAGTCCAAACCAAGCAAGCTTTGTTTAGGGAAGCAAGTAGTGCCGGAGACGAAGGGCAAACACTGGAGTGTTAACGTATCGACTGCATCGTTTTTTCCTAAGTTTATTCTGCGTTTGACATACACCGCATTAAAGTCAGCTCGGATGAAAGTCCTGCCACAAGACTTGGCAGGAGTCCTTCGTAAGACCTCAAACCCCGAATGCCGTGAAAATGGGCGACATTCGGGCTTTCAGCTGTTTGAAGGACCTGCGCAAGTGCTTCCATCGGACTAGCAGTTCTTGGTCCTAATTCCCTACGAGGAACCTGCTAATCTGCTCCGATAACCTAGCCCCATCTTAGTAGGTAGCTGTTTTACACGTCCGATTCGCCAAAACAACTGAAAAGCACAATATTTTGTGTCGAAAACATTTGGTTGTAGATTGTTGACCCGCGAACAAGAGAATTTCAAGCATCCCGAAATATCTAACGCGCTTAGCTGCTCTTTTGAAATTAATCTTGAAGGATGCAAGCGTAAAAGTGGAGATCAAGTCGGCGAAAGAAATGAGTAGGTAGTTTTAAAATGACAGTTCACCTATTATTAACGTACTCACCCTATTAGATTCCGGACTTTACTTTATAAAAAAGAACGTTCGATGCTCGAATTCTCATACACTCGTTACCAACGTCAATGAACTTAAAATACCTTACTTCTCAAAACAAAAACAATTTCAAGTACCGTCGAGGGCGCATGAATTTGCATATCGCGCCCATAATAAATGTATCATGCAGCCGAAATGATACATTCCAGCAGGGTCGTGAATAAATGCATACTGGGTGGTCCTGCATGTCTCACGCAGTTTAGGCTTTGCCAGACTATGTCGGCTCGAACCAGCAGCAACACCTCGACTACACCGCAGTCATGCGGCTTGGCTGTTGGCCCAAGCACAGCCTAAATGACCGGTCATCGTCCCCATGGCATCCTCTTCATTCTTATCAATTTAGGCCTCTCGTTGCTGTACGCCACTGGTACTTGTATGCAGCCTGGAATTCTAGAATCCCGCACCGTTTTTTGTAATAGCACCCTCAATAATACATCGGCACGGCAAGAATAAATGTATCATTTCGGCCGCATGATACATTTTTTAGGGCGCGATATGCAAATTCGTGCGCCCTCGACGATACTTCAAAGTAAGAGAGCGGTATCACACGAACTAGATACTACCGACCCAAGCACACATCAGAACTTAAGTTTCGTTATGGAACACGCGGCAATCTGCATAATCCCCACTCACGCGCTAATCACGCGCACCCAATGCTGGCCACCTAGCCGATATTCGTGCTGCTCGGCTATCGATCACCGACTCCTGACCAGTTTCAGCACAAGCCACAGCTTACGCACTGTCTTTGTGTTACCCACGCGCAGTTTGTCGACGCCCTTGAAGCAAACAAGAGTTGGCTGGGTGCTGCAAAAAAATTATCCCCACCCCAGGCCGGGGAGGGCGACGAGCTGCAAGACCATCGTACACGTATTTATCCAAATAGAAAAGTATTTAAAATCGACTGAAGCACCACGCACAGCTGTCAAATCGCCTTACTTGCCAGTTGTCGGGCAAATGAAGCTATTGGCCGGACCCCGGGGTCCCGCATCAGATACCGAGGGTGACCAGAAATATTTATTTTATCGGCGGGTCAGTGCTAAATACATCTATAGACTGAGGGCGGTTGTGATAATTTTTAGAGTCGAGCTAGAGCTCACTTCAGCTTCAAGCATTTAGTAACTAGGATGAAGTCGAGGCGTGGTGGAGGTTCACAAGCGACGGTTCCTGCGCGCAAACGTGATCGTGCTCGTGACCGTAAAGCTGCAGCATACTCCCGTGCTGTAGAGCGTCTCGGTGAAGATGCGGTAAAGCAGATTCAAGCTGACTGGAGCTCATGGGACAGTAGTGACGGGGGCAAGGAGTGGCATCAATCTGAAGGGCTCGTGATGAATTTGTTGCAGCAAGGCCTGTCTGAGCGAGAAATTCGGGCTGTGATTACTGTTGGTGGTTCCCGGCTCGCACGACTACGTAAGATCCGCGCACAGCTACACCGGCGCCTACGACTACAGCAGCAGCGGCGCCAAGCACGTAAAATGGCTAAGTCTGCAGCTTTGTGCGACTCGAGAGTCGATAGTACGAGAGCATACATAGCACTTGAATTTACCGAATATACCGGTTGCTTATGACAGCTGGCGGGGCAAGCGGGGACCCCGGGTTTCAACAGCGCTCTGGAAGCACACACAATTGGGGCCAAAGGCAGTCGTTCTCGATTATTGTAGGCATGCCTCGCCGAGACTCATGAAGGGAAGTGAGGCGAGGCAGCCCGTTAAAAGGGAGTGGTGAGGTGGGTCTTAAATCTGGCCAGCGCCGGCTTGTGAGCTGGGCGCGCTTGGGCCTTGACCTTGGAGAGCTTGAGTGTGTCCGGCGAGGCAAGTTGGCGACTGCGCCGGCTCTCCGAACGACTGCCGTGCTCGGCTCGAGGACGGTTGCTGGCGGAGATTGAGCCGAGCTAACCTAGCCGCGAACTGTCCTTGAATAGTCGACTGGGACTTCGCGGGCTGGCTTGATTCGTTGCTTGTATGGTTGTGGTGCGGCTTCCGTCGCTCGTTTAGAAACCTCTGTTTCGCTGCGCGAAACCCCAAGTCCCGCCAAACGCTTCAAATATCGAAATGAGAGAAGGTAATGCAACTGCGGTGGTCCTAAAAGAAAGGCGACACCTCAACATGGTAAAACGTGATTTTTCATTGAGTAAAATATATTGAAGACGGCTCGGGCTCCCCGTACCGATGTCTGGCTTCCTGCCAGTAGCGATAGGTCATACGAAATACGAATTAGAGCTAGCCTGGCCAGATTCCGGTCGGAAGCTGCATTTCTGACTCAATTTCAAGAAACCAAGTACTTGACGGAGAGGAAACAATTTCTTTCGCACGAACTTTCCTGTATTCCATTCTTTTTTTTTTTTCTTCGACTTGGGCATTGCAGGCTTCAGACACTTGGGCGTTTGAACTTTAGCGGGTAAAAGCTAAAACGACGGTCGGGCGGAGTCTAGATTCGGCTTAAAAGCCTCGTCGATGAAGGGAGCTGCAAAATCTGCCGCCGTCAGAGCGTTCCGCGCCGCTTCAGCCAACTGCTCCCACATAATGAGGTCCTGAAATTCTCCATTACCCCTCTCCGAAGTCATTGTCAGGCCGCTAGCGACTTTACCTGGTACGTATGCGAGCAAAGGGCTCGTACCGTTGATACACTCGGCAAGAGGCGGATCACACCACGCTGAGCGTCGTGTCATATAGCAAAGTGGCGGGCCCCCGTTCGTGCGAATGTCGTACACTCCATTGATGCCAATTGTAGACACAGCGAGTACCTCGGGCTTTTCAAGTGCAGGGTTGTCCAGCCACACAACCGCGGCATTCCACTTGTGTCGCTGACCAGATTCGACACGCTGTCCTTGGGGAAGTACCACGCGTACATGATGGCCCACATGTCCATGTGCCAAGTAGCTCGGCCATACACTTGGGAGCCCAGCTCTGAGCCCCTGCAGTCACTCTCGGGTTTACCCGTCCCTTTGAGCCCCGCGCTCGTCTCGCCCGCAGCATTGACGGCAGGGTACGGGTGGCACGTTCGACCAATGGCGAGACTAGGCTTGAACTTGACAGCGGCCTTCTCGGTGATAGTGACGGGCGTGGGTTGGGCAAATGGCTGCACCTTGTCGTGGTCGATAGCGTCAGCCCGCACCGAACAGAAGCTTGTTGCGGCAAGGACGATGAACAGCAGTGGTGACAGGTTCATGTGGGTAGGCGAGGAATTGGAAACTGAGCATCCAGAGAGTTTACACATTACAAGTTGCTGGACTGTACGGCAATGCTGTATACCATACAGTATTGCCGTACATTTCCAGCGTCAATTCCCGATTACATGTACCATAATCGCCATAATCGAAGTTGAAGGCCCGTACTACAATCGCTTATTAGGAAAGAGAAATTAAAATAGGGAATTGGATACTGTAAGGTCCTTGTGTGGGAAGCACGCACCTCAGGAAGCCGGAGCGAGGTTTTGACCGAGCGTGCGTTACGAGGCTCAATTCGAGAGTTCGAGACTTGAGTACATTTGAACGGTGGTTTGTTGTTTGTGTTCTTTTTCGGCACCCATCGAACCGTAAAAGAGTGAACTCACGCCGTTCATCCAGTTTCACGTGAAGCAAAAGCCGAGAAGACAAAGCATACCGGGGCAACTGCATGTTCACAGAAGGCCTTGGTGATCCTGGAAGCATGCTAGTGGGTGCGCGCATTCCCAATCCATGCATGCAGAATAATACGGGTTTTACATCGTTCTTTTGCGAAACGGTATCCAAATGCACGTGACAGAAGACGGCATCGACCTCTACGTCAGTTTGGCTTCGTAAATTTCATTTACCAGTGCTTCTACAAGCATCTATTGTAGAAAGGGACGATCGGAATGATGGTTTCTTTGTCGACTTGTGGTTTGAACTCTGATTAAAAGAAGTAAAACAGTTCATATTGGAGACAAACAGATACGTATTCAAATACAGCCTCCTCCCCCCCCCCCCCCCCCCCCCCCCACTAACGGACGATGTTCTTAGTACCCGCTGGCATCGAAGTGGTCGGCGGTCATGAGCTTAGCCCAGGCCGAGGCAAAGACCTGCTTGAAGGCGGCCTCATCATCAGCAAACTTCTCGACGTACGTCTTCAGTTCCGGCGCATCCAACAGGGCAAGGTCTGTAGCTAGCATGTAAATGTCCTTGCCTTCAGCTTGGTACTCATCGTCAGTCACCGCGGTCCACTGCTCGTTCAGCAACAGCTTGAAGTACTCATTGGACAGAGTGGCCGTCTCACTGCAGTAAGAGCCGCTGTAGCCCAAAGTCTTCTGCTGCTCGGCGCTGCGAGGGCGGCCAGCTAGAGCCACGGCCTCCTCCTCCGAGACGCCCATAATCTTGATGCTATCGCGCACAGCAATCAATGCCGAGGTATAGTAGTCACGCGGGGCATACATCTCAGAGCCATCTCCGCTTTCAGCGTCCGTGCGGCCACCGAGGAAGTCGATCTTCTCGCTACCCGCCTCTTCAAGTGCCACTTGGCCCGCCAGCACGACGAGGTCAGCGGTCGATAGCGTCGGGTACTTGTCCTTCACGGGTTCCAGCGCAGCGATGATCGTGTCCACGCCCTTATTCACGGCCCAGTCCTTCTCGGGCGAAAGGCGGATTGTGGCGCCATTGCAGCCGCCCGAGTAGTCAGTGACGCGGAACGTGGACGCACACTGCCAAGCCGCGTGCACGAACAGCGCGCCGTTATAGGGCGTGCCATCGTCGGTTGAATCGCTCGTCAGGCCATCGACCGACGTCTTAAGCAACGCGCTGATGTCCGCGCGAACAGCTTCAAAGTCCGGCAACGTGTCGGGTGTCGGCGGGAACGGGTTCTGGAATGGTTGAGCAGGTGGCACATCGTTGCCACGGCAACGCGTGACAGGGCCCATGTCGTTCGTAGTCAACTTGTACCAAGCGTGCGAGAAGGCCTCATCTAGAGCGGCCGGATCGGACGCGAACTCGAGTGAGATGTTGCGGTAGCTCTCGTCGTGCAGCAGGGCGATGTCGGCCGTCAGCATACGCACAGGCGGCGTCGTGTCGGGCACGGGCCGCCACTGTACGTGGCCACCCGGGCCGTCATACTTCTCCCACTCGTAAGTGGTGAGGCCCGTGAAGTACCCGTTGCTCCATTGCGTGGGCGTGGCCGTCCAGGATCCTTCGAAGCCGCTCGTAAACGTGTTGTTGCCCATTCCTTTGAACGGGCCATCGCCGCAAGTACCGGGCCACGGGTTCTCTGGGTCTTCCAGTGGTGAAGGGCCAGCGCCCGTCGTACAGGCTCCGTGAGTCTTGCCGAATGCGTGGCCACCGCCGATCAGAGCCACCGTCTCGCGGTCGTCCATGCCCATGCGGGTGAACGTACGTCGAACATCAGCAACCGATCCAACAGGGTCCGGAACGCCCATTGGGCCCTCGGGATTCACGTAGATCAAGCCCAAGGTGGTTGGCCCAAGCGGAGCTTTGCAGTTTCCGTCTTCTTCACACGGGGCCACCTCCTCCTGCTCAGGCGTTGGACCCAATTGAAGACTGCTGGTCCCATCAACGTCGTCACGGCGGCCACCGCAGAAGCCGAGCACGGGGCCACCCATGCTCTCGATGGCCACATTACCGGACAGCACGATGAGGTCACCCCATGACAAGGCGGCACCGTACTTCCTCTTGATGGGCTTGAGCAGCCGCAACGCCTTGTCCAAGTTCGTGTTGTCGGCCCAGCTGTGCTCCGGGTTGAAGCGGATACGGCCACCGTCACAGCCTCCGCGGCCGTCAGCGCGACGGTAGGAGCCATTGCAGTGCCACGCGAGACGGATGAAGAGGCCGCCGTAGTGGCCGAAGTCGGCCGGCCAGAAGCCTTGGGACATCTGCATCAAGATCTCCAGGTCTTTCTTCACCAGGTCGTAGTCGATGACGTCGCAGCTCGAGGAGTCGTACAACTCGCTGGAGATCTGGCGGTCCTGCTCCTTCACGGACGCGATCTTGTCGAAGCCGAACGGGCAGCTCCCAGTGGCAGCGGAACCCGAAAGACTGGCCACAGCGGCAACGAAGACGGCAAGACGAATATTCATTTAGTTGGAATCGCGACGTGGACTGGAGATGGAGACTTGGGTGCTTGGAGGAAGATTGAGTTGTGAGCAAGACCACCGGAGTTCGGTGGTCCAGGATTTCGTTCGTCTCTCTTGAACAGGCGACTCGGATCCTTTATAAGATCCCATAACCGTCGAAATCATTGCACCCATCGGACTCAGGACCCAGGAAAGACTTCTGGACTGTTGGCCGCCCTCTGGTATCCCAACGTCAGCAAAAGGCTGTGAAATCATGTTCATCGTGGCAACAAGGGTAACATGGCGGTACGAAAAATCGAGTTTGACTAAAATTGCCTACTGTGGTGCGTTTGACTAAAATCATGATGGCTACACTGATCTTGTAGCCATGTTTCAAATAGCCAATCACAATCGTTGGCGGGCACGCCCTTTCAAGGTCAAGCAAGAAGCAATGGCTCGCACCAAGCAGACGGCGCGCAAGTCCACGGGCGGCATCGCCCCACGCGCGTATCTCTCCACAAAGGGCGCTCGTGCTGCTGAAGCTGAAGCTTCGTCCAATGACGACGAGTCGGTGGAGTATCTCCGTACAGCGGCGGGTTCCAAGAGCAAGAAGAAGAGCCACAAGAAGGGGCACGAGGTCTTCGGCTACGACAAGTGGCCGTTTGGTGCCAAGGGAGAGCCTCAGGAGGTCATTAGTCCCCGGGGAGATGGTTGCAAGAAGGTGAGTTGCCTGTTAGCAAAGGCCGACGATAACGCGGGGGAGTATTCCTTCGGAGGGGTGGCGGACACTCTGCCGGCAGTTCCTGGTCTCTATGTGGAAGGCCTGGGGGACGTTCCCGTCCCGCTGTGTCCTGAACAGGCGGACAAACTGATCACCATCTGTGACAAGTCTCCGTTCGGGCGGAAGCTGGACACTATGATGGACGAAAGCGTCCGCAAGAGCTGGCAGCTCTCCCCCGACCAGGTGGACGTCAAGAACCCATTGTGGCAGTCCGGAATGGACAAGTTGACCAAGACTGTGGCAAGCAGACTTGGCTACAAAGACGTACCGCTGCAGTGCAAGCTGTACAAGTTACTGGTGTATGGGGAAGGAGGACACTTCGTGAAGCACCAGGACACGGAGAAGGAGGACGGCATGATCGCCACGATGGTGGTGCAGCTGCCGAGTCTGCACGAAGGAGGAGACCTGGTGGTGTACAGAGGTGGAGAAGTGCAGCACCGTCATAATTTCGGCAAGAAGGACGGTACGGCTGCGTAGTTGCCGCATTATGCAGTTCACTATGCTGATGCAGAGCATGCGCTGAAAGAGGTGACGAAGGGGTTCAGACTCGTGCTGATTTACTCCGTTTGCTTGCCGCCGACGATGCGTCACTTAATGAAAGATCATGATGGGGGTTTGAGCGACGAGGTGGGCGCTGCTATCAACGCTATGGGAGATGAGGAGAAGTCCTTTGCGCTACTGCTGTCCCATGAATACACCGGTAAGAGTATTGAAGAGTTGGGGTCTGGAGCACTGAAAAGTGTCGATCGTTCAAGGTTCCAGGTGCTGGAGGAAGCGAACTGCGTTGCTGCTCCTGGCAAGAAGCTGCAGTTCTTCCTTGCCCAGCTCAAGCACGACATCAGCTATTGGGACGATGGAGGGTCGTGGGTGGAGGGTAGCCGCAACGAAAAGGTCACTTGGTTTTCTGTTACTGGGCAGAAGCTTGGCCACACCACTAAAACTACGAAAATCAAGCTGAATTTGCTGAATCCCGGCCAAGAAACGCTCTCAGAGCTGTGGGCCCTACACGGAAACAGTACGTTTGAGGGGTACCTTGGAAACGAAGGCGCAACCAAGGACACGACGTATTCTCGGTACGCGATCGTTGCTTGGCCCGCTGTTCACGGCGTGGAAAATGCATTCAAGTTCATCAATGTTAACGCTGCCGTGGAGGCCCTGGAATGCCAACGGCCGGTTGACGCCGTGACGATTCGCAAGTTCATGGATGATGTGAAGGCGAAGCTGGCGCAAAAAGAAAAATCGTACTCGTGGTCTGAAACCAAGACCGTATCGGTGGGGTTTTGCCGTACGTTGTGCAGCTTGCTGGTTGAACTGGGTGATGCATCGCTGGTGAACCTGTTTCTCAAAACGTTTGTGAAGTCGGTGGACGACTTTAAGAAGAAGAATGAACTTGCCGCCCCCTTTACTCTGCTTGCCTGCAATTTGGAGTGGAACGATATCGACCAGGCGCTGCTGGACTCGTTGAGCAACACAGGCGACGTTGAATTTATCGGTGACTCGGATGATGAAGAGGAAATTGAAGATACCGATGATTCACGCATGGCGATAGCGCTGGAGATTATCGATGGCTTGGATACTGGAGCTGCTCAGCAAGCATTACTCAAGTTTGCGGTGGAGAAGGCGTCACGTCTTCGTAAAGAGTACTTGTGCTCGTCTAAAGCGCTTCCACTCCTCTGGAAGTGGGTCATTCGGTGCGGTGACAAGACGATGTTCGATACGATCGCATCAAAACTCGATAAAACGCCGCCCAGCCTCCTCCAACCCGTTATTGAGTCCTTCTCGCAGCACCTCGGCACTCTCCCGGCTTCGGACGACAGATTTAAGGCGTTCTCTGCGATTGCTAACGAGAGGATCGAATGGTTGAATGACCAGCTCCAAGCGTTGGGCAAACCGTTCTCGTGGGAGATGCCAGACGCTTATTTCCCCGACAACGCGAGGATTCAAGCGTTCTTGCGAGGCCCTGAGAGTTCAATGGGGTACCAACGGGGTGCGGCACTTCAACGGAGTGGGTCATGCCCGCAACTACGCCAAAAAGTGGATGCGTGAGAAACAGGTGAATGACTCGTTCGCTTTGGAAGCTGAAGGCCGAGGTGGAAGTGCGTATGTGGTCATCACGAAGACTCGAGCGTGGTTCTCTCAGCATCAAAAGGAACTGCTCACACTCAAGACGGAGCTGGCTCTGGTTTCGGCAAGGTTTGGAGTTGCTGAAGGTGCTACAAACGGTGGTGCCAGAAAACGAGCGCGACACGAGTAAATACTGCATGTCTGCAGATCGGTCCGTGCTAGTGCAACTTTTTGCTATTGCTCTACTAAGTGCTAGTCTCGTGAGTTTTCGTATACTCTCACCCTATTTTCACAAAAATCCCAACCATCAATCACGGCGACGTAAAGAGCGAACGGCAAGGGAATTTAAGGATGGTAAATGACCGTTCGGTGGAGAGGGCAAAGCCGGACGCCCGATAGGATTAGTGAAACTCTGTCAACTGCCGATGAGAACGCTGGCGAATACTCGTTTGGAGGTCGGGCTGAGTCCGCCTGCACCCGGTATTGTTGTCAATGCGGTTGGCAACATTCCACTACCGCTGGACGAGCCGCAAGCCGAGAAGCTGATCGCCAAATGCGAAAAGTCTCCATTTGGCCACAACATGGACACGAAGATGGACGAGAGCGTCCGCAAGAGCTGGCAACTGGCCCCAAACCAAGTGCAGATTAAGCACCCGCACTGGCAGACTGGAATGGAGAAGCTAACTGCGACCATTGCTAGTCGACTGGGGTACAAGGGCGTGCCGCTGCAGTGCATGCTGTACAAGCTCCTCGTGTATGGAGAATGAGGTCACTTTCTCAAGCACCAGGACACGGAGAAAGAGGCCGGTATGATTGCCACGCTTGCTGTTCAGCCGCCCAGCATACACGAGGGAGGTGACTTTGATCGTGTACCGCGACGGCGAAGTCGAGCACCGCCACGACTTTGGGAAGAGCGACGGCACCTCCCCGTACTTCTGTCACTACGCTGTACACTATGCTGACGCAGAGCATGCATTGGAGAAGGTGACGAAGGGGTTTCGCCTCGCTCTAGTCTACTTCATTTGCTTGCCGGCGTCAATGCGCCACCTCCAACATGATCCAAGCCGAGCAAGTAAAGATCTAGCTGATGCGACCTGTTCCATGGGACCAGAAGACGAGTCCTTTGCGCTGTTGTTATCACACGAGTTCACCAAGAAGAGCATCGCGGATTTGGGTTGTGGGGCCCTAAAAGGAAGTGATAGTGGGAGATTCCGTGCTCTGGATGAAGCGAACAGTGCTGTGACTGCTGACAAGAAACTTCGGTTTCTTATTGCAAAGCTTGTTGTCAAGGTAGACAACACGCTTGGTGCAGGCGGTTGGCGGCTTTAAAATTATCAGGAATCTTTGCACTGGTACACGGCAAGCGGAGACGATCTCGGACACTGGAAAAACGGTGAATGAAAAGCTGAGTTTTCTCAATCCCGGACAAGAAAGTCTGATGCACCTCTGGAAGGCCTACGGAAATACTGAAGATGTCTACACTGGTAACGAGGGGCCGATCAAGAGTACCAAGTACTCTAGATTCGCAATCGTTGCGTGGCCAGCCAGTCGTCACCTGAAAAGTCTCGTGGATCTAGTGTCCGCAGAGCTCGCTGTCGAGGAACTGCTTTCTCGTGACCGGTTGATGCTGCAACACTTCGAAAGTTTCTTGACGTGGCCAGTACTAGATATGGATGGGGGACTCCAGACGGTAGTGCTTCTCTGCGATTTCCCCGGTCGTTCTGTGAGCTGCTATTGGATACTCATGACGTTGACTTGGCCAAACGTTTCTTTAAGGAATATTGTCCTTACTTGGGAGATTTGGATAGCAACGATTCTATTGTCCCGGTGATTATCAAAGTCGCCAATGCATTCGCCTGGAGTGACATTGGCGAAGAGATGCTTGAAGTACTAGGTAACGAAACCGACTTATTCTACTACACGCCTGGGGACTCCGCATGGAGCTGCTTTTACAAGTGGCGGATGCGATGGAAGATGAAGGAGCTCGAAAAGATCTCGTCGAAATGGCTGTTGACACAGAGTTGAACTTGGGGAGTGTTAAAACGGTCGACTTGTTTTGGAAACATATTATTCTCCCTGGCGATGCTGGTGTGTTCGAGTCGATGGCCGAGAAGATGATGAAGAAGGAGCCAAGTAAGCTGAGTCCGTTCGTCCAAGTGCTCTCGAAGTATACCGACAAGCACGATAAAACAGGAAAGTTCAAAGTGCTGGAGGCGATTGCTGCTAGGCGAATGGGTTGGCTGAATGAAGAAATGAAGAAACTGGACAAGGTCGACAAGACGTTCTCCTGGAACATGTCATTCACAGAGGAACCCGAGAATTCAGAACTTGAGGCGTTTCTACCAGAAGAGACGATGACTACGGAGGCCATAAAGAAATTTACTGATTTCCACGACGCAAAGTCGTTTGCGGCTTTGTACAAGCGTTCTTTCAAACGCGGGGATATGTATGAGGCGTCATTCAACATGAAAGCTGTTGAACGCGAGGAACCATTTGTAGAGATCACCAAGACACGCAAAGTGGTTCGATGATACTCAAGCGAAGTTGGCTCAATACAGGGAAGAGCTGGCACAGCTAATGGAAGATTTCAACGGACCCCCGAATAAAGTGCGTCACGACTAAGACGCAGCACTAGCGCCCCCGTACAGGCCAAGATTAGTTGCGCCAAGCACCACAGCCCACGTTTAGAAAGTTGGACTTGTTGTTTTTCGGAATCAAACCAGTCCTGAGAAGAGGACTCCGCATCTTTTTGGGATTCAGTCTTCAGTTTTCCTTTCCAACACCAAAACCAACTCTCTCGTGCTGAACATGGTTGGAGCTACGCAAGGGGAATATCAACGAGGATATTGAGGCGATGGCATCGCAAGAGCAGATACTGCCGACGAAGACCGTGAGCGAGTGCTTATTTGACAATAACGGAATGCCGTTTCCATCAGCGGAACAGATTCATGTACTGGTGGTTGTACCCAAGCTAGAATCCGGGGTAGATTTGTCTGCGTGTAGTGCGCTTGGCCTACGCTCGTTTGAGGAGCTAGCTAGTGGGGTCCTAGTCGATAAAGGCGAGGGTAGGTTGGCCATTGCAATGATGCATCGAGTGTGCACTCAAGCTTGGATTCTTCAACTTGACAATCACTCTTGATTATGTGCACCACACCACGTAGGTTTCTCTTTGTGACAAGCGCAAGAGCGTGGACCTCCTCATTCGACGAGTGATCGAGTGATCGAGTGGAGACCAAGATGGTAGGCGCCCCGTGTGTGACGCCGACGTGCGGCAAGAGCGGCTCGCTCGTGTGCCCGACGTGCAAGAAGCTGGGCATCCCTGCGGCCATGAGCACCTTCTGCTCGCAGGCGTGCTTCAAGGGCTACTGGTCCTCGCACAAGGCGCTGCACAAGATGTTCACGCAGGCGCTGGCCGATGAGCAGGCGCGCGCCGAGAACGCGTCGCCCTTCGACGGCTTCGAGTTCACGGGCAAGCTGCGCCCCGGCGAGGTCTCAGAGATGAGCGACGTGCCCGAGCACATCCAGCGCCCCGACTACGCCGAGACGGGCATCCCCGTGTCGGAGCAGCAGGCCAGCAAGGCCATCCCCATCTACACGCAGGAGCAGATCGCGGGCATCCGCGAGGCCTGTCGCCTCGGCCGTGAGGTGCTGGACATCGCCGGCAGGGCGCTGCGCCCGGGCGTCACCGGTGACGACATCGACAAGATCGTGCACCAGGCCTGCATCGAGCGCGGCTGCTACCCGTCGCCACTCAACTACTACCACTTCCCCAAGTCCGTCTGCGTCTCGGTGAACGAGGTCATCTGCCACGGCATCCCGGACTCGCGGCCGTTCGAGGACGGCGACATTGTGAACTTGGACGTGACGGTCTACAAGAACGGCTACCACGGCGACCTCAACGACACGTTCCTCGTGGGCAACGTGGACGAGGACGGCGTGCGCCTGGTCAAGACGGCCTTCGAGAGTCTGGCCGCCGCGGCCAAGCTCGTGCGCCCCGGCACCATGTTCCGTGAGCTGGGCAAGCACATTGCGGCGGTTGCCAATGCCGAGGACTTCTCCGTGGTCAAGACGTACTGCGGACACGGCATCGGCTCGCTGTTCCACTGCTCGCCCAACGTCCCGCACTACGCCAAGAACAAGGCCGTTGGCATCATGAAGCCTGGCATGATCTTCACGATCGAGCCCATGATCAACATGGGTACGTGGCGTGACAAGACGTGGCCCGACGACTGGACGGCTGTGACCGCAGACGGCATGCGCTCGGCGCAGTTCGAGCACACGTTCTTGGTGACGGAGACCGGCTACGAGATCCTGACTGCTCGCGAGAATGAGCCCGTGATGGAGTGGGATTTCTCCAAGGTGCACCGGCCGTAAGATGGAGATGGCGGACGCGATGAGCGGCGAGTGACGTGCTGCAAGATTGTGTAGCTCGTGTTCGGGCAAGGCGTTAGGTAGGTGGCAATCGTGCTCGCACTTGATGCAAGCTGCTAATAATTTCTGGGTGTGCTAGAAACTGAATATACAGTGTTCAACAAGCGAATTGTTGCGTTCGAGTTGAGCTTCCTGGCCACGCGTGGGTATTTGAGTTCTTTTTCTTTAAGTCGAGTTCAGAGGGCAGGATGCGGAGCTTGCGTCGAAACGGTGGCAAAAGGGTTTCGCCTCGCTCCATTTGCTGCGGACGCTGACAAGAAGCTTTGTTTTGCGTTGCAGAGCTATTGACAAACAAAAAGGAGTTAAGTAAAGAATCATCTCGGTGAAGAAGGTTGGCAAAACTGGGCTGGAGCTAGGTCTTCACTAGAGCGCTTAAGCTACAGTACCAAAACGGGTTTTAGCACGAAAAAAAAATCGTTTCAAACTTTCGGAACGAATTGCTTGTATGACGCTTAAGCAGACAACAACGAAACGAATTACGAAATCAAATCATTTCCGTTTGCCCCCCCCCCCCCCCCAGCACCAGCGACGGTGGAGTGCGGTATCACGAGCAGTTGCCAGCGTCTCTGTTGCGGCGACAGGGACGCTGTGGCAGTGTAAGTCGGAAGTGGGGGGTATGTGCATGTGTGGTTGAGAGAGGCAGTTTAGGAGTAGTGGAGGAGGAGAGGTACGACGAGAAGTATCCATGACACGGCTTTGGCGCGAAGTCGCTGCCGTCGGAGCCAAGCCTCCGCTTGCTGCTGAGCAAACGGAGGCTTAGCTCTGCTACGGAAGCACATGGGCGAAAAGGAACAACAAATGCTTTGGTAACACAATAGAGTTCACTCGTAGGATGCTGCGACGTAGTAACCATGCTGGTGTAGCTTTCAAAACCCCCACCGAATAGCGGCGATTCGCTTTAACATGCAGCGCAGCTGTCATTTCCTTAGTCTCGGGGCTAGCGGACTACAGCTTCGATGCTGTGGAGTTCATTCTGACATTGGGTCCCATTATTGACTCCCATACATTGTGACCCTACCTTAGCCTCTGATTCCGTTTCGTCGCAAAAACGCGACGAACGCGATTGGGCGGAAAATCATCAGAAATCCTCAGATTTTTCTCAGATTTTCGTTTCGTTCCGAACTGCTTAAGCGCTCTACTGTACAAAACACAACGAATTGGGTACGATCTTGGGCAAGTATTATAATAACTGTGAAGTTGAACCCTGGGAAATACTTCGCCGGAAACTTTCTAGAGCTCCAGTGCAAAAGCTGCATGAAGATGCGTACACATGAAAACAAGGGCCCGATCAAAAGCACTCGATTTGCGTAGTAAGTTCGAACTCATTTGGGAAAACTCCGTGAGCCTCATGTCTGCAAAGCTTGCCGTGGAAAACCTACTTTCCCGCACTGTAGAGCCGTTGATGTTGCGGTAAGCTGTATGTACCAAAAACGCGCGTGCAAACTACATGTATGGCTACATCATACATGTATGGAAATATCTTAAGTGATTTCGCCATTTTTAAAAAGCCTTAATATCAGTATATGTGCAGTATTTATATTTTTCAAGCCTGGATCTGGCTTGTTGTTTATTTCGTGTTGCCCTCATGTGGGATATTTGCAAACTGCACGCAACCGAGCTACGTACAATAATTTTATTATCAGTGATTACTATGATTGTCGATCCATTTGCTTGGAGTTACCTTGGTAAACCTGTCGGCATGTTGGGGAACCGGATCGACTTGCTGCAGCCTAAGCCTAACGAACCACCAGGTGTTTGGTCCTGGAGACTCGAAAGATGGGATCCTGCTTCAGTGGCGGATGCGGTGCACAATGTAAAAGCTCATGAAACTGGCTACCTGGGAGGAACTTGGAGTTGCGGAGCTCCAAAGTACTTGTATTACTTCAAGTAATGGATATTCCATGCTACTTCCTGCGGTTACCGTATTTTAGATCTCATACTTCATACACCATATTATTAAAGTTGTGCTGTCGTAATTTGTCTTTGCACCATTTCACCCGTTTTGTGCGTATTTTTGGATCTTTCTTGCCCAAAATGGCCATATTCTGTTGCAAATGCACAATCTCTCCGCTCTGAATTATGAGATCTCTCTGTAGTATGAGATCTAAAATACGGTACTTAATTTTAGACGTTGCTGGCAACTTGCCAGCAGCGTCTAAAATGCCAGTGGCAAGATCATGAAATGAAAATGAAGCCAACCTGTTCAACGAAGTGTACTCGAAGTGCATTGAAAAAGGAGTGACACAGTTACAGGGGCAAAGTTTGTCTACATCTACGACAGACCGCTAAAAAAAGCGTGCCGAGAATATCAAAGCGGCTATGGCATGGGCGTAGAGCATTCGGGATTCGTCATGTGTCTATGTGATAATGACGATAATACCACTACAAGTCGCCATGTTGTTCGGAACAACTTGTTCCACCCTATGGACTAGTAGTAGTAGTACAGTATACTGCGCAGGCTACTAATAGCCTACAGGTATCGTAGTGTTCCCCTGCGAATATCGTAGTCCAGCATGGAATACTACTACAGATCTCCCCGGCAAATCAAGAATAGCGATGTCGAATGTACCTCGCAGAGCTAGTACAGCCATGCAGTCGAGATTTGCGCTTCCTGGATGATATCTACTGATTCTAGCTAAAATGGGAGGGAACATGAAATATTTATCAGGACCCGTTACAATAGTGGCGAACCTTTGCATCTCCCGTTACAAAAACTTTGATTGGCTAATAATCGACGAGCCGTGATGCCGCTCGAGCCGTGGTCCACAAGCCCAAACTCGACGAGCCGAGGAGGCATCGCATCACAAGCCGGCCGCCGACCCGCGCCCACACAGGAGATCTCCGGAGGCAGCAGCAGGAGCACGCCATGCAGGCCGAGGCTCCGCTGCCAGCCACCAGCCGCCCGCAGCCAAGAAGCTGAGGGAGATCGTCGACGCTGCCAGCCACCAGTCGCCCACCACCCAGAAGAAGCAGCCGGAGAAGGCGGCCGTGAACGAGCACGCAGCGGTCGGTGTTCGCCGTGCTGGCCGTGGCACTGCTGACCACCAGTCGCCCGCTGCTCGCTCCCGAACAACTGCAGACGGAGGAGGAGCCGCTCGCCCCGGACAAGCAGGACGTGAAGACGGCGGAGGAGGAGAACGTGGTGGCGCCGGACGTGCTCGCCGTGGTGGTGCTGCTGCCGCCGATGCTGCTGACCAGCAGTCCGCCCCCAAGAAACAGGAGGAGATGAAGGAGGAGATGCTCACCGCGGACATGGAGGACATGACGACGGCGGAAGCGAACGAGGTGTCGCCCGCCGTGTTCAATCATGGTGAGGCAAATTCCATTGTAGTTGTCGCCTTTCATGTGAGTGCCGTCCGTTTGAAGAACGGGAAGTAAAAGAGAATGATGAGCAACAAGCGGGCCCACAGAAAGAAATAGTCGGAAAAATCTGCCATCAGCATCCAACTGACAGCTCACTCTTGAACCAGGATTCCTGGATTCGAAGGCAGTCAAAAACCCCGGTAGCAGACTATAGTCATCCATGATCTTAGTTTGCGTGAGGCGTTTGCGAATCGCTCGATACAAAGTCGCCTGACGCCGATCCATGTTGATCTTGTCTATTTCTTTTAGTGCTTTTGATACCCGCGCAAGTGCAGTACTGTGGCTGTCAACAAAAGCGCTCTTGAATCCGACCATTTCCAGTAAATCGTTCACGGAAGGTGTAGCCGCAGACATGCAGAGTTCGTTATGATCCAAACAAACACGAGAGATGTACCACTGATCCACCGGAATGTGGCTGTACTTTGATTTTCGTGTTTTTGTCGAAGTAGGCTTACGTTTCTTGGTCATCCAGACATGCCACGAACAACAAGCTTGCCATGGTTTACAAGACCACTTCACCATAGTACCCCCAGAGTAAGTCTGCTCCACGGACTTGTTGTTGGAGAGGGCGACTTTACGCAGGAGTAGCGTCAGCTCCTCAGTTTCAGAAAACTTGGCACCTTCCGATAGTCTGGTAGTTATTTCCTGGGTAGACTTGCCTCCGGCACTATTGCTTCCATCTTCGCCCTCCTCCATACGTCTTGTCCTGAACAACCACAATATGAAGTAGAGCAACGGACAAGACCCTTGAGTATGATTATAAAACTATTAATACGACCTTTACTGGAATAATTTACAGGCGTCTTCATCTTACTACTCTCCCCTTGCGACGCGGCCTCAACGCCACGTCCAGCAAACGGCATCCTCCACGCCACCGCCATCTTCTCCTTCACCGGTGTCTCCTTCCGCACCACCAGCGTCACGGCAAGCACGGCCTACAACATCCGGCCGCCTCATCGTCCCTCGTGTCCAGCTTCATGGTGGCGGGCGTCTCCTCTTCCATGTTCTGCTGCTTGGGGGCGGGCGGCGCATGGCTGGAGAGGACATAACCAGCAGTAGCACCACGGCCGGCACGGCTGATTACATCTCGTTCTCCTCCTCGCCTTTGTGCCCTTCTGCTTCACGCCTTTGGGCACCTACGGCGCCTCGGCGAACACGGCGGGCGACACCTCGTTCGCTTCCGTCGTCGTCATGTCCTCCATGTCCGCGGTGAGCATCTCCTCCTTCATCTCCTCCTGCTTCTTGGGGGCGGACTGCTGGTCAGCAGCATCGGCGGCAGCAGCACCACCACGGCGAGCACGTCCGGCGCCACCACGTTCTCCTCCTCCGCCGTCTTCACGTCCTGCTTGTCCGGGGCGAGCGGCTCCTCCTCCGTCTGCAGTTGTTCGGGAGCGAGCAGCGGGCGACTGGTGGTCAGCAGTGCCACGGCCAGCACGGCGAACACCGACCGCTGCGTGTTCGTTCACGGCCGCCTTCTCCGGCTGCTTCTTCTGGGTGGTGGGCGACTGGTGGCTGGCAGCGTCGACGATCTCCCTCAGCTTCTTGGCTGCGGGCGACTGGTGGCTGGCAGCGGGGCCTCGGCCTGCATGGCGTGCTCCTGCTGCTGCCTCCGGAGATCTCCTGTGTGGGCGCGGGTCGGCGGCCGGCGCGGGTCGGCGGCCGGCTTGTGATGCGATGCCTCCTCGGCTCGTCGAGTTTGGGCTTGTGGACCACGGCTCGAGCGGCATCACGGCTCGTCGATTATTAGCCAATCAAAGTTTTTGTAACGGGAGATGCAAAGGTTCGCCACTATTGTAACGGGTCCTGATAAATATTCGGGAACATGTCTAGCGAGCGGGAAGCAACATGCAAGTGCAAGTTGCTCGTTAGAGTGTATATGTAAATGAAAGGATAAAAATGAACTTGAGATAAGTTATTGCTGTAGCGAGATGCGATCATGACGACAGGCGGCAGGAGCGGCAGTGCCTTGCCTTGAACGATGGGGCAGTATTATACTGACATTAGAACTCCCGTAGAAGACCGTCCGTCTACGCGACACGATGCTCCGTAACCAGATATACTCTTCACTACATATACAAAGTACAAACACAAGATTATCAGCGATACTGCTGGCCCCCTTTAATGATGCCTTCGACCGCGCTCTGCCTGAAAAACTGAGCCGACGGTACAAGACGAGGCGCTACTTTCCCATTAATTGAGTAATTCAGTACATTGGCGCGTCTGTCAAGCCCTTTGCAAGTTTCGCAACCTCGCACTTTTTATTGGTCCGACCTTTCTTGATTTGCCGGGGCGGACTGTATACTTCGCTTTCAACACATCGGAGCTATTTTCCAAGAGAACGCTTACGATCGCAACAACTGTTGAGGATGCATCGGCCATCCGGACGGAGATTCTGAAAACAGTACAGCTATACCGGAAAACAATCACTTGTGTCGAGCATTCGTAAGACAGTTTGACGACAAATCAAATCTAGTGATGTGATTGGCGAATAATACTTATGACTTGCCGACTCTGTTGGTACTGCCAGGCGCAGAGTGCTCGAGTCTCTGCTAGGAAGGCCCGCGTCCCTCTTCGCTACTCTTTTTGATGCCTTTCGTTGCATTCGTATCCTGACTCATAGTAGTGATAGTAATGATTGGCGGTTCGATAGAACTGCGCGGAGGAGCGCTGCGGCACCAACAAACTCCCTCTACACATTTAGATGAAAACCACGGCGAGCTTAGATTGTTTGGGTTTCAGAGAATTACAGTAGCAGGCCGAGCAAACTGGTAAGCGCATTCAGCCGGGCTGATCAATTATATTGGCTTTAGCATTTTTCATGTATTCCCGAGGAGTTTCGCCACTCATTTGACCCTTAGGGGCCGTCACGCCGTTTTGTAGTTATTGGTTTGCGGCACCAACCAACAACTTGCCCACGCGTGGCTGCGGGTGAGGTCGGTGGTGTCCACTACCGACGTAGGCGGAGCTGCAGCAGTGCGCGCATCCGCGAGTAAGGTAGCCAAGCAACCCGCAACAAATACAAATACAAATACAAAATACCAAGACGCCTTGTTGCTACTACAAAACAGTTCATTTCATGACTCTGGTAAGATCCCATGGTGTATTGAATGTCTACTCCCTCGCGTCCTCTGACAACGCCTCGGTGCGGAGCATGTGCGCGCGCTCGTCGTGCACTGTTTCGCTCGGAGGCGCCCTCAGAGGACACGAAAGGGTTTGTGGGCCGCACTACCGGAGGAAGAGGGGCTCTATTTGGCTATGCATTAACTAGAATTCTCTATAAAGCCCTGAACGGTTTGTTTGTTAAGCTGGGCCGGTGGTTCGGGTGCATGTATTTCTTAACCATTCTCCAAGAAGCGTGTACATTGGAGTCGGCAGTAGGGCCGCACTACCCACTACATGTTCGTGCTTGTGAGCGCTTTATTTCGTCGGCTCGACTGTGGGTGGTATGAGCAATTCACAAACGGCAAAGCTGTTGTCCTCGGGTTTCTACATGCTCAACGGAGGAACGCACGAAACGATACTACCCTCCCTCTTTCGTGCAGAAAGTTTTGGCCAATCGTATGGTGCAAATTGTTGTCCGACAAACTGTCTTACGTTTTGAAAGACAAAATACAATGTAGCCACTGGTATACTAAAACCAAGATGTAGCCAAAATGCGTTGATTGCAAAACGTAAGACACTTTGTCTTACGGTGGCTCTCTGGGGCTAAGTATCGTCTTACGAAAGAGCATGAATCAACATTGACAAAGTGGCTGCGACGAACCCGAACGAAGTCTTCGATATCGTGTGTACGTGCATCAATTAAGACATGCAGTTTGTTCTTGCCAACAGTGTGCGACGTCTTGTCATGTGTTTGTCCACTATAGGCGCTCAGTCAATATAACAAATCTTCCGTATGAGCAGCTCAGCACTTGGCAATCCCATCTGGATTCATGTCCAACTAAACACCGACGACTAACACGGCAAATCCATTTCGATTAAGCCTCTTCAACTCAACTCACGCCATCCGATGCGCGCTGCTTGTGTTCCCTAATAGGGAATCCCTATACCGAATGCGTCCCATGTTCTAGCACCACCGTGATCGTTCGCAATCGAGCGATCCTCGGTGGCGAGCGCTCGACCTCATTCCTCAACTTGCTTTTCAACGCAACAGTTCTCCTCGCCTTCTTCTTCGACTCCGATCCGACTGCGTTCCGACATCATGAAGTCCTTCGCCTCGATTTCCGCTCTCCTCGCTGCCTCGGCCCTGACCGCCTCCGCCGAAGTGGCGACGGACACCGTTTGGGGCTACCGCGCCAACGACCCCAGCATGGTGCACACGTCCCAGTGGGCCGAGCACTGGGAGACCTGCGGCGGAGTGCGCCAGTCGCCCATCGACATCAAGACCGTGGCCAAGTCGGGCGCGTGCCAGCCGAGCCCGATCAGCTTCAGCGGCTCATGCCCGCAGTACAACCTGACGGAGCCGCACGAGCCGCTCGAGGTGGACGTCATCGGAGGCGACTGCGTGGCGACCGTGAACGACGCGGCTTACAACATGGCCCAGTTCCACCTGCACGCTCCGTCGGAGCACACTGTAGACGGCAAGGCTCACGACGCCGAGATCCACTTCGTGCACTCGAGAAACAATGGTTCTGCCCTCATGGTGGTTGGCATCTTCCTGGACATCGCCCCCACGTCGGACGTCTGGCTCGGACCCCTTCTTGACGCGCTTGAGAACGTCAACTCGACGGAGCACCAGAACGAGGCGATCACGGTGGAGCTGTAAGTTTGAGCTCTTTACTACAAGGTGTGTTGATGATGTCTAGCAACTCGACTGACATTGCTTATTTTGTAGTGAGTCCTACTCTGAGCTCGTCAAGAAGGCCAGCAAGACCGGCGGCATCTACAACTACCCGGGCAGCCTCACGACTCCGGGCTGTGATGAGACTGCGGACTGGTGGGTCGTGATGAACCCGATCCAGATCTCGTCGGCCGACTTCGACCGTCTTCACAAGGACCTGCTTGAGAACCACATCACGGACGACGGCAACAACGCCCGCCCCGTCCAGCCTCTCAACGGCCGCACTGTGACCCGCTACGACTAGGATGGCTGTGGCAAGCGTCGACGGACACCAGCCCAACCAAGACTATACACCGCACGGTACCTTTTAGAAACTCGAGACTCCGTCAGAAGTCAGCAGTTTAGATAATGCATTCAATGGAGGCCAAGAGCTAACACGTGTTGATATCGGTAAGCCTACCTGCTTTGCCCCTGCTGTTCTCACGCCTCTCACGAGCTGCTCCCTTGTCAAGTCCAAGCCCATCTACAATATTCAACAGCACCACCATCGCTTTCCCATCATCAGCGCCGTCCAGCCAGCGCGAAAGGATCGGACCGATGTCGTCCCAAGCAAATTTGCGTACGATCGGAATCAACGGAGCTGCGAGATCAAGCCGGTCCTTGTAAATGTTGGTGAAGAAGAAATCGACTAGAGATATGTCTCCAGTATCTACCAGCAGCTCACTCAGCGTCTGGAAGAAGGTAGTCGACACCTCCTGTTCCTTGTCCAACTCAACTTTGGCCAGCTCCATGAACTCCCGCAGTTTAGCAGCGTCCACGGGCTTTTGAGATTGCAGACACTTGGTTGCAACCGTCAAGTTGCTTAACCGAAGACCAGTCTTCACGCCATGAGCTGCAGGCCAGGCTTTGATCGCATATCGAGAATACGATGTATCCATGGTGCCCCCCTCGTTACCGAGGTAGCCAACCACAGAGCTGCTGCCGTGTGGCATCCACAAACTTGCAAATACTTCATGGCCAGTATTGAGGAAGTTCATTCCATCACATGTAATTCCACTGCCAAAACATTCACCCGTGGAAGTACCAACGAACGTCGTGTTCTCGACCACAATCCTCCCAACCGCCAAGTTCGTAGCCATCATCTGTGCTATTGTACGCAATCTCGCAGCAATAAATGAACAACTGAAGCTGCTTGTATTGGCTGGAACCGAGTCATTCGCTCCCTTCAGTGCGCTGAACCTCGCCCGATCGATGCCTTTTAATGCTCCAACACCGAGATCTCCAATACTTTTCTCAGTGTACTCGTGCTCAAGCAGTAGCGCGAACGATTCGTTGTCTGCGCCCATTCCGCCAACAGCCTCAGCCAGCTCATCACTCAGCAACTTGTCGTGACTCTTTTTCAGGTAAACCATCTTGGCTGGCAGGCAGAGCGAATAGACCAGCACGAGTCGGTACCCCTTGGTCACTGTCTCCAACGAGTGTTCTGCGTCCGCGTAGTGCACAGCGTAATGGGGAAAGTAGCCAGCGCTGCCATCAGCCTTGCCAAAGTCGTGACGATACAATGGCTTCCCGCCTCGATAGATGACCAAGTCTCCTCCTTCGTGCAGACTGGGTAACTGCACCACCAACGTGGCAATCATGCCGTCTTCTTTCTCAGTGTCTTGGTGCTTCACAAAGTGCCCACCTTGTCCATAGATGAGCATTTTGTACAGCTGACAGCTTAGAGGAACGCCTTCGTACCCCAAACGTGCTGCAATAGTTGCAGTTAGCTCCTCAATGCCGGTGTGCCACTGCGGGTTGTTGATTTCGACTTGGTCAGGCTCCAGTTGCCAGCTATTGCGCGTTCTCGTCCAGTTTTGTCTGCTTGCTCTTGGTGATCAGGTTGGTAGCTTCTTCCTCAGTCAGTGGGACCGAGACTGGCCCAACGTCTTTGACAACGAGGCTGGGGACGATCGGCAACGTGTCGGCTCGACCTCCGAAAGAGTACTCGCCAGCCTGTCGATCTGCTCGACCCAATAGTTTACTGATTGTTTGACGCTTTGCTTTTTCCGGGGGCTGACACGTCTTAGGACCTTCCTTCTCCACCGAACGGCCACTACAGCATCAGAGGACCAAGTTCACTGTTCTCGTCGTCACTGAAGGTAGTCGAAAGCCATACTCACTGAGCCCGTAATAACCCATGCGATTTAAAAATCCAGTCGAATGCCAGTCTCCATCCATCCATCAATCTATCCATTCAACAATCAATCCATCAACCAATTATTCACGTCACAAGCATCAAACACAGCCATGTTTATGAGCAATTTAGCTTGTCAAGACAGCTCACACAACTGCAGACAGATCCGTGGCCCTTCTCCTGCAGGAAGATCAACTTGTGTCCCTTTTGCTGTCTGCATCACGCTTCTGTGCTAGCCTTCCTGTTTGCTTTCTCTCATTCGTCGAACAGGACGTCGCAAAACGAAGCGGCATCCGATACACCCTGCAACTTCCGAAATACTTTGGTCCGTTTGATGTTTTCCAGCTTGTTCCAGCGTTCAAGTAGCGACCGCTTGACGAAATCGGACGCCACCGAAAGCGTATATATCGACGGGTCTTCTGAGCTCGGGTAGTAGTGACCGATACCGTGCTGCAACACCTTGGCCTCTGCTATGTTGAAAAGGCTTCCCATATTATCCTCATTTGGGAACTGGTCGATGAACCACTCCATCTGTTTCTGCAGAGCTTCGGCAACATTCTCGTCCGTGGACAGACATTCACGAGCTACACCACCAAACGTTTGGTAGCGCTGCTCGATCAGGTCCCCAATGCTTTCAGGGCCCTGAGTATCCGTCGTATCCGAATGAAAATTAAGCACTTCAGCGGCAGTTTGGAGCTCGTCGAGATCCCACAATGGCATGAACAGCTTCGGGCATTCTGGCCACTTCTGGAGAATGTCAAACCACCTCTCATTTGGACTCGTGAAGCAGACCATTTGCGCAGCCCGTGGGATCTGATCGGGTGGGCCATCGTACAGGTACAGGAGCTTGTCCCCCGCTTCATCGACGGTTTTCAGGATAAGAGCATCCATTGCTGACTGGACATCCTTCACGACGGCCACTGCTTGGCCCTTTTTAAATACGGCGACTTGGTCCTTGGTTGACGATCCTCCGGTTTTCGCGAACGAGGCAGTGATGATCGTGATGTCCTCGTTCTCGTAGCTGTAGCGCTCCAAGAAGTACGCGTAGAAGACAGACTTGCCGATCCCTGTGCCAAACACAAGCGGGTTTTAGCACAATCCATTGAGAACAATCGCTTGATTAAGACCCATAGGCAGCCTCACCTGGTGTACCCGTGACCGTCACCACCTTAGCGTTCTCCACTTCGAGCAGGTAGACAACCAGAGCGTAATACTGAGCGTAGCACTTGCGGACATAGTAGCTTGGCTGCCTGCTGTCAAACTGCATAGGCAGCTTCTGGGGAAACTCCCTAGTCGTGGTCTCCACCCACCTGGGCGCAGCTCCGGCTTCCATTCTCTCACCTAGCGCCGCTGGGAATTGCTCGTGGTCTACGAGGGAGGGAGGAAATGCGGTCTTCTCACCCTTTTGGGTTTTTCATGGGTTTAAAACCTATTCGCAGTTCGAAGAACTGTCGTTAGGCCCAGGCGAGTTTGTCATCGAGCGACATTCTCGCGACATCCAGCGCCTCGGTGGTGCAAACCAGTGTCTCATCGAGCGACATTCGCATAACCCGAACTCGCAGTTTCGAAGAACTACCGTTTGGCGGCCGAGGAGCGAGTATCATCGAACGACATTCTAACGACTTTCACGCGTTATTCCCACTTCAACTTGCACATTCAATCGCAAAGCATGCCTAGTACTCGTGATCGACTTGCCCGACACACCATTTCATTATCATTGCCAGTGAGGCCTCGAGGCGGCGTACACAGGTTGTGCCTTTAGTGCGGCAGTGGTGTTTTTTTATTTTATTCAATTTTGACTGTTAGGCACGGGGCAAATGCTGCGGCTGCAAAGCAGGCGCAGGAGATGCTGGTGCATCGTAATATACGGTACGTACTTCCTTACTAAAAGAAAACATAAACATCTTTGGAGTAAAAAAAAACTATTTGAAGTACCCGTATTTCAAAATCCTCCTACCTCAGCCTTCGCTGGACCCCAGTTGTATGTCAAGTAAGTCACAGTTGCTGATTGTAGCGGGGGTGTCCGTGCTGTCAAAACTCCATATTGGTATCTTTTCACCCCTGAGAACTGCGAACTCCCCGGACCACCAGTCCAGGTACCCCGAATTATTCTCCTTTTAGCACCTCTTATTTTGCCACCCTAGTCATTTTATCCCACTTGCGGACACATCCTCTTTGTAGTGATAGCCTCGGGAGACCACTATCCAGAGGCATCACTAACTAGATCTGTACCATCATGACGGTACACCATTGTTCAAGGTACCAGTGTAGTGACAATAGGCACTTGGCCAGCTTGTATTGTACTCTGTCAAAGCATTCGATACAATTTGAATTTTGATCTGGACATTTTAATATCTAAAGCTGTATGACACGAGGGGTGATGATACCCTGCCCACTATTCAGATGGACTTGGAATGATTGCCCGGGCAACTACAACGCCCAACCTAGACTAGTGTCCAACCTTATTCAATAAACGCACGTTCTGAATCACATCATGCTATGCAGAATAGTATTTGTGTGAGAGCGGGAAATTTGATAGGGTCGTTCCTAACCGTGAGGGCCCGTTGAGTCCATTCTAGGTCGCAAGCGGTCCATGTTGTGGTTGAGCTTTGCCAGACATGCTTTACGAACTGGACATTGCCATAGTTAATGACCTCTTGATAGTGGTAACGCCAAAGCTCGTATTACTAAGCACTATCCGGAGGTTTGAGGATGTTTTGACCCGCTACGACTAGCAAGCGTCGACGGACACCAGCCCAACCAAGACTATATACCGCACGGTACCTTTTACAAACTCGAGACTCCATCAGAAGTCAGCAGTTTAGATAATGCATTCAATGTAAGCCAAGAGCTAACACGTGTTGATATCAGTAAGCCTACAGGTATCTGCTGTGCCCCCTGCTGTTCTCACGCCGCTAAGCTTCAAGTGCGTGCATGCTTCTTGGGTCCTCCTTGGTTGATCTCATCGCAGCAATCCTCCAAAAGTTTTAATTCCGTGTTGTACATCGACAGTCTCGCTTCGCTCCCCATAAACCAGTCGCGAGTCTTGGTGATTCTAACGAAGCCAGTGCCATCCTCCTCTGCAGCCTCCATCTCAAACGAGGCCTCCCCTTGGTCCTCCCGCATCCACTGAGCGGCGTAATTTCTCGCATCTTGCGGGGTCTCAAATATCTCGATTCCTTTGGTCGTCATGGACTCGTCCGTGCCTTGGAGAAACGCTTCAATCTGAAATCTGTGTGGGAACTTGGCATTCGGCATGGCCCACGAAAAAGGCCTTTTCAGCTCTTCAATCTGGTTCTTGAGCCACTCAGCTCGAACCGACATGACAGACGCCACAACAGCACACTTGTCGTCGCCTCTTTCAATATAACCAGTATTTTCCACGAAGGCTTCCATCACAGGACCAAGTTGACTCGCTTCTATCCCCTTGAACTTGGTAGCTATCTTCTCAATCATTTGTTTGTCACCACATCGAATGAGCCACTTCCAGAGTAACGAAAGGAGATCCGACTTCACGAGCTCGTCACAGGAAAGCTCGAGCGCTCTCTCGCTTGCGAGCTTCACGAGGGCGGTGGGAGCTGCCCCTTTATCAAGTCCAAGTCCATCTGCAATATTCAAGAGCACCACCATCGCTTTCCCATCATCAGCGCCGTCCAGCCAGCGCGAAAGGATCGGACCGATATCGTCCCAAGCAAATTTGCGTACGATCGGAATCAACGGAGCTGCGAGATCAAGCCGGTCCTTGTAAATGTTGGTGAAGAAGAAATCGACTAGAGATATGTCTCCAGTATCTACCAGCAGCTCACTCAGCGTCTGGAAGAAGGTAGTCGACACCTCCTGTTCCTTGTCCAACTCAACTTTGGCCAGCTCCATGAACTCCCGCAGTTTGACAGCACCCACAGGCTTTTGAGACTGCAGACACTTGGCTGCAACTGTTACGTTGCTGAGTCGAAGAGCAGTCTTCACGCCTTGAGCTGCGGGCCAGGCTTTGATCGCATATCGAGAGTACTTCGTGTCCATGGAACCCCCCTCGTTGCCGAGGTAGCCAACCACAGTGCTGCTGCCGTGTGGCCTCCATAAAACTGCATATGCTTCGTGGCCGGGATTGAGGAAGTTCATACCAGAACTGGTACTGCAACTACCAAAGCTCTCACCCGTTGTAGAGAACCAACGAACGTCGTGTTCCCGACCACCATCCTGCCAACCCCCAAGTTCGTAGGCATCAGTGCTACAGTACCCAACTTCGCAGGTCAGCAGCACAATAAAAAACTGAACCTGTTTATATGCTGGAACAACGTCGTTCGCTCCTTTTAGCGCGCTGAACCTCGCACGATCGATGCCTTTTAATGCTCCAACACCGAGATCTCCAATACTTTTCTCAGTGTACTCGTGCTCAAGCAGTAGCGCAAACGATTCGTTGTCTGCGCCCATTCCGCCAACAGCCTCAGCCAGCTCATCACTCAGCAACTTGTCGTGACTCTTTTTCAGGTAAACCATCTTGGCTGGCAGGCAGAGCGAATAGACCAGCACGAGTCGGTACCCCTTGGTCACTGTCTCCAACGAGTGTTCTGCGTCCGTGTAGTGCACAGCGTAATGGGGAAAGTAACCAGCGCTGCCATCAGCCTTGCCAAAGTCGTGACGATACAATGGCTTCCCGCCTCGATAGATGACCAAGTCTCCTCCTTCGTGCAGACTGGGTAACTGCACCACCAACGTGGCAATCATGCCGTCTTCTTTCTCAGTGTCTTGGTGCTTCACAAAGTGCCCGCCTTGTCCATAGATGAGCATTTTGTACAGCTGACAGCTTAGAGGAACGCCTTCGTACCCCAAACGTGCTGCAATAGTAGCGGTGAGCTCCTTAATGCCGATGCTCCACTGTGGATTCGTGATTTCGACTTGGTCGGGCTCGAGTTGCCAGCTATTGCGCACGTTCTCGTCCATTTTGGTCTCGAACTTGTGTCCAAACGGGGATTTCTTGCTCTTGGTGATCAGGTTGGTAGCTTCTTCCTCAGTCAATGGAACCGATACTGGGCCGACGTCTTTGACAACGAGACCGAGGACGTTAGGCAACGTATCAGCTCGACCTCCGAAAGAGTATTCACCAGCTTGGCGATCCGCATTAGCCAACAATTTGCTGATTGCTTGACACTTCTCTCCTTCCGGGACTGGCACATCTTTGGACCTTCCTTTTCCTCCGAATGGCCACTCCTGCTGCAGCGGCCCAAGCTGACTATCCTCGTCGTCACTGTACTCGTAATCGTACGTCACACTCTTCGGTGACACTGAACCCGTAATTGTACTCATACTGGCGGTATCGCGAAGAATCGGAAATGAGAGATCCATTCGAGCACTGCCAGTCTTCAGTATATCAAGCAATCCATCATTTCTTAATCAATCAATCCATCAATCAATTAATTATGCAGCTGTGCTGCTTTTCTAAAAAGTACAGTGTAGTAGCTTGCAGTTTCCGAGAAACCTTTGCGACCGCAATTCGCGGTCGGAGGCTACGCTTCATGCGGAAATCTAAAGAAATGTCCTGCTCACATTGATTTCGAAAATCTCTTCAGCCGGGCTACTCAGCAGCTGGAGGCTCTCGCGATTTGGTCGCTCACGTATTATAACGAGGTCGTCCTACTGACTGTCGTTGCGTGAGCGAGTTGCTGCTGAATACACTTTTCGGCCGTGTCGCCCCAGCACACACAGCTTTCCTGTAGCTCCTTCTCGGGGTCCCGCGAGATTTTCTTACTGCTGCGGTGGATCTTCAAGCACGTCCAGCGCGTAATAACGACGTTCGGTGAATCGCCAGTCGCTCGTGGGATTGCTCGCGCGGTGACAAGCGTGGTCGTGTCTCTCCTCACACGCTCAGCAGTTCGATACGGGTGCAGCTCGTCATAGTCCACAAAGTCCGACGCCATCACCCCGTAGCGTCCTTCCCCACTTTCGTCGCCATCGACAAACCGCGAGAACACGACCGTATGGCGACGCAGTCGAACATCTCCGAGAGAAAAATCTCCGCATTCAGCACCGAATGGAGGATGATGGCATCGAACGCCGCCCTGGTGCTCACGCCATAAACTGGCATCGTCTCAAACCGCACAATGCAGTAGTCGCCATGAGTCGAGTCGAACCGTTCCTCTTGGCTGAAGGCCGATAGCGGATCAAGACCACGACTTCTTGCGGCGAGATATCTCTCCGCAGAGTCCAATGAGCGTTCTTTCAATGCCGTCAACGTGTTGTACCGCTCAGTCGGATCTCTTCCTAACCGGATGACACTCTGAGTTGGCTGCAGCAAAGCCAAACTCCGTTGCTGCGTACACAAAATAAAGTAGTCAGCGTTCTCATTGCCATCTTCTGGTACATACAGTGTGAGCAGTTAGTGCCGCTTGTGTCTTGGCGAGGTTAATTGTTGCTCTTGAACGAACTCCAAAAGAATGTTACTCTCTGCCTCGGAACGCCTTAGGGCCTGATCAGCTTTGCCCTGACGCCTCAGCCACTGGAGCTTGAGCTGGTCCACGGCACTCTGCATCCTGGTGACCTGCTCCACGAGCGCGCGCTTGCGCTCCTTTCGGACTTCATACGCCGTCTGCTTTCTCTTTCCTAGCGCCTTGTCCACCATAGCGTAGGTGGTTGGAGCGGTGGCGAGGTCGACGCCTTGCTTCGCAAAAAAATGACAAATGCTGGAAATTGGTTGAGGGAATGTTTAAGCCCAGTAAGTATTACGGTAATAGTACTACCGTAATACTACCGTAATACCATCCAAACAGTTGCTGAACATTGTTCAGTGAACATTGTTCACCTCATCAAGTTCCACCATGGTAATCAAATGAAAGGGTTACACCATTTCAAGGCCAAATTGAGAGAAGTCAAAATCAAAACAAAAACGACCAAAATCAAAACAAGAGAGATCAAGAAAAAGGGCACTGTCCCGGCCAAAATTTTCCGGAGGGAATTTTCTGATCATCATAGAATGGGCAAGTCAGTTGCTCTGTACAATATATTCGGTCTTGAAGGTGATTAGATGATATGCATATTCATGATTGGAGGTTTTTTCAATTTGCTTTTGGCGGTTCTCAATTTGAATCACGACTTCTCTCAATTTGGCCTTGAAATGGTGTATCACGCCGAGAAAATGTCACGAGTCATTGGAGTGCGTGAATTCCTGCCGGATCGAACACTCGCGTTTTCCCCAGCCGCTGCTGAATACACTTCTTCATCGTGTCCCCGAACGAGACGGTGCTCTCCTGCAGCTCGCGCATCGCGTCCGCCGACAGATTCATCTCGCTGCGCCGGATTTTGGAGCGAGACCACCGGGAACCGACCACCACAAGCTCCTTCTTCTGCGCAGTTTTGGACTTTCCTTTGCTCTCGCCAGCGCTCTCGCTATCAACAACCGGCAGCATGAAGGAGCGGATCATGAACACTGTCGTCGTGTCTCGTCGTGCGCGTTCCTTGGGCTTATAATTATACAGCTCGTCCGAGTCGACAAAGTCGGCGACAATGACCCCGCAGCTCTCTTCACTGTCGTCTTTGGCTTCCACGAACTCGGCGAACATGACCGTGTTGGACTCGACGAGCGTCCCCTGCGACGTCGACGTCACCAGGCGCATCTGGGAGATATCTCGAGTATCGGCCTCGTTGTCTTCTCGCCGAGAAGACAACGATGGTAAGGCTCCCGAACATCTCTGACATGACAATCTCCGCGTTCTGAGCCACGTCAATGAACGCGTCGAAGACCTCCCTGGCGGTGGCGCCGCGGATGGCTCTGTTCTCGAAGATGGTGAGGCAGAAATCCTTCCCAGGAGAGTTGCTGCGGTCTTCCTGGTTTAGCGTCGACCTGGGGTCCAGTCCCTGGCTTCTGGCAGTAATGAACCGCTTGGCCTCGCGCAGCTTGCGCTCCTTGAGAGCTACCAATGTATTGTGTCGTTCCGCCCGGTCAGAACCCAATCGAATCAACGTATGAGCTGGCTGGAGCAAGCCACTACTCTGCTGCTGATGCCCCGCGATCATGGCCTGCAGACTGGCCAGCTCCAAGTGCTGCTCCTGGATAACTTCCTGCAGTACGACGTTCCCCGCGGCCGCGCGCTCATTGGACTTGGCGGCTTCCCCCTGCTCTACGAGCACCTGATACTTGAGCTCGTCGAGCTGCTTCTGCAGCTTCTCCACTTGGGCGGTCAACTCGACCTTCTGCTCGCGACGGACGTCGTACGTCGTCTTGCGCTTCTTGTCGGCCGTGGAGAGCTCCGGACTGCTGCGTTTTCGGCTTGGAGCAGCATGAGCAGCATCATGAGGCTCTCCGAACTTGTCGTGCAGCCAGTTATGGTTCTGGTCCTGGTCGGCGCTGCTGCTATCTTGGGACGAGTCAGGATGGAGGAGGGCGTTCTCCCACGATGAAGGCCCGTAGAGAGCTTCCGTGAAGGAGAAGGACGGTCAAGGCGGCATCGGTGGCTGTCTGTCTGTCGCTAATCAGTTGTGACGTTAGTTGCTTCGTAAAGAGGGGGGGAGAGGACGTGTGATGACAAAAACAGAAGCTTCGTGAGAGAAAGCCGAAAATTAATAGGATGCAGACTGGGATTTGGCACTACATGTAGTCACGCTCGCTGGGGTTACCGTGTTGCGAGCGATCACCGTATCTCGTCATGGCATTGATTAATGTGTACGTAATGTAGTGTGCGTGTAGTCGCTGCGGTGGTGGCGAGTCTGCAGCAAGATTCTGGTTTGAACTCTTGCTAAGCTTACGCGAAGTCGGACATCTTACGTCGGGTCTTCTAAAAGTTGCACAATGCTGTCGTCTCGCTCACTCAACCTCGGCAAACCCTGCGACACTCATGTGTGTGTGATTGTTGTGAACAATCACAGTTTGTGTTGACCAGGGGGGGGTGGCCAAAGCAAGGGCAGCTTAACATTCCGGACTCGAAGCAAAATGGCCCCCAAGGCAACACGAACGTCGAGTAAACCGCTGCTCGGAGCAGCGTCGTCGTGGGTGGAACTGGTGAGCCAAAGTCAAAACATGGAGTCGAGCGGTGTGGACAGCAGCAGCGAAGCCTCCGATAGCAGAGAGGTTGTCCAGCCCAAGCGGACCAAAGTGAGGAAACAGGCCAAGGTACATGTAGCAGCGCCCGCCAAGAAGCGCCGAACAACGTACGACATCCGCAAACAGCAGATGCGCGATCTAGTTGCGGAGGTGGCCAGGCTGGAGAAGCAGCTCGAGCTACTGAAACACCGGGTTCTCGTGGAGCACAGCGAAGCGAGCACAACCATCAGACGAGCTGAAGCCGCCAATTCGGTCTTGCATGAAAGTGTCCAGGGCCAGCACGAGGCGATCGCTGGAGCTCAGGGGGTTCTGGTTGCGCACATGGTAAGGATTGCAAGTTTTCGTCAGTTTGATCCGAAGATATTTAAAAAAAAATGCAATCTGTGTGTATTTTAGCAGCAGAACCTGTCGTCGTTGCACCCCACACACAACTTCATCCGTCTGGGGACCGATAGACGGGAGCGACGCGCTTCTCTTGTGGCGATGAAGGAGCGAAAACTTCTAGAAGCGAAGCGTTTCGTCTCGGCATGGAGTCAAGACCTCGACACCGAGTCCACTGTATCGCAGGAGAATCGGTTCGAGGCGCCTGATGGAGGTTTCTCCGTCGTTCGGTTCGACAACGCGCCACTGCCTGCCACCTCCGTCAGAGCCGTGTACGATGCGTTCATGCACTCGATCCAGAACGCAGAGATCATCATCTCGGAGCTGTTCGGCTGCATCACCATTCGCGAGGACACGGAGTTCGAAGCTGCGGATATCTCGCAGTTGCGTCTCGTGTCGTCCACTTCACATGGGGCTACTATCGAGTCCAACTCGGTCGTCTTCTCCGAGTTTGTCGATGGACCGGATGAATGTTACGGAATTATCGCGGTAGACTTTGTCGACGCTGACGAGCTGTACCCTTATCTCCCAGCGGAGCGTGTGCGTCGAGACGCTATCACCTTGGTCTTAATCCGCGCCGTACCTTCCTGCAACGACAGAGAGAAAGTGGTGGTCGGTACGCGTTGGACGTGCCTGAAACTAGCACACTCCGAGCTAGACATCCCAAAAGAAGGCTTAGCGGAATTGCAGGAGAGTTCCATGGCATGGGGCGACACGATGAAGAAGTGCATCATGCAGCATCTATCCAAAAGCGAAGTCGAAAATGGATGAAAGTAAAGTGGAGTACTATTTGATGGTTTATCTCTTCTGGTGGTTGATAAACCGCAGTGACAGCAGCGCGAGTACGCGGAATACGGCGATGAAGACGAAGATGACGCCGAAGTTGCGCCAAATGTCGTCGTGCTTGAGGTTGAACACGGTCTCGACGTACTCCTTCACGGTGATGTGGTCGATAGTTACGGGGGTATTCGTCACAGGTTGGCAACCGAGTTGCGAACCTCCGCCAGTGTACTGCTGTGCCTCGTCATCCCACGTGGGCAAGTCGTCGCAGTCGGCAAAGACCAGCGCGCCCATGACGGCGATGGCGTAACGATGCGGAGTGATGTTGTACAACCACTTGTAGCCGCTTGGGATCTCGATCGCCGGCGGGTTGAAGCCCATGAAGAGGATGAAAATCGAGTTCACCAGCACTCCGATGATCGCAGCCACTTCCATGCTCGGGAGCGCGTACACGAAGAGCTGACCCATGTACGTCTGCACCAAGATGAAGAGCGATACGTTGATCCAGTAGAGAACAGCAGTGCTGAAGCCCGAGAAGCCCACCATCGGGTACCAGATCACCGTGAAGAGCAGGCCGCTGGCGAAGCTGTACGGGATCTCAGCCACAGTCGAGCCCACGAAGTACCAGAGCGCATTGTAACACTGCGCCGAGCGTTCTCGATAAAATGAAGCGCGCTCCTCGGACGCAATGGGGAGTACGCTGTTGAAGGAGACGAGGCCGTTGAAGAGCGCGACGGTGAAGACCATCCCCACGCCGCCGTTGAGTCCCTGGTACGTCTCGTACTCGGAGTCCACAAAGACCAAGCCGAATAGTACGCTCAAGATCAACGCGATGATGAACCGAGTGATGTTGTACGACGGCGTGCGCCAGTACATACGCATGAAGCGCAGTACGAGGAACTGGGCCTGGGTTGTGGACGACGCCGCTCGTTTCCGACGGAACGTCATCTCGGGGACGTCAGGCGAAGGGAACGCGACGCCTTCCGTGGTCAAGTTCGAATCTAACACGCGCCTCTCCTCGCTCTCGTTGAAATACTGGACAAAGTCAACGTCGTTGGTCGAGGTGTGGCCGACTCCTGCTCCGATGCACTCGAGCATCCACGTCGCTGGGTTGTACCCTTCGAGCAGCGCTGGGGTGCCTGGAATTCCTTCAAAATAGTCGACCAAGTGCTGACAATCAGCCCCCAGGTCACCGAAGAATACCGTCTCGCCACCACGCTTCAGCAGCAGCAGACTGTCGAACAGCATGAACACTTCACTCGACGGCTGGTGAATCGTACACACAATGGTGCGTCCACTGTCGGCCACCTTGCGAACGCCGTCTATGATCATCTTGGCCGAGCGCGCGTCCAAGCCGCTCGTTGGTTCGTCCAGGAAGAGCACGCTGGGCTGTGCTGCCAACTCCACGCCGATCGTCAAGCGCTTCATCTGCTCCACCGAGCTGCCACGAATGATCTGATCCGCGATGTCGTGCATGTCCAGCAGATCGAGACACTCGTTGACCGAGTCGTACTTCTTGCTGTCCGGGATGCTGCTGTCCTGGCGCAGGAACGAGCTGAAGGTCAGTGCTTCTCGGAAGGTAGCAGACTCCGAGTGGATGTCCATTTGCTCGCAGTACCCGGTGGATCGTCGAATGGCCAAGTCGGTCGCTTCGTAGCCGTTGAGCAGGATTTTGCCCTTGATCGTGCCCTCCGTCTTCCGACCAGCAATGACGTCCATCAACGTCGTCTTTCCAGCGCCTGAGGAGCCCATGAGCGCAGTGATGGAGCCTGGAAGGGCAAAGCCGCTGATGCCTTTGAGCAAGTCGAGCGATTCGTTCGGGTTGGTCGGGGAGCGAACGGAGTACCACAAGTCCTGGAAGGCGAGCGTCACGGGGATGAAGTTCTTTTCTCTCTCTTTGACGTCGAGAACCGTCGAGTTTCTGGCAAAAGGGGTCTGTGAAGACTCTTGCTTGGGCGTGGCCAGCAACGTGTAGTTGTCCTCATCCGCAGCAGGGTTCTTCTTGGAGAGCATGACATGTTCTGGGCTCTCGTACCTCTTGAACTCGAGGACAACGTAGCCGAAACCCATGAAGACAATGTACGCAACGATCATGAAGATGGCGCCGCACACGATCCAGAACTTCTCGGACGGGACGTCGAACAACGACATGTAGTACTCGCCCATGTTCATGCCGAACTGCGCGCAGTAGTCGACGCCTTCGTACACGCACACATCGAATGATGAAGAGCGGTATTGATTCACTGCCATCGCCCGCATGCACCACGAAATGGGGTCCAGCCAGTAGAGAAACACCAGGAAGTCCGGTAGTTGGTCCTTGGACACGACAAAACCAGCGAAGAGGATGAAAAAGACCACCGAGATCATTGCAATGGGCTTGGAGATGTGGATGTCCGGCGCGATCGCAGTGACGAAGAAGAACCACGCTGCAAACGCCATATTGGTCATAATGAGCAACACCATGAAGACGATGAAGTTCTCCGCCGAGCTCACAAACCCGCACATCCAGTAGATCAGAGTGCCGAACACCAAGCTCTCCCCAACTGCGAGTGGGAGCTGAGCCACGGAGCACGACAACACGTAGGCCGACGTCCGGTAGAAGTTCGCGCCGCGTTGCTTGTAGAAAATGTCCCGCGCCGCCATGAACGTCGGGATCTGAGAGGCCTGACCGAGCGCCAAGAAGAGGATGCACTGGAACAGAACCCCCAGCATCACTTGGACGTTCGTTGGATCGATGTCCCAGAAGGTCGAAGCGTTGATCAGCCCCATGACGACGATCATGATGGCTCGACCACGCAGGAACGCCGTGTTCCTCATCGTAAGCATCGCCTGCCTCCGCATCAGCGTCGTCGTGTTGCCCACGAACGACTGCTGGAACGTCGGCATTGAATTCATATCGTCGATTTTGTGATCGTTGCTTTGGGGCTGTTCAAGTGCACACAGCATCTCCTGGTGAATACTCGACTGCCGGAAGATTGTGCCGAATTCACTCGGCGCTCGAGGAAAGTTGACCATGCCAACCGGAAGCGCGCGTTCGTACTGACGCTGCTGTTTGGTGCCAAGATCCAGCAAGAAGTCGGCCACATCGCGTCCAGGAGGGCGGACGAACCCCATGAACAAGAAATACCCCTCCACTTCGTTGCGAGGGCCATGGTACATCACTTCGCCGTCGTTCAGGATCATCACGTCGTCGAAGAGGTTGAAGACTTCGGGTGCTGGCTGCAGCAGAGCGATCACGACGGTCTTGTTCAGCTTCTTGGCCACGCTGCGTTGGGTGCTGATGATGTCGAACGTGGCCGCGCTGTCCAAGCCGGTGCTGATCTCGTCCATGAAGGTCACAGCGTTGGTGCCAAACTCCATTTCTCCCGTCGTGACGCGCTTCCGCTCTCCACCTGAAACTCCGCGCAGCATCGCGTCACCCACGACCGTGTCCTGGCAGTTCTCCAGACCAAGCTGACGTATCACGACGTCCGGGTAGTGGTCCGACAAGGCCTTGGACAAGTCCAGCGCAGCAAGGTTCTGCTCTAGTGCTCCCCTGGTGAATCGTTTGTCAGCGTCGTGAGCCACCACCTGCCGACCCGAAAACTCGTGCGCGAACTCGAGCGTCTCCTTCACGGTCAGCAACGGGAAGTGCTTGTCACGCTGAGGCACGTACGACACGAACTGCGGCAGGCGCTTGGCTACAGTCTCCAGTTGTTCACCATTGAACGTAACGACGCCTTCTACTGTAACACGCTTGTCCATGGGGAAGCGGCCGCTGAGCACCTTCATGAGCGACGACTTGCCGGAGCCAGGCTGCCCCAGGACGAGCGTGATGGAGCCCGGCTTGAACACGCCGCTCGTGCTCTTGAGAATCTCCTTGCGCACGACGTTCTTCTTGGACGAGAGCTTCGTTACCCCTTTCTTGAGCGTGTTCCACAGCGTCGGCAGCTCGTGCGTCGTGTCGTTCTCGTCCGCCACGACGATATCCGCCGAAATGGACAAGTTGCTGAAGCGCACCTCCATCTGCGGCAGCGGCCGACACATGGCAGCCTCGAAGGTCGTTGAGACGTGGTCGTGCAGAGCGTGAGGGCCATGATCCATCAGTGCAGCGCCCGAATCAAGCCCAGGTTTCTTGCCGATCTCCATGACGGTGACTGCACTTGCTTGTAGTGTCGGAGATGTTGAGCTCGCGAAGCAAATTGCAGAATGGCATCGAGTTGGCTCGGCGCACGGTTTCCTTTGTTAGAGGTGGTGATGTTACGCAACCACTGGGAGTGCATGTCGGGTGTCGAAAGGTAGCAGAGCTGCATGGGTATCGGTGAATAAACCCCTGGAAGATTGTTCGCGCTTGACTTTCAAGGGGAATGAACAATCCGAGCGCCATATTACCACGTCGAGTCGACGTTGTAAATAATCCGAAACCCTGCTTACCTTTTGGGGTAAACAGATTGAATTCGGCTTTCCCACGCCGCGGGACGCCAACGTCTCACCTGTCGGTCCTGCTGCAGCGTCGGTGATCGTCACAATTTAATCAGCAAGAACAACTCCGCCCCATCGATCCACGAGGAAATGACAAAGTCTGTCACGCTGTTGTTCGCCCATGGCGCAGGGTTCTGCAAGGAGATCTGGGGGCCGATTATTCGTCGACTGCGGGAGTCTCCGCAATTACAGAACGCCACCGTAGACACGGAGTTCGTGAGCTTCGACTTCAAATACCACGGCAGCAACCGAGATGAGTCCAAGGCTCCCCAAATGGACCTCAGCAACCCCACGGCTCCCAGAGTCATCAACCCCTCGGGCGATTTAACAACGTGGACTTCAGCTGAAGCACTCAAAAGAGTGCAAACACTTAAGCGCAAAAGTCCCGGCCGGCTTCTGATAGGAGTCGGTCATTCGATGGGCGCTTGCGCTCTCTGGAACTCCGAAATGCAGCAGCCTGGTACCTTTGACGGCCTCGTGCTGTTCGAACCGGTGTATGGCGACATGAACGTCGGCCATGTCACGGACTTTCTCGTCTCGATCACGCTCAAGCGCCAGTCCTCCTGGTAAGTAGTAAACTGCTTACCCTCAGAGAGAGATCGGTACTGATCTCTTGGTTTGTAGGCCAACGCGTGACGCGGCGGAGCAGCATCTCCGCGCCTTCAGCAACTTCTCCGCTTGGGACCGCGAGTCGTTGGACGCGTACATCAAAGGCGCCCTCGTCGAGGACGCCTCAACCGGCCAGACAGCGCTGGCGTGCAGCCCCCTCATGGAAGCGTCGCTGTACTGCAGCCCGCTCATGTTCTGCTCCGACGATCAGCTCGCGCGCGTCAAGTGCCGCGTCGTGATCCACAGCGGAGGTCGCTCCAAGATGTTCCTCGCCTCCATCTTCAAGGACATGAACGACAAGTGGCCGCACATTTACTACGTAGCGGAGTCCATTCCACGTGCGTCACACGCCATGATCGTGGAGAAACCCGCTGAGGTGACGCAGAAGATCGTCCAAAGCTTAGCGAACCTCGAGCCATTCCGCGCCCAGTCACGACTGTAGCCGAAGCACCACGACGTCCCACGTAGCAGCCCCTCTCTCTACCTTCAATAACAATCTGAGCATGCGTTTACCACCTTCTCCTCCTCGTGTTGACTCGACACTTCACAAATCCTCGCGGACCCGTCGTGCACGACGACAACTGATACCCAAGCAGCCTTCACAAGTTGTGAAGGCACAACTCAGTTGACCACGTCCTCCTCATGTGAATCACAACTCAGTTGACCACGTCCTCCTCATGTCCAGGACGGCCACGCTACTCTTTGCCCATGGCGGCGGCTTCTGCAAGGACACGTGGGGGCCCATCGTGCGTCGCCTGCGGGACTCGTCGCTGCTGCAGAGCGTGAGAACGCGCTTCGTGAGCTTCGACTTCAAGTATCACGGCAGCAACCGCGACGAGTCAGTGGCGCCGCAGTTCGACCTCAACAACCCACGAGGACCGAGAGTGCACCACCCGGCAGCCGATCTGACGGCGTGGACGTCGGCCGAGGTGCTGCAGCACGCGCGCGCTATCAAGGACGAGAGTGTCGGCACGCCGTTGATTGGGATCGGCCACTCCATGGGGGCGTCGGCCATGTGGAACACGGAGGTGCAGCACCCTGGCACCTTCGACGGACTCATCCTGTTCGAGCCCGTGTACGGCAAGCTCAACTCCGACGTCGTGACCAACTTCTTGGTGTCGATCACTCTACAGCGCGAGTCGTCATGGTAGGATATACTACACTACGGTAGAGTAGGGAGGAGTAACTGGGTAGAGCTGACGTCTTTGCTGCAGGCCTTCGCGCGCGGCGGCGGAGGAGCATCTGCGCAACTTCAAGAACTTTGCGGCGTGGAACCGCGAGTCATTGGACGCGTATATGAAGGGTGGGCTGGTGGAGGACGAGACTACCGGGAGGACGGTGCTGGCGTGCAGTACGGGTATTGAGGCTTCGCTCTACTGCCACAAGCTGCTGAACATGACGGATGAGCAACTCGCGCAGCCCAAGTGCAAGGTCTTTTTCCACTACGGCAGCCGCACCAAGATGTTCTTGCCGGAGACGTTCGAGGAGCTCAGCACCAAGTGGCCGCACATCTACTCGCTGGAGGAACCGATTAACAACTCGTCCCACGCGATGGTGCTGGAGAAGCCGGCAGAGTCCGCAAATAACATTTTGGACAACCTGCAGGAGCTCGAACCGTTCTGTGAGCAGGCTCAAGCTGACGTAGCGAACGCCTCGCGACTGTAGGCATTGGTGCTAAGCGGTTAACACGCGCACTTGTGATGTCTTGCGTTTGAGGATTGCAGTAGTTTTTTATAAGTGTTATTGCAGTACACCTCCAAGCAAAGTGGTAACACTGCTCATAACTCGACGCCAAAATGAACATGTTCGAGAGTGTGTGTGTGATGATTCCAGTTGAAGCGTTGGTATCTTTCGACAACAATCAAAATTCTTGATTACCACTAGGAAAGCCGTGCTTGCGTGAGTGAAGTTGTCATCGTGGCTGAGACCCGAGGGTGACTCTTAAAGTCATTGAGCCAATTACGATGACGAAGACATCACCAAACTCGACCGAAGCTTTGCTCGGATATGCTTCATCCTGGGTCGACCTGCTGAATCGAAACACGACGACGACTGAGAACGGTAGCTTGGGAACCTGCAGCTCGTCGAGAGAGAACCAGAAGCATCCAACCAAGAAGCGCAGAACGAGCTACGACATCCGCAAGCAGCAGAAAAGCGATTTGGTGGCGGAGGTGGCAAAGCTGGAGAACCAGCTCGAGCTGCTCAAGCATCGGCTACTCAAGGAGCATGGGGAGACGAACACGACCATCAGACGCACAGAAGCAGCCAATTCGGTCTTACACGAATGCGCCCAGGAGCAGCACGTGGCGATCGCTGGCATTCAGGGCCTGCTCGTCTCCCAAATGGTGAGTAGTATACCGTACGTACATCACGTCGATCTGTGTTCCTACGCTAACATTGTGCTCGTCTCTGTGTCGTTTGCAGCAGCGAAACCTGTCGACATTGCACCCCACGCACGATCTCATCCAACTAGCAGCCAACCGTTCAGAGCGCCGCACAACCTTGGAGGCGATGAAGAAGCACAAACTAAGTAACGCTAGGCGATTCATCACCGCGTGGAGTCGAGAGTTCGATACGAGGTCAGCATTCTCGCAAGAAAACCGGTTCGAGTCGATCAACGGTGGGTTTTCCGTGGTGCGGTTCGACAACGCGCCTCTCCCTGGTACTTCCGTGAAGGCTGCGTTCGACGCGGTCATCTACGCCATGCAAAACGTCGACATCATCATCTCCGAGCTGTTCGGCAGCATCACGATCCGCGAGGACACGGACTTCAGCGCCTCGGACATCTCCCAGATTCGACTCGTGTCGTCGACTCCGCATGGAGCCACAGCCGAGTCCAACTCGGTCGTCTTCTCCGAGTTTGTCGACAATGCTGAAGGGTGTTACGGCATCGTGGCTGCGGACTTCGTAGACTCGGACGAGCTGTATCCTTACCTTCCAGCGGAGCGGGTTCGTCGAGACACGACCACGATAGTGCTGGTCCAGTCTTCTCAAGATTTGGTCGTCGGCACGCGGTGGACTTTATCGAAACTCATGAGATCCGACCTCGATGTCTCCCACGAAGGGATGGACGAGCTGAAAGACATCTCCATGACCTGGGGCGACACGATCAAGAAGTGCATCGTGCAGCACCTTGCGAACGAGAAAACTGCATAAACTGGAGTACTACCTGTCAACACGCATATATTTACCTGTCATATTGCCTAGTAATAGTTTTTTTTTTTTCGTACACATGGAAGCGCTGCTGGCGAAGTCGTCCACCTTGCGCTCGTTCCTGCAGAGGTGCGCGTAGTAGGTTCTACAGTGGCTCGATACTCTACCGGGTGTATTGACTAATTGGATCATGGTAGTGCGGCACAGGAGCGTAGCGCCAATGGGGACGTGTCACTAGAGCAGAATATCTCGCGTGAGACTAACCAAGACATCTCATTCGCACTAGACCACACGTTCCTCATCCAGTCGGGAGTAGAACGGTTCCCCCGACCGCCATGGACTTGTGAGACGAACATCTCCCACGTAGGGCAAAAACACACTAGGTAGAGTAGAATGCTTTTTATTTGAGATATACTGACTGTATCATTTGGTGTTGTGGCATTCAGACCGAATTGATCCACCATGTCATTGAGCGGCTTCTAGCTCGGAAGCGAGCGATGAACTGGGAGGACGCGAATATTCTGACGCTTGGGTATCGAGAGGTGACTCCAGGGGCTGCAGGCCACCGCGTGACGCAGTCCAACGCAATCATGTGCTACTACCCGAACACGCTGGTGGGTGCTCTGAAGAAGCCGCTATGGGAATCACTGCACCGACTCATGGGCGACGACCTCATGACACATCTGCTGCTGAACTACACGATTATCGTTCAAATTAAGGGAACTCTAGGTTCCTACATGCAGGTACTTGCTCGATGGAGTAGGCGGGGCTTCGTTAAGGTGCTGACGATGTATGTGTTGCTGCTGCTCGTCAGCTCACTGGGAAAAGTCTGCGCCAGCAAAATCGAGTGATGTCTGAGGCTGGCGCTCGTAAAGCCAAGTGTGAAGTGTCGATCAACCTCGTGATGTATGCGCGTTATTTCCAAAAGGATCGGGTGTTTGCGAGCTCCCACGTGCTGGTAATAGCGTCCAAGACGGGCGATTCTATCAGTCGAACGGAAGCGTCTCGAGTGCTGCAGTCTATTTTCCCGGGAGTTGCAGGCCAAAAGCGCCTGCCGAAGCGGCTGATCAACCTCATTCCGACGATACAGTCCATGGTATCCAGATTTAAGGCGTGCGAAGTTGAGGAGCTGGCTGGGGAGGTGATCCCAGTGCACAAGGAGTTCCGAAAGTTCATGGCGGAGAACCCGAAGATCAAGGTAAAAGTTGCAGAGAAGGCTGCAGAAGCGAGAGGCTCTTCGCAGCCTGTTCTTCCTCCGATCGTGCGCAAAGCGCTGGATGACGGGTACCTGAGCCAAAATGAAGATGATGTCGGTCCCAACAGCGATCGGAAGCGCAAACGTAGAGAAGAAGCTATCGAGTTGCTATCACACGTCTCGGTTGGATCACTGAAAAACGATCAGGATAAAGCTGCGCACGCTGGTAAGAGGTATAAGGCCGCTGATAAGACGAGCACAAAGCGCAGTTCCCATGGGGCCTCGGACCTGACGAAGCTGCAGCAACACAAAGAGGACATCAAAAAGCTGCTGGAATTTTCGGTTTCCAAGAAGAAAGTGTATCGACTGGTGCGCAAGCTCGTTGCTGTAGTTGTCCCAAAAGATATCTGGGGTAGCGGCAACACCACGAAGAACTGGAGCTGCGTCAAGTCGATGCTGCGCAAGCTTATATTCTCCCGGAAGTTTGACGTTTTCTCGCTGAAAAAGGTAAGCTGAGGACTTCGTAGCCTCACCGTTTGATGTTTACTAACGATGAGCGCTATCTAGTGTGCGGAAGAGTTTCAAGTCACGAACGTGGAGTGGATGAATCTGCAGCCCTGCACAAAATTCTGGTATGCTGCTCTCAGCCACCTAGCACCATTACACTCCTGATACCCCCATCTAAGATTCAATTTGTGCCTAGTCCTCCCAACGAACGAGTCAAGCGTCAACAGCTCTTCGAGGACTTACTGTGGTGGGTGATATCATCGCTTGTTTTCCCGCTGCTGCAAAGTTTGTTTTACATTACAGAGGCCGAAGGGATGGCGAACGAGATCGCATATTATCAACGCCCGGTCTGGAATGTGATCAGGTAGGTACACCTACCTAAACAACGTGCTAGTGCGTGTTGCTCAGTTCTAACTTACTTTTTTTCATTTTTTGCTATAGCGCTCTTGCCCTGGATGATTTGGAGGGCGGAATCGTGCAGCCCTCAAGCAAGCAGACTCTCGCAAACCGCCAGCTATCTACTTCTCGACTGAGACTGCTTCCGAAATCTAGCGGCATTCGACCTCTTATGAACTTATCGACGCCTGTAGAGCAGGACAAGGTCTCTGTGAACCGATCGATGGAGGCAGTCCACCGAGTGTTGACTTTCGAAATGGAGCGTCATCCTAAGCGCCTTCTTGGTGCTTCTGTTCGAAATATCGACGAGATCTACAAGCGCCTCAAGCCCCTCTTTCGTGAAATCTCAACCTGCCCCCGATGTACAGAACGACAACGTGCATCTGGTGGAGATACCCCTATGGCTTACTGCGTGAGTGTCGATGTTGAGCGCTGCTTTGATACAATTCGGCCGCGGAAACTCTATCAGATGCTCAAGAAAGCAATACAAGAGGACGAGTATTTGATCCGCAAGCATTGGGTCGGCCACCAAGTAGCTCCGACGTCTGCAGACAGTGACGAGTCCCTGCCGTTCTTCTTCAAGCTGGAGCGTCCAGCGTATCCGTCTGGAGAACTCCTAGGCTTTGACTATCTGGCCGCTCAGTCCACCAAGAAGAACTCGATGTTCGTGGACGGAGTCATCTACGACTACCTGACCAAGACTAAAGCGCTGCAGTTGCTGAAGGAACACTTATCTGCGAACGTCGTCCAGATCGACGGCCACGATTACGTCCAGCAGTGCGGGATCCCTCAAGGCTCCGTGCTCTCCACGACATTGTGCAACTTGTACTACGCCCACTTTGAGCGGCGCGTACTCCGCAAGCGCTTGCCAGAGGTGTGTGACCCAGCGATTGTACCAGTCGATTGCTGCCAGCACGAGGAGCTGTTCCGGTACACTGACGACTTCATGTACATTACGACAGACCTCAAGCGGGCGCAGAGGTTCTTTGACGTCATGCACGAGGGCAACGAAGAGTACGGGTGTTTCGTGAATCTTGCCAAAAGTCACGCGAATTTCAAGGCTGTCGATGGAGAGTTAAGCGCGGGTGTATCAGAGTCAGAGCGGTGTATCTCGTGGTGTGGCATGCTGATCGACCCCTACAACCTCCAGCTCTACGTCAACTACGAAAAGTAAGTGCAAGTTTCGCATTAGAGGTTGGATGCCCGGTACTAATCTGTGGTCTGTAGGCTGAGCGGCTCGCTGCTTCAGGGGTCGATCCCGTTTAACGAGACGAAGGCGGCGCAGGATTTCTTCGTGACCAAAGTTGTGTCCGCGATTCGGCAGCGTTGGCACGCGCTGTACTTCGACCCGACGCTGCTGTCGCCCGACACGATCCACGTCAACCTGTTCCAGATGCTCGTCGTGGCCGCGCATCGATTCACGATTCTCGTCGAGATGCTGCCCTTCGTGAACCGCGACATGCTCTTCTTCTCGAGCTGCGTCCGTCGGATTCTCAAGAAAATGACCAAGGGCATCCACCGCAGCCTCGAGGTTGCCGCGGAGTCCGGTCAAATGTCCCAAGCTGGAGAAAATGTGGGTGATCGGCGCAAGGAACCACCCAAGTTGTTGTCGTACCAGGATCAGAAGCACCAGGTGCGGACGAACGATACATCATTGTAAGATATCACTCGGAATATTTCCAGCTGACAAGCTCATTTTTTCACGCAGGTGTGGACGATTGGTCTCTATGCATTCCAACTGACGATCACAGCCAAGAGAGACCGCACCAAGGCGGCCAAAGGCTCCTCTGGACGGAAGCAATGTCAGTGGCAGACGCTGCTGGACGCACTTCGAACAGAGCAGGAAATTTTCATGCGGCGAGGGGCGAAAATTCAAGGCAAGACATGTCGTGCTGCTGATCTCGAGTGGCTGATGCAAGACCGTCGCAACGCGGCCGTGTTGAAGCGGTGCCTCCAGCTCGACTCGGAGTAAGCTGTCGTCAAAGCCACACCAAGTCCGCCTTAAATTCGATGGCGACTGTCGCTGTGCCTGCACTCTTCCTTTGGTCCACTTCCAAAGCGCAAAGACCCGGCCGGCCATTTGCAATGCGACGAGGATTTGCCATCAATCCGGTGTCGGAGTGGAGTCTGTAACGATACGGAGGCGCCAGGTGTTGGCTTGTGGCGCTGCACTCACTGCACATTGTGAAAGGGTGAGTGCTCGAGTCGAGCAGGCAACGCTGGATAGACCCCTCCATCTGCTCGCGCAAACTCAGCGAGGAGCTCAACTGGCGATCGGTCAAGTCCCCGTTATTCCGTGACTGGCAACCAGAGCTGGACAGCGCACGCCGTCCGTCTTGGCTTGGTGGTCTCGCTGACTTGTGTGGGCGACTTCCTTCGTCTCTCGGGCCGTGCGTGGATGGATGACTCGACCCACTACGACTGGACGCTGACCTATGTGATCGTGCTGGCGGTGGCCACGGTCACGACGGCCACGACGCTGCTGCTCTCGTTCAAGCACATCAAGGTCGGGGACTCGGCCGTGCAGTACATCACGTACTCGGTCTGCCGCCTGTACTTCGTCTACTCGCTGGCGCGGCTGCTGCTCTACGTGGGCGTGCTCATCAACTTCGACGGACTGCGGGACACGCTGGACGCGCTGGACGCGCTGGACGATGGAGAACTCATGGGCGCGCGCGCCGTGTACTCGGACGGGAAGCAGTTCAAGGCCATCGCAGTGACGGTGACGCTGATCGGAGACTGCGCGTTGCTGTGCACGACCTTCTTCATCACCACGCTGGCCTACGAGATGAAGCGCCTCATCGTCAAGTCCATGGACCGAGGCCCCAAGCGCGAGCGCGCCATCATCCGGCAGTACTGCCTGCGCGCGTACATCGTGGCTGTCGTGTTCGCCATCCTACTGTAATGGTCGTCTCGGCGTTCCTGCCGTCCGCCAAGTCGGAGACGCTGCAGACAATCGCGTTCTGGTTCGAGCTCGTGTGTATCTGGGTGTCCGTGCTGTATCCGCTGTACGCGACGGTGTGGATCTCTCGACAGAAGCGCACGCGGAGTGCAGTGGACCCGGCGTCGCTGCTGCTGCACCAGCGCATCAAGACGTTCGTCATCGTCTACTGCGTACTCGTGTTCCCGTCGTGTGTCGTGGAGGTGCTGGTTCGCCTCGTAGACAGCGTCCGGATGGAGTGGGTGGGGCTCACACAGATCCTGTACTACCTCTCAGGCGCAGGTACGGCCTTCGCGATCGGCATCAGCGTCACGTGCTGCTTCCGCGCACTGCGTCCGCTCATGTCCTCATCGGTGTACGAGCAGCTTCTCGAAGGTGGCTACTTCCCTGACGAGCTCGGACTACAAGACGTGATCGTAGAAGCCCCTACCCGACGCCCAATCTTCGTGGTGACGGACATTGAAGGCTCGAGTCGACTGTGGGCGGGGAACGCGCAGGCCATGGCCGAAGCGCAGTCGATCCACGACGACCTGCTGCGCCAGCAGCTGCCGCGCTTCCGAGGCTACGAGATCACCACCGCGGGCGACTCCTTCCAGCTCGCGTTCCATTGCGTCCGCGACGCGATCGGGTGGTGCGTCAGCGTCCAAGAGAAGCTGTTGAAGGCGCCGTGGCCCGCCGCTCTGCTCAAGTTCGACAACGCTGCGCGCGTGTACGATATTTGGACGCGCCTGGTGTTCAACGGCCTGCGGGTGCGCATGGCCATCCACGACGGCGACGAGCGGCTTGTGTGCTCTCGACACCCGACCACAGGCAAGATGACGTACCTCGGGCTCAGCGAGATGATGGCGCGCGAGATGAGCGAGATGGGGCGCGGTGGCCAGATCGTCATGAGCGCGTCGGCGCTCGCAGTCTACAAGGACGAAGTGCTGCAGTTCCCGCCGAGGAGTGCAGGAGGAGAGGACAAGTTCCGGGTCAAGCCATTCCGAGCGTTCGAGCAGCCCGAGTGGGGGATCTCTGTCAAGAACGAGGTGGTGTCCACGCGCATCGGAGACCGCTTCAACACGCGCTTGGATCGCATCAACGAGCGGTTGCGCTTCCTCACGCACTTCCGCAGCGAGGATTCGTCTACACGCAACACCACGACCGCCATGTCCGTGTGATCGCCGCAACGTTGTACCAGTTGAAGTTGTACAGTTATGATTGCAGCATAGTTTTGTATACCTAATCAGGACCAGCAAAATAGAACATACATAGTCAGATCCATATAAGCGGATATTTCTACAAACTCCATGCTACCTACCACGAACAAATGGACTGTACACCTGTTCGTAGTATCGCTCCCTCTGGCTTGTGGAGCATTTCATCGTCACTCTACCGCTGTTCGCTACGTCGGACTACAGTAGAATTACTTCCGCCCCGAGTGCCCCCCAGCGATATACATACGCTCTCCTACTGCGCCCGTACAGCTAGATACTAACCACCCCCTGCCGGTAGAGTGATGCGGCGTCGGGATAGCGACTTGCTGTCGCTTGTGCGGCCTCCGCGCAGCCACTCGCGCCTGAGCTTCAGTCACAGCCACAGCTACAGCCAGTGCAGCAGTCGCAGCCGCAGCGGCAGCTTCGAGAGCGACGTGCGCTGGTCCGAGCGCGCCTCGAGCGTGGCCGGGAGCGACCTGGACTTTGGCTCGGAAGTGCTGGACGTGGACGACCTGCAGCTCCTCCAGCAGCACAAGCAGCAGCAGGCGGAAGGACATGAGACCGTGCGCGTCACCGTCCGCTTCCGACCGTTGCTGGCCAGGGAGAAGAGCGCTACCAAGTCTGCCTGGACAGTGCACGCAGAGACCGGGACGGTGGAGGCAGCGCCGGCGGTGCCTGGACAGAACGCGCGACGCCGAGGCGTCTACGCCTTCGACGAGGTGTACGACGCCCAGCACTCGACCAGAGCCATCTACGACGGCCTGGCCAGGTCCATCGCCCGCTCGGCACTCGACGGTATTCATGGGTCCATCTTCGCCTACGGACAGACCAGCAGCGGCAAGACGCACACGATGCAGGGCACGGCGCTGCGGTCCAGTAGAAGGATGACGCTGACCGACAAGGAGAAGACGGTCGAGACGGAGGAGGACCGACGACCCGAGGACAGCGACGGACTCGTGCAGTTGGCGGTCAAGGACCTGTTCGACGAGATGGCCAGGAGGTCTGATGTGGAGTACCTGGTGCGCGTATCGTACCTGGAAGTGTACAACGAGACGGTCAAGGACTTGCTGGCGCCGACGTCTACCGCCACGGGGAAGAGGAGAGACTCGACTGTTCATATTAGAGAGCACCCAGTCACGGGCGTGTTCACGGACAACTCGGAGAGGGTGGTTACGGACGCGCGCGGAGTGTTGCAAGCTCTGCGCGACGGAGAGAAGCAGCGCGCGGTGGGCGTCACCCGTATGAACGAGCGCAGCAGTCGCTCGCACTCGATTTTTCGCGTGGTTATTGAGTCCAAGACGCGTCTGGAGCCACCCGCGCCGACGGAAGATGACGCTGACGTGGAGCGCGTGCGCGTGGGTTGTTTGAACTTTGTGGACCTGGCGGGCTCGGAGAGCGCGCGCGCTGTGAGTTCGGGCGCCAAGCGGCTCACGGCCGAGAGCGCCAACATCAACAGGAGTCTACTCGCGTTATCGAGGGTTGTGGTGGCGCTAGGCAGCAGCAAGTCATCGAATCAGCAGGACCACATCAACTTCCGCGACAGTAAACTCACGCGCATCCTGCAGCCGTCTCTTAGTGGAGCTGCACGCGTGCTGTTCGTCTGCTGCGCATCGCCTGCGCCTGCTTACATTGAAGACACGCGCAGTACGCTCAAGTTTGCAAGCCGCGCCAAGCGTATCAAGGTGAATGCATCCGTCAACGAGGTCGTGGACCAGCGCGCTCGTGCGCTGATGGAGCTGGCCCGTGAGAACCAACTTCTGCGTCAGCAGCTGGATGCATTGGCGTCGGCCAGTCGCGATGAAATGGACGCTATGGAGGAGCACGCAGCTCGGCTGCGTATGCGGATAGTATCGCTGGAAGCTGCTGCCGCTGCTCCAGCGTGGACGTCGTCGGTGGTCATTGCCCCAGCTGTGGATACCGCACTCAAGAGCAGAGAGAACCGACAGCCTGAAGTCACTGGACTGGAAGGAGCCAACTCGCCGATAGACTCGGACAACCAAGGTCTTGGGCTGGAACTCTCCGACGATGAAGACACGGAGGTTGACAGCCAATATGACTCGCCGACTGGATCGCCTCTGCTGGTAGCGAACGCAGCATGTCCGACTTGTGAGACTCTGGACGACGCCTTGGAGATCGCCAAGACGCGCGAGATGGAGTCGTATCTACGTATTGAGGAGCTGGAGCAGCAGATCGCGCTTCTGCAGCGCCAGACTGGAGAAAATGGCACTGAAGCTGATAAAGAGGACGAGTCCACGACCGAGTCGCAGTGCGTGCTCGACGTTGACGCTAAGGACGACGAAGCGGATGAAACGGAAGCGCTATCCGGGGACGCGGGACTTGGCAGCGTTGTCCACGCGAGCAGCGTGAGCCTCGCAAGTGCAGCGCTGTTGGCGTTGGTGGTCGACTCGTTGAAGAAGCGCAGTCCTACTGAAGCTCTCGCGATTGTGGTGATCGCGCTGACATGTATGGGGATCATGCTGGCAAGTTTCGCGTGGAATATCGCGACCGCTACACTCTGATGCTCTTGCTGCCGTTTTTGCTGGACAAAGCCATTTACTTTATTTCGTTTTATTATTATGGGGCGTTGGAAATGCCGCGAGTCATCGGAAGCTCCTAGCCACTTCAAACCCGGAACTTGAACACGCTGTACGTTGGTTGTCGTTGTCGTTATGTAATCCTAGACACATCTTGGTTCTTGCCTCATGCTGGGAATACGTTGGTTGATCCTTTTGAGCCGCATCCCATACGATTGGGGCTTCAACGGTGGGAAAGGAGAATCAGTTTGCTCTCCTGAGCACAGCCATCTATTTCTTGTTGATCCACTTGACTAAATAGCTCGCGGTGACCACAGTTCGATTTCGTCGCGGTAGCACTCAAGTCGTTCAGGATCTCACATGTTGCGTCCACAGTGTCTTCCTCGACTCGCGCGGCCTGGGAAGACCAATCGTCGCTGCATTTTCCTGGTGCTTTGCGCGCTGGTAGGCTTTGCCTTCTGGATCCAATGGTTCATTTCGCCAACAAGCGGTCTGTTTCAAGTCCAAGAGGAGGCGATGCTACCGGTACCAGTGACGAGCGTTCTGCACCCGCTGACGCCGGACCAGCCTACGCTTAACTCCGACATCGCGTTCTCGGTCAAATTGTCGGGTAAAGCATTCCACGAGTACGAGGAATCGTTCCCTCAGCATGGCAAGAGCGAACCGGGCAAGCACTACCGCGTGGAGAACACCTTCCTTTTATCCCAGCCGAAAAACCGTGACAACGATACCGTGCTGATCATTTCTGTGTTCAACGACGCCAAGTCCTGGGGCAAGAACCGCAACCTCACAGATTTTCTCGAACTCGTCAAGTCGTTCGACTACCCGAAGAATAAGGTCTCCATTGCGCTGTTGACGTCCTCCGCCAGTGAGTTCGACAAGGCGAAGAAGCTTTTTGGCTTCCACATCCAGCACTATCTACAGCTATCCGTGATCTTCCGCAATGATTTCGCTGTGAGTGGCTTGACTCGCTCGAACCGTCATGACCGAGCGCTTCAAGGAGGTCGACGACGCATGCTTGCTCGGTACCGGAACTACGTGTTGCTATCGACCATGGAGTCCTGGCACCAGCACGTGGTGTGGATGGATGCAGACGTCACCGTCGTTCCCGGTGGGTTGGTGCAGAAGATGGTTAACTCTGGCCGGGATATCGTGGAGCCTATCTGCCTCCGCAAGGTCAACAGCAAATGGTACAACTACGACGCGAACGCGTGGGTGGGTCAGCGAAAAGTGCGCTCAGCTGATCAAAACGAGGCTGACTTTGTCCCTGGGCCTTTGAATGCCAAACACATGCACAACATGCCGGAAAAGTCAAAGGAGTTTGCTCCGCTGGACTCCGTGGGAGGCACCATGCTCTACGTTCGGGCTGAGGTTCACCGGCAAGGTGTGGTTTTCCCAGTACACTACGTCATTGGAAGCGAGTGGGGTCGAGAGGGCTATGATGGTATTGAAACGGAAGGATTGTGCTACACCGCGCATTTCCTGGGCTACAAGTGCTGGGGCATGCCCAAAGATGTCATCCAGCATACACTGTAGTGCAGTCTGTATTTGATGTTGCCGTTTCAGTTATTAAATAAGAGTACGAATTTGTTTGTTCTGTAGTACTGATTAAGAATTGGATTAGCATCATAGATCTTCCTGCTAAACTAAACTGCTCAAAACTCTTCTGTATGCTGAATTGACTCATTGACCATCCCCCAGCACTTGAAGCCTAAGAAATGCGCCGTGTAGCACAAACCTTCCGTTTCGATACCATCGTAGCCCTCATGCCCCCACTTGCTGCCGATAACGTAGTGCATGGGGAACAACACACCCTGTCGATGAACCTCAGCGCGCACGTAGAGCATCGTTCCTCCGACCGAGTCCATGGGTGTGGAAGGCTTGGATTTGTCTTCGACTGTGTTGAGGAGTTTGACCCTTAGTGAACCAGGCATGAAAAACTAATCGTCGGCCAGGTCAGCCGGTCGCTCCTTGCGCTCGCCCACCCACCCGTTCTGGTCGTAGTTGATCCAAACGCCTCGGGACATGCTGTAGCAAGTGGGCATCATGATATCGAGCCCAGAATGAACCATCTTGGGGAGTAAGTGTGAAGGGATGATCTCAACATCCGCATCCAGCCACACAACGTGTTGGTGCCACGTCTCCAGACTGGACATGAGGACGTAGTTGCGGTACCGAGCGATCATGCGGCGACGGTCGGCTTGCTGAGCAACTTCGTGGCGGTTGACGCGCGTGAGCCCATTTTGCGTGAAGTCGGCTCGGAAAAATACCGAGAGCCGCGGGTAATACTGAATGTACTTCTTGAAGAGCGACTGTACCTTCGCGAACTCGTCCATCGATGACGTCAGCATCGAGATGGAGATCTTCTCTTTGGGGAAGTTAAAGGACCCGACGAGGTTGAAGAAATCCGTAACGGTGCGGTTGCCACCCCACGAGTTAGCGTCGTTGAAGACACAGATGATGAGCACGGAGTCAGTCTCGCGGTTTCCTAGTCGGGTGAGCACCGGTGTGTTCTCGATGCGGTAGTGCCGTCCAGGCTCGATGTTGCCGTACTGCGGGAATGCTTCTTCGTATTCCTTGTACTGCGCTTCGGTCGACTTGATGCGGAAGGCCACATTGGGGTTAAGCGGTTCTACACCTTTTCAACTTCAAAGCTGCAAATTGTAAGTTCAATTCTGCAAAAGGTAAGTTCAAAACTGCACGAGCAGAGACCAGGCCAGCTTCGTACTTTTATACACAGCTCATTGGTTGGCGCGCAGCACAGCTAGCCAATAGGCAAGTTGTACTCTATAATCAAATACGATGATACATATTATACAGGTTGTAATATACATTTATAGAGTATTGTTGTTTTGATTTTACCTTTTGCTGTTTTGAACTTACAATTTGCAGTTTTGAAGTTGAAAAGGTGTAGTTTAGGAGTGATCGGGTGCAGGACACTGGTCACCGATGGTTCAGGTGTGCGGGGTTTAGGTTCCTCTATCAGTATGTGTGCATCGGGTTCTTTGGGTTGCTTTCGTCGTGGGTCCTCAGTCACGGGTTGTACAAGAACTTTCACTGGAGCTTGCGTCGGGGATTCTTCAAGCGCCTCGGCCAATGGTTCGTTGGTGGTTGGTAGCTGGTGCAGCGTGGTCAACAGGTTTTGTTGGACTTCAGCAGTGGTATGGGCGTCTGGAAGCTTTTGAGATTCCTCTCGTGTTCTTACGAGCGTGGTCGTCGGCGTGCCACGACTTTGGATCCAAAGCGCGAAGACTGTGAGACCAGCAAGTGCCAGGAGAATGGCCCTGGGGTTTGTTCCACCAGCCTTCGCCCGGTCCGGGCGATAAGAGCGACCACTTGACATGAGCGCTGATGTGTTACTCCACGCTGTCACTTGAGGCTTGGCGCGACAGACTTGAAATGGGCTTGTGAGCCGCGGGACGTCTGGGCGCGGTTTGGTCGCAATCAACATGCTTTGATCCAACAAGATCGGTAGGACCCAGGGTGTCGCGGGCGTCTCGGCAAGCTTGAAGCTTGGCGTGGACACAGCTCATACTGTATGGCGTCTTGGCTCGTCATCATCCGGCTACTTGTCAAGAGTGATCGCGAAAGTATAATTTATTTCAGGGTCTACCGGTGATACCACTTTCCGCGCTAGTTAGATATATTTGAGTATAGGATCGACCCCTTTGCTTGAATACTTCATCAGCTGACGGGTCACCCATTTCTCAAACTTCATAATAAGAGTTTTTTGTTAAGAAACACAGCCTTCGTAATTTAAAGGGTCTGATTATCCGGAAATCTTATAGATAAGACTACACAATACACAGTTATTGATGCAACGCGTTTTGTAAGACCCGTTATATCGTATACCTCTTGCCGTTATGAATCACCCATGTGAATGTTGACCCTGTCGGCGACGCGTCCATCTTCGCGCAACCTGCGTCTGTAAGTAATTTAAACGGTAATTTATCGTGTGGGTTTTTACCTGGGATAAATGCAATTTCCTATTTATCCCGAGCCCAGTCGATTGTCACCAACCATGGCATCTAAAACGTCAACCGCGCGCGCCGTCGGCCGCAGCTACGACAACGTCGTGTACAAGCCTAATATGCAGACACGCTCGCTCAGCACCCAGTTCTACCGCCCGTTCCGCCGCGAGGCTCTTCGTCGTCGAGTTCCGCGGCGCCAGCCTCAACACGACCATCACCGCGGACGAAGTTAATGTCATCGCCAAGGACCTGCGCACGGCGCACCCTCAAGGCGCTGTCTGTGTAAGAACCCCATCAACACCTACGCGGAAAACTGTTGCGCCACTATACTCAACACTTGTCAATGCCTATCGCCACTGTCAACGCCACAGTGGAGGCACACGACGGACAAACGCGATGACTTAGTGCATGCGGAACACGCACGCAGCGGAAGTGTTGACAGCGGGGAGAGCGGCGAAGTTAGTCTTCGGGGGGGGGGGGGGATAGCAACGATGTATCGACGAGGCTCGGAAGCACTCGCTGACCGCTAGTACATGTAGCTGTTAGCGCGCCGCGTCTGGAGCTGGAGCTATTAGTTGTGAGCATATCTTCCCTCCATCGGATCCACCTCCGCCGCGGCTTGCACTTCCACCACGTCGACAAAGTGGCCACTGGACAATTAATTTTGATACCACATTTTGATTTGATACTGTACACTTTTGGCATGTCAAGTATTCACTTGTAGCATTTCAACTAGCAACTAGGGAGTGGCCAGTCGATAATTTATCCTGGGTCCACGGTTGAGTTTATGCCTAGCTACTTATTGCGTCTCGACAACCCACTAGTAGCTTGTTTGCACGTAACGAGTAGCTAGTCGGAACCGTAGTAACAAAAGTAGCTAGTCGAAAATTATTATGTGGCTAGTTGAAAAACCGCACCCTTAGGCGTTAGGCAGTGCTCGCTTGATCGACCGCGCCATCACAGTACAGTATGAAGCTGCCCAGGTTCAAGGGTCCGCAGATGATTATGAACGCAAACAATTGAATTGAACTACTAGTACTGCACATGTAGTATCACGAATCAGTACTAAGTTAGTATAACGTTTTTCTCCAGCTCTTTTGCCCTCCTACATTATTCTGCTTGCTATCATTGCCTTTCACGACGTAAAGTTTTACCATGTCAACGTCGCACTGGGAATTTCAGAGCTTCCTCGTGCGCAGCACGACTTTGTGTGTAAAACCTGTTATATTGTATACCTCTTGCCGTTATGAATCACCCACGTGACTGTTGACCCTGTCGGCGACGCGTCCATCTTCGCGCAACCTGCGTCTGTAAGTAATTTAAACAGTAATTTATTATGTGGGTTTTTCTTGGGATAAATGCAACTTCCCATTTTATCCCAGGGGTAATCTAAGGTTGACGATCGCAACTGCAGCCAGCGCTTCCTTCACTTCCCAGACACCGCATGGCTCAAGCGCACTTCAAGCAGCGAGTAATGACGACGTGGCGGATGCGGACACTGACGCCGCAGTGATCCACCATCGCCGCGTCTTGAGAGTCGTTGCCGCAGCGCTGAAATCCGCGTGAGCTGAGTAGATCCGGCGGAACCTGCACGATGTGCACCGCGACGTCGTGTGCGCCAACGTGCATCCCTTCACACTGCGGTGCGCCGGATACAACGGCAACGTCACTCATTTCGACGGGTGCACATTGGAGCAGGCGAAGGACCCGCGTCACCTCATGGAGACCAGGCACCACGCGGACGTGTCTGCGGAAAACACGACGTTCGGCGAGAAGCTGCTTACCACGACGCTGAACCCTGTGGTGCTGGCCAAGTGGATGCTGGGGTCGAACGACGGAGAGTTTGACGACAGCCGCGCGGTGCCGTTCACGGAGCGCTACGCTTTGGCGGCCGTCGACTTCGTCATGGCCGTGGACAGCGACGCCATATTTACCCGTGGAACCTCATGGCCGAAGCAAAAGATGTGATCGACCCCCGTATCTTTGGCCAGGACGCGTCGTGGTACTGGACCAGGCGGATTCGTCTTACACTCGAACAGCTCATGGATATCGTGCCGACAAACTCACTCGCACTCGTTCTAGACGACTGGCACGGAAACACTGCTATTGCGTTGTTTGTGGCTGAAGTGAGCGCGTGGCAGGAAAAAAAATTCTACTTACTGTGGTGGACCTGTGGGGGAACCAAGTAAAGTTGATTTTGCGTTTAACGCCACAGGATACCACGCATTTTATTTTAAACAGGTCACCTGCAGAGAGGAAGACCTGGAGCAGCACTGCTCGTCGAGAGCTTTAGCGGGGAGTACTCAAGCAGTATGTTTTTGCCGAAAGAACGTGCGCTCTCCATTATATTTGGCTTCTGACGTTATCGTACACATTCAATTTGAAGTCATAACTTACTTTATGGGTAGCTGTAGTCAACACCAAAAGCATAGTCGAGGTTTATCAGAAGATGGCGAGTACGGAAAGCTTCGCAGGAACGAAATGCATGAGGAAAGTAGCTTAAAAATTGAAACTTAAAGTTCGGACTTTGCAGGCGAAATTTCAGAGCTTCTTCGTGCACAGACGACTTTGTATCTTGTTACGAATAAATATCACTTGCGATACTAAGTGAAACTGTACTTCGAAGTAAACTGCTGCATCATAATTCGCCTCAGTTAAAACTTTTTGTGGCAAAGGCTTTGCTCCAGATGCCGTACCGGTACTGTACCTTTGCGGCAAAGCTTTGCATTAGAGGGAGTGGTGGCCACACTCACCTCAGCTGAGTAGGAAGCCTCAACGCGATTTCACGTACGGGGAACTCTTCAACCGTCTTGCAGGACTGTTACTGGCACATATACTGGCAAGGTAGCTGCATGAACCTTAGTCAACTTCCATCGACTCTGCTACCGGTATACGGTTTGCTCGACAGTTTACTTTCATTATGAATAATGCGTCATAATCAATGACGAACCCATGGAGGTAAAACTTACCTGCACGACAACCTGACAAATGCGCTCTGCTCACAAGTTTTAGTAAAGGAGATTTTCCAACGGCGTCCTGGCAAACAGAACCACGTACATCACCCATATGGATGCTGCACCACCAGAACCACACTTAAGCTCTATTCTAAAGCTCCTAACGTAGTAGAGAACCTTGACTGGGCGCGACCCGTGTTATCAAGTCTGGCGTGATGTGATTTCCGTGTCAACCTGAGCGTCGTTATTCCCGAGCTGTATGTAGACTGCTCAAGTGCAACAGAATGGTGCGATCTCACCTGTGCATGCCAACCCCCTTATGGTTCGCCTGCGTACCTGTACTGTTCTCCCTTTCTCCAGCTGCTTCACCAATAAAGGTAAAACATAGTGATAGTTGGGAAACAACGAATTACGAAACACAAACTAAGAGGAAATAGTGAATTTGGCACACTGGATACACTGAAATCACTTTAATGTATTTTTGACCGTCCATTTATCCTATGATAGCAAGGTCCTACCGCAAGCTCGTTCTCTTGCTGCTTGTTAGGCTCATGCTTTTCCCACTTGGATTCATAGACGGGATGCAACAACATACTGCTAGATGAGGCTTCAGAGCTGCAGAAACCTCCTGTTTTTGGAGGTGTTTCGTCACGCACGTGACTACACCATTTCCCAATCAAGTTGCCAAGTTTCCCGCAAAATGCCCCGTCCGTGGGATTGCTAATTCAAGGCTGTGTGGCGACACACAATTTTTAATTTACGGCTACAGAAAGTGGCGATTTGCAAGAAAGCGGCGCTTTTCCCAGACCTGCAAAAATCGCCCCATCGTCATCCCACCGTTTTGCAAAACTCATTACTCTTAGCCGAAGATGCCCAACCTCGTGTCTGTCGCCAAACCAATCAGCTCAACTCGACAGTGACACGAGCATCGTTCGTTTGAATAAGATTTATTCCTTGCGTTGAAGAACCCACTTCCAAGGAATTGACCCATTGTCGTATTTCTCATTCCGTCAAGCCCTCAAGTTAAAAGTTTATTTATTTATTTATTCGTTTGTTTGTTTTGCTTGTTTTGTTTTTAAATTGAGGATTATTATTGTCACTTAGCTAACATCCTCAAGTTAAAAGGCAAGGATCGACGCACCATGCGTCTCTGCCTCGTTCCTCTACTGTAGCTCTCTCGTCTGATCGTTAGCAGACAACATAGTACTTACAAAAATGAGCACAGTATATCTTACCTGCAAAAGGAATGAAATAGCTCTCTCGTTGCTAGCGCCATCGCAGCCATTGGACGCTGACCAGAGTGTTATGCCACCGATGTCCTCACCAGACCAGGCAACCTCAATTGGTGACTTTCGGTTCCTGAGAACCCACCACGATAAAGAAGAGCGGGGCATTTCGCGGTGCGGCCGCGGTGGAGATTCCTTACTTATCTCACACAAAATTCTTTGGCTACCCAGCCTACGCATAGCTCTCGTGCAGCTTCCTTAGTCAGGAAAAATACTGTATGCTGTTTGACCCTCCGCGGTGGAGATGCTTTTGGTTCTGTGTATCCTCTTACGCCGATTTAACTTGATTTCACGATCGAATCTTATGTTATCTCAGCTCTTAAGCTGAGAGCACAGGGTGTTCGCAGAGCCGGTCTGCCAAATTTGTGAATGTTTTTTATGAAAGAAACACTGGGTTTCACTATGGTCGCGATCGGAGCGCTTCATTTAGCTTCACTATGCTTTTCGCAATTTCTAACGTAAAAAACACCGGTGTGCAGGCACACCACAAGGCGCTCACTTGCCCCCGCTATACTTGGCGACTCGCATGGGACAACGAAAAAAAATCTGCGAGAGAATTTAGAAACGTAGACTCGTGTCAACATTTCCCTGGTTAGGTACTCGATACTTTTGCCTACTTGAGCAGGCAACAACGGTACTCTCCCGCTCAAGTTCATGCGCTCGATACATAATCGTAGCGTCGCACCACCGAAAATAAACCTGAGCGGTGATGTACGGTCGCAGAAACTTCCTTACTTAAGTTGCAGCGCCGACCCGTCAGCAGCCAATGAGAGGATCGCGCAAATATGGATTCCGGGCTCACTTGAGCTTACTATGCTTTAGAAAGATGAACCCATCCAAATAGAAATAAAACGCATGCGACTGCGCGGAAAGCCAGCAGGTTTCTCGACTTTTGTTACGGCGACCCCTCAGAGCTGTCACCGGGTGACAGTTTCAGGGCGTCTCTTCGAGTAAAAAAAACATCCGCATCTTGGTTTGAGTATGCGCGGGTGGTGTTTTTTACTCAGCCAATGAAAGCAAAGCAGCAGCGCCTGCAGCAGCAGCAGCATGGTGCACTCCCTACGTCTCCTGTACGGCAACCCGGTTGGCTCCATGCAGCTTCATGCTCCTATTCACGCACAGCCCCTAGGCATTGGCCTTCTTGCCAATGTGGGCCAAGCACGCCATGAACCCGCCCCTCCAACTTCTAACGCCGAGCTGGTTCATCATGCTGTTCTTCAGGCCGTATCCGACAGAAGAGCGGTCGGAAGACGGTTCTCAGCAAACGAGCGGGACTGCTGTCGACACTGCTGTCGACACGCCGCCGCGGGCGTTAAGCGCAACAGACAAGGATGTGGTGAATGCAACACCAGCGTCGAAAACGGCAAAGCGCAAGGCACACAAGGGCGAAGGTGATGGTGCGCCTCCAAAGAAACAACGGAAGTAGACCCCCAAGGTGCAGGCCTTCGAACCCCTGAAAACGACTTGAATGAAGGATGAGTGAAGCCGACAAAGTGAATGTGCAAGAGATCTGAACTACATTTAATCGAGTCAATCGTACTGAAAGGTAAATAAAAAAATATAACGAGGAATGACAAACTGCACTTTTGTATGAAATGCACACAAAATTTGTAAAAAGGGTCAACTCTAGTCAAAGAAAGTGCCCGTTCGATTAAGGTAACAATTCTACATGCTATACCGCTCCATTAGAACTAGCCGAGCGCCGCCGCTACGAGGCGGGAAATTTTAGTTGGTTGACGCTGCGCTCGCTATGCTCGCTCCGCTGTTGGAGAAGACTCCCTACGCTTCGCTACGGCAGTGTGGACCCGTTCCGCTCGCCTTGTCGGCTCGCTGCACTACTCTCATGCCAGGTTTGTAATACAGAGCCCGGGGCGGGTCCTGCGGCCCCGCAATATCCAATGGTGGGGTCGTCTTCGGTGACGGAGCCGCCTCGGCAGCTAACATACTTAGTGAAATTCGTACTTAGTGAATAAGTGTGCTGATTTCGTTACCACGGACAGCGCGTTGCTCTTGTCAATGTTGTAGATTGTTCGGAGTAGAAGTAGTAAAGCTTGGAAATAGCCAAGGTCGATCAACTTTGTACATCATATTATTTTGCGCTTGGCTATATACCTAAATATATAGAGCCAAAAATCGTCTATTCGTTTTGAACATAATGTCGACATCGCCAACTGAACTCGTTCCCGTTCGTGTTGAGTTTATATTAACGCTAGGGGGCCTAAACCAACGCGACTGATCTTATGGTTGTATGTGTGATCGATTAGTGTACATACTATCAATTATGGAAGGGCATGAACCCTTACGCGCACTTGGCATGTAGATATATATTGGCAGCACGGCAAGCGAAACTGAATTGAACGTTCCTCAGTTCCCCCGACCTCGCGCACAGTCGCGTGTCGCTGAAAGCCCAGTCATAAATGCTCTTACAAGGGGACCTCTTCGAAATATATCCATGCTATCACTTTCTACCACTCCCTCTTCTTCATCCCTGAACTGGTTAAATCGTCTTGAACATTATGCCAATATCGCCCACAGAACGCATATGAGCTCGTTCCTGTTCGTGTTGAGTTTATATTAACGCTAGGGGACCTAAACCAATGCGACTAATCTTATGGTTGTATGTGTAATCGATTAATGTACATATTATCAATTATGGAAGGGTATGAACCACTTATTATAAGTAAGCTAATTGCCTTTTTTTGCTTTTAGTGAGCTGAGAGATATCGTGCGCGAAGAGGCTCGTAGAGACTCGAGCAGCGCTACTGTATTAATAAGCGCTCTTAAATACGGTGTTTCTTGTAGTAAACTTAATAAAATAACCTGTATATTTGGCCTCGTTGATACATGTATACCCGGTTTTCTTTGTAATCGCAGCTGGTGCCATGGAATAGCACAACACGCCCTGTGGTACGCCGCCCAACCAACACGTCTAAATAACATCTACCGGTACTGTAACGACTACTGGTTGCTGTGTGGTGCTCTCGTGGCGCACGACGCCAGCTCGGTAGACGGGTCGTGGTCTCCAACAACGCGTGCATCGCTGGCCATGTCTCCATCGAAGACGGAGCTATCATCGGAGGACAGGTTGGCCTCATGCAGCACGTGAGACAGGCCATGATTGGCGGGCAGAGTGCTGTGGACGGCTACGTGCTCCCGTACGGACTGGTGGTTGGCAACCGCGCGAAGCTTGCTGGCCTGAACCTGGTAGGGCTGCGGCGCGCTGGAGTGTCGAGGAGCAACATTAAGCTGTTGCTGCGCGTGTACCGCTACATTTTCGGAGCGCCGGCTTGCAAGAAGACGGGCTTCTCACCAGCACTCGAGTACGTGCGGATGCTTTCTGTTGGATGTCGGTTAATGTTGCAATTTCTTCGAACAGTTTGAAACAATCGTTGAGCGCGCTATTGAGGCGAAGGAGTATCTGGTGGCTGAAGGACTGGGCAATGAGCGGATACCGATGGTGCGTGGAATGGTATGTGTTGGGTGTCGATTCCGTTGGGATACTGTTTGAGAATGCTGACTGCTTTGTTGTGACACGATGTTGTATGTGAAGGTGGACTTTGTGACGTCTCCGCAACGATTTCATTCGTCTCTGTGCCACGCTGTGATTGCTGGGCCCGCGCACAAGAGTTAACGCATGGGATTGGCCTGAGTAGAGCAAAGGATTTAGATAAAAACAAGGTTTCAACTGACGCCCCGCTACAGTTCTTGTAGTTCATGCTGAGTGAGTCCGAGCAGCAGGCAGCGAAGTGAATGAGTCGTGGCAGTGTTGTGTGCTGGAGCCTGGTGGAATGTTGCTGGTATTGCACAATCTCATGCTGCAACCCCCGACGCTTCATGGCGGCCTCATTATGTCCCATGATGAGACCGTTTCATTCAAGTTGGTTTTGTCGCTAAGGATGGTCTTGTCACTCACTCGTGCTTTTATCAGAGACCGCCCAAGTCACGATGGGGAAGAAAGCTTTGAAGCTTGATACACCTGGTGAGGGTATCGGGATGGAGCCGGGGAAACGGAGTCCGAAGGCGAAGGAGCGACCACGAAAGTCCGTGATGAGGCAGCACCGAAAAGCAAGTCTTCGGGCGGAACTGGCCGAGGAACCGCTGAGTCCACATGCCGAGTCCCCATTGATACAGCCCGATGAGACTTTACAGCAGTCAGGCGGGCCAACTTCGAGCTCCAAGGAGGACAAATCGAGCCGACGCTCGGGCAGATTGCGGTCCAAGCGCACTGAAAAGGGTAACAACGATGAGAGCGCAGATGCGCTTCAGAACCAGCAGAGCCCGATCCCTTCAGGTCGTCCGTCCAGTATCATGTCGTGGCGCAGTCGGCACTCCACGGCGTCAATAGTCGAAGATGCGCCACCAGCTTCCTGTCCATTATCTTGCCAGCGGTCGGCGTGCTTCATCGGGTCCCTCAACGGAAGTATCAGCGACGTGCACCTGCCACTGCTCAGCAAGCAAACAAAGGCGCGTATGAACGCATTGAAGGCGCAGCCCAAGCAACGCAATCTGGAGATTACCATTGAGCGTTCCGACGAGCTCCCGTTTGGAGCCTATTCCCACCCCCAAGTGCGCGTTCATGCTGTCGACCGATGCACTGGACGAGCTCTCTGCCCGCCGCAAATGACGAGCGAGGCCAAGTTCTTCACAGGACCCAGCAACCAGGACTACACGAGTAAGTTTTGCACCGGACGCTTGGACTGAAAGGAAGCTAATCTGTGTTACTTGTAGATGTTTTCGAATGGCAGCAAGCTCTCGGCGTTGGGATTGACATGCCTACGTTCCTGAACACTCGAATGGTGCTGCTGTTTGAAGTCCTCGAGGCCAAGCCTCGTACTAAAGGAGCGCGCTTTCGCCGTGGAACACGGTTCGAGTCGGTCAGCACTCACGACGAAGATGACGCGAGTCACAAGGCACCATCGACAACGGAGTATCGCCGTATCGCGTGGGGGTTCTTCCACACTATCACGAGCAAAGGCAACCCAACGATGAACTGCTTCGTGCTTCCCAATGTGCCAGAGGACAATGGTCCAGCGAAGTGCAAGTCCGAAGAAGTCGTTGACGTCTGTGGATTGCGTGTCCGGCTGTTCGAGTACCAAGTCCTAACGTGGATGGACAACTACCAGGCCAAGTTGCAGTGGGGCTGGAGGAAAAACCACCTTACGATGCCTGCAGTATTCCTGCAGTACCAGAAGCGCACTCGCGTGCCTGCGCCGACTACGCTACACGTCCAGCTACGGGCTATAACTCTCGCCGAATCTCCACGACAGGCAAACATCCCAGAGGCAAGCGGGGTCACTGCTGTAGCAGAGGCCGATCAAGAGGGAAGTGTTAACCCTGAAGACAGAGGTGACGACAACCAGGAGCCCCCACAGCCAGACGCCTCACCCGTTGGTGTCACCCAACCAGACGGCGCTGGAAGTAAGGCTGCGGCACCTTCAAGTGCAGCTTCAAGTGACCAATTCGACTTGTTGGCTCCTTGCAAGCGGAACCCTTCCGAGCCATGTTTGATCCCTCAACGAGTGCTTTGCTCTCTTCCGACTGGAAAGAAGGGATGCTCCGCTGTCAGCTTCAGCCTGTGCGGGCGGTACCTGGCTGCAAGCGTGAGCCCGGAACCGGGGGAATTCGTGGTGCGAGTGTATGACATGACGTCTGCAGAGCTTCTCGCCGTCGGTCGGGGCCATCGAGGCGTTATCTACTCATTGGAATGGAGCTTCCACACAAGCGGGAAGCTTCGACTTCTCTCAGCGTCGTCGGATGGCACTATGAGGTTGTGGGAGCTGCCATTAATGAGCGCCTCCAGTCCTCTAGCTTCTCCTCGAGCTGGTGGCTCTCGTCGTAGTCGTTTGTTGCCGCAACTGTTCCAGTGGCACCACTTTCCCTGCTTTGTGTACTGTGCGAGCTTTCTTCCGGGGAGCAATGGTGACATCATCCTCACAGGAGCGTCCGATGGGTGTTTGCGCTTCCGGAAGGCATCGTCCGTGACTAACGGCCAACCTGAGTTCGGAATGCTCAAGGTGAGCGCTGTTGCGCTGCATACACTTTGTGTAGAGGCCAAGACTGGACGGATCTTTTGTGGTGATGCGAAGGGCGATATCACAGTGTGGAAGCGTACGCCAAACGCATCGACGCTGGCTGATTATGAGACCGTGAAGACGATTCAAACGGGCCAGACTAGCATCACATCGCTGGAGCTTCATCCGCGAAAGGCGCACTTGCTGGTCCACACGCAGCCGAACGCAATTTTCCAATACGAACTGCGGTCGTATCTACTGCTGAACAAGAGCTACGCTGGCGTCGCCTGTGAATCCTTGCTCGTGAAGAGCACGTTCAGTCCGGACGGCAAACTCGTTATCAGTGGCTCTGAGGATGGTGTTCCTCGTCTGTTCACCAGTCTCCACGGCCAGCAACTGCAGCGAGGCGTGTGGGGAACCCACTTCTTCCACGACTACCCCGTGTTGGACGTGAGCTGGTCCCCTACCGCTCATATGGCTGCACTCTGCTCTTATGGTAAGGCGACTCTAATGGTATTTGCTTTGGCTGCGATGGCTCACGTTGTGTTGGTTTGCATTTAGGGGGGAATACTCCGATTGTGGTGCTGTGCTCGTACCGAGATGACAAAGAGGCCGCGTTGATGGATGAGTCCGTCTCTGATGCTACAGCGACTGCTACTACGAGTCTTCAGCAGCTTGCTATCGATGCCTTTCGGGGAAGTAACCAGCAGAATGCTCTGCGTGGTGACCACGCGCAACGTCTTCAGCGTGCGCTAGAGCGGCGTCAGAAGCGGTTGCAAGCGAAGGTAAGTCAAACAGGCCACGCCTCTGATTATATAAACGATGGTGACGTCACATGATTGTTAGTTGTCATCGGAGACCAAAGCTAGCACGGATCCTTCTTCGGCAGCGGTGTAGGAAGACGTAAAAACAAACACCAGTGATAACAATCAAGCGACATGTTAGAACCTCAGAGCAACTTGGGTTAAATATTCGAGAATTTGGCGAAGGCGAGCTCGTCGACGACGAAACATACAAGAGAAGCCAAATGTGGCGATATTCATCGGCACCGGTAGGAAGAGAGGTCAAGCGTGGATCCACCAGACTTCATGGTGGCGTGAAAGCGCCTAAGCTAAAAAGGCTGAATTCGAAGTGAATACATATGCGTAAATGCGCATTGATGGTAATGCCCTCGCTTCACTTCTTTGACTTCCTTAATAATATCTTCGTTTCCTTTTACGTAGCGGGGCATTGGGGCGAGCCCGATAAAGACGTGGCCACTTCGGACCCCCCTCTCCAACAATTATTCTGATGGACCTCAAGTATAATACTTAAGGCAGGTGTATCCGACACCAAACAAGAGCAATTCCCATCACCTCGTCCCAAGTTTCGCTCTATCATTTCCCAGTCCAACAAAGAAGCAGACGCGACCTAATGGCAGCTCCTCTTCCCCCTCGCCTCCTCACCAGCATCGATCGCATCAACGCTGCTCTCGAAGTTGCACTGGAACAGCCTCCACCGGCGACGGGCACGCTGCGCGTGTGCCAGGCAACGGAGGACGAGTGGGACGCGTATTTCGACAGCGACGAGCACGTCGTTCGGCTCAATTATCTGGAATGGTTTGCTGACACTGAAGAGATTCACATCATCGAGTTTGCTGACGCTCCGCACGAGGGCTACATTGCCGAGTTTACTCGACTTTCTTCACTTGGCGAGCAACAGGTTCATCGATGGCTCAAGAACCACTTGGCCGCCAAGAACTCCCAGGGGCGCCGGTGCTGCCCAGACATCAGTTTTGGCCCACGCCTACGGACCCCGGGGTCCGTGCTCCCTCCAGGCGTCCCGATATTCGCCGACTTTCGAACGCTCAGAGTGGAGATCGGCGTCTCACAGGCGTGGGGCGTGGCGCCAGGACAGCTCGACCACAAGGCAATTTCGATATGGGCTGGGACGCCAGGCGTTGAGTACGTCCTGTGCGTGAAGTTTGGTCCCGGCTTTACGAATGCCGAGTACAAGCTGTACGATGCTCGAGTAACCCCACTGGTGCAGCAGGCTCCACGTCCAATTGTCGCTCCAAGAACCGTGATCCAGTTGGATGGACGTCGAATTCTCGGCATTCCGTCAGGTATGGCGCTCCCCGTCGGTTTTTCAGCAACCCTGTCGGTAGATTTGTACTCTCCGTTGGTCTGGGCAATGCGTTAGTCAGACTCGTGAAGCTGAAACGAAGCGATATGGGACTAGTAACGTGCATTACACGAAAGCTCTGGATTTCATCAACGTTTTCAAACGTTTTTTTTTATTGTGTTCCTGCACTTGACATGTAAGCCTATTGCATGAAAAAAGAGTAAAGGGCTAATGATGTGTTTCGAAATGGCTCCTGGGGTCGACTATCTTTCCATTTTGTAGGGAATGAAGAGCTTTATCATTTAGCGGTTGGGTCGGGGGCGCTCATGCTCCAGGATTGTGATGAGGAAATGACGATTCAGGCATTAAAAGAAAAAAAGATCGCAAATCGTGAGTAGATGCTGTCTTTCTGGGGGCCTTCATTGCCAAGATACCCGCTACTCTCACTGCTCCCATACGGCTCCCAAAGGTGCGAATGCGTCTCCATGGCGGATTGAGGAAATCAAGCTTGAATCTCAAATCGTCGCCAATACCAAGGCTCTTTCCATCTAGAGTGTACCAAGCAATCTGCTCCTGGTGGCATTCTACACCCCAACGACCACAGATTTCTCCGAAACAATAAAAATTGACGTGATGACTCAACTTCGTGATATGAAATTGCAGCTTCTTCTCCGCGGAAAGATAATTATTCGCCTTCTCCAATGCCAGGAAACTCTCGCCGTCAACACTTTTTCAGGGTGCTACTTAACCCTTTAGCTCCCATGCTTGGTAGAGGTCCCCTTGGACCTCTACCAGGTTTCGATAATAATTGCTATTGGACAATATTCACTAACCCCTACCGCAGGTCGGCACGTTGACGTTCGTAGAGGTCCCTCCAGACCTCTATCATACCATCACCTAGGGTTCCGTTACTGCCCGAGTGCACTAATATTAGATCGTTAGAGGTTCCTTCCCTCCTTTGCACGCTCAAAACAAAACAGACGCCGCGATGAGCTCACCCGTGGATGAGGAGGACCTCACAGGGGACTGGGAGGTTGAAGCTGATGATGAAGACGACTGCGGTAACGTTGCTTCGGACGATGGGGTACCAGCCCGCGCTGACGAAGGAGGCCATACTGGCAGAGGAGGCACGCCCGCCACCAACGCGCCCGAGAGCCGCACCATGGCCGAGGAGTACATTGCCTCACTGCGCAACAATAGTGGACTCCATGTGCCGATAGCTGACCAAGTAGCGAAGGCGTACGACAAGAAGGCGGAGTACGGCATTTTCTCTTTATTTTTTACGGCCGTGTTCAAGGAGCGGCTTCGGAAGTGGACGTCGGACGTATTGGTGGAGGAAGGGCACGCAAAGATCACTGAAAGCGAGTTCAACGCGTACTTAGGCCTCGAGATCGCGATGAGCATCTGCCCCCTGAATGAGATAGCAGACTTCTGGTCTGAACGCCGCTTTCTTGGGCAGCAGGCATTCATCGAGACGATGTCTAGAAACCGGTTTCAACAGATTCGAGGTGCCCTCACTCTACATGGACCCCAGCCGCCATCGTTCGATAAAGAGCGGGATCCGCTTTGGCGTTGCCGTGGAATAGTGGAGCATTTTCAGCAACAATTTGCAGAGTTCGCTGTTCCTATTGGTGTGAGTACTATTGATGAAATGACTGTGCGGACGAAGGCACGGACGCGGGCAAAGACATATATATGCCATCCAAACCCGACAAATACGGGGTTCGCTTTTATGCTGTAGTGGGGTGGAGCTCGCTGTACGTGCACGCGCTATGGGACAACTCGTCCGGCAACAGCATGCCGTCCACGCCGGCGGAGCGCTACACGAACCTGTTTCCAACATTGAGGACTCCATTGTACAACACACTGCGGGCGGAAGATGTATCCATCGAGCCGGATACGGCGACGGCTATGTGGATTGCCATGACCGGCCATTAAACCCGTGCTCTGCGATCTCCTACTGGGCATCGCCTTGTTGTGTCGGATAACTTTTACATTCGTCACACATTTGCTCAAGCACTGCTGAAATTTACGGACGGTGAGATGCACTTGCTGGGGACAGTGCGTATCAACTTGGTCGACAAATGGAATAAGGCCGCCGTGGCATCAGCGATAGCACGCGTGGGGGCTGGAGAGCGTGGCACCTGGGAGTTAGTTGCAGCAGTAGACCCAGAACCGGGGTGGGAGGCGAAGAAGAAAGCTCATCAAAACGCTCAGCGCCGACTAGCCAAGTCAAAGCAAACTCAATACGAACCAGCGATTCTGCAAGCTGAACGGGCCGGTTATATCATGTACAAGGATCGAAAAGTGGTCATCTTCTACACTAATGACTTGAAGGCTACGCCCTCTGCACTGACACTGCCCTCGACTCTGCCGAAGCTGTATTTTGCTGCCATGGTACCTATCCAATCCAACGCTGGACAGAAGATCGAATGTTGCACCGCAAAATATTCATGGCACCGACCGTAATTGCTGCATACAACCTTTGTATGAACGCGGTCGATCGTGTGGATCAACTGCGCAGCACTAATCCAATTCGTCGGCGCGAAAAGCGGCTTGGAATGACGATGTTCACGTGGCTAATGGACCTTGCAATAATAAACGCACAAACTTTACTCAGCACAGTGAAGCCAGACGCAGCAAAGGGTGTATCCTTGCGCGAATTCAAACGCAGGATAGCCGACGTACTTACCAGTGGCGAGAAGCAGAACAAGCGTCGGCGCGAGTTGCAGCAGAAGCAGCGCGCCACCGAGACGCTGGAGGAGATAGTTGGTATGGACACGTCGCTCCACATGATAACGCCTAACTCCACCGAGCACAGCAATGGCAAGCTGCTCTGTCATCTCTGCAGCGTACGAAACATCAAGAAGAAGTCCCGATATGGGTGCACAAAGTGTGAGGTTGGTTTTCACGTGGAGTGTTTCACGGCCTTTCACAACAAAGACGCGCTCAAAAACTCACCTCAGCTACGGTCTGCCCTGGAAGCGCTCTGTCGAGCCTCAACCGACGACCCCGTTACCTTCACACGCAAGAAAAGCAACAGGACGATCACACCTATTGAGAAACTCAAACTACCAGAGCCATAAACACAATATATATCGTTCATACCTTTGGAGAGTCCGGCCAATACTCCTTCAGCTTCTTCGCCACGCAGCGAGGTACGGGTCCGCGTAGGTTGCCGGCTTTCTGATAGAGATAAAGCCGGCTCAGAGTCTGCCGCAACACGCGGTTGCAGTGCTTGCGCCGCAGCAGTTTCCGCTGCACTCGTCCAGCCGCCAGCCACAGCTCTTCCGCGTAGTTCTCCCACTCGCACGGCGCGGCACCACACCAGCAGCAGAGGTCGTCACGTACAGGCTCCATGGGACCTATGTAATGGCACGGGCGGTAGTGAGCTGCACAAGATTGTAGAGGGAGGGATAGGAATTCGGTTGCAGCCAATTGGATGAAAATATGCCGGAATCCGAAATGTCAGTCATTTGATTCGCCCTAGTAGAGGTCCGGATGGACCCATTGGAAATTGCTGGTAGCTAAAGGGTTAATTGCGAGTACACTTCACTGACTTCCGAGTAATTTCACACAAGTCGTATTTGTGTCTTAGGGCAGACGCCACAAAAGGCATCGCCACCATGAACGAGACCAAAAGGAGCCACACAATGAATGTAGCTGGAGGAGTAACGCATCGAATCACTTGTGCAGATGCGAGCAAGCAGATAGATAATTTACGCGTTATCTAGTGGAAAACAACAGAAAAATTGCCCTTATGGGCTTGTAGCACGTTATTTACGTTCGTGAATGCCATCCCAACAAACAACGCCTTTGGAGCGGAGTCAGTAAGTAGCAGTGCAAGCGTTCAATTTTATGCACTCGAAAGTCCGATTACATTACTCGTTACTCGAAATTTCTTGAAATGTACTCAAACGTAAAGTTAGCCCCCTATTCAGCACTTTGGATCCAAAAAGACCAATACTTTTAGCGGTGTACTCGTGAACAGAAGGTAGTTGATCAGCTTGTCCTCCAAAAGAAAATCGTTTGAGCTCGTGTTCAGTCCAAAGGCGCTGGTGATCTGGACGCACGCAGCTCCCATGTAATAAATGGGCTCAAAACGGACGTCGTTCATATCGCGAATGGTGCTATGGCAATACGGAAACTGGATAAATCATGTTGGCCCTCTTCACCTGACCAGTTCTTATGAAAAATGTACATAAATGATTATCGGCGCTGTCCACTGCCCTCTCCTACTTCTCCGAAGATTTCTGCTAAGGCTACCCTTTGTTCAGTACGATATGAACCAGCGTCTCCACCATCGCATTCATCTGGGTGCTCAGCTCTTTCTTCAAATTGGGCAGGTTTTCTCGGTGTTTGTCATACCACTCCCGCGTCTTTGTTATCTTCACAAACTCGCCGTTATACGTGTAGTCCCTTCTCGCTTCGATGTTGAAAGAAGCGTTACTCCACCGCCTCGCTCCAGCGCGATTGGACAATGAATGTGCACGAATCGTAGTTGTGCACGTAACCACTCTAGACCCTCGTAAGAATGTTTCAAGTGTGGGGTATTCAGGAAACTCCGCCACGAGCATCTCCCACGAAAATGGCTTATCAAGCACCTGGACCTGCTTCTTGAGCCATTCGATGCGACAAAATATAATCGCCACAAGCAGCGCTTTCCTCTCAAGCGGGAAACTGTCATCATCGAGATAATGTCCGTACCTCTCCAACACTGGTCCTAAGGCTTGTGGGTTTGCCTGTTGGAGTTTTTGCGATAATTCGTGAAGCGTTCTGTCGTTGCCATGACAGAAAACCTGGTGCCAGAGTGTTTTAAGTGATATTGACGAAAACAGTGTCTCGTCCGAAACACTCGTTGCCCACTACACCACCAACGATAGTAAAGCTTGCTGAGCTTTACCTTGCTCTAACTCTCTGGCCATCCCCAGCGCCATTCGAGCGATGTAGGCTAGATGCTGGCGCGTCGGATGAGTAGCACACCGCAGAGCTTTCAAAAACGCCTCACCAACCACGCACCAGTCGAACTTGTTGAGAAGATTGGTGATATCCACGACAACTTTGAGTTTTTCTCCCAAACGACTGAAGAACTGGTTGAAAAACTCAACCACCAGTGTCGGATCGTCCGCTTGCTGCAACAGTTGGCACAGCACTTGGCAGGTTGAGCCAGAAACGGGAGGAGGGAAATCATTCACGGCGGTCCGGCCAAGTTTTCTTTTCTCAACCTCATATGCATCCATCTCGGACAATTTAGTGATCGCGATGTTCATACAATGTGAGAGGGTTGCAGCATCAACTGGGCCTTGCTCCTGCAGAGCCTCAAAGCCAGTGCACAGATTGACGAATTTCATCGTGCACTCCACATTTCTCACCGTGGGCCACGCAACTAGCGCAAATCGCGTGTATACACGGTTTCGCTCCGTTCCTTCCTCACCAAAATGCACACTACGCCCATACGGCTGCCAAAACTGAGAGTATGTGTCCATGCCTGGGTTGAGGAAGTTGAATTTCAACTTGATTTCGTCGCCAATACCAATATTCTTCCCATCCAGAGAGTACCAAGCTACCTTCTCCTCGTGCCATTCTACACCGTAGCGATCGAGGACATTCCCACGGCCGAAGAAATTGACGTAGTGATCCAACTGGACGATGTGGAATTGCAGCTTCTTCTTTGTGGAAACGGAATTATTCGCCTCCTCGAGTGCCAAAAATCTCTCGTGATCAACGCCCTTCAGTGCTCGTGAACCAGAAGGAGCAATATTCGTCCTCGTGTACTTGTGAGTTAACAGTAGTGCGAACTCGCCGTCTTCTGGATTTTTCCTCCAGATACTTCAGCTCTTGGACGACCAACCTTGCGTTTGCTTCGTCCGGATCTGACATCGTCGGGAACGAAGTGTTTGTGAGTTGTCGCTACGGCTACGGATGGGAAACATCACTCTGCTTTCGATTGATGCGATGTGAAGGAGGATTTTGGAGTTGACAGACGGATTCTTCGCGATTCAGGTGTTAGCCAAATGCAGTAAAACAAAACTGAATGTGGGCAATGAGGCACATTGAGGATATCGTCATAAGGTAAGAATTAATGCCCATAAGATTGTCCTTAAACGATGACTGCCTATTTTTACAAATTCGTCCTTCCCCTTTGCCAGTCACCACCTTCCCAGCACTGCCCTCTCCAACTCAATGCCTGCGCGGCTCGAGGAAGACAAGCGCCCCAATCATAAGAAGGAAAGTCCTGCGGTTCACCACTTATCGCGAAGCCACCTTGAGCTTTGGGCGCTTGCAAAGCTTTTCCGCGCGACAGGAGGTCGACTGGAGCCATCAACTACGACATGGACTCAACAAACCGGATGGGACAAAGTCCTGCCGCTCTGCAGAACGGGGAGATGCCCATCCCGAAGACGACCACGATGCAGTCGTACTTCTCGTCAGTGTTTGGCGTCAAATGGGAGCGCAACCACGTCGTGGCCATCGAGCTGGCTGACAACTCCCTCTCGGGCTCATTCCCGGCTGAGATCGTCCAGCTGCGCTTCCTCACGACACTCAAGTTGCGCAACAACCCCAACCGGCATGACCGAGGCCGAGATGTACATGGTGCACTCGTCACTAAAGAAACTCCACGAAAGCGCCGACCCACAGTCCCGACGACAAATCAATTGCACCGCCAGCAACGCCACGGGGCCCGAGCGCGCCGCAGCCGCCACAAAACTGCAGCGCATCTACCGCGCGCGCATCGAACGCACAAAGTTCCGCAACTTCTTGCACTCGCTCGTGGAGATGAAGGTCGACCCAGCCACCGGATACACGTACTACGTCAACGCGCGCACTGGAGAAGCCACCTGGGAGAAGCCCAAGCTCCTTGGAGCAGACACTCGAGCTGGCCCTTCTGCAGTCGATAACGAAGACGCTGGTCGTGTCTCTCAAGACGCATCGGAGGCGTGGAAACCTTACGACGACGGCGACGGCAACGGCAACACAGTACGCTAGCTTGGACACATTTGGTCGTTGCATCCAGGGAAGACTAATCGGTCTTGTTCGCCTTGAAGTACTACTGGAACAGCGTGACAAGGGAATCGTCCTGGGAGCCGCCGAGTTTCCTTTGCCGGACGACGAGCGCTTCGAGCTCTTCTTCCAGGACATCGACCGTGACGGGACGGGCGAGATTGACCAAGACAAGTGCGCGCGCTTGTGCGGCGATCTGGGCATGGCCTTGTCCGCCAAACAGCTCACGGAGGTGTTCCACAGCTCGACTCCAGCGGCGACGGGCAACTTGATTCGCCAGGAAATCATCCCGTGGCTCAATCAGAACTACAAGTAGAATAATACAGACGAGTCGGTTGGTTGCAATAGTCAATAGCAACTCTCTATTCATCATCACAGAGGAGCTGCAGCAGCTTCTCCGAGTCTGCGATCGTGCGCGTCAACCCGATGATCTGATTCCCACTGATCAGGTACGTATCGGTACACGCGCAGTTGACTGTCGGCGGCTCCGAGTCGTCGAAGTCCGCGATGCTCTCGGACCGACGAAACATCGCGTCGAACTCCACGATCACGGAATAGCCAATGGCTTGAATGCTCTTCTCCTCGACTGAAACCACATCCAGGCACTGCTTAAATAATGAGACGTACTTGATGATCCCTTGGTCCCCATGGTACGTCCCCCAGAACGGCATCTCCTCCGGCACCTCCGACTTGATAAAGAAGCTGCCAGAGGTCATAGGACCCAGCAAGTTAACGTCCGGCACCACAAGGTACGAGCCGCCTCGGTTCTTGGCTACACACTCGACCAGCTCCGTGTTCGCCGCTTCGTCGATGTCGCTGAAGCTGTAGCGCGATGTGCGCGTCCTGGTCACAGCGCACTGCATCGCCTCGAACCACCGCATCCTCGTCTCATCCGAGCGCGTGACGAACGTCAGCGTTTCGTCCTCTTCTCGGTGGCCGTCGAATACTTCGACCTGGAAGCCAAACGCACCGCGGTTCGGCTTCTTTAAGCTGCGGCCGAACGCGATCCACTTGCGCGCATTGCATACAACCAGCTTCTTGGGCCGAGACGTCCACGTTTGCTTGTGTGACAGCAAGAACTGCTTGAGCATCGAGGCTTTGGATGGAGAAGTCGCCTTAGAAGCGCCATTTTTCGGTGATCCGCACGCAGCAGCTGCAGCGTCTTGCAACCTCAGTTGGCACGTTGCCTTCTCGAACTTCAGATGCACCTTCGCCCACTTGGAACGCTTCTGGTAGGCGTACCCTCTCACGAAGAAGTCGTCTTCCTCGACGTCAAATGACGTCGACTCGTCCGACTGCAGGATGTCGATGATCGACTCCGGGAACTTGCTCTGTGATCGGCTCTGGAACATGTCGCTCGGGTGCACCTCGTTGCCTCTTGCCAAGTTGTGCGAAGACCCAAAGCCCTCCTTCTCCATCGGCAGCCGTCTGAACGGCTCCAGCTCACGGGAGAGATACTCACTCGCTGATGAAGACGGCCGGGCTAGCGGGAAGTCGGCGTCCACTTCGTCTTCACTGGCGTTGCGCTTCCTCGGGGTTCCGCTCCGTCCTCCACCCGTGACAACCTGCAACCCGAGGAGCGAGTCATCCAGCGCGTCCATCTGCTGGTAGTGCGTGGCGACAAGCGAAGAAGCGAAATCATTCCAGCCCTTCACGTTGTTGCAGAACTGGCGGATCAGCTCCTGCTGGAGCGTCGGCGAGCTGCAAATCTTGGCAATCTTAACCCCAATAATCGCCAGGTGAGCGTCGTAGATGTGTCCGGAGCTGTTCGCATGCAACTTTTGCAAAATGAACTCCAAGATCGAGTCTGGCGAGCGGAAGACGCTGCGCAGCAGCGGGTTGTTCACTCGTCCATTGGTTGTCGGTCGGTTCAGGAGATTCAGGTAGAGCTTGACTAACCGGCAGTGCAGGATGCTGGCCTTGGGGAACTTCTCGAAGATATCCATCAAAGACGTGGCAAGGTCCAGGCGCGACAGTCGACTATCGATACGATCGTTTGACATCCGGATGACAGCATCCAGCAACTCCACCACGTGCATCACGAGCAAAGTGGATGCCAGAGGTCGATGGTTCACCACCGCCTTCCCCGATCGAGGGGAGTAGCTGAGAGCAGGAGGGGTGATCCCCATGTACAACGTGGTTCGACCAGGTACGGCTCCAGGTCGCTTTGCGGGCTTACTCGCGCTGTTTTTCCCACTCGCACCAGCAACCGAGTCGAAGTCCTCTCCATCCTCCGTGTCGTCGTCATCGGAGTCACTGTCACTGAAGCAATCGCGGGCCGCGAATTCGGATATCGTCGACAGGTGCTGGTGGTAGTTGATCGATGCGCAAATTGTATCTAACACGAGGTGAACTGGAGCGATAAACACCTCCAACTGCTCCGAATCATGCAAAGAAAACTCAATCGCATGCCGCAAGATGTCGATCACCAGAACTCGGGGAATGCACACGCCGTTGATGTGGTGCGCATCCAGGAAGCGAATCTCGGCCATCCCCAGCTCCGCCAGTCGCGCAAGAATCGTAGAGCTTTCAATCAAAGCGGCCAACACCGCGAGCTTGAGTTTATGGTGCATCGCAGGGTCGCTAGGAGCCATCCTCGGGGGGAACAGTTCGCGTTCAAAAGGCTCGACGCTTTCGAACGAAGCCAGCTGGATTTTCGTTTGGATATAATACCGGAAGGTGTTCGGGAATTCGTCCTTGAGGATTTTTGTCAAGATCTCCGCACAGCCGCTTATCCTCGTATGAACAGTGGATGTCGTGTGCGTGGTAAACAGCGACGGAGACAAAGGAGCCGTCTTGGACGAGAAGAACGAAGACGGTGATACCGATTGAGGAGACCCGCCCATTGACGATCGTGGCGACGCTGATGATGTGGACGACACGGTCGACGTGGAAGAAACAGCCGACATGGACCTCGTTAGTCTTGTTGGCACTTGCTCAACAATCCGTTCAACCAGGCAGCGGATAATCGGGAAATACTCGAACCCTCGGCGAATAGAAAGGTGGATTAGTCCATGCAACAGAGACGCAATATCCGGGTTATAAGCGTGAGCAGCAAGACGCGACAGCAGCCATTCTCGCTCAGCGTCCTCATTCTCGTCACAAATGAGTCTGTGCACAGCTGGAAAGGTGACAAAATTCTTCGTGATCCGACACATATTTGCAACCAAGACGCTGTCGACCTCCACCTCGTCATCCACGACACTATTTTCCCCGTTCTCCCCGCCATTTTGTATCCTCTGTGGCCACAAAAATCGGAACAATCCACCGAAAATCCGCTTCCACTCGTTCGCCGTCAAGTCCTCAAGTCGCAGCAAATATCCGCGAGTAGCTGGATCCTCGTGTAGTTCTTCGTCCTCCTCGCCATTCACGCTGAACTCTGAGATGCTACTCCCGGAGCTCTCAAAGCGCATACTGGCACGTAGTCGCTGGATTCGCGCCATCTTTCGAGTCGAAGCGTTGCTCCTGAAGTCCACCATTGTCGGCATGTTGGTAGGCGCTTTAGAGGACGAGAGTGCCAGTCCTTCCAGACTCACACTCGGTCCTGATCCTGAATCTCGGTCCTGAGTTGCCCCTGGTTGCCCATTTTCCGTCGGATTTTCTTCTTCATCTGCGGATTTAATCCCATTTTCCTCCGCTGGATCTTGTTTCGGTCCTCCGTACCAGGCCATGGCCTTTAGGTAAAATCTGAGGATAATCTCTGTGGCCACGTAGGATTGGCGATACTTATCCGGGTGCGGTTTAAGCGAATTTGGGTCTGTTGCCTCTCCGTCGACCCCATTTTCACTTAAATGATGGCGCTCGTCGCTGAACGACGTGGCGTAGGTGAAGACCTGTTTGATGGACTCGGGCTCCAGGAGCAGCTTTTGCACGGGGGAGAAGTGGCCCCTTTCTCTCCGTTGCACTGTGGTTAGCACTGTGTCCACGTCGTAGCAGCTGCAGAAGACGTTGTCGAGCGCTGGGGCTTGGCGCAGCGCCTCGGCGTTGTGAAGCGCTTGCGAGGCCTTGAGCGGGTCGTGCATGGCCTTCGTGAGCTCCAGGAGCGACAGCGACTTGGCCCAGGTCGTGTGCGAACCAGCCCCATTTGTGGACCTTGTTGACCCATTTCCATTTTCGTCGTCCCCAGTTGCAACTTGGTCGTCGTCTTCATTAGTGGCTCCTCTAAGCGACGGAGGAGCCGACGCGGTGCGGCCCGTGTCCGCGAGGCTGGGCCCGGCGTCGCTCTCGTTGTCCGAGTCGGACTCGGTCTCGGCCGCGCACGTGCATTGGCGCGTGAGCCGCCGCGAGGACGCGCCGCCGCTGCTTAGAGACAGCATGGCAACAGGTTAGACAAAGTGGAAATGGAGAAATGCTGAGTTGTTCCGCGTCAGTTTTTGTCTCAAACTTGTATGGGCATACTCAGATCAAGACAAAATGGGTCATTGACGGGACGGGTACCGCCATCTTACCATGTGGCCAGGACGAGGGTGGAAGGCACCGAAAGAGACGGCAACTCAGACAGAGGCTCTGAGGGGTAAAGGTTGAAGGCTAACGCTTCAAAAACACACCGTATGAAGCTTGGAGTGTCCCCATAAGGTGTTTGTTGCATACAATACGCGCGCACAATGGCGCAACTGGCACAAAGGGGCTTTCCAGCGACTATCCCATCGTCGTAAGCCTCAACAACTCTTGTTGCCGTGGAGTGCGAGAACTTCTCGGCGAGAAGAGTTGGTGTGGAATGACGACGACAATGGCATGACGCTGAACTCTTTCGAGTCAGAAGTGCACCCACGCTCGCTGGTCGCTAGTCGACAGAATCCAGGCAATGGTCGGACCATCGTGACGTCTATCATGGCTGTACCACCTCAACTGCTGGTACACTGCAACGTAAATGTGTCAATGAAGAGTACAAAAAGCATTAATTTAGCTCCATCCATTGCACCCAAGCACTTGACTACCTACTGCACACATAGGACAAGTATCTATCCATCCAGGCACACTTAGACCTCGAGCGGCACCATTTGCTGCAAGACGCTGCACGTTCCAGCGCCCGACGCCTTACGCTGGAGGCGGATGTAGCCGTCCTCGCCCCAGTTGTCGCCCCACGAGTTGCGGATCTTGAGACTCGTCGCGTCGTAGCCCACCGCCACCACGAGGTGATCCAGCGCGCTGGTGTCGCAGCCCGACAGCACGCCGCCCTTGTACTGCTTCCACGCCACGTTGCCGGCGGCCACCGTCACGACCGTCGGTCGCTGGTTGATGGCCTGGATGAGACCGGCCTCGTCGCCCTTGTCCAGCACCTTGTAGCCCTTGATGCCCGTGCTGGCCTTGTTGCACCTAGCGCACGACGGGACGTGGCCCTCCGAGGACGCGTACGGGAACGCGATCTCACTGCAGAAGCCGCCGCCCTTGAGGATGTAGTCGAAGGCGTACTGGGGCGCACCGCCGTTGCAGCCGTGGTTCTGCGTGTTGCAGCTCACGAGCTGCTGCTCCGAGTACTTGCGAATGGACTTCTGGCCGCCAGCGATGCACTGCGCCGACTCGACCGCTGCAGTCGCGGCGAAGGCCCAGCAGTCTCCGCACTGACCCTGGTTCTGGATGGGCGACATGCACGGCGACCTGCTCCAGTCGACAGTTTGCGTCACGGTTGCTGCCTCATTGGATGCGGCGATACGTTTTGATGGTGATTGGGTTGGGACCGAGTGCTGCTTCGTCTTCGTGGACCCCGTCGGGGAGCCGTGGCGGCCGAACGAGGGGCTTCGAGTTGCCGACGTCGCTGACATGGCCGCCACGGGGAATTTGGCGGCGGCCATGCTCTCGCCCAGAGGAACTGCTTCGTTTTGAGTGTTGGAGGTGAAGTTGTACTGCGCACGGAGGTTGCGGGGTTTCTGGGTCGGCAGGCGGGTTATGGTGGAGTTTCCCCTTGCGAACGAGTTCATGATCTTGGTGGCGAACTCCTCCTTGGTCATGATGGAGTACACGACGTCGATGGAGAAGTTGGCGTCCGGGTTAGCGGCCCGGGCCTGCTCCATGTCCTGCTTGCTCAGGAAGATGCGCTGGCGCATGTCCTCCTCGTAGTCGACGCTGCTGCGCTCTTCCGACGTGGGCATGAGGCCGAGCTGCATTGCTTTGGCGCCGTACTTCTTCTCCCAGGCTTTCCACTCCTCGTGGGTGGCCTCCTTCTCGGCGAGGTAGCGCTGGTAGTCGATACCGGCGTGCATCTGGCGAGCGGTGACTGGCGTTGGCGCAATGGCTAGAGCCGACACCACGCTGAGAGTCACTGAGATCAATGTCGATGTCTTCATGGCAGACTGGCTGTTCGTTGTGGATGATTGCAGTCGAAGGGAAATTGGGGAATGAGTTCGATTTCATCGTTCGATGTCCAAGATCTCTATCGTGCCCAAGATGAATGTCTATCTACATGGACCAACTGGGTCTACACGCGTGTATGTGGTGCTCTGACTTAAATCAGTTCGGAAATGCAGCATGGAATGGCGGCCATCCGCAGACACAATAGCGACGAGGGTATGTATTAATATGTGCCGACGCGAAAGCAGTGTTCTTAGAGACCGGATGCCATTTACATGTGACGCAGTCCGATAACACAACGGAGAGTGGCAAGAGAATTTAGCGGCTCGTGGGTTTCTCGAACTGCTTGGCTACCTTCGAGTTGTGTTTCTTCAAGACTGTGCTGTCTTATTTGATCAGCTTCCTGCTGGACTTCGCTACCATCACATTCTGGGGGGCGATTTTCATCGCTTTCGGACGCAAGCACTAGCCGGAGCAGCTAGCGCTAATCCACCACTAGAAATGCAACTTCAAGTCGCCATGCCGTTGCTCTCTGAGCAGATTTCGAGGCAACACACAGAAGTCATGCAAGGAATTGAGACTCGGCATGTTGAAATCGTTCGGCTACTCTCCGAGACCAACAGCAATCTCAACTCTTTAATACGCGGGCAAATGCCTTTCCAACTGATACCAGTTACTAACCCTAGCACGAGCAGCGGAGCTCCTGAGCCTGTACGCAGCGAAGCATCAGACCCTGTCAGCATCACAAGCGATCCAGCTAGACCAACTATGCCACAGCACTCAATGAGCAGAGGTGTCGGCACTGTTCGTGAGCTGTGGACGGAGTGGCATCTCGGGCTATTAGATCACCCGTCCATCGAGTACCTGGACCAAACATACGGTTGCAAGTGGCGTTCATCTTCCAAAGAAGCCAAGTTTTACTCGAGACGACACTGCGTGATTAAATACGTACGATCACTAGTTAGCCGTGGCCTATCGATTGAAAGCGCACTCACCAAAGCCGACTCAGATCGGGGAAAACGCAGTATTGATGCATTCTCGAAGCACTTACGTAGCAAGAAAACAATCTGAATGTTAGCTCCATTTAAAATATATATGTGTTTTATCGCACGTAGCGCGGTCCCGAACATCTTGTCCACCTCGTCCGTGACCAGGCGACGCAAGACGGCGCCGAACATCTCGTCCATTTCGGTGACCAGCGCGCCGTATTACTCCGAGATGCGCTTTTTGGTGTCCGCGATCAGCAGGATGTTCATCTCGCCCTGGTTGCCCTCGCTGCGTGGCGGCTTGACCTGGCCAAGCGCGTGTGCTGCAAGTCCGCGGAGAAGGCCACGAACTCGGCGTTCATGCTGCACAACTGGTCAACGCTGTTGCTGAAGCGTGGAGCACATGAACGTGTCCGTGGTGACGCAATCCGTGTGCTGCAGCACGGTAACTATCGTTGTCCTTACCTAACAAGTTGTCCAGCCAGATGCAAAACTCCCCCTTTGGCCGCATGAGCAGGTTTCTGGCGCGCCGTTCAAGCTGCGAGATAGCGCAGGGCGTGAAGATGCAGCCGGACTTCAACCTCGCTGTCACGCAAGAGGGCACCGGTGACGCTCACGTTGGCTGTGCGTGCTAGACTGGAGCAGTCGGCGACTCACATCGTGTTTTCCAGCTTCTACTTGCCCTGCCCGTCGCGCACCTTGAACGTCTTCATGAGCGACGGTAGACTAGACTGCGGGCGACCTCCATACTTCGCTGCATGGGAGTGAGGAGCGCTTTTCACCTGCATTAGCCTGTGTTCTCCTTGTCATCCAGCAATACGAACTCGCAGAGCCACGGGAAAGACACCTCACTTTAATTACCAATGAGCGTGTGGTATTTAGGTCATGACCCAATCGCTGTTACCCGCAGGTAACAGGCCAAAAACGGCTGGTATCTGCCGATACCAGGTCATTGGGTCATGACCTAGTCATGACTTTTTCCGTTTTACTTTTATTTATCATCAAACCTGTTGTTCCCCTATTTATCTCTTCTGGTGGTTGATGAATCGCAACGCCATCAATGCCAAGACGCGATACACGACGATGAACACCAAGATGTAGCCGAAGTTGCTCCAGATCTGCGAGTGTTTGTACTCGAAGTTGGACTCGACGTACTCCTTCACCGTGGTGTGACCGAGCGAGCTCGGTGCATTGGTGAGCTCATGACACGCCAGCAGACCGCTGCCACCTTCATACTCGCCGGTAGTTTCGTTCCACGTCGGTAGATCGGGGCAATCCGTGAAGACGAGCGAGTTGAGGAGACCCATCGAGTACTTCTGCGGCGTGATCAGATACAGCCAGTGGTAACCGCGCGGGATGTTGGCCGCCGGGGGGTTGAAGCCCGCAAAGATCAGACAAATGGAGTTGTAGAGCACGCCCAAGATGGCCGCCACCTCCACCGTTGGCATCGCGTAGATGAAGAGCTGACCCAGGTACGTCTGCATGAGCACGAAGAGCGAGTTGGCGACCCAGAACATGAAGCCGGACGCCACGTTCGTGAAGCCTACCGACGGGTAGAAGATGACCGTGAAGAGCGCAGTGCTGAAGAACACGTACGGGATCTCGGCCACGGTAGAGCCCACGAAGTACCAGAGGCAATTGTACGATTGCGACGCGCGCTCCCGGTAGTATGCCCCACGCTCGGCGAACGAAATGGGTAGAGTGCCCGTGAACGAGATCACACCGTTGAACATCGAGGTCATGAACACCATGGCGATTCCGGCGTTGATCTCCTGGTACGTCTCGTAGGATTTGTTGGCGAAGACGATAGCGAACAGGATACCCAGACCCAGTGCGATGGCGAAGCGCGTGATGTTGTAGGTCGGAGTGCGCCAGTAGCGGTCGTTGAAGCGCTTGACCAGGAACCGCATCTGAGTGTACGAGTTGGCTGCGCGTTTCTTCTCGAACAAAATCTCGGGCAGGTCAGGGCTCGGTCGGGTGATACCGGGTCGATCAAGCATCTTATCCAGGACTCGCTTCTCCTCGCTCTCCTGGAAACACTTGACAAAGTCCGTCGTGTTGGACGAAGTGCTGCTCACACCAGCGCCAATGACCTCCAGCATCCACGACGCTGGGTTCTGATCCTTCGGACACGGCGGCGTACCGGGAATCGCCTCGAGGTAGTCCACCAACTTGTGGCACTTCTCACCCAGTTCACCCACAAACACCGACTCACCGCCACGCTTCAGCAGCAATAAGTGGTCGAACAGGAAGAAGACGTCCGACGAAGGCTGGTGGATCGTACACACAATGGTACGCCCGCTGTCGGCCACCTTACGTACACCATCCATGATCAGCTTGGCCGAGTGAGCGTCCAAACCACTCGTAGGTTCGTCCAGGAACAAAATACTCGGCTGCGCAGCCAGCTCCACGCCGATCGTTAGTCGCTTCATCTGCTCCTGCGAGCACCCGCGCACGATCTTGTCGGCGATGTCGTGCATGTCCAGCAAGTCGAGGCACTCGTTCACCGTGTCGTACTTCTTGCTGTCCGGGACGCTGCTGTCCTGGCGCAGGAACGCACTGAACGTCAGCGACTCGCGGATCGTCGACGCGTCCGAGTGCACGTCCATCTGCTCGCAGTATCCGGTGGCGCGACGAATAGCCAAGTCGTTCGCTTCGTAACCATTGAGAAGAATCTTGCCGGTGATCTTGCCTCCAGTCTTGCGACCAGCGATCACGTCCATCAGCGTCGTCTTACCAGCACCAGAGGACCCCATCAATGCAGTCAGCGTACCAGGCTCAGCATATCCACTGATGCCTTTGAGCAGCTCCAGCGACTCCTTCGGACTGCCAGGCTTCGGGACAGAGTACCTCAGATCCTGGAAGGCAATAGTCACGGGCACGAACATCTTCTCACGAACGGGGACATCAACTGCAACATCATGAGGGGCTGAATCTGAACCAGCGGACGTTCCGGAATGCTTGGGGGTTGCTGCCAACACGTAGTCATTCGTCTCCTTCTTCGAGTCGTCGCTGCTCTCGTCCTTGGGCTTGAGGAAGACATTCACCGGTCCGTCGTAGCGCTTGTACTCGAGTACAAGGGCCCCGAGCGCCATGAGGAACACGTAGAGGCCGATCATGTAGATGATGCCCGTCCAGACCCAGTCGCGGTTGGACGGCACGGCGAACTGCTTCAACATGTACTCGCCCATGGTCATGTCGTACTCGGAGCAGTAGTCGACGCCGTCGTACACGCAGACATCGAACTTGGCGGCGCGATACTGGTTCACGCACAGCGCGCGCAGAGACCACGAGTCCGGCACGAGGTAGTAGACCCAGATCAGCCAGTCGGGCATGACGTTCTTGGCCATCACGAAGCCGCCGAAGAGGTTGAAGATGACGATGGTGAAGGTCGACATGGGCTTGGCGATGTTGAAACCGGGGCAGATCGCAGTCAAGCAGAAGAACCACGCGGCGTACGAGAGGTTGACCAGCACCATGATGACCAAAAAGATGACGAAGCGACCGGCTTCGGGCACCAATCCGGACATCCAGTAGACCAGCGAGCCGAAGACGAGACTCTCGCCAATAGCTTGAGGAATTAAAGCCAACGAATTGGCGATGGCGAAGGACGCTGAGCGGTAGAAGTTGGCCGAGCGGTGCTTGTAGAACACCTCGCGCGCCTCGTAGAACGTCGGGACCTGCGCGGTCTGACCCAAACTCATGAAGATCGTGGCCTGGAACAGCACACCGATCGTCATCTGCGCGTTGGCTGGAAGAAGGAGCTGCCGTAGATCAGTCCCATGACCACCGTCATCAACGCGCGCACGTAGATGAAGGACGTGTTGCGCTTCGTGAGCTTCCACTGACGCGCTGTCCCGGTCTTGGTGCTCTCCCAGAAACTCTGACGGAACTCGGGCATCATCTTCATGTGTTCCTCGACGTCCCGCACGCGTTCAGGGTCGTGGGGGGCGTTGACGGCACCTATAAGGTCACGATATAGAGGCGACTCGCGCCAGTACTCCGAGAACTCGCTAGCGAGACGAGGGTGCTTAACGATCCCCATGGGCAGCTCCGCCTCGTACTTCTTCTGCATGTTCGTGCCTAGATCAAGCAGGAAGTCGGCGGAGTCACGACCCGGTGGGCACTTGAACCCGAGGGTCTCAAAGTAGGACACAGCCTGCTCTCGTGGTCCGTGGTAGATGATCTCGCCGTCGTTCAGCACCATGACATCGCCAAAGAGGTTGAAGACCTCGGGGGCGGGTTGGAGCAGCGCGATGACGATGGTCTTGTGCAGACACTTGGCGATACTACGCTGTGTCTTGATGATGTCGAACGTCGCGGCGCTGTCCAGCCCCGTGCTGATCTCGTCCATCAACGTCATGTACTTCATACCGAACTCCGTCTCGCCCGTCGTCACGCGCTTGCGCTCTCCTCCCGACACGCCACGGAGCATTCCACTGCCGATGATCGTGTCCTGGCAGATGTGGAGCCCGAGCTGCTCGATGACCAGGTCGGGGAAGTGTTCGAAGTAGTGACGCGCTGTCTCAAGGGCCTTGGCATTCTGCTCCGGAGTGCCGAGACTCAGCTTCTGCTCCATGTGCTGGGGCATGCCTCCTCCACAGACTGCATAGGCGAACTCCAGCGTCTCACGAACAGTGAGTTTGGGGAAGTGCTTGTCGAATCGGGTCACATAGGCCGAGAACTGAGGGAGCAGCTTGGTGATCTCCTCTCTGGGCACTCCGTTGTACGTCACGTCACCTTCTATGTCCACGTTGCCGCTCTTGGGGAACTGGCCGGCCAGCACGCGCATGAGCGACGTCTTGCCCGACCCTGGTTGGCCCAGTAGCAACGTGATGGTGCCGGGCTTCAACACACCGCTGACGTTCTTGATGATCTCCTTCTGCACCACGCGCTTGTTCCACGCGAACTTGGCCAGGCTGCGCTTGATGGTGTTGAAGACCGTGGGCAGCTCCGAGTCGGCCGTGATCTTGCCGGTCACCGCCACATTGGCCGTGACGCTCAAGTTCTGGTAGCGCACCTCCATCTGCGGCAGTTCGCGGCCCATGGCGGCCTCGAACGTGTCGGCCACGAAGGTGTGCAGCGCGTCGGGCCCGTTGGCCATCATGGCCCTGCCGGACTTGAGACTCTCGACGCCGATGGTGTTGGCCTTGGCGTCCTCCATCCCTCGCTCAGAAATGCACTCACTCGCTTGTTGTTATGTTGCGCTTGTGGCCCGAGGGGTAAATCGGATAGTGAACTTCATCGCCGTGAGCTCCGCGGCGCCCGAGAGCGGCGACGGTGGCTCGCAAGCCGATTGCGAGCGTCGTGCAGGCGCATCCCCCTCTGCGACGTCAGTCGCTTGACTTGGTTTTTGTATGGGCGCGGTACCGCGAATTTCGTTTGACAGCACGGCTCGCAATCGATTGCGCGCCAGGCAGGTCAAGGGCGAGGCCGCCCAATCGGTTGGCTCGAACGCTCGACGCTATCCACGTGGGTGAGGCGGGCGAGTTGCGTATTCCAGAAGCTCGCCTTCGCTCAAGAGCCACAGGTAATAATAGTTGCTGCGCTGGACGGAGCACTCCTGACTCTATCAAGCACTCCATATTAATTATTGTGGTTTTCAGCGATTTTGGCAATCCGGAGCCCTCCGATCCCGAGATAGGGGGTCCGGAATAGCAAGCAGCTCCGGTATAGCGAAGGGGATAGCCCCAAAATGACGTATGGGACTAGAGTTATACTACCAGGCAGCTCCGGTTTAGCCAGCAACCCTTACTTTTGCCGCTTTTCAGCGGCATAAGTGGGTGGCGTTCAGGCTTCATCCAGCCTCCAGTCCTCCTTACCACTGCCCCATTTCCATCCCCTCGCCTTCTCCAGACCCCGCGCACAAGTTCCCATCTCTACCATGACCTACAGTTACGACTTTCGCTGGCGAGCTGTGGCGCTGATGCACGTTTACGATGTCTCAAGTGTGTATGTCTCCGAGCTCTTTGGTCCGAAGCAGCGCACACTTCGCCGTTGGTACGCTCTTTTCCTGAAAAAGGGCGTCGTCAATGAGCATCATCCACGGCAAACTAGCGCGCGTTGGCCTCCCCCAGTTCTCGCCGCAGTTGAAACGTATGTGCAAGCTCACCCAACCTTTTACATCGAGGAGCTGCGCGATTTCATTGTCAAGACCTATCCGGAAATTACAACGGTGTCGACTGCTACAATTTGCAGAGTGCTCAATTTCGACCTCAATCTCAGCAGGAAAGTGCTGTCAAAAGCGGCTCGGGAGGCTGTGCCCGCCGAGATTGAAGTCTATCGCGAAAAGCTGCTGCCTATTTTTTCGGTCGCGGAACAGCTCATGTTTTTGGATGAGACTGCTAAGGATGGCCGCCACGCTCAGCGGCGGTATGGCTGGTCGAAGCGCAACACGCGCGCGGTAGCAAGGATGCCATTTCGCCGCGGAAAGAGACTATCGATTCTAGCTGCACTCGACGTCCATGGTTTTTTTTGCGTGGGAAAGTACTGAAGGGACGTTTACACGGGAGAAGTTCCACGCTGCTTTTGTAAAGCACGTGATTCCACGACTTAACCCGTGGCCGCTTCCGCGCTCCATTGTGATAATGGATAACGCTAAGATACATGCGTATCCGGAGCTTCAAGATGCCGTTCACCAATGTGGAGCCCGGCTGATTTTCCTGCCGCCGTACTGCCCACAACTCAATCCGATAGGACCTTGCTTTGGCCTGCTAAAGCGTTGGCTGCAAAAGCATGCCAACTTGGTTTTTCATTTGTACCCAGATCGTGTTTTGGATGTCGCAATGCGAGCGTGCACACAGCGTGCAGATAAAGGTTGTTTCGGCACTTTTCACCACTGTGGTTACATGGCAAATGGGATCCGACACCAAACATTTGATGAGCTAATGCAAACCAGTGCTAGATTTGAGTAACTATCAGTAAAAATATATTTCTCTTTGCTCTTCTTAACTCTCCGCTTGCTTCAGCTAGTCCGTGGACATTTCTTCGACATGATCTTCCGTGGACATTTCTTCGGCATGATCTTCATCGTCCATGCTTGCGTTGGTTGGTTGAGCTGGTGTGAACTCGTGGTAGATCCCTTGTGAAAAAATGTCATGATCAGGTAGCCGGAGGGCTCGGCGGAGGGACAGAATATCGACTTCCAGCGGCATCCACAGCCCGTTCATCCTTACCTGGATGACTGCTGTCGCTGAGGTCTCGTGCTCAGAATCGTGCTGCTGCTGTAGGGCCTCTCGCTGTCGGTCCAACTCCATGGTCTGTGCAGTTGTATTGTCTTCTGGAACTTCGAACGGAGCGGATTCCGGCCTTCGAGCGTTAACAACATCGAGGTGGTGCGCGGTGATAGACCCAAACTGCACAGCATTGGCTACCTCGAATGCCATTCTCTGTACGCGAGCTTGCTGAACGCGACGTGCCGTGGCGCGGTGAAATTGCTCCGGTTGTGCAGCACGCTGGACGTAGAGGAAAGCTTCAAACCGAAAGTCGCCAATTCGCCGTAGATCATCTGGCGTCAACAGCTTCCAGCGGTACTTTAGAGTAGGGAGGAAGTTTTCAGGTGTCAGCTCGATATATTTCGCTTGCGGGTCGTTTTTGGTTCGGCGTAGGTAGATTGCGGGCTCAGCAGGTAGTGCTAGCGGCTTCTTGGGGGCTTCAGGGCTTGCTATTAGCGCTGTGAATCTTGCGATGCACTTCTCCTTGAAAACAGCGTATCCCTCTCCAACTTCAAACTTGACGTCACTTTTCCACCCTCCGCGAGCACGACCGAGTGGTTCACCAACTCGAATTTTCAGTAGTGCAATTGCTTTGGCAGGTAACGGGGGAGGGCCTTCTTCCGAGGCTCCAAGGGCATCGACTGCCCATGGCACATCCTCCGCTAGCTCGGCTGTGGTGCGCGAGGGAGTATATCGCGATGCTTGGTGCTGCAAAATGCTAGCCGAACCAGCTCTTGTATCAGCCTCACGGGCAGCAGAAAGGGGCAACAAAGCGGACGCAGAACTATCTGCAGCTGTAGGGGTATCTAAGGTGTGGTTAACGTCCATAATATCAGTATAAGTAAGGTGTGAGAGAGAAACCTGAAGTGCTGCAAAGCCCGCCTTGCAAATAGAGTTATGATCTAAAGTTTCTGTTATGCAAAAGAGCAGAGCGCACACAAGTGAGAATGGTATGTACCAAGAATAGGCAATGTTTATTACGTACCAAAATATGCTATCCTCTCGTCTTCAGAACCAAAGCCCGCGTCATCGGCGCCATTACCAACATCCCTCCGGTCTAATCCAGGCCACGCCTGACTTCCGTCGAGGCAGACGACGAGCCGCCGGAGAGGAAGACTTGGGCCGGGATGGTGTGATGCATACACTCTGCACGATCGCGAACTAGATTGCGAGCCGCGCCGTCCCCACGATAATGTGCATGAGAGCGACCAACGCCAGCCCAAGGTGAAGAAACCCACACGCATCCTCGTGGTGCTTGGCTCGCAGCTGTCCCAGTACAAGAGCTGGTCTGTCGAAGTGTCGATCTCCTCGTCCTGAAGCCACGTAGATACTTGAGCCACGGTTGCATCACGTGTGGCGGTTTTGTTGAGCACCAGCACGAGCTTCTTGCGGTGGGAGTTGCCGATGGCGTCCTCCATGTTCAGCGTGCTGCGGCTCATGGGGTCGCGCGGTCTCCATGTCATGGCTTCACTGGGACAGCTCCCGACGTCGCCTCAGAAGACGAACAGGAGAATGAGCTGCAGGAGCGCGAGCTCGTGGTGCATCATACCGAGGCGCGTCGAGATCTGAGCCAGCGAGATGCACAGAAAACGCGCCACCATGGGGCAGTTGAACGCGCTGTGCGTGCTGCAGCCGCAGAGACCGACCTCCCACTTGCCGACCGTAGCGCTCAGGTAGTCCTTGTTGGTCAGCTCGTCTTCGACGTGGATGTCGATGGGCCTCTGCTCGACGGCGGTGTCGATGGCGATGCGTGGCCGCTGCTTAGCTTGCGTGAGTAGGGTGCGCGGCTTGGTGGGGCTCTCCGCTCATCTACACAGTAATGTGCCGCCCTATAGCCTGCAAAGTGGACGAGCAGGCAGTGGTGGGCATCTTGTCTAGATAATGCAGGGGACGTCGGTTTCACTACGCTTGTGGTGACTAGCTTGATGTACTCACGTACCTCGTTCGTGAAGCTTCATCTTCATGCCGCCTTCGGCTTCTCTCGCTGGCTGCTCGGCTGTGGTTGGTGTGGGGAGCAACGATTTGGGCCTCCAAGATAGAGTGCCCTAACCCTTTAACGAGCTCGTTTTAGCAAAACGGGCCCCTCCAAGATGAGTAGCTAAAACGAGCGGCAAAAAAGCTGAAAACCACAATAACACTGAGCCGATCAACGAGGATCGACTAATGCAAAGTTATTAATATCGTCCGTGCAAACTCAGCAGATAGCTTTAAATCTGCTTCATTGTGTATCTCTAGCTTTCCGGTACTCAAGCAATATACTCATACATGTACTAACTCAACCATTAGTCATCGAGATTTACAGCTCGAGGGGCACCATTTGCTGCAGAACACTGCACGTTCCAGAGCCCGAAGACCTCCGCATGAGGCGGATGTAGCCGCGCTCGCCCCAATTGGTGCCCCACGAGTTGCGGATCTTGAGACTCGTCGCGTCGTAGCCCACCGCCACCACGAGGTGATCCAGCGCGCTGGTGTCGCAGCCCGACAGCACGCCGCCCTTGTACTGCTTCCACGCCACGTTGCCGGCGGCCACCGTCACGACCGTCGGTCGCTTGTTGATGGCTTTGATGAGACCGGCCTCGTCGCCCTTGTTCAACACTTTGTAGCCTTTGACGCCCGTGTTGGCCTTGTTGCACCTAGCACAGGACGGGATGTACCCGTTTGCCGATTTGTACGGGAACGCGGTCTGCCTGCATAAACCACCGCCCTTGAGGATGTAGTCAAAGGCGTACTGCGGAGCACCGCCGTTGCAGCCGTGGTTCTGCGTGTTGCAGCTCACGAGCTGTTGCTCCGAGTATTTGTGCAATGCCCTCCCGCCGCCAGCGATGCACTGCGCCGACTCGACCGCTGCCGTCGCGGCAAAGGCCCAGCAGTCTCCACACTGTCCCTGGTTCTGAATAGGCGACATGCACACAGACCTGCTCCAGTCGACAGATTGCGCCATGGTTGCTGCCTCCTTCAATGCACGGGTGGTGGTGTTCGTCTTTCGTGCTGATGGGGTTGAGACCGAGTGCTTCTTCTTAGTCCGAGATTTGTGAGTTGGTGTGTGGCTGATGGTGGTGTTGCCTTTCGCGAACGAGTTCATGATCTTGGTGGCGAACTCCTCCTTGGTCATGATGGAGTACACGACGTCGATGGAGAAGTGGGCGTCCGGGTTGGCGGCCTGGGCCTGCTTCACGTCCTGCTTGCTCAGGAAGATGCGCTGGCGCATGTCCTCCTCGTAGTCGACGCTGCTGCGCTCTTCCGACGTGGGCATGATGCCCAGTTTGGCTGCTGCAGCGGCGTGCTTCTTCTCCCAGGCTTTCCACTCTGCGTGAGTGGCCTCCTTCTCGGCGAGGTAGCGCTGGTAGTCGATACCCGCGTGCATTGGGCGAGCGGTGACTGAAGTCGGTGCTTGTGTGAGCGTTGACAGGACACAAACAGACAGCGAGATCAATGTTGAGGCCTTCATGTGCAGTGTGTCGTGTGATGCCCTGGATGGTAATATGAAGAATGACTTCGTACAGCTCGAAGTTTTGCCCGCGAGTTCTGCCGTTGTCCTTCATTGTGGTGATAGCTGCCGTCAATATGGATGTTGCGTCGGCTGGCACTGGTTCAATGGTAGAGGTGCCTTCCACATGGGAAGCCTTTTACTTAAATCAGCTCAAGAGCTCATTATGGCAGGCATGTGGAGGCACTTGCATTTAACGCAGCCGCTCTATACAGGTTGTAGGCAGGTTGTAACCACGCTTGTTGGCTCCAACAGTGCGGATCAGACCAAACGATAAGGCAGTCCAGCCGGAATTGGCGCTATGCTTACCAGCAGCTCGTTCATCGTATGAAGTGGCTAAATCTTACCGCTTTCGATTGACGAGACTCGGATTGCAACCTGGTAGTAGCGAGGATCCTGGGGCTCAATGAACTGCGCGTGTGTCAACGAGGAGATACTCAAATGCTTGATAGAAATCCAATTTGCTGTCTACGACTTGCTTGGTTATTCATAAGTGTCACCCTATACATGTAGTTACGAGTTTATCTCTTCTGGTGGTTGATGAAGCGAAGCGCAAGCAGTCCGAACACGCGGTACACTGCAATAAACACGAAAACGTAGCCGAAGTTGCTCCAGATCTGCGAGTGTTTGTACTCGAAGTTGGACTCGACGTACTGCTTCACCGTCGTGTGCCCGATCGTACTCGGAGCGTCCGTCAGCTCGTGACAGGCCAGCAGCCCACTGCCACCTTCATACTCGCCCGTGACATTGTTCCACGTCGGCAGCTCGGGGCAGTCCGTGAACAGCAGCGAGTTCATCAGCCCCATCGCGTACTTCTGCGGCGTGATGAGGTACAACCAGTGGTAACCGCGCGGGATGTAGACCGCCGGGGGGTTGAAGCCCGCGAAGATCAGACAAATGGCGTTGTACAGCACGCCCATGATAGCCGCCACCTCCACCGTCGGCAGCGCGTAGATGAAGAAGTGCCCCAGGTACGTCTGCATGAGCACGAAGAGCGAGATAGTCAACCAGTACATGAAGCCCGACGCGACGTTCGTGAAGCCCACGGACGGGTAGAAGATGATCGTGAACAAGGCGCCACTGAAGAAGACGTACGGGATCTCAGCCACGGTAGAACCAACGAAGTACCAGAGGCAATTGTACGTTTGCGACGCGCGCTCCCGGTAGTATGCCCCACGCTCGGCGAACGAAATGGGTAGAGTGCCCGTGAACGAGATCACGCCGTTGAACATCGAGGTCATGAACACCATGGCCACGCCCGCGTTGATTTCTTGGTACGACTGGTACGACTTGCCCGAGTACACGATGCCAAAGAGAATCGACAGCCCGAGAGAGATGGCGAAGCGCGTGATGTTGTAGGTCGGAGTGCGCCAGTAGCGGTCGTTGAAGCGCTTGACCAGGAACCGCATCTGAGTGTACGAACTCGCAGCACGTTTCTTCTTGAAAACCATCTCTGGAAGGTCCGGGCTGGGTCGGGTGATACCGGGTCGATCAAGCATCTCATCCAGGACTCGCTTCTCCTCGCTCTCCTGGAAACACTTGACGAAGTCCGTCGTGTTGGACGAAGTGCTGCTCACACCAGCGCCAATGACCTCCAGCATCCACGACGCTGGGTTCTGATCCTTCGGACACGGCGGCGTACCGGGAATCGCATCGAGGTAGTCCACCAACTTGTGGCACTTCTCACCCAGTTCACCCACAAACACCGACTCACCGCCACGCTTCAGCAGCAATAAGTGGTCGAACAGGAAGAAGACGTCCGACGAAGGCTGGTGGATCGTACACACAATGGTACGCCCGCTGTCGGCCACCTTACGTACACCATCCATGATCAGCTTGGCCGAGTGAGCGTCCAAACCACTCGTAGGTTCGTCCAGGAACAAAATACTCGGCTGCGCAGCCAGCTCCACGCCGATCGTTAGTCGCTTCATCTGCTCCTGCGAGCACCCGCGCACGATCTTGTCGGCGATGTCGTGCATGTCCAGCAAGTCGAGGCACTCGTTCACCGTGTCGTACTTCTTGCTGTCCGGGATGCTGCTGTCCTGGCGCAAGAACGCACTGAACGTCAGCGACTCGCGGATCGTCGACGCGTCCGAGTGCACGTCCATCTGCTCGCAGTATCCGGTGGCGCGACGAATAGCCAAGTCGTTCGCTTCGTAACCATTGAGCAGAATCTTGCCAGTGATCTTGCCTCCAGTCTTGCGACCAGCGATCACGTCCATCAGCGTCGTCTTACCAGCACCAGAGGACCCCATCAATGCAGTCAGCGTACCAGGCTCAGCATATCCACTGATGCCTTTGAGCAGCTCCAGCGACTCCTTCGGACTGCCAGGCTTCGGGACAGAGTACCACAAGTCTTGGAACGCGAGTGTCACCGGTACAAACATCTTCTCGCGGGCGGGGACATCCAGTATAATCTCGCGCGTTGGAGAACCAGAACCCGAAAAAGTTCCCGAATGCTTGGGGGTTGTAGCAAGGGCGTAGCTGCTGGAGCGTTCCTCTTCGGCGTCATCGATCTCGTGCTTGGGCTTTAGCGACACAGTGGCTGGTCCATCGTAGCGCTTGTACTCAAGCACAAAGGCCCCCATTCCCATGAAGAAGGCGTAGATGCAGCACAGGTAGATGATGTCGATCCACACCCAGTTGTGCTCGGAGGGCACCGCATACTGCTGCAGCAAGTACTCGCCCATCTTCATGCCATATTCGGAGCAGTAGTCGACTCCATCGTAAACGCACACGTCAAACTTGGCGGCACGGTACTGGTTTACACAAAGAGCTCGTAGTGTCCACGAGTCCGGGACGAACCAATAGACCCAGATCAGCCAGTCGGGGATGACGTTCTTGGCCATCACGAAGCCGCCAAAGAGATTGAAGATCGAGAGCGTGAACGTCGACATGGGCTTGGCGATGTTGAAGCTAGGACAGATCGCAGTCAGACAGAAGAACCACGACGCGTACACGAGGTTGGTTTGGACCAGAAGGATCAGGAAGATGATGAAGTGTCCCGCATGAGGGACCAGTCCAGCCATCCAGTACACCAGCGAGCCGAAGACGATACTCTCTGCGATAGCTTGGGGGATCAAGGACAACGAATTGGCAACGGCGAATGAGGCAGCGCGGTAGAAATTGGCGGATCGCTGTTTGCTTACCTCTCGAGCGGCGTAGAACGTCGGCACCTGTGCAGTCTGGCCCAAGCTCATGAACATGGCCGCCTGGAACAGCACGCCGATCATCATCTGGATGTCGGTCGGGTCGGTCTGGTAGAATACGCTACCGTAGATCAAGCCCATGACCACCGTCATCAACGCTCGAGACTTGATGAAGGACGTGTTTCGACTGGTGAGCTTCCACTGACGCGCCGTCACCGTCTTCGTGTTCTCCCAGAAGCTCTGACGGAACTCCGGCATCAGGTTCATGTGCTCCTCAACATCCTTCACGAGATCGGGGTCTTGAGGAGCCTCAATATCCTGGATCAACTGCCTGTACAGTTGCGATTGGCGCCAGTGCTCCGAGTACTCACTTGCCAGTCGAGGGTGCTTGGTTATCCCAACAGGTAGCTCCACTTGGTACTTCAGCTGCATCTTCGTGCCCAGATCCAAGAGAAAATCGGCAGAATCACGTCGGGGTGGGCACTTGAAGCCCATCGTCTCGAAGTACGGCACAGCCTGCTCACGGGGGCCGTGGTAGATGATCTCTCCCTGATTCAGCACCATGACGTTGTCGAACAGGTCAAAAACTTCCGGTGCCGGTTGAAGCAGCGCGATCACAATGGTCTTGTGCAGGCACTTGGCGATACTACGCTGGGTCGTGATGATGTCGAAAGTCGCTGCGCTATCAAGACCCGTACTGATCTCGTCCATGAGCGTCATGTACTTCATACCAAACTCCATCTCGCCAGTCGTCACGCGCTTCCTCTCTCCACCAGACACACCTCGCAACATGTTGCTGCCCAGAATGGTGTCCTGGCAGGTCTGCAGACCGAGCTGCTCAATGACCAGGTCCGGGAATTTCTCAAAGTATTGTCGGGCCGCTTCGAGGGCCTTGGCGTTCTGCTCGGGAGTGCCGTGACTCAGCATCTCCGCCTTGTGCTTCGACATGCCTCCACCGCACACAGCGTATGCAAACTCCAGCGTCTCGCGGACCGTTTGCGTTGGGAAATGTTTGTCGAATTGCGTCACGTACGCTGAGAACTGCGGGAGCAGCTTGGTGATCTCCTCTCTGGGCACCCCGTTGTATGTCACATCGCCCTCGATCTTGACGTTGCCGCTCTTCGGAAACTGACCAGCCAGTACACGCATGAGCGACGTCTTACCGGACCCAGGCTGGCCAAGCAACAGCGTGATAGTGCCCGGCTTGAAGACGCCGCTGACGTTCTTGATGATCTCCTTCTGCACCACCCGCTTGTTCCACGCGAACTTGGCCAGGCTGCGCTTGATGGTGTTGAGCACCGTGGGCAGCTCCGACTTGGCCGAGATCTCGCCGGTCACAGCGACATTGGCCGTGACGCTCAAGTTCCGGTAGCGCACCTCCATCTGCGGCATCTTCCGTCCGATCGCCGCCTCGAACGTGTCGGCCACGTAGCTGTGCAGCGCCTGGGGGCCGTTGGCCATCATGGCCTTGCCCGACGACAGATCCGCAGGGCGCGGCGGTGATTCGTCTAGCATGGCTCGCGTTGCTGCCTTATTCCAATAGCTCCACCTGCTGTGGTTTGAGGCTCACAAGGCGAATCGCACAATGAGCGAGGAAAAAGTGCAGGTCGGGGCAATTGACACGGCGACCCTGGCCCGCAAACCACGCAGAAAAGATTGCGCGGAGGACATGAGACGGGACAAACTTATATTTTTATCCAATCGTAATGCGTGTTGAGATTGGAGAATAATCATACGCCTATAGAGTTGATGACCTCAGCCAAAAGCTGAGGGGGGGGAGGACATGGGGCAGCACCGCATTGCTGCTGGACGCGCGATGCTGGAAGAGGAAGACGTCTGCCGCTACGTCTGCGTATTGGTACTTGAAAGCTAAGAGTTTTATCTTTAAGACGGATCGGTGGACGCGGTGGCTGCAAACTCCAATCGTTGCAGAGAGCGCGTTCATCAGCGCGCCATTGATACGATGAACACGGTGTCGCAATTGCCGTGGACCTGTAGCTGGCCGTCGTCTTCGAGAATGGAGATGAACGCTATCCTGTGGCCTGTAACGGGCACGTTGAACGTTCGTTCAACCGCGCGACGGGGGCATGGGAGCAAACAGCTCGTAATCTCAAAGGAATGATCATCGTTTTTCAACAGCGTGAAGGCGTTGGTTTGGTTGTATTTTTCAGGACGTTCAAGTGATTAGGTACAATAGCTATCTGAATTGAACTATTTATTACCGAAAAAATGGTCACTTGGTGCCACGCGACTTGCCTTATACATGTACCGTACTGTACGACTACAGCTAGCTTACCGTCGCGTGTGGTTGATGTAGCGTAGCGAGAGCACAGCCAGCAAGCGGAAGATGGCGAGCACGACGAACACGTAGCCGAAGTTGGCCCAGATGTCGTCGTACTTGTACTTGAATACGGACTCGACGTACCCCTTGACCGTGATGTGGTCGATAGTCACGGGCAGGTTTGTCACGGGCTGGCAGCCGATGTTCGAGCCAACGTTTTCGTAGACTTTCAGGGTCTCGTTCCACGTCGGCTCCTCGGGGCAGTCGCAAAACACCAGTGCCGATAGAATCGCGAGTGGGAACCGCTGAGGGGTGATCGTGTACAGCCACTTGTAGCCGCTGGGAATGGACGCGGATGGGGGGTTGAAGCCGGCGAACAGCAGGAAGATCGAGTTGATCAGCACACCGACGATCGCAGACACTTCGATGCTGGGGAACGCGTAGATCAACACTTGTGCCAGGTACGCCTGGGTCAGCACGAAGAGCGACAAGTTGATCCAGTACAGAACCGACGACGCAAAGGACTGGAAGCCGACCATCGGGTAGAAAATCACCGTGAACAACAGGCACGCGAAGAACACGTACGGGATCTCCACCACCGTCGACGCCACGAAGTACCACAGCGAATTATAGGTCTCTGATGCGCGCTCCCGGTAAAAAGCCGCACGGTCCAACGCGGTAATGGGCAGAGCGCCCGTGAAGGTGGCGATGCCCATGAACAGCGTCGTCATGAAGACCATACCCACGCCGCCGTTGATCCCCTGGTACGACACGAACTCCGAGTTGACGAACGTGAGACCCGAGATGATAGCAAGCCCCACGGCGATCACGAAACGCGTCAGGTTGTACGTCGGCGTGCGCCAGTACATGACGATGAAGCGCTGGATCAAGAACCGCATCTGCGTAATAGGATTAGCAGCGCGCTTCTTCTTGAACACCAGCTCGGGCAACTCCGGCGTGGGGCGAGTCAGTCCAGGCTTCTCCAGGTACTCCATCAGGTGCTGCGCCTCCTTGCTCTCCTTGAAGTGCTGCACGAAGTCCGTCACGTCGGTCGGTTGGTGCCCCACTCCAGCGCCAATAACTTCTAGCATCCACGTCGCAGGGTTCTGCTTATCAGGCAGCGGAGTCACTCCCTCGATGGCCTCCAGGTAGTTCACAAGGTTCTGGCACTCCTCGCCCAGTTCGCCAACAAACACCGACTCACCACCACGCTTCAGCAGCAGCAAGTGGTCGAACAGGAAGAAGACGTCCGACGAGGGTTGGTGAATCGTACACACAATGGTACGTCCACTGTCGGCCACCTTCCGCACACCGTCCATGATCAACTTGGCCGAGTGAGCGTCCAAACCACTCGTCGGCTCGTCCAGAAACAAAATACTCGGCTGAGCCACCAACTCGACGCCGATCGTCAGCCGCTTCATCTGCTCCTGCGAACTCCCGCGCACGATTTGGTCGGCGATGTCGTGCATGTCCAGCAGGTCGAGGCACTCGTTCACAGAGTCATACTTCTTGGCCGACGGGACAGTGCTATCTTGACGCAGGAACGCGCTGAACGTCAACGACTCGCGAATCGTCGAGCCTTCCGAGTGGATGTCCATTTGCTCACAGTAGCCCGTAGCACGTCGAATCGCCAAATCGCTGGCCTCGTAGCCGTTGAGGTAGATCTTGCCTTCAATCTTGCCGCCAGTCTTTCGACCGGCAATCACGTCCATGAGCGTCGTTTTGCCAGCACCGGAGGACCCCATCAATGCCGTCAACGAACCAGGCTCAGCGTATCCATTAATGCCCTTGAGCAATTGCAGTGTCTCCTTGCGGTCGTGGGGCGAAGGCACCGAGTACCACAAATCCTTCCACGCGATTGAGCACGGCACGAAGTTCTTCTCACGTGGCGGAACGTTGACAAATACCTCACCCGAATTTCCTCCGTCAGAGCGAGTGTGAGCTGATGAGTTGCCCTTGGGGGTTGCCACCAGAGCGTAGTCACCTCCTCGCTTCTCCGTATCCTGCTCATCCGTCACGGTCTTCGGCAGCAGTTGGATATTTTCAGGCGCTTCGTATCGGTGGTACTCGAGGACGTAGCAGCCCAGCACCATGAAGAAGATGTACGCCACGATCATGAACAGGATGCCGGTCCAGATCCAGAGCGTCTCGGACGGAACGCCGTACTGTGCCAGGTAGTACTCGCCCATATTCTTCCCGTAGTCGTTACAGTAGTTGATGCCGCCGTACTCGCACACATCGTACGCACTTGAACGGTACTCGTTCACCGACAAACCACGAAGACACCAAGCGATCGGGTTCAGCCAATAGATCCAAATCAGCCAGCCTGGAGTTTGGTCCTTGGTGATCACGAAGCCAGCGAACAGGATGAAGAAGACGATCGAGAACGTGGACATGGGCTTGGCGATGTCCAAGTTCGGCGACATGGCCGACAGGCAGAAGAACCACGAGGCGAACACCAGGTTCGTCAGCAGCAGCAAGACGAGGTAGATGATGTACGCCGACGCAGTCGCAGCGAACCCGCACATCCAGTACACCAGCGTGGCGAAGACCAAAATCTCTCCCAACGCCTGAGGCACCAGAGCCACCGAATTGGCGATCACCCACGCGGACGTGCGGTAGAAGTTGGCACCGCGCTGCTTGTAGAAGATGGAGCGAGCCTCCATGAAGGTCGGAATCTGCGAGGCCTGACCGAGTGACAGGAACAAAGTGGCTTGGAAGATCACGCCCAGCATCACCTGGACATTGGTAGGGTCCACGTCGTAGAACGTGCTACCGTAAATGAGCCCCATGATCACGACCATGAACGTCCTCACGCGGATAAACGCCGCGTTTCGCAGGATGATGATCAACTGGCGCCACGTGAGCGTGCGGATGTTCTCCCACAGCGTCTGCCGGAACTCGGGCATCGGGTCCATGTTGTCGCCCACGCGCTCCACGATCTCCTTGTCGATGGGCGACGCCAACTCGTCCACAATGTCCGCGTACAGTGACGACTCGCGGAAATGCTTGGCGAACTCGCTAGCGAGACGAGGATGCTTGGCCATTCCTGGAGGGAGAGCGGCCTGGTACTTGTACTGCTGGTTGGTGCCCAGATCCAGCAGATAGTCGGCCACGTCGCGGCCGTGTGGGCACTTGAAGCCCAGCGACTCAAAGTACGGAATGACCTTGTGACGAGGTCCGTTGTACATCATCTCGCCTTCGTTCATGATGAGCACGTTGTCGAACAGCTCGAAGACCTCGGGCGCTGGCTGCAGCAACGCGATCACGATGGTTCGGTGCAGGTTCTTGGCGATACTGCGCTGCGTCTTGATGATGTCGTACGTGGCAGCGCTGTCCAGCCCCGTACTGATCTCGTCCATGAGCGTCATGTACTTCTGGCCGAACTGCATCTCGCCAGTCGTGACGCGCTTGCGCTCACCGCCCGACACTCCGCGGTGCATCGCGTTACCGATCACCGTGTCCTGGCAGATCTGCAGCCCCAGTTGCTCAATGATCACGTCCGGGAACCTCGAGAACACGGCCTTAGCCGCAGCCAGAGCCTTAGCATTCGCCTCGGGTGTGCCTCGAGACAGCATCTCCTCCCCGTGCTTGGACAGACCTCCACCACAGAAGGCGTAGGCGAACTCCAGCGTCTCACGCACCGTGAGTGTGTGGAAGTGACGGTCGTACTGCGTCACGTAGGCCACGAACTGCGGCAGGCGCTTGGCGATCTCCTTCTGGAGGAGCCCGTTGTACGTCATCTCGCCTTCCACCGTGATGTTCGACTTGACTGGGAACGTGCCGCTCAAGATGCGCATGAGCGACGTCTTGCCCGAGCCGGGTTGGCCCAGCAGCAGCGTGATGGTGCCTGGTTTGAGCACGCCGCTAATGTTCTTGATCACCTCCTTGCGCACCACCTTCTTCTTGATCGGGTTGAGGTTGGCTAGTGCTCGGGCCACGACGTTGTACAGCGTGGGCAGCTCGGACTCGGCCGTGACCTCGCGCGTCACCGTCACGTCGGCCGAGATGGACACGTTGTCGAAGCGCACCTCCATCTGCGGCAGGACGCCGCCCGTGGCCGCCTTGAACGTCTCGGCCATGAAGTTGTGCAGGGCCTCCGGGCCCTGGTTCATCATCGTCTCGCCCCAGTGCACGCTCGCGGGCGTCGTGGGGGTGGACGGCTCCGACATGGTCGTGTCTAGTCTTGTCTTCAGCGCGGACGGAGACTACAGGAGCGACTTGGTCGGCACGACGCCAATTCGGAAGTGAAGGTCGCCAGCCGCCACCACCAGACGCGGCACGTGTGGAGCTGTAGTCGTCGGCTTGCACCCAGTGTTCCCGCCATCGATCGATCGCGTGGTGAGTGTACAGAGTTGAAGGTTGAAGCTGAAGTGGCGCGCGATCAGGATTGCTGATTGCGCGTACCGCCGAAATTTGACCAATGGCGGCCTCCGTGGTCTCGTGTCTATCACCACCGCAACTTGACATCGACGTCGTCGCTAGGCTTGGCTCCCAGGGGTTGCAGCGTGGGGAGATCAATCGCTGCGAAGACTGCTAGCGGAGATTGACGTCGCTCCACAGTTGGCTACAGTCTGCAGCGGCAAAGATGTCTGTGGCGGTAGCTGAACGTGAGACAGGACAGGTCTCCCGTCAGATTATGGCCGACCTGCTTCGGTTGCTGGAAGGCTTGGGGCATGTCCGTCGGCATTACAGTCCTTCACCCGATTCTCAAGCCATCCGTTCTTGGTTGCTGCTGAAAGACCTCAACCACGCTTCATGGAGCCCGCTTTGAACTGCCGAAAACCCTGCGGTAGTCGCGCGATGGCGACTATCGCGATACCAGCAACATTGGAACTGGCTTATGTTGCCAATCAGGTTGCACGCATGTCGCATGATGATGCCAAATGCCAGGTGATCCCACTCTTCAGGATCCGACTTCCAGAAGCCAGACCGTCGGTGTCATGCTGCTCACTGCTCTCAAGCCTCCCAGTCTTGAAGCTTCTTTCTCGCTGCCCTTGATGCATGCAGTCTAAAGCGCGTTATGGGCTGCTCCTCCTGTCTCCGGGCGAAAGACTGCGGTACCGCATCGGTGGCAAGCCCGTGGTAAGCTGCGACAGCTTAACGCGATTAACTGCACCCGGTGGTACGAGGCGCGCTGCCATGCAAAAGACAACACGCGGCGGGATACTCTTCGGCAGAAAGCGGTCTTCATGTCAATGTTGGTCCATGCCAATAACTGCATCTCATGTCCAGACAAGTCGTTTCCAGCATCCCCAAAATTCACTTCACACAACGTCGACGACGCGCACTGCTACTTTCTCCATCCTCGAAAGCCGCTAGTTCGTGCGCAGGCTTACTTGTTGCCATCAGGAACATTGGACCTGCTCATGCGACTGGACGTGCGGGTCTGACGGTGGTTGTTGCTGCAAGTCTCCTGCGCTTAACTTGAGCTAGCGAGCTCGATTGTCATTGTCGACCCGCGCGGCGCGGGCCGCTCGTTTTCGAGCTGCGATGGATTTCAACTCTGGAGCACATTAAATTGCTCGTTCAGCCACTCATGCTGATCGTGCAAGCGATCAATCTTCAGCGACGTTGACAGCGGATTCACTATTGACAGACCCAACCATAGTGATATCAGTCCCCGCAGCACTAGCTGCCACCTCCACAGTTCCCGCATTTGCAGAAACGGCTTCACGCGCTTGCGCCTCTGCAGCTTTCTTAACGATAACGATGGGTTTCTCAGTCGCTGCTGCAGGCGTTCTTCCATCAGATTTTGCAGCTCCATTTGCCGCCTTTGCCACTGTCTGCGATCCACCTCCAACAAGCTCTTCACCAGCCCCATCAGGTGCGATTCAGCGCGACGCACGACCCTCTCCTCCAAGTTCTCCAGTGCCTGGCCCACTCTACCTCCGATATCGCAACAGCACGGGCTCTCTCCTCCGCCACCTCGATACCTTGAACGGTTCGTTATTCACATAGCTCAACGTTAGCTCGTAACAGGTCACGCTCCGAGTCTGCCGCCTGCAGCACTTCTCAGTAGAGTGTCATTAATCCGCTCCTCCATCGCCCTGCAAGCTGCGTTTTGCTCTGCCCGAGCTTCTGCCTACACTGGCGTCGTGCAGCGTCGTAAGCCCACGCGACGCTCCAGCGCCGTGGGGTCTCCGTAGGCTTGATGGATAGCGCGCACGAGCGCCTGGGTGCGCGCCTACGCCTCAAGCCGCGTCTGGGCTACGCGCTCCTCCGCGAACTGCTTGTGATGCGCGTCCTGACACGCCTGGCGGTCGGTCAACACGCGTGCACTTCTGCCACGTTCTTCGAATTGGAGACCTAAAGGTCGCTGAAATATTACGGTACTTTTCTGAAAATGAAAATGAATTTGAACTTTGCGATCATGTAACTTCAATATTGATCTCCTCCTTGCTTTTCTTCTGGTTACTGACAGCCAAGTTACAGACATGCGCAACGTGGTCCATCGAGCGGTACCGTATCAAAGTCGTTCTCAGTCAGCAGGTTCCGTTCTTTCTCCATGAAAATGCAGCTTGTCAATCCGCCAGTAGTGTATAGATCCTGCGATTTTTATTCAAGAAACCATCGCGCAATTTAACAATACCATCATGGTAGTGCTAGCAGATACAGATAACGTTAGGGAAACCTATAGAACAGCATCAACCCAGTCAGTTCCTGTCCCCGACATTTCTTTCTTCTCATTTTTTTCCTTCTCGATTATCAGCAAGGTTTTGAGCGGATGAAAACGACGTACAAGGTCAACGAAATCTACTTTGGAGAGATTTGTTGGCGAATGAAAGGGACGTTCACGTATTGGTGGTGAGATAAATGCTGGGTCTCCGATGGAAGGTGTTTTCAGTCGCTGCAAGGACCCGTTCTTCTCGCAACTTTCAGCGGTTGAAGACGTGAGTGGTTGGCTTAACTGCGGACCTGCTCAGCCACTACAAGCACTATCAGCCAAGGACCCAAGTACGACCAAGAAATATGCAGCCGTCACCGGTACCCCTGGGATCGGAATATCGGTGTTCTTGTATTATGCGATGTGGAGGTCCTATGCAGGTGACTGTGCTTCAGATTTGGTGTTGAAAGTAATTGCTACAACCAAGCGGATGGAGTGAAGATGCGGGAACTTCTTCACGCAGCTGAATGCAACCGGAAGACACGATTTTTTTGCAGCTGCGTTTTCGAGGATATTATACTTTGAAGTAGTAATGGATCGACATGAGGAAGGTGGAGAGTTCGAGTATCGAAAACATGCGTTACGGGCTCACCGCCGATGGAAACATTCAAGGAAGCGACACAAGGTAGGCGAACGATTTCAATTCCGGCGGGAGACGGTCTCCATCGTGATGAATCATTCGGTCTGAACAAGCCTACTGAGTATGTAATACCGTTCATGTGCTCCATTTTTCTTAGTATATAAAATCGTTAATATATTGTTTGCTTCGCTTTCCTGTTTATTGTCGAAGTTCAGGTAAGCATTATTGCATCGGTAAGTGTCGATGACTGGCATCCATCCTACAACGATGTGGGACGGAGTGAACTACCGCGGACGCAGATCGAATGCAATATGTTGATTCACAGGGTATCAAAAGGGTTCGCTTGTTGAACTACAGTAGTGACGGATCCTAAGAGCTGACACTGCTGGCACTGCGCTTCTGACCGATGGTTGTGGTCGTCGTGGGCTGAGGTGGGACCGATGCGGCAGGTTCGATAACGTAGATGCCTCCACCGAGTCCGCCGATGCTTACCATGTGCTCAGCCACAACGCGGAATCGCAGGTCCTTGACCGCACCCTTGAACAGCTTCTTGGACATGACCAGCAGCACTGCAATAGAGACAAAGCGATGTTAAAAATTAACAGCCATAACATACCAGCACACTGTTTATTCGGTTCCTACCTGCTCGTCCATCAGGCCGCAGCACGCGAAGAAGCTCCTTGAACACCTTGGGGTACATCTAAAACACCAGCAATCGAGCCATTGAGCACATGTCATACTCTGAACGCACTGAAAGCTTGAGACAACGACGAACCTTGTTGTTCTGGCGCTGGTTGCCGCAGCGAACACCGAACGGCATGTCGATCATGATCCTGTCGATACTGTGACTGCGCAGGGGCAACCGCGTGCTGTCCCAGCGAGCAATGTCCACGGGGCGAGGACGAGTGACAGCATTTTGGCCGGCTTTGCCCGACGGCAGCTCGTCCAGTTCACCGCCGAGAGCATACACGCCGTCGTTCGTGAAGTCAGCGGAACAGATCGGAAGAGTGCCGATGCCGCACATGGAGTCCAGCACCACGTCGCCGTACTTGTGCTGCGCAAGCTGCAGCATCAAATACGCCGTGCTGGGACGCAGCGTCGAGACGTACTGCGAGTCGGCCAGCGCACTGCGGCTTTCATTCGCCAGTCGGTTGCGGAACTGGATCTTGCGCGGGTCGGCCAGCGCGATGCCCGCCACCATGAACTTGTAGAAGATGACCACGACCACCTCCACGTCGAACTCGGTCAGGTTCACGCCCCAGCCGAACTTCTCGATCACGCGCGCGCCCACTTCTCCGGCCACCACCTGCGAGTTGTACGCGTGCTTGCCGTCACGCACGCACGAGCCGCGGAAGGTGATCTTGTCGTCCTCCACGGGGCGCACGGCGTGCTGCTTCCAGAGCTTCACGGCCGAGTCCCAATCCGCCTCCACCAGCAGTTGCTGCACCGCATCACCACAATATTTAGCCCCAAGCTACCGACACAGCCTAGCCCACTGCTACCAATCTACGCACCCCAATCTGCTTGACGCCAGCGTCGCTCTCCGTGTCGATCTCGTCGCTCTTGGCCAGTAGCGCCAGCGTCGCCTGCACAGACCGCAGCTCCTGGACCTCGGCAGCCGACGACTTGGTGCGCAGAATGATCTTGCCCACCGCAGCCTGGCCCTGCATCACCTGCATGTACGGCGGCCGAGGGTTCTCCTGGACGCTGCATATCTCCAGACTCTCCACCTACACACACCAACCAATCCATCAACGCCGCTAGGTCAACTAAAAGCTTCATAGCAACGGACTCACTATAGACCACTAGCGCGCGCACCTGCAGCTTGGAGCGGATCTCCTCCTCCACGAGGAACTCGAGTCCGCGCAGCACCAGCAGTAAGTACGTCGACACCTCCTCACTCATCTTCCACCAGTCTTGTGGTCTCTATAGTGAGACCAAGTCAACAGCCGTTACTTCGTAATCAGACTAGCGCGATCTGAGTCCAAAAAAGTCCGACGGAGCACCTCGTCGAAATGGACCCGACCAAGCTGCCGCTGTTCGCCCGCGGGCGGAGTATGCTGAGCGAGGCGCCGTCTCCCACAACTAGACGGCGGTTTGCCGGCTTCCTGGACACTGGGGCGTTGTCGGAGGAGTCGCAGACGCAGTCCCCGTTCGCCTTCTCGCAGACTTCGAGTCCCGCGCAGCAGAATCCGTCGCCTGGGAGACGAACTCCATCGATGCGACGCCGATCCGCTCTCTCGGACGCAGATTTTGACTGCAACAATGCAAGTGACAGGAGTTTGGTGCGGATTCGATGCAATTCGCGGCCCTTTGGGGTGCGATTGGCGCTCGAGAGGGGGCAGGTCGTGGTGCACGGGTTCGAACGCAGTGTGGACAAGGGCAAGAGAGGGCCCCCGGGGGACGTGGAGAGGTCGGGGATGGTGCAGGTTGGTGACGTGTTGGTGGGCGTCAATGGACAGATGAGGAGGTTCTCAACGCTAGAAATGGCGCAGATGATGCTGGCGAGTGTGGAGATGCCCGCAGAGCTCACGTTCCGACGCGTGCTGGTGGTCAAGGAGACGCTGGGCGAGTACACTGAAACGCACATTGCTCGGTATTTAGTGTTGCAGGAGAGTTTGTTGGTGAGTTCACGTAGCGTTCGAGATGCGGCGTTGTTGGTGCAAGCGTGCATTGAGGTGTTCGGTGAGAGTAAGTCGACGGTACCGTTGGAGGACTACATCGATCACGTAGAGCAAGTGGTGCTCCCGTCGCTGGGCATTTTGTCAGACAACGTGGCGTATGACAGGAAGAGCAGGTTTGAACAGATCAAGCAAGTTATGGAAACGGTGCATCAGCGTGTGGACGCTCGCAAGAAGAAGAAGGTGAAGGCGTGGAATGCGGCTAAGAGCTCGAACTACCGACGTATTGAGATCTTGGCCAGGCAGCGCGCTAGTATCAAGGACAGACTTGAAAAGATGCGTGAGAACAAGAAGGATCTGCGACCAGAGAATCACACTCTGTGGTCGGAGTACATTGAACTGCGCCACCTTTTCACGCAACTGAGTGAGAACGTGGAGAAGTCCAAGCAAGAGCATTACCTACCGGATTTTGAAGGATACTCGCTGCGCTTTGGGAGTGACGGCATTTATGTCGGCGTCGGGGATATCTGGATCCCAGCTTTCCACGCCAAGTTCTCGATCGAGACGCGGTCGACAGCGCCTCACTTGTCCCTGCATATCTCGACGCCCTCCACACATGGCCTGAAGATCCGCGTGATGAACTTTACACTGGCGACTGAAGGACGTTTGCCGAGTTTCCATTGCGATGAGTTGAATGTCGAGGCGCAGCTTGTGGCTGACATCCCACTCGTGTTTGACTCGATATCGGGGTGGACTGTTCCGCAAGAGGAATTGGACGTCAAGCTGATGAGTTTCGTGTATTACGAGAGAGATATCAACTCAACGAAGCGTGGCAAAGACCACGATACGATCATGAAGATGTTTATCAACCGCATGCTGCCTTCGGTCGTGAGAGATGCTGCTCAGCGGCTACTTTGCGTCGAGCTAGGGCCGCTAATCCAGCGTCGCGAGGCTCAGGTCGTGCTTTCCGGCGAGATCAAGATCAACGGACGAAAGCTGGCGGTGTACGATGCCGCGTTGAACAACTCGAACTCGGAGGCTAAACGCGCTACAGATCAAGAGTTATCGGAGACGGCGCGTGAGATCATGGCCATCTCAGACGACGAGGCCGAGGTTTTGTTCACCACCTTCAAGACATTTGTCGATACGCACAACAACAACAAGACTCTGTTTGGCAAGGTGGAAACGCCGCGGTTGTGCATCCGCAACCTGATCAGCTACTTCGAGCAGTTCCACCAGACACCGCATTTAAAGGCGCTGGCGAGTGAACTCTGGGGGCAGAGCATCCACTTGTTGTCAGCGACGTCGGACTCGCCGTCTCGTAGAGATCCAGGATCGTCGTCTCCCTTTGCCTCGATCATCGACACTATCGAGCAGATCAAGGAATACCCCGTGGACGTGTCCATTTCGCTGGTGGATGTAACGTTACGCCTTGACCTGTGTGAGGGAGCTTCGACCTACTATATGGCGCTGCAACGCATCATTCGCAGAAGCATGGATACGAGCTCGGTGGGGCTCGCCAATCTGGCCGAGCTGCGTGACGGTACCTACCTCCAGAACAAGCTGGCGCGGCTGGACAACCGCTATGAGAAGGCGACGAAGCTGCTCTCATATGTCACCACCAACGTTGATATGCTAGGCGTTATTTTCCGTGGTGTGTTTCCGAGTGGATTCATGAGCCGGTTGTTCGTTGAGGCGCGAGACTTTGCTGGTAAAGGCCCATGCGCCGGGTCGGTCACGATCCCTCTCACGGATTTGGCAGCCTTGTCTTCACGTGACGGAGTACCAATTACTCCGCAAGACGTGAACGATCCTGCACCGTTGACCGTGACCAGAACCCACGAAAACGGAGCCTTAGTGCTGTCAAGGTTTCTGCTCGACTCGATCCAGAACAATGGCCCAGACGACGATGTGGAACTGCCGAGCGATCGCTTGAAAGTTGCCGTGAAAAACCCATCGGTGCGCGTGCTCTTCGAGGTCCCATCGGACGTATCCCAGTTGGAGCCCGGACAGACGCTCACTCCGTTCTCGGTATCGGTGGTCACTGATGAATCGAACGAACCGCCAAAACTCAAGGTCGAGACGGGAGACTTTGGCAAGTGTCAGTACTCCGCCCAGAGCATTACACTGAGCGGAACGGTGTGGCAGTTCTTGAAGCGAACACATGAATCAGCCGATGATGTCCTGCGCTCGCAAGAGGCTGCAACAACCGACGACACATCGACCCCAACCAACACACCCAGAGGGTCCCCAGGTGCAGAAGAAGAGAGCAGCATTTGGGACGAGTACCTCGAGTCGCCGTTTTTCAGCCTCCGTTTCCACTTCATCACGTCGTGTCAAGTGGCTCGCGATCACGTCTTCTTGAGCATCGGCAGCGCCTCGCTGACGGAGCCGAAGGTCGCGCAGCTCAAGCACCGCGTTTGCCTCGGGCAGCTGCTGCAAGACCTCGACATGCTCAGCGCCGTCGACTCGAACGCGTCCAGGAGGAAGGCCGGCGCGAGGTTCCAGCACGCGCTGCACCAGCGAGCTGTCGACGCTGACCGGCATGGCTCGTCCTCCGTGTCTAACTACTCGCAGAGGCAGACCATCTTCTCGCAGTCGAGTTTCACCTCCATCGACGACTTCGACGGCACGAGCGAGCCAGCGTCCGTGTACGAGTCGGAGTTTCACGACAGCGACATCCGCACCCCACGGCAATTTTTCCAGCGTGAGGCCGTGGACAGCACTGCAGTTTTTAGCGAGGAAAGCCAAGCGACGGACTCGGATTCGCTGCCACCTCCAATCCAGCCCAACGTGCGCTCTGTAGACCGCCAGACGAACGCGCTCTACTTCTGATCACCGTACTAAGTACTCTGTAATTTCGTCCTAAAGTTTTGATCGTCTCAACTGTCAAGCTGGAATATTGTGCGTAAACTATCAGCAGTGAGGTCACCAGTAACAAAAGTTTGGCTGGTCGGAGCTACTGAGCGTAGCTCACCAACATTTTTTTTTATCTCTGCTAACCGACACCTTGGTCAGCTGTGATAGTGAGACCGCAACTGCAGTCGAAATTTCCACGTTGAAGTGGCCGGGCCGAGCTGCACCGCTGGCTGCACTGCACTGCACGTTGGCCACTGCCGCTAAGCTGACAGTTCTCTTCGCCATGGTCCACCCTGTTGGCAAGGCGGACCATGCGCATGTCGCCACAGCCTCATGCCCCTTGGCACCGTTACTGCCAGACGCACGCTGTCCCAATGCTTGCGTCGCAATAAGCCGGGATCACTTTTCCGCCCAGAGATTGGCTGAAATATTGAATTCCTATTTTCAACCAGTCGTAGAGCCCCATTTTCACGTTCTTTTCCTCCCCTGGCCCGCTGGTTCATTAGCCTTCCTACGGCCTTGCCCGCAAGGAGACGTGCGTTCCCTCGCCTCGCTGCAGCCATGTACAGCCAGCGGCGACCCGCGCCCGACTCGACGTACGCGTCCCAGGCGGCGCGATGGAAGCAGGGCTTCAAGGCGCCGGCGCAGCAGCCCGCGCAGCAGCAGACGGACCTGGAGAACGCGCTCGTGTCGGAGCTCTGCTCGTCCGTGGGCTCCTCGTCCTTCCCGCCGCGCGAGGTGCTGCACAAGCTGCTGCGCTATCTGCACACACTGGACCACGACGTACGCCCTGCTGTCTTTTTTTTTATTTTAAAGTGGCTACTAATACAGTTTATCTGTTGTGCAGTACATTTGCGAGCTGCTGGACGACAAGTTCGAGAGTCCGCTGTGGCAGGTGAAGGCCAAGGCTTTGTCCGTGCTGAGCGCGCTGCTGGGTAGTGCCGAGGCCGAGTTCTACAAGCAGTACTACGGCGGCCGGCTGGACCTGCTGGAGGACCTGCGCAATGCCAGGAAGGACATGCTGCGCAAGCGCGCAGACAAGGTGTACCTGCTGCTCAAGGACTACGTGCCGCCCGACGAGGAGAGTCCGCTGGAGATGATGCGCCGCATGCAGGAGGAGGAGGTGGAGGAGGCCGAGGCCAGAGCGGCGCAGACCCCCGAGATGAACACGCTTATGCACACGTCACCCATTGTGGCGTCGCAGCAGACCCCACACGACCTGATGATGGACATGAACGGCTCGCCGCGCAGCAGCAGCGCGCCGCTGCCTGCCCCTGCGCCGCAAGAAGGCTCGGCGTTCAGCTTTTTGACGCCTCAGCCACCGCAGCAGGAGTACGCACCTGCTCAGATGGCTGCTGAGCCTTTGACGCCCCCTGTCAGCAACTCGGCGTTCGGCTTCCTGTCGTCTAATGGCGGCGAGGTGGACTCACCGCCGTCAGCTGCCGTGCCAGCGCCGCCGGCCTCGGGTGGCTCGGCGTTCAGCTTCATGGCAGCAGCTCCTGTGCAGAATTCTGCCCCGCCCACTGCTATGCCTGCGCCAGCCATGCCGGTACCCAGTGCGCCGCCTCTATCGTCGGACTCATCGAGTTTCAGCTTCTTGAACCAGAGTCCTGGTGAGAAAAGCGTCCATGCTATCGAGCATGGCATTCCGTCGCCGTCGCCGGCTGAAAATGCTTCGGCTTTTGCTTTCATGGGCGGGCTGCAGCCTCAGCAACATAAGTCAGCTTCCGCCGGTGCACCCACGCAGACACCGGCAGCACCTGTGCTCCAACGCCGCCACACTGTTTTCGATACTCTGCCGGAGCCAACGCTATTGCAACCATCCCAAATGATTGAAGTGGAGAAGGCAGAGGAGGAGAAGGAGGAGGAACCCGAGATGTCGGACCCGATTCATGATGCCTTCGAAGGCTTGGATGCTAATGACGGCGCCCAAGCATTGGATTCGTTTGACGCTTACAAGCCGACGTCGGACGCAGTGCATGGTGGAGTCGAGAGCGATATCCCAGAGCCCACGCAGTCTAACGAGCCATTGCGAGAGGTGATCCTGGAAATTGAGGTGCCGCCAGGACCCATGGGCGTGATGCTGGACCGTACTATCCCCGATATGACCGTGATCGAGCGATTCGTGCCCCTGCCAACTGGTGGACGAGGTTACCTTGAGCTCCACCCAGCTATTTGTCCGGGTTGTGCTCTGATTAGTATTAACTCCATCTACGTGGAGAACAAGGGACTAGCCGAGGTGGGTCCCATCTTAGGCTCTCTTGCCAACGCCCCCAAGCTGCTACGTTTCAAGAAACTCATGACCCAGGGTCGTACCGCTAACCCATCGACACTTCTGGTGCCTTATGTTCCTCCCCCACTGGAGGAGGAGGAAGTCTGCACAGCTGATGTAAAGAGTGTGGAGGAGGACCAAGCCCAACCCGAGTCGGAGGATATTCACAGTCCAGGAAGCTCAAGTGGTGAAGCGTTCATGACACGTTTGAACGGATATAGCAGTAGCCTGAGCGAGATCGAGGCGAAGCTGAAGGAAATCATCCGTCGGGAACACGGTGGGCAGCCCATTGTGGACCGCCGCAACCAACTTGCACAACTTCACGGAACAGTGGAGAAAATCCAGACACAAGGCATTGACTCGGTCATTTTCGGGGACCACCGTCCGCCTAACTACGAAGAAGTGAAGCAGTTCCGGTCAACACTCGTGCGTAAGGCAGACGAGCTGGCTCGGCTGATTCAGAGCACTGCAAGTTTAGATCCTCCGCCAGCGTACAGCACCATCACTGCATCAGAAGAGGAGAAGCACCCCGTGTCCGCGTTTGCATTCGTCGGAGGGGACTCACACAGCACAGTGAACGACCCGCCGCTAGGCATCTCACAGCTGCAAGGCGACTCGGGTTTCAAGTTTCTGAACGCCGCCGATGTCCACGGAGGAAACGTGGTTGTCACACCGGCAGCCCCCGTGCACGCAGACAATTCGTACGGCTTCAGCTTCCTTCGTGACAATGCACAACAACCTGCAGCTGCAGCAGCGGCTGCTGCTCCGCTTACCGTTAGTCAAGCCCCGACGAGCCCGTCATCCAGTTTTGGTGTGCTGTCGACGGATGGAGCAAACCCGGTAGAGGCGACTGCGAATGTGTTTGCCGGACTCAATCTGAAGGACGACACGCAGCACCAGCAGCAGCAGCCAGCGAGACCAGCGCCTGCACTGTACGACACATTAACCAAGAGCAGCCACGGCCGACCCATGGGCCTCAGTGACCTGGAGGCGTCGCTGCGCTCGACGGCGTCAAGCAGACCGCAAGTCCCAGCCATCGCCGAGTCCACGCAGTCGTCCTTCGGGTTCATGTCCACGATCAACGGCGATGACCACCCGGTGTTCGACAGCAGCTCCACCAGCACAGAACCGACTTCCCCCACGGCCTTCGGCTTCATGCGGGGCAGCAACACGTCCTCCACGACGCCCACCGTGGCCTCGTCGACCATCTCGCAGGCCCAGTCGCAGCGCAGCGTCCTCCAAGAGCCAGAGCCGTCCATGTTCTCGTTCATTTCCAACTAGCTTTAGTCAGTGCCCGCCGTGGCATTCAACAGAGACACCACGCCTGTAGTAAAGTGCACCTTTCAACAAGTGCGAGGACCAGTAGCCATTTCTACATGCCTTGCATTGGGGGTACCCTATGATTCAGTCCTCGACGACGATGGTGCTGATTGACAAAAGCAGTTAACCACCGCTCCACGGATTATGCATGGCCTGTGTCAAAAGTGGGTGGATTAGTGCGATTTTCATTGGCCAGTCACTTCAGCTTGTCGCGATAGACCAGAGGTCTCTCGTACTATATTGTAAAGTACGAGAAACCGGTGTCACTTGGGTTGCTGGCAGCGCCGGTGGTGTGCTTGTTGAATGACCGAAGGTAGTGAGGGGTGGTTGAGGTCTGAGACCGTGATGCCTTTGACTATGATGAAGAGGAAATAGAGTTACAGTGCTGCTACAAACTATAGACGCACTCACGAATATGCTGTAGCAACCTGAATATTATATTTTTTAATCTGATGTTCTGGTCAATACGAGCTAAAACCAACCTGATTAGAACCCACTATCGCTCTTGTGGCCGAGTCCGCAAATTAAGAAGTGTAGAAAATTTTGACAAAACCGGGGGTGTCCTAAACTATAGACGCACTTTGACCAAATGTGTAATTTTTCAAACTTAAGAGCTCATTTTTGCAATTGCTGGACATATCCTCTATTATGGAGCCAAAAGCCACCTCTACGCAAAATCTGCGCGCTCAAAACATTTTTTCTTGCGTCGTGGGGGTTCCTACACATGCCAAAAAATATGAACCCATTTTGTATGGAGATGCGGACTCGGAGAGCTCTAGAAATGCATGGCAACGTAGATTTCATAACCTAGCTGGTCTAATCTCTTTATTCACGTCTTGGCAACACACGCATACGCCCAAAAGTGATAGTCTATGTAGATTCTTCGCCCAAACCTCGGGGGAGAAACCGGCATCATAACTCAAAGTTGCTACACTTAATGTTTGTATGGGCAGGATGATTTTGGGGGTGGTTTTCGAGATAGTCAAATTTGCCGGAGGTTTGGGCGAAGAATCTACATAGACTATCACTTTTGGGCGTATGCGTGTGTTGCCAAGACGTGAATAAAGAGATTAGACCAGCTAGGTTATGAAATCTACGTTGCCATGCATTTCTAGAGCTCTCCGAGTCCGCATCTCCATACAAAATGGGTTCATATTTTTTGGCATGTGTAGGAACCCCCACGACGCAAGAAAAAATGTTTTGAGCGCGCAGATTTTGCGTAGAGGTGGCTTTTGGCTCCATAATAGAGGATATGTCCAGCAATTGCAAAAATGAGCTCTTAAGTTTGAAAAATTACACATTTGGTCAAAGTGCGTCTATAGTTTAGGACACCCCCGGTTTTGTCAAAATTTTCTACACTTCTTAATTTGCGGACTCGGCCACAAGAGCGATAGTGGGTTCTAATCAGGTTGGTTTTAGCTCGTATTGACCAGAACATCAGATTAAAAAACATAATATTCAGGTTGCTACAGCATATTCGTGAGTGCGTCTATAGTTTGTAGCAGCACTGTATGGTGAAAGAGACCCGAGGGTTTCTCGGAACTTCTCCTGCATGCGTGCAGCCTCCTTCGTTGGCTGCAACCAGTGTAGTCAAGAGTAGTCAACGGTTTTGTGGCTCGAGGTGCTTTCCCCTACATCAACACTTGATAAACAAGTATACAATCCGTTTTTCTCTCGAAAGACTCAAGTCATTTTGGTTGCTTTGCTTACTACTCAGTATTATCAAGCCACTGTTCACCTGGAAGCAGGCGAGATTCACGTGGCACAGTGCTGTAAGGAGTCCGGCGTCTCCACGACGAGCGAGACGACGAGTACGGCCGAGACAGCAGAGGGCGGTGTTGCAGTTCACGGCCGAGTGGGACGTTAATCCAGCAGATCGCGCGGTCGGCGGCACGACGAAGATCTGGACCTCGGGGCCTTCGGACCCCACGAACGCTGTGAGCTCAACGGATCGAGCTCACTTACGAATTGGCCGGCTGGCGAGCAACCGGACAACTTAGACAACGCGTGCTTGGGAGCAAACACAACGGACGGACGGACGGCAAGCGAGGCGTGGCGCAGAGTCACGGACGACCTCGGTGGACGGCTACACGCAGTGGACGACGGCGGAGTGACGGACAGGAGACACGTGGTCTCCGACGGCTGCGACGAGTAGGGCAGGCGCGAGTGGGCGTACGCCCAAGTGGCTAGAGACGGCGTAAAGGACGGAACTCAGTTCGTACACGGCAAGTAGACGTGTATTGTAGTTAGACGGTAGCAGATACCGCGACTAGTTTGCCTAAATAAAATAGGTGCGGCTGTCAGTCGGACACCCACCGGCGCGGTGCCGTACGTTGTGGCATCGACGGCCAGACGGACTTCAGACCGCATCAGCACGGTCGCGACCAACCCCAAGCGTGTGGGGCTAAACACGTTGCATGGTGGTCATACAGGGGCCTAGTCATCGACGTAGACGCAGCCCACGACTCACGAGGACGCTGGAGGACGTCACCATGGCGAGAACGAAGGTCGTGGAAGTCGTCGTGCAGTCGGCGAAGCGTGCCACACGGAATCAGCCAGCGGATCAGACTCAGATGATGGTTCCGGCGCTAGCTGGAGGAGCCAATCCTGGAAGGTCAGAGAACGACGGCGAGGACGAAGAGACGAAGGAGAGCAACCCCTTCGGCGAGAACAACCCAAGCGACGAACCCGACGAGCGCGCTGCCGACGACGCACCAAGCGAGACGCAGGAGGTGCCAGCCAGCACCAACGACGGCGGCGCTGCGATGGCCCCGCTGACGGCTCTGACGGCCGCGCTGCAGCAGATGGTGACGACGATGACCCGGATGGACGCTAGGCTGGACCAGCTGAGCACGACGGTGACGACCCAGGCGCAACCCCAGACGCCCACGGATTCCGACGCGCAGGTGGCGACGACACAGCGGACAGCGGCGCCTGTGACGAATCCGCCAGCTTCAACGAGTGCGCCACAGCCACCAGCAGCGCCACGGCAAGATTGGCCAGCTGCCACGCACCAACAGGGGGTGCTCGAGTCGCGCGATGACGACGGCGACGACCGCGACAACAGCGACGATGAAGACTCGTCGAGCTCCAGCAGCGACGACGATTCCAACGGCGATGACGGCGATGACGGCGATGGGCGACGCGGACGACGACAGCCCGTGACGCGCCCAGGCGACGGTGACTTCCATCGCAACCAGCGCCGAACCGTACACAACCTGGACCTGCCGACGTTTCTGCCGACGCCGCAGACGTCCGTGACCACGTGGATTGCGCGCGTAGACTTGGCGTTGGAAGGAGAAAGGCTATCTGGACGAGGCGACTGGACGGACCAGGAGCTCTACTACATCTTGGGGAACAAGTTGCAGGACAGCGCTGCCCGCTGGTGGGTTCAGCTGGACCGCAAGTTGCGCGACCGCGAGCGCACGTGGTCGAGGCTGAAGTCGTCGTTGCTCCGGCGGTGTGGCGAGCGACCCGCCAAGGCCATGGCCGAATGGCGTGTTGGTCAGCGACGCATGATGCCAGGCGAAACATACGCCGACTTAGCAGCTGCTCTGCGAGATCTGTGTGGCAACAACAGGATCCGCGAACGTGTATTGTTGGCACAATTCTACCGTAGTTTGGATCGCACGACCCGACTGCTGGTGAAGCAGAGGCCGAAGCCCGAAACGCTGGAAGAAGCCGTGGACAAGGCGACCGAAATCAACGATCCGATTGACAATGTGGCCCAGGGCATGGAGAACATCGGTCAGGCCTTCGTGACCGCTCCTGATACCTATGTCGTACCCGCGAACGGCACCACCGGGCACATGGCGCTGATACCAGGTGTCGGCAGTACCGACGTGGCGGAAGAGGAGAAGCTAGCGTGCTTCACCAATTTGCGCGGCGTCTACAACAAGTTCCTCGGGTTATGGGAAGCCCCGAAGGGCAGAGTGTGCGTCGCAGCACCCGCTCGGCGTCGAGCTCCGCCACCACGTGCGCGACTTCATCATCGCCACGCTTGCCCTTGGCCTTCTCATGCGCCCGCTGCACTCGCAGCCGTTTCGCGGCAAGCTTTGATCGCTTCACGGCCATGCGCACCTTCGCCACGTTACCCAACTTCCCCATCGCCTCGTCCGTGAGCTCCATACCGAGCTTGAGTGGCGAGGTCTCCATACTTGTCGTCTCCGTCGTCATCGTGGCCGCCATGCCGCCTTCCTCAGCCAGTCGCACCTCGTCCGTGGTCTCGCCGCCTTCCTCTGAGGGTGGCACCTCGTCAGTGTTCACAGGGTAGGCTCGGTGCCGTCACCGGGCTCTCGTCGGTCGCTGTCATCTCCGTCGTCACCATCGTCGTCTTCTTGGCCGAGGACTTCGTCACGACGCCGCTGACTTGGTCGGCCACTCCGTCATCGTCCACCCGGTGTACGTAGCGCAGTGTGGCCATGGCGGGCCTCACCGTGCTAACGTACCGCTCCGCTCGCTCGCTCTCGCGGGCCGCGAGCTCATCATTCAATTGAGCAGCGACATCTCTTCTCACTGCTGCCACGCTCCCGTCCTTCGACACCACTTCCGTGCTGTTCGTCACCTTGTCCTTGTCGGCCGCCACCATCGCCGGCACCGTCGATATGTTCGTCATACACGCCGTATCACCGTCCATTGCTGCCGTCGTCGACAGCTGGGGAGTCCGTCGTATCGCCGAGCGTCGTATTCCCCCTACGCCGCTCGCTCTGCGTTTTCCTGCGCCTTCGACTCTTGACGACGCTTGGCGAGATACTCGTCATTACGAGCTCGTGCTTCGTCATCAGGGCATCCACGGGCGATGTGGCCCAGCTGATTGCACGCGTAACACTTGACTTCGACGAATCGCCGTGGGGCTGCTGCCACCTCCGTTGTCGTTCGAGGCACGTTCACCTCCTTGACCTGACGTATCACGGCTTTTGGCCGCCTGGTTACAAGCAAGGGTTTCTTAGGGGGTGGGGCTTGGACAGCTTCCGCTTCCTGGTCGTCCTCGCTCTCCTCCTCGTAGTCGTTCTGGGCGGCCACCGCTATGTTCACCTTCGCTCTCTTGTCGGGCTTCGTCGTCGATACGCGCTTGGTCACCGTCGGAGCAGCCGTCGTAGCCGATCGCTTCCGTGGCAGCGGAGCCCACATGTGGCCGTTCACAGCGGCAAGCTGACGAGGCGCGAGACGCGCTTGAAGCACGGCGACAGCTGCAGTCTGCTGATGACGAAGTGCGTTCTGACGAACGAGCCCGCGTGAACCTGGTGCGGCACGACGGCACCACCATGGACGAAGAAGCCAACGGCGACGGCGCGGACGTGACAGCCGGCGGCGGACTGCCCACGGCCGAGATGACCGTCGACGTCACGCCACAGCAGGTGAAGATCGATAGCGGGGCACGCTACTCAGTCGCAGGCACGGACTGGATGGCCCGTGGCGAACGAAAGCGAGCTGACGCTCCCGTGGCGTATGTTAAGGTGATTGGCGGCTTTTTGTTGGACGTGCTCGGTGTGTGGACGTTCGAGATGGTGAACGTGTACGGGCAGAAGGTGACGATCGAGACATGCATCATCGAGGGATGTACGAGTGAGTTCCTCGTAGGTGTTGACTTTCTTGGTGGTCGTCGGGCGACCATGGACTTTGATCGTGGCGAGGTACGGTACACTGAGCGTGGCCGTGACGTGATTATTCCGTTTCGAACGACGGAAGCGAAGGATGACTCAGCGGTGGCAGACGTAAGATTGGTTAGCGCCACGAACTTGCAGAGACGTGCCGTACAGACGGTGGAAGTGGCGATTGCAGCACCTGATGGTGAGGAAGGCATGTTTCTACCTACTGTGAACAATGGAGTAGTGCTGTTGGCGGCGGCGGTGACAAAGGTGGAGAAGAGCAAAGCTCTGATCCCCGCGATCAACACGTACGGCGGGCGCATCAAGCTACTTAGCAGGAAGGAGTTAGGCGTGTGGGTACCTATTAATCAAGACATTGAGCTCTTGGCGATGCATGGAGAGCTACAACCTGAGCGGGTGCAGGCGTGGTTGGATGAGTTGGGCGACCCTTGGACGACGAACACGACGTGGACATCGGTGCGGAGGAACCCGACGCCCGTGCCCTTATCCTACGATTGTTACGAGCCTATCGCGACCTAGCTAATGCACAGGGCGAGTGTCCACCTGCTACGACACTCAACGTTGAACATCATATTGACACTGGGGATGCCGCTCCCATAATGATGAGACGAAGGCGACAGGCGCAGACGGAGGACGCCATCGTGGACAGCAACGTGGACGCTATGCTATCAGCTGGAGTGATTGAGCACGGCGAAGGAGCCTGGGGCTTCCCCGTCGTGCTTGTTCGCAAGAAGGATGGGTCAGTACGGTTCTGTGTGGACTATCGCGCCCTTAATAGCGTCACGCGTAAGGACGTCTACCCATTGTCCCGCATTGACGAGACTTTTGAATCGCTAGGAGGTGCCCGTCTGTTCACTACGCTAGACCTACGCTCTGGGTATTGGCAAATTCGTGTGGCAGAAGAAGATCGCGACAAAACAGCCTTCATGACGAAGCGTGGTCTCTACCGTTTCAAGCGGATGCCCTTTGGTCTTACCAACGCTCCTGCTACTTTCCAACGGCTGATGAATGGTGTACTTCGCGGTTTGACGTGGATGACCTGCTTGGTCTACCTGGACGACATCATCATCTTTACGAAGGGGGGCATTGAACGGCATGCCGTCGAATTGGCAGGTGTATTGGAAAGATTACGGGCAGCTGGCCTGAGCCTGAAACTAAAGAAGTGCGCCTTTGCTACGACGTCCATGGAGTATCTTGGGTACCATCTGAGTGACAAGGGCGTGCAGCCCGCTGAGCGACTGGTACGTTCCGTACGCGAGTTTCCCCGACCTGCCGATGATACCGAAGTGAAGAGGTTTGTTCACCTCGCTGGCTACTATAGGAAGTTCATCGCTGCCTTTGGCTCGATCGTGGAGCCAACGATGAGACTACTGAAGAAGGACGTGCCATGGGAATGGAGTGAGGCGCAGGAGTTTGCGTTCGAGCGAGTGAAGATGCTCTTGACGACGCGGCCCCTCTTACGCTACCCTAACTTCGAACTACCGTTCCGCTTGGTGACAGACGCCAGCAAGATCGGGCTGGGCGCCTGCCTCATGCAGGATCACGGACGTGGCTGGCAGCCGATCGCATACGCCAGTAAGGTCAACAACTCGGCGGAATCTAACTACTCTATTACGGAACTTGAATGCCTCGCGGTAGTTTGGGCTGTGAAGCAGTTTCGACCGTATCTGTACGGCCGAGCCTTCACGATCATCATGGACCATGCGGCCTTGAAGTGGCTGATGACGCGGACGAATCTGGCCGGCAGGCTACACCGACGGTCGTTAGTGTTGCAGGAGTACGAGTTTCAGGTCGAATACCGACCAGGAGCGACAAATGTCGTGGCAGACGCCTTATCGAGGGCACCTGCAGCTGTCCGAGCAGCGTTAGGACGGGAGCGGCGGCGACAGCCGACATCAGCAGTGACGGTAGCGAGGAGTAATGCAGCAGCTGCTACACCGGTGGTCGAGATGGCTACGACGGTCGAGACAACGCAAGTGGCGGCGCCGGACAAGACTCCTTCGGCTGGCGAGGCAACTACGACGGGCGAGGCGACGAAGACTACGGCAAACGAGCTGGTGCAGATGTCGGTGGTGGGCAAGACGGCGCAGACGGTGGCACCAGACGCCGCCACGGCACGAGGAGATGCGGCATGCGCCTCTTCAGCAGCGGCTGAAGCGACACATGCAGAGGCCGCGACCAATGGACTGCTATTGACGACTGAGGCGGCGGCACCAGCACGACAGCGGACGGACGAGGCGACGGAGGAGGCGGTGGCGGCGAAGAACAACACGGGGGAGCCCAGCAATGACCCCGAGGTGACGATGAACGGCACGACGACGGCCTCGGGGCACGACACGACCACGGTGGCCACGACGAACCGCGGATCAGTGTCGGTGGACGGCACCGCGACGGTGAACGACAGGATGATGACGAAGACGTACGAGGAGAACAGCAAGTGGCGCACGAAGCGGGCAGCCGAGACCGCTACACGACGAAGTGCACGTATTCGCGAGCGCGCAGGGCTTCACGTGCATTGGGCGACGGCGGAACCGGCCGATAATGCCGGGGACAGCACAGTACCTGGTGCTGGACGAGCACCTACGACGACTACGGCACCGACGACAAGCACGAGCGGCACGACGGACGCACAGGGCGCTAATGTTGTGGCGGAGCCAAGGGCGACGACTACGGAGACTACCGGTGCTCCGGCGATGGTGGGCACGGCTCCGGCGGCGACTACACCCGCTCCACGAGCAAGCAGAGCCCCAGCACCACGACCTACGGCGACACGAGACGCCCGACACGAAGTAATGACACCTTCGACGCGTGGGAAGAAGACAGCGATGACACCGAAGCCACCGACGGTGACTACGAAGACGGCGGTACGTGCTAAGACCCCGGCGACAGCGCCGACACATTCAAAGACTGCGGCGATACTGCCGACGAAGGAGAAGCGCTTGACGAAGGGCGTGAACACGGCGGACACGGCGAAGGAGTCGACGGTGAACGCGGACGCGGCGAACAGTGCCGTGATGACGATGAACGGCGCGGACGCCATGGGCGATGATGATGAACATGCCCCGGTGGGCGACACGCTCCAGTTGAGCGACGAGGAACTGATTGTAGCGCAAAAGCGCAGCAAGTTCGTCAAGAGGCTGCTGACGGACGGTCGATACGGCAGCATGAAGGTCGAGACCAAGTTCGGCCTGGTGACCATCGAGATGGCGAACGGATGGCGAGTGGTGTTGCCACCGACGCTGTGGTCTACGGTGTTCAAGGAAATGCACGGTACGATGTGGAGTGGACACCTCCGTGGCCCTCACCCGTATGGGGAGTGGCGCAGTTGTACTGGTGGCCCGGACTCTATCGAGAAGTGCACCGCTGGGTGCGCGGATGTCAGGAGTGCGGCTCACGTAAGGCGAAGCCACGAGAGGTGATTCCGTCACTACGAAGTTTACGCGGTGGTGCAGTAGGTGATCGGTGGGCACTTGATGTCGCCGGCCCGTTCCCTGTAGCAGACGGTGGCGACCGGTATGTTATCGCCGCCGTAGAGTATGTAACACGGTATGCAGTGGCGAGCTGCGTGACGGAGCACACGGCTGAGACGGTGGCCACGTTCATCATGCAGGAGGTGGTGTTGCGCTTTGGCGTGTTCCGTGAATTGCTGACGGACGGAGCCCCAGAGCTGGCGGGCAAGGTCATTGAAGAGCTCGTGGCATTACTGCAGGCGCATCAGATCAACCCGGTGCCCTATCGGCCCCAAATGGTCGGGCTGGTCGAGCGATTTCACCGATCATGGAAGGACTGCGTAGCGACCTTCATGCAGGACGAGAGGCAAGCAGTTTGGAACTTGTGGGTCAAATTTGCTGTCTATTCTTACAACTCGGCTCGCCATTCTACTGTGGCGCTGAGCCCGAACGAGTTCATAATGGGACGACGACTGAGAGCCCCAAACGAACTGCTGAGACGGACGGAGGTGGCGGAGGCCGGCGAGCTGCCAGCTTACCACGCGAGTCTGTTGAAAGCAATGGAGCGGAGTCATGAGTGTGCAGAACAGGCCCGGAGACGCGAGCAAGAACGACATGCTCGGTACTACAATAGGAAGACGCGGAACAGGCGGCAGTTTCAGGCCGGCGACTTGGTCTGGATGTACAACCCGCCCCGTGGCAAGAACGCCACGAAGTTCGTGCACCAGTGGATGGGACCACTACGGATCGTGGAACCTGCTGGCTACGACAACTTTGTGCTGACGCGTGAGGATAAGACAGGGAAGGCGGAGACGTTGATCGCCCACGTGTCTTTCCTCATTAGCTACCACTACCCTGAAGCATTACTGGCGCAAGTCGCGCGTGACATCGACGAGCAGCTCAACTATGAAGAACAGCGGCCAACGCGGGATGAACCGGAGGCAGCAGCGGCTGTACGGTCAGCGAAGGCGACAGCTGGGCGAACGACGAGAACGGGAGGATCGAAATGAACGCGAGCAGCAGTGGATGACGCTGCTGTACGCGACATCACGCGTGGACTCGTGGTGGAACGACGGAGAAGGCGACGGCGCAATGGTGCAGGACAGTACGTGCTCGAGTACGAGCATTGCCCCTGCAGTGACCCAAGCCGATGGACGACGGGCGATGGTGAACAGTGGCTCGACGGCAGTGGACGTGCACAAGCACGGTGGACGTCAGTGGCTATCTACGAGCAGCTTTACAGAGACGACCGGGTCGTGGAAGACCCGGGTGATGAGGAAGTCGTGTAAGGAGTCCAGCGTCTCCACGACGAGCGAGACGACGAGTACGGCCGAGACAGCAGAGGGCGGTGTTGCAGTTCACGGCCGAGTGGGACGTGAATCCAGCAGATCGCGCGGTCGGCGGGATCGGCGGCACGACGAAGATCTGGACCTCGGGGCCTTCGGACCCCACGAACGCTGTGAGCTCAACGGATCGAGCTCACTTACGAATTGGCCGGCTGGCGAGCAACCGGACAACTTAGACAACGCGTGCTTGGGAGCAAGCACAACGGACGGACGGACGGCAAGCGAGGCGTGGCGCAGAGTCACGGACGACCTCGGTGGACGGCTACACGCAGTGGACGACGGCGGAGTGACGGACAGGAGACACGTGGTCTCCGACGGCTGCGACGAGTAGGGCAGGCGCGAGTGGGCGTACGCCCAAGTGGCTAGAGACGGCGTAAAGGACGGAACTCAGTTCGTACACGGCAAGTGAGACGTGTATTGTAGTTAGACGGTAGCAGATACCGCGACTAGTTTGCCTAAATAAAATAGGTGCGGCTGTCAGTCGGACACCCACCGGCGCGGTGCCATACGTTGTGGCATCGACGGCCAGACGGACTTCAGATCGCATCAGCACGGTCGCGACCAACCCCAAGCGTGTGGGGCTAAACACGTTGCAGTGCAATCAGGACCGCTGGGGTGGTCGGCAGATCATTGATGAAGTAGTGTGTTTGGCCGTCTCTCTGAATATCTCGCCGAACCGTGACCGTCGCATTACCATAGGTCCGTAGGGTGACGTACACCTGCGCGAGTTCTTGACGCTCGCGGATCAGGTCACGAAGGCGGCGGCGCGGACTGAGTCGGCCACCCAGGCGTACCTTGATTCCAATGATTATGGCGCTCTTCCCCACGCCATTATCCCCAGTTATGAAGTTGAGGTGCACGTTTATCTGCAGGTACAGGTTGCGGGAGCACATGAAGTTGTGGAGGTACACGGCTGCGATCGTGCCAGCCATCCTGCTGTTGCTGGTTTAGTTAGACGTTGATCGTTGGTCCGCAAATATGGAAATGAGAGAGCTTTTGGAGCGTGCTGAATACCGCCAAATGAGTTTTGACCACGCGACTCTCAACTTGAAGCCGTCGGCAGTTGGCAGTTTAAACACGAGAGCCGTGCGAGCATGTCTCAAAGTTTCGTCTTTGATACGGCAAAGTGCACCTTGCTCATGAGACATAGCCGTTCACTGTACTGTGCGGTTCGTGAGAATACGAATAGCGTTTGATTCAGTCAGCTTATCTGACAACACCACAACATCGCTCGCTTGAACGAGTCCAGCACTTACGGATTGTCATCATGTTGTTCGAAGCCACGGCTGGCGCCATTAAAGCTAAATATTGGCAATGAACACGCACCATAGCTTCATCTTCACGTTGTGATACTCTGAGAGTGCGCCATCGTGATCGCCACGCAGTTGCTTCACAGCCGCAGCCCTACCACGATAACGGCTACCTCCTCTCCACACACTCCGCTATGAATGCCCCTCCCCCAACGAAAGTATCATGACATAAACCTGCTATTCCAAGCAAAAGGTCAGTACGTCATGTTGGCACGCTCCTATGCAGAGGTCCGAAAATACAGTATTGTGAGTTCTACTCTAATTTTCCAATCTGGGCGGATTGAATCGATCCGGGCAAACCGCCGGCGATTCGCCAGAAGCACTTGGGTTGACCATGGTCGGGCCGTCTATGAATCATGAGTCCCTACTAAGTACGGATTGGGCTTGACGTGCGGGTACATAACCATATGTTTGTGGGCCGGCGATTCGCTAAATTGATTGATGTTTGTATATATCGATTGGACAGGGGCCTCAAAACCGGCCCGAATCGGCAAATTTGACCGGTACTATATTGTATTGAGTACACAATCAGACCGTAATAAAAATTACAATTAAGTATGGCGCAATTTTAAAAGTTGCCGCAATTTCAATATATTTGACTCCAATTCTGAGGCATTACTATAGAGTAAGTAAACACCCGTGAGCCTTCCTGACAACCTGACGAGCCCGGCAATGAACACCGAACCAGTCGACAGATACTGTCAGCTTCCAGCCTCCAGCGCGTTGACGCACACCGACAGCATGCAGAGTGGACAGGCAAGAGCAACCCGTGACTCGCCCATTGATGCCAGTGGCGTCAACAGCACGGCTCGGCGTCGGAGCACGAGCAGATCCCAGGCAAGCCTGGCGGAGCACCAGACTAGTATCGGAGCGCTTCAACCTGCACATCGCGAACCCAGGAGCGTAAGGAGATCTGTGGTATAGCGCCCCGCGACGAGAGCGAGTTAGGCGGCGGGGAGAAGGCGCCGCGGTGACGGCACTCGACGCGACGTATGGAACTCGACGCGGTTGATGGGGCGCGACGCGCTGGAGATGGACGGGAAAGCCGACGAGGATGATGGGCTATGGGACACGGCGGCAGAATCCAGTGCGACGCGTAATCACCGACCAGAGTCACGTCTCTGTGAAACGCGCCGACCCTAACCCCGCCGAGCAAAACTCGCCGAGCCAAAACGCGCCAACCAAAACGCGCCGAGTAAACGCGCCGAGCCCAGACCCCGCCGAGCAAAACGCGTCGAGGTAAGATCTTGATTACGTTACGCAAAATAGGTTGAAGAACGGTAGTGCAAGCACGACAGACGCAAAGATAGGCGTAGGGTGGTAGGCTTAGCAAGCGCGAAGTAGGGAGTAGCCAGTAGCAATGACATAGGATAGGGTAAGGACTTAGTCCCGAAATTTCTCTGAACCACAAAGACCTCCAGTCTTCCCTCCGGTTCCAGGGGAACCACCAAGCGCCGGCAAGCAGAGCCGCCCCGATATTGCGCCCCCCCCCCCCCCCCCCGTCGTTTGTTGGCTCGGGTACTCAACCCCCCACAGACCCGTGCTGAGATAAAGGCACGTTAAACGTATACCGTTTAGGGGCGCTCGATAACGCGCTGCTAGGCGAAGGACACACTGGCCTGATAACCGCCGTGCACAAGACCCCCGTGTAGGCCCGATAACGCCACACAAGCCCCAGGAAACGCCGGCCTGATAACGCCGCACGCCCGACGGGAACGCCAAGGAAACGCCGGTCCGATAACGCCGCACGCCCAAGGCTCGGCGCCCTACGACAAGGAACAAGCGTCAACCAAGAACCCCCCAACTCTGAAGCCTGCGAAGACTTGGGCCCTATATTCGAAGATACGCTACTCCAACAACCGGGAAATAGATTGATCGGCGCGACCGCGATCCAGACGCGCCGAGTTTGTGCGAGACCGGCTCCGCGAGATTTCTGCGAGGCCGCTATTTTACAGATCCAGCCGAGGAAGATCCTCTCCGAAGCCGTAATCGATAGGCTTGGAGGAGAGCAAGACTTACTGTTTGTATAGAGAAGGTGATGTTCCTAGAGCGAGGCCCTAGGAGGAAACGAGAAACATCGAGGGCAGCAAAACCAAAACAAAAACTAATACCATTCTACATTTTGCCCTCAACATCGCAAGCCACAGCAACAACTACTACACTACCTCGACGACAACCGCAGCAGCCTACAAACACCGCTAACTCCAACCCCGCGCACACCCGTCGATTACCACCGAAGTCGACAACTTGTAGAACTTGTTGGTCGGCAGTTCTGTGGGACGAGACGCACGCGCTCAGCGACAGTAGTGGCCACACTAGTCGACTGTAAGCGCTCGTATTGGAATTAGAGAAGCTGAACGAAGAAGGGCCCATGGAAGAAGGCGGAGCCTTGGGCGCCGGCAGTGCCGCGATGACGAATGCTACCGCGATGACGACGCTCGCGAGGATGGCCGAGAGAATGGCCCAGCAGCAGCATGAAATGGGACAGCTGTTGCAGCACCAGCAGCAAGTGCTGGAGAAGATGAAGCCCAAGACGTCGATGGAGAGGCGCGTCGAGGGGGTTTCGATGCCGACCTACTTCGGCAAGATTGGAGAATCGCTGCAGGTCTTCCTACAGCAAGTGCAGTTGTACTTCAGTGCCAAAAACATTGATGTCAACGCTGCAGAGAACCAGAACCGACTTGTAGCAATGGTTACGACGAACCTGAAAGGACAAGCTGCGGCCTGGTACACGTTTAATCAGGGCAAGTTCGCGACCTTGAACGCGCTGACAGAAGGATTACAGACTGGGTTCATACCACCTGACCTCCAGGAACGACTGCGAGCTGATCTCTTCAAGCTCAAGCAGATCCAGTGCACCAGTCTAGAGGACTAGGTGGCGAAGTTCCGACAGATTATCTGCCAGGTCCGAGACATGAGTGACATTGATCAGATCACTTGGTTTGTTCACGGACTCGTCACGAGAACTCATGAAGAAGTGGCGGATCGTCGTTGCTCTACAGTACCAAAGGCGATTGCTGTCGCCCTGGAGTTTGAGCGTGCTCACGCCACGGTGCGAGAAGATCGTGGAAACTTTTGGCCCCGCTGTGATGACCATGCTGCAGACACAGCAGTCCCCATGGAGGTTGACAACGTGAATATGCGGGAGATTTCTCGAGAGGAGTGCCGCAGACGTAATTTGTGTTTTCGCTGCAAGAGGCCTGGGCATCGAATGAATGACTGTCGACTGAACAATTCTTTTCGAAGGAATGAACGATTTGAAACGCCTGGCGTTCGGTCAGTCAACGCTGTGCAGATTAAGGACCCGACTTTGGCCGATCATGCAGCTAAGGAACCATTGGCATTTCGCAACTACAGTGTGAACATGACGAGGTGCACCAACCAGCGAAGATTGCGCCGGAGCACAACCACATCCGCAAGCAGGTGATCAACGGGCACATGGTTCTCGCTTTGATCGACTGTGGCGCTGATCACAACCTGGTGAGACCTGGTATCGTCGATGGCCCCGGTGAACGGCATGTAGCGTCGATTGAGAGCTTCGATGGGAGCATCCGCCACAATGTGGAGCTGCGAGAGATGAAAGCGTACATGGTAATGGATGGCTTCGTGTACACTCGCATCGTGTTCACAGAGTACGACCTACCACAGGTATTCATAGAGTAGGACCTACCACAGGCTCATGATGTTATCCTTGGAAAACAGTGGCTCACGCGTTTTAACCCAAGTATCAACTGGCGTACGCATGCAGTGGAGGTGCCGCTGTCATTTTCTTCGTTCCCGGACATTAGTGACGGATACCGGCAAATTCCGATGACGGAAAAGTCTCGTGAGATGTACGCATTGCCGATATCGAAGGACTACGCGTTCTATCACGTGAAAGTGTCGGTTGCAAACAAGACGGACGACTACCCGAAGGAGCTACGGGACCGTTTGACCGAGTATGAAGATGTCTTTCCGGGCACGCTGCCAACGGGTCTGCCAACGAAGCGTCGAGTGCAGTTTGAGCTGAACATGAAACCTGACGCTCGTCCAAGCAGCCGCGCCCCATTCCGACTGTCGAAGACGGAGCAGAAGGCACTTCAGATTTTTTATTGACGATCTACTGAAGAAGGAGTGGATAGAGGTCAGCGACTCGCCCTGGGTATCGAACGTATTCGGAGTCCCCAAGCGTGATCCTGCCACTGGAAAGCAGATGAGTCGCGGTGAGTGGTTTCGCAGTAGCAGCACCGCGTCCATCCATTGGGTTGTTGATTATCGATACTTGAACATCCAGACGTTGGTCAGCCAGACGTTGGTCCCCAAGCTCCCGCTACCGAACATTGAAGAGCTGTTCGACGAGATGGCTGGTGCAGTCGTTTTCAGCGTGATAGATCTTGCTCAGGGCTACCACCAAATGCGGGTGAAGCCGAGCAGCAGACCATACACTGCTTTCAGATCTGCAACGGAGACGTACCATTGGTGCATTGCTCCGATGGGCGCCGCTGAAATGCCGGATATTTGGTCGCGGCTGATGCGGCTTCTACTCGGGAAGTTTCCTTTTGTCGTCGTATACCTAGACGACATTTGTATCTACTCGAAGTCACTGGAGGAGCATCTACGACATCTCCCAGCTGTCTTCGATGTTCTACGAGCTGAACAACTGTACGCACGTCTGGAGAAGTGCTCCTTTGCACAGGAATCGGTGAACTTTTTGGGTCACACAATTTCGCAGGAAGGACTGCAAGTTGATCAGACCAAGACGGCTGCTATCGAGCAGTGGAAAACACCGACGACTGTTAAGGAGCTGCAAAGCTTCCTTGGGCTTGCGGGTTACTACCGGCGTTTATTCATCGCTTTGCCGACATTGTGCTGCCCCTGAGCGACCTGGTCAAGAAGGATAAGAAGTGGCAATGGACGAGTTATCAAGAAAACGCTTTTCTCGTGATCAAAGCAGCGTTGCAGCAGGCGCCAATCTTACGACTTCCTGATTTCAATGAGATTTTTGTGGTGACAACGGATGCTTCTCGTCAGTGCTGCGGCGGCGTACTTTCTCAGCGTTACGACGGCTTTGACCATACGGTGGCTTTTTACTCTAAGAAGCTCGGCAAACACGAACTGAATTGGCCCGCACACGAGAAGGAGCTGTATGCCATCAAGCGCGGGCTGGCTAAGTGGCGACATTATCTCCATGGGCGTCGCTTTTTGGTGTATACGGACAACATTGCCTGCCGCTGGTTTTTACAACATCCCTCCGGTTCGGCGAAGCTGGCAAGATGGCTTGATTTCTTTTCGCAGTTTGACTTTGACCTTCATCATGTGAAGGACGTGCAGAATATCGTGGCAGATGCGCTCTCGCGCCATGTACCTGATGAAAGTGCGGACACCGTCGGACCGTTGAATGCAACAGAGAGTACGGATGCCACGACAGAAGAGGACCACGATGTTGAGGTTAACGTTGCAGCCGTCCATTTTCACACGGTCTCGGAGGCTTGCCAGAAGGCACATAATCTTATTGATGACCGGCAGCGTGTGATGAACGAGCTTGCTTGACGCAGTTCCCATGACTTGCATCTCTTGCTTGATGACCAGTCACGGGGGGAGAGTATTGCGACGCCGCCATTGGTGGCTCAAGAGCGTGTTGTAGTGCCCGTAAACAGCACCACGCGGCTTGTTACGACCGTCGCTCTCTCACAGCAAGTTCGCTCACGCTTCATTGCTGGAGCCGTGCTGACCCTGACTTTACTGACATCTCAAGTGAGACACCGTACCGTCGCACCGCTGGTGAGCTCTACCAGAACGGTGGCTTGGTCTATCGTCATACCGACGGCATGGTGGACACCGTTTGTGTTCCAAATGACTATCAACTGTGAACCTCTCTTCCGGCTTAGTGCCACGATGGAGCTACGCACCCCGGTGTGCCTCGGACATTAGCGAAGCTGTCGCAGTGGTACTATTGGAAGGAAATGGAGACTGATGTGAACGATTATGTGCGAAGCTGCTTAACGTGCAACAAATTTAAAGTGTCAAGCTCTCGGAAGAAAGGAAAGCTGATACCGCTTGAGGTTCCATCGGATTGCTGGGAAGATGTTGCTGTTGACTACATCACTGGACTACCTGAGTCGAATGGCTACGATTGTATTCAGGTTGCTGTAGACCTTCTGTCCAAGCGCGCAAAGTATGCACCCATGCACTCGACAGCGACGGCAGAAGACTGTGCACGAGTCTTCTTTGACTCTGTCGTACGGGATCATGGATTACCTCGAGCCATTGTGAGTGACCGCAACTCTCGGTTCACAGCAGCAATCTGGCAGGAACTAATGAAGCTCATCTGAGTGAAACTGCGAATGACCACCGCCCATCGTGCTCAGGCTGATGGCCAAGTGGAACGGCAGAACCGAGTCCTGGAGGACTCATTGCGCTACATGACAAGTATCCATGGCTTCAATTGGTCGGAACTACTGGGGACGATCGAGTTCGCCCATGCTACGCTGGTGAGTGCTTCTACTGGACTTACTCCGTTCGAGATTGACTGCGGTCGTGTGGCACGGTACCCTGGAGATGCGAACTCGGACGGTGACTCTCGCCCAGTGCGTACAAAGGCAGAATTTGCTTGGCAGTTTGCGGAACAACGTCGGAGTATTATTGAGCGCGCACAGCAGGCACTGCTGGACGCCAAGAAGAAACAAAAGCAGTATTACGACAAACGTCGTGCAGAGACCAACTTCAAAGCAGGTGATCAAGTGCTGTTGAAAACCGAGCATCTCTCGCTCAAGCATGTGACTCACAACACGGAGCTTACGAAGGCAAAGTTGGCCGCCCGCTTGGTGGGACCTTTTACTATCGAGTACATGGTGAACGAAAATGTGGCTCGCCTCAAGCTACCGAAGCGATTTCGTCGAGTGCATCCATCCTTCAACGTCGACTTACTAGCAGCATATCCGGTGCAGCATGAGCGCTTCCAGTCGCGGTCCAAAGCCAAGGAAAGCTCGGTTGAACTGCCTGATGACGTCGGAGACGAGGGCATGCGCATTGTGGAGAAACTTATCGCGAAACGACAGTTCAACAGAAAGCCCGAGTATCTCGTCAAGTGGCTTGGAGAGCCGATATCGGAGTGCACATGGGAAAGAGAAAAAAAGACATTAAGCATGTAGTTCACTGGCGCCGTCTACGCAAGGAGCTGCGGGAGCAGCAACTCGCCAAGCGAAACTCTTCCAGGGGGGATTGTCAGCTTCGAGCCTCCAGCGCGCTGACGCACACCGACGGCATGCAGAGTGGACAGGCAAGAGCAACCCGTGACTCGCTCATTGATGCCAGTGGCGTCAACAGCACGGCTCGGCGTCGGAGCACGAGCAGATCCCAGGCAAGGCTGGCGGAGCACCAGACTAGAATCGGAGCGCTTCAACCTGCACATCGCGAACCCAGGAGCGTAAGGAGATCCAGCCGAGGAAGATCCTCTCCGAAGCCGTAATCGATAGGCTTGGAGGAGAGCAAGACTTACTGTTTGTATAGAGAAGGTGATGTTCCTAGAGCGAGGCCCTAGGAGGAAACGAGAAACAACGAGGGCAGCAAAACCAAAGCAAAAACTAATACCATTCTACATTTTGCCCTCAACATCGCAAGCCACAGCAACAACTACTACACTACCTCGACGACAACCGCAGAAGCCTACAAACACCGCTAACTCCAACCCCGCGCACACCCGTCGATTACCACCGAAGTCGACAGATGCAGAGACCAAATGAAGCCGACCTGGAGCGACGATTTACAGACATTTCCTCACTGACGCACAACGATATTGCTAAGTGGATTAAAGATAAACAAGAGTGGCTGCCCCAACAGCAGCACTACTCCAGACACCTTAACACATGCACTTAAGCGCATTTGCCAAAGCTCCGGCACTCACATAGCCCTAGGCCGAGTAGTCAGTTTGTTAGCGTTCAGCCCTGGCAAGTAAACCACGCCACCGTATTGGTGACGTCACCCTTCCCCCATTAAACACTCTGAGCCACTTCTGTGCGTATTATGCTTACAGGCTGATATGGAAATAGGGAGGAGGGGGGGGGGGCTATGGATGTAGCGACTTTCAGGAATGCGAGTCGAGTAGAAGGCCACTTGGTGAGTTAGTGGAGAAATTGAAAGTGCCATTCATCGTTAGCTCTGTCGCTCTGCCTTACGCTACAGCTCCTTGCTCACCTGTAGAGTACTTACCGGCCTCCTTCCATCGAACGACGTCACTGCTCGTCCGGAATCGACGCGATCGCTGCCTCTGCCACTGCGTTCTGCGTCAACCCGTGTAAGTCATATAGTCGAGCCGCGAGCTTCGATCGCTCGACTTACCGCCACGTTGACGTTGAAGTCACGTTGAAGTCAAGTGACGAGAGCTCATACGTCACCAAGTCGGCCACCACCGACATTCCATTGCCGCCCAATCTCCCTGTTTGGACGCACCCAAGCACGTTCGGCGAAGCGGGCTGGCGTGAGCGTTGCCAACCCGCAACAGCCTCCCTCAAAGCCTAGGCCAGCTGCACCACGCGGAGCAGCTCCCGTAGGCGCTCGAACACAACTCGTTGCAGCGGCTTCGTCAGGATATCGGCAAGCTGTTGCTGAGTTGGACAGTAGGAGACGCTCACGTCACCACGAGCGATCACTTTCCGGATGTAATGATAACGCACATTGATGTGCTTGCTGCGTGTGCTCGTCATCTCGTTCTCCATCGACTTGATGGCAGACTGGTTATCCACCTGCAAGCTGACTGCCATGTTGGCCTTCCAGAGGCCGATTTCAACGAGAAGTTGCTTCACCCACGCAGCATCCTTCACTGCCATCGCCGCCGCCACGTACTCCGCTTCCATCGTGGAGAGGGCGACAGACTTCTGCTTCTTCGACGACCATGCGATCACCATCCCGTTCAGCACGAGCACAGCACCTGACGTCGACTTGGCGTCCGACTTGTCGCCTGCCCAGTCGGCATCAGAGAAGATCGTTGCGTGCCAGTTGCACCCGATGCCTTGGCCGCTCTTGAAGAGCAATCCGAGTGATGTCGTCCCGCGCAGGTACCGAAGGATGCGCTTCACACCGCGGCAGTGACCTTCACAGGGACGAGCGACAAATCGTGCGAAATAGTTCACAGTAGCAGTAATGTCCGGCGCATGCAATTTGAGATCCACAGGAGTGAGCCAATTGCTCGCCGCATCATGCTGGTCTGCGCCATTGGCGCATCGTCGCTGAGCGGCCAGGACTCCATCGGCCTGCTGACGGGCCTGCATGTAGCCATCTCCATGTCGATGAGCAGCTCCTCGATGGTGTCGCGTTGGTGCAGCACGAAGCCATCTTCTGTGCGCTCGATGCAGATGCCCAGCACCTTCGTTGCCTCGCCCATGTCCTTGATGTCAAATCGCGTCTCCAGCTGCTGCATGGCCCAATCGCTATCATCGTCGTCTTCAGCGACGATAATCACATCATCGACATATAGCCCGAGAACAGTTAGGTTTCCACAGTGTCGGCGTGTATAAAGGCAGGGGTCCAGCTTGGTGCGCACGAAACCAATCGAGAGCAGGAAGGCGTTGGCATCCTTGTTCCATAGAAGACCGCTTTGCTTGAGCCCGTACAGCCCCTTTTTGAGGAGCCAAACTGAGTCGGGCGGGCATGTGGTTTCCTTCGGGGGTCTCATGAGGACCGGCCGGTCCAAGCTGGCCTTCACATAAGCTCTCCCTGTCGGAGTCGGCGCTTCCATTGCGCCGCCAATGCTGCCAGAAACCACGCGCTGGTGGTCTTCAACACCGGCGAGTATGTCTCCTCAAAATCGATGCCGTACCGCTGCGAGAACCCGCGCGCCACTAACCGCGCCTTAAACCGCTCGAGCTCGCCACGTGAGTTAAACTTGATCCGAAATACCCGCTTGGAGGACACAATGTTCGCACCGGGCGGTGTCGTCACCACTTCCCACGCCCCGTTCGCTTGCAGATCCCGTAGTTCCTTCTCGTTGGCGGCCTTCCACTGGGGCCACTCGGGTGTCTGCTTCGCTTCCTCAATACTTCGCGGGGTTGTCATTGCGGCCATCACCTCCGAGAGTAACAGTGTCGCGGATCCTGCGACTTCGTTAATTAGTTCCTGTGCCAACGCGAAGTCGCTGCACACCTTTCTCTTCTTGCGAGACCCGAACACACGTCGAAGCGTGCCAGCGCTGATGGGATTGCCCTTGTACTCATCTTCGCCACTGTCGCTCGAGCCGCTCAGCTGCTCACTGTCGTCCCACGAGAAGTCAGCGCTGCTCACCAGCCTCGTGCGCTTCTTAGTCGAGACGACACTGATCCGCCGCTTGCTTGGGTACTGGAAGGGGTCGCTGCTTCCCATGGAGTCTGCCTGGGTACTGGTTGGGCTTGGGGTAGCAGGTCCAGTCGGCGGCGGGTCATTCTCATTGTGCAGCTCCTTCAGTGCGTTTTGTGTTTCCTTCTCATGCACATCGAGGCGATCGATGTTCTGCACATCTGCACTTGTGATGATCTTCCTTGTCCGCGGTAGGAACAAGCGGTACCCCTTCTGGGTTTCGCTAATCCCGATCACCACGGCCTTCTCAGCACGGCACTTCACCGACGCAGCCTTCTTGTGAGCGACATGGGTTGTGCAAGTCGAGCCGAACCGCAGAATATGAGCCACCCTCGGAGCCTTGCCGGTGAGCACGTCGGGTGGGTCTCGATTGTCAGCGTTCACCCTGGTTGGAACTCGGTTGCGTATGTACGACGCGTACTTGACCGCGTCGCCCCAGTACCGGTCCGGCAAGCCCGATGCCCACAACATGGCGCGCCCTGAGTTCATTAGTGTCCTGTGCATGCGCTCGACCTTGCCGTTGGACGCCGAAGTGTCAGGGAGTGTCGACTGCATTCTGATACCGTTGCGCGTACAGTAGGCCTTGAACTCCGTCCTAAGAACTCGTCGCCTCCATCGGACCTTATCAGCTTCACAGGAACGCCGTACTGCCGTTCGAACTCAGGTAGAAAGTCCATGAGCCGCTTCGGGGCCTCATCCTTGGTCTGGAGCAGGTACACGCGATTGTAGCTCGAGCCGTAGTCGACGATAGTGAGCATGTGTTTGTTGTCGTTTCTGTCGGCGGGCAGGATGTCCGTCTTCAGGTCCACGCCAAGTACTTCGCCGATCTTATCCGTTGGCGCGGACTCCGAGGTATCAATGGTTGGCTGCTGGGATCTGGTCCGCTTTGCCTCTGCACAAGAGAGACAGAATCGCAGCTTCTTCGAGATGACATCCATGTCACTTGCGAGGCCCTTTGAGTACATCCGCAAAAGATCTTGGAAGTTGAGGCGCTCATGCCAGTGCTGGAGGGTTGCCTTCGGGACCTGGGCGAACATTGCCACTGCGTCAGCGCTCGCGTCCACAGTTTCTCCGTTGAGTACCCATAGCTTGCCCTGGCGTTCGGCAAGAGCGATCACTTCACCACGCTGGTTCATCAAGCTGCAGGTTGCTGTATCGAACAGCGTTGTGATTCCCCGCTCACCCAGCTCCGTCACAGATAGCAAGTTGCGGTCCCGATCGGGTACATGGTGTACTTCGTGGAGAAGCACGGGGCGGACGCCTTTAGCATTTCGCACTCGCAGGATGCAGCTCCCCTTGACGCTCGCGTGGAGCAACCCGCCGTTGGCCACCCTGATGACCAACTTGGACGGGGAAGTACCGAACAGGTCAGCGCTGCTGGAGCACATGTGGTGCAATGCTCCGGAGTCGATTAGCCAACTTGACGCGGCTTGGGTAGGTGTGCCGTGCTCAATTGAAGCCATCCACAGCTCCGACGTCCCATCATCCTCGGATTCAGATTCCGGCGTCTTGCTCTGCTGCTGGGCCTGACGGGCTGACGCCTGTTGTATGTTCTTCTTCGGGTTCGTGCACTGTGCCTGCCTGTGACCCACTTCACCGCAGTTCCAGCAAGTGAGTGTCTTCTCAGCTGCGTTCGTGTTTGCGCCGTTGTGCTACTGACCTTGACGCTGATTGTTGTTCGTCCGCTGTTGTTGCTGCTGCTGGCTGCCTCCTTGCTGACTGCCTCCCTGAGGGTTGCCTCCCTGCGCGTGGCCGCCCTGCTTCTTATTGTTGCCGTGTCCTTCTTGACTTCGCTGCTGCTGTGGACGGTCAGCACCGCCTCCACGTCCACCGAGTTTGACCTGACCAACGCGGCGTCCGTCCCCTTGAGAGCGAATCAGAAAATCGATCACCTTGTCGAGCTCCTGCATGTAGTTGGTGCTGGAGTCGTCGATCATGCTGAGCAGGGTTGACTTGAGCTCTGGACACGCGTTGTTGCAGACAGTCTCCAGCAGCAGCTGCGATCAGTCGCCGACCATCAGCCGCTCGATAAACTTGAGGTAGGTCACGTACTGCTTCCAGGTGTCGCCTGCACGCTTGTGTGTGTCGAGGCGCTGGCTGAGCTCATACTGACTGAGGTTGTAGCCGAACTCCTTCTTCAGGTGCGCGACCAGCTCCACGTAGCTGACGTCGCGGCCTCCGGTAAAGTCGTGATAGCTCCTGCTCGCATGTCCCTCTAGGAAGTGCCGCGCACCGAGGCCTTACCACGTTGAGCAGCTCAAGAGTCGCTTCATGCAGACGGCGCTTCGAACTCATTTAAGAAGTCTTTAACACCACCACCAAGTCCGGGATACACCTCCTTGCCGTCAAATCGGCGGCAGTGGATGTCCTTGAGCTTGGGAGACTTCGTCACTGCAGCCGCCGCTGTCTCTCGCACAGGGACGGCGTTTTCTTCTCATCACCAGATGGCTGGACTGACTTGGGAGGTTTTGCAGGACTGGAGAGGAGCTTCTGCTCTGCAGGCTGCGCAGCAGTGGCGGCTGATCCCGTGGTGTTCTTGAGTGCACTGTCATCGCTCAGAGCTGTCGAAGTCAGTGTTGCCTGCTGCCAGTCGCCGTGTGGCCCATGTGTGGCAGTGGCAGCGGTAGCTTGTGCTCCACTGTGCGGCTCGTTAAGCGTGTTGGCCGCCTTGCGCTTGTCGTCACCAGCGTCGCGTTGCTGTTCAGAGTCAGCATCTCCATACTTGGCCTCTTCTTCCTCAGCCAGGGAGCGGCGCATCTCGTCAAGCCGACGTTCCCGAGCTTCCTCAAACGCGGCCGCAACCTTGCCGTTCGGATCATCCGCTGCTGAATCTCGATGAGCTCCGTGACGTCGTCTAGCCGAGCCTTCAGCACCGCGATCATGTCCTCGTCCGAGAGACGCGTGCTGTGCGTTGATGGACTTGATCTTGTGCCCATGCCAGGGGAGGTTGGTCCGCGGTCGCTCTCGAACGTCGCCCGTCGTGGCGGTGTAGACGTAGGGGTGGCTCCGCAGTTCCCCGTGGACACTGCGGAGGGCCGCGCGATGTGCCCGCTCTGCCCTCGCGGCCGGCGGCATGGCCTGGGGACTGTCCAAGTCCGTGAAGTTGAGCCGTCCGGTCACCGACATCGACGCGGTCTTCTAATCGGCAGGCTGCGGTCCTTGGGCTCAGAACCTGTAGCGACTTTCAGGAATGCGAGTCGAGTAGAAGGCCGCTTGATGAGTTGGTGGAGAAATTGAAAGTGCCATTCATCGTTAGCTCTGTCGCTCTGCCTTACGCTACAGCTCCTTGCTCACCTGTAGAGTACTTACCGGCCTCCTTCCATCGAACGACGTCACCGCTCGTCCGGAATCGACGCGATCGCTGCCTCTGCCACTGCGTTCTGCGTCAACCCGTGTAAGTCATATAGTCGAGCCGCGAGCTTCGATTGCTCGCTTTACCGCCACGTTGACGTTGAAGTCACGTTGAAGTCAAGTGACGAGAGCTCATACGTCACCAAGTCGGCCACCACCGACATTCCATTGCCGTCCAATCTCCCTGTTTGGACGCACCCAAGCAAGCGTTGCCAACCCGCAACAGTGGCCAAGATGACACGTTGGATGCCTTTAATTATACGCGTAAGATAGAAAGATCTAAATTTTACCATCTAACTAAACCTGAAATATGGATGTCAAATATGTTCTGGCTTGGGTGAATATTTGCGTCAAACATGTTATTTTTCCCTCAATGGCTTTACGGTAAGTATTCCACTCACACGATCGCCTTTGTTGGCTGCGTGAGGAGATCTAACCTTCATTTACCGACGTATATTGCTACTTTGGGCGTGGGCAACCTTTTGTCATATTAATTGTCAATAATTGGTGCAATACTGTACAAAGTCGTGCTGTGCACGAAGAAGCTCTGAAATTTCGCCTGCAAAGTCCAAACTTTTAGTTTCAATTTTTAAGCTACTTTCCTCATGCATTTCGTTCCTGCGAAGCTTTCCGTACTCGTCATCTTCTGATAAACCTCGACTATGCTTTTGGTGTTGACTACAGCTACCCATAAAGTAAGTTATGACTTCAAATTGAATGTGTCCGATAACTTCGGAAGCCAAATATAATGGTTCTTTCGGCAAAAACATGCTGCTTGAGTACTCCCCGCTAAAGCTCTCGACGAGCAGTGCTGCTCCAGGTCTTCCTCTCTGCAGGTGACCTGTTTAAAATAAAATGCGTGGTATCATGTGGCGTTAAACGCAAAATCAACCTTACTTGGTTCCCCCACAGGTCCACCACAGTAAGTAGAATTTTTTCCTGCCACGTGCTCACTTCAGTCACAAACAGCGCAATAGCAGTGTTTCCGTGCCAGTCGTCTAGAACGAGTGCGAGTGAGTTTGTCGGCACGATATCCATGAGCTGTTCGAGTGTGAGACGAATCTGCCTGGTTCAGTACCACGACGCGTCCTGGCCAAAGATGCGGGGGCCGAACACATCTTTGGCTTCGGCCATGGGGTTCCACGGGTAAATATGGCGTCGCTGTCCACGGCCATGACGAAGTCGACGGCCACCAAAGCGTAGCGCTCCGTGAACGGCACCACGCGGCTGTCGTCAAACTCTCCGTCGTTCGACCCCAGCATCCACTTGGCCAGCACCACAGGGTTTAGCGTCGTGGTAAGCAGCTTCTCGCCGAACGTCGTGTTGTCCGCAGACACGTCCGCGTGGTGCCTGGTCTCCATGAGGTGACGCGGGTCCTTCTGGCGCTTCATGTCCGCGGCCTGCTCCAATGTGCACCCGTCGAAATGAGTGACGTTGCCGTTGTATCCGGCGCACCGCAGTGTGAAGGGATGCACGTTGGCGCACACGACGTCGCGGTGCACATCGTGCAGGTTCCGCCGGATCTACTCAGCTCACGCGGATTTCAGCGCTGCGGCAACGACTCTCAAGACGCGGCGATGGTGGATCACTGCGGCGTCAGTGTGCGCATCCGCCACGTCGTCATTACTCGCTGCTTGGAGTGCGCTTGAGCCATGGACGTCAACCTTAGATTACCCCTGGGATAAAATGGGAAGTTGCATTTATCCCAAGAAAAACCCACATAATAAATTACTGTTTAAATTACTTACAGACGCAGGTTGCGCGAAAATGGACGCGTCGCCGACACGGTCAACATTCACGTGGGTGATTCATAACGGCAAGAGGTATACAATATAACAGGTTTTACACACAAAGTCGTGCTGCGCACGAGGAAGCTCTGAAATTCCCAGTGCGACGTTGACATGGTAAAACTTTACGTCGTGAAAGGCAATGATAGCAAGCAGAATAATGTAGGAGGGCAAAAGAGCTGGAGAAAAACGTTATACTAACTTATTACTGATTCGTGATACTACATGTGCAGTACTAGTAGTTCAATTCAATTGTTTGCGTTCATAATAATCTGCGGTGACCCTCGATCCTGGGCAGCTTCATACTGATGGCGCGGTCGATCAAGCGAGCTCTGCCTAACGCCTGGTTTTTCAACCAGCCACATAATAATTTTCGACTAGCTACTTTTGTTACTACGGTTCCGACTAGCTACTCGTTACGTGCAAACAAGCTACTAGTGGGTTGTCGAGACGCAATAAGTAGCTAGGCATAAACTCAACCGTGGACCCAGGATAAATTATCGACTGGCCACTCCCCAGTTGCTAGTTGAAATGCTACAAGTGAATACTTGACATGCCAAAAGTGTACAGTATCAAATCAAAATGTGGTATCAAAATTAATTGTCCAGTGGCCACTTTGTCGACGTGGTGGAAGTGCAAGCCGCGGCGGAGGTGGATCCGATGGAGGGAAGATATGCTCACAACTAATAGCTCCAGCTCCAGACGCGGCGCGCTAACAGCTACATGTACTAGCGGTCAGCGAGTGCTTCCGAGCCTCGTCGATACATCGTTGCTATCCCCCCCCCCCGAAGACTAACTTCGCCGCTCTCCCCGCTGCCAACACTTCCGCTGCGTGCGTGTTCCGCATGCACTAAGTCATCGCGTTTGTCCGTCGTGTGCCTCCACTGTGGCGTTGACAGTGGCGATAGGCATTGACAAGTGTTGAGTATAGTGGCGCAACAGTTTTCCGCGTAGGTGTTGATGGGGTTCTCACACAGACAGCGCCTTGAGGGTGCGCCGTGCGCAGGTCCTTGGCGATAACATTAACTTCGTCCGCGGTGATGGTCGTGTTGAGGCTGGCGCCGCGGAACTCGACGACGAAGAGCCTCGCGGCGGAACGGGCGGTAGAACTGGGTGCTGAGCGAGCGTGTCTGCATATTAGGCTTGTACACGACGTTGTCGTAGCTGCGGCCGACGGCGCGCGCGGTTGACGTTTTAGATGCCATGGTTGGTGACAATCGACTGGGCTCGGGATAAATAGGAAATTGCATTTATCCCAGGTAAAAACCCACACGATAAATTACCGTTTAAATTACTTACAGACGCAGGTTGCGCGAAGATGGACGCGTCGCCGACAGGGTCAACATTCACATGGGTGATTCATAACGGCAAGAGGTATACGATATAACGGGTCTTACAAAACGCGTTGCATCAATAACTGTGTATTGTGTAGTCTTATCTATAAGATTTCCGGATAATCAGACCCTTTAAATTACGAAGGCTGTGTTTCTTAACAAAAAACTCTTATTATGAAGTTTGAGAAATGGGTGACCCGTCAGCTGATGAGTATCCAAGCAAAGTGGTCGATCCTATACTCAAATATATCTAACTAGCGCGGAAAGTGGTATCACCGGTAGACTCTGAAATAAATTTCAGAGAATTAACGTTATATTGGAGTCCGTGATCTCCAATAATAAAAAATATACGTTAAAACCCAATTATTTTATTGATTCGCAATTATTATTTCGGACCTCTGTCCGAGCACCGAGCAACTGGACGCAGACTAGCGAACGCCGTCCTACAACTTGACGCGCTGTGTCATTGCCGTCCTTCTCGGCCTCATTTTCGGAATCACCTTCCTCGAGGCCGAGTACACGTCGTACCAGGGCGTTAACTCTGCACTGGGCATGATCTACATGACGACGTCGCGAGCGGGCTACAGAGACCTACGGCGCGTTCTGGTACTTTGTGGGGGCGACGCTGGTGGAAATCGTACTGCTTCCTCTACTGCTTCCTCTTCCTCGCTGTCTTCTACCCGATGATGGGCTTCACTGCGTCCCAGAGTTCTTCACGTACTAGCTGCAGCTATCGACGATCTTGCTGTGGGAGGCTTACTTCGGACAGTTCTTGGCCTACTTACTGCCGAGTTTGGAGGTGGCCGCCGTGGTGGTCGTGATCATCAACAACTTCATGATCCTGTTGAACGGCTTAAACCCACCGGCCAGTTCCATTCCGAAAGGCTACAAGTGCTGTACGACCTCGTACCGACCAAGTACAGCTTCGCTAGCCTGACGGCTGTGATCTTCGGGGACTGCCCCGCGAGAGGAGACGGCAGTGCACGCGGCTGCCGGCAAATGACGGGCACGCCTCCAAGCCTCCCCGATGGGATCACCGTGAAGGAGTACGTGGAGACCACCTTCTTGGCTTGACACGATCAAATCTGGAGCAACTTCGGCATCATGGTGGCATGGGTCGTCTGCTGTCGCTCCTTGCACGTGATCATCAGAAGAGATAAACGCACAGCTCTGGTCTATAGCAAATTCCTTTGAATGCACATTTACAGATAGCGCCACAGTTCATACACTTCTTTACCGAGAATGCCTCGCCGTATCAAACCGGCATGTACTGTTGAGACGTACTAAGCAGCCCGGACACTTTCGCGAAAACCTTGAAAACCGGTACCACAAACCAAACCGGTACGATACCCAAAACACCGGTACAAGCCCGATGCCGCCAAGCCCGCCAATCCCCAAAACAACCCCGCGCCCAATCGTCCGAGTCCCCGAGCATGGAGCTGTCGGCGCCGCGCGAGGCGGCGGAGCGTACGCTCAAGGGCCTATCGGACGCCAAGACGCGCGTGGACCAGGCCGCGCAGGAGGACGCGTTGTTCCCGGACCTGGCGGACCAGCTGAATGCGCAGTCGGAGCCGCAGAACTACTTTTTCGAGCCCTACGCGTCGCAGTGGACGCCGCAGCTGGCCAAGAAGGGCTCCGTGATCCCGCTGCCGGGCGTGGTGGCCGCCGCGCTGGACGACACCAAGACGCTGTCGCTGTCCGGGCTGCTGCCGGAGCTGCGCGCGGCCTGGACGTCTGTGGACGCACGCCTCTTCCTCTGGAGCTACGCGCAGCGCGGGCGCTTCGCCGCCAAGGAGTTCGACCAGGCCGTCGTGGCCGTGGGGATCGTGGCGCGGCCCGCGCCCGGCGTCTTCACGTCCAAGGTGCGCCACGTGCTGGTGGTGGCCACTACCGTGGAGGTGCTGCTGCTGGCCGTCGTGCCCGACGACAACCAGACGGACGGCGCCAGCTTCAAGCTGCAGCGCACCAAGCTCAGCGTCAGCACGGACAAGTGCGTGGTGCGCCGCATCGTGACCACGCGCAGCGGGCGCGTCTTCTTCGGCGGCTCGGACGGCGCGCTCTACGAGTTCCTCTACGCGCCGGATCAGAAGGCGGCGGCCGACCGCAACTCGCTGCTGGGCGCGGCGCTTACGAACGTGCCCGGAGTCGGCGCGTCGGACGCGTGCAGGAAGGTCGCGCACACGTCCAGCTACGCGCAGTATCTTCCGCGGTTCCTGGCGGGATTGGCCAGCGCGCCCGGCAAAGTAGTGGACCTGTGCGTGGACCATGCGCGACACATTTTGTACGTGCTCCACGACGACGCGCAGGTGAGCGTGTTCGACCTCGGAGCCAATGGAGACGAGACCAAGGCCGTGTGCGCCGTGAACCTGCTGGTGGACGGCGCCAAGTACGCGCGCGAGAACCGCCGCACCCGCGTGTCGTGCCCCGACGAGAGACTCTTTCAGCCGGCGGTGGCTGGAACACCCAATCCTTTGAAGGTCGTGGCGCTGTCGACGGTGTCTCCAGACGAGTCCAAGGTTGTTACGCTGGTTGCGGTGACGTCGAACGGTATTCGCTTCTACTTGACTGCGTTTTCGCGCCGGTACACGTATTCGGGAGCTGGCACTTACGGCCGAGCGAAACGCCCGTCCCGACTCGAGATTCTTCACATTCGTCTGCCCCCTCCGGCTATCGCGTTGCGGGATGCGCCGCCGTACCATGCCAAGGAAGGAATGCAGCCAGGTTACGCGCCCGGAAAGAGCCCAAGTGCGGTGCACGTAGCATTCCACCGCAAGGGCGTGTTCTTGTGCATCGAAGGACGCCGCGACCAGCAGGACCAACTCGTGGGCATTGCGCACGACCCGATTAGTACCACAGCTCTCCTCGTTCAGACAGGTTTGGCGGCTAGGAAACCCACGATCCGAGAAGCTGTTTCGCTCGACACCTGCATCGGCAAGGTGGTGGATATTCAGGAACTGGACCCGTACTCAAGCGAGGGCCCCGAGAGCGCGTGGATTGCCCAGGCCGAGGCGGCGGCCGCGGCTTCGAGCACGAAGGGATCCAGCAGTGGCAGCAAGCGTTCGTTCGACGAGATGTCTACTGGTGTCCCCGCCTCGGAGACCGCGCCGGTTGTGGGCGAGATGGCGCTCATGTATTCACAGCCTTCGCGGCACTTCCTGTGCCTGACCAACGCAGGTATTCAGGTTTTCAAGAAGATCCGACCGCTGGACCAGCTGCACCGTGTGCTTCTACTTGCGCGTGGCCATGAACTCAAGGCTGCGTTGGCGCCGTTTGTGCGCTGCTTTGGAGAGATTCAGGTGGTCTGCATGCTTATCGCATTGGCATGTGGTGTCCCCACCGACCCTCTTGTCAGCGAGACTTCCACGGCTGCTTCGCTGATTGCGCCACGCCGTGCTGGTTTGACGTCGATGAAGAGCGACGATTATATTTACTCGGCTGCGGTCCAGAGCATCTTTGAGATTGCTCAGGGCCCCCCTGACAACGTTCCGCTGGAGCCCGCCGTTACCTCTACGGCCAACGGTGCATCTGGCACTGCGAGCAGCACGCGTATCGTGCTTACGACGGAGTTCGGCATGTCGTACCAGCACGACGGCTTGGTCGCATTTACTTCCCGTATTCTTCGCCCGCTTTGGGCATCCAAGACCCTCGGCCGTCGCGTGGTTTCTCGCGTCTCCGCCAATGCTGCTAACGGCTCTAAGCCGTCGGCCAAGGCTCCAGGATATGTGACTAGCTTCGAGAACATCCATTCCCCTGAGAAGCTGGACGAGATCCGTGAGATTCTGTTCCAGCTGCGGCAACTGATGGAGAGCGCAGGCCCGTTCGCCGTGTCAATTAGCGGCGGTGCTGCACTGGAGAATAACCCCAGCTTGGACGGTGTTTTGGGCGAGAGTGCTGAGGCTGGTCTGTCGCGCGTGTCGGAGCTGGTGATGCGCCACCAGAAGTCCCTGAGCGAAGATCAACTGAAGCGTGAAACTCGTTTCAAGGCCGAACAGCGCTCGCTGTACTACCTTTACCAGTTGATTCTGCGCAGCATTGAGGCTATTTCCCTGCTGCGGATTGCACAAGAGTACAAGGTGTCGCTGGAGGAGCCCCTCGCCCGCCTAAGCTTCAGCGAGTTGGTGACCACGACGGATGGCTCGCTGGCTGCCAAGACCATGACGAAGGCGCTTATGCGCGGCCGCAACGAGAACAACCAGTTCCTGATCAAGCAGCTGCGCGAACAGTGCCCCACGTTTTTCTCTGTTTCTGACCTCTGGCACTACCAAGGATACCGAAGCTTGTCGAATGCCAAGCTCAGTGGATCGCCCGTTGCTCGCAAGAACTTCCTGAAGGAATCCCTCGACCAGTTCCTGAACTCATGCCACATGTGGGACACGGAGGACTGCCTGGATGTTTTGCAAGGAATTTGTGAAGACTACACGCTGCTGAACTACTACGAAGGTGTCGTGAAGCTGTCGCTAGCGTGCGCAAAGCACTTCCACGACGCTGCCGCTTCGGATCTGAGCGGTGTTAAACAGACGTGGAAGCGCCGGTGCTTCGGCTGTATCTTGCTGGCTCTGCACCGACTTCTTGGTGGTGAGGCTGGTGACAAGAACAGCTCGGCCCGTGCCGCGGCGAACGGCGCAAGTCCTCAAGCGGTGGAGGAAATGGTGACGCTGGATGACGACACGCGGAATAAGTACGTGGAAGAGTTGTTCCACTTTGCCCTGGCATCCGAGGACGATAGCTTCCACAACTTGCTGTACACGTGGTTGTATGAGCGTGGACACTCGCACCTGCTGACTTCGATTCGCTCCCCTTACATCGAGGAGTTCCTGAAGGAGAAGGACCAAGACCTACTTGTGAAGCTCTACATGGATCAGCACAAGTACCTTGTGGCGGCGAAAGTGTGGTGGGCACGAGCCCACGAGGACACCATGGGTGAAGACGAGTATGCAACTTCCGCTCTTGTGGTCGCCAACAACCCGGACATTGTCAAGCGCCAGTACTACGTGTCGAAGTCTCTTGGCTGTTTGAAGAGTTTGGAGGATGCGGGTGAGGCCGCCGAGGCAATTCGTGAAGTGCGTGACGTGCTGGATGTGTTGCAGCTGCAGGTGCGCGTACTGAAGGCGCTCGAGCAGAAGGTGATCGAGCTGGAGACGTCCTCGTCGACCACGGACGAGCAGCTTCGGGAGCGAAAGACGGATGTGCAGCTGCTCACGTTTAAGCTGTTCGACGCTTCTACCTTGTACAACCGGTTCGCGTCCAAGTACGATATGTGGACGGAGTGCCTGCACATTATTCACGTGTGCAAGTCGGAGGAGGCGGACGTGATCGCGACGCTGTGGCGGAAGATCATTTTCAGCCTCTTGCCGCAGTCCTCCAACAACGCGGCGTTCAACGCGTGGCGACTGGACCAGTGCGAGAAGGCTGGCCTGCTTGCCACGTCAAGCAGTGGAAGCGGCGGCTCCTCGTTCGAGAGCGGCAACTGGATCGCCCAGATGCAGTGCAAGATTCTGCGCCTGGGCAAGTCGCTTTACCTCGAGGGCGATGACTCACACAGTGGCTCGGCCGCAGGTGTCGGTGGTTTCGTCTTCCCCGTGGGCTTCTTGGCCGATGTGCTGGAGTGGATCTCTCTGTGGTATATTCGATCAGCGGGCGTTGGCGCCTTCACGGGCGGCGTTGCGTATGCCTCAGCCATCGACGCCACCACGTTCAACTGGGTACTGAAGCTCTTCCTGGACGTTGGGGTCCCGCACCGGGTGCTGCTGAGCTACTACGAGCAGCTGTACCGCGAGCAGCCCGAGCGGCTCTACCGGGAGGGCTGGACGCTGCACCTGCTGCAGTCCATGCTGACCATTATTACTATCTGGAAGAAGCACGCGCTCTCCCCGCGTGCCGGGAAGGACCAACTCGCGGAGTTCGCCGCCTGCTGTCCCAACATCGTCGACCTCTGCGACGGCTTTATCACGGATCTGCGCGCCACATCACAGGGTAAGTAAGCCCCGTCTAGCTGTATCCCTTCCCAGACGCGTATTGGCCTAACTTGTGTATTGATCTATCGCAGACGAGAGCGGGGAGGCGTCGACGCTGCTCGAGCAATTCCGCCGGGTGAAGAGCGAGTTGTTGAACTTCCGTACCCTCATGTAGGTAAACCCGAGCCAACTACGCCCAGACAGAACAACCCACAACATCAGCAGCACGGAGGTGTGACAGTAAACCACAGGGCACGGCGCATCGACGGAGCCAAAAGGTGAACGAATAAATTACACGTTTTGTCTTCATCCTCACCATGAACTGTGTGCAACCAACGCAGCGGGTTGAGTGGCTTAGGAGAACTTCTGCAGCGACAAGGCAAGCCGGACGGACCCTGCAGACACGAAGTCTCGGCCATCGGGCGAGGAGCCGCCGTCGTTCTCGCTGCCTCCGCTGCTGGAGCGGTGTTTCCGACCTACACCGACCGACAGAGCCGAGTGCTTGACCATGGAGCCCAGGCCCTGGATGGGGCGGTAGACGACGCCCGCCACGCCCGTTCCGACGCCCTTGGCGAAGCCCTCGAGTCCGTTCTCGCGCGCGCCTTTGATCGGGTCCTTGAAGACGCCCGTGATGCCTCGATAGATGCCCTTGGTGACTCCCTCAGCGCCCGCGACCATGTGCTCGCTGAAGTTGGTGGCCCAGTCGCGCGGCATGACGACCGGGTACCAGTCGTCGTAGGGGCCGTCCGAGTCGCCCGCGTCAGGCAGCGACGCCAGCTGATCCGCGCTGATAGCGAACGCGCCCATGGGCCGGTCCGCGTTCACCTTGTTGTAGTCGTAGAGCTCGACCTCGAGCGGCGACGTGCCGTCCCACGAGAGCATGAGCTGCTGGTTCCACTGCGGCGTGACGCTGTTGTCCACGCGCTTGCTGCTGATACTCTGCTCGCCCAGACGGAAGGTCACGTACGGGTCCGACTTGCCGGTGATGTTCATGCCCGCGAGCTCCTTGGCCTCTTTCAAGTCGATCACCACGACGCCAGTGTACTCGACCATTCCCTGCGTGGAGGCAGCCGTCGACTTGGTCGGACTGCGCTTGGGAGACGTCGGCGACTTGGGCGGCGAGCTGTTGACTCCTCCGGAGAAGAGTTTGTCCTCGTACTTGGCTCGGATGAAGAGTTCCCGCTCGGCGCGTGGCGTCTGCGCTTCAGGTTTCTTGGGCGTCTGCCGGTTGAGCTTCTGCTGCAGCGCGAGGGTGCGCTCGAGCTGTTGATTCAGGTTCGTGTTGCCTCCGACGTCCATGGCGTTCACCTGCTCGTCCGTCCACTTGTCCAGCATGACACTGAGCACGAAGGACACGTGAACTCCGAGGGAGCGGTGAACCCCAGCGCACTGCGTGCAGATGAAGCCTCCATGCGTCACGGTCGCCCACCTACATGTAGCAGCAGCACAACCAGCGCCAGGCTCCATATCATATCTGAAAGCTTAACAAGGTTTGTAGAGGCTTGGATCTTACTTGGGCGTGGCAGCTCCGCAATCAGCGCAGTGTTCGTTCTCGGGCCGACGCAGCACCGCGAACAGTCGTGACTTGATCGCCTCCTGTTGGGTGTCGCTGCCGCTCGGGCTCTTGACGGGGGACGCCATGCCGATCTCTCGATCTCCTCCTGCTCAAAGATTTCGGTCTCACAACACGAGCAGAGACAAGTCACAGGCGTGGCGCGACCGCTGCAGACGAACGCTTTCTTCTCCTCCCTTGAGCCTTGGGAGGTCGCTGGCTGTTATCTATTTGTTATTTATCTACTGGCGTCGACCTGCACTGCGAGGAGACACACGCGCTCAAAGTCCTGGTACGTCACCTACGAAAGAACACAACGCCGGTCTCCATCTCTTAGCACCGCTGTATTGTCACGCCACACTCTTCAATACGAAGACGACGCACCCGTCCGTCGCCATCTCTATCTGCCTCGCGGAAAGCACGTAGCAGCGTCTCCTGGTTGGCAAAGGGCAGCGCCATCTCGCATGCCTGAGTAGTACAATGAACACTTAGCGTCAGTAGCAGCAGACACACCTCAAAACCATAGAAGTCTGTTTGCCCGACCTGCTGGAAGCTGCGGAGCGAGATGAATCCCTCGGCGCGCAGGTCCAGCGCCTTGAAGAGTCTCCGCACGTCCTCCAGCAGGTCCGTCTTGGCCAGTCTCGACTGCATCACGCGCACGAACTCCTCCTGCGTGATGCGGAGCTGATGGCCTGGAACTTCACAGCCCCGGAACATCTGAGCCAGCAGCAGCTTCAACCAAGGGACAAGTACATGTACCGCCGAAGACCCGTTATTACAGCTAGCAATCAGTGAATGCTGTCCGTTGAACGGCCAACCACGTCACGTCCTCAGTCCTCACCTTTGACGGCCGAACGCCCAGCGCCGCTGCCACGCCACACTTGAGGTCATGCGCCTCCAAGACCCCTGTTGACACATAGCGGAGACTTTTGAGTCAACGCAACGCAATGCCAGCAACTACATGTAAATTGCACCAATTGCCGATAAATACTCACTACTGCCGCGTCGGTCCGCCCAGGCGAAGCACCTGCGCAGGAACGCCACTCGCTCTCGGTCACTCTGCATGCTGCTCGACGCTCAAGTCCGGCGATCTTCCATACAGAGGGCCAGTTGAAGTGCTGACTTCCACAGCGTTACACCAGTGCCACACCAAACCTGCCTCATCCCATCTCCCTCTTCAAACAACTTGGGTACATAACCACTTTTCTCACACATTTCTATATATAGCCAACCTCACCGCGCCCACCGCCTCTACCAGCCTCCCATCCGTTTTCTTCCAAGGCTCTCAGTGAGAAACACGCCACCCCGTTGATCCAGAGTCATGTCCGGGTTGCGTGCTGCTGCTCGCTGCGTGCTGGGCGCGTCCCGGCGCGCGCTGCGCCCGTGCGCCGCCGCCCAGCCACTGCAGGTGACGGCCCGCCGCGCCTTCATGTCGACGCGCGCGCCCGACGCGCTGTTCCAGACGCCGTCCTTCCCCATGCCCGAGGACGCGTCGCTGTGGCTCGAGAAGTACCCGCGCGCGGACCCGTCGCACCTGTGGAAGGTGGGATCGTTCCCCCTGGTGGACGCGGAGATGGAGGAGGCGGCAGAGGAGGGCGCGCTCGCCTGCTCCGAGGACCTGTGGGACACGCCCGGTATGCTCAGCGCGCTGCAGGACAACCTGCCGCTGCGCGACATGGAAGGCGCCCGCGACGTGGACTCGCTGCTGCGCCAGATGGACGGCTACCTGGCGGACAGCGTGGTCAAGAAGCGGCGAAAGAAAATGAACAAGCACAAGCACCGCAAGCGCAAGAAAGCGCTGCGCATGCGCACCAAGAAGAACTAGAGAGCGGAAGCAGATAGAAAGACTAGGATTCTGGGGGAAGGAGTGATAGAGTGGAGGCCGTTAGAGGCCTCATAACACAAGAGGACCATTCTACTACTTCTACGACTTCGTGCTACTACTACGCGAGTTCTACCTACCCGTGGTTTGGATAACCGAGGGAGGGCGATCAATACACGGGCAGTTTTTGGTGCATGTTGTTGGAGGTTTGGGGGTTCTGGTGGTCTTTTGGCGACGTCTGCTGGCGGCCCTTGGTTTTGTCGCCGCCTATTCTCCAAGCAGACACGCAGGCGGCGAGTGGGAGGATCCCGATGCTGAAGAAGCTCGCGTCGCCGAAGAAGCGAGCTCAGCCAAGCGGGGCTCGGGCAGGCGGGTATGTGCTCGTTAAAGTGGTGGTGGGCTGGTGATTGGGCTTGATACTTGACTCACAACTTCCTTATGTCTTGTAGCTTTGATGCGCCGGAGGCTGCAGCAGCTGGAGGCTCGGCAGCGAAGTCTCCCGAGTCGAACAAGAAGAAGGAGTCTAAGCCGAAACCAGAGCCCAAGCCCAAGCCCCCGAAGGAGCCGAAGGACAAGAAGAAAGACAAAGCCAAGCAGAAAGAGAAGACGCAGACCGATCCGACAGCAGCAGCTCTGATCAGTGACGAAGCTAAGGAGGCTGGTAGTGCTGTCGTCGCTACTGCTGAAGCGAAGACTCCGTCGCCTCGGAAATCTATCGCACGCGCGTTCAGGCGTAAAACGCAACTCGACCAGGACAATGCGCCGGAAGCGAAGTCTCCGACGAAAAGGCCCCTCGCATCGCCAAAGAAAGCGTATGCACTGATCTCTACTTACATGTTATGATCAGGAAACTTGTGACTTACATTACGTGTTCTTTTGCGGTGTCTGTAGACTGATGAAGCTGCCAAAGCCCGAGAAAAAGCCCAAGCGTGTGGACAAGAAGCAAGAAGCCAAAGCTCAGGATGAACCAAACGCGGAGGCTACTGCAGCGACCGAGAAGGACCCTCTAACGCCAACGAAGTCGGACGCAGCAGGTGAATCGCCGAAGCGTAAGAGCCGCTGGAAAATGCCCGAGATTAAACATCACAACTCGGCCAAGGCGTCGAATAACCAGAAGGAGGTCATCCATGAAGAGGAGAAAGCGTCGGGCTCAACTACGAAGCCTCCACTGTCACCAGCCAGCGACAATAACGCAAGCCGAGACAACTCGCCATCTCCTCGTGTTCGTAGTAAGCGCGGGAAGCCCAACAAGCGCAAACCACCCACAGTCGAGAGCTCAAGCAGTGACAGGGAGCAGGAGAACCAGACAAATGTGCTCTCCCCACTTCGACGACACAAACCAGACCCTGACGACACTTTACCGATACCGGAGTCTCCGTACAACCCGTATCGTGTCCAGAAGCGACTGGCACAGCTCGACGTGCCGCCTGCCTACCAGCCAGAAGTACACTTGATCGGTGAGATTGTCAGTGGCTATGGGTTTGGAGCCTTCGGGGGCCTGACGTGCAAGTGGCGTGTCGAGTATGGCAGCCGGTGGAGTCACATCGCTGGAGATCAATTCGGCCAAACCCAACTGGACTATCCGTCAACAGCGCCATGGACGTCAGATCCTGATGTTGCTGTGTGGGCACACCCCATCGACTTGCATTTCGCAACGTCGGCGTTCCAGGGATGGCCTAAACTGCTTTTGCAAGTGTGGAGAGCTGACTCCGGCATGAAGCTTCACGTTGTCGGCTACGGCTTTGTGCCTGTGCCTTTTGCTGCAGGCCAACACAAACTCTGGGTCTCGCTGTGGCGACCACTTGGTACAACCAAGGAAGAGCTGGATGTGCAGCTGCTTGGACACACCCCCGAGCTCAAAAGTGACGACGTACTGTTCAATGCCGCATGGTCAGAGAGATGTCGACTGCGGACAGTCTCGACCGGAAAAGTGCTGATACACATAGGCGTGTTACTCCGGCATTTCCAGGCTGGCGTAATTGAAGCTTAGGAAACCATCACGGTGAATAATATACCATCAAAATTGCACGTTACCATCAGAATCTTGCTACTGCTGCTGCTGGTGATGATCTGAAAGCGTCAACGATATAATCGTGCAAGTTGTCCCGATAAAATACAAATGAGCGAGTGCTGGGCTGATGTTAGCTGCTGCCGCTTGACGTTTGAGACTCCAGGTCGTACACTAGTCGGGAGATTCGAAACGGGTTGCCTTTTGTGTCCAGTAAGCGCTCGTCGTTGGAGATAACCTCAATGCTGCTATCAGGAAAGTCTGCAGAATAGATAAGGCACCATTTCCTTAGAAACCCAAAAATCATTTGAAAATGCGCCTTCAGTTTCAACGTACGCTGTCGGAACTGCCGTGAAGTCAAGTGTCCCCGTGCCAGTTTGAAAAAAAGTTTCGCGCTGTCCAGTTTGCCCAGCTCGCCAACGTGAACAACTTCCTCAGGCAAGATGGAGTCTTCCCTGGTGTCGATCTGCAGCTCTTCCGTCGATGTCAGCAGGATCTGCGCACAAACCAGCTTGTCAGTATATAACTCCTTTTTGTTGAATGCACAAAGATGTACCTGGACGCTGGGGAATGACTGAACAATGTTTAGCACAAACATCCCCAGTGCTGGGAGGACGATATCACAACCGTCTAAAACCAGCAATGTAGCAGGGTAATCCGCATTGTCCAACCTATGCAGGTGCAGGAGCACAACATCGTTAGCACCAATAGAACGTAAGCTATATCAAACAATACCAGTAGCACGTACTCTGGGAGTGAGCGAAGGAGAGTTTCGACTTCTTCGATAACTACGGGCAAAGGATCCTCCCTCTGGTTAGTGTTTCGGAAGTCTTGGTCCTCAGATTCGGTCTCGGGCTGGTGAGCACTTTGGACGTGCTCCACCAGCTTGTCTACAGCGAAGTAATGCACTCCGTTGCGGTACCCTCTCGTGCGATAGGCCATTTTTGCTATGTGAATAGCAACTGAAGACTTTCCAACACCGCGGGATCCGTATACGTTGCATACGCGGACTTTTTGAGCTAACGCAGCCTTGACCTGAAAGTCAAATGAGGTTAGCGATCAAAGTAACTGCAGTCGGCAAATCACATCCCAGTACCTTTCTGACTATGCTGTCTCTCCCAAGAAAATGAGTTGCCAGCACTGGAATAAATGGCGCATTGAGCAATGCAACCACGTTTCTATCGGTTGCCACCACTTCAGTATCAATGAATCCAAGCTGAACGTTGTGCTGAGCCGAACTTGGCAGCATCTTGCATATTTGGTCCGCTGGTCGTACAATTGGCAGCAGGTCATTCAACGCAACGAATTCTGCTAGTGCGTAGCTCTTCTCAATTGAGAACCCCTTCAGCAGGCCAGCAAATAATGCTCTGATTTGGTGCACGATAAAAGTTAGCTCATGCTACGAGAGAAAGGATTGACGTGGAGTGCAATGTACCTTATAAAGGCAGTAACTCGCAACGAGTGCTTGTTCGCCGAACTTAAAAAGCATACGTGAGTTGCTCCGCACTCCGCAAGCAAATGAGCTAGAACAAACACATATGCGTAAGCACGTAAAATAAGCACATCGTTTCAAATAAAACAATTTCCACCTGGCTCTACGGTTGGTGTGATGACAACAACGAGCTTGGTCGCATTGGTTTTCACTGACTCAAGGTAGTTAGTTAGTACACGGACTACTCATTGAGTTAGGATCAGCTGTGTGCGTACCTTCAGAAAAGAGTTGACGAACTTCGTCTTTTTCGAGCCGAGCAGATAATCCATTCGGCGCCTCAACTACCAAGTGTTCCTCATCCCCTCCACCGGTATAAAACAATACATCGCTGCTGCCGTTAAGAGCCTGTTGGATTGACTCGGTCGTTGCGCAATGGTATGAGGAAGCCTGCACAAAACCCAACGGTAAGTCAACGCAATGAAACTGTGACATAGCACAATATACTCACATCAAATGTGCGGACTGCTGCGAATGCAGATAATACTTCCGATAGCTCTTCACGATAGTCGAAATTTGCTCCCTGTATAAAAGAAGTTCGGTGAATAATGATGCGGCAAATCAGTAACAAACCCTCTAAATCACGAACCTCCATCGGTTGACTCGACTCAGAAAAATCTTGAGTCGATTGATCTGCGAATAGAATCGCCTACAGAACAGAGGATCAATCAGTTCCAATTCTCTCACGCGTATCCAGGAAAGCAATATTGCGTACGCATCGAATTGTCCGCGTTAATGCGGGCATCTGCTGAGCTGGTTCAGGCTTGATTGTTTCCACATTGTTTTTCGTTATGAGTGGAACATCACTTGAGACAAAAGGCCCGGATGGAATTTGATGGCGAGTTTCGTGCGCAATCGTACGAGCTTGCACGATGGCAGGGGCTACATCATCGGACTCCTGCACAGGTGACAGGCCATAGCGATTGCTCACGTCCACTAGTTCACACGAGAACTTGTCGCTAGGTCTCACGTATCGCCCATCGTGTCTGCTTTTTCGACTTTTCCTTGACGATTTTTCAGCTGGCGGATCCGAGCGAACAAGTTTGTACTCAAGAGACACGTCGTCCTATTTCAATTCAGAGTGATATCAGCTTCCAGTGCTTACACGACTAATCGTTATCAAAGTGATGCGTACCTCATCTCGGCGAATCCGCAAGAGCGTGACCACATCATCGAGATCCAATTCCAGTGTCTGCCCATTTTTAAGTTGCACTCCGTTTACCCGGATGCCGTTCGTACTGGTATCTTGCACTCGCACTTTAACACCCATTTTAGCCGAATCGTTCTGGGACGGCACACTTTCGACATGAATCAAACAGTGCCGTCGACTCAAATGGGAAAGCATTCCACCCCGAATATTGTCACCAAAGATGTCCTGAAATTGATCGCGCCCTAGCATAATCGGGCTGGGCTGCTGGGCAAGCGCGATTGTGTACAAGTTGAGTAGCTCCATTCGCTCTCGCTCGGCTTTCGTCAGGCTGTTGGCAAGTCCATCGCACAGTGTCAACACAACTGTTTCCTCCAAATTGTTCTCTGTGACCGACAGATCCCCCAGCTTCTCCTGTGAAAACGATATCTCTGGATCGGGGATATCTGGACCAGGAATGCCCATGAGCTCTTCGTCACTGGAGACGTCATCAACATCAAACGACGGCATGGGTGCATTGGAAATGCTGTTCCGCATTCCCCCTGAATCCAACACAGGCGTGCTAATCCCTTTCGATGGCTCAAGATTCCGCCGCTGTGGAAACGGGAACGGCTGTCGCTTGGTCACCTCCTTTGATGAAGGTGCCTGCAGACACGGAAGTTATATGTAACACAAACTTCTAACAAGCAGCGATCTCGAGCACACACGTACCGTAGTGGATGGGACGCTCGGCACTCGGTACGGTGTCGTGAGCGACCCAAATGGCGGGCTTTTGTTGGTATCCTGCCCTCCAGTTCCCAAAAAGTGCGACATCTACAGGATTAGACATCCATATGACATTATAAGCACCAGCAGCACTCCAACGATGCAGAGTTATCCCCGCCATTACCGTCGGTAGTCCTCGATCTGCAAGTGGGATTTCCCCACTGCCCGCTTTCATGAGCACGGGCTTCATAGGTCTGCCTTGCAGGATAGGGCTCTTCTGTTCATGGCTCCCCATCGGAGAGACGACCGACCCTCCTGTTCTGGCAGCGATTCCTCCATCCAGTCTCCTCAGTTGCCCTGGCGGACTCGTCTTTTGGTCGGGCACGCGTCCAGGCGTGCCCAGTGGCGTGGGGATGACCGGTCGACCTTGAGCCTGTGCTCCTAGCGGAAACATCGGTCTAGACAGCCCGCCTGCCGCCTTGTTTAACTCGAAGGGGCTGCCCACAAACGCCGTGGGGGTTCCCGCAGCCTCCGCGTCGCTCATGAACACGCGCAGAGCCGGCGATGCGGGCCCGGACAGCGCCGTGATCTTGGCTACAAACTGCGCAGGCGTCTCGCCCAGGTCCTGACTCAGGCGTCGGCTCTTGACGGCGCCCGTGACGCGCCCGCGCTCGGATCCGGCGCCGGCGATGCCCACATGGCCGCCGATAGGCGTAGGCAGCCCCACCTGCACGTCGAGCAGCCGCGGACTGATGTTCTCGCTCTCGGAGGACGCGCGCGGCGAGTCACGGCGCTCGTCGTCGTCGTCCAGCGCGCGCTTGCGGCCCATGGCGACTCCGCGCGGAGCCTCCATCAGCTCGCTCTTGCTTCGCTCTCTTTGCCTTTTGCGGACTTCCGTCAGTCGGAAAGGTTTCTTTGCTCGAAGTGAAAGCTTCATTACCATCACTCTGACATTATAGTGAAACCACGTGAAATGGAGGTAAAGTGAAACTTCAAGAAGAACAGCCTTCGGGGATCGTGAAGGGACGCGTCGCCGAAGCAAACTTGTATCTGCTGTAACCGAGCGGTGAACCCGCCGGAAGGCCGCCGCGCACAGCCAAATTATTAGCCTGGTTAGCGCGTAACGCACGCGACGCTGCAGCAGGTGATGGTCCGCGAGTTGGAGACTGGTCACTCGATCACCAAGTTGGTGTGCCGGCGTGCACAGTGAACGTCTGGTTCCCACGAGTCCCACTGTACACGGCAACGGTCGCAGCAACGGCCGTTGCAAGTTGATGCCAGGAAACAATGCGTCGCCTTGGCCTCATCGCTGCTGCCGAGGCAAGCGGCGCGGCTATAAGCGGCTGGAGTGACGCAGAGGTGACTAACTATGTAGGTGGCAATATGAGGGAGGTGCGTCACCTTCAAGAGCAACACCGCCGCCGGGGTGGACTGACGCCGTCTGCCAATGCCAGCCCATAGTCACACCAGAATAGAAGTGTATCTTGCCCCGCTCCATTTTTGGTGTTTTGTACACGACACTCGAAATACTGACATCACACCGCGTTATAGTGAGGTGCTTCGCCCCAGTCAGGCGTAGCAGCAGAAGCCAAGCAGCAGCTCACCATGTCGAAGCGCAGGCTGGCCGAGGAGGCCGCGGACGAGCGCCACGTCATGCGCATCATGCCGCTGGGCGCGGGCAACGAGGTGGGTCGCTCGTGCATCGTGCTCAAGTTCAAGGGCAAGACCATCATGCTGGACTGCGGCGTGCACCCGGGCTACTCAGGGCACGGCAGCCTGCCGTTCTTCGACGGCGTGGAGGCCGAGGAGATCGACCTGCTGCTCATCACGCACTTCCACATCGACCACGTGGCCGCGCTGCCCCACTTCACGGAGAAGACCAACTTTAAGGGCCGCGTCTTCATGACGCACCCGACCAAGGCCGTGATGCAGATGATGCTGCGCGACTTCCTGCGCGTGTCCAACATCTCAGTGGACGACCAGATCTACGACGACAAGGACCTCAATAATTGCGTCTCCAAGGTCGAGATCATCGACTTCCACCAGGAAATCATGCACAACGGCATCAAGTTCACGCCCTACAACGCCGGCCACGTGCTGGGCGCGTGTATGTACCTCATCGAGATCGGCGGCGTCAAGGTGCTCTACACGGGGGACTACTCGCTGGAGAACGATCGCCACCTCATGGCTGCAGAGCTGCCGGCCTGCTCGCCTGACGTGCTCATCGTCGAGTCCACGTACGGCGTGCAGGTACATCAGTCCGTGGTGGAGCGCGAGGGGCGCTTCACGGGCCAGGTCGAAGCCGTGGTGCGTCGTGGTGGACGTTGTTTGATCCCCGTCTTCGCTCTGGGGCGAACACAGGAGCTGCTGCTGATTCTGGACGAGCACTGGCGCTCCCACCCGGACCTGCAGGATATCCCGATCTACTTTGCGTCCAAGCTGGCGGCCAAGGCCCTGCGTGTGTACCAGACGTACATCAACATGATGAACGACCGTATCCGCAAGCAGATTGCCATCTCGAACCCGTTCCAGTTTGAGCACATCTCCAACCTGAAGAGCATGGATGACTTCGATGACTCCGGCCCGTCGGTTGTGATGGCCAGTCCTGGTATGCTGCAGAGCGGTGTCTCGCGACAGCTTTTTGAACGGTGGTGCTCGGACAAGCGCAACGCGTGCTTGATCCCCGGTTACGTCGTTGAGGGCACGCTGGCCAAGAAGATTCTGTCTGAGCCGACGGAGATCGCTGCACTGGATGGACGCATCATCCCGATGAACTGCACGGTGGAGTACATTTCGTTCTCTGCTCACGCAGACTTTGTGGGCACGAGCGGGTTCGTGGAGAAGCTTACCCCTCCTAACATTGTCCTGGTGCACGGCGAGAAGAATGAAATGATGCGTCTCAAGTCGGCGCTGAACAAGAAGTTTAACGATCCCAAGATTTACCACCCTAGTATCTCCACGCCGGCCAACATGCAGGAGATCGTGCTGGAGTTCAAGGGTGAGAAGATTGCCAAGGCTATCGGTGGCCTTGCTAGCGACCAGCCGAAGAATGGCAAGGTGATTTCTGGTCTGCTTGTCGAGGTGGACTCGCAGACGCACTTGATGGACAAGGAAGACCTCTCGACCTACACGAAGCTGATCTCGGGTAGCATTACCCAGAAGCAGCACGTGCCGTTCGAGTACAATTCGTTCGACGTGCTCATCACATTCATTCGTCAGATGTACGAGGATGTGGTTCACCTGGAGAAAGAAAACCGCGTGGTGGTCTGCAAGCAGGTCGTTGTGACCCGTTGCGCCGTCGCCAAGGGTGCCACCGAGAAGCTTGTTGTCGAGTGGACGTCGGCTCCGACGGCCGATATGATCGCCGACTCTGTGATCGCACTGGCCATGCATGCGCAGGCGAGTCCAGCGAGCTTCAAACTGAGTGGCCAGCCCACGGCCGCTTGCCCGCACGACCACTCTAAGAAGGAAGATGAGAGCGCTAACACTGAGGGAGCTGCCACGAAACTTGAGAAAGAGGAAAGCCCTATGGTGGAGACCGAGGACATCGCTGAAAATCCGGCGGTTGAGCATGCTGCAGAAAAGAAGGAGGCGGAGTCAGATTTAGAGAAGGCTGCAAGGGAGCTTGGCGAGGCCGACCAAGACGCACTGAATCTGCTGATTGTGTTCCGCCTTCTGAAGGACCAGTACGGCGATGTTGATTTGGATTTCGAGACCAACAAGATTCACGTGAGGACACCAAGTGGCGTCGATGCCGTGGTGGACCACTCGTCACAGGAAATCGAGTGCAAGGACGCAGCGTTCAAGCTCAAGCTGCAGGCAACCGTTCGTCGCATTGAAGGCGCACTGAAGCCCATTGCGACGTCGTGAGCGGTGCAGTGGATCTCTGTGCCCCAGAGTGCTAAAAAAAGTCGGAACTTCGAAGTGACCTCGGTTTCGTGATCGGGGTGTACACCTGCTATATAGTTGTGGCCGTTGATTTCTCAAACTATATTCACTATGCTTCTGTTGAGCTGTTGCAGTTGCTTGTGTTATTTGTTTTATTCTTCCTTTTCAGCATCGTCCACGGTTAGCTCAAGCAGCTTCTTGGTCGCTTCGTCCTCTTCCTTCTTGGTCTGCAGTCGCTCCCTCGCGGCGAGCGCCTCATCCATGTTGAGCTCTGTGCCATCCATCGCAATAACAGGCTCCGTGAGTGCTCGTCGGAAGTAGGTCGAGCCGCGGCCGAACGAGTCGTTCTTCTTGCGGATCTCCATGGCCGGGTCGATCGAGATCAGCAGCTTAGCATCGGCAGCCTTGCCGGGCTTCACCTGCCGCTTCGGGAGCGTGATCTCCTTCGGGAAGTTCTGCGTCTCCGGGTCGTAGCCGAATCCGCGTAGGGGCAGGTTCGCCGTCTTGAGAATGTATTGGAACTGCTCGTCCGAGTAATGACGGAAGGAGCCTCCAATCTTGCCGCTGCGAGGCTTGTACGGGCCTGCCTTGTCTCCGCTGGTGGCCATCACGTCGTGGATCCGCTGCTCCCACTCCGTGCCTTCCAGCGTTGTCAGGTCCGTCAAGAAGAGGAACACGCGGCGCAGCGTCTCCTCGCGGTGCATCATGAGGTCCTCATAGCGCACGACAATGATGGGGATATCCACCTTAGTGGTCCAGTAGCGGTGGAACTTCATCCAGACGTCGATCTCGTTGCGCAGCAGGCCGTCCCAGCGCTCGGCGAAGCGCTCGTACTGCGACTCGTGCAGACTCTTGTTGTGCGTGTTGGTAAGCGTCATGTTGAAGTACGAGTCGATGGCGTCCCATGGGTTGCGCACCACGAGGATGGCCTTCTTGACGGGGAACTCCTTGTAGCCCACGCGCTCCGGGAAGTGCGTCTTGACGAACCAGACCGACTCGTCCACGACGCCCTCGCCCTTCATGCCGTACTGCTGCAGCTCCTTGCTCAGCGACCGGTCGGGCCTGGTGTCGCAGCCCGTGTAGACGCCCGTGACCTTCTCCAGCAGCCCGCGCATGAGCGAGTTGCCGCAGCGCGGGTAGCTCACGATGGCCACGCGCTCGCCGTCGCGCTCTCCAGGCTGCAGCCAGCGCATTCCGTTGTCCTCCGCCATAGTGTTAGTAGTAGTAGCGGTTGTTGTTGTGATGGTCTTGAAGACGGAGCTGAGAGCTCTGCGCGCGAGGATCACGAAGGGGTTCCACGCCAAGTTGAGCTCGAGGCTGGAGGAAAGAGATTGAGTGGCAGTCAGATCGAGCAGACATAGAAGGACGATGGGAGACACATAGAGAGAGGAGGAGGAAGAAGAGAGAGAGAGAGACGTATGTAGACGTACAGCAGGCGAGGGACGAACAGCAGCAGATTCACGTACGCGCGCAGCAGCCACCCGCCCGTGTCCGCGAGGGTCATAAGGCGGCGAGAAGACAAGCGCTTCAGATGAAGTGAGATGGCTACGTCTCGCCTGACGTGACATTCCAGTGCAAATATCTGGAAGACTGGGTGTGAAAAAGTACGCTCACGGATTTCAAAAGGGGCACCCCAAGCACGGATTTCAAGAAGGGCACCCCCGAGCACGGGTTTCCAAGAAGAAGGGCCGTGGTCTTGTGGATCGGGTGGCCGTGGAAATCGTCGTAAGCTCCTGAGACGCTAGGGTTCGCGTACGCCTTCCGCGGAGGTAGCGTTTGTCCAAGCACGGCGAGGAGATGCTGACCCGCGGTACACCTGAGGCTAACGAGAGAGCTCTAACCGAGTTTCCTGATGTGGTCATTGAGCAGCTCGGTTTGCAGCTGTGCCAGCAATCGGCAATGCGATGCGCCGAGGAGTATGTGGAGGTGAACGCAAGCGCGTCACGACTGGCGAGATGCAGTCCGGACAGCGATACTTGTCTCTCGTGGATGAGGTTTGCACTGGCCTCGACATTGCGGTGACGTACATCATCAAGACGCAGCGCCCAGGTGATGCCAGGGGTGGTTTTTCAAGCCACCTTGTTCCTGTCTCTGGGCCAAGCCTCACAGATTCCGACCTACAGGGAGGCCCGCGCAATTTTCTACAAGCAACGTGGTGCCAAGTTTTACCGGACGGCTGCCTGAGTGGTCGCAAACTCGGTTGCGCAGGTTCCCCAGGCTCTTGCCGAGATTCTGGTGCTCGGGACTCTGGTGTATTGGATGTGTGGCTTCGCTTCCTCGGCCGGGGTGTATATCATTTACATGATCTTGCTGCTGCCTCGTGGTTCTTCTGTCTGTCGGCCATGTCACCGAACCTGGATATCGCCAAGCCCACGTCTGACGTTCAGTGCATTCCTGCGTCAGGACAGTACGGTTTCGACGGCCAAGAAGTACGACTCTGTGAACGAGTGTCTCGACCTGCTGGACATGCACGACATCGCCGACCAAATCGTGCGCGGGATTCGCAGGAGCAGATGAAGCGACTGACGATCGGTGTCGAGTTGGTGGCTCAGCCGAGTATTCTGTTCCTGGATGAACCGACGAGTGGCTTGGACGCTCACTCGGCCAAGTTGATCATGGATGGTGTGAGGAAGGTGGCCGAAAGCGGGCGTACCATTGTGTGTACGATCCACCAGCCCTCGTCGGACGTCTTCTTCCTATTCGACCACTTGTTGCTTGTGAAGCATGGTGGTGAGTCGGTGTTTGTTGGTGAGCTTGGCGAAAAGTGTCACAAGCTGGTGGACTACCTCGAGGCCATGCCGGGCACGTCGCCATGCCCGAAGGACCAGAACCCTGCGTCGTGGATGTTGGAGGTTATTGGTGCCGGAGCGGGTCACCACTCGGCGGCTGCGACCGATTTCGTGCAGCACTTTAAGCAGAGCAGGGAGGCGCAAGTGGCTGTACAACATCACTCCGCAGCGGTTTACACTCTCGATCTTGTCGGCACTCGTGTTTTGCGACTGCCCCGACGAGCCGACGCGGAACAAGACGCTGGGTACCTACGAAAACGTCGGGTCAAACATCGGTTGCCAACCATTGACGGACCTTCCCGTGACGCTCGATCGCAGCGATGCGTGGAGTCGACTTTCAAGTACAAGCACGATGAAATCTGGTCGAATTTCGGCTTCGTGTTCGTGGTGCTGGGCATCTTCCTGTCGTTCTCGGCGCTCTCACTTCGCTACATCAACCACACGTAGAGATAAATGGACAGGCGGGAAGTGGGCAACAAAACGGTGGAATGAAGGCCAGCACCGATACATGTTTCTTTTCTCCATTAGTGATTTGTGAAATGGCCAAAGTTGAACCGCGATACACTCGGAAGTGATCGCTGAATACCTAAGGTGCTAGGGACAAGGAGCCTCTGCTGCGATTGCTCAGGTCGATAATGCAGTCGCTTTGGTTCGTTGGGTGCTTGAGCTGCGATTCCGATGACTCGTCGAAATTAGGAAGAGCGTGTGGCGAGCGCTTGTTGCCAATTAATCCGTCGCTTTCCCGCTGCTTCTGCCCCACAATCCAAAGTTGTCCAAGTTAGGGTATGAACGTTCGTACAAACTCGCTAGCGCTTTACCATGCGACGCTCGTGAATTTCCTCGATAGGCAGGCCAGCAGAGTCCCAGCCAAAGATCGATCCGTAGTTGTAGTTGAACGAAAAGATAGCTGCAGCCGCCCCGATGACACTGCCAGCCAGGATGTCGCTGTAGTGGTGCCAGTTGTCGATGCAGCGTGTCACTGAGACCCACGCAGCAAGCAGCACTGGCGCGCAGCAGAGGAACAACATGGCGGACTTTTGGCCACCTCGCAGCATGGAGATAGTGCGGTCCTCGCAATTCAGACGTGATCGACCCAGTAGATAGAGCTGTTAATGAATACACGTCACTGTTAGCTCGTGAGGAATACAATGAATAATGCCAGTAGGATCAACCCACCGTAAGAATGAGCATGGTGGCCCATGCAAAGGAAGCGTGGCCCGACGGGAAGCTCTTGCGGCCTTCCTTCTCTCCGGCAGAGTCCGTGCACAGGTTGGTGACTCCGTCCCAAACCGCGTCGTAGTTCCACTTGCACATGTGATAAAAGCACGGGCGGAAGCGACCCGTGATGTTCTTGGTGAACTCCGTGAAGAACTCTGCCAGCGCCATGGACTGGAGGAAGCTGAGCAGGAAATCGCGCGTGTCGTGCGCGATGACCCGCACTGGCGAGAACCTCGGCAGAATGAAGTTCACTAAGAGGTTGGTGCCCACGGGCAAGCCGATTCCAAACGTCATCAACGCCCACATCGGCACTGCCCAGTACCAGAAGAAAGCGCGCGGTTAGTGGTTCGTGACAACACTAGCGTAGTAAGCGAACCTTACCGTGCTCCTTGAGCTTTTTATCATTTAGTGACGGATCGAGTGACCAAGCGAACGCCGACGAGTTCAGGCGAACTTTGATGCCGGGGATCGGGCGCTCGTTCACTTCGATCTTTGCAAACAGGAGCGCCAATAGGTAGATAAGGACGGTGCAGCCAAATTCCAGGACGCGGTACTCCCTCAGGACGCACGTGACGGCGTTGGCAGGCGGCGAGGTATCCCCTTCGAGTGGAATGTTCACGGAGGTGGCATCGCTCGCAGGTGTCGTGTCATTGATATCTAGTGCAGACAGCGAGGACGACGGAGATCGAGCCATCGACTGGTACGCCGCGACCACATCGTCGTTCTCGTTAGAGCTCTTGTTGTCGCTTGCAGCCATCTCGCTTCGACTTGTTAGGTACACGGCGAATTCGCGAATGAGGCGGGCGGCCGGTTGAGTTGAGGCCAGCTGAACCTCTTCAAACACCAAAACGCTGGTCGTAACAGCAGCGAGGAGTCCAACGCGACCCCGTCTCATAAATGATAATGGATACATCCATGCCATGGATTCCATGGATGCGTAGGATCACGGGTGTGTCTGACGTGATCCCGTCAACAACAACCGCGCGTGGGCCACCAAATGGACACGGTCTCACAGTCTCGCTACCATGTCCAGCTACGCAAAACTGACCACGTCCAGTATACTTTCTCAACGGTTTTCCCAATGCTGGCACCGTGTCTTTCCTACCTGGATACACTCCGTTTGTTGCTAAAGCACCAGGAAAGCACCGTGAGAAAGGTTTAAGGCAATGCGGCGTCTTGTAGAAGACAGTCCAATGTGGTTAAGAAATCACCGCTGCGTGATCGTGTAAACTGTTAGCTATTGACTTTCTGTGATGGCTAATTCACACATTTAAAACAGACACGATTCAGCATGAGTTACAGTTCTGAAGTATCGCCCAGACAGCGCAATTTTTACCTTGAGCAGCTCATGATGAATGGTTTCAACAGGTAAGCCTGCAAATTCCCAGCTGAAAAAAATGATCCGCAGTTGCAGTTAAACGAGAAATTAGCTGCAGCCGCGCCGATGGCACTACGGATATCGTTGTAGTGGCGCTAGTTTTCGATGGACCGAGTTACACAAACCGCTAACACCTACAGCGCCACAAGGGGGACTCCAGGCGAATTTCTTACACTCGACGTTGGAGTTCAGAAATGATATTCTCTTGTGTATTTACATTAACTGCCACTCAGTCGTGAAAGAGACAAACTGCTCGTGTCTCCTTGGTACTACGGAGTCGGTCTCACCTTTGCGATCGCTACAGGTACGCACGCAGTTCGAACAACAGTCATGTCAACAAACAGCTCGGCAAGAAAACCTCGTACGGACTGCATCTTACCTGGAGACGTTCGTGGATGGTCTCATGAGGCAGTCCGGCATCCTCCCAGCTGAAGATCGATCCATAATGGCTCGCGACTGCGAAAATCGCCGCTGCAATACCAATGACGCTGCCGGCCAAGATGTCGCTGTAGTGGTGCCAGTTGTCGATGGACCGAGTGATGCAAATCCAGACCGCCAGTAGAAGCGGTAGACAGCACAGGAACATCGCTAACGTCTTCTTACCACCTCGCATCATTGACAGGCTGTGGTTCGCACAATGCAGACGCGATCGTCCCAATAGATAGAGCTGTAGAGGTAACCATACCAGGAAAATAACATTAGTCACTGCCATCGTGAAAGCATGCCATTGTCATAGACGTACTGTGAGAACGAGCATGGTTGACCACGCAAACGAGGCGTGGCCCGACGGGAAGCTCTTGCGCCCCTCCTTCTCACCAGACGACGACGTACACAGGTTGGTGACTCCGTCCCAAACCACGTCGTGGTTCCACTGACACATGCTGTAGTAGCACGGACGGAAGCGGCCCGTAATGTTCTTGATGAACTGAGTCAGGAACATCGCCAGAGCAGCGGACTGGAAGAGGCTCAATAGGAAGTCGCGCGTGTCGTGAGCGATGACGCGGACCTGGCAGAATGCCGGGAGCGCGTAGTTCACCGTCAGATTGGCTCCGACGGGCAAGACGACCCCCAACGCGACCAACAGCCACATTGGCACTTCTTGTGCCAGCTTCGTCTCGTTAATTACCGGGTCCAGAGCCCACACTTCCGCGGTGGAGTTCAACCGGACGCGAATTCCAGGAATCGGGCGCTCGTAGACGTCGATCGACGCGAAGAGGTAGGCCAAAGGATAGAGACACAGAGTGCAGGCGAACTCCAACGCGCGGTAGTTTCTACCGAGTTGGCTCCAGGAACTTTGAGACGCTGCGGGGTCGCATTCCTCCGGGATGTCCACCGTTGTGTCTACCCTCGAGTCGTCATTCGCTTGAGTCTTCGACTGCTGGGCTTGTGGGGACGGCGCCATGGATTCGTATTGCGCCATAACCTGGTTGGTTGCTCCGCCCGTCGCTCGGTAAATCGGAAGGTGAGAAGATAGAGATCACTGGCCCTGGCCGTAGCCATAACCAAAACTCGTGGGTAAGGTTTACCTGCTTACGCGACTGTGTGATAACTCTGCACGAGTGTGACCTCATCATTACCGAATTGCCCAGGATCGAGTTGCAGAGCTGTCGAGCTTGCGAAAAAAAAGGCAAAGATCGTCATGACATATTTTACATATATACTTCGAAGATGTATTTTACTTGCCCATTGCTGGTTTACCTGTTTGTGATACGCCGGTTTTCGTATCCCGTAATATTCAAAAGATTCTGGTCGCGGCAGGGAACCAGTCCCTCCAAATTCGGGAGCTCCGTCTTCGTGTCTTCGGCAACTGCGCCCCTTTCAACACACTGGAAGTATCCATCATGTCGCTTTGGTACCGCCAACTTGGCACGATTTCCGCTCAGGCGAAGGTATGAAAGAGCTGGCAACCGATCAAGAACCTTTGGCCTCTCAGCAAGAAAGTTGCCTTCCAGTCCGAGTCTCTCCAGTCGCTGGAGAGCTCCAAATCCACTGGGAAAGTCAGCGTCAAGGCGGTTGTAGTCCAAATTGAGCTCCACGAGGTTCCGTAGTCGGTGGATTTCTTCGGGCAGCACCTTGAGCTGGTTGTGGCTTAAGCCGAGACGATTCAATAGTCTCAGCTTGGTGACTTGAGCTGGAAATACTGCGAGCTGGTTGTGATCTAGGCGGAGCTCACGAAGTTGCGGTGGGAAGGCCACTTTAGTCGGCAGGGCCTGGAGGCGGTTGTTCTCGAGGTAGAGTGATTCAAGTGCTGTCAGTTGGCAAAGCTCTGCGGGCAAAGCGGTGAGTGCGTTCCCCGCAAGACCGAGCACGCGAAGCTTAGTGAATACCGCGATTTCTGCTGGGAGGGCGCCTATTTGGTGGTTGGTGAGCCAGAGTTCTGTGAGCAGGAGGCCTTGCTTCACGTGGTCAACCACCACCGCGGGGAAAATGTGGAATATTGGTGGCTCTGGAGGAGCCAGGTTCTGTCGGGGTAGACTGAGATCGAGCCGCTTGGTTCGAACAGCAGCTGCAAGTCGCTTCTCCACTGTAGATGCACCTGCAGCCAGCCCCTCCTTCAGCGGGTAGTTGGCGTCGAGATGGTTCTTCTTGGCTTTCTGGATTTGGTTCCGCTTGGAGCTCCCGCGAGGCCGTAAGGTGCCTGCTGAGGGAGAGCGGTGGGTAGCGGCGGTCGGCGAATGCGCATGCGTCGTTGCGTTTGTGCTGTGGTGCGTCTTGGTGGTGGCCATGCTGTTCGAACTGCTGGCAAGTTCAAAAATGGAAACGACTGTCACTTACTCAGCTAAAAGGTTAGCTGGCCTGTTTCGGATATTATGCAGTACATGTACTCGTGAAGCCAATAGTTCTCAAGCTGTTGAGCATTGTTATACTGTTTGGTCAATGCATTGTCTATAGATCGACTCCAGGTTCACGTAGTCCTCATGTAATGTAGTTCCCCCTCTTGAATCGCAGTCTTGTAGTCAGTTACCCCACATGGCTACATTATCGCAATACAAATCTCTATACAACCCCATTTTCCATGTCGAATCCGGTGGAACAAAGTGCTGCTAGCATGGCGGCGGGCAAGGTGGGCAAGGGCAAGGGCCGGCGGCTCACGGACAGCGAGCGCATGGACATCATCGCGAGCCTTGAGGACCCTTCGACGCAGCTCTCGCGCGCCGAGTGCGCGCGGCAGTACGGCGTGACGCCCGCGGCCATCAGCAAGCTCATGAAGGTCAGCGGCTCGGTCAAGAAGCGCTACTCGGACGCGGGCGGCGGCGGCGCGCGCGGCAAGCGGCAGCGCGGGGGCTTCTCCAAGAACGTGCCGTTCGAGGACGAGCTCTTCCAGTGGATCTGCAGCGTGCGCGCGCGCAACGTGCCGCTGCTGGTGGCGCACGTGCAGCAGAAGGCCAAGCTGCTGGCCGCCAGGCACAAGATGAAGGACGACTTCAAGGCCTCCAACGGCTGGTACTACCGCTTCTGCGGCCGCTACGGCCTCACGCCGGCCTCGCTGCAGGCGGGCGCGCCGGCTGTGGCCCCCTTCTCAGCTCCAGCCTTAGCTCCAGTTTCAGTCCCAGCTCCTCTGCAGACAGGGGTAGAAGGCTCTACCAGGAGAGAGTCGGCTGAATCTACGCAGTGGACCAGGCTGAGGGATACAATAGGTCGGTTCTCCCCCGAGCTCGTGTACACTGTGAGTGAGGCGAGGCTGTTCTACCAGATGCTGCCGGAGACTGTCGACCCGGCGCGGGATCGCGCTATTGCTCCGGAGAGTGTGGAGACTGGAGTTTCTGGAGCGCTGCTAGTGCCAGGGAAGATCCCGCGCGTGCTGGTGCTCATGTGCACGAACTGCACGGGCACGCACAAGGTCCCGCTGCTGGTGGTGGGGAAGGAGAAGACGCCGTCGTGCTTGGAGGCTGCTGGAGTGGGGTTGGGCGCGTCGTACCTCAGTCAACGCGAGGTGTGGTGCGACGACCGCACGTTCCAGCACTGGTGTGAGCTGGTGTTCCTGCCAGCTATTAGGCAACGTACGACGCAGCCGGTGCTGCTTGTGGCGGAGAATCCTGGCGGTCGGCTTGGGGAATTCCAGCGGGAGAACATGAAGACGGTCTTTTTGCCGCTGCGAACGGGGACTGGGGGCACGAGCTTGGCTAGCCAGGAACACCAAGATGTGGGGGCTCATACTACTGAGGCGAGCTCCTCTGTGCGTGCGCAGTTACTGCAAGGTGAGGTGATCCGTGATCTCAAGCGGCGGTACAAGGTGGGGCTCTTCCAGGAGAGACTCAGCTTCTTGGAGAAGTCGCCTGAAGGCAAATATCGACTGATCCAACGCGCCGGCAAGAAACCCGCGGGTGGCGCAGGTGTGGCGCTTGGACGATTGCCACATATTCTTGACGCCGTGAGCTTGTTGGGCGAAGCTTGGGCGGCAACTCCCCCGGAGCTGATCAGAAGCAGCTGGCTGAAGTCGCGCCTGGGCAGCAATACTGCTTTCCCGCCCCTTGTCCCTGTGACGCACACAGAGGTAAGCGACGACGCTGTGGTGGTGGAACTTTGTTCGATGATGCGCAACACGAAGCTCGTGGACGATATGAACAAATTGGCCAAGGAACTGCGGAGCTGGCTGCATGCTGATGCTGATTCAAGTGAGCGAATGCAGCAAGAGCTGTTATACGACATTCAGCAGCTTCTCCAAGACGAAGAGGAGCAGCAGCAGCAGCAGCAGCAAGGAAGCGGCCAAGACGTCGCCCAGGACCATCAGCAGCAACAGCCAAACGCAGCAGCTACCGTGAATGCTGCAAATTTCGATTCGAACTCTGCTGAGATGCAGCCGTCTCCTGAACCTGCAGTCAATGCAGAAGCAGTGCAAAGTGAGAAGCGCAAATCCGTTGAATTCGCTCTGAAGGCTCTTGCGAGAGCTGAAGAAGCGCTGGACCATGCCGACGTTGCAGAGTTTTTCGGAAGGGAAGCTGCTGGTCAAGCTACGGAGGGCATTTCGAGGACATTGCGACAGCTGCGGCGTGTCCAACGTGGAAAACAGTCAGCGCTTGTCGCTGCTGCGAATGGTGATTCTAACGAGACTGGCGGGGGTTCCTCAAGCACACACGAGTTCTTCTACGGCAGTGGTTCGCTCCGAGGTGCCCCTTAGTTGTGTGGACGCACGACGTGAAGGTGTCCTGTACCAGTAATTGTTCCTGCTATTGCATCGCCGAAGTAATGGATTCGAGGGGAATATCACTGTGAATGAAATTAAGTTGGCTCTCACAAGATCGAGCAGTTATGGGCTTCGTCCTGCTCATTAGATGCTGCCACATTCTGGACGTTGGCGATTTCACCAGGCTGCCACGAGTGACGACGGCCGAGCACTGGGACCTTGGGCTTAGGAGGGGGTTCTTTCGGAGCCTCTTCTGGGGGAGTGGGTTCTCGTTTAAACATGGTGACAATCGAGCTTCTTCGCCCTCGAGTGGGGGTTGCGTTCTTGCCCAGGCGTCGTCCGGCCTCCTTGAATTCCTGTTTGAAGCTCGATGGGAGCGAAGGCTTAATTTCGAGGACCCACTTCCAGTACTTTTCCTCTTCTTTTCCTGAATGAGGGAGGATGAGGCGGATGTCGGCCATGCAAACTGGACAAGCGCTGGGAGCAGTCAAGAGGGAACACGATTAGTTTGCGCTGTAATGGGGGGGGGGGTCATCAGAGCGAGCTTGTAGCTTATATACGTACCACCAGTCCCCTGAAGTCGAGTAGTCCGCTGATATATGGTTCAACTCGATGCAGTCGTTGCAGACGCACATGTGCTGGCACGGGAAAAACACGGAGGTGGGTCTGGCTTGGACGCAGTAGACGCAGAGCGTGTCGGCCGGATATTTACCATCGGGGCGACGCGTAAATGGCCGCAGTTGGCGAAAATCTCGCACAAGTTCCAAATAGTTTTTCGTGAGTGGGACGCCATTCTGTTTCTGGATCACTGCCGACTGTGAGCGCTGGCGCAACGATTTCCCGATCAGAGGAGGGATCGCCTTCTGCTGGCTTCCATCGGCGTTTGGCTGCGGTTGTTGAGGGTCTGCCGTGCCAGTGGTTAATACAGCAACTTGAGGTGGATTCCCGTCCATTGCAGCATCCCCTGAGGTCACTTGTGCCTCAGATGCTTGGCCGTTGAATGCTGCGTGGAGATATGTGTCTGATTGAAGCGCTGCTACGGGTGCAGCGGGGATGTGGCTGTCTTCTTCGTCTTCGGACGAGTATACGCCGCCTTCCTCCTCATCCGAGATCGAAGCGTTGGTAGGAGGTGCTTGGGCAGGCTCTGCATAGTCGTCCGAGGCGGTCGGGACGACAGTCGCGGACGTGATGCCGCGAGGCATTTCTCAGCCAAAGCAGTAGCTTGGACAGAGCGAAGCTCAAATGGCTCTGCGTGATGTATAACGCTGTGCCCAGGCCAGACCAGAACGGCGCCACCAAGTTGCTCAACGCTCTGGGCCAAGAGTCTTGAGTCTCGAGTCTTAAGTCTTGGCCCAAGTCAGGAATAGTGGAGTTATTTTGGCCAAGAAGCGAAGCGAAGCCAAGTTGATCCCAAACGACGAACTTGTTGGTCGCATCGTGAAGTTTACCAGTTTACTCGAGGCAAAAATGGCTGTGGATCAAAGAGCGCGGATATCGGCTTTATCATTGTTTCAGCCAGTCCGCTCAGTGTAATGAACGATCGCTTCACCAAGTTGAGCTGAAAATGGGGGTCTCTACCAGTTCGAGGTTGAATTTATTACTTACGAAATCCAACGAGAGCAGAGTGTTGGCAGTGGGGCGGGGTTGCATGCCTACAAGATCAAGCAGCTCTCCCGTTTCCTCGAAGCATCGTACTTATATGCAGATCGCCTCCTGGCGTATGATGGCTCCCAAGAACGTCGACGATTGGGTTCCTTTGAAGCTTGAGGTTCCTTGTCGGAATGGATGGGAGTGATCGACCCGATAGTCGACACTCGCCTCTCCATGACCGAGTTATCGCTTAACACCTGGACGGCGCTCTTGAAGTCTTTCGTGAACTGTGATGGCAGGCATGGCTTGGTTGCGAGCACCCACTTCCAGTACGCGTCCTCCTCCTTGCCAGTGTGCGGGAGGATCAGACCTATGTCTGATGAGCAGACTGGACACACGCTGGGGACGCAGGGGCGGTTAAGGACTGACATCGACGCGCATACAGGTTTTTGACGTACCATCGCTCGAGATTCAGAGAACACTCCGGTGACATGTCGTTCGTGCTGATGCAGGCGTTGCAGACGCACATGTGCTGGCACGGGAAGAAGACGGACGTTGGTTTCTCTTCGTTGCACAACACGCAAGTGATTTCAGAGGAGTAGGTGCCGTCCGGGCATCGAGCGAAAGGTTGAAGGTGCTTGAAAGCGTTTGCGAGTGCTCTGTAGTTGTTTACGAGCTTAAATCCACCGCGGTCGGTCAACTCCACGTTGTGCAGCATTCCGGTACCGTGCGAAATGGGGAGCGGGAACGGCTTTGGAGGAGAAGATTGCTGCTTTGGAGGCTCGTCGGTGTCAGGGGGAGTGGATGCTTCAGTCGTGCTGTCTTGGTTTCCATCTGCAAGTTGCGGAGCTTCTTCAGCTCCCACGTGGACGAGAGGTTCAGCCTTCGCGACAACTTCTTCTTTCTTTGCTCCATTACGGTCAAGGGTATTGCCAGATAAGCTGCTATCTTCAGACGCGGTTGGCACCACGGTTGCAGACGTGAATGATTTCCGAGACATGGATAGTGTCGGGGTCTTGCCTTCTCTTCTCAGTACGGATGGAGTGAAGTGGAGATCAGGACAATGTTAAAGTGAGCGGGGCATTCTTCTGACATAGTACAAGTTGCTCGAGAACCAGTTCTATTAGCAACTTTGCTATTAATGGGGATCCAAAGCTGGCAAACTTCGTCGCAGTCTGGTCGCACGCACGGCGTTTGACTCATCAATGTTGCCAAAACGCAATGCACGTTCCTAATTCTCAGATTTCGACGACGGAATTCACAGGATCGAGCAGCTTTCCTGCTTTTTCGATACCCCCAATTTGTACGCTGATGCCCTTTTGGACAGTGTGGGCGCCCAGGTACTCCTTCGACTGGGTCGCGGTATCCGCTCGATGGATCTCGCCGTGTCAGTTGACCCCTGCGGGGTGGTCGATTCAATGGTTGACATTCTGCTTTCCGCCATCGAATCCTCGCTGAGCTTCTTGCCGGCGCTTTTGAAGCTCTTCGTGAACCCCGAGGGCAGCGTTGGTTTCGTTGCCAGGACCCAGTTCCAGTACTTCTCCTCCTCGTTGCCCGTGTGCGGAAGAATGATGCGGATGCTGACTCTGCAAACTGGGCAAACGCTACAGTTATACAAAGAGAGCGAGGTTAGTTCTACTTCATTTATCCAGGAATAAGAGGGGGAGCTTACCAGCGTTCGGGGTTCATGGAGAAATCTGGAGACATGTCGTTCGCTGTGATGCACTTGTTGCAGACACACATATGCTGACACGGGAAGAATACCGAAGTGGGTTTCATAGTCGAGCACAAGACACAAATGGTTTTGACGGGGTAGTTGCCATCAGGATCTCGCGCAAACGGTTGTAAATGTTTGAAGCTATTCGCCAGAGCGCGGTAGTTCTTCACACGCTTGACACTCACGTGCCCATGGTGGTGAACACTATTCGAAATTTGAAGTGGGCTGTGTGGTTTCACCACCTTAGTCGTCATGGGCTGGTGTGCCGCCAATTCATCGCCATTGGGTGAAACAGTTCCAGCGTCTTGAGTTGGTTGGCTTTCTTGTACAGCAGCGACAACTTGATCGATCTGTTCTTGGATCTGAACAGGGTCATCGTTGGCTTTGCCTGGCAAGCTTCCGGTATTCTCATCTGAGGCAGTAGGAACCACAGACGCCGACGTGATTGACCTACGAGCCATAAGTCGAAGTGAAGTACAGTGAAACTAGGCGATCAAGTCGGTTGTGCTTGGCAAGAGGAGGGCTGAAAATGACGTTTTGATCATCGGACAGCGAACGCAGGCCTTTATGGTACAAGAGCTGCGTCACCAAAATAAACAACACACTTCCGTTTGACAGTCATAGCAATCTCCTTCGAAACAAATATTGGGTGCGTTGGTCTTAGCTAAAAAAATAAACAAGCCTCGAGACTACCGTCGTCGGCTTGCCTCAAGTGCCTTGTAGCCACCTCAGCTTGAAATGTTGCCTTCAGTGGGGGATAAGGCGAAGTCATAGGATCACGCACGCTTCCGGCTTCCTTGACGCCGCGGTCTTGTGTACAGCTTTCTCCCTTGCCATCGCAGACGTCCAGGATTTTCGGCGTGCTGAGTTCTTGTGAGGACCCTCAAAAGAACGAGCCGTTATTGATCCCACAGTTGAAGATCTTCTCAAAACCACCGAGCTATCGCTCAGTCTCCTGGCGGCGTTTTTGAACCCCTTCTTGAACTCAGCAGGCAGCGGTGGCTCGGCGTCTTGTAGCCAATTCCAGTACGCTTCCTCTTCGCTGCCAGTGTGGGGGAGAATAAGGCGAATGTCGACTCTGCAGACTGGGCAAACACTAGAAAGCGGTTAGCTGTTGTAGATTTGGGAAAGATAAAGCGACTTACCACCGCTCGAGGTCCATTGAGAACTCCGGCGACATGTCGTTGCCATCGATGCACTTGTTGCAGACACACAAGTGCTGACACGGGAACAACACTGATGTTGGTTTCCCAGCGGCACACAGCACGCACACAGTCTTGGCGGGATATTTGCCGTCTGTATTGCGACAGAACGGCTGCAGGTACTTGAAGCTCGACGCCAGAGCTCGGTAATTCTTGACGCGCTTGGAAGAATCTGCCCCCAATGTCACCGACACCCCCAGTGTGTTACTCGTGGCAACAGGAGCGGCGCTACCTGGAACCGCTTCAACCTGTGGAGTTTGTTGTTGCTGGCGTTCAGCCGCAGTTGAAGTAGCTTGGTCGTTAGAAGGAACCTCGGGAGCTGCCGGTACGACTTGCGAGACTTGCAGAGCGATGTCCAACTGGTCGTCGGTTTCGACAGCGTGAACAGGGCCATCGTCGTCTTGGCCAGGCGAGACCTCAACTCTTTGTTCGTCAGAGGCGGTGGGCACTACCGCCGCAGACAGGAGCGATTTTCTCGACATACTGGTGGCAGGACGCAGTAAAGTGAAGGCAATTGACGGACAGACGCCTCCAAAATAATAATAATGTGGCCTCGTTTAGCACCTTTCACCACGATCGAGCACCATGGCATAAGACCACGTCGGATCCGCCACTAACCCACGTCTTATCTCCCTCCCGTCTTAGAGCAAAACCTAAACTTACGAGAGTTGAAGTGGCACAATTCTGGCAGTGTACAGTACGACACGGAAGAAATCTGCCCCAATCGTCACCCATTTTCTTCCAGGGCTTCCAAGACGCAGCGAATGGCGGAGGTGATCGTGTTGAGCGACAGCGACGCGTCGTGCGGGGCCGAGACGGCGCCTGCGTCCGCCGCTACGAGCCCCGCGGCGTCTCCCGCGTCGCTGCGGGGTGGCGCGCAGTCTGTCGGCTACGCGGACGCGGTGGAGGCGGCGCTCGCGATGGCCGCCGCCTTCGAGACGCAAGAGTCTGGTAGCCAGTTGAAAAAAAAGACCATGATAAAGAAGAAGCAGAAGAAGAGGGTGAAGCCTGCGCCCCCTCTTCTGTCTGTAAGGACCAAGAAACCCCATACAAATCTGCCTCAAGCTGCAGCCAAACAGAGGCAGGAGGCTGTACGTGTGAGAGGTAGGGAGAGGCGACGGCCCGCTACAGGGTCCCGAGCGAGATATCCCCCCAGCAGCCCGAGCTCGATCTCGAGTCTAAGCTCGGACTCAGATTCTAGCTCGAGTTCACTTTCTGACACGCGTCGTCATCGGCTGCAGCGCCCCAGCGTCGTGCTCAGACGTCCAAAGCCTGCAGCTGACTCGGTAAAGAGGAGGCGGGGGCTCGACGGGGCAAGCAGCGGAAGTCGAGCTCCACCAGCAACACCGAAGCCGCTGGATGTCGTGGACCTCCTCTCGTCGTCGTCGTCGAGCATGTCCGATTCTTCGGGCGGTGGCCGAGCACGATCGTCCTCGTTGTCTTCTCTGACGTCGTCTGATGATGAGTCATCGATTTCAGCGGCGAAGGGCGGGGAGAAGCGGCTAGTACTGAACGGCCGTGTGCTGGGTAAACGTCCAGTCCATCCATCTCCGCAACCAGCAAGGAAGAGGGCGGCAGCAAGCCGTCCGCGACCCCCGTCGCAATCAGAGAAGAAGGCAACGAGTGTTGTGGTGGCGGCGCCACATCATGGCAAGCGCAAGCGTGTACTGCCGCTAATTCAAGGACAGAGTGGGAATCGAGGTCGGCTGCCCGAGACGAAGAAACCGATAAATTCCAAGAGACCTGTGATGAAAGGCGTGCTGCATCGAGGCTCTGCTTCTAAGCCTTCGATAGCGGCGCAGAGTTCTGACCTGTCGATGTCATCTTCATCTTCGTCGTCTACCGAGTCGTCGCCTGCTTCGTCGCCGAGACTGCTGCCACCAAAGAAGTCTGCAACAACTTTGACCGCTGGATTGCGTGCGCCACCTGCCCCAAAGCCAAGACCACTACCATCGAGGAAGACCGCGGCAACTTTGTCTTCGGCCCGAGTACGTGAAGGAGAGATGGACGCTTTTGGTCGATACCGCTGTCGCAAGTCGATTCCTGCAAGCGAGGCGTCTTCGGTCTCGTCACCCCGAGTGAGACCAACATCCACGAAGGCTTTGTCGTCGCCATCGCCATCAACGAGGAAGAAGCGACGGGGAGCAGCCGACACATACTTCGACACGGACCGTGTTGCGCTGAATGATCTGCAAGCTCAAGAACGCGAGCTGGCATGGATTCGGTCGCACCACAAGCAGACTCATGGTCAATCTCGCCCTCCAAGTTCTGGTGCTCAAAAGACGAAGATGGAGCCCGATGCGATCAGCGTTGAGGATCACTCGGACACGAACAGCACGGCTTTCTCGGAGGACAGCCAGATGAAGGATCAACACCTCGGTGTTGCCAAGATGGACTCAGCTGCGGCCAAACTTCGCCTGGGGGGCATGCTGATTCACCCTACTTCATATCGAGGAATCTATCTGGAGAAGGCACCGACGAATCTCCTCCCACTGCGCATTGCTGCGTTCACTTCTAGATGTGACCACCCGCTCACATATTATGGTACGGTAAATTTGCAGTTGTTTTCTTCTGTCATTGCCGGACTGACGATCATACTGCAATGTTGTCACTTACAGACGCAACGGATACTCTGGCATCCCAGTGCGCTATTCTCGAAAGCTTCGGCAAGCCGGCACAGTGCATTTCATCCGTATTTCCGAGCGAAGTGGCCAAGCCGCAGAGTGATGTTACTCGTGCAGTGGGTGCGCTAGTGACTGCACATCTTCCCATCATCCGCAATTGCCATAAACGAAAGGTGCAAGCCATCTTGATAGAGGCTCGTCAGAAAATCTCTGCGTATCGGGTAGCACTGGTGAAGCACCGGCGTGCGCTTCGTGAACAAAATGGTACGAGTATTGCATCGACCGTCGTTAGGCTATCACATATTAACCTGGCATGGTTGTCTACTTCTGCTTTCGTGTTACAGTGACAGCTCATGTTCTGCCCCGCAAGACTGCTGAGAAGTATGCCGTGAAGCTGCTCAAGACCACGCAGCATTCGTGCAGTCTGAGCGCTGGGAGTGTTTCTTTTCGAATCGGTCGTGGTGACGGGTTCGTGCGTGAGAAGTCACTGTCGTCGCTGATCCAGATCAACCGAGTCAACGAAGTTCGCCCCCTGCGGAAGTATACGACGAGCATTGGACTTTGTGAAAATTATCGAGTCGATGACGATCCGATCCTGCGCTACACAGCCGTCACGAGACCAAACGGTGGAGATGGAGGAGATGAAGCTGCGAGGAAGTATGCTGTGAGAGTTGGAAACGTGGCTGACGAAGAGGTGATGGAGTATGTGCTACGGCTGGTGGTGGGCCGTCTCGGCGACTCGGAGCAGGTGTTTCAGGCCCTCAAAAGTGAGCTGGATTTCTCACAGGCGTACACGGCCTACTGTGAGCTGAAGAAGCTGCACGACTCGCGGCAGCGAGCGAGCACCAGGCTCGACCAGGTTGAGAGGCTGAAGCGCGATGGATTGCAGGCGTTAGACCCGGACGTTGCAACTGTTGTGAACTTGATGGAGCAGGCGTCACTGTCAAAGAGCAGCCGTATGAAGGTACTGAGCCGGCGTTTGCAGCCGCCGATTGGTAATCTCGAGTCAAGCCTGGTGGACTGCCTCGTGGACGGCGCAACCGCGGGTATGGCCGCGTTAGGTTTGCGATCAATGGACATCTACGCTGACCTTGTGGACGTCTACTGCAGCTCGTTCTGCCGGATGTGCTACAGTTATGCTTGTCACGAGCACGGCGGAGACCACCCCTTACCAGCCAGGCGTGTAGATCCATTGTACCCTCAGCTTAGGCCGGGGACAACCCCTGCTGCGCAAGTTGTCGAGTCCAATCTGTCGGATTTATTGGAGGAGGATGAAGTGGTATGCCTGGGCACTGAGCTGAGCACCGAGACGGAGGCGGGGCAAGTGGCGAGTATGCGCAGCAATCCACAAGGTACTGTCACGGCGCAGAGAGTACACTGCAGGGAAAGCGACGTAGACGTGAGCAATGACCGAAAGCAACGAAAGCAGAAGATTTTCGCTGACCCATCTGAGTTCGTCGATGACTCGCATGTGCTACTGGTGGCAACGAAGATGCAGCAGTTCCTATCCAAGGGCAGTGTATGTGGGAAGGTTTGTTGGAAGAACGGCGTATGTGAAGCGAGCGACAAGCGCGCTGCGCTGTCAGCAGCGGAGATGGGTGTGGTTCGCAAGCTGCGCGAGACAATGGGCGACAATTCATGCTTGTTGGCAGCTGTCATCGGCTCGGCCTCGTGCACCGAGCTGCACGAATTGATCGTGAAGGAGCGAAAGAGCGACGAGTGCGCAGTGCCGGATGGGCGATCGAATCGTCGGTCACGGAGTTGGACATACGGGCGGAGGTCTGGTGGGAGTAACCATGAACTCTTGCAGAGGACTCGCAACCAGCGCCTACAAGATCGAGGCACTGAGAACCATGAGTACACCCCGTGCATGCACGATGGCATGTGTGACTCGGCTGAGTGCTCTTGCGTTAAGAGGGATCACATGTGCGAAAAGGCATGTGCGTGTTCACGGGACTGTCCCAATAGGTGGGTTCTGTCAGACACTGGTGTGGTTATCAGACCCATATCGAACGCAACAGCGTTGTGCAAGCTTACGCTGACTGACTCTATGGGTTTGTGCTGGTAGGTTTGAAGGGTGTGCATGTGCACTTGGCGAGTGTCGGACATCGAAGTGTCCGTGTTTTGCTGCATTGCGCGAGTGTGATCCGGACGTTTGCTTGTCGTGCGGGGCGAGCGATGTTGCTGCCAATGTAGTGAATGGTGCTGGTAACAGCAGCGCCTGCGCGCAGGTTACGTGTGGCAACGTGAATGTCACACGTGGCAAGCACAAACGTTTGGGCATGAGCTTCTCGTCAATTCACGGGTACGGCATGTATGCCCGCGATCCCATCGCGGCCAACGACTTCGTGTACGAGTACACCGGCGCAATGCTATCGCAGGACGAGGCCGAGCGGCGAGGCCTCATTTACGACAAGATGGAGATGAGCTACTTGTTTGACTTGAACGAGGACGCTGTCCTGGACGCGCTTCGCAGCGGGAACAAGAGCAAGTTCATCAACCACGACGGAGAGACACCGAATTGCACCGCAAAGGTAGTGAGTGTGTGTGGTGTGCACCACATCAGCATATGGGCGGTGCGCGACATCGCTGTCAGTGAGGAGTTGGTTTTCGACTACGGCTACAAGCGAAGCGTCGGTCCAGATTGGAGTCAGCGTCGAGAAGCGTCGAAGGATGCCAGCTAAGGTACGTGCGTGCCGATTGTCACCCGCACCCGAGATGTCACATCTTCTTCAGGTACATATGGTATGTGCGGTAGCATCGTAAAAAACACAACCGTTCTGCCACGCTGCTACGACTGATTAAACATGTCAACTGTTTAAACCAGGTATTGTCGAGATCCAAGCAAATACACAAGCTCAACATACTTCCGCTCGCAGCAGTCAAGTATGTGCCGACTCGTCTTCAACTCTTGCTCTTGGGCCATGCGTTCTTCACCATCATACAAGAGGATATTTCCGATCAGCAACATAATCACTGTGAGGACTGTGAGAGGGCCACACAGCACCTCGCACAGAGAAGTCCTTCCGGTTATTATGATCCAGGTGAACAGCAGTTGACCAGTTTCCGGCCTCAATGGGAACGGTTTGCTGCAAACGAGTAGGTTATAATATTGACTGTATTTTGTAGTCATAGCTTGATGTCAATATATCTACAAGTAAACTTTACTAATAAACGGCTTGCAAAGCTACTGGTACTATACGCCATGTACGTTCGTGAGGGAAATTCAACTCTTTATGTAACGGGCGCTATTAATTGTACCCCCTTATTGGTCAGCGTTAAAACCATATCACCGCCCATCTTAGATAACAGATATGCAAAAAAGGTACTCTACTGACATATAGGTAATAACAAGGTATCGACGATGCCCGAGTACTGGCCCGACCTGGTTGATTACGCCCAGGACGACAGTGAGCTGCTACTCGGACCGGATGACGACGAACCTGACAACGAGAGTCAAGATGCGTCGTGGGAACCCAGTCCGGAGGACCGAGCCGGACAGCTTGCGGCTCTTACAGTATCGTAAAACACTATTGTGGTGGCCCGTACCGCCGTGGAGAGGTCCATATCGAATCATAGATGTGCTTGGGCTTTGCCATAATTTTCACACGCACGCGCTTCTTCGGTAACAACCGATGTGATTCTTATGCCCCGTGTCAACGGATTACAGTTTTCATGTGCCTTAATCCGATATAAGTTCGACGATAATTAGGAACCCGAACAATCTGATGGGGACTGTAATCGTTAGCGGTGTACTATTAACAAAAAGATACACATGTCTTTTCTCGGCACAGTCCAGCTTCCCGTAGTAGACCTTTCCTCCTTCAAGCTAAATCTTCACTAAGTAATAAGATGATTAAACAACATATTATGGTGATGTAGGTGGTCGTTTATCACGTATCATTTGTTCAGGATGTTTCGAGTTCATGACAATATGGGCTTGAAGTCATTGGCTAAGTAACTGAAAGTTGACGACGCATTACAACTAGTCCAATAGGTACGCACACGAAAGACCGTTCAGTCATTAGGATGAGAGTAGAGCTCCGTCATTCAAGTCCACGTCATTAAATTTTTCGTTGCTCCCATAGACAAAACTTATAGAAAAGATTTGATATCTGTCCTCCCCGGGTACATTACCACGCTCACGCTCCTCTTCCAGACGCATATTCAGCTGCATTTGCCTGAGATGAGCTAAGCTCGCTGGCGCCACAAGGTTCAAGGCCACCTGCTCCTGACCCGACGATGTCGACGGAGACCTTGGTCCTGAGCACACTGAACAACCTTCCTGCTGGAACAACTCCTCCATTTCAGACCCCTGTATTATAGATCTCCAGAAACCATAAATATCAACGTAGGATGAATAACTCGTTATTACCTATATGTCAGTAGAATACCTTTTTTGCATATCTGCTATCTAAGATGGGCGGTGATATGGTTTTAACGCTGACCAATAAGGGGGTACAATTAATAGCGCCCGTTACATAAAGAGTTGAATTTCCCTCACGAACGTACATGGCGTATAGTACCAGTAGCTTTGCAAGCCGTTTATTAGTAAAGTTTACTTGTAGATATATTGACATCAAGCTATGACTACAAAATACAGTCAATATTATAACCTACTCGTTTGCAGCAAACCGTTCCCATTGAGGCCGGAAACTGGTCAACTGCTGTTCACCTGGATCATAATAACCGGAAGGACTTCTCTGTGCGAGGTGCTGTGTGGCCCTCTCACAGTCCTCACAGTGATTATGTTGCTGATCGGAAATATCCTCTTGTATGATGGTGAAGAACGCATGGCCCAAGAGCAAGAGTTGAAGACGAGTCGGCACATACTTGACTGCTGCGAGCGGAAGTATGTTGAGCTTGTGTATTTGCTTGGATCTCGACAATACCTGGTTTAAACAGTTGACATGTTTAATCAGTCGTAGCAGCGTGGCAGAACGGTTGTGTTTTTTACGATGCTACCGCACATACCATATGTACCTGAAGAAGATGTGACATCTCGGGTGCGGGTGACAATCGGCACGCACGTACCTTAGCTGGCATCCTTCGACGCTTCTCGACGCTGACTCCAATCTGGACCGACGCTTCGCTTGTAGCCGTAGTCGAAAACCAACTCCTCACTGACAGCGATGTCGCGCACCGCCCATATGCTGATGTGGTGCACACCACACACACTCACTACCTTTGCGGTGCAATTCGGTGTCTCTCCGTCGTGGTTGATGAACTTGCTCTTGTTCCCGCTGCGAAGCGCGTCCAGGACAGCGTCCTCGTTCAAGTCAAACAAGTAGCTCATCTCCATCTTGTCGTAAATGAGGCCTCGCCGCTCGGCCTCGTCCTGCGATAGCATTGCGCCGGTGTACTCGTACACGAAGTCGTTGGCCGCGATGGGATCGCGGGCATACATGCCGTACCCGTGAATTGACGAGAAGCTCATGCCCAAACGTTTGTGCTTGCCACGTGTGACATTCACGTTGCCACACGTAACCTGCGCGCAGGCGCTGCTGTTACCAGCACCATTCACTACATTGGCAGCAATATCGCTCGCCCCGCACGACAAGCAAACGTCCGGATCATACTCGCGCAATGCAGGAAGCAAGGGTCGTTAAAAACAGGCATGTACTTACTTAAGTGAAGTATAATTAGAAACTGATACATATAACTATGTTTCCATAATTGATATATTTTAATGATGTGCATGGATATAATTGTTATTTTTAATGAAGTGCATGAATATAAATACATCAAATAAATTGTTATATAATAGTGATTTGGCTTTCCTTGAAAAGAACGATATTTAGTAGTGCGTATTTCTTGCTTTCTTGAACCGTGATTCTTCATTACCAGTACTTTTGAAGCATTCGTGAAATGATGGGCAAGCAGAATTTCGTTGCAGGACCCCTAACTGACACACGCACGGCTACCGCCACCACACCACCACATGCCTCCGCGCGTAGTACGATACTTGTATCAGTAGATAGAATACAGCTTGAAATTTAGGTTACAGTACAACGTCATACCATCGCGGATCACACACCACACTCGGAGGGTATGTCGATCGCGCAAATGACCGCATATGCCCTGATACTAGTCTAAGACTAAGACGCACGCAGGCTTCACTCAATGAAAGGAGTGGTATCTGTTGAAATGGCACGGTGTGCTTAAAACTGAATGTCAGAGGCTCTATCGTCAGCCACACATCCCCCAAAACAATGACCAATAAAAATTATAGGTATCCCAAAATCCATGCCAAAACACTTTCCAATAAAAATTATGAGAACTTCAATTTGGCTTCTCCGCCAATCAGAGCCCGTCTCTATGGTCGTAACCTCCCAGCCAGCCAGCACCATAGTTACAGTAGTCAATTGAGACCGTAACGTAGCAACCATGGTGCTCATGCGCCGCCGCGACAAGCGGCGCGGCAATGAGGCCGAAGAGATCGTGGTGGCCAGCGACTCGTCCATCGTGGCCAACAAGGGCGTGCGCTCCTTGGGCGGCGCGCGCACGGGCCGCTTCGCCGCGGACATGCGCGTGAGCGTGGGCGGCTACGGCCGCGCCGACAAGACGTGGGGCGTGGACCACCCGTGGCACTCGACGCAGGAGGGCGACCTGTTCGCCGAGCTGTGCTCCAAAGACCACATGGAGGAGGGCGACCTGGCCCACGAGCAGACGCACGAGGAGCCCGTGCGCGGCCTCAGTCGCGCGCAGCTCAAGAAGCGCAAGGCCAAGCTCAAGAAGCAGGGTCTGGGCGCCAAGGAGGCGGCCGAGGCGGCGCTCAGGGAGGCCGAGGAGGCCAAGAAGCGCCACGAGGAGGAGCAGCGGCTCAAGGAGCAGCAGGCCATTGAGCAGCAGGAGGCCGCGAGGAAGAAGAAGCAGGAAAAAAAGCAGCAGAAGCAGAAGCAGGAGGAGGAGCTGGACGATGAGCAGAAGGAGGAGAAGCAGGGGGAGATCAAGCGCGAAAAGCGCAAGAAGGAGAAGCAGAAGAAGAAGGAGAAGAAGCAGGAGGCCCTGCAGCAGGCCGAGCAGCAGACCAAGGAGCAGGAGCAGGAGATGAAGGCGCGCGAGGTGCTGGCCTCCGCCTACGAGGAGAACGTGGGCAGTGAGGTGACCACCAAGAGCGGCCTGGTCATCCAGGACAAGCGCATTGGTCAGGGCAAGCTGCCGTTCGCTGGCGAGATGCTCACGGTCAAGTACCGTGGTCGTCTCGGACAGGACGGACTTGTGTTCGGCAAGGGCATGCTCACGACGACGTACGGCACGGGCTCGGTCATTGCTGGATGGGAGGAGGGTCTAGGCACGATGCGTCCTGGCGGCGTGCGCCTGCTGACGATCCCGTCCGAGCTCGGCTACGGCGAGAGCGGCAAGGGCGACAAGATCCCGCCCAACTCGACGCTCTTCTTCGAGGTGGAGCTCGTGCGCATCGGCAAGCGCAAGCGCGAGGCCATCGGCGAGGACGACATCCCGCTGCCCAGTTCGTTCCAGCGCAAGCGCATCAAGCAGAAGCCTGGCAAGGCCCGCAACGGCGCAGACGACGAGGGCGACGGCGAGGTGAAGCTGTCCAAGAGCCAGCTTAAGCGGCGACGCCGCAACCGCAACAAGAACCGCAGCCAGGAGGGCGTCGACGCGTAGGTAGATACCATAGTTTTATACAGCCAGCAAGTGCCAACTATCCTACAGTCAGCAATGTTCATTCCCAGTGCAACTTCAACTGCACCTCAAAAACTGCACCCTGCTCCTCGCCAATCAAATGGCGCGCTCCCATTGGTTTATCCCCCTCAGTCTGACGTAGCGGGTACTGTACCGTACGTTGCATTCCTCCAGCAGCTCCGATAATTCAAAAGCTCCCATCCATAATGGTGGCGTCCATGGACGACGTGCCCGCGGCTGCGGCGGCCGAGCGCCCCTCGATCCCGGCCAAGAAGCCTCGTCGCGTGGCGTCGCTGCTCATCGACAACTACGACTCGTACACGTACAACATCTCGCAGATGCTGGCGCAGGTCAACGGGTCCCCGTCCAGCGTCGTTGTGATCCGCAACGACGACTTCGACGGCCAATTCGCGGCCGCGTGGGACCATTTCGTGGCCCAAAGTAGTGCAATGGCAGCGGATCAGGGCGTGGACTGGGAGCTCAACGTGGTCATCTCGCCCGGCCCGGGCCACCCGGCGGAGCCCAAGGACTTCGGCATGTGCGCGGACGCCATCCGCCACGCGGCGGTGCCCGTGCTGGGCGTGTGTCTGGGCCACCAGGGACTGGCCCAGGTCTATGGGGGTCCAGTCGTGGAGGCCAAGGAGGTCATGCACGGCCGCACCAGCCGCGTCTTCTTCCAGGAGAGCGACAAGGAACTGTTCGCCCACGTCCCCAATGGCTTCGAGGTGGTGCGCTACCATTCGCTCGTCATTGACCCGGAGAACGTGCCACAGGAGCTGGAGGTGACCGCGCAGACGGAGGACGGCGTTATTATGGCGGTGCGACACCGCTCCAAGCTGCAGTTCGGCGTGCAGTTCCACCCCGAGGCAGTGTGCAGCGAGTTCGGCTACCAGCTCTTCCAGAACTTCCGGGATGTGACGCTCGGCGAATGTGCCTCCAAGTGCGAGCTGCACCACAGCAACCACCCGGAGAAGGTCGTCACCAAGACGCTATCGGAGGGTTCGATTGGCCAGTCTACGGCGGAGTCCAGCTATCGCGTTCAAGTTGAGCGTGTCTCGAGTGGACTGGCGGCGTTGGACTTCACCGAGTTCGTGTTTGGTGAGCTCTTCGGCGCCTCGAAGCGCGCCTTCTGGCTGGATAGCAGTAACCACAACACTGTTGCTGGCTCTGACGCTGCGCTCCAGTCGCGATGCTCCATGATGGGCGACGACAGCGGACCGCTGAGCTACTGCGTGGAGTACAACGTTGCCAAGGTGGAGCTTTGCATTCGTCGTCGTCAGATTGGCGCAGAGGGCGAGAAGGTTGATATTTATCCAGGACAGGACATCCTGGCTCACGTGCGAGAAGTGATGCAAGCTCACCGCTGCCATGACGTCGTGGTTCAAGATGGAAAGGAGCTGCCTTTCGCCTTCCGCGGTGGATTCGTGGGGTACTTTGGGTATGAAGTGCTGGGAAGCGAACAGGAAGGCAAGAAGCAGTTCAACGACAAGTTTGACGTGCAGGGAGAGCGCGCGCCGGACGCTTCGTTTGTATTTGCTGATCGGACCTTGGTGTTTGACCACCGTGATGGCGTTATCTATTCGCTCTCCGTCAGCGAGAACAAGGACGAGAACAAGCGCGTGAGTCAGCAATGGCACGACGCCATCAAGGTTAAGTTGCAGCAGCTTGCCGAAGCTTTCAACCACGAATCTAGCAGCACTTCACCACTACCTCACAGCGTCCAGCCTGGAGCAGATGAAGTGATTTTTCGTCCGTCTCGGAGCCGCGCGCAATACGTCGCCGACATTGAGGAGATTCAACGCCTGATCCGCGCTGGCGAGACCTACGAGGTGTGCTTGACGAACCACTTGCGCGCAGAGTACGCCCTCCGCGATCCGTTGGCGTTCTACCGCATGCTGCGCCGACGAAACCCCGCTCCGTTCGCTGGCTTCTACCTGAGCAACCCCAAGAACCGCTTCCAGACTCTAGAGCAGGTGAAGAGCTCGGGTGAACCTGCTGCATTGGAGGGCACCTACGCGCTGTGCTGTTCGTCGCCCGAGAGGTTCTTGAGTGTGGATGCGGCCGGCTGGATGGAGTCCAAGCCCATCAAGGGAACGCGTCCTCGCGGTCGTGACCCTAAGGAGGACGCCGCCATTGCCGAGGAGCTGGCGAACTGCGAGAAAGACCGAGCCGAAAACATGATGATTGCCGACCTCGTGCGCAACGACTTTGGCGTCGTAGCGCGCGTCGGATCCGTGCACGTGCCGCGTCTAATGGGTGTCGAGACGTACACCACCGTCCACCAGCTCGTGACTACAGTTCGTGCTCAACGGCGCGAAGACGCGGATGTTGTGGACGTGCTGCGCGCCACCTTCCCCGGTGGCTCCATGACTGGCGCTCCTAAGAAGCGCACGATGCACATCATCCGCGAGCTTGAGCGCGCCCCGCGTGGCGTATACTCTGGTGGATTGGGCTTCCTGTCACTCGACGGTAGCTGCGACTTGAACATCATCATCCGCACAGCTATCGCGACTCCTAACAGCGTGACGCTCGGAGCTGGTGGAGCCATCGTGGCCCTCTCGGATAGTGACGACGAGTACGATGAAATGCTGCTGAAGGCTCGAGCTCTCGTTGCAACCATCGGCGCGTATGCCACGGGCAACGACAACGGTTCCGGGGCTCGAGTTGTGGTGAACTAGAGAGAGGAAGGAGAATGGAGATGAAGATACGAAGTTGCCCAAGCTAGCTAGCTGGAGCCCGTGGAGCAAGCCCAGACACGCAGGCTGAAATGATCCTGCCTGTCTGCGCCTCCAGCCATGGCCCTCAGCTCCCAGCCTGTTCCACACGCAAATACGTTGCTTGAACCACTTTGAGCGTTGCGCAGGACTAGCCAAGAATAATACATCATCATCCATCTCACCTGGCTACTCGTACTACTGTAGTACTCTTCCTTTTAGCTTTCTTTCTTTCGCAAAGCTATGGAGACTGAGTCGATTGTTGGCGAGGCAGATGCACAACAACAGCCAGACCACGCCCATGAGCTGGTGTTGTATGCTTGGAGGCGTTCATTTGAGAAGGATTGCCCCGACAATGACGCAGAGCGAGCAATCTACGACCGTCTACTGAACCTGGTAGCAGACCACGAAGACACTGACGACGAAGCGCTGATATCGCTACTGCTTCGTGACATTGGCGCTAAGATGCAGTATATGGACCCGGACTGGGGCTTCGTGGACGCGTCTAACATCGGTACGGGCTTGAAAGCACTCTTACAATTGTTCATGTCGTCCTAACAACCTTTAGTTGTTGGTGAGCAGTATCTCGCGTGGACGACTGCATCATCGCTCTGCAGGAGCAGCCGAAGAAGCAGTTCCTCGATCCCTTGTCTTGGGACATGCCTCCTCACAAGGCTGTCGTGGCTGTGGTTGAGGCCGTACTGCTGCTGTTTGACGTCCCATTACCGCCTCACATCAACGACGAAGATATGTGGCGTGCATGTTGGGGCCTGTGGATCGTCAAGAACATCGACGCTCACTCCAGCGGCTGGGAGTGGATGTCCCACAACGAGCCCATAGGGCTCTTCACCAAGCCGTACGCATTGAGCGCGACGAACCTCGATAGAGTCTACGTTCTCCTAGGGACCGTAACAACGTTAACTCCTACAGGTGAGCACCGCTGCTGGCACCATTTACCTGCCTACGCATGCTTGAGAGACTGGGCTGGAGCGTGCGCTGCGTATCTGCACATGGTGGAGCACTGCTTGCCTGAGTTCGACGGCTATGACGCGGTTCAGAAGCTCGTGACGCCTCCAAAGCGCACGCCGAAGGAGAATATCTGGTTCCGCTGCGAGACGGAGGACGGCATCGACTACTTCTACAACCGACTGTATCAATCGATCACATTAGAGCGTCCTGCTGACTTCGATGGCGCTCACATCGCCCCCAAGAACATCCCGAGTGTAGTCAAGGAGATCATTGCTGAAGTTCTGGCGGCGGACGTGTCCATGAGGCTCGAGCTCGAGCGACGAGGCAAACAGAAGATCCACGCGCACTTGCTTGATCAGGACGAGTGGGTCGAGTGTCTTGATAGGCACACGCAGACGAAATACTACTACAGCGTCAGGCACTACAAGGTGTCGCCTACTCCCCCGGAGCACGGCGTCTTTGAGACGTACCGAGAGAGCGTTGCGTACGCCGCTGTGTTGCGCTTACAAGCTGCGTATCGACGTCGTCGTCTGGTACACAAGACCCAAGTACGAAAGGCGAAACGAGGCACGCTACCGAGTTTTTCAGCTTTCGCAAGCAAAGGACGGACGAAAGCGTAGTGGAAGTACATGGAATTTTACATGGAATTAGGATGAGATATATCGATAATGCAATGCCATCTTCTTGCGTCCTCAGTGTTTAGAGCTGCGTCTTGCACTCAACTGCGCAGGCCCCATCGTGCACCTTGGTGATGTGAAGCTCCGGGTTCTTGCAGCAAGCGACATCAAGTCTGCACTCGCTGGAGTACGTGACTCCGTCAGAGCCGCACACGGGGGCGTAGATGGCAGTGCAAACGTCCGGGCATGAGGTTGAAGACGATGCTGAAGACGCCTCGCTGATGACAGGGGTGCTCTCTTCACTCGAATCGGTTGGGTTGGTGGTAGAACCTGTTGGGCAGGGTCCTTCGTTAACCTGTGTGATGTTCGGGTTCTTGCAGGTTTCAATGCCCAAAAAGCACGAGTTGGCGTACGTGACACCATCAGAACCGCACACGGGCCTCCAGATCTCAATACAGACCTCCGAACAACCAGTACTTTCACTACCAGCCTCGCCAGCTTCCGAGCTCCCGGTTGTGGGGTACGACCCGGGGCATTCCCCATCGGACACCTTCGTGATGGTGCCACCACTCTGGCACTGCGCGACACCGAGCAGGCAGTCGTTGGAGTACGTCACACCGTCCGACCCACAGACTGCCTTGTAGATCATGGGGCAGACGTCGGAGCAGGTCGGATAGCTGCTACTAGCAGTCGAGGACGCCTCGGAGGTCGTCTCCGTCGTGGAGCATGCCCCGTCGTTCGCTTTCGTGATGGTTTCGGGGCTGTTGCAGTCCGCCAGGCTCAAGAAGCACTCGTTCGGGTACGTCATCCCGTCCGAGCCGCAGACAGGTTGGAGCAGATCCGAGCACACGAAGGAGCAGACGCTGCCACTGCCGCTCGACGGCGCGTAGTCGTCGGCGTGGGCCACTGCGACAGCAACGGAACCGAGCGCGAGGTGAAGAGCGAGGTTCATCTTGACGCGGCTTGGTGAAGAGCTGGTCTTGACTGCACTTGGCAAGTTGGAGAATGATTAACTAGAGTCGCTGCAGCATTGGGAGCTGCCACCATACACGTACAGGCGTCTGAGAGACAATATCTCGAAGCACGTGCCTGCATCCATTTCGCTTGATCTCTAGGAAACGTACGTCTGTTTGAGGCACCAAAACGGAGGAAAGCCGCCTGTCGTTTGCTGTTCGTAGTAGATGGGAGAGTCTGTCACAGAGAATGCTTAACTTACTTCCAGCATCGGCGGAGAACCCCCCAGCGGTGCCGCGGTTGGGGCTGCAGGATTCTCGAACACAAGCAAAACAAGCTTGATGGTTCCAACGATCACTTGACTGTATTTTGTATTAATAGCAAGTACTTCAACTTCACCGCTACTTTCTGCCTCAATTTTGCTTCCAGGTTGGCAGTCTGCATCACCTTAGAAGTTGGTCTTGCAGTCGGCTGCGCAGGCCCCGTCGGACACCTTCTTGATGTTTTGCTTCGGGTTCTTGCAGCTGGCAACGCCCAACTCGCACTCGTTGCCGTACGTGACGCCGTCCGAGCCGCACACGGGCGAGTAGATGGCGGTGCAGACTTCCGGGCAACCCGACGACGTGTACGTCTCGCTGCCGGTGCCGCTCTCCTCGCTACTGGAGTCCACCGACGGGTCAGTCGTCTGGTTGCTGCCTTCAGTCGCGACACAGGCGCCGTCGCTGGCTTGAGTGACGCTCGGGTCCTTGCAGGTGGCGACGCCCAGGAAGCACGAGTTGGCGTACGTGACGCCGTCCGAGCCACACACAGGCTTCCAGATCTCAATGCACTCGTCGGGGCAGTCGCTTCCAGTCGAAGAGGTCGAGGACTCTAGACACTGTCCATCGGACACCTTGGTGATGGTGCCTCCGCTCTTGCATTGAGCCACGCCAAAGGTGCAGTCGTTGCCGTAGGTGACGCCGTCCGAGCCACAAACGGGCATGTAGATCTTGGTGCACGCCTTGGAGCAGGAGTCGCCCTCGCTGTTGTCCGTCGACGTCTCGTACGAGGACTCCGAGTCGGAGGTCGAACCGGTCGTGGCGCATTCTCCGTCGTGCACTTGGGTGATGGCTCCACTTTGGCTGTTGCAGTTCGCGACGCTCAAGCGGCACGCGTTCGAGTACGTGACTCCGTCGGAGCCGCAGACCGGGGCGTAGAGTGCGGGGCACATTGAGGGGCAGCCATTGCCGCTGTCGGTGTCGTTGCTAGCAGCAGTCGAGGGCAGCCCACCGCCGTAGCCAGCGTGGGCGGATGCAGCAGCGATGGCGGCAAACACGAGAGGCGCGGCGAACTTCATTGGTGGAGTGAGAAGAGGCTGGATGCTGGAGGGGGGGGGGGGTGGAGTGCACTGTGCGAATTGGAGAATGAACGCCAAGACTGCGGGTAGATGGCTAGCGACAAGAGCGCTCGTACCCAGTCTAGAAGCGTGCGCTTGGGTACAGACAGACATGCCTCTGCTGGAATCCGCCTGTTGTTTGCTGTTCGTGGCGCGAGCTTACTAAGAACGTGGTCGACTGAAGAGAGGTCGCGACTAACGACATGTGTGCATCTCTCTTTTGGTAAGCCCGGCGCGAAAGATGACTGCTTGCAAGGAATCGAGCCGCTAGGGTACAGAAGTTAGATGAGCGAAGTCAGCAGTAATTTTCACTCACGCAATGATGATCTGGACATGCCGCCGATGGAGGATACACAGTTCTAATGGATACTGCTGTATAGGCGAGCTGTCTACAGCACCGCTCCAAGCTTTAGCTAACAGGTCTGTCGCGCGTACTTGATCGGATATCTTGCGCTTCTTGGCGCATGTGTTGCAGTAGTCGAAGCTGCCAAAGCCGCGCACAAGCGATGGCGTCTTATGCGCTCGGACAGGCTGCGTAAGTCTCGCTCTACGGCAGGGCACTTTTTAGAGAGGAAGGTACTTCAGTATCTGCGACGTTGAGTCAGTCGTGCGGACATATCGAAGACTTGCGTGGTATAATATCAGTCTGCCTTTCGCCGATTGCGTCGTTCTCCGAGCTGCGAGACGGCTCGGTGCCTTTACCGCATGCAACACCGGCAAAAGCACTTCAACTTGTTCACACGTCACACATTGTGTACACCACACCATCCTCCTTACCACTCATTCTAAAGGGTATCAAAAACGAGCCACGTCCCTCATATCGAAGCTCCTCGCCGTCGATCGGTTCGTGTCATTCTTCCTCCACGCGGGTATCAAGATGGTGGCGTTCTGGGGCTGCGAGGTGACGGAGACCAAGGCGGCGGTCGTGGACGTGCCCGAGGGCTTCGTGCTCAACGTGTGCAACGCCACGAGCGGCGTGGCCAGCGCCGACGCGCAGGTGGCGCTTGGCCTGGAGACGCCGCAGCTCGACGGCAAGGCCTGGAAGGGCGCCGTGGCGCACCTGGGCGGCAAGCAGCCGCTGCAGGTCAAGCTCGACCTGGTCTTCGGTCACAAGGTCAAGTTCTACCTGGCCAAGGGCTCGGGTGCTGTGAACCTCACCGGTTACTTCCAGCCGGGCCCTCCCGCCGACCTGTTCGAGGTGGAGGAGACCCCCAAGGTGGAAGCTGCTAAGGCCGACAACAACAAGAAGAGCAAGAAGCGCGCTCGTGAGGAGAAGAAGACGCAGAAGGAGGAGGTGCGTACCTGGAGCCAATGCATTAATATGTGTAGATTATTCCCCATCTGTAAATTACCCCCGCGGTCCCTTCTTCGATATCGCGGGGGTCCAGACCGGATGGGATAGGAAAGTGTATGCCTTTATGGCGAGAGTTCTTCTCGTCTCAATACTCGCGCATGGTCCTTAAGGCTGTCTCCGTGCGGGCGTAGGGCTGGGCGCTGTGGCTGTCTCGTTTTGTGCTGGACGCGGCTGTGATCCAACGCTCGCTGCTCTCTGTGCCTTTGTTCTTTGCTCCTAACTGCTTGTCGGAAACGATGGCGGGAGGAGTGGAGTCGGGGGTGCGCTATGGAGGGCGGTGGCGTTTGAGGAAGGTTTGCTCCGGTGAGATGGCAACTTAAGCGGTGCCTGCCTATTGCGCCTGTAAAAGGCTCTTGTGGTCTTTCCCGTCGGAATCATACGAGTCATAACTGTGCAACATCCATGTCAATGCGTGACCGTCCTGCATGTCAAGTAGATTGATTACCCAGAGCGTTAGTACTAACTATCTTGTACCTTCATCCTTTCAGGTTTCCCCCTCGTCCAGCGACTCGGAGAACGTGCCTGAGAAGAAGGTCAAGGCCGACAAGCCTGCGACGACGACTCCTCCCGCCAAGAAGGAGGAGCAAAAGAAGCCCAAGCCGGCTGAGACTCCCGTCAACGCTTCCGCCTCCAACAATGACGGTGCTGCTGCTTCAGGTTCGTCCCAGAAGAAGAAGCGCAAGAAAAACAAACACAAGAAGCAGGCTGCCGCCAACGGTGAGGCCAAGTAAACCAACCACAACCTAATATATTAAGCAATCACCCCACGCTCTAGTCTTCTGGTTGTGTCCAAGTGCTTTTAGTGCCCTCGCGGATGCACCGGCGCCCACGACCCTGACGCTGTGCGCTGCAGCGTTTGAATGGCAGCGTGGCCCCAGTCGACACTCGTGATAGCGATAACCAGGACGAAGCACACGTAGAGCACCCACGACACGTTGAACATCTTGAAGGCGTGCATGTTGCCTCGGCCGATGCACTTGCCCATCCACGGGCAGTGGTGGTCGTAGCCGGCCACGCACACGCCGCAGTCCTCGCAGTGATCAGTCGAGCGGTCCTGCTCGATGCCGCAGATATCGCAGAACCGACGGCGCGACGGGCGTCGACGCGGACCGAAGGCCTCCGCAGGAAGAGGCGGCTGCATGGCCATCGACTCGTCCGCGGACGACTGTCGTCCCGCCTCCAAGTCGGCTTCACTCTCGTCCTCCGTCATAGAAACCTCCTTGTTTGTCCTCGGAGGACGCACGATACCTGGGTCCGTGCACGTGGTCTGGAACAGGTAGTAGAGCGTCATGCCGCACAGCATGAAGGTGATCAGCGTGTCGTACCATGGCATGGTCTCCACGTGTTGAGAGAGGAACATGCCGGTCGAGACCAAGATGATGCCCAGCGTCACCAACACGCCGATCCAGTGCGGCCCGACGATCACCCGCTTGGTCTCCACATTGACGCCGTCAGCCGCCACCACGCGGCGCTCATGCAGGATCTGATTGAGCACCAAACGAAACAGCGTCACGTTAGACTCGGGGTCTGTCAGTTGAAGCGAGTGGCATTGACAATGGTTCACTCACGTAGCTGTGTCCGATCCGCTGGAACTTGCAGCAGCACAGACACGAGAGCGGGTCGGTGGTGCCCAGGGGCTGGGCCAGCGCCAGCAACAGCGCGTCCTCGTCGTCTTCGCCGGCCCGGACCTTGTCCAAATGTTCCCGCAGCCGCTGCACCTCCGCGCGCTGCGCCTCGCACTTGCTGCGCGCCGCGGACGCCGGAGCCGCGCGTACGCCACGTTCGCTGTCGCTCTCAATGCTCATGCCCATGCGCTACGGTTTCTATCGGCGTCTGCTGGGCCAGCAGTCAAAACGCCCAAATGAGTTGAGGTGCTGCCGGGAGATACGCAAATGCGACAGCAATGGACCGGTAAAATCGGGTGCGAGAGCGTCCACCTCAAGAAGGGATCGATCTATTGCTACAACGCTGCTGCTAGCGAAGCTGTGTCCCTGGAGTCCCCGAGCGCAGCAGCCTACAGGCAAGACTTAACAAACTTCCTCCTCTCTCTAGCTACTTCTGCTGCTCTATGAAATGGTGCAGCGATTCCACACGGCAGACGGACCCTCGGCAGTGGCGTCACCGCTCGCGGTCTCGTCACTTGATGTTGAACCGCGAGCAGCCGAGATCTTCTCGAAGAGCTTGCGGTCGGCCTCCTCCTTCTCCTTACGAGCCTTCTCAGCCTCGGCAGCCATGTGTTCGTCGTATGTGGAGATGTTCACGCCCAGCTCGGCCTTCGTCTCGTCGTTCACGGCCTCGGCGGGCTCCGTGAGCACCACAAACGCGTCCTGGTCGCTCTCACGCACAATGCGCTGCACCTTGGACGACTTGAACACGTCCTCCATGCGCACGTGCTGGATCCGTCGCTTGGTCGTGCTGCTCACGCGGTACACGCGCGTGCGGTCGATGGTCTGTGAGACGTTGCCCAGGTCGAGGAAGCTCTCGTCCGAGATCATGAGGTTCAGCTGGTTCTTGAAGCTGTCCAGCTCCTCCAGACGGACCTTAAGACGGGCAGAGCAGCCCTCCTTCGGCACCTGCTGGTCGGGCAGCTCTCCCTTAGCGTCGTGGGCGAGCAGACCCAGGAAACACACAGCCGTCATGAACGCGTCGAAGCCAGCCTCGTGGCACAGCAGACTCTCGTTGCCGTCGGCCTCAGCTTGGAGCGCTTGGCGGTACGTGTCGAAGCGCTCGTCGCTGGGGATCAGACTCTCGGGCTCCGGCTTGACGTTCTCGCGCATGTACTCGAACAGAGACGAGAGACCCGTGGACTTGAGCTTGTCACCGAGAGGCGAGCGCAGCGTCACGTGCTTGGTGTCGTAGATGGTGGGGAAGAGCTCCAGCAGCTGCGTCTTAAACTCTGCCAGCGTCTCCGGCAGCGGCTTGTAGAACTGGTGGAACACGTACACAAAGTCCAGCAGCGCGTTGTGTCCGACAACCGGCAGCTTGCTCTCGCTCAGCGCTTCAATCACCTTGGAGAAGCCAATGGCCTCGTCCATCTCGCGCCTCATGTCCTTGACCTTCGCCGCAATGAGCTCCTCCTTGATCTTTTTGGACACGTACGACACCTCCACGCCGCCGTCAGCAGCCTCAGAGTACAGATAGCTGGCCTTGGCGCGCACAGTCTCGTGCACAACCATCGAGTAGAAGGAGTTCCGGGTGGGCACGAGCAGCTTCTCGCCCTTCTTGGCTCCTCCGGCGATCCACTGGTCCAGCTGCTCGTTCACGTCCTTCTGGAAGGCCACGCCGTCGTCCGAGAGCTGCAGGTTCTTGTTCACCTTCGTCAGTCCATCTATGCGGCGCTGCAACCGCTTCTTCATGACCGGCGTCTTGGCCAAGTTGACGAAGGGGATGCCGTCACCGATGAACTTGTTGAAGTCGAAGCCGTGCTCGGAAAGGAACTGCAGACTCGATGCCTGGCACAGGAAGCGCTCGTCCAGCGAGCCATAGGGCCGCGGGAATACGTAGAAGTTCCAGGTCTTGATCTGGAACTGATCCTTCTGGTCCAAGTGCACCGTGGAGAGCCCGAACTGCGTGATGAGGAAGCTCTCGCCCGCGCGCTTCACCTTGCGGTAGCGCTCCTCCAGCGTGTCCAGGTACTGCTCGCGCTCGAACTCGTTGGGCGACAGGCCCGTGAACTCCGTGTCGATGGCCACGAAGCGGCACGTGGGCAGCGCCAGGTCCTTCTGCAGGTCGGCCAGGCACTCGGCGAAGTTGTGGCGCGTCACGTTCATCTCGTCCGTGGGCTTGGAGTTAGAGTTGTCTGCGTCGGCTGCGTCGGCGGCGAGAGAAGCGGCGCTGCTACTGAAGCGGCGGGGGCGAGCGACGACGAGCAGCGAGCGGCGGAGCGACGACTGAGCACGCAGCATCTGCGGTGGCCACTGAAATGTCAATGCGGGATGGGCAGGCCCCATCAATCAAGGTTAACATGTACACCATCTGTACGTAAAGTTACGTGACTTACATATTTTAATTGGGTGAAGCCCCAATACTGTGAGTTTGCATGCGAAGTTTTCGGCGTCCTTCTCTTTACTTGCTTTGCGTTCACCAACCTGAAGTTTTTGCTTTTCTTTAGTCCCGCATCACTGACGTGGGACTAGGTCAGGCCGCTAACCAGAGGGGGCTGGGACAGGTGTCGGCCGTGGTGTCCCTCATGGGGGTGACTTTAGGAACATTCGCAAGTAAGGTGTTGGCTTGGCAAAACGATATTTCACACGTGCCCTTACTTCACGTTGCGCTTAAATACCCTCCAATCTGGGATGGGAACTATATTTAGGGCTAGCTTGGATTGAAGCTACAGGATACGCTGATAATGGCGGCAGCGGAGTTTCTCGAATGCAAGCGACTTATAAGTCACGGCTCTATATAGTATTTTTGAAAAATTTACTTCGCACTACTTGACCGTTGAAGTCCACGAAGTGGGTAGCCCAAGGCCAACAGCGGCAGGTAGCTCGAGACCCAGCAGCGGCGGGTAGCTCGTGGCCGGACATCTCGACCAGTATCTCCACGCAGCCTGCCGAGAAAAGAGCATACTTGACTCGACAACTTTTCGTTGCATGATATTGTGTTATTTGCTGTTCGTCTCGATTTAGTTAAATGGAGGTGTTAATCGTATTATTACATTCTCGTTCGATCCGGGGAAGGGGGCGAGTCCTATACTGTGTTAACGCACAGTTGGGACAGCCCCTCTCCAGCAGGCATTGATGGACTCTCGTGTACCTATGTTAAATCATGCGTGACGAGCGCGACCTTTGATTTGGCATATTGGAGCTTACCCACACTGCGGTCATCATGGAGGCGAAAGCAACCAGCGTCAAGGACCTGACGGACGCCGAGGTGTACGAGCTCGTGTACCAGCTCAAGCAGTGCAACGAGAGCGACCCGGCCGAGACGAGGCGTCTGCTGCAGGACCACCCGGAGCTGGCGCGCGCCGTTGCGCAGGCGCAGCTGCGTCTCGGCATGATCAAGGAGCGCACATCGGCGGCGGCGCCTGCCAACACCATCGTACGCTGCCTGCTGCTGTTGCTATTGCTGTAGTTACTGTGGAATATGCTTACTTACTTGTGTGTTGTATGTGGCAGGGTGTGTCGAACGACTTGATGGAGAAGCTGGACCCGGAGCAGCAGGAGCTGCTGGAGCAGGTGCAGAACTTGGCGCCCGAGATCATCCAGTCGCTGCCGCCCGAGGAGCGGCGGCAGATCATGGAGCTGCGCGAGGCCATGGGGCTCCCTCCGTTGTAAGTACAGGGGTCATAGGCTGTTGACTTTCTATTTAACCTGCCAGCTACCGAGAGAGTTTAGAGACGACTAACAGAGCTACAGAAATACGAGCAGTCGTGGTTGTCAAAGTATTTTTTTTGTGTTGTACGTTGCTGTCTACTGCGGAACGCTCGGGAGGTATTATACCTACACTTAGAATTTAAAGTCCTTGAGCTTCTTGCTCTTCTCGGTCTTGGCCTTCTTCTTCTTCTTGGCGGCCTCCTCTTCGTCTTCCGCTGCTGGATCGGCAGACTCTGAGGTGGACGAAGGCGCGTCTTCGAAGCGACGCCGGACCCGACCGGTCTCAGTACGCGTGCCGCTCGATTCCGCTCCACCAGGGACAACGTATGCATGCCCGGAGCCGTATAGTGACGTACCGACGGATGTCTGCATGACGGGGCAATGTGTAAGCATGACACATGATAGAAGACTGAAGACGAAACACTCACCTCTTTCTGCTCCAGAACGGTGTAAAGCTGCTGAGGGACATCGGGTGTATCGGTTCCTCTGCCCTTGCGCAGATCCACAACACCGGGTGTAGTGAGACCGGATGCGACGCTGGAGATGCCGTCCACGAGCGGAGTTTCCAAACCGGTAGCATCAAGGCCCTCAGCCTCGGCATCATCCTCAGCCCCGCCTTCTTCCTGCTCTTCTTCACCTTCATCCTCTTCCTCTTCTGCACATTACAAGTGCAAGAGTGTTACTTGATAACTTACATATAGCAAACGTAGCCAGTTGAACGAACCTTCTTCTTCCACCAGCTCTCCCCACCTCTCGCGATTAATCTCCTCGCCCTGCCACCACATATCGACTGTCAGTTTCCAGCACCACCTTGCAATCTAACCACACAACATATCCTACCTGGTTCTCAGATTCCGTCGCCTTGCCAAACACGTCACCATACAACGGCACACCGTTCTCGTCCACAGGCGGTTTACCCCAGCCGCCGGGGTGATAGCCAAAGCTTGCACCCTCCGGAATCGGAGCGTTCAAGCCGGGGATCTTAAGGTTAGGATAAGCGGGCGGCGGGCCATACCGCTGTACGTTCAGCAGCCACGGCGGTGGGACGCCTTCCACCATACCCAGCGCTGCCTTGAGCTCGTCGGAGAGCTGACCCGGCACCTTCGCCTTCACCTTCACCTCGAATTCCTTGCCTTCATAATACCTGCCAGTACAAAATCAAATCAACACTGTTAGACTTTTGCACCCACAACTATTGCCGATGCTTAACAACGTACAGATCGCCGAGTTGGGTCAGCTTGGGCTTGGTCTGGAAGCGGAAGAAGGCGTCGTGCAGCACCTGGTAGTCGATATCCACGCGCCCCATCTTGGGCTGCACGCGTTCCCTGGCGCGCTGCTTGTTCCTTTTCTTCTCGTCGTCCTCCGCCACGGAATCCCTCACCTCTGCAATGCCAGTTTGGGCGATAAACTCTGGCAGTTGGAACGGCGGCTTCTCAATGCCGCGCTTGCCCTGAAGATACTTGCGCTTGTGGCACCAGTGGCGCGGCACAGGCACCGTGTTGCGGTACGACTTCAAGTACACGAGCAGACGCGGGTCGGCCGACGTGACGTCGTGCGCCTCCACCACGTCCGGGTACGCCACGAGCTGCTTGAGCTCCGCGACGCTCAGACGCTTGCTCTTCTTGCGCGCCTTCTTGGACAGTGTCTGCTCCTCCTCGTCCTCCTTCGCATCCTCTCCGTCTTCTCCTTCATGTTCGCCCTTCTCCTTGTTTTCGTCTTCCTTCCCGTCCTAGATAAAAAAAAACAATTGTAGCAGCATGATTAGGCCGAACTAGGACGGAGGGATATCCTGCGCTCTCAAGCAGGGGACGCACCTCGTTGTCCGTGACGCCGCAGAGCTCCTCGGCGGACGAGAACTTGCCAAACACACGCATCATCTCCTCGTAGGCCGGGTCGTCCTGCGGCAGCGCCAGCTCCTTGCTCAGGTCGGCGCTCACGTACTCCACCTCCACGTCCGGAGCCGTGTCCTCCTTCGGCTCGGAGGAGCCATTATTATTGCTGCTGGTGGCAACGGCGTCAGCACCGACGGGTTCTGCCTTGACGCCGTTCGCCTCCGCCTGCTTCTGCGCGCGCTTCTTCAGGCGCCGCCGCTGGTTCTTGGTCAGCCCGCTGCCCGCCATAGTGCGCCACACCGCCGCTGCGTTGGCTCCCAACTTCGAATCGTAGGTCGCGGCGTTTTGTGTACGTACATAATGTTGTGTACGTGCACATACGGAAGAAGCTCGAGTACAGTGGTATCTGGTGCATAAACGCCACTATTTGGTGTACATGCACACACGGATGATACTCGAGTATGGAGGTCGTCTCTAAACCCGACGTGAGCTGTTCCGGTCGATGGCGTTCGATGACGACGCGCTGGCGCAGGCCGTCTTCTTCCTGTCCACGACGGGTGCGTAGCGCTCCTGCCAGCTAGCAGACGAGCGCACGCGGCATTCTCACCAATTATTGTGCTGTGGTGACGCATTAGAGACCCGCAGCCAGCTCTACCGCCTGCTTCAATACGGCTCCAAGTTCACCAAGTGGGCGCTGATCCAGCGCTGGCAGCTCGACAGGGGCGCAGCCAATGACCCCAGCAGTACTAGCCAGCAAACAGCAACGGATCCGTTGCCTGAGCTGAAGAAACAGGACCCAGATGACTGGAGGAGGAGTGTAGTCGCGTCGCTGGGCCGAGCAGAGCTGGTGTTCGGCGACGCGCGCAGGTTCTTCCGCTTCCTGCAGTTCCTGGAGATGGCGGACTTGTACCGCAACGTCCGAGAGCCGATGCGCTCTGTGCGCGTGCTGAGGCGACTACGCATTTTGTGCTTCTTCTTCTTCTACCTCACAGAGAACTACGTAGTGCTCCACACGCGCGTGCTGGGCGTGTCACCGCGAGATCCATTCATGCGGAGACTGAGGCGCAGCTGCAACGGCTTCTGGCTGATGAGCATTCTGCTGGCGTTTCCTCTGGACCGCATGATGCAGCGCGGCAGTACGCTGTCGACAGTCAAGAAGCTGCTGGACCTGCCCGTGGCGTCTGTGGGGCTCTCGGGACTGCGCGTGAGCGACGGACTGTTCGGCGCCTTGGGGCTGGCGTCTGCTCAAATCGGCGTCTACACTCGTTGGGTCGACGTGATGACCAAGTTTCGGCAGCAACACCCTAAGCAGCTCGGAGCGACATCGGATATCGCTTAGAGCAGCAATAGCGCGCTGGATTTTGATCGTGCTGCACTGTTGATGAAGAGTTCGCTTGCACGACATGTTGATTGTCGTCGCCCTCCACTTTCGCTGGTCGAACAACAACCACTATATATATACTTATGCCTTTCCTTTCTTTCAAAATGAACGACGACGTCGCCATCCATTCAATGGTTTCATCAATTCAGAGCTGGGCGCTCACTTTACTTGGCGGCGATCACGCTGATCACTGCAACCACATGTCAACTTGCACATTAAGTCCTCGAGTCCAGTAGATGGCTACATGTAGCCATGATTTCGAACTTAACGGGGTTGAGCCAATCCCGTGTGCTTTAATTAACTCCTGATTTATCGCCCTAGCCCTATGCATCATACAAAAACCAAGTCAAAGACTCCACGTTCTTAGCTCTCTCCCCACAGACGAAGCTGCAAGGTGGCGCGCACCCGCTCGGACGCCAAGAAGCGCCGCCCTTGCACGCGACGACCAGACTGTTCCACGCGCGGGGCGAGGCCAAGCAGCACCGCACCGGAAGTAGCGGCGTCTCCGCCACCCGCCAACGCCCTCCGCGCCGAAATCCGCCCCGAATTCGGTGCAAGACGCGCATCCGAAGGCAGCTGATCCTCTGCGGCTCTAAAAGCTCTTTCCAGCTGTGCACACGCGTATAAGAGCACTCACTAAGCCATGAAGAAGTCCCCGGTGGCGGCCATGAGCAACATCCGCGAGGCCGTGCGGCGCAAGAGCGTGGGGCTGAGCTTCACCACCAACTTCAGCATCTTCAGCCGCAGCGCCAGCTCCACGGGCGAGGACTCGGAGCACGGCACGGGCGAGGACAGCGAGGACTTCAACGATGACCTAGACAGCAGCCACTATAACCGCTCGCGTGAGGACTCGGCACCAGGGGAGGACGACCCGGACGGCAGCCCATCACCCGCCGTGAGCTCCCGCAGCTCGTACGTGGAGCCGCCGGAGCCGCCGCTGCCGCCTCCCGGTGGTCTGCTGGAGGCAGCGACGAAGAACGTACAGGGAAAGATGCAGACGCTCATGGAAACGTTCCACGAGGTCACCACGTCCCATGTAGGTGAATGCCTATCTTATTTTGCAAGATGGCTACATGTACTCATTTTTACGGTGATTTGGATTGCCACGTTGTGATTTGTAGGACGACGAAACGATCCAGTGCAGCGTCTTCCTCTCGAGAACGGCGCTCTTCTCGGACCGACTGGTGGTTTTTATCGGCGATAGTAATGGCTCCCCCGCGGGTATTTGGAGCGCTCGGCTGTGCGTGCGCTCAGGCTCGGAAGGCGGCGGCATCTTCAAGGGCAGCTTGGGATCCATGCTCCCGTATATTATGAAGGCCAAGGAAGACAAGCTGGGCATTGTACTGTTCGACGATATCTTCAAGGACTCGATGCGGTCGGGAGAAATTGATGTACGTCTGTCTGCACTATCTGAAGCCATGATAACGATCTGTGAGACTGACGATTTTTTTGCTTTCTCTTGCTAAAACAGATGAGAAGCGCAGTGCAGCGGTTCATGACGGGCTGGCGGAACCACGTCTTGACGTCACGAGCCACTCACGTGTTCATTGTTGCGTACCGGGATGGTGGCAATTTGTTGGTGGAGGCGCTTAGAGCTCACATGAAGGAGATGCAGCGTCACATCAGTGGAGTTGCCTTCCTTCAGTCTACGCACCACATATCATCCGACGATTCGTACACGCTGCGGAAAATGATTGCTCAGTGGTGTATCGCCTTCATGTCATCACCCGAAGGTGTGCAGGCGTTGAAGCGCATGAAGTCAAAGGAGACGCCGCTGGGATGTGTTGTGCTTTCGGGCGGTCGCGCGAACTCGGACGTGGACTTGCTGCAAGTGGTCGTTTCCTCGGTGTACGCAAGCTTCAAGGCAAGATGGTCAGGTTTCCGCGTGAAGAACGTAAATAGCGGCATGGAGAAGGCTTGCTATGTGTGCAAGGGCGCCTTCAACATGCGCCGTTGGCGCCGGCATTGCCGTACGTGCCAGAACCCTTGCTGTGAGAAGTGCTCGTCGGTAGAGAACACACGCCACGAGGGCCAGGTGCGGCTGTGTTTGACGTGTCGGGCACTGCCTTCGCTTATTCACTGGTCGCGGCCACGTGCAGTTCGCACGGGCGAGAAGGAGAGCGTCTTCAGTGGTTCCGCCAAACCTGGCAAAATGTCGGTGAACGACTTCGAGCTCGTCACCGTCATTGGTCGTGGTGCATGTGGCAAGGTGTTGTTGGTGCTGAAGAAGGACGGCGCAGACGCCGGCCACCTGTACGCGATGAAGGTGCTGAAGAAGGAGTGGGTGATGAACAAGGATTTGGTCACGCAGACAATGGCAGAGCGCCGCATCTTGCAGGAGGCCAACCACCCGTACATTGTCCAGCTCAAGTACGCGTTCCAGAACCAAGACAAGTTGTACATGGTCATGGAGTACTACAGCGGCGGTTCACTGCGTCAGGTACTGCGGCGTCGTGGTCGGTTCAGCATCAAGCGTGCCCGATTCTACCTGGCCGAGATTGTTCTCGCCATTGCGCACCTACATGCGTCGAACATTCTGTACCGCGATTTGAAACTAGAAAACATCGTCATCACTGCGGACGGCAACGTGGCGTGCACGGACTTCGGTCTGTCTAAGGAGGAGATGGACGACAACGAGCGGACGAGCTCGTTTGTGGGCACCTGCGAGTACCTGGCGCCTGAGCTTATTATGAAGGAGGGCTACGGCAAGGCCGTGGACTGGTGGGCACTGGGTATCTTGGCCTACGAGATGATTCAGGGCGACTCGCCGTTCCGTCACAACGTTCCCACGATTCTCTTCGACAAGATTTTGAAGGAAGAGCCCGAGTTCAGCGACCGCTTCACCCCGGAAGCGCAGGATCTGATTATGAGCCTGCTGACGAAGGACCCGGAGCAGCGTCTCGGCTGCGGCCCCGAAGGTGTCGAGGAGATCAAGCAGCATCCGTTCTTCGCCGAGATCGACTGGGACAAGCTGCTGAACAAGGAGATGGAAGTGCCGCGTCCTCCGCATCGCATGGAAGACGTGACCGACGAGAGCCACCTGTCCCGGGCCATCGCCAAGATGCGCGAGGCGCGAGAGGAGATCATGCCGGACTCGCCCGTGTCGCTGCCGTCGTCTCCGTCCGAGCAGAAACACTTCGACCGCTTCTCGTACCAGGGGCTGGGCGACTGGAAGCCGGAGATGGCCGACATGGAGTTCGACGAAGAGACGGGCGACTTCAAGCAGGACACGATTCACGAGGACGAGGAGTTCGTGGAGGAGGCGTACGCGGAGGAGTCGGGCGACGGCGAGGGCGTGCCGCTGTCTCCCGGCTCAAAGAAGAGCTCGATGACGTCTTCGAAGGCGTCTCCGTCCAAGGCCAACGGCTCGGACACTCCGCCGGCCTCGAGCTCGGCGGCGTCGGCGTCGCCGAGGAGTCCACAGAGCGTGGGCAGCCCCGGCAGCCCTCCCCCCGCCCCCATGACGCCCGGCAGCCCCGTGGAGGGCTCGGTGCCCACCACACCCGTGGAGCCCGAGTCGCAGATCATCTAGGGGAGGAGCCGTCAATTGCAGATTGGTAGGCCAGTAGCACAGAGACAGAGATACATACAGACACGTGTGAGATGTACGCAAAATGCATGAGGAATTGCGCTTCACTGGCCGACGGAAGGGAATCAAGTGATCAAGTGGGGAGTCATTACTGCACATTTAAGTTCGACAACACGACAGGCACTTAAATGTGCTACAGCGCATTTAACCGATTTCAGAATTTTGGAATTCTAGGCGCTACCGTATACGCGCATTTACACCATTTCTCAAGCAAACTGATCGTTTTTTCAAGCAAAGTGGTTTTGAGATCCTTGTGCAACTTAATAATAACACGTAAAAAAGCCAATTACCAAGCAAAGTGGTTTTCTGATATATTTTTACCAAGCAAAGTGGTTCGTACTTAAGCTAACTACCGAGCTCCATGTCCTCGCCGCGCTCGGCAAGAAAAATGCTTTTGAAGCAGTGCCGCTCCATCCGCCAGACCAAGCGCTGATTCAATATCTTCTTACTTACTTCTACGGCCTCCTTCATGAGAGCCATTCTGTGAGCAGCCAGCGAGTCGTACTCGCCGCGCAAAAGCAGCTCACGGCGCTTGACTGCAAGATGCTGTTTCATGCTTGCCTTCAGTGCGTTGAAGCAGCCTTCGATGGCATTGCGCATCGGGCTGTACGGCGCCAGGCGCAGGATGACCAGCTTGTTGCTGTTGACGATTCCATCAGCAACAAGCTGCTCACGTGCCAGCGTCTCCACTTGGCTGTGCGCGGGGGCATTGTCGGTAACCACGACGACCTTCTTGCCCACGCAGCACTCCTTGTACTCGTCCGAGTTGAGGGCGGCGACGAACAAATCTGCGACGAACCGCGCATTCTCCTCCATGCGGATGGATCCCTCGTGCGTACGAAGCAGCACGAGTCCGTTACCGGGCGACACGCCGCACTGCACGTGCAGATTCTTGCCCTTGGAGGGCGGCAGCGTTACCACTGCGCGCTTGCCTTCGCGTGCCCAGCCCTGGTTGCGCGCCAGGTAGATGTTGAAATTAGTTTCATCATGATAGACGATCATGTCGCCCGCGGACACGTGCTTGTTCAGCGCGACGGCGAACTCCTTGCGCTTCGTCTTGTTCACGTCGTTGTTCATGGTGGCCTTCTCGACCCGAAGACCCTTCACCGTGTACAGCATTCCATGGAGGGCACGGTGGATGGAGGAGATGCTCACGTCGGCGGCCAGGTCGCTGAGCAACCGGTCCTTCATGACGGCCATGGTCATGTGCGCCTGCTCGTCCAGGTATTCCTCGATCTTGGACATGACCTCGACCGTCATCTTGACGCACTCCTTCCGCACGCCGCCGCGAGGTTGCTGGTCAATACTGCCCTTCGCAGCGATGCGACGGGCAGTAGTGACAGACACGGCATTACTGGCAGCTACGCCGAGCCAGTCTTGGCCCGCCAGGTACGCGTCAAGAACACGCTTCTTGGCGCTGGCGCGTTCGAACTGCTTGGCCTCACGTGAGACCGACGGCGGCGTCTGCGGGGTCGAGGGCGAGGGCGAGGGGGAGGGCAGCGGAGTCATGGGCTTGGTGGAGGGCTTCAGGCGTGGCAAATTTGCGAATGACAGATTCTGTGCGGCGGCGGCGGACAGCAATGCAAGCAACAAGGGGTGTTCCCCGCCACCGAACCACTTTGGTTGGGAAAAATATGGCGCCAAACCACTTTGCTTGAAAAACATTATTTTAGGTTTTTTAGAAAAACCTCAATCGACCGCTTTGCTTGAAAAAACGATCAGTTTGCTTGAGAAATGGTGTAAATACGATCGCTATCGACCGCTCAATTTGCCATTTCAGATTTTGAGCGGGAGGAAGGAAGTGCGATTCCTGCGCAGGAAGGACGCGTCTTCCACAAGCAGATCCCTGGACGCCCCCCCCCCCCCCTCCCCCTCCTCTCCATCTACACGACGACGCGCAGAATGAAGAGAGCTCTGCACGGGTGCGCGCCACGCCGTCAGAGCGCGATTGGGGTCGGTTCGGGTACGCGCGACTAGATGACGTGACGTGGAGATGGCGGCATGCCGTCACGACGAGCGCGAATGTGGACTTGAATGTCATGTCTGCGAATGATAATGAGTGTATGCTATTATTAATAGTGGAAGTAATGAATATATTGTTGCGATAGTCTATGAACTGTTCTCCCCCGGTGCATGCTCATTGGTGATGTCCATACCCACGAAGAATCTAGACTCTTAATGCGCCGTAGTGCTCTTCTTCGTGGCGTTTAGCTATGTGTGCACACGTCGGTAGTGAGCGGTTGCGAGGAGCGTAGCCATAGCAAACCCGCGCGGTATTTGGCCCAGCGACGAGCATTCCAGCGAACGGACCCATTGCCGCAACTCGAACTTAGTTTTTCTAATGCGGGGGTCTGGGGGTGCAACCCCCAGAACACACCAGCGAACGTGCTTCCTGTGGAGGCGACACGTGAGGTATGCACGTTTCACCCTCAACATGTTGTGCAGGCACAGTAATCCACGTGGCACTTGGTGTTTCCACTTCGCAGGTTTGTTTCGTAGAGATTCGTAGAGACTTCGAGCCAAAAATCTGAAAACGAGTAAATGCGCCGCAGCAACAAATGTGCAGCAGCTATTTAACATTAACACGATAGGTTTCACTTAAATGTGTACTAAACCGTTAAATGTGCAGCAAGACCTGTCGTTGTGTTGTACTTAAATGTGCAGTAACGCGAGTCGATCAAGTGAGACCGCCGCTTCCCTTGTCCCCCAAGCAGCATTGTTTAACGCGTTGAAGTTCAGAGGGGTAGGGCAAACACGCGCTCTCGCCCAATCACAACACCGGAAAAGTGTTTGTGTGACGTACATCACCTCCAGAAACGGAGCGGTGACGTTCTAAACAAGATTGGATGCCCAGCGTGCGGCTCAGGTGAGCCCCCCTTTGCTGCCTTCCTGGACTGGAGCCTGGAGCCGCTCACTCTCCAATCGGAAGCGGAAGCCCCCAGTCAGCTCCAAGACTCCAGTCCGTCCCCCTCGCCATGTTCGCCAAGACCGTCCGCTCGATGGCCGCCCCGGCGCGCCGCGGCTTCGCCACCAGCCAGAAGATCAAGGTGCACAAGCCCATCGTGGAGCTGGACGGCGATGAGATGACGCGCGTCATCTGGTCCCAGATCAAGGACAAGTACATCCACCCGTACCTGGACCTGGACATCGAGTACTTCGACCTGGGCCTGCCGCACCGCGACGCCACCAACGACCAGGTGACCATCGACGCCGCGCACGCCATCCAGGAGCACCACGTCGGCATCAAGTGCGCCACCATCACGCCCGACGAGCAGCGCGTGGAGGAGTTCAAGCTCAAGAAGATGTGGCGCTCGCCCAACGGCACCATCCGCAACATCCTCAACGGCACGGTCTTCCGCGAGCCCATCGTGATCTCGAACGTGCCCCGCCTTGTGCCTGGCTGGAAGAAGCCCATCGTCGTGGGCCGCCACGCCTTCGGCGACCAGTACAAGAGCACGGACTTCATCGCGCCCGGCCCGGGCAAGTTCGAGGTCGTGTACACGCCCGAGGACGGCAGCGAGAAGACGACGCTCGAGGTGTACGACTTCAAGGGCCCCGGCGTGGGTCTGGCCATGTACAACACGGACGAGAGCATCTACGGCTTCGCCAAGTCGTGCCTGTCGTTCGCGCTGAGCAAGAAGCAGGACCTGTACCTGTCGACCAAGAACACGATCCTCAAGAAGTACGACGGCCGCTTCAAGGACATCTTCGAGGAGGTGTACCAGAACGAGTTCAAGGCCAAGTACGACGCCGCCGGCATCTCGTACACGCACCGCCTCATCGACGACATGGTCGCCCAGGCGCTCAAGAGCGACGGCGGCTTCGTCTGGGCCTGCAAGAACTACGACGGTGACGTGCAGTCGGACATCGTGGCCCAGGGCTACGGCTCGCTCGGCCTCATGACCTCGGTGCTGGTGGCCCCCGATGGAAAGACGGTGGAGGCCGAGGCCGCCCACGGCACGGTCACGCGCCACTGGCGCCAGTACCAGCAGGGCAAGAAGACGAGCACGAACCCCATCGCCTCGATCTACGCCTGGACGCGTGGCCTGGCCCACCGCGGCAAGCTGGACGGCAACCAGGAGCTCATTGACTTCTCTCTGGGCCTCGAGGACGCCGTGATCAAGACGGTGGAGGCTGGCCACATGACCAAGGACCTGGCCATCTGCATCCACGGCTCCAACGTGACCCCGGACCACTACCTGTACACGGAGGACTTTATGGACAAGGTCAAGGAGACCTTCGACGCCACGCGCAACTAAATGGAGAGTTAGCGGGGGGATTGACAAGCTGAGCTCACTATCTACATATACACGCAGTTAGCCGGCTAGCGGGCGCGCTCGAATCTAAGTGCACGCCCGCTTCATTTTATCAGCTTCTCAGAATAAAGCAACCAATTCAACGCCAACGGCAGTAGTGTCCATATTAATCGCCTCACGTGCGTCACCTCGGATGCTACCTACTGCTAAATTTACCTTGTCATACTTGTCCTTGGGCGTGTTAGTCCTGCCATCTTCGAGCATGGCTGCACCAGCCTCAGCTCGCAAGGTTGACCCGGTAGCCAAGTCCGGGAGTTCAGCCGCGGTGACCAGCACTTCCACCTCGTCGCTGCCGCCCTTGTTGCAGCCCACTCGAGTGTCTCTGCTGCAGCGTGGCCAGAATCGCGAGTACTTCCTCGTCCAGCAGTCCATCGCTCAGGCGCACAGTAGCAATGGCAGAGGAGGAGGTCGAGGTCGCGGTTTGTTTCGTCGCACGAGTTCCAGACACCTCTCAGCTACGGCGTTCACGAGGTCGACAAGGGACGTTCTAGCAGCAAGTGACGACCATCTCGAGGATCTACTGAAGGGCGTCGCGGCCTCCATCAATTCACCGGAACATCTCCCACGAGGTGAGAAGAACGTGCTGATCCTCCAGGCAGCGCTGGGGCTTTGGATGCGGCGTCACGAAGCTCGAGGATTCCGTCGGTGGAAGGAGAGCACTCTACACCGAGTCGACTTGCAGGCGCTGATCGCAGCGGGCGTCGACGTGAACGAAGAAGCTCGACAACTGTTACTTGCAGCCGAGACCAAGCGTCGACTGCTGGTCAACGAGCGTCGAGTTCCTCTCAATGGCGACGACAAGTGGATGGCGGCCAACTTCTCGTACGCCGAGTTGGATTTGCTGCTCGCTTGGGCTCGACACACGCAGCCGAAAACTTGTCGAGGAGTTGACGACAACACTCTGCGTGAGGCGCTCCGGTACTTGCGCTTCAGCCAGTACCAGGACGGCGAGGCCATCTTCTACCAAGGCGATAAGGGAGACGTCTTCTACCTCGTCCTCGACGGCAGTGTCGGCATCTACGGCGCCAAACGCACCCAGCAGCCAGACAGACAAAGGCGGAAGCAAAGCATTCTCAGTGCCGCCGCTTCAAGATCCCGAACCGGAGTCTCCACCCGTGAAAAGCCCGACATGAACCTCATGGGTCCGAGGATGTTCACGTATCGAGCTGGGGAGAGCTTCGGCGAGACTGCCATGTTCACGAATGCTGCGGTGCGTACGGCCACGGCGATCGCGTTCGGTGACCCAAGTTCAGGCTCCACTGCGGGCTCGGTCTGTGAACTTGGAGAGATCTCGCGGGCGGCGTATTCACGGACTTTGAAAAGGTTTCACCAGCATTTCTTCACGCAGGCACAGCGGGTGAACTTCACCCAGCGAGTGTTCCTCTTCAAGGACTGGCCACGAGCTCGAGTAGTGGAGGTGGCTGAGGTGCTGGAGCTCCGTCGAATCAGCTTCGGCAGCGTGCTGGTCACTGAAGGGGTCACTCCGCTCTCACACTGCTTCTTCGTTCTCAGCGGGACCGTGAATATTACCACCCAGATCGAGATTGATACACACGCCGAGGACGCACACTCGACAGCCCAGAAGGCCGCTGCGTTGAAGAAAGCCAGACGTCGAGCTCAGTTCACCATCGAGCTGCACACCGTCCGGGTGGGTGAAATCGTAGCGCTGGAGGCTCTACTTGAACCGGAAGACTCAACTGCACGAGTGACCTACACGGCAGTCGGGGGATCAGCGGACGTCGAAGTGTACGCGTTAAAACGCTCCGATGGACGAGCGTTCCTTGCGAGTGGAGCACTCAACGTAGCGCACCAAGTTCAGACGATGTGCGCATCTGAACGTGCTCACCGGGAGGAACGAACAGAAGCTTCCAGGCGAGCGCTCACGGAACGTGAAGCCACCAACCGAAAACATCGACTGGAACTGGAAAACGAAGCGTTCGAACTCGGTCTCACGGATCAGCAACAGCGTCAACGGCAGAAGCAGCAAGAACTGGAGGATCTCGACAAACTCTCCTGTCACGAAACTGCACGGGGTCCTGCCGGTCTCCAGCGACCATTCCTGCCACACCTCGATCCCGTCAAACTGCTTGCCGGGGTCGATGGCACGAAACCTGCGTCTGTCTTCAATGACACTTCATCCCAACCTCGGCAATTGAACCGCGAGATCGAGATCGACACTTCCCTCGGGGAGGTGGCGGCACCACCAAAGATGCTCTCAGCCCTCGTAAAGAACTTTGTTGTGCGTGACTGGGACACCCTTGCAGACGACTACGCCCAGCGTCTTACACTTCAGCTTCCGGTGCGCAGCTCCCTCTCCCCATTGCTGAATCGCGTCCCCTCTTCCTTGACTTGCAGGTCGGAAGGCAAGGCTTCGACTCAAATGCACACCGCCCGAAGAAGACTCGCGCCCTCGTCCATGTCAGCGAGGTTTCATGACGAGCGACAAACGCGGGACTCGCACATGCGGCAGCTCAGCATGGATTACGACGCCAAAATGCATTGGGACCCGGCCAAGAAGAACTTCGTCCTGTTGCAGACGCTGCCGACAAGCGAAGCCAGAAGAGAGCCACAGCAGGCACGCGCTTTCGGATCCTCCTCCGGTGCTTTGACCCCCAGCAATCCGTCCGGACAATCTGAAGCAGAAGCCACTGGAGATCAGCGCCCGCACCGGACAAAGTTGCATTACCAACTGCAAACAGCACAGATATCAGCGCGAAAGTTGTCAGACCTACACATCCGCAAACAGGACGAGCGCGCCAGTGCCAGTGGCACGGGGCCTCCGAGCACTTTCGTCCACTTCTTTTGAAAGGGAATCCTCAATGGTCTTTACCTTGCACAAGAGCCTTGGGAGTCTTGAAAATCACCTGCTACCTGCACCGCCAGCCCCCCCCTGCAGATTCTTGGTAGTCGCTCGCCAGCTGCTGATCAATACTGTTGCTTTATTATTCTCTGTGGCCTTATAACACCCACTCGCCAAGCCACGCGGACTGCTGTCTGCTAACTTACTTCATCTCGGTGTCGGGGGCTATGGGGGTGAACGACGTGGACGGCGCTGGCTTTAATGATTTCGGGGCAATGGCAACTTGACCGGACGCTGACGACGAAGAATGTGACCCCAACTGAGACGAGATATTGGAGAACGCTGAACTAAGGGGGAAGCAGTTAGTGCCCTGTATACAGCAGAACATACACCACCACGTCGGACACACCACAGCACATCACGCCCAGTCAGAAATCAAGACTCGCACAGCGAAAAAATCAGTGCGTTCAGAATTGAACTAGCCTCTGCCTACATACCGGGTTACACGGGACGTTAAGCGGATGCGTGTGCACCGTTTGCATCCCGCTGGAGACTGCCGCTGCTTGTCGGTCGTGTGGCTGATTAAGGTGCGGCATCGACGGGTTCATGTGAGGCAGCGGCTGATTCGGCTGCTGGTTCATGGCCACGGCGTTTGCCACGGACCCGAGGTGTGAATACTGCAGGCAAGTGGCGAGCTTGCTGACTTCTTGCTGCAGGCGATCACGGTCCCGACGCAGCTCGTCGCGCTCCCTCTTCAGGCTCTTGATAGCCGACACAGCTTCCTGCAAAATCGCGCTCTTGCGGACGCGGTTGGACAGACCCAGGAGATCCACGAGCTCTTCAAACTGAGCACAACAGTTAATAATAAGCAGATTTGTTAGCTGAATAAATTCCGTGGAAGAAAAGAAGAGGACCCACATACCTTGACATTCACCTCTTGACGACGCATCTTCTCACGGGACTTCTTTCGGAACCCTCGGTCGTCTTCAGGCGTGGGCGACGGTGCGCTGATGGTGGACGCGCTGCCGATCGTCGAGCATCCGCTGGCGTCGCATGACACAGTCATGAAGTCAAATTCACTGGCAACCGGTAAGAATACGCATACAAACGGCTTGACACTAGAGAGAGAGAGAGACATAGGGAGCCGCACGTACCGCTTAAACGCCGCCGCACTGCTGAACGAGTTCATGTCGTCGTCGTCGCTGCTCAAAATGTTCTGGCACTGCGGACTCGGCAGCTTCGGAGCCGCGGGCTTGATACTACCACCGACTGGCGGCGCTGCCTTTGGCGCTGCACTCGCGATGGCCAACGCCGCCGGCTTCTTGTGCTGGTCCAAGCTGAAGCTCGCGAGCTCCATGGCGTCTCTCGCAGTTCGGTTCATCATGGCTACATCGGGTTTCGCACTGGCCGGGGTCAGCCCGGTCTGGAACAGCGTCGTGAAGTCCTTCCGCGGGGACCCGAAGCCCAGACCAACGCCCAGGCCGTTGCCGTGCTTGAGCATCTCCGAGATACTCGACAACGGCGGTGACGTCAAGTGCTGTGCGGAGTTGACAGCAGCACCAGCAGTGGAAGTTGCCGGTTGCTTGGCATTCTGTTGCTGTTGCTGCTGCTGTTGCTGCTGTTGCTCCTCATCCGTGTAGCCGAGCGAGAAGCCCTTCCAGTTGTCGTTGATGTCCGTCTGCAGGAAATACTCGCCCAGGTCCTCGATCTGCAGCCCCGACATGTCCTCGTCAAACTCCATCCTCCCGGTCGTTTAGGTACTGCAACGAGGCAATTGCAGGCTAAAGTTAATTAATCGATTGCCCTTTGATTGCCATTGCATTGGAATTGCATTGGCAACTCGATCTACTGGAACTGCATTGCTTTACCTCTTTAGGTCGCAGCTGCTGCGCTCTGAGTCACGGTGCGCGCAACGCAAAGTGTCAGGCGGGCTGGCGCCTGGTCAAAGGAACAGGATGTGGCCACCGGAAGGCGCTCGCGGCGGCGGCGGTGGCGTCGGCGGGTTCGGACTGTGGCATCATGGGCCTTTTGCGCATGGACCGGCACGGCAACGCCCCCCAGCCAATCAGCGGAACGATAGGATCCTTTCGGCCAATGGCGCGCAGTCGGGCGCGTGCCTCCAAAGGCGGAGAATAGCCGAGCCGCCGGTGCCGCCGCCGCACTAAATTACAGGCACACTTCACCATCAATTTTGCCGCGTTGTGCAAGGTTGTGGTGTCTGCCTGATGAAATGCAGGCATCGACGTGCGTTTTGACGCGGATACCGGACGCGAATTGTGCTGGGCTCTTATTTTCCTGTAAGAAAGTCATGTTACAGGCGAAAAATATTATTCTAAAAGTTCTCAAGGTGTTGCAATGTACAGCACAAGTTTGAGCTGCCACAGCTTGGTGGTTGGTTTCCCGTTTGTTAAATGCGAGTTGTGCAACTACTTCGCAAGAAGGAAAGAAAGGGTGCGCCGTACATGTAAAAAACTGGCACGATATCGTTTTCCACTTGAAAAAAATGTTCACAAACTTTGATACGCTTCGTCACTGTATGAAGTGTATCCGCGCTTGACTTGTTGCGGTCAGAGGCCCCTTTCGTCGTGTGGCCTGCGCCAAGCAGAGGTGCCGGTGTTACTGATGCTCATGCGTCCGGCCCGAGATCCACTTCTGCATCTAGGGCCAGATAAGTGCGAGCCCTCTTGCCCACTCCACTCGATTGTTGATACACCACGGGACCAACGAGGTCGTCTGAAAGCCACAAGCAACTGAGAAATGTTGAAATGGTACAGTTCTGGTCCTTCAGCTCGTAGTGTCGTCCCCACTCAGCTCAAGGTAGATAACCCCCATGCAGTTCGCCCCCACAGTTCATGCCAGCTCATGCTCATGCCAGGACGTCTGAGGATCACAATCGAGACAAATCTTCCTTTGCAGCTCGCACCGAAACAAACCCACCAGAATTCTGTCCTCCGATGGACCCATCCCCGCAAAAAATATTTTTCCTAAAAAGCACTTTTTTCGTTTGTACACAACTCCCGCCAAAGTGACGCATTCCGATCCGCCATTCCCGCCAAAATAAAATGTCGACCATGCAGCAGCTAGCGGAGGAGGAGACGCGCAAGCGCCCGGCGCAGGCGGCCGCGGAGGCCCCGAAGCGCCTCAAGGTCGAGCCGACCGAGCAGCGCCCGTCGCTCACGCAGCTGCTGGCCAGGAAGGCGGCCGCGGAGCCGCAGCTGTCGCTCTCGCAGGACTCGGACGCGCCGCTCGCCCGCGTCGCCGCGCAGCAGAAGGCCAAGCGCCTCAAGGCCAAGACGCAGCAGACTCAGACTCAGACTCAGACAAAGCAGCAGCAGGAGAAGACTCAGGTTCATGGCAAGACGACGGAGGAGGGCGACGTGGTCTTCGAGCTGTCGGCCAAGCGCCGCGTGACCGTGCGCAAGTGGAAGGCCATGAAGTTCGTGGACATCCGCGAGTTCTACGACGACAACGGGCAGGCCAAACCGGGCAAGAAAGGTGGGGAAAAATACTTGTGGGGTTTAATCAAGTCTAGAGTATAATTGCAGTTGCTTACTAGTGTGTTGGCCTGGGTGTGCAGGAATTTCGCTGTCGCCGGACCAATGGGAGAAGCTCCACAGCTTCTCGGACGCCATTACAGAGGCCATCCAGCTGGTGGAGGAGGACAATGTGGGCATGGATTCCCTGGCCGGTGTCCCCGGCTGCATCTTGAGACCGGATGGAGACGTGCGAGCCATCGCGGTGCCGGTGCGTGTAGAAATCTTCACTGCTGGTTTGTCATTTGTTGCAAGAGACTGATGAGATTGTCTTTTGTGTGTACGCAGCTGTCGAACAAGCGCCGCGCGACTGTGCGCTACTTCCGCAACGGGGTGCTGATCGACATCCGTGAGTTTTACGACCAGGACGGCGTCTCGAAGCCTGGCAAGAAGGGCATCTCGCTCTCGAAGGAGCAGTGGACGGCGCTGGAGAAGGTTGCAGACGAGATAACAGAAGCAGCAGACCGCCTATAAGCATCGGTTATTGTCCCCCACTCACCGTTGTGCGTTGATGCGTTTTGCTGTTTTTGCTGTCTTTTGACGTTGAATACAACGTCTTGATGGATGTGTGTGTTGCTGCACACGATTGAACAGTGGTGACGCTCGTTTATTTGGCTCTAGATAACGACATGAAAGGGAGGATGCATTGCAGACAAACGAGCGCAACTGATCTCCAAAGCATACGCAGCTAAGAAGGCTGTGTGAAGAAGACTAGAATATTTCAAACGACCACTCGCTGGCGCTTGTGCGGACTTGAGGACGCTGCTCCCAGCACGTCAGAGCGCGGACGCTTCTCAGTGTCCGCGCTGCTCGAAGACTGCGACTCGGACGTGGTGCTTGGGGCTCGTGACTCTGATGTGGGTGCAGCCTTCGTCGGAGACGCGTCCTGGACGTCGTCGGACTTGGAGGGATTGGACTTGGCGGCTGGGTCATCCTGACTAATCTGCTTGGATTCACGCTTCGGCGACAGCGCGGCCGACTCGGGATCGGACTTGTCTGCCATCGTATCGTTCTCCTTTGCCGCTAGTGCATCATCGCTGCTGTTCGGGGCCTCCTCTCGCTGCTGCTGCGGCTGCTCCTTCTCGCTCTCCGCGGTCTTTTCGAGCTTGACAACATCCGCGTCACCGGACGGCTCGCCATTTCCAACCGGGGAACCTGGCCTGTTGCCCGGGGTCTTGTCGGGCGAGTCGTTCTGCTTACCGGGCACATAGTACGAATCCTTCATCTGCTGGAGCTGCTGCGGGTGCACACTGCCAGCACCACCGTGACTGAAGTCGGACGGCACGAGGTTGAGACCGAGGACGCTGTTCTTGCTGTCGTGGAAGTCTCCCGGCATTCCACCGCCCAGCATGGGGTGGTGGCCGAAGAGGCCTGCGTTCTGGGGGCTGAAGTCGTGCAGGAGCATGCCGGCTGCGGAAATCGTTCCGTCAGTAAGATATTCCCTCAATATTGAAAAAGAATGAAACCACCAGATGAGCGTGGATATGCGTTACGAAACTTACTTGTTGGTGACGGAAGGATGCCCGAGAGGTTGGGCGGACTGGGGAGAGCAGCGAGCATGTGGTGACTCGAGAGTCCTCCGAGCATTCCCATCTACAAGCAAAGACACGGGAAGAGTTAGAGACTCGGCCTTCCGCCGTGAAATAGCGCGGTAGACGCACCCCGTGCTGGTACAGCGGAAGCGACGGCGGGGTGTAACCAACGTGCTCCTTCTTGAGGAGCTGCTGGAAGCCGCGGTGCACGCGCTTCTTCTGGGTCGGCGGCCGGCTGCGGGAGTTGAGCATGTACTGGTCCGGGTCGTTGGTGAGTCCGAGCGAGGCGCCGTTCATGCCGCCGCCGTGCATGCTCTGGAACGACTGCACGGCCGCGCCGTTGGGGGTGGAGCCCATGTTGAAGTTGGCCGCAGCCTCCGCGTTGGCACCCGCCGCCGCTGCAGCCGCCGCCTCCTTGGCAGCCTGTTGCAGCTGCTTCTTCTTCTCCCCGAACATGATCTCGTACTGTACAGCCCACATGATAGTCACACCCACGTCAGCCATTGTAGCAAGGTAAAGGTAGCTGTAGATCTAGAGCCACGCACGTCGTTGTTGTCCTTGATCTCGAAGGGCTCGCCGTACTCGGTGTACTTGAGCAGGATCTGGTCCACGCTCGTGCTCGAGTACTGGTACAGCTTGTCGTTCGAGTCGAACACGATGAGCGCGATCTCGCAGTCGCAGAGCTTGGACAGCTCCATGGCCTTCTTGAAGATGCCGTTCTTGCGCTTGGCGAACGTCACCTGCCGGTTGCGGTCGTCCTCGATGCGCTTGATCTGGATCTTCTTGCGGCCCATTGCTGTTGTTGTGGAGAGCTTTTAGTTGCTAGGCTGTCGATAGTCACAGATCATTAGTTAGATCGATCGTCAAAGGATCCTCCTCCAGTTCCGCCGCCATCATCACGCGGTTGACGCACCTCTGACGTGGAAATAGCGCGGTCGGTATTTATATCCAGGGGCAAAAGCGCGAGTGCAGCAGGCGGGCAGCAAAAATACCGGAGACAGTCGAGCTCGGCGACAGCGAGCTATTTTTATAGTGCGGGGCTCTGTGGAGCGAGCGACGCGGAGGACTCGGCCAGGAAGCGAGGGGTTATTTTTATCCGTTTTTCCGCGAGCGAAGGGGCTGCCGTTGCAATCGGTGGAAAGAGCCCCAGCAGCCGTTGCGAAACCCGGCGGCGGCAGTGTATGGCGGCGGAGGGGCGCAGGATCCGCTATCTTTGGCGGCCAGCCGTTTCCGCCGAAGGCGACGCGAACGATCGCGAACGGACGCCCCAAGAGGATCGCGCTGGCCAAGGCCACGGGTGGTTTCCAAGTCTGATCGCAGCGGGGGCTACAAGACCAGCACTGCATTGGCAATGCCATCGACGAGTGCGGTGAGGCTGGGTTCGCATTGAAACGGCTACGGCCAACGGGACCATGGCCAGTTACCAGCACGCACGACGCTGCTGGCTGGTGGTGGCGTTGGGCCCTGAGACCCTGGGGCATCAATTCGTGCACCACCAATTGATCGCAACTGCTGTCGGCCAACTTGCATATCTAATCTCTGCACGGTAGTAATGGTAGCAACAGCGATAATGCTTGGGCTCATGCCCGCCGCGCGCAATTGATACCGCGCGGATCTTGCCTTCAACGTGCTTATGTTGCGCACCATTAGCTTAAGTTCGACGGGCAACATAAGTCTGATTCTGACGCGTCAGCATACAGTCCAAGAGACAGAGGAAGCAGGCGGAAGCCATGGCGGCGAGAGTGCGCAACACCGCCATCAAGCGCATCCAGGGCGTGCGTTTGCGTCTGCAGCTTCTCATCACTGTCTCCTAATTGCCCGCTCACTCTCCTGCTATTGCTCTTCCTTACGTTGCAGGATGTGCGCGAGATGATGACCAACCCCAGCGACCAGTACGCGGCGGCGCCGCTCGAGGTGCGCGTCCAACGCCCACAGCCGCCCACCTCCTCCTAAGCCAATGGCTCTAACGATATTGTATTGTGGTAACTACGCTCGCAGACCAACATGTTCGACTGGCACTTCACGCTGCGCGGGCCGCGCGACACCGAGTTCGAGGGCGGCATCTACCACGGCCGTATCATTCTGCCGTCCGACTACCCGTTCAAGCCGCCCAACATCATGCTGCTCACGGTAAAGAGCATGCCCGCTACTGCCACTACCTATGGTAAGATTTGTTGCTGACTTGTGGAGCTTTGTATCTACTCTGCTGCAGCCTAATGGCCGCTTTGAGGTGAAGAAGAAGATTTGTCTGAGCATTTCGGCCTACCACCCGGAGGAGTGGCAGCCTGCGTGGGGCGTGCGGCTCATCTTGGAGGCGCTCATCAGCTTCATGCCTACTAAGGGCGAAGGTGCTATTGGTGCGCTGGACTTCCCTGCCGAGGAGCGGAAGCGACTTGCAAAGCTGGTAGGAAGCTGTTGCTGCTTGCTTGTGTTACGCTAAGGTCTAACTTTTTTTCTCTCTCTCAATGGCGGTGTTGCAGTCTGTGGACTACAAGTGCGAGACGTGTGGACGCGTTGCCGACTTGCTGCCGGAGCTGGAGACAGAGGACGGAGAAGAAACAGAAAAGAAGCCATCCAAGTACGCCGAACAGATCGCACAGCTGCACATGCACAGCCTGGAGACTGCGCCGCCAGCTAGTGCGGCGAAGGACACAAAGGAAGCTGCAAAGACTGAAGGTAGTGGCAATGACAGGGAACAAGCTGAAGTCCCGGCAGCAGCAACAGCAGAGCCCGAAACAGCTTCGACTGAGGACGCATCAGCAACCGAACCATCTAGTTCTAGTGAACCGGCTAACCCTGCTTCTTCTCCTCCAGCATCAGCATCAGCATCAGCATCAGCACGTGCTCCAGAGCCGGCAGTAGCAGCTCCACCCGCAGCGGAGGAAGTAGACGCGCCTGCAGTGGACGAGGAGGATCTAGACGCGCCGTTTGTTGTTGATGGCATTCCTCAAGTGCGCGAGTCGGACAGTGTGGACACGTTCCTGCACTATCTGACTGTTGCCATCGTTGTTGCGCTCTTTGCGTTGATCTACAAGAAGCTCCTGCAGGCGCATGGTGTGCTGCAGTAAGTTGCCGAGGTTTGTTGTCCGGCCTCTGCGTATGGTGCTAGCCGAACATCGTCACAACCAGTTCGGGAGATAGCACCCGGATCATGACTCAGTTTAGAGCGGTCACAAAGTATTTGCATGGTGTAGCTTGTTCACAAACGTGAAGCGCACTACACTACCAACCAGTACTCCGTCTAAGCTCAGTCAAATCTATTGTTTGTGCTCCTCCAGAACCTCCTGCATAATGCTGTTCGCAAGCTCCGGGTGAACACGACCACCGCAGCGCTTCATGACCTGACCGATGAAGAACCCAAAGAGCTGAGTCTTGCCGTTCCAGTAGGCGTCGAGGTTCTTCTTTGCCTTCTGCAAAAACCCAAAACAAGTTGGTCAACTGCAGTTCGACGTTGGAAGCAGGGAGTAAAACGTACCGGGTCATCAAGAACAGCTTGGCAGAGTGCGCGGATCTCCTCGGGGTCCTGAATCTGCTTCCAGCCCTTCTCCTCGACAATCTGCAGGGGCGTCTTCTTCGCCTCGTTTTCGTAGAACATGAGCTCCAGCACGTCCTTCGCAATTTTGCCGGAGATCGTGCCGTCCTGGATGAGATCAATGAGCTGTCCGAGCTCCGTGGCCTGAACAGGACTACCGGCAATGTCGCCGTTCGTTGCCTTCAGGTGTCCAAACAGATCGTTCAGCACCCAGTTCACGACCATCTTAGACGGCCGCGAGTTCTCCGACGCAACAGTCTCGAAGTACTGCGCTGCACCAGGCTCATTCACTAAGACTGAGCTCTCGTAAGGCGTAAGGTCGTACTGAGCACACAGACGGTCTTTCAATGCATCTGGCAGCTCTGGCAGGCTTTCACTGATCTCCTGGATAAGCTGTTCCGGGACGACAAGCGGCGGCAGGTCAGGCTCCGGGAAGAAACGGTAGTCCTTCGCTCCTTCCTTCGATCGCATACGTTTCTACACAGCACACAGTCTGATCAGTTGAAATCCAAGCTACACAAACAACACAAGAAGAGCTCCACTTACGGTTTCTCCGGTGACGGCATCGAACGAACGCGTCTCGCGGTGCACCTCCCCTCCTTCCTCCTCGATCAGCGCGATCTGTCTCCTGGCCTCATACTCTGCGGCACGCATCATGTTGCGAATACTGTTCATGTTCTTGACCTCAACTCTCTCACCGAAGGGTGCCGCAGTGCTGGACGTGAGCGCGGTATGCAGCGCCTCAACATCGGCCTCTTCTCCAAGATTCGTCGGGCGCACACTCACGTTTAGGTCGCAGCGCATCGAGCCTTCCTCCATGTTTCCGTCACACACGTCCAAGTGACGCAGCAAATGCTGCAGTTGACGCATCACCTGGCCAGCTTCAAGAGGACTGCGGAGATCCGGCTCCATCACGATCTCCAGCAGCGCCGTACCGGCACGGTTAAGGTCCACCACCGTACTGTGCTCCTCCAAGTCGTGATTGCTCTTGCCTAAAAATTACAAACAAAACTGAGCACAACACGTCCATAACTCTACTTCCAGCCAGCCCCTCCACGAACCTGAATCCTGCTCAATCTGGATGCGAGTGATCCGCACACTCCTCGGGATCACATCCTAAAACCACCCACAACCACCATCACCCAATTAGTCACCACATCACCGTCATTTCCAGCCTAAAGCCTCCCTCCGAGCGCACCTCCTGCTGCTGCTTCTTGGCCTGCTTGGCCTTCCACTTGCGCAGCGCCTCGTTCTTCTCCTTCCTCGACTTGTACTTGGACGCGTCGAACGTGGCCTCGTCGTCGCTCTGCGCGCCTCCGTGCTCGCTCACCACCGCGGACGCCGGTAGCTCGAAGTGCAGCGCGCCGCCGGACGCCACGGGCGCGCGCTGCTGTGTCAGCTGGTAGCCGAGCGGCAGGTCGCAGTAGAAGTAGTGCTTGCGCTCGAACAGCGAGCGCGGGTGCACCGTGGCGTCCACCGCCAGCCCCGTGCGGATGGCCTGGTGCACGCACTCGCGGTTGATGACCGGCAGCGTGCCCGGCAGCGCCGCGTCGAAGAAGCTGACGTGGCGGTTGGGCCGCGCGGACGAGAGCGTAGCCGCCGCGGCGCCGCTCATGAGCTTGGAGCGGGTCTGCACCTGTGCGTGCACCTCCAGACCGATGCAGACCTCCCAGAGCTTGCCGCTCGGGCCGCGCAGCAGCTGCAGCAGCGGCTGACGCGCGCCACTAGCCGCGACCTGCGCCATGATGCGATTGATTGCAATGCGATTGGGAATGTGAGCCGCTCGTTTTCTAGGTCGGATACGTTGCGATTTGATTGGCGGAGCCCGGGGGCCTATGATGGCTACATTTCAAGTTGAATCTGTTGACCCCAACGAAGCAATGACAGCTGAAGTGAGAGCGGAATACTCAGCGACAACAAATAAAACAGTACTACAGGTAGTATTCATGAAATAATGATATACACGTAGCCCCGTCATCTGGGGCATGGCAAAGGCCAAAGCTCTTGAGTTGTGTGTGCCAAAGTCTACTCACAAAAATTAGCAGCCTCTATTGAGTGGGGAGTGCTAGAGGTGAGCCTCCAGAGGCTGCGTCGACAGAGTGAGCTGCTTAAGATCCGACAGGATGGCGTCAGTAGTTGCGTCTGGGTCTTCAAAGACCATCAGGTGGGACGTGTTGGGCAGCGGAGGGTGGTTCGTGTACACGTCCGGGTATTTCGCAACAAAGTCATCGAACACGCTGCGGTCGAAGAGCTTGGTCCGGTCTCCGCTGTGGAAACTGACTGGACAACGAGGTGCAGCAAGTTCGCTCTCAGTCAGGCACAACCGAGAACCAGAGTACACTGAAGCTTCGATGAGCGGGCTGCACGCAAGCACCGCAGCCTGTTGCTCCTCGTCGTACACCACTGCACCCTTGATCCAACCAGCCAAAGTCTCGCGGTTCCACGTCGAAAAGTTCTTCCAGTTCTCAAAGTGAGACACAGCAGCCTCCATCGAAGGCCTACGACACAAGCACTGGATCAGATATCTCCTCAAATACAGCTCTTCAATGACATTATTCGTACCATTTGCTCTCACGCGCCAGTGTCAGCGACACCAAGAAGTCGGCCTTCCCGTCGTACGACTCATCGACCTCTCCGTAAATGGGTTCGAAGAGGATCAGTCCGTCGAAGGTGCCGGGGTGTTTGGCTTCCGTGGCCCAGAGCGCCGCAGCTCCCATGGAGTGGCCAATACCAATCAACGGACCTTGTTGACCCCCTTCCGACTGCAGCTTCTGCACCTGCTCCCACGCGGCGGCGGCGCTGATCTCCGGCCAGTCGTTCATCGGGTGCTTCACGCGGGGCGACTTGGGGTTGTCGTTCTTGTGATACAGTTGACCAGGCACCGAGTCGTCGCGGTTGACTCCATGGTACGGCTGGTCGTACGTCACAAAACGCTCCACTGCGCCCTGCAGCTGCGGCGAGAGCTTCAGGCGGCGGATGACGGGGTCCCACACCTGCCGGCAGAAGCCCGTGGCATGCGCGAACAGCAGCGTCGCCCCCGGCTTGGCCATGACCCGGCGAGTTCCCAACTGAGACCGACAGTGACGTGTTGAAAACCTCACAATCGTTGTTTACGAACCAATTACCAGCAGCAAGATGGCTACACTAGAGCCGGGCGGGGGCAGTGATGAAGCGGCTCAAGGCCTTGAGGTCCGATACGATGGCGCTGGCGCAGGCTTCAGGGTCTTCCAGCACCATCAAGTGCGATCTGCCGGCCATAGGAGCGTGGACTTTGAAGATCTCGGGGCGTCGAGCTGCGATGGCTTGGAACTCTTCGTGGCGGTAGAGTCTCGTGGTGCTGCCGCTGTGGAACGTCGTCGGACATTTGGTCCTGGCCTGCTCCTCAGGCGAAAGCCACAGCCGACCGCCGCAGTAGATGGAGGCTTCGATAGTTGGGTGACACGCCAGCACTACCGCCTCGTCCTCGTGCTCGTCCGGTACGACGGCGCCTGTCAACCAGCTCGCGAGGCTCTCGCGGTCCCAGGCCGAGAAGCTCTTCCAGTTCTCGAAGAAGCTGCTGGCAGCGTCTCTCGAGGGCCTACACACAGTAAAACCTCCGTCAGCATAACGTACAGGCAGCAGACTCATTGCATTGGCCGAACCATTTCCACTCGCGCTTCAACGTCACGTCGGCCATGAAGTTAAACGGGCGGTCGGGGCCTCCTCTGGGCATTGGCGGCCCGTAGATTGGCTCGAACAGCACGAGCGCCTTAAACGTCCCAGGGGTGGCTACCTCCGTCTTCCAGAGCGCCGCTGCTCCCATAGAGTGGCCGACGCCAATGACCGGTCGACCAGCAGCAGCCAGCGTCTGAGTATGTTGCAGCAGCGCCTCGGACGCCATCGCTATGGCATTGTTGGCCGGGTGCGTCACGTGGGGTCCGTTCTCGTCGACGTGGGCGGCGACGCTATTGTCGCGCTTGGAGCCGTGGAACGGGAGATCCACGCTCACGAAGTTGACGTCAGACAGCAGCGCGGACTGCTGCAGGCGACGGATGATCGGCGCCCAGATCTCCTTGCAGAAGCCCGCGCCGTGGGCGAACAGCAGAACTGGAGGCAGCGTCGACATCGGCGTGGGGGAGACAAATGATACAAAACCTGCGGGATGTTTACGACATGATTGCTCTAACCCCCAGGGATTCATTTCAACACCCAACACTCACGCTATCTCGGTTTTCACAACCCAAGCTATCCTCGCATTGGCATGGGATTCGCGAGCATTGACGTCATAGGGGACCCACGCCATCTCTCGGTGACATTGCGATGAAAGAACCCAGCCCACTGGTGAGATCGATAGTAAACTGGAGCAGCAGTCTCGAATTCCCCTCCCTTCACACAGCTACCAAGAACATGGCGACGCCCGTCAACCAGTGTCCCGATCCTGCTTTTCGTGCATGGGACCAACTTCTGCAAGGAGATCTAGAGGCCGATCCAGCGCCACCTCAAGGAGATGCCACTCTTGCATCGCCTGCCCGAGACGCAGTTTGTGGCGATTGATCTGCCGTATCACGGATCCAAGCGCGACAGCAGCGTGCGTACGGTTGTCGACGAAGCTGCGTGCTCAGTGGAGCACCCGGCGAGCAAGTTCCTGAAGCTCAACACGGAGAATATCCGCCGAGAAGTCCTCCGACTTCGGAGTGAGTTTGGAAGCGCCCCATTGTGGGCGTCGGACACTCAGCGGGGGCGACAGCGCTCTGGAATGTCGAAGTGAAGCGCCCCGGCACTTTTGCTGGTCTGGTGCTCTTTGAGCCGGTCGTGGAGGAGCCTGGCACTCGCGACGCCAAGACCCAGACGTGCATCTTCAACTTTGCTCGCGTGTTGGCGATTGTCCCCGAGAAGGACGGGTCGGAAGCTGTCGTGTTGGCGTGTCACCCGACTATCGAGGCTGCGGCTTACTGCGGAGAGCGTTTGTGGCCATCCGACGAAGAAATGGCGGTCTCCTTTCACAGTAACGACGACACGTGGCTGTTTGACTTCAAGCACCGCGCGAGCGTCGAGCAGCGCTGGCCGCGGATCTACAAGAACCACCCGCCCATGAACAACACAACGCACAACGCACAACGCACAACCTCGTTATGGAGAAGCCCATGGCCTGCGCTGCCGCAATTCACGCCGACCTCAAGGAACTTGAATCCTTTGCGAAGCTGTAAGGAGGTTCGAGCCATTGAAGACGGTAATTCGGGAAAACTTCCAAAGTCAACAAACGCTGCATACTTTAACGTAAACTTTACTTGGTCGTAAACCCGTCTTTATATAGCGTCTTCAAACCGAGAGTCTCCCCGTTCAGAATCGAATCGACGTCCTTCAAGATGCAGCTCCGTTTCGTTCTTTGAGTCGTGCTTGCGAGGACGATTACTGCTGCGTCTCCCCTTTCCTACATAGCACTCTACGACGATGCTGTTTGCTCCTCGATCCCCTCGAAGTTTACTTTCACTGCAGACCCAGCTTGTGTGTCTCAAGCGACTCCAACGTGCTCTGCAGTCACCGGGTCCTCCGTGTACAGCGCACAAGCCTGTACGTCGACATCGGACTACAAGGACGTACTACAAACTGCATTCCCATCGTCACTTTACCTTGTTGTAGAGACATTCAGTGACGCTGGCGAGTGCAGCGTCCTCAAAGAAGCGGTAGCATATCTCACTGACGGTCTGTGCCACGTCGCAGAAGATGGAGTATCGAGCTTCAAAGCCTCGAACTTGGATGATATGGGCGCCACACTGACAACATTTAACAACATCGACTGCTCGGGTTCCAGCGCCAGTCAAGTCGAGTGGAACATTGCCCAACTTAGCGCGACATCCTGTGCTGAAAACGCGGATAAAATCGCCCACATGGGTGGAGCGACCAGCAAGTGGTCAATCATTACGTTCTTCACGGACAGCGAGTGCTCCAAGGCCATAAATGTTCAAGTTGATCGTCGTTTTGTCTGCGAGGCTGAAAAGAATCTTCCCGCCAGTGCAGCCTGCTCTTACTTCGACCAAGACTTGTACTCCGCCTGGAGCTGTGCAGAGGACTATATTGCGTTTACGATAAGCATGTTTGGCTCGGGGGTCCCGTTCCTGGTGGAAGAATGGTACAACGACCAAGTTACCTGCACAGAGCTGGAGCATTACATGATCTACCCGGCCGACGGCTCCTGTGTTGCGTTTAGTTGGCCAAGTTACATCATCAAGTTGCAAGGCGGTGGCGCAGTGACGTTCGAAACTTTCCCTTCGTCGGGATGCTCTGGTTCTTCGGAAACTCAAACAATGGATCGAGTCAGTCTTGCCGGCAAGACGTGTCCTGCTGAAAGCAATATTAAGTATCGCGTCGGCGGAGTGACGCCACAATGGAAGGCCACTGCTACCTATGAAAATGGGGACTGCAGCAACATCCCATTAAAACTCACTTTCACCAGCGAATTCACGTGCGAGCCGCTGACGTCCGAGTCGAACGATGGCTGTGTTGCTGCAGGCGAGCACGCTTCATCGCAAAGCGATTGCACTGATGATTATTTGGATTTTTCACAGGCTGCATTTGGTGAGAATCACCCGTTTGTGGTTGTCGACAAGTACATCGGCGAAGGTGAGTGCTCAGTGCTGGAAATCGTCACTGCGTACGCAGCGGACGGCTTGTGCCACAACGATTTGGATGGACTCGCGAGTTTTCCAGTCGAGGTACAGGATGAACTCTCGGCAACGATCACTACCTATGATCAACCCGACTGTGCCAGCTCTGGAGAGATTACTCCGGTGGCAAACACTTATCTTGAGTCACATTCGTGCGTTGAGGGTGAGAGTAAGTACTACTTGGGCGGCCTCACGACTCAATGGACCGCTGTTATGGTCCATGATAGCAACGATTGTGCCAAGGCACCGGCTCAAATAACTTTCACGAGAGAGCCCACCTGTACTTCTACAAGTTCGTCTCACTGCGTTCAAACCGGAAGCTCGGCAGTTTTTCTATCTCACGACTGTGCTAGTGATTATTTGGACTTTGCTGCGGACGCTTTTGACGGATCCCCTTACTTGGTTGTGGAGAGCTACGAAGCCGACTCTGACTGCAGCGTTCTCGACAGTACTATGGTGTATTTGGCCGATGAAGAATGTCACGCCAGTGTTGACGCTACTACTGGTGTCATTGCCAGCTTAGACACGAATGGTGCCGCTACATTGGCGTTCTACGATGCCGTTGATTGCCTGGACGAAACGCCATCAACCAAGACATTATCTGTATCTGATCAAGGTGTGTCTTCATGCTCCGAAGGGAACTTGAGACTGCGTTTCGTCAAAGACACTCCCGAACCAACGTCTGAAACACCCTCGTCGACTACTGAATCACCAACTACCGGTAGTACCAGCACAACTCCGACGCCTTCACCAGCTACTGTGACCAAGACAACAGAACCTTCCGTTCCTGCAAGCACGTCGAAAGCACCAGCACTGTAACGGGGTACAATCAAGTGTACCCATTACATGAAGAGTGACGGGTGTCACTCTCCCGAGCACATGGTACATGGTACATGGTACCAGTAGCTCCGCAAGCCAACCATTTTAGTTTGTGTGGGCTTTTGTATAGTTAACTTGTAGTTTGTATTGAGCCAAGTTAACCCCTACCAAAATACAGTCAGTCTTATAACCTACTCCTTTGTAGCAAGTCAAGTCGTCCCCTCAAGGCCAGGGACACGTGAACGGCAGTTCACTTGGAGTTCGTATACTCCTGCTTCCTCTGTTAAGAAGTGCTGTGTGCCCCGTCACACTTGGTAGCACTCGTAGTCAATCCTACGCCTACGCGGGTAGATTGGTCTACCTGAATCCTCGGCGGCTCAGGTCTGTGAGCCACGATGGACCGAAGTGAGTTTCCTCACTTGACTGACTCGCAGTTCGAGTCAGTGCGGAAGATGGCGGGCATCTTCGGAAGAGATGCCCTCCGGAGCTTGGCGGCGGCGACGCCAGCCGAGCAGGTCGAGCGGGTGAGCGCGTTTGACGAGTACGAACGCGGGCTCATCGCTCATGTGCAGGGAAACTTGCTGGCTCAGATGAGTGAGCCCAGACGGGTGCAGCCTAAGCCTTTGCGGCTAGCTGTGCCTCCGTTCGAAGGGAAGGAAGGTGAGAACCTTCACTTCTGGATCCGGGAGACCGAGATCGCATTGAGCGCAGGTCTCATCTCGGCTGAGAACCTTCGAGTCGCTTTTGCGCTCTCCAATCTTGGTGGACGTGCCAAGACTTGGGCGTATACGCGCGAAGCGATGTCACCTGGATGCTTCACATCCTGGGCTCAGCTGTGTGAGCAGCTTCGAGCCGCCTTTCTCCCGGCGAACAACGAGTTCCGCCAGCGCTCGCGCTTCCTTGCCTGCAAACAAGGGGAGCGCGAGCTGTACGCGTACGTACAGGAGATGCGCACGTTGGCAGCCTCGCTGGTGGGGAGCCCACTGTCGGAAGACGTCAAGATGACGGTCTTCGTGGACGGCCTGAAGGTCGGTCCTGTGCGCACGCAGCTGTCCCGCGTGCGCACCAGCACTATGGAGGAGGCGATCCGAGTCGCCCTCCAGGAGGAGTACAGCCACAAGCAGACTGGTGCTCTGGCTGTTGTACAGCCTGTGATCACTGACAGCGAGCCAGAACCTATGGATCTAAGTTCGGCTGAGCAGGACTCAGTCCGCTGCTACGGCTGCGGCGGACTAGGACACTATCAACGTGTCTGCCCATCGCCAGGGTCTGGGAAGAAGACCTAGGCGAAGACCAGAGGGTCAAGGGGGCGCCGACGCCATGCACCGTCAGGTGCTCAAGGGGGACACAACCACCAGTAAGGACAAGGGCCTTGCTGGGGTTGGCCCGAGTCTTTGTGATGGGCGTACGGAAGGCGTACACCACAGAGACGCGGGGTCCCTTGAGAGCACTGATGCTCGCATTGGTGAAGGACAACGATGGGTTGTCGGTAGTACACGTGAGTGTACGGGGGTAATGGTATCCCTTGACATGATTGAGTCTGGGACGTTGCGCGTGTTCGCACGTCGCCAGATGTGTCGGTTGGAATAACGACACAAGTGCCGAGACTCTGCGAGAGTCGAAGCACAAGGGCAGGTCTCATTGACTGAGGCCAGGCCGAAGAAGAACCTTGGGGTCCGCTGTGACCCTGGCTGCTGCGTGTGATGCCGCGGGCAGCAATGGAACCGCACATGTTCCCGGACATGGACCCGTACATGGTCCCGGACATGGTGCCGAAGATGGCCCTGGGCATGGAACCGTATATGCCCTTGGCCTGGACAAGTATGGCTTGGCCCTGAGTGAGCTGTGCAAGCTGCACGGGCTCTCGGTCGAGCAGCGCGACAATGCCTTTGAGGCTAAGTCGGCCCTCTGTGTCTGACAGAGCATTGGCGAGTCATGTTCCCACCTCTGGTCAGACACAAGGGCGTCCGAAGGGACCGCCAGGACGCTGGATGCGTCGGCCAAGACGAAGAAGAAGAAGGGAGGCATCACTGACATGATGACCAACCGAGGGCTGTTACGCCTGGCATGTCGAGCTGCCTCAAGAAGCAACTCCAGTGCTGAGAGTCATTGCTCGGTATGAGCATTGACAAGGGTGGTGTTCGGTGACGCCACCAGGTGGGTAACCAAGGACCACTGACTTGCGGGTAACTTAGTTCCGCACAAGAGCATGTAATGCTGAGGAGGCCACTCAAGGCATCTCCGGCGTGGGTAACCAAGTGCCACGGACGGTCGCCCAGACCTTAACTGAAGAGGAAGGCGCTGCACGCGCTTCCTGTGTGGGTAACCAAGTACCACACACGGTCGCCCAGACCATAACCGAAGAGGAAGGCGCTGCAGGCACTTCCTGTGTGGGTAACCCAGTTCCACACCAGGTCACTCAGACCAAAACTGATGAGGGAGATGCACGATACATTTCCTGTGTGGGTAACATAGTTCCACACGCGTCACTCAGACGGAAACTGATTGTGAAGTCGCATGATGCGCTTCCTGTGTGGGTAACGTAGTTCCACACGATGCGGCAAGGCTCCGCATGAGCCGGAAGGGGGTCGCGCGGTGCACCTCCTGCGGGGGTAACTTAGTTCCACGCACGGTCAGTATGACCAGGACTAGTGATCAGGTCACTTGGGTCTCCTCGCGTGTGGTGGATGTCCACGCGGAGTTTAAGAAGCCCGTGACACTGTCACGATGTCATAGCCGCACGGTCCTCTTCGAGGCTCCGCACGGCTCTGATTTTAAGCGGGGGAGGAGTGCCCGGAAGCACTTCCTTCCTCCAAGGGCTTAGCATCCCGGTCATCATGGATGACGTTCGACTGGGGGGTTCGGCCGGCGCAGCTGTGGCCATGCGCACAGTAGACGTGGCTTGGGTACATGTCGTACCTGCGGCGATGCATGTTGCGTCGCCGCCGACTCGGCGCATATGGTCGATCACGACCTGGAGTGTGTCTGCAGGAGGGCGACACCTCAATTGACCACATGCAGGAGCATGCTCGGTCTGCTTGCGATGGCCGCGGTCACTGAGCGGCGTTGGGGCAACAAGTGTCCAGGACTCGGTGCCGAGATGGCAGAGTCTGAGTATGCGTGCATGTAATGCAGCTACTCTCAAGGAAGGACAAGCCGTACGCTGTCATGGGTGTCTTCACCCGCAGACGTGGGTAACAGAGTACCACGTCAAGTCACGCAGACTCAAACTGCATACAGGCTGGTACACACAAAGCCTTGGTCGACGATGTTGACCCGGAGCCCAAGCAAGGAAGCTGCCCGCGCCACCGGAGTCTGCTGGTATAGCGACTCGGCGCTGCAGGGCGGCGCGAGGTTAGGCAGTCGGCTGCTGCCTGACCCACCGGGGTTCTAATCGTAAGTGGGGGAGGAGATCGGAAGTGCCCTTCCTCCCGAAGTCTCTGGCATGAGACTTGCTTCTTCACAGAAGCCGGTGTAGTGGCTGCATGGTGCAACCACTCACGAAGCATTGCACGAAGGTGCTGGACCTGATGCGTAGCTGCTTAGGTCCCATGGTCTTGGTGACCGATGGCCAGCAACTTTGGCAGTGGTCATTGCCGCTGCTGGGCCGAAGGTGGCGCGCACATTCGCTGCGGGAAGGCTGCATCTGTCGGGTGAGGACATGGCAGCCGGTCTGCGGCTTGGGCCGCGGACGAAGGCATGTGCGCGTACGCATCGCCATGCCGTAGCTTGATGCTGTTGCTACACTGGACGCGGACGTCTACCGGCCAGTTAGCTATCAGCATCATGCTGAAGCTCAAGGCTGTGGTTACGCTGGGCGCGGCACGTCTGCCGGCCAGGTTGCCATCAGCCCCGACCATGGGTGTTGTCCACCGGGACGAACCCGAGGAACAGCTCCATGCTGTTGCTACGCTGGGCGCGACACGTCTGCCGACCAGGTAGTCAACGGCAAGGAGCTTGGTTGTTGCCCACGAAGGGTGAGCCCGAACGTGTTGCCTTTGCGGGCATTCACACTTAGCGCGGTGTATACCGTGCTTGTAAGGCGCGAAGCCATACGAGTGCACGTGGCACCTGACGCTCACTGTGCGCGGGGCACTTGGAGTACGCAAGGTACTCGCAGTGCACGCGGCACTTGTCGTGCACGTGGCACTTGTCGTGCACGTGGCACTTGATGTGCGCGAGGCACTAAGACAGTCGTGGCTCATGTGGTACACGACATGCCTTTGGCGTATGGGGTGGTGCCCCGTACACCGTGCGGTCCGGTATGGACTGTGTGCCATGCGGCCTTGCTTGCGCACCGACCTGGTGTTGATCGCCGCGACGCATGATGCGATCGCTGGTGACGGAGGCCAGTGTACCTCGCACCATGATGAAGTACCATCGCGGTACCTTGGTGTCTGTGGAAGACACCTCAGCGTCGGCGACACGATGGCCGTGACGCGGGGCAGGACTTTGAACAAGTCCGCCGCGTTGCTCTGAACGATGAGCTGGCTGCGAGCAGCAGCCGTGGTCCCCGGGACTATGGCGACGATGAAGCCGGATGCTTCTTGGCTTTGGTCAACGTTTGACCTCAGCCCATGGGTCGTGCCGATGAACTCGGACGACAGACACACTGCGCTGTGACGAAGCGGGGTCCTGTCGGACCGCTGTCATGGCCGGAGATGAGCCGCACCGCTCTCTGTATGGTTACGCTTCGCGCTGACCGGAAAGGTGCCGTCCCTTGCGGGAGGTACCGTCGCACGAACGTGCCAGCAGGGCCCAAGGGCCATGTGACGCCAACTGCTGGTGGTCTGCGACAGGAACCGCAAGTTTGGAGGCACATGCATCCCGTGCGGAGGCACTCTGCGCCTGCTAGCCCTGTGGATACGGCCACTAGAGGCGTCGGCTTTGCGGCCTACATCGCCGAGGGCAGGGAGGTGCCGCGCGGGGTGCCCGCTGCGGGCACAAGTCACTATGGGTGTGACAATGAGGCGCGCCAGCCTTGCGGCGGCGGCGCCCGAGAATCCGACCTTTGGGAGTTCGGATTCTCTCGAAGCTGATTGGAGAATCAGATGTGATTCTCAGATAAGTGGGGGAGGATGTAACGGGGAACAATCAAGTGTACCCATTACATGAAGAGTGACGGGTGTCACTCTCCCGAGTACATGGTACATGGTACATGGTACCAGTAGCTCCGCAAGCCAACCATTTGAGTTTGTGTGGGCTTTTGTATAGTTAACTTGTAGTTTGTATTGAGCCAAGTTAACCCCTACCAAAATACAGTCAGTCTTATAACCTACTCCTTTGTAGCAAGTCAAGTCGTCCCCTTAAGGCCAGGGACACGTGAACGGCAGTTCACTTGGAGTTCGTATACTCCTGCTTCCTCTGTTAAGAAGTGCTGTGTGCCCCGTCACAAGCACCGACACCTTCGTCTACTGCTGCGACCAAGGTGCCCAAAGCCACAACCAAAACGCCCTCGGCAAATACTCCATCGCCTACAACCAATTCTCCTGCTACGCCTGCAACGAAAGCACCTGCAAGCTCAACGCCAACTGCTACTTCCTCCGCATTCGTTATCGAGCCCATGCTCATACAAGCGATTGCAGCTTCAATCCCAATCGGCTTGTTGCTTTGACAGTGCAGCAGTAGTATGAACTTGTAGCTGCAGATATGACGAGACCCCAAAACCAAACTACGTAGTAGTAGAAGCACACGTAGCATCACAATTTAACACCCATCTTATCAGCATTTCGTCCGGACTAAACCCCTCCTCACTTATGGCGAGCTCCCGACTGCATTCGACTCGCCCTCAGCTATGTACGGTCCCAGTTCTGCCAGGTCCTGAGCAATTTTCTCCGCTGCCAACGCAGGGTTCTCCAGCACCAGCACGTGCGAGTTGCCCTCCATGGGGTCCCTCACGGTGTAAATGTGCGGCAGTTTGCTCTGTAGAGCCTCGAATCGGTCGTGGAACCACATCTTGGAGCGACTTCCCCAGTGGAAGGTGTAAGGAGGCCGACACCCTGCCAATGAATGAGATGGGCGAGACGAACGAGGCGGCGGACGCAGCACCCACGCTGGACGACGGCGTTGAAGTAGACGGCGGCGTGGAACGTGAATCCAGTCGGCCGTGTGGTCGACAGGAGGTACCGGGGAATCTATGGAACCTCCGGGTCCGCTGAACTCCGCGAACTCCACGAAGGAGCTCACTCTCCAACTGGACGGCTAACGAGCAAGCCACCCAGTGAACTCTCGAATTGGACGGCTGGCAAGCAAGCCGGACGCACACTCTGGAACTGGACGGCTAGTGAACAAGCCGCCAGCTCACGAAACGCGCGCTCGGGAGCGAGCGCACTACGACGAACGAACGGACGAACGGTTGGTGAACGACGTGTGGCGGACGCCATTGACGAACGCAGTGGACGACTACAGCGACGTGTACGGCTACGGGGTGACGGACAGGAAGCAGACGGCTTCCGAGTTCTTTGACGGCTGCGACGAGTAGGACAGGCGCGTGTGGGCGTACGTCCAAGTGGCTAGAGGAGCGACCAAGGACGGAACCAGGTTGTGCACGGTAAAGTAGACGTGTATTTGTAGTTAGTCGGTGATCGACACCGCACTAGTTCATCTAAATGAAGTAGGTGTTGCTGCCAGTCGGGCACACACCGGCGCAGTGTCAGACGCTTTGACACTGTCGGCCATCCGGACTTTGGACTGCATCAGCACAGTCGCGACCAGCCCTATGCGTGTGGGGCTACACGAACACGTTACAAAGGTAATGGGGCACTTGGGCTGCTGCAGCTCGTGCTCCGTCAACCACAGCGGCTTCTGGCAGTACAGCGACGCCTCAATGTTTGGGTGACAAGCTAGCGTGACCGTACCGTCCTCCGCCTCAACGAGAGCTCCTCGCAGGTATCCGGCCAGAGTCTCGCGGTCCCATTTGGCAAAGTTCCTGAGACCGTAAAAGTGTTCTTCAGGTGCAGCCCGAGAGGGCCACGAGGCCGCTCGCTGCAGCGTGAGACCGACCATGAAGTCGATCATGTAGTCGGTCTCGGGCGAGTTCTGGGCCAGCACAGGCTCGAACAGAATGAGCCCGTCAAAGGTCCCTGGGTGCGCCACCTCCGTGGCCCAGAGCCCCGCGGAGCCCATGGAATGGCCGACGCCAATGAGTTTATGCTGCGTCGTGCCCTCCGGGTCCTCTCTCTTGGTCCTTTCCTTCCACTCTGCGACTTGCTCCTGCACCGCAGCAGCCACCCACCCGACGAGGTCGTGCGTCTCGTTCCAGACGCGCGGAGCCTTCGGGTTGCTCAGATCCACCTCGAACGCCTGCAACGCCGTCGGGTCGTGCTTGCCGCCGTGGTACGGGAAGTCGAACGTGACGAACTCCGTCGGCACGTCCTTGATCACTTGAGACTCGTTCAGGCGACGCACGATTGGGTCCCAAGTGTCCTTGCAGAAGCCCCCACCATGCGCGAATAGCTGCGTCACCTTGGTCTTGTTACGCGCCATCTTCCAGGGGTCCAGGAGGATTGAGAAGTGAGCAACAGCCCATGAGGCCGCCGACCAGGCCACAGGCTGTGGCCCACAGCATGCCACTGTCTACCTTGTCATGCACCGCGAGTGGTTGACGTCACCAAGCGTATCATCTTGATGTTGAAGCTGCTGTTTGGGGGTTGTTCAACGCACTCCATCATCTCATTTAACAACTTGCCCGGAAGATGGCGCGAGATTCGGTGGCCACGCTGCTCTTCGTGCATGGCGGGGGCTTCTGCAAGACCTGCTGGGACCCCATCGTGCGTCGCCTGAAGGCTGCGCCGCTGCTGGCAGGCGCCGACTTCGTCACGTTCGACTTCTCGTGGCACGGCAGCAACTACGACCACTCGGTGGCTGCTCAAGTGGATCGCAGCGACCCGCAGAAGCCGCGCGTGGACCACCCAGCCAAGGACCTCACGACTTGGGCGCCCCAGGAAGTGTACGAGCAGGTGCAGCGGATTCGCGCGGGCCAGCGCGCGCGGGGGCAGAGCGACAAGACGCCCATATACGGCGTCGGCCACTCGATGGGGGCCATGGCGCTCTGGAAGACGGAGGTCATGCACCCAGGCACCTTCGCCAGCCTCAGCCTGTTCGAGCCTGGCTACGGGATCCGCACGCCCCAGAACGACTTCACTGTGGACTTCTTGGTGGCGCTCACGCTGCAGCGCGAAGCCCAATGGCCGACGCGACTGGCAGCGGAGGCTCATTTCTACGACTTGAAGAACTTCGCGCGTTGGCGACGCGAGGCTCTGGCGGGATATCTCCGCGGCGGACTCATCGACCAAGAGGACGGCTCCGTCCTCTTGGCGTGTCACCCGCTCATCGAGGCCTCGCTCTACTGCCACACGCCCATGCATCTCTCGGACGAGCTCCAGCAGCGTCCTCGCTGTCGCATCAACTTCCACGGAGGCGGCAGATCCAAGATCCACAACGGCAAAGCGTTCGGCGAGATGGCCACCAAGTACCCGCAGATTTACCGGACGCGCCCTCTGATGCCTGGACTCTCGCATGCCTTGGTGATGGAGAACCCTGCCGACTGTGCTAATGGCGTGCTAGCGGACCTGAAGGAGCTCATTGCTGCTGAACAAACGGCGCCACAATCGCGCATCTAAGTAGGAATCTACTGACAATGGCACTCAAGTGACGCTAATGAGGACCATTTATTCGTTCAAAGTCGACTCGATGTATCGTGGCGGAATGGCGCTACCTTCGCGAGGTCGTTCAGAATCTTGTTGGCCGCCGTCTCGGGGTCTTCCAGCACCAATAAGTGCGTGCACTTGTTCACCGGCTCGTCGATCGAGTAAATGTCGGGGCTGATCCTCGCCGCGTGCTCGAACCAGGGCATGAAGAACATAATCGACCGGTCTCCATAGTGGAAGTGGATAGGGCACTTGGGTCGCTTGAGGCAGTACAACGAAGCTTCTATCTGCGGGTGGCACGCCAAGACCGTCTTCCCCGTTTCTTCATCCTCGACCAAAGCGCCTTGAGCGTACGCAGCGAGAGACTCGCGATCCCACGTCTTGAAGTTCTTGAGGTTTTCTCCGCCTCGCGCCTCGACGTCCACGAGGACTCTCGCTGCAGCGTCACCGACACGAGGAAGCTCGTGACCTCGTCCATCCTCTGCGGATCGTCGAGTCCATACACGGGCTCGAACATGATGAGGGCGTCGAAGGTGTCGGGGTCCCCCACCTCCGTGTTCCAGAGTGCTCCCACCCCCATCGAGTGGCCGACGCCAATGAGCGCGGGTCTTGGTCCTTCTGCATCGTATTTCGCCCGGAACAACTGCACTTGGTGCTGCACTTCCGCCGTCGTGGACGGCACCACGTTCTGCGCTGGATGCCACACCCACGTCGAGTTTTGGGGCCACGGATTCGTCGCGTTTCGAGCCGTGGTAGGGGAAGTCGAAGGCCACGAACTCCGTCGCGACCTGCTGCAGCACCGGGGAGCTCTTGAGGCGGCGGATGATCGGGTCCCAGACCTGCTTGCAGAAGCCCCCGCCATGGGCGAAGAGCAGCGTCGCTGCTGGAGCCGGCAGCATTGGGGAATCTCCTATGGAGATATCTTGAACCGAAGTTGACGTGAACACATCCTAGAGGATCTTTTGCATTGTTTTAGGACCAACTTCAACTTGCAGGACGATGACAGAACAGGATACTGTAACGACCCTATAAGGCTTGTAAGCCTAGAGCTTACAGCTTCGCGTTGGTTTGAGCGAGCGGCTCGAGTTGCTGCAGCTCTTGGGCGATAATGTTCGCTGTCAGCTCTGGGCTCTCCATGACCACGAGGTGACCGAGACCTGGCATCCCCCTGCGAGTGGCGTAGATGCGCGGGAACTTGGCCTCGATGGCCTTGAGCATCTTCTCGAAGCACATGTGCGACTCGCTGCCCCAGTGGAAGCGGATCGGACACTTGGGCCGCCCCAGCTCCTCGTCCGAGAAGTCAAGCGCCTGCATGGAGTACAGAGAGGCCTCCAGTCGAGGGTCGCACGCGAGTGACACGGATCCGTCCGGTTGGTCCCTGAGAGCGCCGACCAAGTGCGCAGCCAGCGCCTCCCGATCCCACGCAGCGAAGGCTTCGGCGTTGGTGAAGTACGCCTCAGCAGCGGCACGCGAGGGCCTGCACAGCAGCAATAGACGCAAGTGTCAAGGCAAGTCAGCAGCACTTCAACATGACCCCCAAAAGCCTTTCAAGTTCTCACCACGACGACGGACGCCGAAGCGTGGACGCTACGAGGTACGACCGCACAGTCTCCGTCCTCGGCGTCTTGGTGTCCAGCGTCGGCTCGAACAGAATGAGCGCGTCGAACGTGCCCGGGTGGGCGATTTCCACGGCCCAGAGAGCGCCCGAGCCCATGGAGAAGCCCACCCCGATGAAGACGTCCGCCGGGTTGTCCCTCTTCACGCTCTGCACCTGCTGCGGCGTCGTCTTCAAGTACCAGCTCTTGACGTCGTCACACTCGCCGCTCACCCGCACGGCCTTCGGATTGCGCTTGTCCACCGTCAAGGTCTCCGCAAAGGCCTCGTCACTTCGGCTTCCGTGGTACGGGAAGTCGAAGCTCACGAACTGCGTCTCCGCGCGTCGCAGTGCTGGAACCTCCTTCAACCGACGCACTACAGGCGTCCACATGTCCTTGGAGAAGCCACACGCATGCGCCAGCAGCACCGTCACCTTGGGCTTGCCCTCCATCGCGCCAAACCTCAAACTGTATTCCCTCCCAGACGTGTGCACCCCTACCGGATCCCCCTCAGATGTAGGCAGTAGTCATCTTCGGTGGCGTCGGGTCGATAGATGTGGCTAAAAGATCTCCTCGCATGTCATTCAGTCATTCAGTCATTCAGTCATTAGAGTTAGCCGCCAAGCTCATCATGGCAGCCAAGACGGTGCTTATCACGGGCAGCAACCGCGGCATCGGCCTCGCGTTCGCCACGCACTACAAGAAGGAGGGGTGGCAGGTCATCGGCTGCGCGCGCAACGTCGATGCCGCCACGGACGTACGTGTCTTCACAATATCATTTCTACTCATGCCCGAGGATATTGATACACTATTCCTCTTACGATGCAGTTGAAGAAGCTGGAGCCGTGGAAACTGCTGACGCTGGACACGAGCAGTGAGGAATCCATTGCCGCCGCCGCCAAGACGCTCGAGAACGTGCCCATCAATCTGCTCATCAACAACGCCGGCATCATGGACGTGCACGACCTGCAGACCACGACCAAGGCGGATCTGCTGCGTCACTTCGAGGTGAACTCGGTGGGGCCTTTCCTCGTGACGAGGGCCTTGCTGCCGAACCTGCGGCTGGCGGTGGGTGCCGAGGGCTCGGCCTTTGTGGCGCAGATCACGTCCCGAATGGGCAGCATCACGGACAACGGCTCCGGCGGCTACTACGGCTACAGAGCGAGCAAGACGGCGCTCAACATGCTGACCAAGAGCCTGGCGGTGGATCTCGAAAAGGAGAAGATTGGGTGCTTGCTGCTGCACCCGGGGTACGTCAACACTGCCATGGTGGGCTTCACGGGCTCCGTGTCGCCCGAGGACAGCGTCAAGGGCCTGACCAAGATCATCGCCCGCGCCAAGATCGAGGACTCGGCCAAGATGTTCCACTTTGAGAAGGGCGACGTGCTGCCCTGGTAAGCAAGCGAGCGTGTTGCAGTATACTGTTCTCCGGTTGTGTGGGGACAGGAGTCTTGAGAGCAGGTTGTGTGTGTAGGGAGCAAGTGAAGAGGGCGTATTGATGCCCTTCAATCAACACGAAGTGCGGCCTTGAAACTCCAGTCCATTTCGGGCTCAACCGCCGCGACGATCGCATTGTAGAGCTCTTCCCTAAATTCGTCACTGGTCCCTTACATGGCGGCGTTGCCTCCGCTCTCAGGCCAAAGCAACGAGCTGCGTGATCCTACGCTGGAAGAGCTGTATACAGGGCCCGCGCGTGCGCTTCCCGATGAGATCCAACAGCTTCCAGCCGAGGACACGGCGTGCACATTCTGTGGCGTTAGCTATTTTGTCTTTGCCGAGGTGCAGACGCTGCAGTCGACGGTGAAGCAGTACAAGAAAGTCTTCCGAGTGCGTGCGCTGAATTGTGTGAATACTGTATCTGCACTGACGTAGCTATCGTGTATTTTACGTCTGTTACCAGGACTTCGTGCGGTTCATGGAGCGCGAACGCTCCGTGGCGCGAGATCTTCGGCAGCAAGTGGCCGAATTGAAGGACAGTTTTGCGGAGCTGATAGCGACGTGCAGTGCTAGCACCAAGCAGCTCGGAGAGGAGAATGAAACCCAGCGCACTGCAAGGCGAGAAGCATTGGACCAGCTTCAGAGAGTGCAAAGAGAACTCATGGCGTCGGAAGAAGCGTCGAGAGAGCTGCAGATGCTGTCAAAGCGACACGAAGAAGAGCAAAAGATGGCGAACGCTCTTGTCGAGCAGAAGCTGCGCAACGAGATTTTGCACCTGTCGAGCCAAGTTGAGAGCTGCAAACTGCTGTCAGGGACGCAGTTAGCGGACTTCAAACAGGCGCAAGAGCGTGATCAGATCCGCATTCGGGAGCTAGAGGCGAAGCTGGTGGAAAGCCAAAGCCACTGGACTGCCGCCGAGAGGCAGATGATCACTGAGCGTGACGTCTTAAAGCAGAAGCTCTTGGCGGCGAATGAGCGGGTGGAGCTGGAGTCAACCTCTGCGCGGCAGCTAGAGACTCAGCTGACTGCCATCCGCGAAGAGCTCGCTCGTGTCGTGTCTGCTAATGGCACAGAACGGAAATCGAACGCACAAATGAGCAGCGAAGTTATTCAGCTGAAGCACCAGCTCCAGACCCTTGAGAAGACTCGAGCCCAGCTCTACGCGGATAACGGACGGTTCAAGGACGAGAAGTACAAACTGGAAGACGAAATCAAAGCCCTGCGTCTTCGCGCGGACCAGTTGCAGGGCCAGCTAAGCGTCAGTACGTCGTCCACGGAGAAGGTGAAGGCTGAGTATGCTCGGGATCTGGAGAAGCTTCGCAGCGAGCATGGAGTGGAAATCAACCGACTGCAACGGGACCACGCACGAGCGATCGAAGAGCTCAAGGCGAGTCAAAACATCTACCTCGAGTACCTCAAGAAAGAAACCGCGGAGCTTCGGACGCAGGGGGAATACGCATCTCGTCAGGCGATTCTGACGCTAGAAGAGAAAGTAAGGTGGATGTACCGATGAGAATTTCACGAGATACATCTTTTGAATCTGTTTTGTTGTGTGAATAGCTCCGCGACGCAGAGCGTAGAGCGAGCGAGTGGAAAGACCGAGCAGTGCAGAACGCCAGCGAGCGAGAGGTATAAGCTTTTTGCATTGTTGGGACTGCATGTCGTACACTGTATATTGACCTAGTGATGACTTCTACAGGAGGCGAAGCGCAACAGCTCTCACTTCGAAAGTATGGTTCAAATGCTGCAGGACAAACTCAAGTCGAGTGAGCGTGACAAGGTGAACAACAATATTATATATTCTCCAAGCTTATACACTAAATACTAACCGAGTTTGTACAGCAAAAAATATCGGAGGAAGCGAAGACCACCAGCGCCACGCTCGAGAAGAAACTGATGGCTGCTCAACGCGAAGTTGATGGCGTTCGGCAGGCTGCAGACCAGCAAAAAGCCCTTCGGGACAAGAATGCGGCACTTCAACAGCAAACGCTTGATCTTCAGAGCGAACTTGGAAAACTGCGAGAGCAACTCGCCAGAGCGCAACCTCAAGCTGCGTGGCAACACGATCCAACCAATGGCAGCAAAGCAAGGCGCGAGGAGTCCAGCAACCAGGACAGCCACGACAACGACAAGATCATCGAGCAGCTTCGGCATACGCTCAAGCAGAAAGATCGCGTAAGTGAAGTGCACTCTGCCAGCTGAGCGCGAGTCACAACGCTTGAACTCATTCTGTGCTTGTTCATGTTCGTGTCGCCACCAGGAGATAGCGCTGCTCCAGCAGACAGTTCATCGCGAATGCATGGAGCGAACCTCGTTGCTGGAGCGGATGAGGAGCGGCAAGGTGCTTCCAGAGACGGTTGTTCCCGCTGTATTCAGCAACGTTGACCGAGCAAGTGCGATGCAATCGGTGACTTCGAGTAGTAGCGAGGATACCAGTAAAAGTACCGAGCGCGCTGAGCATGTTGCAACTGAAGATCAGCAGCCCAAGGCATCGTTCTACGAGAAGCTCAGGCGTGCCGGTTCCAGGAAACCGAAGGCCAGAAAGTAACACGCGCTACCTGGGATAGACCTCAAGCTTAGAAGTAGCAATCGTCGTCCGTCTCCTCTTCGTCACTCTCTTGATCACTGCCACTGCAGCTGCTGTCGTCTTTCATCCAGTACTTCATACTTCCCTGCATGATCCGCGCGATTCGCTCCGTCTCCGAGTCATGAGCAAATAGAGAATGGCCAGACAAATGCTCCTCTTTTTCAGGTGCTTGGCGACTGCATTGTGCCTTCTTCCCCCACGTAATATCCGACGATGAAAGCCAGCCTCGATTACTACTGACGCGGCAGTGATCAACTTCACCGGAGACACCTAGTGAAGAGCCTAACGCGCTCTGAGTACTGCTCATATCGCGCCTAATAATCTTGCTCTTGAAGTTTTGTTCCGGTCGCAGTAGCGGTGAGATCACTCTGGAAGTGTGCTCGAAGTCTTGCTGCCGCAGTCCAATCGAAGTTGGTATGTCTTGTGCGATACTTTTATCGAGAATTAAACTCTCTGTCTTCGGAGAAATAGGGCCTCTAGAGGCCGTCGGAGTGGAACAGGTACAAGTTTTGTCACCAGAGTCCTTGATTTCAGATGAAGCAAAGCTTGCTTTAGGCGATAAGGTCCCGATATCGCCCTCTAGGTCCTCCTTGTGGCATATAATATCCTCGGCAGGCGCAGGTAGCTTCTCCATAGACTTGACGGCATATAAGTCACGTATCTCGCGCAGCATTTCGTACATCAGCTCCAGTTTCTCGTTTTGCAGAGCAGGAGGAGGAGCGGGCTCATGAGCGCGTTCGCTATCTACGGTTAACTGCTTTGGGCTGCCCACCGTGGATTTAGGGGGAGGTACGCGACCTTCTTTCTCGTCGTCGATGCTATCAGCGCTATCTCCAATACCATCAGCGATGACGCTGTTCAAGTCATCGTCCATTTCCATACCATCGCTATCCTTACCAACCTCCAGACCGCCAGTGTCTGCGGGTGCCTCCTCCTCGAACGGAGCTTCGCTACCAACAGCAATCGAAACGGTTGCCACTTGCATCGCATCACAACCAACGTCAACCGTTGACCGCTCACCACCAGTGGTTACTTGAGGCTCGTCACTCCTAGGCGTATCTCCACAAACGTCGTTACCACTCACACTCCGCGGGGATTCGTTGACTGCCTGAGCCAGTTCACAGAGATCAGTCTGGACACACTTATCAGCATAGTCGACTGTTCGTGCAGGGCTAGAAGGAATACACCCAGGAAGGCGTTCTGTATCGATATCGGCAGATGCAGCTGGCTTCTCCAATGACTTGGCAACGTGTGAGTCACGCATCTCGCACAAAATTTCGTACACCAACTCCAGTTTCTCCTTTTGCGGAGACTCGTGAATGCCTTCGTTATGTACAATGCGGGGAGCTAGGTGCTCTGGGGGCTCCATCAAGGATTTAGTCGAAGATACGCTCCTGCCGTAGACGCTATCAGAGCTATCCACATCATCGTCAGACAAGCCGCTTCTCGAGTCATCCATATCATCGCTTTCTTCGCCAGCCTCCACACAACTGCTTTGTGACGATACCTCTTCCTCGTACTGAGTTTCGCTCCCACCAACAATCGAAATGCTTGTCATGGGCATCTCATCACAAGCAACATCTACAGTTGAACCCTCACCGGCCGCACTTATTTGAGCTTCGTCATTCCTAGGCGTATCTGCACAGACGTCGTCACCGTTCACGCTTCGCGGGGATTCGTTGACTGCCGGAGCCCAGATATTATTCAGTTCAGAGATTCCAACCTGAGCAGACTTATCAGCGTATTCAACTGTTTGGGTAGGGATAGAAGCAATACACTCGGGACGGCGTTCAGTGTCGATAGAGTTCCCGACGTTATCTTCCAGTGCTGAGCTCTCTGCACAGTCATTTGATGCGGCATCATCAACACTTGGATCATCCCCCATATCGTCTGTCGAATCAGCCGCCACGATCTCACTCACAGGAGTCTCCTCTTCACTCGCAGCAGCCCAATTTTGAACATCGTTAGTTGAGGTGCCGTCATCAATTTCAGGACAAGGAGATTGAGTGCTGTCAGGCGTAGTTTCTTCTCCCGACTGAACTTGCTCCTCTTTGGCGGATAGCACTACCTGTGGATCGGAGATAGATCCATCGCCGCTTACTGCATCGACAGAAACTCCACTGCGGTCCACACCACCACTCGTTTGCAGGGAGATTGCTGCTGGGGATGCTACTGCGTGCTTATCTGGTGATTCTTCATCTACCCCAAGTGGCGACAGCTCCATTTCTTCAATTCCAAAGGATGTTAGTGTAATGGGCTTGAAAAAGTCGTCCGTCAGCTCTAATGAACTGCCGTCCAAATCGCCACTGTAAGAACGAGCGTCGTTGGCGCTCGCTGTGTCGTCTTTCTGGTGAGGCCCACAGACTTGGTTCGAGTTGTCGGCCGGTACATTCAGCACATTCAGCGCATCCATCGAGTCTTCTCCACCACGGCTGAACTCATCAGACTTTATTGGGTCAATACCAACTTTTCCGCTCTGGCCCGCTGAAGTGCCAGTCATACGCGATAGCGTACTGGTTTCGAAATCCGCTATGACATTCTTAGCCTCCCTGCTTGTAGAATCACCCACGTGCTCGGCGCTGCCAAAGCAATCTGAGAAGACGGTATCATCACGATCGATCGGTCGCTCATGAGTCGGCAACGGTACAGTACTGTACGAAATCTTCAATGGTAGCACAGTCGGGAGTCGTTGCGACTCGTCATCTCCACTATCCCATTCGATCGGTATATCCACGTTAACTGATGCTGCATCCACCGTACTGCGCCGCATCGAGCCCTCAGCAACATCCGCACGTTTGCCAACTGCTTGATAGAGATTCAATCGCGCCTCGCCCGTGGTGACTTGGCGAGACTGCGTTCCGAAAAAGCCGTGTTCCACTTGAAACGAGAACAGCACCTGGCTTTGAGGCCCCAGCAGTGGCAAGTGATGATTCAGTTGAGAACCTCGAAGGGTATGAACAAAGCAGGAGTTCAAGTTCTGGTCCACTGCATCCCACCACAAAGCAAACGGAATTCCCGTTTGGTAGCGCGTGTCCCCAGTTAGCACGAGATGTCCCTGTAATTCGCACCCCAACGGCGGGGAAGATTTCATACCGCGTTGGAGATGAGTATCACCCATGTGGTCCTCATGCAGTATTGCAGACCTCCAACTCTCGCGGATGTTAAAGCATACTTTGCGTAGGGCCACACGGCGCTCGCGGTCACCCAGATCACTTTCAACGACATCCGAATCCTCAGACAAATTCTCCATCCTCTGCTCCATCCTGTCATCTTGAGTGCATCTGTCCACAAAGATCACCCTCGCGGTTTCAAGGGTAGGCGCTGTCGATACCGAGTCTGAATATCGACTATCAGCGGTTGACTGCACGACGCTCCACGAATCGGCGGCTGGCTCCGTTGACTCTTGCTTCGTTCGCAAACACCGACTATCTCGAAAGTCGCCGAGTCGCTTTCGGCACAAAGCTCCACGCACAACTCTCTGCAGCCTGACGATGGCTCGAATCGTTGATGCCCACGCTAGAAGCTGAAACACGACAGGAACAGCAACAAAAGAGAGCAAAGCGCAAAGTTAATGAACCCGCGTAGATTGAAGAACTGCGTCGACTGTCGTACCTGTTCTGCTGTCCCTACGCACACTCGAACCTGAAGATACCCCATCACACGTCCCGTGAAGGGATTTTCGATCGCGAATTTGCCATCTACAGTAGCGGTAGGAAGAGTTTTCTTACTGAAGCCGAGCAGATCAACTTCCTTACTCCTGTTGTAAGCAGTCAACTGGTTAGTTCTCGATATAAAAACGGTTGAACTCAGCAATTGCCCACTCGAACCTGACAAAACCGGCAAATTCGCTGAGAGGCACCTTTGACAGGCCTAAAAGTGTAGATTCAGCATCGGCGGTATGCAACCACGCTTCGATGATCTTTCGCATCAAAAAGCACAGACCATTAGTCGATAGCAGATCCATCTGAGGATTCTTCATACCAGTACTTAGTTCAGGACGTACCAGGTACCCGTTCGAAAAGTATTCGCTTGCATCGTCAGCAAACATTGACTGGAAAACATGAATACTACCCATGAAGTCGGCTGACAATGACGCTGAAAAGTCTGAGCAACGGAGCTTGCGCTTAGCAGTCCGCTCAAATTTGATCGATGGCGCAGACTTTCTTGTAAATACTGAGGGCACTGAATAATGAAGAGAAACACTCGCCGCTTCCTGCGATGCCACCGCGTCATTTCCTCTGGATCCTCCGTGGCTGGCAGTGGATTGGGCTCGATCACCTTTGGCAAGAGGCGATCTATCCCTAGGAGATTCAAAGAGCTTCACATTCGAGACGCAGTCGATCATCACACCAAGCTGGAACAATCCAGAGCCACCAAACGTGGGGGCAAACACCTTTTCCCCGACCAGATGCTGTACCAGTTCTCTAGCATTCGACAAGCCAACCTGATCCGTTTGGGAAAGTCTGTCGCTTGGGCTCGAGCTCACGGAAGAGAAGTCGAAATCTTCCGCTCCGTCCTTGGCATCGCTGACACCTCCACTTTCAGAGGGCGAATTGCTGGGGGTTAAATAACAAAACTCGTACTTGACCTTGAGATAGCCTACAGGTAGTGGTTTCTTGACTCGTGGCAGCCTGTTCGTCCGAGCACCTCGATGATCGCCATAAGCGACCTTGTTTGAATCAGCCCCACTGGGATCCCCAACAATAAACAGCGGTACCGATGTCGGCCGATCGTAGTTATCTCGCTCCGTATCGAAGAGCGCCGTACCAGGTAAGACCCCCTCAAGGAGAATGCATTTCGACGGACGAGGGAACAGGTTCTTTGCTTCCCTCTTCTTGCTGCGCCGCGCATCGCTTTGATTCTCGCATCTGACAAGAAAGCGAAGCTGTTTTGTTCCGTCGCATTTGCTTGGGGCGGAGGTGTCGCCCTCGGGAAGAAATGATGGTGGAGTCAATGCCATGGAACTGCTGCATTCGAGTTGCCAATGCCGCCTCCGCAATGAAGTAGTCACCGAAAAGGCAGATACTTCAGGAAAATCCGCTTTATTCGCGTTCCGGTACAGCAGAGTGGCCACGTGATCGTGCGAAACGCGGATCTCTATCGGGCTGAATCGACTTGAGACTGACGAAGAATCTCGCAGGTGATGAAGTTGATGGGCAACGAAATCGCGATCCAGCTCCAACGATTGAAATGTGAGCGTCAACGCATTGAACTGATCAAGAAAACTGGAATCAACGCCGCCATTCAGTTGTGCAGTCATCTTGTTCTGCATGTTATCGATCGGCCCAGACTTTAATGCAAAAGCCTGTGGCTGATCCTCTTCCCATTTCCCCGTAGTATTCGTGAATTCTGTGTAGGGGTCATGCACATCAGCCTTCTGCTCCCCTGCCAGCTTGTCTGGAACGTTGACATAGCCACCTCCTTGATCTCCTATGTCCACCACGTCCAACTCCTCTCGGTTATCATTCTCCTTGTCTTTCACTGCTCTCTCCATCGACTGCCGCAGAGCTTTGCCCTTCAACAAGAGTCTCTGGATCCGCTGGGAATCATCACTCGGCGTACGTAATTGCACGCTCTCCCCCCGTGTCTTCCTCTCCATATTAACATCCTCCTCCTTCCTTTCGCCCTGCTGAGACTCTACGATCACCACTGGCCTCCTCGCCTCCTTCTCCATGTTCACAACCGTCGCCCACTCTCGATTCGACGGCAACGACGCTGACGACGCCGAGCTCACTTCATCCACATCCTCTTCACTCTCCATCTTCATCTCATCCTGCACCTGCCCTCTGCCCCTCACTTTCGTCTCGTCCGTCCACTGAACATCGAAGCTCACGGCCAAATAGCCGAGCACCTCGTCCTGCTCTCCTGCCTCTTCACTGGGCTTGATCTCACACAGAGCGTTCTCCCTCCTCAGCGCCACCAGCTTCTCCTCCGCCGTCATCTCTGCGTTGTCCCTCTCCAGCTCCAGACTCAGCCTGCTCTCGCCCACCTTCTTCCTCGAGTCGCGGTCGATCACGTCCAGCGTCAGGTGCCTCATGTCGTGAAAATATTCCACCAGCTGCTCCGGCTGCACCGTGACCGGGTACTTCATGGCGATGGCGCGCTGCGGCGCGTCCTCCTCCGCCACGGCCCCATCTCCTGACAGTAAACTCGGGCGGAAGAGGCTGCCAGGCGCCTGCTCGCCCCACCAACGCACGCGCACGAGCGCCACGCGCGGCAGCGGCCGGGAGCTCACGGCGCTCTCGAGAATGTGCGGCACACAGAGCGCCACGGAGCCGCAGCGCTTGCCAGACACTTGAGGGGGCAGAGAAGCACCTGTGAGCTCCTGCGGCAGCGACAGGAAGCGCCTGGAGAGCGACATATCGGCCAGCGGAGCGCCGCCGCCGGCCGGAGCAGAGCTGCTCATAATTTTGACAGTTGAGGGCTGAAACTGTGAATTTTCGCGTTGGAAAAACGTGAAACTTGAAGTTGTAAGTTGTTGAATGGATTTAAGTAGTATGTTATAGTACTGTTATAAGGCGTGCACGACGTGGGTTCTTCTGGAGTTGGTGCGCTCCGAGCTCTCCGAGACTTCACTTATGGTTTGGCTGGTGCTGTAGAGCGAGGTGGTGCTGATTGTGAGACTTGGCTCGTGTGGTGCTGAGGTCGCGTCCGAGTCCGTCAGTGTGTTGAGCTCGGACTGGCGGTTGGCGATAGCGTTGACGTTGGCGCTTGCGACGGTCACGCCGCAGGCCTGCTCTTTCTCCGCTAGCATCTGCAGCTGCTTGGGCAGCAGATCGGGGGACCACTCGCTGCTGCGTCGCTTGTAGAGGTTCGCCATGGCCACTTTGCCGAGGTCTCGGAGTTTCACTTTCGCGTGGTTGTGCTCCGCCACGGCGCGAAAATGCTGGCCTCGGCGCAAAGCAAGCTGGACGTTCGATAGTTGGTGCGGCAGCAGCGAGATCATGTCGTCAGCAACCAGAACGGACGCCAGTTGGCTCACGAAGTAGGTGCTCACTGCAGGCGAGACGTTTTCCAATGTCCTACAAGAAGTCGAATATTGACATCAAGGTTAGTCGGTCCGAAGGGATTTATGTGTATCGATACGATGTTTGACACTTACTTGAAGTCATGAATGGTGAGGGAGTAGAGTATGCACTTGCCCGTGATCGCTGTAGCTGTCGACACGGTTCGGTAGAGCTCTTCGGGCTTCGCCATCAAGGCGTACTGCTCGAAGACGGAGTTTTCACCGATTATGCGGCCAAGTCCAGTCACAGAATTCAGCAGATCGCACTCGCCCTCGACGAGGAAGAACGTCTCGGTGCCAGGACTACCGCAACGGCAGACGCTTTCTCCACGCTGGATGCACACAGGTTTCATGAGAAAGAGCGCGTACGACACAAACCCCTTGAAGGCGTCTTCCATGACAGTAATGAGCGGGATCGCAAACAATGTCTCCACAGCGACGAGTCGGGCCACATCGAAGCGTAGATTCGGGGCCATCTTGTCGAACAGCTACAGCACGATAACAGCAACTCAGTTAGCACACCCCACTCACTCATCTACCCCAGACACTGTTCGTTATCGTACCTTTTGTTCGGGAAAGAGGCTGGTACACGCTATGTGGTGTTGGTAGTGCTGCAAATACCGCACGTTAGTTTGTGTCGTTGTCAATTGCCGTACTGCGTGTCCACTTACCATTTTGACGTTTGTGCAGAGGCGCTCACTGACAGAGGCGTCACGCAGGTAGTCTTTCATCTCTGTCATCAGTAGCCGGTACTCGCGATCGCTCGGGTCGAGGTTGTGGATGAGCGTCATGACCGACGAGATGATGTAACCAAAGACGGTGGCGTTCACAACAATGAGGATGATCACCACGACCAACTCGTACGGCGAGTGGACGCTGGGCTTGACGTCGCCATACCCGACTGTGGTAAGAGTGGTGAACGCCCAGTAGAGCGCTGCGATGTAGCGGTCGCCAATAGGTACGAGTGAAGAACACTCCAACTGGTGGGGGTCGTCCGGGAAGAAAGCATCGTCACACCAAGTATGGTAACCCGCCGTCTCGCTCGCCATCATCACTCCATGAAACATGCAAGCGTTCCAATGGCAGATGATCGACATGATCGCCAGTAGCTTAAATAGTCGTTCAGTGGAAGGGCTCAGCTGTTCAATACACAAGTCGAGTTAATCACAAGTGTGCTGGGGGTTAATGTGCACAGCTGCGTCGGACGAACCTGAACATGGTCACGGATTCGGCCAAAGACACGACTGAGCTTGATCAAACGCGTAAGCTTCAGCAGCCGCGCAACTCGGAAGAGCCTCAGTAGCTTTGTCGGGAAAAGCCGCAAGGTTTGGTTTGATGTGCCCACCGCAGCTCTAAAATACACAATGGAAAACACTAGTCGTTAGCATACTGATTTTTTTTCGTTTCAAGAGATTGCAATACTTACTGAAAGAGTTCGTCGATAGGCACAGTTGAAATTAGGTCAAGGACGAACCAGCCTTTGGCGTATCGCCAAAACAATGTCCGGGGATCGTAGATGAGTCTGCGCTCGTCGTCGAAGTAGGCCGTGCGGAAGTTGAGCAGTATATCCACAAGAAAGAACCCGTCGATTATCATCTCCAGCACATACCACCCACCGGTCGCGTCGACATCGTAGCCCAAGCGAAATGGCACAACGATGATTGAGTACACAATGCCGATACCAACGAAGAACTGCCAGAACACGATCGCTGGCTCCTGCGGGTGGAACAAATAGGTCCCTCGCAGCATCACGCGCTCCGACTGGAAGTTGCGCTTCGGCTGTTCGTGCGGCGAATCGCGGATCTTGACAATCATGTTGTGCAGCTCGTTCTCGTCGGCAGCTCCGGCCAAGGACGCACGTCCTCCAGGAGAGCTATCGTCCAGAGTGTGGCCTGCTTGCTCAGCCATCTGCTCAGCTAACTGCTGAAGAGCTAGCGTTTTCTCGTGATGTCGCTGTAACTCCTCTGTTGTCATCGTTGGAGATGCCTTGTTCTCCGCTATGGAAGCCATGTCGGTGGTAGGGGCGTAGCGTCGTTCCGCTGTTGAGCTCGGGTTAGCAGTTTGATCTTGTACAGACTCGCCATTGCTCTTGACTGTTGATAACGGTAGCTCATCGCTTTGGACTTGGCCATACCCGGGTTCTTCACTGTGGGTTTCGTTCGGATCTAGCGAGTCCAATCTGTCGAACGCCGCCACTTTGGCCCCAAGTCTCGCTTTAGCGGAAGGTGTCGGTGGCAATGCCTCTAACGTAACCTTCCGGCCTTGAGCCATCGAAGTATACGGCCTTGTCAATGGATGTACAGCGTTAATCGAAGGAGGCTCACTTGATGATTCAGGAGAAGCCAGCCATGCCTGATTGCCATACTCTCGCTCGACTTGGGATGATTGAGGCAAAGCTGCGGGCCCTTCGCTCGGTGAGGAGTTGGGAGGTGGCGAAACTGCGCTCTCAGGTATGATATTTTTCTGCTGATCTCCTTGATCGATGCTCTCCTCCTCGATCGTCTGGGGTCGGGAGTGCCCTGTGTCAATCGCACTGGGTATGAAAGGTATAACACGCGCAGGTCTGCTTGGAGTAACCTTGCTGTTCACCGCAGCGGTTTTGGTCATGGTCACTACGTCCGGCATGTCGACATGTTTGTGGTGAACCGGAGGTCGCAGAGGCTTCTGACTCGTGTCGAATACGGAGGGATCTACGCGTCGCCGCATGCTGTTGGAACTGGTCGCAGCACTGTCACGAAAGTGCTTGATAACTTCGGGCCAGCTAATGCCTGGATTAAGGTAGTCGAAGCAGTTAGTCTTCAGTAAATAGATGGATGATGAGCAGTGTAAGGCAACCTACTGATTTTCTGGATGGCTTCTCGTGAGAGGAACGTCAGTTCGCAGTAAGATTTGGCGACTGCAGAGCAAATACGCACTCCATTGCCGTGATCATGGTCGTATACTTCCAGCTACGTTAGTGGCGGTAATAACGTTAGTGAACTCTTGGTCGGGGTGGAATTCGTGGATGGAGCATACACTACCTCGCCAAAGTGATCGCCAACGCCTAATGACGACAGTCGCATGTCTTCCTTCCCGCGTTTCGCTGTCTTCACGAGTTGAACCTTGCCCTTGATGATGAAAAACACGTGGGCTGCAATCTCGTGCTCAACATAAATGTACTCGTCCTTTAGCATTGCAAACGGACGCATTGCCATGACGATGTCGCTGACCAGACTCTCGGGGCATTTGACAAAGTATTTCACACTTGACACGATCTTTGCATGGACGTGATGAATCTGAGCACGCGACAATGATGAGCTCGTTCAATTGTCAACACGATAACGCACTCTCCAGGGCTTACTTACCATTTCGTTCCGTAGTGCGGATGGCAGCCGATTCAGAATCAGACACTCGTTAAACACCGAGCGGTTTTGGTAAAAGTACTCGAAGTGGTGGCGGATTTTGTTGCCAATGTACTTGGGCATCCGGCGCGAGATGATGTATTCCTTGACCACGGTCACGCGCTCATCGTACCGCGCTGCTGCCACATCCAGATTCGTCACGAGAGTGGAGATGGTTCCGATCACGTAACCAAAGAAGGACACTCCGACTGCCATCACTGTGATGTTGAGCATCCTCTCATAGTTGTTGTGCCCGACAATGTCACCGTATCCGATCGTTGTCTACTCAATCCAGCAAAAAACAAAGCAAAACACTCTCCATCATCAGTTGACTGGGGTCTACAAGATTAACGAACAAAAGCGAAGCGATAGAGCCTTACCATGGTGACGATGGCCCAATACACCGACCGGACGTACTGGAGAAAATTGGTATCAACAACTTGGCCTGCTGGGTCGTTTGCCAGGACGACAAGCCACGATTCGGTCGAGTCTGTTCTCCCCACTGCGTACCACAGGCAGGCCACCAGATGCGCGATGAAGAGCATCGTCAGCGCCAGCTTGGCGAGCGACACTAGGCTCTGGTTGGTGTAGACGGCATCCTCGAGATTGGCGAAAACTTTGCCGAGACGGCGGATGCGCGCGAGCTTGAACAGCCGAAGCACCTTCAGTCCGCGAAGCAGCTTCGCTGATAGCAGCGCAGCGTGGGCGTTGTCACCCACTCCGAAGAGCTTGGCAATGGACTCGAACGGAAGAGTCGAGCAAAAGTCGACAGCAAACCACCCACGCAGGTACGCCTTCACTATTACCCGGAAGTTGTACGACACCTCGCCAGAGGGCAACTGGAGGCCAGTTATGAAGTTGAGCACGATGTCAACGAAGAAGGCCACATCCATGCCGCTCTCGAGGATGGCGAAGCCCCCTGCAGCTTCCACTTGGAAGCACACGCGGTACGGTACGACCAACGTGGTGTACAGCACAAGGCCCGTGAGCAGGAGGTCCCACATCCTCTTGCCATTCGCCTCTGGGTCGATGAAGTACCGAGGCTTCAACAGGCGGCGGACAATGCGCCGTCGTCGACCGATGTATAAAGGCATACTCCTCCGGAGCGCAAGCCACAGCGCGTGGCCACTTCTGGGGGGATTGGCCATGCGGTGGCGACGATGTCGGAACCCTGTCATCTTGGTCTACCAGCTAGCTCTCTCCGGCATAAGACTGCTCTTTTGCGATATGAGCGCACGATACACGGCCGCGGAACCCCAGGAAAGACTGCGGTGGGACTCGGACACAGACAGCTGGATGGTTAATTCCGCAACATTGACGACGGGCGGCGCCAGTGAGAGGAACTCGGGGGGGAAGATGCAGTCGAGACGACGATAACGAGGCCGCGCAGGAAGCAACAAGTCCGAGCAGTAACTGCTGGCCAACTTGGTCTTCCGCTGGTGTCTGCTCGCTCCCAGTATAAATAACACTCACCTGGCGCTGCTTTGGTGCTCTTGTTTGCAGGTTCACCTGCGCAGTCTCATTGCAAGTGAGCACACGATGAGCCACGCCAATACAGGATAGAGAATAGCAGAGGAGGGAGGGATCTATTGATTCACCAAAACTGAGCTCGAAAGCGCATCATCTGCTTGGTGAGACTTCGTCGACTGACGAAACTCCTCGTCGCTCGCTGCTGGGTAGGACGCCGGTCTCACTGCTTCTTCTTCTCACCAGAGGCAGAGCGATGCTGCGGGAAGAGGTTGAAGAAGGCCAGCAGGCCAATGGTCACGACGTGCGGGAGGAAGTACCAGGAGCTCCAAATGGCGAGGCAGCGGCGCACGTCCATGATCTCGAAAGCAACGCCGGCGTACTGCATCGCCACCCAGGTGAAGAACATGCCCGTGATGTCGTAGAAGAACGCGAGAGGGCTAGAAGTGCCGTTAAAGTACGACAGGAAAATGGCGTGCGGGTGCGCCTTGCGGTCCTCCGTGTAGTGGAAGTACGGCCTCAAGCGACGGCGAAGATCTGTACGAAAACATCAAAGCAATCGTGACGCGTCAGTTTACCTCGGGATGCATTACGCGGTAGCAGTCGATGTACTCACGCTTTCCAACTTCGATGTAGATGCCTCCCAACAGGAAGAACAGGTAGTAGCCCGGGGACAGACCCTACAGTCATAAAGTGTTACGTGAGTTAGTCGGTGATCTCTCGACTTGATGTAAAATCCCACTGCCAACTTACATGCCACAGAGCGCTGACAAAGAATGAGGCCATAGTCGACAGCAAACCCGACTTGCCCGACTTGGACAACCCCACACGCTGGTAAATGTCTATAGAAAAGGAAAAGTAATACGAGTGGTCATCAGCAGTGCGCGAGGAAAAAAACTCTGGTGTCTTACAGGTGTTGATCCAACGGGCGACACCCCTGTTCCAGTTGTTAATCGCCACGCGGAAGTTGGTAGGAAGCTCCACGCAGAGGAGGTCATTGTTCGTGATGCCATCCCTACGAATGTTGAATAGGCGAGTGTTAAAGAAAATGTGCACTGAATGAGCAGAGCAATACCTGCAGCGAGTACGTACCACTTGCCAGTAGACTTCACATAGCCAACGCCGGCAGCAGCGCTCGCCGCCTCGGCCAACGACCACGCAAGGTACTGTCAAACATGCCTCAGTCAGCAACTATATCGTAAAACAGCTAGTACAGTACACCGTAGACAAATCACTTACGAAGCGGAAACGGAAGAGCACGACGGGAATGCACACGCGGAGGCAGCGAACTGCCCACGAAGACTCCGGATAAAAGTCCGGCGAGTCGATCTCTTCAACCGGAAATTGCAGTGACGCGAAGAATCCGGCAGCCGAGATCTACAGTTGGAAAAAAAAACAAGCATTTGGCATTGTAAAAACCAGTTTCTTCTTCTTCTTCTTCAATGACGAGCATGCCAAGGCTCGTACCACAATCACGAACAGGTTGCGGATGTGGACCAGGAATGGGGCGACGCGGATATCCTGGTGAACGGGTGCACACATTAGGCCACCATAGAATTGCAAACTACAACACCAACGTATCTTACCTCCATCCAATAGATGTAGTCCTTGTACTCAAACGCGGGGCCAGCGAGGTACGTCGGGAAGAAGAAAATGAAGCCTGCAAATGAGTATCATCACCAGCACAAGTAAGTCACAAACTACAAACAGCAACAAGCAGTGCATCACCACCCACCGAAGTACGGGATCAGCGCCGGGATCTCCTGCAGCTCGTTCTTGAGCATCGTCGGCGTCTTCTTCTCCTTGGGCAGGCCGCCGTCGCTGTAGTTGATTGCGACGCTGCTCAGCTTCAGCGTCAGAATCATCTGTGCCGAGTCCCACACAATGTCGGGGCTGTGGAACTCACGGTAGTAGTGACTGCAAGCACAGAAACCAGCACGATCAGTGCCAATGCAGCCCAATAAAGCACTCCAACAAGCATCACTTACACCCCCACAAGGTACGCCAGCAGCAGCGGCAGCACAATGCGGCCCACCAGCTTCCTGCATCACAAAACAATAGCCCAAAACATCAACACACTAGTCCATTGATACAGCAATCTTTGATATACTACGCCGTACCTCGGGGCCACCATCATGAGCAGATACACCGCCGCAGCCGTGCCAACGGTGTGCAGCACGGCCGTGTCGAACACAAAGGCACCGGCGAACAGTCCCGCCGCCACATTGAACAAGTGACCTATCAGTAGTAAAAGCACCAAACGTCAGCATCAATACCACAGGCATACAGAGGTGTGTATCATTCATTCATTCGTACGGGACGTCTCGCCGCGCGTGAGGTGGATGAGCGGCGCCACGAGGCTGCAGCCAGCCAGCGCCACCATGAGGCGGAAGCCATTGACGGGGAAGTTCTCGCTCTGGGCGATGCCGTCCACGGGTCCACGCAGGAACTCCATGCTCTGCTCTGCTGCGCGCCAGCGGTACACGATCCAAGCTGCGGCCAGTCTGCGAATGCGCCGAATGACATCATGGTGGCCACAGGTTTTATGTGCGACGGACTGCGCCCATTGGCTGAATCTCGTGTGATGGATACATTTGATGTATCGTTTCACAAGTGCAACTACAACTACATGTTCAAGAAGCTGCGGCGGCAGCGGGGGTCGTCCGCTTGCTGCTGTAGCTGGCTAATCTTGAGCTCAGCGTGGGCTAATACGAAGATGGCGGATATCCTTAGAGCTGCTGGAATGCTGCTGAACGGGTAGGAGGTGCAGGGCTGCTGGTTGTGCAGCTGCCGATCGAACGATGCGGATGGCAAAGGCAGGATTTTGCATAACTTACGAATAGTTGATGATCTTCAGCAACGGGTACACTCTTGGTTAACACGAACTCAATGATTTGACGTCTTTCATGGTGAAGCAAGTGCTTCAAAGGGGCCGTGTTCACTTGGGGCATTTGCTTGCAGTCACCGTCTTGCAGCTGAGCGCCGACGATCCGGCGCTCTAATTCAGCCAATCGTCGTGCGGTTGTGGTTGTGAGCCTGAACACTTTTGGCTCAGTTCCTCGACTAAAGGAGCTTTGGAGTGATCATGTTTGCACGGGCGATTCGGAGCCACGCGAAGCTGGGGGCAGCGGCGCTGCTGGGCGCCCCCATGCTGCTCTCGCAGCAACAGGCGCGCGCGGAGCAGCGCGTGTATGCGAGCGGGTACGCAGTCGCCGAAAGCGGTTTGGATTTCCGACGAGATATCTCGATTTCTGAGATTTGCGGGTGGGATATCTGTCTAAAGTGAAGCGCTGGGGCGAGGAGTGCGTCTCGAGCTGTGGAAAGCCCAGGTTCGTTGTGAAGGTACTTTGTCGAGTGGTCTTGGGACTGGGGACTGACGAGGGGTGTTCATTGCAGCACGAGAATGTGGTTGTCCTCGACCTGGAGAGCGAGCTGATTCAGCTCGGGATGACGCGCATCCGTGACTACGAGAACGCCGGTAAGTGCACTAAATAGTGTTGGTGAGGGTAGTTATGGTGGCTGATTGTTCTATGTGAGTAGGAGCAAAGTTCACGCACGATGCAAACGGCGTGCTGCGCTCGACGCTGGATTTGGCGCTGACGGAGCTCCCGAACGACGAGGAGGTTTGTGGCGGGGTATGATCTTTGTGAGCGTTAGTCCACGGTGATAATTAGTGAAGTGGGTGACTTTGTGTAGGCTGTTGTCACGACCCCGCGCGGATATAAAGTCGAGGGCCTCGTGTTTGAGGACGATGTGAAGGTGTGCGGCATTAGCATCGCCGCGAAGCCGGAAGCCCAGAAGGGGTGAGTCCAAGTATCCTGCATGCAAGCAACCGTCCGTCTTATCATTCATGCTGTGAACCGTGTCACCTCACAGCCTATCCCAAGTTCTCCGCACATCGCTGCCGTATGACTCCAAGTACGGCGAGGTTCTGGTGCAGCAGCTTCCCAAGGGTGGAAACAAGGTGCTTTCCCTCACCGCTATGTTGTTGGTTTAGGTCTTGTGCTGACGACCTTCGTATTTACTACCCAGATCGCGAAGGCAACTCTTCCGGACGATATCGATGGCCACGAAATCCTGCTTCTGTTGCCTGAGCTTGCTTCGGTGTCCCAAGTGGACAAAATCATTCACGTACGAATGTCGTTCCCTTAAGCATGATCTCTTTTTTTATCTGCACTAACACTGAGGCGGTGTTTCTGTACTTGTAGCTCCTGATGCAGCAGGGTGTAGAGGAAGAAAAGATCACTGTCGTAACTCTTGTGACGTGTCCCGAGGCTGCTGACGGCTTTTGCAAGGTTTGCCTTGTGGTGTTGATTACTAGCATGGCCTCACATCGAGTTGGCTGACGTCGTGCATTTTTCGACTGCGTCATGGCTAGGCATTCGGCGACGCGCGCCTGGTGACTGCTTCTTTCGACTCGAGGCTCAACAATGATGGACACATTGTACCAGGCATCGGCGCCTTTGAAGAGCGCTACCTGGGTGCATCTAGCGCTGTCATGGAGCTCGCGGACGATCCCGCCGAGGAGGCAGGCGACGATGAGAACGGTTTGAAGGCCAAAATCACCCAAAAACTTTCGACATGGTTCAAGAAGGACTGATCATCGCGTCAGCACTTCACAACCCTCTCTACCCACCAGGAAGATCAGTAAAAGCGAAATACAGGCTGCACATTGGCATGCACCTGTTGACACAACATGGCTACAAAGAATTGACTACCGGGTCAACAATAATAAACGCTACGTGAACATGGCTACATAATGTGTGTCCCAGGAAGCCAATACGCAAACGTTTCGCTCGACAAAAAAGCATAACGGAAATCGAGGACGCGTAGCCAAGATGCCGATGAACTTTAAGGTGACGTTCGCCAATGGCACGTCGATGAAGCTCATGGGCCTGCCGGACGACATCACGCTGGACGGACTGCGCGCTCAACTGTTCGAGAAGACGTCCATCCCGCCACAAGATCAGCATGGCAAGGGCATCAACACTCAAGAGTGTATCATTCCTCCATCGACGGTATCACTAACCTACTTCTCGATCTGTGTTTCTCTACAGTGATGACCGGTTATCCCCCGAAGATGATCGAGGGGTCCGGAGTACGTGATAGCTATTGTTTCTATTGCAATAGACTGGTACATTTTTTTATCTGACACTTTGATGATTGTACTTTGCAGGACAGCACGTTGTCCTCTTTGGGGGTTCGAACGGGCTCGGTGCTGGTGCTCAAGGAGGCGCCGGACACTGGCGGCGCTCAAGCCAAGTCGACGACTGTGTTCATGCGGCGTGTGATGCCGGCGGACAACAGTTGTCTGTTCCATTCCATCGGGTACATGTGTGTGAAGGTTTCCTTTGTCTGAAGACGCTTTGCCTGACCAGGGTCTTATTGTTGTTTAGATACGCGCTGGGGAAGGGTAGAGAAGGCAACGGCCCCGCGATGCGGCAGCTGATCAGGGATACGATCCTCGCTGACCCGGAGAAATATTCGGAAGTGTTTCTGGGGCGCCCGGTGTACGAGTACTGCGCGTGGATCATGGACGACAAGTCCTGGGGCGGCGAGATCGAGCTCTCTATTCTGTCGACCTACTTTAAGGTGGAGATGGTCGTCTTCGATGTAACGAGTATGAGCCGATTGTGCTACGGTGAGGACCAAGGCTTCACACAGCGCATGTTCCAGCTCTACGACGGCATTCACTACGACCTGGTCGTTGAGGCGCCATCCACCACAGCCTCGGAGAGCCAGGATGTGACCCTATTCGCGATCAATGATTTCTCCAAGGTGCGGCCTGCTGTGATTGTTGCATGACAATTATTTTGGATACGTTGCTGACGTTTCTTGATGGGCAGGTCGAACGTGCTAGCGAGGTCGCGGTGGAAGCTCATCAGAAACACGAATTCACCGTCGTCAGCCGCTTCAGTATTATGTGCTTGGTGTGCAGGAGCACCTTTGTTGGACAGGTGAGATACGCGGTTACTCAACAGTTTGTGCCGTGGAATTTCCTGACACGTACGTGTACATGTATTGTTTTGCTGTTGTTCGCACAGAAAGAAGCGCTTGCGCATTCTGAGACTACCGGTCACCAGCAGTTTGGAGAGATCAAACCTTCATCTACGCGCTGACTTAGACACGACTTCCGGCAAATACACGACTTCCACTTTGAACTCGATAAGCGAGTTGATTAGAATGCTAAACGAGATGAAAAAAGAAAAAAAGAAAAGGAGTTTTGCGCGTGGAAGCCTCACTTGTCCGGGAAATCCACCTTGTCCGAGCCCAACGGTGACCTAGGATCGTTGGGAGGTGAGAGCAGCTGAACTGCAGCTTCCGCGTCGCCCAGCATCTGCAACTTTGTCTTGTGCACCAGTTTGCTGTACCACCACAGCATTACAATACTGAGAGAGCAGAGGACGATGTCGATCAAAAACACAGGAGTCAGCGTTGGAATAGCGGCAGGCAGCAAAGGCAAAATGATGCGCGAGATCGAGGCGGCAGACCCGAGCAAGCCCATGAGTGTGCCTTGAGGGCGTCCACCTAGTAGCTTGGAAAAAGCTGCAACCACGACTGCAGTTGTGATGGGGCAGCCCACACTCCACACCAGGAATTCCGCGACTGCGAGTTGGAGGAACGACAAGTCCACCGGCACCACCACCAAAATCACGTTGCCAGCTAGCAGCATGACGAACCCAAGCTGCACCCAGCTCACATCTGACAGACTGAGTCTGAAGTACTCGATCGAGAAGTACGACAGCAGCCCCAGCAGTCCCAAGTAGAACTGGAAGTTGGATGCATCGACCACAGCGCTCACACTCTCGGGATCGCTGCCCGTCACCTGGAGGAATAGTGGGATGTTGACCGTCTCAAAGACCGACAAGATGCCGCGCGCGTTGAAGTTGAGGAAGATAAATACCACCGCGCCGATGTTCACAATGCGTTCCGGCATCGTCGTGATATTGCTCAAGGTTCTGCTCGATCCGGCCTCTTGTAGTGACTCCCGTGGTCCGTCTCGAGTCTCGATTGATCCGTCGTACAGTGTCAACATCCCAACAATGGTCAGTACATTGAAGATAATCAGGATCAAACCCGGCGATGTGAACTTGTTGAAGTGGATGCCCAAGACGTACACGTCCGTGTTGGCCACCAGACTGCCCAGACCAGGCGTCAACGCATACCCGAAGAACACGACGGTCGCCAGCATCGTCAGGTACGTGAGTCGCTGGTTGACGGTCGTGATCGACGCTACGTCCGCGCGGCACACGCTGCGGTTGCCGGCTCCGAAGCCGACGATGAACCGACTTGCGGCCAGCGCCGTCAAGCTGCTGGTCACGTGCTGGTCGGCGATGAGATAAATGATGTTGCCCAGGAGGCAGATACCCGACGACCACAAGTAGACCGAGCGGAACGAGTAGCGGTCGCACATCCAGCCGAAGACCGTGGACGAGATGAGTCGCCCCACCGAGAAAAGCGACGTGAGCATACCCATGAAGGCCAGGTCTCCACCCAGCGACTTGGTGTAGAGGAAGAGCGTGGCCAGCACGACGCCGCGCGAGGACTCGGCCGCGAACTCGACGAAGTTGATCATGGCCATGTTGATGTACCATTGCGTCAGGCGGCGAGGCGGAGCTGCCTTGGCCTCGAGCGTGCCGTAGCTCGAGCCGGTAGCGAGCGGCGGTCGCGCCATGATCTGGAAGTGGGCGAAGAGGCGTACTGGTATTTTGAAACCTTACCAGTACGTCTGTCTGTATCGCTGTTAAGCGAACACAAATTTCGACAAGAGAAAGCTCACAATGAAAGAAATGCATTGCAGTGTGTATCAAGATCGTAGATTACAAATACAGTTTGCTTCAGCCTCACACGATTGCAGCAAGAAGCAATGGACAACCGATCCCATTAGTCGTTCTCCGGGAAGTCGGCCTTGTCCGATCCGAGCGGGGAGCGAGGGTCATTCGGCGGAGACACCGCGCGGTACGCATTCTCGACGTCCGCCAGCATCGCCATCTTGGTCCGGTACACGAGGCCAGTGTACCACCAGAGCAGCACGATGCTGCTGGCGCACAGCACAATGTTGATCCAGAACACTGGCTCCAGCGTCGACACCACTGCGGGGAGCAGCGGCAGCACGCTGCGGGAGATGCACGCCGTCGAGCCGAGCAGACCCATGAGCGTGCCCTGCGGACGTCCACCCAGCAGCTTCGAGAACGCCGCCAGCACTACCGTGGTCGAGATGGGGCACCCCACACTCCACACCAGGAACTCGGCCAGCGACAACTGCGTGAACGTCAGGCTCTCCGGAGCCAGAGCCAGCAACACGTTGCCGACCAACACCATCGCGAACCCGAGGTGCACCCAGTTCTCATCGCGAATCTTGTGACGGAATAGCTCAATCGACAGGTACGAGAGCAGACCCAGCAGACCCAAGTAGAACTGGAAGTTGGACGCGTCCACGACGGCGCTCACGCTCTCGGGGTCGCTGTCCGTTGCAGCGATGAACAGCGGCACGTTCACGGTCTCGAACACCGACAGGATGCCGCGCGCGTTGAAATTCAGGAAGATGAAGACGCCGACGCCGATGTGGACGATCCGGTCGGGCATCAGCGTCGGGTTGTTCAGCGTGTTGCTGACGGGGCCTCCTTCGGTCTCCTCTTCCTCCGGTCCGTCGTGCACCGTCACACTGTCGTCGTACACAGTGAGGATGCCGAAGATCGTTAACACGTTCAGCACGACCAGGATCATACCGGGCGACGTGAACTTGTTGAAGTGCACGCCGCAGAAGAGCAGATCCGTATCGGCCACGAGACTGCCGAGACCCGGCGTTAGTGCGTAGCCCAAGAACACGACGCCGACTAGAATCGTCAGGTATGGCAGGCGCTGGTTGATCGTCGTAATGGACGCGACGTCGGCACGGCACACGCTGCGGTTGCCGCCGCCAAAGCCCACGATGAAGCGACTGGCCGCCAGAGCAGTCAAACTACCGGACATGTGCTCGTCGGCAACCAGGTAGATGACGTTGCCCACAAGGCAAATGAACGTCGAGATGAGGTACACCGAGCGGAACGAGTAGCGGTCGCACATCCAGCCGAACGCGGTGGACGACAGGAGCCGACCGACCGAGAAGAGCGCGTTGATGAAACCCATGAAGGCCAGGTCGCCGCCCAACGACGACGTGTACAGGAAGAGCGTCGGCAGCACAATACCGCGTGACGATTCGGTCGCGAACTCCAAGAAGTTGATCATGAACATATTGGTATACCACTGAGAAAGCCGGCGCTGCGGGGGTGACTGCGAGGTCTTGAGGAGCGGCACGGACTCTTGGTTGTTGTTGGAGCTGGTCGTGCCGTAGGACGTCCCTCCGCCGTTGACTGACAGAGCTTGGTTCACCATGTTGAGAGCTGGTGGTGAGGTGGAGTAGTGGCGATCGGGGGGGGGGGGGCTCGGCGGAATCGGAAATGAGCTCTTGTGCTTTGTGGATCAATCGGCAAACCGTGAGGCCGGCCAAAGTACGCCGAGAGTTCAGGCCACCGAGAGGAGGTTGGCGGCTTCGGAGGTGTGTGTGTGTGTGGGGGGGGGGGGGGGGGGTAGCTCGAGCCTGCTGTCCGATCTTTGAGGAGGATCGCTCTTGTGGACTAGGCGACGGAACCCTTTTCGATGTCGATAGCCTCGTGCACTTCACGCCTTGCACTTCACGCCGGCATGTAAAACGGAGCGGCAGAGCGATCTATTCGGTAAAATCTGCCATCAGGAGCTTTGTGCTACAAATTCGGCGCCTCCATTGGCCGCGGCCAACACAAAACTCGGCTTATGCTTTCACGGTTTAGGCCACGACGACCAAATGTCCTGAGCGATCCGAAAAACACATGGAGGTTGGCTACCTGTAGTGCAGTGTGCGAATCTGCAGCACCGATGATACCTCCTGATGGCAGGTTTGGCCGCACTCAAGGTGTTCGATGCTTGAAGTTGGGCTTGGCTCTTCCCCCGGCATTTCCAAGGGAGGAGCTCCCGTGCAGCTCACGCCGAGGATGTCGCCTCGCCCCTGGTGGTTCAAACTGTGGAGGGCAGAGAGGCTTGTTGGGCTCTAGTTCAGCGTTGCGACCAAGCTTTTTGATCGCCACGACTGTAGCTCGACGCATTGCCACACGGCCCCATGCGCCACGTTAGCTCACCGCTTGCAACGCGTCTTCTGTTACTGCCGTTAGATACTACGGGGTTGTGCTGGCGTCGTAGCACTTGGTTCCACCCAAGCAAACCCGAGGAGAGGAGAAATGACTGCAAGCCGATGCTTCTCTGTCGGCTGTTGCCTTTCGCACGGAGGGTGAGTGTCCGACAGTCTGCTCGTTGGCATGATTCAGGCTGAGTATCTCCTCGGATAGGATACAGCTGATACACTCGCCCCAGAGCAATGAGTTAGCACTCCACGCCACCGTAGGAGCATGCGCCTCAACCAAGGCACACAGGCCTCAAACAGGGACCAAACATGGCAAACTAATACACTGCGAGCAGTGCGCTCGCGCTCTTCCAGCGTCAAGAGGTTTGTTTAGCATGTTTTAGCAACTTCAGGAATCGAGCGTAGAAACTTCGGGGTCGGACCCCAATAGGGGATGGTGGCGATTGGAGATGGCAGCAACGCTGAGAGGGGCAAGCCAATTCAATTTGTTACTGTGACTGGCAATGCTTCAGGAACTCAAACAGAGACCCAGGGCCTCATCCATCTCAACACGAAATCCTCAAACACGGCTCATCTCGCGTGACGCGCTGCGGGTCGAGCACCATCTGCTGCAGGCAAAGCGTTGTGAAAAATTGCGCGGCAGAAACAACAATTGCAGACGATGAGAGGGCGGCCATGTCTACTCATATGGTTCGCTCGCTCAGTGCAAGTAGCCCCCCCCCCCCCCCCCCCCACCACCACCACCAATGGGGAAGATATGAAGTGTTTTCTTCGTTGCTGGGGAGAGAGAGCAGAGCGCCTAACTGGTAACTACAGTATCGCCATCGGCCAGGTAGAACACGCAGCTTCTTGAATACCTAACCTGGCATGCAAGGTTCCGGCGCAATGGAGCGCGATGGGTGCTTTGCAGCTTCAACTTCAACTTTGAAGATCTGCGATCTCAGCTCACCATGAGCACAGCCTCATGGCAGCCTCAATGCCTCCGAATCCGAGTCGAAAGTACAGTATGCAGGGTAAACGCTTTTTTTTTAGGGGCTCATGGTTTTTGAGATCCGTAGCTCTTGCTGTAAAACAGCGTCATGACGATTGACTATGATACTATCAAAGAAATGGAAAACTATTCATGCCGCGCACTACGTCTGCGTCTTACAGGCGCGTTTACTTGTCCGGGAAGTCAGCCTTGTCAGATCCTAGCGGCGACCGCGGGTCGTTCGGCGGAGACACGATCCGGAACGCGTTCTCGACGTCGGCCAGCATCGCCATCTTCGTCTTGCGCACGAGTCGGCTGTACCACCACAGCGACGCAATGCTCAGCGCACACAGCACGATGTTGATCCAGAACACTGGGGTCAGCGTCGGAATGGCGGCAGGCAGCAGCGGCAGCACAATGCGAGACACCGAGGCAGCAGAGCCCAGCAGACCCATGAGCGTGCCCTGTGGTCGGCCGCCAAGCAGCTTGGAGAAGGCGGCCAGCACCACCGCGGTCGTGATAGGGCAGCCCACACTCCAGACGAGAAACTCGGCGAACGCGAGCTGCGGGAACGACAGCGCGCTCGGCGCCACAACCAGCAGCACATTGCCCGCCAGCAACATGACGAATCCGAGCTGCACCCAGGTGACATCCCTCAGACTGTGTCGAAAGTACTCGATCGAGAAGTAGGACAGTAGCCCAAGCAGTCCCAAGTAAAACTGGAAGTTGGACGCGTCCACCACGGCGCTGACGCTCTCTGGGTCGCTGCCGGTGGCCTCAATAAACAGCGGGATATTGACCGTCTCAAAGACCGACAAGATGCCGCGCGCGTTGAAGTTGAGGAAGATAAACACGGCAGCGCCGATGTTCACGATCCGCTCGGGCATCGTCGTCGGGTTACTCAGCGTGTTGTTGACACCCGCCGATCTTGGAGACTCGATCGGTCCGTCCTGCACGCCTACCGACTCGTCGTAGACGGTCAACATGCCGATGATCGTCAACAAGTTCAACACCACGAGGATCATGCCGGGCGACGTGAACTTGTTGAAGTGGACACCCAGCAAGTACGAGTCCGTGTTGGCCACCAGACTGCCCAGACCAGGCGTCAACGCATAGCCGAAGAACACGACGGTCGCCAGCATCGTCAGGTACGTGAGTCGCTGGTTGATGGTCGTGATCGACGCTACGTCCGCGCGGCACACGCTGCGGTTGCCGGCCCCGAAGCCGACGATGAATCGACTTGCAGCCAGCGCCGTCAAGCTGCCGGTCACGTGCTGGTCGGCGAAGACGTAGATGAGGTTGCCCACAAGGCAGATACCCGACGACCACAAGTAGACCGAGCGGAACGAGTAGTGATCGCACATCCAGCCGAAGACCGTGGACGAGATGAGTCGCCCCACCGAGAAGAGCGACGTGAGCATGCCCATGAAGGCCAGGTCTCCGCCCAACGACTTGGTGTAGAGGAAGAGCGTGGCCAGCACGACGCCGCGCGAGGACTCGGCCGCGAACTCGACGAAGTTGATCATGGCCATGTTGATGTACCATTGCGTCAGGCGGCGGCGCGGACTCGCCTCGAAGTTCTGGGGCTTCGGCAGCTCGGCCGTGCCGTATGTGGCGCCGGCGTTGACGGACAGCGCGGTCATCGTCGGTGGGTTTGCTTCGGTCCGGGGAGAAATGCGGAATGAGAGCTCGTGGTGGATCGGCGGAGGCGGGCGGGGCGGGGCGACGTCCACAGGCGACAGCTCAGCGGCTGAGCTGAGTCAGCCGGCCTCAGTCAGTTGAAGGACCTCGTTGCCTGCGTGCGTGGCGGCAGTTTGCAGGACACGCTTGCAGTATCATTTCGTCGCACAAAAAGGACGCGGTCACGGCGAAAGCTTACCTTTGCTGTGCTGAGACCGAGACCTGCTGTCGTGTCGAGGGCAATTGTCGCGCTCGTACATTGGTGTTGTCCCTGTAGCCTACAGTGTAGGGGCCAACCATCGGTGGAACGGAGACTGTGGCTTCGGAGACCGAGCTGCCCGCATACGATCTGGTGGGGTGGCAAGGTGTAGTAATAGCTCGCGTGTGGTGGCCATGTTGCTCGAGTCGAATCTTCGGGTTCCAGCTGGGCGCCGACGCGGCGCGCGTGGGCGTTTCGATGTTGCACCAGATGACCGAGCAAAAGCGAAGCCACGAGGGACGAGGGCGTCCCGAGCAAGGCAACCCCGCCTCCGATCGTTCGTGTTGGCTGCAGCCGCGGCTGCACTCACTGCACTCTCTCCGCGATGGCGGCACCTCCGCCAAGCTCAGCCGGACGGAGGTCTCCTTCAACGACCACGGGGCCCGCGCACGCTAACGGCAGGCGGTCATTGGCAAGTTGCCAACGACGTCCGGTGCACAGATGGTTGAGCGTGAGTTATAGGAATTTTGCCGTCGAAAAAGTATCTTGCTTGTTCCGGCCTTGCCCCTCCCCATCCATCGCCAATGTTCCGGCCTACGTCAGATGCTGAAGTCTCACTGAGCTTTGTTGATTTGGTCGAACTTGGATGCCTCCGAGGCCTCCTCGAGTCTCTGCCAGGACGGCTGCGTTGGTCTCCGCGGCATCACCGCTGGCGCGTCTGTTGTGCCAGCAATTCTCTCTCGTTTGATGACCTGAGGTGGCGATACAGTATCTTGCCAGCACGACGTCAGCGAGAGCTCCAACGCAAGCATTCACTTAGCTTAGCATGAAGGAAACGTGTATTTATCATGCATTACTCCAGCTTATGCTGCCGGCTAGCGGGGCGTGCCTTCACTGGACCCCTCAGAGCCTGTCTTTCGCGACGACGACGCTGGGCGGGTAAGCCTTTTCGGTGTCGGCCAGCAAGTCCATCCTCGTTTTGCGCACGAGTCCATTGAACCACCACAGCATCAACAAGCTGAGTACGCTCAGCGAAATGTTGATCCAGAATACCGGTGCCAGCGTCGAGATGGCGGCGGGGATGAGAGGCAAGATGATGCGGGAGACGGAGGCGGCCGAGCCGAACAAACCCATGAGCGTGCCTTGCGGGCGTCCTCCGAGCAACTTCGAGAAGGCCGCCACGCCCACCGCAGTCGTGATCGGGCACCCCACACTCCACACCAGCATCTCAGCTACCGCAAGCAGCGCAACCGACAGGTCTGCGGCGGGCACCACGGCCAACACTGCATTGCCAGCAAGCAGCGACAGGAATCCGAGCTGCACCCAGCTGACGTCCGACATGCTTTTGCTGAAGTACTCAATCGAGAAGTACGAGACCAGACCAAGCAGGCCCAAGTAGAACTGGAAGTTTGAGGCCTCCACGACAGCACTCACCGTACTCGGGTCTTTTCCCGTGGCCTCTAGGAAGAGCGGGATGTTCACTGTCTCGAAGACCGACAGCATTCCCCTCGCGTTAAAGTTCAGGAAGATGTACACTGAAGCACCGATTTTAACGATCCGATCCGGCAAGCTGATGGCTTCGGTCCGCGCGTTGCTTGCCTGTGTCGTCGGAGCAGACTCTTGAGGACCGTCGTGAACTTGGACTGAAACATCGTACGCGACGAGCATGCCAACAATGGACAATACGTTGAGGACGACCAAGATGACGCCGGGGGCTGTGAACTGGTTCATGTGGATGCCAAGCACAAACTTGTCGCTGTTGGCCACGAGACTGCCGAGTCCCGGTGTGAGTGCATACGCGAGAAACTCGACCGTCGACAGAACTGTCATGTATGGTAAACGCTGGCTCACCGTCGTCATTGCGGCGACATCCGCACGGCAGACACTGCGGTTGCCCGCGCCGAAGCCGACAATGAACCGACTAGCGGCCAGCACCGTCAAGCTGCCGGTCACGTGCTGATCAGCAACGAGATAAATGACGTTGCCCAGGAGGCAGATGCTCGACGACCACAAGTAGACCGACCGGAACGAGTAGTGGTCGCACATCCAGCCGAATAACATTGACGAGATGAGTCGCCCCACCGAGAAGAGCGACGTGAGCAGACCCATGAAGGCCAGGTCGCCGCCCAGCGACTTGTTGTAGAGGAAGAGCGTGGCCAGCACGACACCGCGTGACGCTTCAGCTGCGAACTCGACAAAGTTGATCATGGCCATCTTCGCATACCATCGAGAGACACGGGGGTTCTTCTGCACGGGGTGGCTTTCGATTGAGCCGTACGATACGCTGGGGCCGCCGTCATCTTGCAGCGGCACCGTTGAGTATTGGGTCATTTGAGGCTTGCCACTGAACGGGCAAATTGTAGAGTGAGAGTGCACGGCAATTGTACTTCGAAACCACCCACAACGGAATCTGAATCTCGCGACCCTCCACAACACCAGCAGCTCCAGCAGGAATCTCAGGAAAACTACTTCTCATTTACAATCGAGTTACTATATCGTGCAGGGCTTAGTTGTTTTCAAAATCCACCTTGTCTGACCCCAGCGGGGACCGCAAGTCGTTCGGCGGTGATACGATCCGGTACGCATTCTCGACATCAGCTAGCAACGCCAGCTTCGTTCTGTACACAACGCGACTGTACCAGAACAGCAGTCCGATGCTGAGCGCGCACAGCGCGATGTTGATCATGAACACCGGAGTCAGCGTCGGAATAGCAGCAGGCAACAGCGGCAGGATAATACGTGATACTGAGCCAGCCGAGCCGAGAAGACCCATGAGGGTGCCCTGCGGTCGTCCGCCAAGGAGCTTCGAGAAGGCAGCCACCACTACCGCAGTCGTGATCGGGCAGCCGATACTCCACACCAGCAGCTCCGCAAACGCGAGACGACCAAACGTCAACGAAGCGGGCAACACCGCCAGCAGAACATTGCCCGACAGCAGGAACATGAATCCGAGCTGCACCCAGTTGACATCCGTCATACTCTTGCGGAAGTACTCAATGGAGAAGTACGATACGAGACCCAGCAAACCGAGGTAAAACTGGAAGTTGGAGGCGTCCACAACCGCAACGACGCTGTCGGGGTCGCTGCCTGTCACCTGAAGGAACAGCGGAATGTTCACAGTCTCGAACACGGACAGGATGCCACGCGCGGTGAAGTTGAGGAAGATAAACACCATAGCGCCAATGTTCACAATACGCTCGGGCATGGAGGTCAAGTCCGACAGCGTGTTCTTCGTGGCTGCCGAGTTTGGAGACTCGAGCGGGCCGTCGTGGATACCGATGGACGGATCATAGGTAGTCAGCATGGCGAAGATCGTCAGCAGGTTGAAGATCACGAGGATCATGCCGGGCGACGTGAACTTGTTAAAGTGGACACCGCAGAAGAACACGTCCACATCAGCCACGAGGCTGCCGAGACCCGGCGTCAACGCGTAGCCGAGGAAGACAACCGTGGCCAGAATCGTGAGGTAGCGCAAGCGCTGGTTGATGGTAGTCATGGCCGCAACATTGGCACGACAAACGCTGCGGTTGCCGGCTCCGAAGCCGACAATGAACCGACTAGCGGCCAGCACCGTCAAGCTGCCGGTCACGTGCTGATCAGCAACGAGATAAATGACGTTGCCCAGGAGGCAGATGCTCGACGACCACAAGTAGACCGACCGGAACGAGTAGTGGTCGCACATCCAGCCGAAGACCGTGGACGAGATGAGTCGCCCCACCGAGAAGAGCGACGTGAGCAGACCCATGAAGGCCAAGTCTCCGCCCAGCGACTTGTTGTAGAGGAAGAGCGTGGCCAGCACGACGCCGCGCGAGGACTCGGCTGAAAACTCGACGAAGTTGACGAGCGCCATATTGATGTACCATTGCGTGAGGCGGCGGCGGGGGCTCGGCGTGAAGTCCTTGGGCGGTGCATCGGTCGCCACTGCGCCGTAGGACGCACTGGCGCCGGAGTTGAGACTAGGATGCTGGACCATCGCGGGCACGAGGAAAAAGAGGGACTTGTGCGCTGCGAGGAAGATGCTGGAGTGATGAAAAACTCTGTGGTGGCAAGTGAGCTATGGTCCTGGTCCTGCCGCTGACGTCGGCTCCGTGTGCACTCGACAAGCATTCTGGGACGCGCGTGTCTATTGCGAATCTTGCTGGAGTGTTCTGGACCATACATGCATAGCCGGGCGCGGAAAGTGGCTTGGTTTCAGTATGGGGCGAGATCCCCGAGATTCAGCATTTTCGTCAGCGCAGCAGATGTGAACCAAGCGGCAAAACATCCAAAGGCTTTGGCTTCGAGTTTCCGCTCGACTTTCGCTTGGGCGAGTGGATTCTGGCGCGGATAACACAGGAAAACTCGGCACTTTCTGCTATCATTTGGGCGTGCGTGCGGGCTCCACCATCATGGGACATGGCAATGCTTGACGCGTGCAGAGGCCGAGCAGCAAGGTTGCTGCTCAGGTTGCAGTGCCACTTGCACTCCGAGTTGCAGGACTTGTGGCGTTCCGCAGCAACTGAGTAAACTCGATGGTAAGAATGGATACTGTAGATACCGTGTTGATTGGTCCAGGCAGATGCTAAACGTCGGAGAGTCAAGCATGACACTGCGCATACGTCAGCCCGATGGGTGGGGAAGCAATGGCTGCCTGCCTACAGTATCGCCGAAAGGTGCAGCAACTTCGGTGATGAATTTCCTTTTGCGTAGCTATAGGTATGCTGGGGGACTCTGGGACGCATGGAAACAGAGAGAAATCGATGGAAAGTGTCGCCTGTCCACCATCCGGAGCTAATGCGGTGCTCGCATCTCGTGACTTGCATTTGAAATTGAAAATGTAGCCGCGAAGGACGGCTCACCTACAAGCTGCAGCGCGGGCTCGATGATCGTACGGAGCTATTGCAATGTGAGCCACTCCTCACATACCTCACCGGTACACTTGCAGCTCGCCGGCTCATAATTCATGTACACCACATCAATATGCGTACGAATTGTGTACCGAAACACCTCTTCAAAGTACGATCGAACCGAGCCATCTCTCCGACCGAAAGACCCGAGCACCATGGCGCTGGAGTTGGCCAAGACCGCCGAGGTGCGTCGCTCTGCCTGCCTGCCTCGATGCCGCTACCCGTCTGAACCCTTCTCTAACGACACCTCCTCTTTCTTTAGAACAAGATCTTCGACTTTTTTGAGCGCGAGGATGCACTCGCGCGCCTCGGCCGGCTGCACAGCCACACGCTGAGCGTCGCGGGGGACAAGCTCAAGGCCGCGAAACCTCAGGAGGTCACGCACAATGTGCTGGATCTGGCGGTGCAGAAGGTGGTGGAGAAGCTGTCCTGGAAGCTCATGACTGAGGCCCACGCCACCCCCACGAGTGTGGGGGTCCCGGCGCTGCTGGACCTGTGCATCGCCGGCGTGACCAGCAATTTCCTGATCAACAGCACGCCCTACAAGGTGCTGGAGGACCTGATGGAGGGACAGACCATCAGCACCTGCGAGATGGTGTGGGAGCTGCTGGAGTCCCGCAAGGACAAGCTCACGACGGTGGGTGATCTACTCGATCCCCCTTCTTCCTAGTCTTCGTGGCTGACTATAGTGAGTGCTTGTATCTTGACATTGCTATAGCCGGATTTCATTGCGGAGAAGGGCCGCACGACCAAGGCATCGCTGTGCTTGTTGAGAATGTGCAACGCCCTGCTGCGCCGCTTGTCCAAGACGCACAACAGCGTTTTCTGCGGCAAGATCCTGGTCTTCTTGTCGTTCACGTTCGCCCTATCCGAGCGCTCGGCGGTTAATCTGACGGGCAAGGCGAACGTGACCAACGTGACTGTGTTCGAGGACCAAGACGCGTTCGACTTGGCTGAAGCCACCGACGCCGCGAAGGCTTCGGAGATTGTGCCTAGTCTTGAGGTGAGTACAGTGTGTGCCCCTGTGAGTTAAGTAGTTGTTCTCACGTTGAGACGTGTTATCTTTTCTTTTGTTTAATTGGGCAGATTGATAATGACCCTAGTGCGGATGTCGGGCCGATCGACTACAACCTGTATCGCACATTTTGGAGCCTGCAAAGCTTCTTCCGTGACCATCAAATGGCCACGCAGTCGGCGGAGAATTGGGAAAAGTTTGTATGTTTTGTTCGTTGGTGCGTTTGTATTTATCGACGTGAGCCTTCAACTAATAGTGTGATGTGCTGTACGCAGTTCACCGAGCTGAATGTTGTACTCGCCGCTTTTGAGGGCAATGCATTCTCCCCGGATGACCTGGAGCGCTCTCGAGACTTGAGTGCTGGTGGTCCCGTCCATTCCGCGGATGTGACCATGCACGAGGATTCTAGCTCGAACCCTGCGGAGCAAGGCTCCCAGGAACACTTTTTCCAGCCGAAGTACCTGACCAACAGCCGCCTTTTTAGACTGCAGCTTCGCGATCCGATTCTGCGAGAATGCATGCTGACGCAGTTCCTCATCCTTTTCAACGACCTGACGAGGGCCAAACCTCCAGCAGGAAGCACGACCCCGAAAGCCAAGTTTGCAGACCTGACTGAGCGCGTTGTTGCACTGCTCAAGCAAACGCCGTCCGACGGCGAAGGATTCAGTGAGATGGTTTCGTACGTTCTCGAACGCGAGCGCAATTGGGTCAAGTGGAAGCAGGAAAAGTGTCCGGAATACGAGAAGTATCCGTCTGCAGCGGACAAGGAGGGGTCTGCTCCTAAACCCGTGGTGAAGCGAGCTCGTCGGCAGCTAACCTCGCCCCTGTTGGAGCAGATTCTGTCAGAGAGCTCCAAGCCGTCACAGATTCTGGAGAAGATCAAGGGCAAAGAAAGAGGTAACCCTGGAGCATTTCACAGCTTGAACGTGCCTCTCACCCACGTAACTAACATTGCTGTATTTGACACATGATGTTTCAATAGCCTCAGAGGTCCCTTTGTCGGCGTACACGGAGCGCTTCAAGGAAGCTTGGGACCCCGAGAACGGAATCGAAGAGGAGTACTGGCCGGACAAGGATGAGATGGTTTGCTGGCGAACTATGCGCGCCGCAATGAAAGCGAGCGTGGATCACCTGGACTCGGCGGTCGACGGTACTGGGGCGCTAGTTAAGGCTGTTCTTGGCATTAAAACCACCGACGCAAGCAAGGGGGACACGATGGATGCTGCAGATTTAACGCCCCGACAATCCTCGTCCAGTGGAGATGCTGAAGATGTCAAGAAAGAGCAGGAGCCTGGTCGGGAGGCGACCAAGGATTCGTCTGGTATCAAGCGCAAGCGCAGCGACTCACGCGGTGACGCAAAAGTGCGTTGATAGGGTCGGAGCTACAGATTCTTGAAATATTGAATGTACTTCCATTTTCATGAGGCGACATTTATAAAAAAATATCGTTCATGGGGAATTTTTGAGCGCCCTATTAATGGTGTTCGAGCTGGTCCATGAAGAAGCATGGATGAAGAAGACAGCGACGACGACTTCGATTCAGAGCAGTTCTTGCTGGCGGAGCAAGTGCGCAAGTATTACTATCGGGGCTTCTATCCTGTTGGAATCATTGTGATTTGGTGAGAGGACTCTCGAATTGGGGGCGACTTTGGTGAGCTGACCTCGTACTTGTCATGTCCAGGACGCTCCTACGCGCTAATTGCTACGATTTGAGCGGATGTGATCGTCTGGGCAACCCGCCCATTGTGTACGCTAGTAAAGTGCGATCACGTGGTTGCTAACACGCTCTGTGCGTACAGACTGTATTCGCGTCAATAACACGCTATGTGAATAATGCTGTTTCCCCCAGTGTGGCAATGTTGTTTTGCTAAGAATGCTGCTGCACTACAAAGCAGATATCAACGCAGTCTCAAAGGTGAGCATCTCGCTCGCATTGCGTAGATAATACGTCTAAGCACTTCAATCAACGTAGTTCTTATCGCTTTTGTGCTTAGCTACGTGAAACAGCACTCATCGTGGGGTGCCGCAACAAGCGGATGCGGACGATCAAACTACTCCTCAAACGAGGTGCGCTGACAGATCTTGTAGATCGAACAGGGTATTCAGCACTACGGTGGGCAGTGATTCATGAACGCATCGATATGGTGAAGCTTTTGCTGCGCTACAACGCTTCTGTCACCAAGGTACGTCGCGCAACTTCTAGCAGTCACAAACAAGCGTATTCAACTAACCAACAGCGTTAGGATTGCTACACCGCTGGATCTGCGTTCGATATTGCAAAAGAAGGCACATCTGAGCGCCATGCGATTATCCTAGAAGAGCTCGAGAGAAAACTAGGTCATTCATTGTATGCCTTGAGCACGGATTTCTACAACGGTCCGCTAACAACTGTGCAATGATGCAAAACTGCAGTCACTGAGCGTGAGGCTCTGGTGATTGAAATCGCCAAGCAAAAGGGTGAAGACGCAATTGCAGAAATTGAGGAATACCGGAGAGCTCGCCAAGCCCAGGAAGAACCAGCTTTAGCAGAGGCCAAGACATCCAATCCAATAGAGCAACTCACACCGAAGGCATCGAAAAGGTCTAAACAGTCTCGACGACGAATCCTCGCGGACGAATCGGTTGGGACACGGTTGCCAACCCCTCCTCTCGAACAGGTTGCGTGGAAATCCCTGGAAAGCAGCAGTGACAGCAGCAGCGACTGGATGAAGACCGCGACGGGGAAGTGGCAGACTCGCCAGCACCTGCAGCAGACAGGAGCCCCCGTCGTCTCCACCACTGCGACAACTATGGTTGAGGCATTCGCACCTGACCAGGTAACAGTCCGCAAACTTCTCACGAGCGAGGGCAAGTGGCAAGCCTTCATGCGCCAGCAAATGCCACATGCTGGAGCCCTGACGATCGAGGATCTGGACTTCAACCTGGGTTGAAAGGGCTGCGGTGGTCCAACTGGGTTGCTCATTCCCACTTCCGCCTCTTCATTGAAAGCACACCAGCTCCAGCTCCACGACACATGGACTACAACAGCAAGGACGGTGGCCCTCGCGTCATTCGCCTTCCACCTTACAAGTACGTGCATGTCCTGGACACCAACTCGAATGTGTCGCGCGTGCTGGCGGGCCCGCTCACCTACACGCGGCAGGAGCACGAGCACGTGATGACGCCGCCTCAGAACATGATTGTACTGCCGGCGCAGCACTACGTCGAGGTGCGCAACCCGGTGGTTTGCTCCGAGGACGGCAAGGTCGTGCGCGACGCCTTCGACCAGGCCAAGCTCAAGCACGGCGAGATCGAGTTCCGCATCTTCGACAAGTACCCGGAGCCGTTCCCGTTGTACCCAGGCGAAGAGCAGGTCGGCGAGATTCGACAGCTTCGCGTAGTGGCCGTGGATACCGCACTTCGCATCCGCGCAACGCGCAAGATTGACAAGTATGTGGCCGGCGACGAGTGGCTCTTTGTCGGGCCTGCGACGTACTACCCGCGCGTGGAGGAGGAGATCGTGGATGTCGTTCATGCCATTGTCGTGAAGAAGAACCAGGCCATCAAGTTCCGCTCTGAGAAGAAGTGCACGGACTCGCAGGGCATCGAGCGCGACGCTGGGGAGGAGTGGCTTGTCCGCTCGCCGGGCGCGTATCTCCCGCAGATCGACGAGGTGCATGTTGAGACGCTCCAAGCGCACATCTTGACGCTGGACACTGCGCTGCATTTGCGCGCGTTGCGCACCTTCAAAGATGTATACGGCGTCTCACGTCGCGCCGGTGAAGAATGGCTGATCACGACGGAGACGACGGAGACGCATGTGCAAGACGTGCACGAGGAGATACTTGGGTCCGTTCATGTCACGATTCTCACCAACCGCCAGTACTGCATCGTGGTGGACCCCGTCGTGAACGGAGTGCAGCGTCGTGGTACCCGTGAGCTGCGCAAGGGCGAGGCTAGCTTTTTCTTGCAGCCTGGTGAGCAGCTAGAGAATGGCCGCGTGGAGGACATCTGTATATTGGCGGATGATGAAGCCGTTTTGCTCCAAGCAGTCGAGTCTTTCGTTGAGTTACCCGAGCAAGACGGTGGTGAGCCTGAGGGTGAAGATGGTGGCAACGTTCTCGCCAAGAAGACCTCGAGTGGCGTTCGGCGTGAAGCTGGCGAGCGATGGATGGTGCACGGCCCGCGTGAGTACATCCCACCCATCCAGGTGAAAGTGCTCGAGACCCGTAGGGCAATCCCACTCGACGTGAACGAAGGCGTGTACGTGCGCGAACGCAAAACAGGCCACGTTCGTGCTGTCAAGGGCGAGACGTACATGTTACAGCCAACCGAGGAGCTCTGGGCGAAACAGTTGCCGCCGGCAGTGGAGGAACTCTTGTCGTCCCAGGCATGCGGATCGGCCTACGTGACGGATCCTACGCAATCGAACAAGGTAGCGGCGAGCCTAGGCCGCACCTGGCACCCCTCGAAGAGCGCATCACAACAACGTGACCCCACGCGCGTAGTGACTTTCGAGGTACCGCACAACGCTGGCATCCAAGTGTACGATTACAAGACCACCTCGTCGCGTATTTTGTTCGGCCCGACGCTCGTGATGCTCGAGCCGGACGAACAGTTCACCGTCTTGCGTCTATCTGGCGGCGTACCGAAAGAGCCCAACGTGATCCGTACGCTGTGCCTGCAGCTCGGCCCGGACTTCATGCGCGACCAGATCATCGTCGAGACGTCGGACCATGCTCGACTGTCACTCACCATTGCGTACAATTGGCGCTTCCGCGTCGACTCGACCAAGCCCACGGATGCTGCCAAGATCTTTAATGTCAAGGACTTTACTGGCGACGCCTGCAAAACGCTGGCGTCGCGTATCCGCGGAGCTGTCGCGGTGCAAGACTTCGACTACTTCCACAAACACAGCGCGCAGATCATCCGGACGTCCATCTTTGGGCTGGACGAGAACAAGAAGCTGCGCGACGAGCTGGTGTTCCCCGCTAACAACCTCTGCATCACAAATGTGGACATCCAGTCGGCCGAACCGGTGGACCAGCTCACGCGCGAAAGCCTGCAGAAGTCTGTGCAACTGGCGATTGAGATCACGACCAAGTCGCAGGAGGCGCGTGCTAAGGCCATCGCGATGAAGGAGGAGGAGGCGGCAAAGGGAGAGCTGCTGACGCAGCAGCTCGAGAACCAGTCGAGCGCGGAGCAAGCGCGCAAGAACTTGGTGCAGCTGACAGCTGAGTGCAAAGCCGTCGAAGAAGAGGCCGCCGCCGTGAGCCGAGCACGTGCCCAAGCCCAAGCCGCGGAGATTGAGGGCCAGGCAGCCGTGCGGCAGGCGGAGCTGCGAGCCAAGGCCGAGCGCATCGAGCACGAGGCCCACGTGGCGCGCATCAAGGAAGATCAGACGCTGAGCGTGGCCCACGCCGAGCGCCTGGCCGAGGTGGAGGTGCACAAGAAGCGCGAGCTGATGTCGATCGAGGCTGAGAAGTTCCAGCAAATGGTGAGCAGCGTGGGGCAGGAGACGCTGGTGGCGCTGGCACGCGCGGGCCCTGACGGCCAGGTGAAGATGCTCGAGGCGCTGGGGCTCAGCGGCTACCTCATCACCGACGGCAAGAGCCCCGTGAACCTGCTGGGCACGGCTGAGGGCATTATTCGTGGCATCTCGAAGGCGGAGCAGTGACCAGTGACCGCCACTCGATTCGAAATGGCTGCAAAGCGTGCCACGTACTTGAGGTGATGGGCCGTGAGCCAGTTCGGGCCCGATCTTATGCGACACGCCAATCTGAAAGGTTTCAAAACTGGAACTTTCAGTTTTGCGCGCCAATTGCCAGCGGAGTGGCTGGTGCACTGCAGCCTGGTTCGCCTCCACCGACAATAGCTTCGCATGCTTTGCTTCACACATGTATATGTTGAAGAGTTCTATAAGAGAGAACTGCCCGTTTCCTAATAAGCTTGAGCTGTATTTCTTAGTTGCAATGGCGTTTCTCGATGACTTCCGTTGGCGCCACCGATGGTGTCGCCCATTGCAACTTACAGTGCAATCGCTGGTGTGTAAGCAAATCTTTGGCAGCTGTTGTTCGGATAGCGTCTTCGAGCGCCATCGCAGCGCACCGCAGCGTGCTGCTGCAGGCAGCACGTTACTGAGTCAGCCTCGGTGGCGCACAAGCCAGCGAAACGCCCAATAAGTACTACAAAAACGATATCTTGAGTAGGGCGAAGGCATGATTTACAGGTACCGGTGGCGTTAGACAGCCTTCCTGCCTGGTCGAGAGCAGAGTGCTCGTTACGAACGCCATGGCAGTGTTGCTGCAAGTCTGGCACCAGTCTGACGTTGCGAACGAAAATCGCCAACATTCGCTCCGCATATGCTGTCTGAGTATGTTAAACGGCGCGTCGCTCGCGGGGAAGCTGTGCACGCATTTGCCTGGCGTATCTGGCGGTCAGTATGCGCCTCGAGAACATCCCGCTGATCACCAGATGGGCGTTCTCTTTGTGTAAGCATTGTGTACAGTGCCCCTCTCCCCGGTTAGCCAATCCGCGGGCGCCATTTTATAGGCGGCCAGGCAGTCGCGCCATTAATTGGCATCTCACGTCGATCAGGTCGGCATCGAGGGAAGCGCTTCGCGTCGGCCCCCTCCGCTGTGTCTGCGCGCCTCCGCTCTCGCCGTTGGCCGGCTGGTTCTCAAGCGTCTGCGTCCGTGCACCCTTCGCTGCAAGCGCGGCGCTCGGACTCGGCGTAGAGCCTTCATAGTGTCCCCGACAAAAGGCTGCTCGTGCTCGTCCCAGCGTCTTGCGTTCTCCAGTGCGTTCCTGCCGCTGCAGCGCGCCAGTCTCAAGCCACACAAGGATCGTAGTGTATCGCGCGCGTCTCGTCGCGCGGACTTCCTGCTAGAATGAGTGACAACTGGCGGCTGGACGTCAAATTCCAAGGCCACTCGATCGACCTGGTGGGGCGCTTGCCGGCCGAGAAGCGCTCGCTGCTGCGGGACTTTCCGCGTCGCCTGGCAGTGAGCACCAAGGCCAAACTGTCCGCCATCCCGCAGAAGGGCTTCTTCTGTAAGTTCTTTGCCAAGAACTGCGAGGAGATGAAGGTTTACATGAAGAAGCACGAGTGCGCGCTGTGTGTGCAGTTCGTGGCTTCCACATACACGTTCACGCTTTATCTGCTGGTGCCGGTGGTGCTGAAAGGTCTCAAGTGTCTGCACCGACTACGGAAGAGCGGTAAGTGCTGTGATTCAAGTGTTATGCGCTGGATTGCTGATGGTGGATCGTGTTGCTGATACTTTTACTTTGTGGTATGCGATGCAGGAGCGAGTCCGGATTCTATTAAGTCGCTGTGCACGGATCGAGATGGCGTGGTGATTGGCTTTATTGTGTCGGAAGTGAACGTGGAGATGGAGGAGAAGATGCATGAGCGGATGAAAGTGATGGAGGAGCTGGAGACAACTGCGAAGGCTATTTCGCACACGTTCGGCGACCCGATGCTCGAGTTTGACTTGCTGATTGACCAGTTGGATACGAAACCCTCAGCGATTCAGGTGCGTTGAGCTTGCATGTGACTTTTGGTTGTGTACTGTAGCGATGAGCTGCGCGTTGAATGCAAGACGATTGCGATAACGTGTTGGGGTGAGTGATCAATGCGGCTGACCTCATGTCCGTTTTATTTGCGTAAACAGGTTTGCTCCAAGTTCATTGTTCGTCATCACCACTTGCACAGTGCGATCTGCCAGAAATTGGCCCAGGCGATGGAGGCGATGCAGTCCTCCAAAGCAAAAGCGAGCGTTGTGTACGTTGTGCACGATGTCGTCAAGTCGGTGAGAGCGAATTATCCCCAGAAGGAGCGGAATGCGAAGATGCGCGAGTCGGGATTGGTGCTCTCACTCGAGAAAATTCTGTTTCAGCTTGTGCAAAATCTCGATGGCGATGCGAAGCACAACGTACGTATTCTACTTTTCTCTTCTTGTATCCTGTGCTGCTAGCATGAGCGAGACTGTTGACACGTTTGATTTTTTGCTGTGTGTAGCCAAATGTTCGGGCTGTATTTGAGTTCTGGACGAAGTGGGGACTGCAGTATTCAGTTCCCGTGGAAAACGAGTCAAACTCGCGTCATGACCCTATGCTGAAGATTGATGAGACTTTCGAGATCCTGGAGCGAGAGGTGTCGTTGGCATCGGATGCTTCTTCGTCGCCGATAAAGCCCACGGCTCCACCTGAGGTGGTAGCGTTTATGAAGAAGCACAGCATTCAACCGGGACCGTGGGAGGTTTATCTCGGACGTGCCTTGCCCCAAGAAATCGAGGAGCTTGACGCCGCGCTTGATCTGAACACGAAGTATTTCGGTTTCAACAACTGGCATCCGTCCGAGAAAGGAGGTAGAAGAGGTGGCGAGCTGTTCCTGCACCAGTATACCAAGGCAATAATGCCGTGGCTGCTGCATGCATCCACGTCGTCGCCGAGTAAGAACTCCGGAAAGCGCAAGCGCGTGAAGGACTCGCTGACCCTGCTGCGGGATGCGTTCTTGTGCACGTGGGACCTCGATCCTACTGCAGCGCGGGCGGTATCTGACGTCGATCGCTCATTATTAGACGACATGTGGAAGAAAATGGAATATGTCAAGTGCCAGAATCCCTCAGCATTTGTCTTCGGCAAGGTCAGGCGAGTGAAGACGATTCAATTTGCCAATAGTCCTGCGACCGACGCATTGCTGAAGAAAATTGAAGACGAATCCAAGGTGAAATCGAGTGAGCTGGTCGCAGAACTGACCAAGGTATTCAAGCTTGATACGATGGCTCGCGAATCCGTCGCGAAAGTGAAGTCGAAATCCGATCTGTGCTATATTGCGAAAGAGCTCTGCAATCGATGTCGGCATCACATGGTGGCGAACCCGTCAGTGCACATGGTCAAGCTTTGCCAAAAGGTTCTTGCAACTAAAAACCCGATGAAGGCATACTCGTCCGCAATGAAAAGCATGATCTCTCGGCAGATGAAAATGTCGGCGATGTTCGACAAGGAGGCAAAGTACGTTCACAAATCAATTTGCGACGAAATGACTGATGGCCTTACGGCTAACCTTTGTGCGCCTTGCTTTTTTGTTTTTAGGAAAAAGCTAAAGTTGGAGAGCATCAGTGCTTCTTCTTCTCCTGTCACTGAAAGCGAAGCCTCTAGCTCTCCTCACTCCGAGCTTACAGATGCCGAGCTGGCCGCAGTGAAGCGGCGTATTCCGAAGCCCCCGAAGCTGCTGTTCAAAAAGGTTGACCTGAAAACGATCACATACCAGGAGACGAATGATAATGGTACAGTGGGGGTCGCGGTTTCCGGCATCCCCAACGCGGGGAGGGGACTCTTTAACCTCTCGGCACATCCGTGGCCAGCATTTTCAGTTGTCTGCATCTTCGGCGTTCGCCGGATTACGAAGGAAATGCACCATGACGGACTCAACAAGGTAGCCCGGTGCGGTGAGCTGGGCGAGACCTTCGTTGTAGTCAATGGCACTGTGCGTGACGTGGACAAGTTCCAGACTCAGTACGGCCACCGTTTGATGCCTTTCGACGGCTTGGTTGATGCAGATGGCTCGGTCGGCGGATTCCCGAATGACCGCGTTTACGAATACCCTGCAGACGTCTACTGGGATGCCTCGGGATTCTACAACAACTGCATCCTCGTGCCCGGCTGCGTGATTGAGAACCCTCAAGACACGACAAGCCCCATCGTCCTGAACCAGCTCTACATCGTGACGTGGAAGGAAGTAGCAGTACACGAAGAGTTTTTCCTGGCGTACGGAACGTCGTACTACGAGGACGACGAGAAGACCAGCACCACAAGTGAGGGGAGCAGCACCTAGTTAGCGAAATAGAAGCAGCGAGACCAAGCAGTTAGTCTTGCTACACCGTAACCTAAGAAGAACGACCCTATAGAAATCATCGACCGACCAAGCAAGCGCCTCAAGGCTACAGTATCAGCACTTCTCTGCTTCAGTATCGCCAGCCGACTGCACTCCTCCCGGCCATTTACCCAGCTTATCGTCACCACGCTAGTGAAGTGAATGAACCTCGTACTGAACAGTTGATTGATTCATTGTTGTTGTCTTTACTGGATCGGCTGAATTGCCACTTCGGATACACTTGTTCTACTTCATATACACTCCTATACATTGCGAGTCGACGTGCACCACTAGCACGAGATGGCGCTCATGTCAAGACGACACACGGGGCACGTGTGCTGAAGGTTCAACCACACGCGCACGCACCCAGCGTGGTAGTTGTGACCGCACGGAAGTCGCAGTGTTTGGTCGTCGGCCAGATCCGCGCAGCAGATCGGGCACTCGGAACTATCGTCGCTGGCACCCCCGAAGTCTTGTCCAGCTTGGCAGGGCTCCAGGGCCACTGGCATCGGTGGCGAGGCTGGATTTTCATGGTAGAGCACTCGGTCCACCGCGATCGCGCGGTGGCGGGCGATCTCCAGGAAGTCCTCCAGCAGGTGGCGCGTCCGCTGGATGTGCTCGCACGAGGTGTCGCGCGTGAGGACAGCGTGCACCAAATCGTTCACGTACGCCTGGAAGGCGCTGCACTGGTCGTACTGAGTGCCGGTGCTGCTCGAGCCCCAAATCCGGCGTGTGCTGAGGTTTGGAGTGGCCTTAATCAGTCGCCGCAATGGGCCGCAGCACTCGGAGTCCTTGCATCCGCTGCCCCCGACACGACGGATGCTCTTGCGGAGCTGCGCGTGGTCGGCCGAGGTTTTGCTGAGCACCCACTTCTGGCGCATGACGCTGTCCGAAACGTAGAGAACGAAGTATAGCTGCGACGACGACGCCCGCTGGGTCGAGGCCAAGTGGAAGAGTCCTGCGCGGGCGATAGGCGTGTTCTGCTGCTTCGCCGGAGAGCCCGGGGTCACCACGACGCTGGTGGTCGGCTTGGGAAGTTGGCACTGGGCCGACTGCTTCGCTGCAGCGGCGGAATCGCTCGCGCCGACGACGTCTTCCAGCGAGATGAACACCATGAAGCCGTTGCACTCTCGGGGCAGGCGATTAAAATCACGACGCTAATGCAAAATACAAACTGAGCGAATGTGGCTCTGGCGAGTCGCGCGCGAGATCCGACCGCCCGAACGCAAGGAACAGGAGGGTGGAACCTCCCGCCTGTCGGCGCGCCGACCAAGCCAACGGATCCGCTGCTGCGGTCCCAGCCGGAGCCATCGCAATGCAACGACAACTTCGAGGAGCTGCTGAGACAAAGCGATGTTAAATATAGAGCCGTTTCGCGCGCAGCCAATCCGAGGGCGCCGAGGTCCGACTTGCTCCATTCGCGCCGCAACTTGCGGTGCCACGACAGCGTCTGGATGATCCGCGCACTTGCTGTGCCGGAGTCATCGGCACGAGAAGCGCGGCGAAGGTTCCTTCACTCACGCGCGTCGCGACTCAAGAAGAAGCTGCAGCGGAGATTTTACTCCCCGAAAGCTGTTGCACGCCGCAACCGCGCTTCGAGCACTGCGACCACACGCGAGCTCATTTGTCGCGCTGCACTGCCAATAGCACATCTTGGGCTACAGTCGTCGCGTCAGCCTCGCCTCAACGCACTCCAGAGAGCTTCGGCCACCCGGAAAGCGACAGAAGCCCTTGCCCCCGTGATCGTGGGGCGATGTATTGGTACATGCACTGGTAGGGTCGCCCCCCTCCAATGCAATCAACATACGAACGATCAAACGCTAGAATTAAGCCGTGCTCAGCATTTTACTTTACGTACTGTAGCACATTGTACCTCAGTCGTCAGTGTCATAGTTCAACACACGGTGGTTGCCTGTCCCCAGGCCATCAACGGCTGCATGGACATCACTTCAAGCGTCTGATACTGGTTCATGGCTGTTGTGAGCCGGCCCCGTCCTGCTGCCGCTGCTGCTCCTGCTCGATCTCGTCTAGAACCCGGCGGTTCTCAATGTCGCGCAGCTTCTCGCGCAGGTCCTCGGGCGTGTAGCGGCTGTTGAGCGTCCGGTACTTCTTGAGCTGGATGACGCCCACCATCTCGCGCACCATCCAGCGGCCGCGCTTGATGGCCTTCTTGATGGCCACCGGGTCCGTGAGGTCGCGGTTCTTGAAGAAGGCGGTCTTGGCCTTCTCGCGCACGTGGCTCAGCCCGAGCGGGTAGTCGCGCCCCACGAGCAGGAAGCGCTTATACAAGTCGCGCACCTTGGGATCCATCTTCATCTTCGCTTTGATAAATAAAAAGTGAAAATTATTGACCAATCACAACCAAAATAACTGCCATTTATTTCTTTTTGCTGCTTATCAGACAGGAGCCACCCGTTAATAAGAGTTGTGAACGCTCATGAGCGCCGTTAGCTCCGAGGTGGCGCAGGACCGCCGCGCCGTGCCCGACGACTGCACGGCACTGCTGACCGTCAAGATCGGCGACGTGTCCCGCACGTCTCGCAAGCACCTGACGCTCGTCACGTTCCCGTTCCTGCTCTCCGAGGGGCTGGACGTCTTCCGCGCCAAGGTGGACTCGTGCACGGACAAGGCGCTCGAGAACTTCCGCGGCGAGAAGCATGTGCGCGAGGACCTGGCGCTCTACATGCGCCCCGGGGCCCACTCCAAGCAGGCGGAGCTGGTGGAGATCACGCACAGCAACTTCGAAAGCCGCGTGGCCAGGAGCTACAAGAACTACCTCAAGCGAAAGACGGACGAGCCGTTCCAGTGCGAGGTCTACGTGTACGTCAAGAAGGTGGCGCCCCCGAAGCGTCGACGGCTGAAGGACGCGGACATTGCCGCCGCATCGGCGGGGCAAGCGGCACTGCACGGGGACTTCACGCAGAACCAAGCGGGGGAACTGACGGGGAGTGGCGGCGTCTCCGACTCCAGGGACCTGCCCGTGGGGGTGAAGAGGAAGCGGTCGCTGGGCTCCGACGAAGGGGAAGAGCAGCACCACGCGCAACGAACTCTTCAGGCGCCGCATTCCGACGCCGGATTCTATCGCACGGTGCGGATGGTCGTGAACGGGGCCATTGTGCCTGTGCAGGTCAATGTGCAGGACATCCTCGCGTGCTTCTCGGTGTTCCAGCAGCAAACCACGAATGACGAGGTGCTGCGCAGCCACGAGGGTAGCGTCAATGGAGCTGCCGGTGCGGGGGCGGATGAACTGCATGGTTGAAGTGATTGCCGTCAGATACGTGTTGTGGTCGGGCGTCAATGGGGGTAATACGCTGCGTGCAGAGGAGCTGGTGATTCACTCCGTAGGAGAGAGTCGAACAGCTAATGAATGCAGCGTGCATCACTCTATCGTATATATTGGGCGGATCACGCTGGCGCTTGCTTTTCTACAAATGTACTTACTACTGCTACTACTTCTTCTCGCGTGTGTTGATGATGCTGCTGTTGCTTTTCCTCGTTTCTTGTGCTTGTATACTTGCGCGGCGTCCATGTTGGGGCTTCCGACTTCAGTCTTGAGCTTCACTTCATCTTCATCGTCCGCATCTTGAGCAACGCTCCGAACGACAGACGGGAGGGAGGCGCGGGCGATCGCGCGGCCAAGTCGTGGCAATCCGAATCAAATATCATACCATGCAGCTATCTCACAATCCAAAACTCGATATGCAAAATCCAAATGCAGGAACGGCAACGGGGAGGCCGTGCACGCCGGAGGATGCACGGATCGAGGCGAGGTGAGCAAGGCACCCATTGTGCACAGCCCCTTCACGCCTTGCTCGCTCACTCACCGGCTTAGTACTCCGAAGGCGGCAGTCCCGACGCATCGAAGCTGCTCCAGGACGATCCAGAGTCCCGTCGCGGCGGGCGTCCGCCCGACGTTGACCGCTTGTCATCCATGCTCTTCAGGTACCGAAACTGGCCGGGAGGCTGCATGTATGGATTCTGCTGCTGCTGCTGGGCCATGTCGTACTGCTGGTGCTGGAAGCCGAATTGGTGCGCAGCTCCGCCAGCTCCTCGCGACGAGTGCTGCAACTGGAGCTGGTGTTGAGGTACAAAACTCTGTTGCTGCTGGGCCGGGGGAGGCTGCGGCTGGAACGGGTGGTGCTGCTGATGAGGGATGGAAGGGGGCTGGTTGTGCTGGTGATACTGTTGCTGGTACTGGTGCTGCAGCTGCAGTTGCTTCTCCATCGAGGCGGCAGGAGGTGGCGGCACGGGTGACGTCGGGAAGTCGCCACCAAAGCCAGAAGCTACTGCCGCTGCTGCGGCGATCTGCGCTGTGTTGCTCTCCACCGTGCGCAAGTCGCTTTGACCGTGCGCGAAGCGGCACTCCTCCTTGGTGTAGTTGCAGTTGCCCTTCAAGAAGTAGTAGCACAGCTCGGTCTTGTAGCTCTGCAACCTTGGCGTCGCAGCTGGGAGAATTTGCTGATTGCCGCTTGCTCCGCTGCCAGAGCCTCCGTCACGCAGGTCGTTCACACCGTGTGCCATGGGACAGTCGCGACGAGATTTCGTGCACGTTCCGTTCTCGTAGGCTTGGCAGAGCCGAGTCTTGTAATTGAGCCCGTGCTTGCTGCTGCTGCTGCCACCACCACTCGAAGCGCTGGGACGCACGAGATCGCTTTCACCATGGGCAAACGAGCAGGTGCGTCGCGTCTTGTTGCACTTGCCTTGCATGTAGTACATGCAGATTTCGGTCTTCCAGTTGCTTGACGACCCCGGAGGCGGTCCGCTCGGCCCGCTCTGGCTGCTGCTGCGGTGCAAACTTGTTTTACCGTGACCGACCGAGGACGACCGAGACGGGGAGGGCGATGCCATCGAAGTTAGGCTGCCGCTGCCCTCAGCTCGCGATCCAGCACCAATCGCTGGGTTGAAGCTCGGGTGCGTGTGCAGGATGTGATCGATCGCTGCGGACTCTTGACCGTCAAATCGCAGCAAAATCAACTCCAATTCCTCGACCGGGATCGAGTCGAAGAGCTCCGACAGCATGGACAACTGCAGAGGAGACACTGCCGATCTCGAGGACGTCGAGGCCGGGCCACCCGAAGCAGACAGTCTCCCACCCTCGCTCTGGCTTGTCTCCTTGGGCTCGTTGCTGGTGACGTCGGCGTTGCCCTGTTCCACTGTTGAGCTAGTCGCGCCTTCAGGAGCTGGTGATGCTGTCAGTGACAGGGACTCCATGTCGTCCTTCACTTCAGAAATGGGGGGCGGCACTTTATCTTCGCCAAGAGGGCCACCGGGGAATGGCCTGGCGTGTTTGGGCGTGACTTGAGGCGAGTCCAGCAGCGACGACGGCAAGAATTGGCCCATGAGCTGGCTGCGGAGCGTCTGCGTGCTCGAAGACGGGGACGGCGGCTCGTCTTCATCGCCACCTCCATGTTCACCTTCACCTCTGGATGATGCAGACGAATAGAAGTTGAAGGCCATGAGATTCGGGCCGGCCGAGGCTCCACCGGGTGCACCAGACCCGCTTCCACCACTACCGGAGCTGGCCAGGGGCTTGTTGGGCGAGGTCCACGGATTGTCGCTCTGTTCCTGAAGCGATGGCGACTGCGGAGAGCGGCCCCCGCCAGACCCAGTGTCGTCGCCACTGCGTCTGCGCCGCAGCTCCTTGATCTCGTTCTTGGCGTCGATCACCGCCAGTCGTTCGTCTACAAGATCGCGCTTCAACTTGGTCGAGAGCGTGCTGAACAGCGCCACTCGCTGCTTCGAGAGCCGCTGCTCGTCGCGCAGCTCGTCCACGACCTGCTGCAGCTCTCGCACTTGCAGCCGCGAGGCCTGGAGCTCGCGCAGGATGCGGCGGACGTCGTCGCGGAGCTCGCTGTCGCCGTCGGCGGCCTCCTTCCCGTGCAGCTGCTCCTCGCCCGGTGCCACCGCGGCGCCGCCTTTCTCCATCTTCATAGACATAGCCAGTGTTCAGAGACAGCAGATCACATCAGTCAGTCGTTCGTGAAAGCGAAGGCGCCGGGCTCGAGCGCTCCCGGAGGAGCGCGGCCCGGCAGTTGAGTTAACACATGCAACATGGCTAACTAATTGATGGTCCACCGTTGGCGGTAGTGACGATCCGACTAGAAAGTTCAGCAAAGGCGATAGAAAGCTTACCCATGCAAACTTGGCGCCGGGCTCCACGCCGTACTCGCGGCCGATGTCCGACACGACCTGTAGACGCCACCACGCCACGTAGGACACGCCACATACACATGCATAGTAATCGTCAGTGATTTGAGCTGCCGAGTGTCATTTGGGAATCTGGAAGGGTCCGCTCGCCGGGGAAAAGTCTAAACGGTTGGCACCGAAGCAACGGTGTCTGGAGCACAGGGACACCGGAGGAGCTCCCGGTCAACGGACCCTTGGGCGTTGCAAGCTCGACGCTGCTGTCGTCACCACGCACCTGGACGAGGGACGTCTGGAAGGCCTGGCTGATCTCGGTCGCGACGCGGCCCAGCAGTTCGCTGGTGTCGGGTGCCGGCGTCTGCTGCTCGGCGTCAGCGACAAGGGCAGCTTCTCCTTCTTCGGAGGTGGCGTCCACGGGCGCCGGCTCGTGCTGCGGCTCGGCTGGCGAGCCTGCTGCGGCCGCCATGGTGTCAACTGCGTGCTGAGGGCTCTGGGCAGGCGTCTGTCTAGCAGTCGGGCTGGGTTGCGCGGGCTGCTGCTGCTGATGCTGCTGGCTGATGGTCTGACGGCTAGATGGAAGGTTTGTGGTTGCGAAGTTGCCTGGGCGGTGGCTGCCCGGGCAGCAAATGCGCGGGTCGGGCGGCCGGCCTGGCAGATGCTGTTGTCAAGTGGCTCGCGGTAGCAGGAAGCCACTTGGGTCAGGACGCGACGCCGTTCGCTTTTTTGCTCAACCTCGGCGTCCTGAGCGGCACCAGGCTGTTGTTGCAGTGCAGAAGAGCCAAAACAAGTTTTGAGTCCTTTTGCGACTTTAGCGCAACTCAGCTCGCACTCGTCAACGCTTGGTAGAGAAAAGGTAGAGAAGGTCGGACGCGAAAAGCGAGTGGGGCGACGACTAAATCCGGGACGTGGGGGTGGCCTTGAGCTCGGGAGTATCGAGTTTTGGTGCGCGTAATACGCCGCGTCCTCGCCGTTAATTTTTCGGAGCCCGTGAGCGCACACCAGATGGCACTCGGTATGGCAGGTTCAATGCATACTCTCTCCAAGTCAACATCCAGGATGGGTACAGAAATATAAGGTGTGAACAGGTTATCAGGAGCGCATTCGAGGAATTTTTCGAGGGGGACCAATAATGGAGCTCTTCCCGCCGGGGACGATATTTTTGACGGATTCGAGGCATGTCGCGCTATGCTAGCGGCGCTATTGTTGGCGCGGGAAGCCTTCGCAACGCCTGCGGTCCAGCGGAGCTGATATGCACAGCCAAGTCGCCGAGCGGAGCTGATTCAGCAAGAGCTGCATGCTCGGCGTAGCTGAGACGTCCGCAAAGCAGGCCCGTTCTATCGCTAGCCACAGTATATTGAAGGACGCGCGGCTCCGAGCAATGGATGGCGCCTACATGCTCGCTGCGCACATTCAGCGCGCTTGGTGCAGGGTTCGGAGAGAATGGGATTGGGGGTCGCGCCAGATGGCGAGAACACGGCGCCATCTCGTGAGCTCTGTAGTCGCCCCAGGCGACTCGCCCGACGGGTGGCGGTGATTCGTTCGTCGCCATGGAAGCCAAACCGTTGAACCGCAGGTAGGTCTCCGAAGATACTGAGCAAAGGGCGTGCAGCTGTGTACACATTTTTGGCGAAACGGTTCTGTTTCCCAGTGCGTCTTAGAGTGAATTCTGTTTTGACTCAAATCGTGATCTTGGTGCAGAGATCGTAGAATATCCGATAGAATCTGTTGTATTATATCAGTTGCAAAATACCCCCCCCCCCCCCCCAGCAGGGAGTGAATGAGTGAATGATGGTCTCGCTCTGAGCTATATCAAGCTATCGACCTGAACGATGATTCCCGGCGACAGGTTACAAGGCTCCGCGAAGGTGGCTGAGCTCATATCTCCATCGAGATTTGTCCAGTAATTGGCAGATTCCGGACCGGAATCCGGAAACCTGTCAAACCTGCAGTAGAGACACACTGGCGCCACATAAAAAACCTCGTTCCAATCAACGTCGACTTATTCATTCCGGACGGGAGTGTAAAGGGCTAATATTCGTACTTATATGAAATTTGTAAATCCTCTCCACTTGTTTCTCCCTCGTTCGGTGTTCTTAGAGGCAGCACACGGCGCGGCGGACTCCGAGCGCGCGCGGTAGCATGGCGGACAACAACACAGCAGAAGGTCGACGGAGGCAAGAGTGCTGTCGACATGGGGTGGGCATCGGTGTGGTGGCGGCAGCGGACAGCGACAGTGGGGCGGACAGTGGCGACGCAGACAGCTGTGGATCACCTGAGGTAGGCCGTCTTACTCTCCACGCCCCCGCAGTTCAGCGACAGAGCGGGATGCTATGCCTCCAGGTTGCTGGTTCGACTCCAGCCGGGGGCAATCGTGCTCTGTGTGTTGCTTGTGCTTTGTGCGTGCTTGTAGACGAGCGCTAAGCCAGATCCGAAGCCCCCCCCCCCCATTGGTGCGATGCAGGCGTACAAGCGTCAACAACAGCGCCGCTGGCCTTGAGCGCTAAGTATTGGGCACCAAGCGTGCGGTATGCATCGGGATGCGGACGCCAGCGCTTGCGTAACGAAGACGCTTTGCGTGTAGGTTTCTTTTGGTCGAAGGAGCGCAGCCGTACGTTGACGGTGGAGTCCATGGCCAAGGCAAGCGCCCAAATATCGTCTTTCCAGTGCTGGTAAGCCGCGATGTCTGATCGACTGGGCTGCTTCGGTATCTGGAATGGCGCTTGGTAAAGTATGGCCATAATGTTGGTCGCATCCTTTGCCTCTGCTCGTTTGTTCTGCTCTTTCTTACCCTTAACGGTTTCCCAGATGTGGTTAGTATACCAGTTGAGCAGCGATCCCGCGAGCGTCGACGCTGTTGCATGCGCTGGAGCTGAGAGTTCGACGGCAGTAGCGGATGAAGCGCTGGCGGCAGGAGGTGGAGCGTCGACATAACCAAGAGGCAGCCGGGCGTGCACATCTTCAAGCCGACCGAGCCGGTCGTTGATGTGTACCAATTGCGTGAGCATGTTCTCCAGCGTCGAGGACAGCAGCGAGTCACCGCCAGTAGCAGCGTTACCGAGCTGCGCGTGGTTCGTAGTTTGCCAGTGATCTCGCAGATGCTTACCCCACTCACAACATATGCACGTTGTTATACAGGAGCCTAAGCGTGCGTTTACAGCCGTGACGTCCCGATTCAGCTCGTACGCGTAGCGAGTGACAAGCACGTTAGTCCCAGCGCTCTCCGTGGCTTCGAGGACGGACTCGAGGTACATCATGAGGGAGGCGAACGTCGCATCAACCACGTCCAACACGATGTTAAATCGAGGATCGTGAAAGCCAAGGACATGACGGTACAGCTCGTCACGCAGTGTCATGAGATGTCCATACTCAGCTTCAGAGAGTCGCTGGTACAGGTCATGAATAGACGGTGTTGGCGCGGGTAAGTCTGAAGATTGGAACCCTGCCAGGACTTTGGCCACACTCTGGTCTTCTTTTGAAGTTGTCCCAATGTAGGCAAATGCTTTCGTCAAAGATTCCAGCAGCCACGCACCTCGAGTTGATATCCACTGGATAGCCAGCTTCGGCGACGCGTTGGCGTAAGCAGCAGCACCGCGGCGAAAAAAATGGCTGGTCATCCCCGAAGTAATACGTTGGCTCGCCGAAGGCGGCATCGCCTTCAAGGTATCCCTAATGATCTCTGTAATGGGCCTACCTTGGCCCACTACAACAGCTTACACGTATGCGCACGTGTATGAGGAAGCGTAGCTTAGTTTAAACTAGAGTTAATTATACTCGGGCCTCCGAGTATAGATTAATCTAAATAAACGATCCAAATAATGTTTTTGGGTTAAAATGAGAACTGCTATTTTTGTTTTATGTTTCTGACTTTCTCTAAATGTAATATTCTAAGTTGGGAATCTGCCAACGGCTGGTTGGCAGAATTCCATTGCTATGTATGTCGCTCATTGGTTAAAAGATGCTGCTTTCAACCAATAGGAATCCTAAATGTCTATGGACCACCCGTCGTGGTGATCGTAAATGAATGTGGCCCTTGATGTAACTTACACCAAGACCGAGGAAGTGTTTAAACCTTTCGCGTCTGTTAAAGTTACAAGTGGCTGTAGCCACTTGTGCGTGTAACCCCGTTACACCATCCCCCCGTCAAGGTTAGACGTGCGGCCTCGGCACGTCAACCACCATTGACTGTTTGGTCAATGCATGACGTTTGAAAGGAGCGTGCTCGTGATGGAACGAGCACGTCGAAGTTGAAGACCTTTGGCGCAGCAGCAGAGAGCCTCTCTGCTGCTGAGTATCTTGCGCGGCAACGTGCAAAGCGCGTCGCTGCCACGGGGGCAGGTACCACAGCCTGCCCTCGAAGTGTCTTCGGGCGCTGTTGTTAGCAACAGCGTTCGCATTACTTGCCAGTGTGTAGCGCATGATGGGCTTCGTACGCCTTCACCATGTCCGGAACGTCTTGGAGCAAGACGTTCCGCGGCTCCCATGTATCTTGGTTGGGAGGAAAACCTCTCCAACGAATGCGAAAACGAACCGGTTCTCTGTTCGTTCTCGGGATACTGTGGTCAACAATCTGCTCAACTATCCATCGAGTTCAGCCGTGTGCGACTCGAATTGGTGGCGGCGGTGGTGGAAACACGCCCCGTGTGTGGTCAACCTGGTGTTGACCCCGATCTCGCTTCTTCCCACGACCGAGTTCCGGTCGTGGGGTAGCTACAGAGCGCTGCGCTCGGCGCTCTTGAGTATCCTTACTTTGCGACGGTCTCCTAGACCGCCTCGATCGTCCCGGCCGGGCTGGATCTCCAGCTCGACCTGCTGCTCCAGCGCGAAGTCGCGCTGGAGAGGATGATGGCTTCCGCCGAGTCTTCTGCTTCGGTTCAGCCGAGCTAGGTAGCTCGTGCTGCAGGTATGGCTTCAACCGTCCGACGTAGAACGTCGGATGGAGGCGCATGCTAGACGGGATGTCTAGCGTGTAAGCGTTGCCATGCCTTGCCAACACTGTGAACGGCCCGATGAAGCGCGGAGCGAGCTTGCTCGCCCCGAAGTCGGAAACTGCATGTTTAGGCAGGTTTTGAGTAGCTAACAAAACCAATGAACCCTTCTCGAATTCATTAGTGTTGCCCCTGCCAACATTGTCTGCGTTCAGCTTCTGTCGGTCGACAGAAGCTGCAATAGCGTCTTGGACAAACCGAATGACGGCTTGTCTGCGTTGCACGAATGCAATTGCATCCGAGCTGAACTCGTTCAACTCGCTTGTAGCAGTAGGCCCGGCCTCTGCGTTAGTCTCCGCGGTGTCTGTGCCCTGCACAGACACGTTGTTGTTGTTGTTCTGGTTCTCACCAGTGTCTGTGCCCCGCACAGACACGGCCTTCTGCTTCTTCGCGGTGGCGTCCATGCCCTGCATGGACGAGCGGTTCTTGGCCTTGTTTCGTGTCATAGCGGCTGACACTGTGCAAGTGTCAGCGGCATTCTGCGGCTGCTGCGTTGCGGCCGTAGATCCTCCCCCACTTAAGGAAGGAGCCACCATCCCGAGCAGGCTCGGGAGGCGTGGGTGCCGCATGGCATTCACGTAGAACGGTGTATGCCCGGTCGAGGCATGCACCGAGTTGTTGATGGCGAACTCTGCCATCGACAGGCACTCGCTCCAATGTTGGAACGAGTGAGCGTAGCTCTTGAGTATGTCGACGAGCACGCGATTCACGCGCTCGGTTTGCCCATCCGTCTGCGGATGGTCCGCAGTCGACATTGAAAGCTGACTCCCAAGAAGTGTGAACACTTCTTGCCACAGGTGTGCTGTGAAACGCGGGTCTCGATCCGACACAATGTCGATCGGCATTCCATGGTGTTTGAACACCATGTCAACGAACAGACGTGCCGTCTGCTTCGCAGTCACTTCAGCGGGTACCGCAGCAAGATGCACCATCTTGCTGAAGCGGTCAACAAAGACCACAACTCCCGTGTTCCCCTGGCTGTCCGGGGGAAGACCGAACACGAAGTCCAAAGACATGGACTGCCAACACTCCGACGGAGTCGGTAGTGACTGCAAGGGAGCCTGCGCGAACAGCGCAGGCTTTACACGTTGGCATACCTCGCAAGCACGGACGTACTTGCGCACCCACTTGTACTGGTGGGCCCAGTAGAAGTCGCGCGTGAGAAGGACGTACGTCTTCTCACGCCCCGGATGCCCCGCAGTCGGTGCATCATGATACGCATACATGATCCTGAGGCGCAGGTCATGATCGTTGGGCACGACAACGCGGACCGCGTTGTCGTCGACTGCACTGTAGAGTAACAAGCCGTCGTGCACCCGATAACGGTGTGCACGAGCACGAAGATGTTTCGGCAGCTTCTGACGAGCTTTGTCAGAAGGCGCTGAGCCGTAGGCCAGCAGGAGCTTCGCATCCGCGTCGTGCGCGAATGCGACCTTCACGTCGTCTAGCAGAGACGACGTAGGTGTGCTCGTCCGCATGGCGTCAATGGTATTGACGTCGGCATCACTTTGAAGCGTAGTCAGGTCGACGCGATAACGCGTCGGCCACCACATTGAGTCTTCCGGGTTTGTACTCGACCCGGAAGTTATACTCCGCGAAGAAGGATAACCATCTCGCCATCCTTTGCGAGATGTGCGGCGACTTCACAGCCGTCCGCAGTGACGCGTGGTCCGTATAGACCACGAACGGCTTGCTTCCGAGTAAGTACACTCGGAACTTCGCGAGTGCATACTTCATGGCAAGGAGTTCCTTGTCATGCACCGGGTAGTTGCGTTCAGCTGGCTTCAGCTGACGCGATTGGTAGTAGACGACGCGATCACGGCCTTCGTGATCGTGCTGCATCAACGCACATCCGATTGCGAAATCGGATGCATCGCACACTACGTGGAATGGGCGATCTTGGTCGGCTACCGCCAAGATCGGCGCCTCAGTCAAGCCCCGCTTGACTGCATCGAAGGCCTGCTGACACTCAGCAGACCAAAACCACTCGGCATCCTTCTTTAGGAGCTGTGACAGCGGGCGTATCGTGCCCGCATAGTCCTTCACGTACTTGCACAAGTACGTGGCCAAGCCAAGGAATTGCCGCAGTTCCTTGACGTTCGACGGTGTCGGCCACTCGTTGATCACTCTGACCTTTTCAGGGTCAGGGCGGACACCATGTTTCCCTACGAGACACCCGAGCACGGGTATCTCGCTCGCCCCGAAGATGCACTTTTTCAGGTTCGCGTAGAGCTTGTGCTTGCGCATCAGCGCAAGCAGCTTCCGGAGATGCACCTTGTGCATTTCAACATCGCTCATTCCGTCCGCAGCCCGGCTGTGGACGAACACGTCGTCGAAGTAGCTCGGTGCGAAGTCGCGCACCGAGCGCAACAAGTGCGTAACGCACCTGTTGAAGGTCGCAGCGGCGTTCTTCAGACTCTGCGGCATAACGAGCCACTCCCAGAGCATGCCGCTTGGCGTGCTCACAGCCGTGAGAGGGATATCACTCTCACGCATAAGGATCTGATAGAACCCGTCGCGCAGATCAAGAGCACTGTAGATGGTGCTCCTGGCCATCGAATCGATGATAACATCTTTTCGCGGTATCGGTGTCTGCGCCGGTATCGTCGCATCGTTCAGCTTGTTGTAGGCATGAACGATGCGCCAGCCGCCCTGTGGCTTCTTGACACAGAACGTCGGAGCACTGTGCGGGGACTTCGATTCCCGCACTTGTCCAGCTTTGCGACGACTTTCAAAGAAGTCGTCGATCGCTTCGACCTGTTCTCGCGGCAGTGGCCACTGCCGCGTGACGCAATACTTAGTGCCCGGCACGAGATCAATCTCGTGCTGAATGCCCTTGTCCTGCGGAAGCTCCGCAGGGATCTCTTCCGGAAGTACGTCAGCGTACTCCCGTAGGATCTCGTAATAGGGACTCGTCCTCAGCGAGTCCCAACTCTGCTCCTCAAAGCATTCCTTCTTCGTCTTCGCACTGAGAGTGTCTTCGCTCTCAGTGGTGCTCTCCATGAAGAACTGCCTCAGCTCTTCATTCTCGCTCTTCGTTCTCTCGGCGTCCGAAAGAATGCAAATCTGCTCGATGCGTCCATCGTGCAGGTCACGCGCGAAGCGCTTCCAGTTCATGACTGGAAGCGAAGTCAACTCCGACGCTTGTGTCGGAGGATTAGCGAGAGTCATCTCCCTGTACCGGAATCCGGCACAGGTACGCGTCAAGACGTTCAACGTCTCGACGTCCGGCTTCTCTGCCTCCGTCTGCCCAGCAGACATCTCTTGTAGCGTCTCGGCCCCTGGCCGAGACTTGCGCAGCGACCTTCGCATGCGCCGTCTTCTCGTCTTGCGGAGCCCGGCTCCGCAAGACCCTTGACCTCGTCCAGGCCCAGCCGTGGACGGGTGTTCTTCTTTAATACCGCCGGCGGGTTTATCCCGCGGGCGAGCGACTTCAAGCCCGGCTTCGTCGCCCGGCGCTTCGTCGTGCAGCCCTGCTGCACGACAGCATGCAAGTTTTTCCGGTGCGGGACGTTTGCAACCGTCCGCACCGCCTGCAGCGTCGGCTCCCGGAGCCGACACGCCATCTTCACCTCGACGCCTGTTATTGGCGGAGCCCTTTGTTTCAAAGGGTGCGTCGACTCCCGGAGTCGACGGCGTTTCATCTCCTTGGCCCTTATTATTGGCCAGACCTGGTCCAATCGGCTTCGCGTCAGCCTTCACGGCTGAGGCGTGTGACATGATTACGTCATCCGCGTCCCTTCGGACCGGAGACACTCCCACAATCAGATTCGCGTCAGCCTCCACGGCTGAGGCGTGTGACAAGATTACGTCACCCCAACCTTTTGAGGTTGGAGACTGGCTCTGATTGGTTGAAATGAGTGTGTCGATCTCCGAAATCAACACATTTTCTCCTTCAGCCGTCGGCGGCGACGCCGACGCTTGCTGTTCTTGCGCGCGCACTCGCGCGCGCCCTGGGCGCTCCGGGACAGCGGCGTTAGGCGCTGTCTCGACTGGGGAGTCGTGCGCACCTGTCCGTGCGTGCGTTGCGGCAACAGGGCCATCGCTCACTGTTCCGCAGGCGCGACCGATGCGCACGAGAGTGCGCTTCTCCCAATCGATGACCGGATCATGCCGTGCAAGCCACGGCATGGCCAATACCATGTCGAACTTATCGTCCAGATCCAGGACGATAAAGGTTTCGACAAACACTCGACCTTTATACGTGAAGCGCACGCGTACCATGCGCTTCTCGGTCTCTACGACGACACCTGTCGCCAGGCGTACCTCCAACATACTTCGAGGTATCTTTAAATCCTCGAAGTCAAGCATTGATAGACTTCGCAGTCGAACAAAGTTCTTCGACGCGCCGGAATCTACCAAAGCACGACGAGAGCCGCTTGCTCTCATCGACTTCACATTCAGGATGACAAGGTCAGGCTTGTCATCGTGGTTCTTGCAGTGAGAATGAACCTCACTGGGGGCTGCAGTCCTCAGTGTCGCGTGTCCAAGGTTGACACGCGGAACCGCATTACCAGTAGGGCGCCCCGCGCCTACTTGCGTCCAGCGTTTTTTGTTAGTCCGCGACGATGCCCGGCATCGTCACGTCGATCACCATCTCGGTGCACGGGTGCCGTGCACTCTCGGGTATAGTGACCGATCCTTCCGCAACGGAAGCATCGTACATTGCTCCCTTGTTGCTGTTGATAACCAGCAGCCGTTGCATTCGAGAGGTCAATTGGTTCCGGACCTCCCGCCATCGCTACCGGAGGCAGTTGCAGCCTCGGTGCATTCGCATGTAGTTTAGCCTGTCGCAGGCTAAACTCCTCCTGCATGGCAAGAGTGATTGCAGCTTCGAGAGTACTTGGGTACTCTCGGAAGAGATAGGTCTTCACAGGTCCATCTCTCAGTCCCTTCATGAACGTGACGACCTTAGTCGCCTCGTCGATCGGGTTGGTCACGATGTTCGAGACCAAGTACCGTGCTCTCTGCGCGTAAGCATGAACATCATGCTTACCCTGCTGCAGGTCGAGGAACTCCGCCCTCGACCGGAATTCATTTTGCGGGGGCTCAAACGCTTGTCTGAGCTCCTCCTTGAAGCTCGAGTACGTGCTGAAGCACGTAGGGTCAGAGAGTCGGCGCCCATACGCCCAACTCCTCGCTCGTCCGCCAAGACAAGACATGGCGAACGCAACCTTCGACAACGGGTCGACGATACGTCGAGCCGCAATGGCAGTGTCGAGTTCGACAAGCCAACGGAGGAGAGGTTCACCCTCTCTTCCAACATAATTACTTAAGTTGAGCTTCAGCGATTGCTCTCGCGATGTCGTCCCCGACGACATCGTAACAGAGGAAGCAGCATCACGCTGCTCCTTCATCATGAATCCCAGAGCAACACCGTGTTGCTCCGTCGGTGATAGCGTGCGCAACATCGCAGCTACAGCAGCCTCTCCAATGACCGTTGACAGTCGTTGGAGTGCCTCCCACTCTGGGTCCGACAGGTGGAGACAGTCAGCGCGTGCAACATGAGTTGCAGGCGTAGTGGAGCTTTCCATGAGCACCTCCGCGCTCATGAAAAGGTTCTCGGCTCCTCGTCCGTGTAGCTTTCTACACGAACGCTAAGGTAGTCGGTCGTTGGACGGACTACAAAAGTGCTACCAGGTGTAATGGGCCTACCTTGGCCCACTACAACAGCTTACACGTATGCGCACGTGTATGAGGAAGCGTAGCTTAGTTTAAACTAGAGTTAATTATACTCGGGCCTCCGAGTATAGATTAATCTAAATAAACGATCCAAATAATGTTTTTGGGTTAAAATGAGAACTGCTATTTTTGTTTTATGTTTCTGACTTCCTCTAAATGTAATATTCTAAGTTGGGAATCTGCCAACGGCTGGTTGGCAGAATTCCATTGCTATGTATGTCGCTCATTGGTTAAAAGATGCTGCTTTCAACCAATAGGAATCCTAAATGTCTATGGACCACCCGTCGTGGTGATCGTAAATGAATGTGGCCCTTGATGTAACTTACACCAAGGCCGAGGAAGTGTTTAAACCTTTAACAGACATCGCGTCTGTTAAAGTTACAAGTGGCTGTAGCCATTTGTGCGTGTAACCCCGTTACAATCTCGGTAATGTAACTTGCGCTTTCTCTCTCGTTTCTGCGGGGGTTCAGCGCCCCCTTCGTCCTCTTTCTGCAGCCTTTCCCAGTACATGATGGCTTCTTCCTGAGAATAGGGCTGGCCTCCAGGAAGGTCCGACTCAGCAAAGCGTGGAGCTAAGGGGAAGAGGTGCTCAGAGGGCTCATCGTAGCATATGAACAACAATCCAAATGCGTGAAGCATGCACTGCTGCCAGCGCTCGGGTGACTTATAAATTGACACGTCCTGTACAACCGAGGTCTTAATCCGGGCGATATGCAGGAAAAGCTCTCCAGAGGCGGCAATTGAAAGTTGTTGCTTGGGCGAAGCACGTATCGATAGCCCGCCCAAATGTATGCCACATCATTGTCAAAAGCGCAGCATCGTGCACAGACTTGAGACCAGTTGTCACATCGGCATGAGTCACGAGAAATTCCACTAGTCCACACAAATCATCAAGTGTACACCCTGGTGCGTCATTCGTTGGCGCGAAGATTGCGTTCCTCAATGTGACTTGCCATCTTGTCCCTGATTTTTGCGATCCTCTTGGAGTCGGTTAGCAACGTAGTGTAGCGCTCTCGTAGGAGATTGACGACTTGTGAGAAGTAGCCAAGAGCTGTTGCCTTCACCAGTAATCCGTCGGCAGCACGGGCTCTGTTACTTTTTCTAGTTTGTATGAAGATTGAAAAAGCTGTTAGCAATGAATAAAAGTTTTGAGTAGGTAGACTAGCATCATCGCTATGCGCTCTATGTACATCATCGAGTGAAGCCTTTGTCAGGCTCATGGAGTTAAGAAATTCCTCGAAAGGGCTTCTCGGCAGCTAGCTCCTGGCTGATCGTGCCAGCAGGGGTGTCAAGCCCGCGTGAAGCACTCCGCATCTTGGCTGTTGCGGCAGATCGAGAATGAGCACGAGCTCAGCTATTATCTATTTAAAAAGCATCGCAACCTATCGAACCTTTAAATTGCCTGTATTTCTGGCAAGCAATGCTATTATCTGATAAGTTACAGTTTGTATAAATGTTTGTATACTCTTATTAGATAATTCATTGCGATTCCGAGCAATTCCGGAAATAAGCTGGGACACACTTAACCTACCCCTATTACTCTCTGATTGGGTATAATTTACTATAGTCCTTGCGTACGCGTTGCGGATTGGGCCATGCCCCTGTAGTCTCTGTATGAGGGGTGCGTCCGGCCAAAATACTCTTATCCTACTATAATTAGCACTCGCCAAGTTTTGTGGCTAGGCTACGTATGCGACTGCAACATTAAATACTATGCTGATAATTAATCCAAGATTTACTTCTAGTGATAACAATCTGCTAGTTCCATCTAATACGCATCTGGGGATATTATCCTCAGACCCAGACACCGACGGAGAAACCAGGGCCTTAGGTAAAATGCCAATCATGGCACGGTTTCTATGGTCCCAGAAACTGGCGCATATTTACCGCGCCTGTCAAAAGGAACGTACAAACCGTACATCATTCAAAAGAGGAGATAATGATGGGTTATCTACCCTTCCGAAGAATGAGTCCGGGACCCGGTCTCTTGTCGATTAGTATCCAGTCGAAGACCCCAGGGAAATAACAGCCATTACCCCCTTTTTAACCAATAGTAGGGCAGTAGTCCGCGCAAGCCCTTCCACAGCTCATTGCCTCAGAAGTCTCCCTCAACCTCCCTCGTCGCTCAAGAAGCAACATGCGCTGCCACAGAGGCTTTTGGGCCTACGCAGGTGACAAAGGCACCGACATGTCGGACAGCGCTGCACGCTTTGCACAAGCACAAGCCTCTCAAGTCGAGCCAGGTGCCAACAAGGCGGCAGAGAATTGGCTGTGATCGCGCGCTGGGAGGGGGAGACAGCGGAGATTCGGCAGGACTACATCTGAAGAACCCGGACGCTACCTTTTCGCTGCACGACAACCCGCTGGGCTTCGCGGATGGCCGGCAGGATCGCCTGCGCTACCCTCGAATGGTGCGAGCTGACATCTCCACGCCTGCGGTACTACAGGAAGAGGCTCCGGCAGCACCAGCTACGACACGCACACCCGTCGACACTCAATGTCGAGATCAAGTTGATGAATTGAAGAGCTACCAGGACGAGCTGCTGCGGGCTGCGTTCGTGGCCGAAGTGACAGCGCTTGCGCACGCAGTGCGAGCGAACGACATTAGCCGAGTTGTATCACGTTCGGTGGCAGTAGTAGAATGTATGGGCGCCCAAATTGCAGCAAGTTTATCCCCCGAATCCAGAGCTCGTGTTGTGGGAATCGTCCGTGACGTGGCACAGTATATGCAAGCTGTGCGAACACAGCTGACTATACACTCTGATGAAGAGGCGGATGGTGCGCTTCGTAAGACGCAGGCTAGCACAGATGCCGCTAATTCAGCACTGAACAACTTTGTGCGTGATACAACCAAGTTAACCCAGACTTCGAGGCCATGTACAACAGCAGGGAAAACTACACGACCAGCAGCACCAGTAACTTTCAGGAGTTATACTGGCTAGGAAGCGTATCTTCGCTGCGAACTTTGCAAGCTAGACCAGGCTCGCCTGCTGTGTCAAGAGTGGATCGATTACAACAACTACGGTGCACCAGGCGGGGACGTCTGTCGAGAGACTCAATGAATCGGATGCTGAGGGCACGGCTAATAGCAGCAACGATGATCAGAGATCACCCTCGTCTCAAGCAAAACCTACCACTATTACCTCTCGCAAACGCCCCCGGTTGCTCGAGGAAGGACATCGGTCTAGCACTGCCAGTCCAAACCCACAAGCGACTATTGAAAAGGGCCGATCTGATGGCAATTGGCCAGATGATGAAGATAGCGCATACGAACCAAGCCATGCAGAGGACAGTGACGTGAATGATGATGACGTGGCGATCCCTAATCGATTTTTCAGAAAGCGCGTCTCGAAAAGTGATCCTCTCATAGTGTGGACTAATCTCGAAGATGAGGATCATCCTCGAACGGTGCACGTTTACCCTGTGGATTTGGATAGCCTGCAGTCCGGCGTTTGGTTGACCCAAACTGCGCTGGATTATTTTATCTGTCGCTACATGGAACGGGTAAAAGGATTAATTCGCGTATGCGACTCGGAGCTGTACGTATTGATGGAGACAGCAAGATTCACGCGAAATCCGAAACGAAGGCGCCGACTGTTGGCCGACCTGGTTGCATTATTTGACTGGTCGTCCTACCAATATGTGCTTCTTCCCGTATCGGGTCGTAATCACTACAGCTTTTTGGTGACTGAGAACCCCATGCACCCAGGGCCAACAAAAGTTTACCACGTCAACTCGATGAAAAATGCTCACAGCTCGGCGTATACTTTTGATGTTCTGCAATGGGTCCTGTCAGAGACCCATACATCCCGAGCGGAAGTTTCGACTACGTTTGAGTGGAGCAGTTTTGTCCATTTGACCAAGCCCCAGCAATCAAATTGCACCGACTGTGGGGTTTACGTGCTTCATTACATGAATGTAATTTCAAAACACATTGCAGACGAAAAGCCTGAATCAATCGAAGAGAAGATCGCCGAGTGGACAGAGGGTGATTTTGGCGTCAGGAAGGCAGCAGCATACCGCGCTCAGCTGTATAGGACTATATCACAAGCGTGATTAATTGTAGCACCCTGTAAGTGTAACCCGACGCACAATCAACTTTTTTTCATGGTTCCGGTTATTTAAGTTATGGCAAGTAGCTGAATATGTAGTACTGCAAAATACACTTAGGTATCGCAAAGCATCAGTGCGGTACGTACCGCAAAATGTCACTGCGGTACCTCTTTGTAGTACTGCAGTACCGCAATGTGATACTGCGGTACCCCATTGTAGTACTGCGATTCAAACAATGTTTTTTTCTGTGCTTGTGACACGAGGCCAAACGGGATTTTCCCGAGAGGCCGGAGTGAGTCGCTTGACGTGGCAGAATTCTGCATGATGATTGGCTGGTTGATGGATTCAGCCCCGGCTGTACCCGTGTGACATGGTGTTCGCCAGGCTTCGACGGTGTTCCGCGGAACGAGTGTGGTGAGATCGAAGATGGGCCCTTTCAGACTTGGAAGGTCGCGTTTCAGGACGAGAATCCCTGGAATCGAGTGTTACGTCCAAGTCACCCCCGTCCGCAAGCGGGTTGACCCTCGGGATGTCGAAAACGCCCCTGCAAACGTATTGCAGCTGGTGCCCCGCCTCGCTTCGATAAAGACCCACGAACTACCTCGCGCACCCGGAACAAGATCAAGCCTTGCAACACAAGTCACGCTGCGTGCAAGCCGCTGGCCCCCTGGAACCGGATGCCTGAACCCAAGTACTGCAGAATCAAGGATCCCTGAAACGCACCCTCGGATCCAAGCCTGAAACCAAGCGAAGATGCCTGACCTGATTTGTACCCAGAAGTCACTGACTGAAGAGTGGGATGATGGGATGAAAAATCCAGTCTACTTCGAAGTCGGCGTAAACAACGCCCCCAAGCATACTCAAGTCAAGATATTCACGAAGATCGCACGCAAGGAACACGGAAGAACACAGAAGAACCCAGAAGAAGATAGCCTTTACATTGAGCTTAGCGATAGTCTAGCAGATAACAATCAGAGAGTTCGTTTTACCCCCTACTGCGCAAGTCGAGAGTCACTGCCAGCCAGGAATCGGGTCCGTCGGTCGCCTAGGACATGGTCGTCGCGGAGCTCCCCACCATCATCAAGTCCATCTGCGTGGGGATCATTCGCTCGAGCGTCTGAAGTGATCCACGCATTCCATATCCTAGTTGGGCCCATTGCGTGTAGGTAAGGGTGGTGTCCCATTTCATGTTACTGATTGAGCTTGGGGAGATTTATTAGCGGTTGTCCCCTGAGTGTTTGACTTTGAGACTGCATTTGTGAGAAAGGATTGTATTGGATTGTGTATATTTCCCTCGTTAGAGGGTGGTGCGCGTTGCGAAAGGCCCCAGAGTTGACCAGTACTCTGGAATCGGCCTAGTCGACTGGCGTAAGACCCACCGCCCGAGGGTCGAAGAATAAGTGGTGGCTGTTTGTTGTGTATAACTCTGTATTGTATTGGTTTATCGGAAGCTGGGTGTATTCTGGGATCTCCTTGTGGACCTACCAGTTTATCCATCTCGTTACGCCTCCGGCCCCACCTCACCATTGAGCAGTGTGTTCAAGTGGACGTCACGCTCAACTGGTTAATTGCCTATTTGTATTGAACAACTCACTTGGTGATCGATCCAGGCTCCCCAAAGGCAAACGACGCCGATAGGGATTTACAAGGTGACACGCCATCCCTGGAACTTAGTTTCGAGGAACTCCGGTTTCAAAGGACTGTGGTTCCAGGGACACCCCCTCTAGAGGCTTTGCAACACCAAAGCCCGGGCTACCGCTATACAAAACCCCCTGGACGGTTCAGGTTTTCACCGAGCCTCGTCACACTTGAAACTCGACCGCTCGGTGATAGTCTCAAGTACGACTTATAGGACTCTGTATTGTATCAATTAGTTTTAGCGTCGCTCCACTCTTCAAAGTGGGATTCCTTCCGCGACATCTGTAGGGCTATGGTGAACACAGACGTCCGACTTTTGGCGAGTTCTGATTTATTGCAGGGCCCGGTTGGCATCGCGAAGTGGTGGTCTCAATCGTTACCGACTTGACTCTCCATTGGGGCTGGGATCGGAGAGAGCAGTCGTGGAAACAGAGCAGCGCTGCATCTTTGATCTCGCCCACGTGTTTAGCTATCCAGCTCAGAGATTTGGTGTGGGCACGGCGATACTCCTCCACTACTTCCACGGCGAGATTAGTTGCCTCGACGTCAGACACTCGAGTCACCGTGAAAATCTCATCTGCAACCGCAGCGACAAAGCTGTAAATTGGTCTTCTATTGAAGAACCGGCTTCGTCCGCGCTACACCACTTTGTGCCAAACTGAGCCTCGAGATCTCGGACAGCTCTGGCGCCATCTAAACCGACCGACCATTCTTTCCACAAGTCTGGTACATTCTCCAGACGCCGCCGAAGTTTATGCTTTGGACAATCACTTTACACGTCACTAGCTATCGGCGAAGCTGACCGCACTGCATGAGCGGTATCGCCAGAGTCTTCGCGCCCACCAGATCAAATGTTCAGTCGGATCTTCCATTGCATCAACCGCTCGCATAACCTCAGTTTTAAATTCCGTGAACTCCCGGGATTAAAATATCCTGTGCTGCCAGATTGGGTGCGTTGGTGCGGATTTCTGCAAGAATACATGAGGCGAGGCGGGTGAACGCCTTTATCGTCCGGGTGTATAGTGCACTATGCCGGACCGAATGAGATTCGGGTTCGGAGTACCAGAGATTGTCCACGCGATAACCACAGCCCACGGGACACCGAATGACCCGGGCCTTGGGAACCGCTTGGACGTTTTGGCGTGTGTCCTTGTGTCAACCCCAATAGGTATCGTTTACCTTTGGCGGACCGGACTTCACCGAGAGTGAGTTGTCGGAAATACAGAATAAAGTCTGCTGGGTGTGTTCCTGGTATGAACCACACCGAATGAACAGAAGGTCAGACCGAATGAAAGGGACCACAGTCAGATCCGTAATTCAGACCAACCAACCACACAGAAATACAATGCCGAGCTAAACGTCACACAATATACAGCCACCACTTATTCTTAGAGACCCTTGGGTGGGGGGGTCTATTCACCAGTCAACTTCGGAGCCGTCACCCAAGGCACTGGTCAGTCCTGGATGCACACTTACTTACGCGCACCACCCTCACAGAATGAGGGAACAATACAAAATATAATTCAGTCCTATCACACAGTAGTCGATCAATTCAGTCTTGGGGGTGACTACCTCAACCACCACAGACACACAGTAGGGAATATGAAATGGATGCCCGGTTAGAGCACGCAAATAGAAAATGAAGCTCTCACAGGTCACTCCAGGGCGCGAAACCCCAGTCACTGCCGACCTCGCCTTGGTACCTTTGAGTCCCCACTACACCGGTGCTCGCTACACCAGTGAGGCCTTGGAAGCGTCCCTAAACGTACTTAGACCGCGCGCAGGCAGTCTCCCGGAGGGCTCTTGAAGACGAAAAAGTCGAGACTCTACTGCTGTCCTCGGGCGCCAGAATCGTCCGCGTGTTCTTCGGCAAATTGGTTTCTGTTTGATCTTTACGTTTGGCTAGCTATCTTCTATCACTTCGCTGACTTTAATGTAGGTTTCACTATGCTTGGTTTGTCTTGAGTATACTTGTGCTTCTTGACAGTGCTTCAGTATGCTTGTCTTGGTTTGGGTATGTGGAGACTTGTTGACGCCAACGTTCCATCTGGTACACTCATCAAATGATGACCGAGGTATCTGGGTACAGCGTCCCTTCGTTCTGGATACTGGACCTCTCCCTCGGATGTGCGGCTCATCCGGTGTCGCTTGAGGATCTTGGTGGATCTTGGTCTCATCCGGTCTGGGTCGACGCCGCTTGCTTGAACACATGCGGCGCGCACTGGACTTGTTCTTGGTGCGTTGATATCCAGTGAGGGTACTGGGGTCGGACCGAATGCTCGATCCTGTTTGCCCCCATCCGGTGTGGCACTTCTTCATTCGGTACGCCATCACCGGGTACACCACGATCCATCTCGGACAACACGAGGCTTCATCCAGCGGAGTCTTGTGCGCGTATGCTCATGCTGGGTGTGGTCGATTCAATGGGGTGGTCCGACAACTTGACTGAGCCAATGCAGGCAGTGGCCAGGATACGTTCGCTGACCACACTTTCACGCCTTGGGCCTATCCTGCAGTTAGGGAAGTCGGCGGATGGACAGGATACGTAACTCCGCACCGAATATGAGCGCTCATTCGGTGGGCGCATCTCCAATCCTGTGAGCCCATGCTTGCTGCAAGTGCCGGGTCCCACCAAATCGCCACACGCATCTACAATCCACACGCCACACTCGTCTCTACCGGATCTCTGCGCCGTGCGACCAATCACATCTCACCAAAGAGTCAGCGTATCCATGGGGTCGGACATGGGTGCAGACAGAAATCTGTTACCACATCGTGTCAACCGCCCCTCTGCTCAGGTTCTTTCACAGAGGATCTTGCCACCGAGGTGACAGGACATGACCAGACCCAGACACGATGGCTCCCACTCCGAATGGAGGGTCGCACCGAATCGTACAACCGTTGGGAGAGTAATTCCAGGAACGCATATCACCCAACGTCCCGTCTCCGTGACGGGTCTCCACACATCACAATCCAACTGGCAGAAGCAGTCTGCCTCCAAACACAATCCATTCTCCATCGCACGTCTCATCAGCGCCATGGCTGAGGTGAACGACGCGGCCGATGCGCCTGGCAGCAAGCCGTCTAGCCCGGCACAACTTCCGCTAGCTCCTCCACCGGGAGGCGGTGACGCGGGTGCCAACTCGGGCTCGGACGGAAGCGCCGGCGCGTCTGGCGGTCAGCGTGCGTCCAGCGACGACGTCAATCAAAACGACGGCTCCACCGAGAAGACGGGCAGCGGGGTCGCGGCGCTCCTGCGCGCCTCCGACAGCGGCAAGGAATCGGAACTCGGGGACACCGGCGACGCGAGCGATCGGCAGGCCTCGGCAGCTTCAGGGAGTCACGGCTTCACCGAGCGCGTGCTCCGCAAGCAACGCAGCATCTCCGGGCGCATCCTGTCTGCACAAGAGGCTCTCGCCATGCCAGCGGGTGCCGGTCTTTCAAAGGTGGCCGACTTCGGTGCCCAAGTGAACAGCGGCTCGCCGGCGGTGTGTGATCCACCGCTGGAGTACAGACCGGATGGGGCATTCCGTTTGGTCGGTATTCCTGCGCGCCTGGAACACGTAGGCAACGACCGGTTCATGCGCGAGGGGTACGCTGGACTGGAGGTGATGACGTCCATCGAGGGTCTCACGGCCACCGACTTGGCCGAACTGAACGAGTTGGTCGGCGAATCGGAGGATGTCAACGAGCTCTTCCTTCGCCCCCGCGACTCGCCTCCCAGCTCGTCCGAGCTGGAGAATGCACTGAGCTCCCTCGCCGTGCGTCGTGAGGTGGCGTCCCTCCTGTCCGTATACGATCCTTCTGAGCTGGCCGCGCGAGTATTTGGTATGACCACTATCATGCGTCGCATGCTCGTCAAGTACCGATTCATGCGGCACCAAATCGAGACTCAGGGATCCGGCACGTCCGACATGCTGTTTGCCGCCCAGAAGGAGAACACACAGCTCCAGAACGCCTTGGGTCAGGTAGCTGGACAGGTGCAGGTCATCACGGGCCACCTCCAGAAGGAGAAGGAGACTATCACGGCACGTTACAGGGCGGACTTCAAGAAACTGATGGCGGAACACGAAACGGAGAAGCGCTCTTTGCGGGACCAGATCTCTGCGCTGGAAAACAAACTCGGTACATCCAACCGGTGTGTCGAGTCGCTCGCGTCCAGCGCCTTCAACGTGGACCGAATGATGAACTTCCTGAACCGCAACCAGACTAAGGTGACCGGAAACTGGCGTCGTCTCGAGGGGCTCTTCCAGCATCACCGGTCCGGTACGTCTCCGCCGTCAGGATGGCAGACACTGATCAACGTCACATCTGCTGATGACATGTTTGCTGAGCCCGGTCCGTTCAACTACCGTCACGAAGACGACACGGAGGAGAAAGGCAACGGTGACGACTCTGATCCAAGTGGCAGTTCAGGGCAAAGAGGGGGTGCCGGGTCTAGCGGCCGACGCGTTTCCATCCAGGATCTCACAGGCGACTCCGAATCCAGCGGGCCGTCTTCGGCGCGTAAGCCATCCGGTGCTGCCAAACGTCAGCGCGCTGTGCCAGACCGGATCCAGTGGCGCCCAGCGCGTGGGACCCGTCTGGCGATTCCGCTCGCTCTGTCGATGATGAGTACCTCCTTGATGAGAAGACTGCATGCGCTTCCCTGGCCAACCTCCCCATCGTGTGGCGCAAGCTCCGCACAGACATGCAGCTCATCATGCGGGCCGGATGGACTTATCACGCGGCGATGAAGCTGCTAGACAAGGACACGGTGGCTCACCACTTGTTCTTCCCGTATGACTTGGCATGTATGCGGGGGCGCATGATGTACTGGAATCGGCTGGACACAACGTACTGGACCACTTACGTGCCGGAGCGCTACTACCTTCGCGCCGAGAGCATTCTGGACCAGTGGGCGGAGGACGACGAGGTTCCCGAATATTGGCCCGACCTGGTGGATTACACTCAGGACGACAGCGAGCTGCTGCTCGGACCAGATGACGACGAACCTGACAACGAGAGTCAAGATGCGTCGTGGGAACCCAGTCCGGAAGACCGAGCCGGACAGCGTGCGACTTCTACAGCATCGCAGAGAACTCCGGCCACACAGGATGCCGCGTCGCCCTCGGTCCGTCGGTCGAAACGTCGCGCGAGTTCGGTGTCTTCTCAGTCTGATTCAGTGTCCAGTGGGTCGGCCACCAAGAAGAAACGGCGGGTCCGTGCGGGAGAGGACCGGAAGAGGTCGCCCCTCGCTCGGAAGGACATGGAGGACCTGACACCTGAAGAGCTGGCGATTATTGAGAAGCCCGGTCCGGGCGTCACGTCCTGGCGTCACAAAGGCATTCTGGTGACGTTCGCGCCAAGCACGGTTCATGCCGTTGACCAGTCTTTCGGCTTCCCAGACTACGCACCCAATCACAACGGCGGCACCAAACCCCTGAAAGCGCGGTTCAGGCCGGACGAGTATGACTCCATCCTGGAAAGCCAGCCGGGTGAGCGAATGTTCGACCGTCGCGTGGTACACCTCCTGTTCCACAAGCGGAGTGCACTGTCAGCCAGCACCCTCTCGGTCCTGAAGGAGATAGCGGGGTTCATGGAAGCAAACGCGACGACTATCTGGCACGCAGGTCACTGGGTCACGTTCGACGCCGACAGCACGGACGCAGCCAAGGCCCAGACACTCCGCAAGAAACTCCACGACGCCGCCTCCAAGGAGTACGTCAAGTTGGCTACCAAATTGGCAGCGACGAAGCCTCCCGAGACTCTTTCGTACGAGCCGGGCATCTGGGTATACCCCGCCAAGCTGTGTCACTGGATTCTGTTCGATCGCTCTGAGGAGACGGCGGACCACGAGCCATACACGATGGCGGAACAGTTGACGATCTTGGATCGCGAGGAACCGGCTCGCATTCAGTGGACGGGCTGGTCTGTCGATCATCTCATCTCGGAGCGCCCTCAGGAGATCCAGGACATGCTCTTGACTCCTGACGAGCTGCGCGGCAATTGGGTCTCGGAAGATCACCAGTAGTCATACATTCGGTGCATCTGCACGCTAATCTGCATAATTCCACACTTCACGTCATCCGTTCTGTCCGTTCGCCTCTTGGTGCGGTCTGTCCATCTTCATCCATTGCACAATTGTCTGCTTCTTCAGTCTGCTATCACTTTGTTCACTTCACATTCGTTTTTCTCCACAAATCGTCATCGCCAAATCCACAATCGAAAATCACATTCGGGTTCAGTCGGTTCACACTTCGGCGGTCAGGATCTGTTGAGTCATTCGGTGTGCTAAGCACTGGGGTGGTCATCGCCAGCCTGCATGGACTGGAACCTGGCCTTAGCGCGGGCACTCTGATTGAACTCATACAGAAGTGCACCACAGCTGAGCTGGGTCGCTGGCAGCTACTCCGGCTCGTCGTATCCCTTCCACTTGACTTGGTATTCACGGATGCGCTTGGATGTGCGCGTACGTTTGGTCCACCGGAGATCCAGAATCTTTTCAACTTCATATTCGTCATTCTGTTCGTCTGGCTCCCAGCTGTCTTCGGGCAGAAGCGCTGCGTCGAAGTCGTCATCGTCATCCAATTCGAGTTCCACTGTGGGTCGTTTCGGAAACAACGCTCGAGGCTTGAGCCGACTGATGTGCACCCACGGGTTGACACGATACCCTGTGTCTTCGACCTTGAGCTTCACACGGAAATCGCCGTGTACCTCGTCAATCCTGAACGGCCCATGCCACATGTGAGCCAACTTACGACTCAATCCGGTCTGGACCTTAGGGATGTAGAGCCATACCGAATCTCCCTTCTCAAATCCAGCCTTCAATCGTTCGGAGAGTTCTTTCCACTTTCGTGTCTGCTCCTCGGATCGGGTCCGTTTCGCTTGTCTCTGGAGATCTTCGGCACATGCGATCGCGTAGCTATAGTCGCGCTGAAACTTCCGGCGCCACTCACACGCTGTACGTTCAGGCAGACTGGATGGCTTCGGTCCCAGCATCGCCGACACTGTTCCTTGGGCGCCCCAACCAAATAAAATGGTGTATCCAGTCTGGGCGCGTCAAAGGAGGTATTCAGCGCGAACATCAGTCGTTCTGCATGGTCATCCCAGTCAGACTGGTCTGCTTCAGCGATGTAAGCACGAACACTCCGAATGACAGTCTGGACGGACCGCTCCTGTTGGCCGTTCGCCTGAGGGCGATAAGCCAGTGTCGCGCGTTGACGGCTGCCCAACAGCTCTCGGAAACGAGTGAACACCTCACTCATGAAACGTGGGTCCTGGTCGTGTCTGATCATTGATGACGCACCGAAACTCCGAAAGACTCGCTCTTCGTACGCTTCTGCCACATCCTGTGCCGTCGTAGACGACATGGGTTTACACATCACGTAGCCCGAGAATGAATCTTGGAACAACAACAGGAACGTGTTTCCCCGTGCTGACTTGGGCATGTGCGTCACAAATTCCACAGACACCACTTCGAATGGGCGTCGAGGTTCGATGTTACCAGGCGACGGTCCAGGATTGGGAGGTCGCCCCTTCCCGCTTGCGCAGTCGACACACTCTTTCACAAAACGCTCGACATCGGCATACATACGGGGCCAATAGAATTCGGTCCGGAGTCGTTCGTGCGTGCGGGTGATGCCTTGATGCCCACCCTGAAAGTCCTCGTGAGCGTAGTGCAACAGGTCGGTGTACAGAGTCTGTGGCACCACCAGGCGAGGCTCATCCTGTACGTCCCGAGGTCGGTCTCGTGTGGAGCGTGCGAGTCGATATAGGACGCCCCTGGCATCCAGCGCAAACAGGTCAGAGAGTTTCGCGATCTTCCGTAGTCGCCGAGGAGAGAATCGATCCAGGTCCCCGCTCAGATATGCTTTGACTTCCGCAATGAACTCATCCTGGTCCTGGTGTGCCTTAATTCTTCGCCATCGCTCGGCTTGGAACTCCAGCGGACCCAACGGCTCGCCGGATTCGGTCTGCTCCTGGGCTCCCGACCGGGTCAAAACCGCCATGACGCGAGCACAATTTTGGAAGCGGCGCTGACTCAGGGTCCGGGTCGACACCCTCCGGTGTCTCTTCATCTGGTGTCGCCACGGCTTCGGTCACATCTTCGTTTGGTACATCCTGTTCTGCTCCGGCGACTCCTGGTGTCACCACAACTGGCTTCATCAGCTTCTCATGGATTTTCGACACTCGTTGCAGGTGGACTCGCTCTTCCTCATCCTGTACGGTCCACGTGGTACCTAGTGCCAGTGTCTTGGAGGTTAGGTAGTCTGCGGCCGAATTGTATTCACGCTTGACGTGGACTAGTCGCAGTGTACTGAATCGCCCCTCCAGAGTTTTGCACTGGGCCAAGTGACGCTGCAGATTGGGCTGATTACAGTTGATCAGCCCTTGGACCTGCTGTATCACGATGCGAGAGTCTCCGACTACGATCAGGTCCGTAACTCCGCGGTCGAGTGCCATGGTGAGCCCATTCAGCAAGCCGTGATACTCCGCATCGTTCACTGTGACGTCATTCAGAATGAAACCTTGCGCATCCAGTACGTCCCAACCGTGTAGACTCCACAGAATGCATCCGCAACTCCCTTGGCGTGTCGATGTCTTTGCAGCTCCGTCGAAACTGAGTACGATCCCTTCGAAGTTAGCGTCTAGCATCTCCACACTGATAACCGGAGGTGGCTTGACGCGCCCCTTGGCTGGGATCAGTGACTCCGCGATTCGGTCCAGATGCTCTCGGGGGGTAATGCCCGCACCGAGTATGGCGGCCAGACCATCTTCGTCTCGCTGAACGCGGCGAACTTCCAGGTCCCATTGGGATAAGGCGACGCCCCAGGGCACACAACGTCCATCCGCGGATTTGGACTTAATCACCCACTTGAGTACCGAATAACGGGTGTACACAATCAGAGGGCAACCTTCCAGGATCGTCCTGAACACATCCAACACTCTCATGACTGCAATGACTTCTTTCTCCGCGACGTGATACCGAATCTCTGATTCATTCAGTACGCGTCCCGTGAAGCGCACGGGCTGGATCAGTCCGTCATGTTCCTGGCCGAGGACCGCGCAGGCGGCCCACTTGTTGGCGTGCGGGATGATGATGAATGATTTGGTTCGGTCCGGATGTCGGAGCAGTGGAGTAGACACAATCTTCCGTTTCAGAATCTCGAACGCTTCTTTCGCTCTGGACAGGTCTCGGCCGGCACGCACCTGATCATCACTCAGCTCATACAGAACGGCGGCCACCACTGGGAAGTCTTCGATGAACTTGTGGTAATAGTTCAGACTACCCAAGAAAGACTGGATGCCCTTCAAGGTAGACGGGAACGGCAAATCCAGCACTCCCTTGGCAATCTTCGGTGTATCTCGCAGTCCTTCAGCGCTGATCTCATGTGAAAGGTACGGAATCGAGCGCTTACCGAATTCGCTTTTGTGGTGTAGGGAACATCAAGTTTTGTGTCACACTCCAAGGCTGCAGTGGAACAACGTACCAGAAGCCACGTACTACTCGGCGGGATGACCATCCGCCGAGCTCAGCGGACAAGAATGTGCTGACGGATTGAACTCGGCTGATGGCGTCGGAGACTCAGACACACTGGCCCCGATATGGTGACACGGGGCAGGCCCAGTGGTGAAGACCGAGCCGAGTTCAGGAAGACCCTGGACACGCTCAGCCGAGATCATGGGGAGTTCAAGCCGCCGAGCTCGGCTAAACGGTACCGCGTACCGTCCCGATACAGTAACCGGGTCCGATGGAGTCCGGGAGTCGCCCAGTCGAGTCCAAGGGTCGCTCCGCCGAGTTCGCTGTGTTATCCGGACACTTTATCCGGCTCAGCCGAGTTCGAGGGATTATCCGGACAGCTTATCCGGATCGACCGAGCTCAAGCGTCGCCGAGCTCAGCGAAGGGTCGGCCGAGATCCAAAACCGCCCACTTTCATCAGATATTTGTATAGGAGCTTAGGAATAGTGGAGGCGCCCCTTCAGGGCACCCGACAGAGATAACCAACAACAGAGCAGAATTTTCTAGGCCCACAACACGTGTACACGTTCCGGTAAGTCCCTGCACGGGGCCGGATTATGTCTGCCGCCGGTACCTGAGAGGCATAGCTTGTAGGGTACTCGGCTGGTAGCGCCAAGAGATAAGGTCGGCCCGGGTTGGGCGTGTGTCTCGCCAAGCGCGAAGGAAAAGTCTCGCCACCGCTGCGAGCCGGTGTTCCCGTACGTCCCGGGCACTGATTGCTGAGTCGAGAAGCCTTTGCTCTCGGCGACCCGTAAAAGCGCTCCGTGCGCCGTCGTCCATCCTTTGGTGGAGGGCACGGGATTTCTAATTCCGGAGTCAGGTAACTCAGCTGGCTGCCGAGATTGACTGGCTTGGGGTACTTGGTCTCGGCGAGAACGAGCCACCACTGTCCCGGAAGGGCCGAACCGCTGGGGGACATCTCAGCGCAGGCCAACAAGGGCCGACTAGCTCGGCTGTGTTGTGTTTGTAGCTAGAGTGCCACATCTGACGATTTTGTGCGTGCTACTACACCACAACTGGTGCCGCGACCCGGGAGCAGGGTGGTTCGTTTTCGTTGGTACCAAGTCAACCAAGTTTCGAGTACTGAGCAAGATGGTCAAGGGAAGATTGTCGCCAAGCTGGGCCAGCCCAGCGACGGCTGGGGGTTCGCTGCTCACGAAGCTGAACTCAGCTGGCGGAAGGATCGCCGAAATGACGATGGAAGTGGTCCCAACCGTTCGGTTTGGCGACGACAGTACCCAAGACCGAGGAAGAGATGGGGGTATTGGAGATTGTGAAGAAGAATTGAAGAAAGCCGAGTTGCTCAGCTGGATAGCTGAGTTCTCGCTGCATGTGGGGCGCATGGAGGAACCTCGACGAGCCCAACAAAACCTCGCAGCCGAGCTCGGTGACGATGCGGACGACGACAGTCAAGACGTCGCTCCAGGGGACCGCCCGCCCCTGATACAACGAGCGACGGGGGCATCAAGCGCGAAATGCCCGAGTTTGGATTCGATGCCGAACGTCTCGTGGGAAACCTTTCCACACGACTAGGGGCAATCGAAGGAATTGGAAACCCGTCTGCAAATGGTGCAAGTTGCAGATGAGGTCTAAGGCTATTGCACCAAAATGATGACCCGCCGACTCAGTGAAGACAGCAGGCTGGGTCGAGTCGAAGAATGATACTGCGTCAACTGTATGGATTATATGAATTACATGATATCGACATGGAGTGAGCGAAGATGGAGCTGGAAAGCAAGAAGCCCATTCGCCGGGTAGCGTTGGAGTCGGCGCGGTCGCCACAGCCACCAAGCCGATGGAATTCGCATCTCGGATCGAGTCTCAGCCGAGTTGCCGAGCTAAGCGATTGAGCCCAGCGGGTTGATGATGACCCAGAGAAGACGTTGAGGGAGGTGACGGTGCGTCTGCACAGATTGAGCGAGTCCGCCGTCGATGCCGAAGCTGTGTCGACTCATCACTGGGTCCGTGAACACGCTACGAACTGGGGCACTGTGTATAATTTGCGGCGGTACGATTGACACCCTTGGGTTCGACCGCCAAGGCCTCCGACCAAGTCGGTGAACGATCTTCCCGTTGTGCGCTCAAGCTGAGTTGGAACGCAGGTGTGCTGACGCGAAGCTGTGCGGGCATGGGGCCACGCTCAAGCAGGAAAGCCGAAGCGAAGTCGAGCTCGCACGATTTTCCAGTGAGGCCGTAATCGCACCAAGTTTGCCGAGAGGCGACTAGCCGAGTCGGTCGATGCGCGGTCGAGGTGAACAAACCGAAGTTGCAAGCAAAGCTGGACTTGAGCAGAGCTCAGCGGAGGCAGGCTGGGCAGGCGCATAGCCGAGAATGTCAGTGTACCAGCGATCTCGAAGGAAGCCGAGTTGATCCGTAGCTGCGCAGAAGCAGATACCTGGTTTGAAGATGGACTCTGACTTCAATCGATCCGACGTAGGGCTACCGCCGAGTTCAACTGCGGTCAGCCTGAAGCCGAATCGGTGAAACCGCCGAGTCACGGCGTCGCAAAAGTGTATCCAACACCCAAAGCTGGACTGAAGAGGAATGGATTCCACGCGGTCGCGGTCTTATTCGCATTGAGCCAGCATGAGCAGAGCTTGGGTCAGGGATCGGTCATAGCCGAGTCGAAACACCCCTTCAAAGCGCTGATACCTCCGCGAAGGGACTGAGCTGGTAAGGCAGCCAGCTGTATCGTTCGCTCAGCCGATCTTGCCTATCACCTTGCTGAACTGGGCTAAGTTGAAGCGGAACCCAGTCCAGGTGAACATGAAGTCGAGTTTGGCCGGGGTTGATTCGTGGCAGAGCCACAGAACATGGGGATCCAGTGGCGCCTAGTCGAATTGCAGCACGTGATTGTCTCGAATCCGAGCTGAATCGGGATCAGGTACAAGTGCAGCCGAGGTCAGCACCAACTGAGTTGACCCACAGTCAAGCTGAAGTCGAGATGCGTTCGAGCATAGCCGAGTTGAAGCGAGACAATGCTCTCGGGGTGGAAGTTGTTTGACACCGAGATGTCGTGAAGCCGAGTTCAACCAAGCCGGAACGGAGCCGAGTTCGAGTAACGCTTCGAAGAAGCGCTGGTCATTTGATTGGAGCCGATTGAAGGGCAACCTTGCTGAAGCAGAGCTACCATCAAGTTGGTCCACCTCGCGTCCAGTTCCAGTGGGAGCGCATGCATCTCGGTCTAGTGCCCGGTTCTCGTTGGATTCAGCCGAGACGAAGTAGGTCGCGCCGACGTTATGCGCAGCCGAGTCCGAGCAGAGCTGAGCTGATCTAAAGCGAGACCGAGATCGCGCTGTGTCCGAATGTCGCGTTCGCATTGGGTTGCTGCGAAGCCGAGAACATTGGAGTGCGATCACGCTGGAATGGGATGTCAACTTGCAGCAGTGCCGCGTGTTGGATGGCGCCAATCAGTGTACTCACTTCAACGGAAGGAAACACTGGGCTGAGTTGCGGTGCGCCGAGCTCCGGTGAGATCACATCTTCGGAAGTTCGCCGAGATGAGCGCTGGTAAACGCACCGAGTTTCGATTGGAGCGCGTTCATGCCGAGTTCGAGGAGGTACAGCCGAGCTGAGTCTGAACATACTTCACAGCTGAACCGAAAATACCGAATTTGAACTGAGCTTGAACGCAGCCGAGTTCGCGGCGAGGCAGATTGGAATGTGACCGAATGAAGTGCTGCCCCAGTCGAGTTTGCCCACCACCAAGTCGATCCCAGTCGGGGTAAGCTGGTCTAACAGAGCTGGAGAGATGCTGAAGTCAAAGTCCATGGACCACTGAGCCCAGCTCGACCGGTTCAGGACAACTCGACTGGAGCATCAATCTCATCAGGATCGCCTTGTTCTCCTACGCCATGATACAACAACAGTGAGAGTTAGCTCAACACACCAAGGCGAGTGGGACAAACACTTACCAGGCTAGTCGAGTCCATCAAGCGGATGCTGTGTTCAAGTCCAGCCGAGTTCAAGAAGGGCAGCGGATAGCAGGACAGCCGAGTTCGGGCACGGCTGAGTTCAACTTGCTGCTGCACTTCTCGTCAATAAGCTCAGCTGAGTTGGATTTCGAGCTCAGCGCGGCCCGATCGGGGAAGCGTTCCTTGACACGCCGAGTTCGCGGTGGCTTGTATCCTGCCAAGACAACTATCAGGCTCCACTCGACGCACCGCAACGAGAGGCAGATGCTTGCCTGATCAGCCGAGTTGCTGGCAGCATCCATGGCTACTCTGGGGTAATATCGACGAAGCCGAGCATCACTGTCTCCGTCAACATGAATCGAGCACTTCCCAGACACCGGCATCGCCTACTTGCTTGGTTGCGGCAGGCCCAACAGCACCGCTAGTACTCTAAGCTTCGACAGGGGCAGCAGCCAACTCCGTATAACCCAGTTCAGGCTACCGGCTGCCACGTTGAGACGACCATCCACGCTGATTCGCTGTTGAAGTGATCCGACGGTGAGGCTTGGCGCGAGCGACAGGGGCATCTACATGTGCACAGACCCATGGGGCGCGGAGTCCACACATCAGACAAGGGCTACACCAAAGATCAAGGTTCAAGCAGGTCTCACCTTCACGGAACGAGGTCCTCGAGCTGGCGTTGCGGCCGCTTCTGGCCGCTCGAATTCGGGAAATGCGAACTCAGAGTGAATACGACAGATCTGATTGGACGAAATCAAGCGTGCGACACATCCAGTTGGCCAGGCCACTCACCACTCCGGCTCGTAGCATGACCGGGGCAGTTGTGGTGTAGGGAACATCAAGTTTTGTGTCACACTCCAAGGCTGCAGTAGAACAACGTACCAGAAGCCACGTACTACTCGGCGGGATGACCATCCGCCGAGCTCAGCGGACAAGAATGTGCTGACGGATTGAACTCGGCTGATGGCGTCGGAGACTCAGACACACTGGCCCCGATATGGTGACACGGGGCAGGCCCAGTGGTGAAGACCGAGCCGAGTTCAGGAAGACCCTGGACACGCTCAGCCGAGATCATGGGGAGTTCAAGCCGCCGAGCTCGGCTAAACGGTACCGCGTACCGTCCCGATACAGTAACCGGGTCCGATGGAGTCCGGGAGTCGCCCAGTCGAGTCCAAGGGTCGCTCCGCCGAGTTCGCTGTGTTATCCGGACACTTTATCCGGCTCAGCCGAGTTCGAGGGATTATCCGGACAGCTTATCCGGATCGACCGAGCTCAAGCGTCGCCGAGCTCAGCGAAGGGTCGGCCGAGATCCAAAACCGCCCACTTTCATCAGATATTTGTATAGGAGCTTAGGAATAGTGGAGGCGCCCCTTCAGGGCACCCGACAGAGATAACCAACAACAGAGCAGAATTTTCTAGGCCCACAACACGTGTACACGTTCCGGTAAGTCCCTGCACGGGGCCGGATTATGTCTGCCGCCGGTACCTGAGAGGCATAGCTTGTAGGGTACTCGGCTGGTAGCGCCAAGAGATAAGGTCGGCCCGGGTTGGGCGTGTGTCTCGCCAAGCGCGAAGGAAAAGTCTCGCCACCGCTGCGAGCCGGTGTTCCCGTACGTCCCGGGCACTGATTGCTGAGTCGAGAAGCCTTTGCTCTCGGCGACCCGTAAAAGCGCTCCGTGCGCCGTCGTCCATCCTTTGGTGGAGGGCACGGGATTTCTAATTCCGGAGTCAGGTAACTCAGCTGGCTGCCGAGATTGACTGGCTTGGGGTACTTGGTCTCGGCGAGAACGAGCCACCACTGTCCCGGAAGGGCCGAACCGCTGGGGGACATCTCAGCGCAGGCCAACAAGGGCCGACTAGCTCGGCTGTGTTGTGTTTGTAGCTAGAGTGCCACATCTGACGATTTTGTGCGTGCTACTACACCACACTTTTCGGCAGACTGACTGAAATGTTCCAGTACCGCAACCGGAAGAGTAGTGCGTCCAGGTCGATACACAGCTGGTCCCACGTGGGCGCCCCGTGCGCGATGTCATCAATGTACGAGCTCCGTCCGAGGACCGGGCCCATTTGCATCGGCGCCGGAATATTGCGTTGGAACACGGTCATCTGGTCCGTCAGTGCAGGCAGTTGTCGACCGGACAGAATCTTCTCGTCAGATTCGGTACCGCTCGGCGTAACATTGTCCTGTTGCGGCCTCAAACCCAAATAGTCCAGTACGTCCTGATCCACTTCAGCTTCCTCTTCAGGCGACAGCCGAACAAAACCCCACAAACAGTTGTTGAGCATCTGCTGGTAGACTAACGGAGCATTCTTCAGGCCGAAGGGCATGCGTCGCCACTGGTAGTGACCGAATGGCGACACGAACGCCGAAATAAGCTTGGCTCGCTCCGTCATTCTGATTGCCCAGAAGCCGCTGGCCATGTCAAGGCTCATGAACCACATCGCCCTCTCGAAGCCGATCAGAAGATCGTCGATAAGCGGAAGTGGGTAGTTGGACAACTGAATGAACCCGTTCACCAGCCGATAATCGATGCACATCCGGATGTCGACCCCATTCTTCTTCAGCACGATCACTATTGGCGAAGCCCAAGGTGATGTAGAGGTCTCGATCAACCCGGTCTCCAGCAACTTCTTCAGCAGTTCATACACCTTCATCGCGAGATGTGGTGCGACTGAGTGGGCTCTCTGCGCGACCGGCTTGGCATCTCCCACATCCAGATCGCAAACAACTCCACGAGCTGGAGCCGGCGCTGCATTGCCATCGCCCAAGAAAATCCGCTGGTGGTATTTCAGAATGTCACGTAGACGGCGTTCGTCATCCGGTCCGCTCACTCCAGGTTAACCGACATCTGCTTTGTCGATGTCGCATTCTGGACTCAGGTCCTGTACCTCCGGAAGAAGTGCCAGCTGGTCCCGTAGCTGTGACAGCAAATCATTGCCTTCGTGAATATACACGGCGGGCTCGAAGTTCAGCTCCTCAGCATTCAGTCGCATAACCCGCTCGTACTCCCTTTTGAGCCTCTGGACAGGAGTACCAGACAGAATCTGGGAGGCCAACTCAGACACATCTTCGGTGAGCTCATCCGGTTCACCAGACAACTCCGCAATCCAGTCTGTCTTGACAGCTGGATTCCGCAACACCGCTGTGAAACACGTCACATCTTTCTTTCCGTCCGGATGTATCATCAATTTGGTCGGCCAGTTGTACTTCGCAGGTTCTACAGCAGGTGGTTCACGATCCCAGAGCGTTTGGAGACGGCGCTGCTCTCGTAACTTGCCCTGTTTCGACAAAGTGTTTTCGTAGATCAGCACTTGCCATTCCTTATACGCCCTCGATCCTGGACGGACAAAACGTCCCACAGACGGGAAAAAACCATACTCCACGATGTAGGCCAACGTCGTTCCGGCCGTTATCCAGAGATTATACTCCGAGACATTCACCACCTTGACTGCTTCGGGCCATCCCTTCGCTCCATCACAATCTTAGTCACCCAGCGGTCACCACGTCCGGCCCACACGACTTCTTGCTGTGGATTGGCTTGGCCGAACCGAATACGGACCACAGCTTCGTCGCCTGGTCGGAGGTACAGGGTTTCCGGTGCCTGGACCGGCAACCTCAGCCCTTGTCGGCGTTGCACTCTGTCTCCGTACATAAGCACAGGTTCCTCATCCGGTAACTGCAGCAGGCCTTCGCGCACACACAATCGAACTCCGGCACAGAACATGAAGTTCATACCCAACAGCACGTCCACACCTTCGCCGATGTTGGCGACCCACACATCCATGACATACACAACTCGTGCACCGAGCGTGATCTTGACTTCCGCGCTAGCAGAGATGTAGGTGGTTTTGCCACCCAATCCGGACACCTTGATTTGCTTGTGTCGGTTTAGCTTGATCTTGAGTCTACGCGCAAGATTCAAACTGATCATGCTCACCGACGCTCCAGTGTCCATCAATATCTCCAACCGCAAGTCATTCACTGCGCCATGTACCGTAGCCACCTCTTGCGAGTCCTTATCTGGCTCATGATCCACCCACCATCCGTACCGCTTCCCCGGTTCCAAACGAAATTCGGTCGGTCCATCCGGTCTCTGCGATTCGGTATGGCTCGGTCCAGAGCGATCATCAACTTGGTCAAACTGAATCGGGTCATCGTTGCTCAGAGAAATCATGCATTGTTGGTGGTTATCTTGGCGTTTGGTCCGCAGTTCTGGTCCGACATAGGCTAACACACACAATTCAGGGGGCTTACGCCCGGCGCGTACTGGGTCCCCACCCAGCGGGCTTAGTGGTTTAACGGCCCACCTGAAATTGTCGCCTTGTCGTCCAGTAGCTGATCCAGTATGTTCTTCGGTATGTCCTTCAGTGCTCCTTCTTGGGCCAGCTTCTTCAGCGCCTCCAGGGTCTTCATCATCTCACAGGGTCCATCGTGGAATAGTCCGCACATTTTGCAGGGGAGAACTTTGCACACACGCATCGGGTGTCCACGTCGGTGACAGCGGTCGCACACGATGTCCATCCAGCAATTCTCCGGCCGGTGTCCATGTCTCTCACACTTCTCGCAGAATTCGTTCCAGTCAGGATTGCTCCCTCTTGGTGACTGCGGCGCCGAGGACGGACCGAATCTTGACGCCCCGGTTAGTTGTCCCGGGAGCGGGGGCTTCCAGCCTGAACTGGTCATCACGCGGAACACCGCGTCGCGCACTGCACCTTCATCCAGTACAGGTTGCACCGGATCTGGGTCTGCTTGCCGAGTCGAGGCCGGAGGGACCGGGTCTGACTTCGTTGCAGCAGGAATTCGGTGGTCTTCCACTTCATCCTGAAAACGCACATGCCGATCTTCTTCGTCCGACTCGTCCTCACTCTGTGCGATGTACGCACTTCCGGATGGCCTTGGTCTGCGCCGATCCCGGTCACGGTCGCGGCGAACGTTGTCCGCACGGAAGTCGCGCGGTCTGGATGACGGGTCCTCGCGCTCGCTGTCTTGGTATTCCTCGTCGTGTTGACGCAGAATGAACTCCAGGTCATCGATGCTGTGTATGCGCTGACTCTTCAGACTGGATCGAAGCCTTGATTCGGTAAGCTTCCTGATGAATCGCTTGATGTGCATCTCTCGCGTCTTCGGTGACTTCTTGAAGTTCACGTTAGCCTTGTAGGCCGCTGCGTTCAACCGGTAGAAAAAGTCGAGGGCGGATTCGGTCCGTTTTTGGCTGGCTGAGTAGTAGCGCTCCGAATCGGACACCTTCGACCGACAGTCCTTGTTCTTGAACTCGCGGGATAACAGACTCCAGGTGTCACGCGTATGTCTCGGCAGTTGTGCACGCCAGTGGCGAGCGGACGTTGGCAGCTTCAGGCGCAACTCGTAGAACTTCATGCTGTCTGTCCAGCCACCTTGGACTGTCAGAGCGAGGAATCGCTCCCACCATCTTGTCCGCTCTTGGTACGAGGCCTTGTCGTCGAAATCCTCCAACGAACTGGAACTCACATACGGTCTGAAGTTCATCACCGTTTTGCCATCCTGTGTCGTCACCGACGTGGAGTGCGTGGGCACATTGGCCAGTGAGTCATCCGAGTCGCTGGAGCTGTAGCCTTCGTTGGAGTCGTCATCCGAACTTGAATCCGGGTCCGACCCGGAGGGGTCACCACCTTTACGGCTCCGCCTACCGGATGGACGCTTGCGCGCCCCAGACCCGGTGTCCTTCGCACTCTTGGAGGCCTCATCCTTCACGGGCGGAGCCTTGGAGTCCTTCGCGGATGCAGCTTGCTTGCTCTTGGTCGGCGCGGCTTGCGCGGCGCGAGCCTTAGCCCCTGCGGTCGCTTTTGCCTTGAGAATGCTGTCGATCGTCGCTTGGAGCTGAGTTGCTAGAAGCTCGTCGGCACGCGACGTCGCAGATCCGTTGGGTGCCTGACCAGACGGCGGGATAGGCACACCGGATACTGGGTGCGGTGTCTCACGTCCGGTCTCTGTCTTCACTTGCGTTGCCGAATCAGCTCCCGATGTTGCTGGAACAGCTGGATTTTCCTAACGTGTTGCACGAAGGTTGCGCAACTGATGGGCCTGAAACCGCTGAATGTTCCGGGAAGATTCTCGATCCCTCTCACGCTCAGCCTCAAGCTGGTGGACCTTCTCTTGGAATAAATCCAGTTGGGCGTTCAGTCCCCGCTGGACGTCCTCGACCCAGCGTGCTCGTTCGGCTTCGGCTTGCGCTTCCTGCTGCTTCCAACGCTCGGTGAACTCCGCGGTGGCGCGCGCACGCTCCAGGCGAGCGGCCTCGGCGCAGGCATTCTCAATGGCTGCAGCCACTTCACGCTCTTGGACCGGGGACACTGGGGACTGGCCAGACGGAATCGGGGGCTCCGGGACCGGAGCACTCTGTCCCCATCCGGTCGGCTGACTGTCTTGGACGACAGCATTGCGTCCGGCCAGCTCCTGAATCGCATGGAATGCGCTCTGGAGACCTTCACCCAGTCGGGCTGTGCTAGCAGCGGACGCCGCCTGGTTCAGCTCCATCCTGGCCAGGGCTTCCTGCGTTTGGCGCATCGTGTTGAGCGCGACTTGGGACGCCCCAGACATCACGGACATCGCTGAACGGCTCGACCGACTGGATCGACTTGACCTGGACGACCGACTCGGTGCGCGCTTCGATCTCGACGACCTTCGGCGACGGTTCCGGTCAGTGTCACTGGAGTCGGACTCGCTTGGTGACGGGCTCCGCTTCTCGCGTCGGGAGGAAGTGCGCCTACCGGATGAAGCTCTCGACCTCCGGTCACTCCGGACAGTAGTGCGATCGGACTCCGACATAACGACATCGTCCTGATCCACCACTGTCGATGACCGAGGGAGCGCTGTCCGGGTGATCTCCACGGTTCCTCCACCTGCGCCAGACTGAATCGCACCTGCCTGCGCAGTCATCACCATGGGTCCATACCCAATCGCGGACATGTGCCTCGCGGCATCGTGTCCGGACCACAGTGACGACGACGACGAGCTGCCTATGGCATAGTGCCCCGGGTTCCCGGGTACCGGCTAGCTCCGAAGTGTGTTGCCCCGGGAGGTGTACCCATTTCGAGAGCACCGGGTGTGTCCTACACGAAGGAGTCCAAGGAGCCAGCGCTGAGCGATTTGCGACGTCAGACGGGGCGATTCTGAAGTATCCGGATCAGCCTATAGTGAGTCCAAGTGAGTAGCGGTTGTTAGTGAGAGACCCATAGTTAAGCACTTCCCCGGAGCTGGTGGCCCTGGAGAAGCGCGCAATTCAGTCTAACTTTTTCCCCATAGAGCTCAAGTCGCTTCCGCTTCGAGAACTCCAAGGCACTAAAGGTCGCGGGCACTGGGACCCGCGCTAGTAGACTATCCCCAGGTAAATCGATAACATCTTTGTCAGGGTTTCCCTCTAGGAAGTCCCAGGCATTTCATATTTGTCCCCCCGGAGCGCGGTCTAGCCGGCACGAGTAAGGACATTTCATATTCTTAGGGTCTCGCCCGTGGGGTCTCGCCCCGAAAAGTATTGCGGCCGTCGCCGAGGGAGTCTTGCTCCGAAAGACCTGATTGCATATTTTAGTTGCGTGTTATTTCCGCCCCGGGAACCAGGTAGCGTCCCCGGGCGATTGATTGTATTGCTACCGAACCAGCGTACTGATAAGGTCGGGACTCCCAGGAGATCCTCAGTGGTTGACCTTCCCTCTGATCCAAACAACCGATTCGTAGGGGGTACACAAGGTGAGGTTACTGACCGAGTCCCAGGGCGTCTTGCTTCTTCATAGCGAGTACTCGCCCCGGGAACTCACGGCCCCGGATAAATCCCTCGTCCGGGCGGGCCGTCTATCTACTAGGAGATTCGCTCTCCAAGTGCTCTAGATTCTCTGTCTAGGAAACGCAACCCGGGAACTGACGGAGTGTCGAGGGCGAAAGCTCAAGGCGCTACATCACAACTGGTGCGCGTGCCCGGATCAGGGTGTTGCTTGACCACTTATCAATTCTCTCACTATGTCTACAGAACCTACAGATACGCTGTCGCCCCGGGGACCCCGGGGCCCCGCCTCTCGCGGTACTGCGAGAGGCCGAGGCGGACGCGGGGGACGCCCTCGTCTTGAAGCCTCACCATCGCGCCGTTTGGCTCTACCCGCCTCGACCGAAGAACCTCCGGACCCGTCGAGCTTGATGTTGGTTCCAAGCTCCGGGAGTGCCGTCGATGCCGGAACCAGGACGGACGGTAGCCAAGTCGCGCTGGATGCCGTGGGACGAAGCGAGCTGGCGATTGCCGGCCCACGGACCGCGGCCCCGCCTGCTCCCCCCAGGGACGTAGGCACAAGATCGGTGGGGACGCCCACCACCCCGGCGGCGGAGCAACCCGCTGCCTTTGCGACGGAGCAACCCGTCGCTTTGTCTGCTTCCCCCGGGAATGCAGACGCTAATTTGGTGGGGACACTCACCAGTCAGGCTGGCGCGCGAGCGCCAACCAGCCCGGGGAACTCGCCCGACGCGCGAGCGTTGGTGCCTTGGGGGCATCCTGGAGACCAGCCTTCGGGGACGTCGCAACCGGAGTACCAACTTCATCCAGAGGTAGCCGCTGCTTTGAGCTCGGCGCGTGGGGCTCCCCGCGAGGAAGCTCTCGTGGCTCAATCCGAGATGTCGAGACTGCACCAACGCGAGTATGCCAAGGCTCAAGTCGTACGATGGAAGACGCGGTCCTCCGGAGTGATGTCGCCTCCGGATCCATACTACCCGGAACGCCGACACTGGCCGATGCGGAACTGGCTGATGGAAGTCAAGGAGTTGATCCGGTACCTCCGAGAAGTCAATCTGTCCGGGGACCCTGATCGCCCGTGGGTAGCCAGCTTCCGGGGAGAGTGTCTCTGCTTACCGGTAGTCTCCGACCTCCAGGCGCGACAGGTCGATTTCAGCATCCTCTGGCTCGAGGATGGCTCTCGGGACTACGCTGCGGTGATCGCCGTCCTGCAGACCATGCTCTCCGATGCTGGATTCGCTTTCGTTAACCTGCTGCCCTCCTGGGGACATTCGCTTCACTCGGAATTCTTTAAAGCCCGCGACGCGCGTTTCATCTCGGACGCCTTGTTCTTCCGGCAACTCGTCGTCAACTGCCAAGACGCCTGGGACCAGATCGCTCGGGGGCGCAGGTTCAGTGTGCGCCGGGAGGATGTTCCGTTCCAAACTCTGGGTCCCGAAATGGCTGGAGGGTTCCCAGTGGAAGGTGATGGAGACGCGCTGATGCTGACCGCGGAGGAACAGGAACTGCTAGGGACAGCCGTCATAACCAGGCTTCGCTTGGCCCACGTTCGTCCACGAGAGTGGTCCGAGACCGACAGCAGCCGCCCAGAACCCAAGCGGCGTCGCGAAAGCCTTGATGCTCCACTTTCGATTCCATCCTGGCCAGGCTCCGATGAAGGCGCCCGAGTGTGGGGCGCCCCACTCCCGGAGATGGTGGGGTCTTCAAGTGTGGCCTCTGGCGACGCCCCCATGTTGACCCCTGACGAGAATATGTCGTCGGCCGGAGGTGGTTCGCAGGGCTCTCCCGGATTCGGGCCTGCTGGCGCCACGGCCAGCGTGTTCGTGGCCGCCGCTGCCGCCGACGACAGTTCCGCAACTATGCCTGAGCAGCAGACCGTGTACGTCCCCGTCGCCGCGTACCCGCCGGACTTCACCCAAGCGCCTTCGCCTGGAGCAAGTCGCCCGGTGCCATCTGGCCCTCGAGACCGCGAGCTGGGCGAAGAGATGAAGTCAGACACCCAAGAGCCTACGGCTTCCCAAGGTGCCCGTCTGACGGACGACCAGACGAGGACGCATCAAGCTCTGAGGGATGCGCAGCGTCAAATCGCTGAACTTCAAGCGGCTATGTCCGCCCGGGAGGGGCAGGAACGGAACGTTCTCGGCTCAGGGATCTCGAAGAGGCTATGAAAGCCCAGACGGCGGGGCGCGACCTGAATAGGTCGGAGCGGAAGCAGCAGAAGTCCACCCAGCGCAAGCGCGAAGTGGAGGAATCTCGACGGAAGGCAGCCGCAGATGCTGAGGCGGCCGCCCTCCAATTCCGCCTCCATCAGCTCAAAGAACAACAAGCCAAGGAGCGTGAAGATCTTCAGCACCAGTTCGACAAAGCGGTCGCCCAGGAGCGGGATGCTGCGTTCCGAGAGGCAGAAGCCATCTCTCGAGAAGCCGAGAAGCTGCGCGACGAGGCGATTGCAGGAGCCGGGGCCGCGGCCGAGCGTGTCAAGCAGGAGGAGGAACGAGTCCAGAGAGAGCTCTATCACCGAGCACAGGAGGAACACGCCCGGCGAACGCTGGACCAAGAACGGATAGCCGCGCAGCAAGAAGAGATCAAGCAACTCCGGGAGCAGATCGCAGCTGCGAATCGGCCGCGCGGGAGGAGCCCATCTCCGGGATCCAGTGGGTCACGGCCTCGTCGGCAGCGCCGGAATCGCGGTAATCAACTGAGCGGGAACGCCCCAGCGGGTAGCCGGGCCGGGTGCAGGAAGATCGGCCGAGATGGATACCACAGCTCCTCCAGCGCTTCCCCCGACCGGGAGACCCCCCACATCGGAAGCCCCGGCAGGGAACTCCTCGACGACAGCGAGAGTTGGACCGTCGCAGGTGTCCGCCCCACCCACCATGGCCGGGATGCCACCTGCGGGATCGACCGCCAATGTCCCTCCTGCAGAAACCAAACCTGCGTTCACCTTCCGTTCCACGAGCTCGTATGCGACTGGAAACTATGGTCCTGGACCGGCGTCAGCCCCTGGGTATCACGCATCCACCTGGCCTACGACTACGTCAGCGGCGCTACCGTGGAGCACCGCGCCGTCCTCCGGAGGGACCTATCCTTGGTCGACGAGAAACTCCGGCCCGCACCCCGAGAACTGGACCCAAGGCGATATGACTACTTGGAACAGCAGCTTCGCTAGCATCGATGCGCAGCCCACGTCTCATGGGGACACTTTCGCCTGGGGCGCCGGAGGACCAACCACCGGAAGCGGGTGGATACTTCGGACCCGCGCAGACTCCGGGATATGGCATGATGAGCTTCCGACCATTCATCGCCTACGATGCCGTCGAACCGTTCGACCCCACGCTGCCGCTGGACAAACGTCGCCTCTGGTGGGACAAGTTCCAATACACAGCGCTCATGGGAGGTTGGCGCGAACAAGAACGTTGTACCCGACTCTACAGCCGTCTGAGTCATAATGAAGGGACGAAGGCCTGGGTTCAACAGCTCCCGACTTCGATTAAGCACAACTGGACTTCCCTTTCAGACAAGTTCGCCAAGGAGTTCTGCCGTTCCACTGAGTCCCCTGTCGAGAGATACCTGCGATTGAAGCAAGACGCTCGGGAGACCCCGAGGGTCTTCCTGTGGCGATTGAACGCTGCCGCGGTCAAGGCCAATGTGGAGTACCAATCGCTCTCGGGGTGCCGGCGCCACTTAAATCAGTTCTTGAAGAATCTGCGCGATCGGGAACTCCAACTCAGTCTTCAGGGGCGCATCTACTCCTCAGTGGATGAGCTGGAGGACACTTTGCGCCAGGTGGAGGAGATGGAACGAGGTATCCGCCGTCGTCCCGGGAATGACGTGCAGTTTGGACGCTACAAACCGCCGGGAGCCAACGCAGGTCCAATGCCTCGGACCGCTCCCGCGGCGAAGGTGTCCGCAGCCTATCTAGCAGCAGCGCCCCAAGAAGCCGACCCAGCGCAGGCTCGTCCGCTCCAGTGGGACGACGACGGTGACAGCGATTACGGGTATCAGTATGATGGCGAAGGTGAAGACTACGAAGTGCAATCCCTGAAGCAAGAAGATGTGTTCCGAGCTGATGCTCCTCGAGGGTCCCACTCCCGGGAGGACCGTCCCCGAGACCGCAGTCGCGGTTCTGAGGAACGCTCCCGAGGAACTTCGGGTACGCCTCCTCCGCTGCCCCCATGCCCTGAGTGCGGGCGCACAGGGCATTCTCGGGAACATTGCTGGAGTCTGATGAAGTGCGATCGCTGCGGCGGGAAGCACCCCACGCACCTGTGCCGCCGGCGCGAGTGCGAAGCCTGTGGGAAGCTCCACCCTTCGGGTCAGTGTGAGGTCCTCGCGACCATCAAACGCCTGGCACAAGGCGGCAAGTTACAGGGGGTGCCCGACGACGTGCTGCAGTGTCTGCGTAAAGACGGCACGTCGTCGTTAAACAACTAGGCTCGCTGGGTAGGGACCCAGTACGCGACGAGCCTAAGTCCCGTAAAAGCTACTGCGCGTATGCGTACGTAGGCCATAACGATCCCCAATGTATGTCAGTTGCATCCACTCCTCCTCTCAAGACCGGTTCCGTCTACACAAGTCAAGTCGCTCCGGACGAAGATGAACTCTCCTACGAGTTGCGATCGGGGCAGCGGCGCGGATGGTGGGAGGAGAACTCCTGGGACGACAGCACCAGCTCGGTGGCGCTAGTCCGGGGATCTGTCTTTCACCACCGCACCCTGCTCATGTTGGACTCCGGGGCCTCCACCAGTATTCTCAGCCTAGATCTAGCGCGTAGATTGAAGCTGAAGATGGAGGCCCGAGGAGAATTATGGCTCAACGGTATCGACGGGGTCAAGACCAAGGTTTCCAACAAGTGCAACGTCATGGTGACTTTAGGTCACCGAGTCGTCTACACGTTCGACATCTGGGTCGGCAACATTGGTCAAGGCATCGACTGCCTCCTCGGGATGAATTTCATGGTGGCAGCCGGAGTCCGTTTGTGTGCGAACGAAGGAGAGGCCCTCCTCCCGGATGAGGAGCGCGTGTTGCTGGTCGGTGGTCCCCAGCACGAACGTTTGGGAACGACTATCAGTGTGGCTGCCCACGAGGGGATGTCCCTTGCTCCTGGGGAGAGTCGTTATCTACCAATTTCGTTCGAAGGCCGTGACCCCCAGGAGTTCGATGTCTGGGCTGGCCGCGGGGATCGCTGGATAGCCCTGATTGTTTTTAGCACACGTAAGGTGCCCGTGGCCACACGGGTCGTCAACGTGTCCCGAAACACAGTCGACATCCTACCTCATACGAGAGTTGCCGCCTTGACCGAGAAGGACCGATTACCCTTGGGGACGAACTTTGTCCGGCCCGGATCACTGCAGTACGAGGAGCGCGAGTTCTTAGTGTACGAGAATACCCGATCCCGGGCAACGGAACGCCGACTGGCCCGCGAGGCTTAAGAACAGGAACGAACCGCCCCCTCGGCCGTAGAACGCCGAGCGTATGCGACCCCGAAAGCTATTCTGAAGCGCCCCGCCCGGAGCGAGGCAACGCCCGGCAGCGCTATGGCCGCCGTCACTGTACCCGACCCAACCCCCCTGAAAGTAACTCCGGACATGGCGGACGACCGCCCGGAACCTCCTCCCGGGATTGTGGATCCGGTAAGTGGACGGGCCCGAGGTCCAGGGGCGCCGGCTAAGTCCGCGACGAGCGCCTTGTGTGAAGATCCTCCCGAATTGTCTGGGGGTGCTTCCACCTCTACTGCGGCCGCGGCCTTGGAGCTGTCCCGAGTGTTCCCGGAACCGGCGCCGATCCCAAGTTTCCCTTCTCTGGATCAAGCCTTCCTTATGCTGGCCACGACCACAGAAGCGATCGAGTCGGACCCCGCTGTCTACTACCACCAAGGGCAAGATTTTGTGCTTTTGGACATGTTGAAGAACCAGCTGGCGTATCTGCCGGATCTGAGCGACCTACGCCCCGAGGCCAAGATCGAAGACGCCGTCGTCGGGGACCCTGCTGTAACCACGACCGCCGAAGAACAGCAGCTTCGAAGGATCCTACGTCAGCACAAGACGATTTTCCTTGGCGAAGGCAATGCTCTACCGCCGCCGGCCCGGGGGGCCGTCTGCGACCTTGATGTTGGGGACGCCCGGCCAATTGCTCAACGGGCACGCCGGATTTCCCCGGATCTTTTGCCTAAGGTTTACGAGTTGATCAAACGTCTCCTAGAAACGGGCTTGATTGAGCGGTCTCTCTCGGAATGGGCTTCCCCGATCGTCATCGTGATGAAGAAGAACGGCACCGATATTCGCCTGTTCATTGATTACCGGGCGGTTAACCAGCTCATCAAGCTGATGCCGTATCCTCTACCGCTGATCGACGAACTCATGAGCAATTTCGCCGCCACTATGTGGTTCATGACCCTAGACATGGCGAGCGGATTCTGGGCCGTTCCCATGACGACTCGGGCCAAGCTCATCTCGGCGTTCATTTGCCCCCTCGGACATTTCCAGTGGAAACGTATGCCCTTCGGGCTCAAGAACGCACCACTCATATATCAGCGTCTCCTGGACAACTGCTTCTGGGGATTCACGCGGCTGTCGCCAGCTGAAGAACGCCTCGTTGATCCGGAGGTCCTCGAGTTCCTGGGAATCGAGCCTGACGATGATGCACCCAATGTCGAAGCATCCAAGGTAGAGCAGGTGTCCCAGGATACAAGGCCCCGGGGGGGTGGAGGTTCCCCGAATCAGTACGGACCCAGTGTTCCACCAGGATCGAGTGGCCCCGGAACAAATGGGACCCGTCCTTTCCCGGAGTTCGTACATCGACGATATCATCTACGGAGCCCCGTCCTGGGACGACCTATGCAAAACCTTGAACGCTCTGCTGTATCGGTTACGCTACTGGAACATTTCTGTCAGTCTCCCGAAGAGCGAGTTTGGTGTGAAGAAGTGCAAGTACCTGGGGCACGACATTAGCTCCGATGGTATCCGAACGTCGCCTAAGCTGGCGCAGAAGGTCCTGGACCTACCGTTCCCGAGTACCCTCAAAGGGGTTCAATCCTTTCTGGGGAGCCTCAACTACTACAGCAAGTTCATTGAGGACTTGCCTGTGATCGCAGCCGTACTCTATGAGTTATCCGACGAACAACTCCGAGCAGGGAGAGATCTGGAAAAAGCCAGGCATGCGTTCAAGTTGCTGAAGGAGCGTTTGGTATCCACACCATTGCTGCAACATCCGGACCCTGAAAGACAGTACGTGATCATCCTGCACGCTAACAAGTGGGCAATCAGTGCGGTCCTGGGGCAGGACTACGACGGAGTGGTCCGACCGGTGCGCTTTGTGGGGCGAGTCCTCCAGGACGCGGAATTAAGGTACCATCCCGCAGAAAAAGAGGTCCTCGCCTTGCTCCGCGTGTTGAATACCTGCCACACAATGGTAACGGGATGCAGGGTGAAAACCATCAAAGTGTACACCCGCTATTCTGTCTTGGGATGGCTTTTCAAGTCGAAAACGGTAGACGGTCGGTGCTTGAAATGGGCCGTCAACCTCTCGCCCTGGGACCTGGACATCCGCCGCGTAGAGAAAGACGAAGATGGACTAGCCGCGATCCTGGGCGCGGGCATCACCCCCCGGGAACAACTAGATGAGATAGTCGAGGAACTCATCCCCTCTAAGGGCGCCCGAATCAAGACTCCCCCGGTCAGCCTCGAGATGCTGTCAAGCGATCATGAAGGTTTCCTCCTGAGCTTCGACGGCGCCGCCAAACGGGATGGATCTGGAGGCGCTGCGTGCATCCTATGGGAGCTACCGTCCTGGGAAGTGGTGGCAGCTGAAGGACACATCCTGGAGAAGGCCACTGTGAACGAGGCCGAGTACGCTGGAATGATTCGCGGCATGCAACTTGCGAAGTCCCGGAACATACAAGAGCTAGTGGTAGTTGGGGATTCCCGATTGGCCATCCAACAACTCCAAGGAGTCATCGGATGCACTCAACCCCACCTGCAGAAACTACTCCAGGAGGCGGACGAGCTCCGAGAACAGTTCAGATCCCTGCGCCTAGTACACGTGAAACGCGACTTCAACGCAGCGGCTGACTACATCTCCAAGCGCGTTCTCCAGGACCAGGCCTCGCTCAGGGTGACGGACCCCGGGGAGCTGAAGTTGCTCCAGGGCTTGAACCGGATACACGAGAAGTTGATGAAGGAACCGAAGCCTCGGGATAGGACGTTAGTAGACGCAGCTTTCAGGGCCACCGCACGGAGCGCAGGCGTGCCCAGTCCTGCGGACCCCGGCCAGAGCGTGTATGTCACGACCCGATCGGAAGCGCGACGAAGCACCCCTCGAGGACTGGACGAACCCTCACAGGAAGTGGAGGGAGAAGAGGAGAGTGCCAAGGAATCTCGGGGACGCCGGAGGTACCCAGCCGAAGTGGATCCTGGAGAAGCAAGGCGAGAGCGCTGGAGACGAATATGTGTGCACCAGGCCGCGGACCCAAACCTAGCCCCGCTAAGGAGCTTTCTCCGAGGTGAGACAGAGAAGCTGTCGCTGAAGCAGACGACACATCTCGCTAAGATTGCTGATCAGTTCGTGCTCGACAGTCAAGACACTTTGTTCTACGTGAGCCGGAACACTCCCGAGCGGCCTCGGAATGAAGCAGACCGGTTGAGACTGGTGGTTCCCCGAGATCTCCAAGAAGACATTCTGCACCACTGTCATTCAGACATGCAAGGCGGTCACCAAGGGATCATAAGGACCTACGAGCGCCTACGCCGAGAGTTCTATTGGATCGGAATGTTCAAAGCCACGGAGCGGTTTATCAAGGAGTGTGTGGACTGCGTCACAGCGAAAGGGCTGCCGCGGAACCCAGGACCTTCCCCCGGGAACATATTGGCCACTCGACCGTTCCAAGTTGTGTCTATGGACTTCGTAATCCCGCTGCCCAAGACTGCCCGGGGGAATGAAGCGCTGCTCCTGTTCCAGTGTGTTTTCTCGGGATTCATCATGTGCAAAGCTATGAAAGACACCTCCGCCCAAGATGTTGCCGAAGCCTACGAAGAGCAAGTGTTTCGCCGGTTTGGGGCCAGCGAGATGATACGCCACGACCAAGATCCTCGGTTCATGGCCCGAGTGTTCAAACACTTCCGGGAGATGATGGGGAGTCGCCAGCGAGCAACCTTAGCGTATCGACCCCAAGCCAATGGCCAGCAGGAACGGTCTGTACAAACCGTCATCCGAAGCGTCCGCGCCTATGTGCAGACGGTTGACCAGAGCGACTGGGACGAACTAGCTGAGAAGCTCATGTGGGCTCTGAATACCTCGTACGACTTCACTCGGCTAGATACACCGTTCTACCTCGTCCACGGGTGGGATGCCCAAGGAACCGTCCAAGCAATGATGGGTGATGTCCCCCGAGACCTCCAGCTCCGGGATGCTTACGAGTGGCGTTTGAAGGTCCAACGTCAAGTTGAGTACGCACGAGCGTGGGCTCGGGACCTTCAGGCGAAGGACAAGGACAAGCGAGCCCGAGAACACAATCAGCGATGGAAACAGCTCTCGGACCGCTTGAAGGAAGGATTCGAAGTAGGTGACTCTGTTTGGCTTTATCTGGCTCGGTCCGTCCGGGTCTGACCAAGAAGCTGGCTCACCTATGGCATGGACCATTCCGGATCCTCGAAAAGAGTGACGATTTCCGGTACAAGCTCCAAATCGAAGGTACCGATTACCGGTTCCACCCGTGGGTGCACGTCAGCAGGCTGAAGCCCAGAGCCCTCTTCCCGGAAAGGCCACGGGATACCCTGAACATCCCGGAAGAGGACGACTTTGATACAGCCCTCCTCCGCGAAGATAGTTGGGAGCCGGACGAAGCTGCGGGAGAATTCGAAGTGGAGGCGATTCTGGACGTGCGTTGGGTCACCCGGACCCGGACCAGCAGGCGGATCAAGGAGTATAAGGTCAAGTGGAAGGGCTATGACGCTCCGGAATGGATACCCCAGGGGCGCCTCAATTGCGGGCGCCTGCTGTACGAGTTCGACAAAGGTGAACGGGCCCGTGCACGTTTCCAGGCTATGCAATCCGGGGACGAGCTCCCGGACGAGGAAACCCAGTAGGGCCCCGGAGTGCGGACCCCGAGTCGAGTGTAGAACTCCTCGAGTGTGTCCCCCCAGAGTTCCCAGGGCGTCGGCGGAGAGAGTTCGCTGACGCACCTGGGGCACGTGCATGTTGTATCGAGATTGGAAAGTGAGAAGTTCCCGGGCGGAAGCACCCGGTCGAGTCGTCCCAGGAGTGGAACCAAAGTTGACGAAGGCGAGACCCCCCGGGATGCCCAGGGAGTCAGCTGAGATTACTCGCTGACGGACCCTGGACGTACATATACATGGAAATGAATCAGAACGGGAACAAGCAAAGAACGAAGGTGGAGGTGATGTGGAATTAAGAGATCATGCTAAGTTGGACGCGAGTAAGCAGGGCGCGGATGAGTGGACCTCGGAACTTAGAGCTGGATTGGGAGTGAATCTGCATCTCCTGGATCAGGGAGGGCACGTCGCTGCGCTGGGTCAGTGATACGGGATCTCCATGTCCCCGGAGACACGCTTTCCGGGACGCGATCTTCGGCCCCAGGTAACCCCCAGTAAACGCGTGACGGCTCGCGGGTGTCCAAGATGCGAACTTGCTCGGGCAACGAACAGCGCGTCGAAGGATCCATGGGAACCCAGACGGCTACTTTCCGGGGGCGGCGCCAGAGGTCAGGCTCAATCCTGAAAATCTTGCGCTCAGGTTCCGGGAGTTGCTTGATCGCCGTCTTCAACTCGATGCGCGCATTGGACCAGGCCTTTTGGAGTTCCCGACGCGCTGAGTAAAGCGCTTGGTGAGCGGGGTCGTCCCGGTTCATCTCGATCCAATGAAGGCGCTCCCAATGAGCCCGGCGCCACACGAACATGTGCGTGACGTACGCTTCGAGGACCACCTGGAGCCCGGAGCTAATCGGGCCGGTGAAGAACCAGAAGACCTTGACCCTTTCGGTGAACATGATGTCCCAAGGCATCACCTCACCTGGAACCGAGCCATTCACGAAGTTGTCGTAATCATCAGCACGGAAACGCGCCTGAGCCTTCTTGGCCTCCTTGGCGACACACTTGATGTCCGGGAAGCCACGGGTCTGTCGCTCTACACTGTCGCTGGCAGCACAAACCCGGATCTCATACACCACCCAAGACATGGTGATGCGCGTTGGCGTATGAGCGTCCTCGGGCCCCATGTCCGCAGCCTGCACCAGCCGTTCCCGGCGCGTAGGCCGACGCTCATCATCCGTGGAAACGTCGGACGTACAGTCCACGGAGGCCTTCACCCGGCGGGACCTCTTGCCGCTGGATGATATCAGTGGGCTCGGATCACTCTCGGAAACACTGGGGCCTCGGGACCGCTTGCGCCCGAGAGCTGACCGGGGCCGGGAAGCGCCAGGCTTGGGCTCGTCCTCGGAGGCGTCTTCGTCGCCATCAGAATGCTCGGGGCTGTCAGGTCGCTCGGTAGGGATTTGGGGCCAGGGGTGTTCGACACCAACATCCCAGCTGCATTTCTCTGCTTGTGCGACGCCCTTGTCGAAGTATTCCTCCGGGACGTGACGCAGCCAATCCACTTCGTCCAGAATCTGGAGGCAGAGCACGCGACGAAGGATCTCGATAAGGACGTCTTCGCGAAGGCAAGAGTGGACTACCATGTCCTCCTCGAGTTCGTTCATTACGGCGTCCTCCGCTTCCTGGAGGCTGCAGCGACCGTCCATCCGGAGATATTCCAAGACGTCGAGCCGAACGTCGTCGAAACTGGCCTTCACGGGCAACAACTGCAGGAGCGCCCGGTCCGTACGAGGCGGGTCAGCGTCAGAGTCGATGGCGTGATACCAAAGACTGTGGGGTTCCTCTTGGGGCTCGTAGTCCCGAGGCCTTATCTGGCGCAGACCGTCTGGGGTCATGCGGGGAAGCGGCGGCTGTTCTGCAATCTCTTCAGCCCCCTCGTCATTCTCTTCGCCGCCGTCATCACTTGGAACTCGCGACTTATGCCGGGGAGGCCGCGGATCGCCGTCATCGCCCGAGTCGCCGGAACCGTTCCCCATGTCGAAGTCGAGGGCCGAGCCCTCAGGAGGGATATCGGGTCCCTGAGCCCGGGACTTGGGAAGCTCTCTGCTAGGCGACGGCCTCGAAGTTTCAGGAGCCTTAGGGAGCCGGGCAGCTGTGGCAGGCGAAGCGCCCGCACGCGCAGACATCCCTGGGGTGGCAGCTACGCGGGGATTCCTGGACACTGCCGGAGCCGACGCCGATGCACGAGGTGCAGATGCGCTGGACGCAGATGCGACTGGAGGTGACGATAACTCACTGGCCCCCGAGGCCGGCCCCGAGGGCCTACCGAGAGACCCCGCACGCGCAGCCAGAACGCTCCCAGGTCCCCCTTGAGTGTCTTGGAAGGAAAAGGTCGAAGGGTCGGGAGCTGCCGACGAACGACACACCATCAATTGAATCGCGTACGATACGTGCTCTGAGTTGAAGTATCCGCGCAAATGGTCCAAGAAAGCGCCGTGTTCCCCCACGACACCCGGACTGGCCCGGGACTGGAAATAGCGGAACATCCGCTCGGGGTTAGCCACCAACTGCAGACGTCGAAGCTCCGTCTTGAGACTCTCGTTCTCTTCCTCCAGGCGCGCCGCCTCCCGGGCCTCTGAGGCCACCGCCTGCTCATACTGGGCCCGGGGAACTGAGTCCGGAGGAGGCTGCGGTGGTTGGGCTGCCAGCTGGGCCCGGGCCTCGTCGCGCTGAGCTTCCAGGGTCTGGGATTTCTGGTTGGCGCTATCCAGCTGTTGTTTGAGATCTGCAACCCGAGCCTTGGCCTCCGTAGCAATGCGCTCAGCCTCGGCCCAACGTGTGGTTGTGTCATCCAGTTGCCCCTCCAACAGCGTGCAATTCCGGAACTCCTGCGCCAGCACAGCTCAAGTGCGTTCAACGAAGCCCCGGTAAGCAGCTAAAGTGGCAGAGTCGAGGTCCCGGAGCGATGCCTCCCACTCTCGATGTGCCTCTGCGCGCGCTGTGTCCGTGCGTTGTAGAGCTTGGAGCAGGAGCGCGTTGGCCACCTTACTAGCCGGGTCAGCAGTAGCGGCCAGGTCCCGGACGAGTCCCAAAGTTTCCAGCTTCTCCAAGGCTAATCGAAGCGCGTTCATGGTATTCAATACCCGGTAGCCAAAGCGGTCCGGCCCGAAGACATCTATCAGGGGACCAGCCTGGAGCTCGGCCGCTCGAGCCCGGTGCCCGGAGATGACCGGAGGCGGGGTCCCAGAGAGGCTCCGAGGAACCAGCACGTCCGCCGGCGTGGGGTCCCCAGGAGGCACCAAGCGGGCTAGCTCATCCATCTGAGGAACCGACAGGGCAGGCACGCGGACAGCAACGTGCGCCACCCCCTCAATGTCACGGATCTGCAACCCGCCGGCATTCCCAGAAGCGATCGCCTGGATATCGGCAGCCGATGCGGGCAAATAGATGAAGGGCGGAGGTAACTCCGCCGGCCCCGCGAGCGCTGGTAAATCCAACGTGGCCGTGTCTCCTGTGGGCAGGGTAGCGGTCACCGGAGTGAAGCCTAGGAGCCCCTTCAGCTCGGGTCCAGTCCGGTGCCGAGACACCAACTCGACGAAGCCCCCGTAGATGCCAGACGTCAAGTTGTACGTGGGATTCAGTAGCGCGGAACGGAGCTCCTGGTCCTCGGGAGAGAGCGTGGGTGGAGGCTCGCTGAGGTTACCCGAAAGAGTCATCAAGGCTTGAGCCTCCTCGAGCTGACTGGCAACTCCCTCGGGCGCAGACCCGAGCGGCACGCCACGCAGGATGCGCGCGCGGGGGAGTGGAGCAGAGGCGTCACCCGGAGGTGCCAGGGGCGCGCCAGACGACGGACCAACCGGAGCCATGAGAGAAGAAGGCGCGCGAGGAACGAAGCTTGCGTCGCGACGGGAGAAATCCGAGAATGAGGATCCGGAAATAAGATTTCGCCCCGGGACGGGACGCCGAAATTTCCCAGATAACCCACCCTGCAGACCAGACGATTGACGGATACCGACCCGAGACCGACGGATATCGACTAAGAGGACAGGTACCAAGTGACTCAGGCAAGAAACCGGTGAACCCCGGTAACCTCAAGGACAATTGCCAAGATCCAGCGGCCCCGGTGCCTCGAGGAATGCTCGGCAACGGCGAAGCAGGATGGGGCGGTTATGGCATAGTGCCCCGGGTTCCCGGGTACCGGCTAGCTCCGAAGTGTGTTGCCCCGGGAGGTGTACCCATTTCGAGAGCACCGGGTGTGTCCTACACGAAGGAGTCCAAGGAGCCAGCGCTGAGCGATTTGCGACGTCAGACGGGGCGATTCTGAAGTATCCGGATCAGCCTATAGTGAGTCCAAGTGAGTAGCGGTTGTTAGTGAGAGACCCATAGTTAAGCACTTCCCCGGAGCTGGTGGCCCTGGAGAAGCGCGCAATTCAGTCTAACTTTTTCCCCATAGAGCTCAAGTCGCTTCCGCTTCGAGAACTCCAAGGCACTAAAGGTCGCGGGCACTGGGACCCGCGCTAGTAGACTATCCCCAGGTAAATCGATAACACCTTTGTCAGGGTTTCCCTCCAGGAAGCCCCAGGCATTTCATATTTGTCCCCCCGGAGCGCGGTCCCCTTTGGCGATGTACCACGGGGGTACAGCTCATCGAGGAATTCGGTAGTACGACGGAGATGACCGCAGGGGTCGTTATCACCCCACAAAACGGGTCGATTCCGAAAGGTCGTGTGTGGAGCACATACAGGGCTCCCCCACATTTTCGCGCCAAAAGAGCAGCGAAGGCACAGGCCCCGCTCCCTCCCAACCACAAGTCATTCCCCAATTAACCTTCTCCAGCTCATGTCGCCCAAGCGCAAGCTCCCTTCATCTTCAAGATCCCGAGCCGCCCCATCCGCCGCCCGACGCTCACCATCATGAGCACCGCGGCCGCGAGCAATGCCAGCGCGGACGCGCCGTGCATCATGCTTCCGAGTCCGTCGTCCGTGGAGTTGCTGCAGACGACGTACATGTTGGTGCTGGACACGACAGCGGACAGCGAGGCCACGATCCGCTGGTGCATGGCGGTGGGGTTATTGCCAACCTCACAGCTGTGCATAAAGTGCTACCAAGACATGCGTCTTGACGTCGGGCACAAGCGGTGGCGCTGCGGCCGCACCAAGTGTCGCACCGAGCGCAGTCTGATCAAGGGCACGTTCTTCAGCGAGTGCAAGGTGCCATTGCGCAAGGCTGCACGCTTGCTGTGCTTTTGGAGCTCGAGGACGCCCGTCACGAACGCGGCAGACATGGCAGAAGTCAGCGAGAAGGCCGCGAGCGAATGGTACTCCAAGTGTCGCGAGATCTGCACGAAGGAGATGATGCCTTGCCCCATGCAAGTGGGAGGAGAAGGGCACGTCGTGGAAATCGACGAGACTTCACTGAAAAAGAAGTTGAAGTACAACCGGGGCAAGCGCTACCCCTACATGTGGCTGTTCGGTGGGGTCGATAGGACCACCAACAAGTGGTTCGGGATCCTGACCTACAGCAACCGAACGAAGCCTGTGCTGACGACGATCATCAAGCAGTACATCAAGCCGGGGTACGTGCAGTGGGTGGCTCGAAATGGAATCATCTACTAATTGTTTGTGCACATGTATGACATAGAACCACGATCATGTCCGACCAGTACGCGTCGTACGTCTCGGTGAACCAGAAGCACACACTTACCAACTACAAGCCGCTGCGTGAGATGCACTACAAGCACGAGTGGGTCAACCACTCGAAGAACTACGTTGACCCGGACACCGGCGCCCACACGAACCGAATTGAGGGCACGTGGGAGATCCGGATCAAGCAGCACATCAAGCGCATGCGCGGCATGCCGGTGGACATGATTCCGGAGTACCTCGATGAGTACCTGTGGCGCTCGTGGTTCCTACCGGATAAGGCGACACCGACCGACTCGCTGCGAGGTCTCATCAAGGCCATCAGGAAGTACGCGTGAGAGAAGTGCGCTTGAAGTGACAAACGCTTCGTAATACTCGTAATACATTTGTACCGTTTCATTTCAATACCAGACTTGTTCATTCAAATTTTCAAATCAAAGCCTTAAATTGATAGAATCTGAAGCTTACAAATGTGGGGGTTTTATAAGGGAGAACCAAACGAGAAGCTTTTCGAGAGTCCGGTATTTAATACGTGAACATCCTACGTGGCGCGGATGGAAAAGGGCAATTCGGACGAAGTGGTGATATCAGTACTGAGTACGCAGTACAACAGCAAAACGCTGACATCTATGCTTAATGCAGCAAAACGACAAAGCCAATTGCAAACCGTTTGCAGGAGGAGCGAAGGAAAGAGTGTTGAGGACATTTTCAGGCTTCGGTAGTGGCGGGTTTCATAGAAGCAAGCCCAGCCCACTCATCGGGTGACGTCCACAGAACGACGCCACCAAGCTGGCATTAAGATAGAGGAGAACAGCGAAACCAATGTGACCGACAGAGAGGTCGGTTCGGTAGAAGGCGCTGGCAGAAGGCGCTAGCAGAAGCCGCCGACAGCTAGCAGTAGGCACAGACAGAGATCACTTTAACCCAGAACAGAGCTTTGGTTTGCCCGGAAGCGCCAGCTTCCCTCGTAGTGTTCCGAAATCTAGTACAGCTTCTCAGACTGGATGATCTTGAAGATGACATCTTCAGCAGACGTGCGTTTGGTACATGGGCCGCCTACGTCACGAAGGCGAACGAGCGTGGCAAGGCCAAAAATGAATTCAAAGCCATTTCGTTGATGAAGGGCGACGCTATCGAAGAAATTGAGCTGGCAAAAAGGCTTTCGAGTGCAAAGATTAATGCGCAGATTACTCGCAACGGCGGCAACCCAGAGGCAATCAACACTTTACGGACGCTGCAGTTCAAAAACTGGAAAAAGGAAGGCATGACCCCCGAGAAACTTAGGGAGTCTCCAAGTTTGGGTGTGTCAGACGACAGGAGCACGGGTGTCGTTCACAACTACGTCACTTTCTACAGGCGAAACTAGTTAGAAGACTGGCAATTCCAGAGCAACACTGACAAAATCCCGGACACCAGAGCTGACGGTGGCGAGTCGTCAGACAGTACCGAGTCAACTGGGCTTACATGGTGCGCCCCCTTGCAAAAAGGCAAGAACGTGTAGCGCTAAGGAGCTACTACTACTAGTATGCCTAACTGGTAAATGAACGCATTTCGCAAATTACTTTGGACGGCGTCAACGCCTCTCAGGCTACGTTAGCTACCGCGACCCTACTGGGCAAAGCATAGCATTCGTATGCGCCGTCTCGGCTGCTACGGGTCAGTTCACAAGCATTGACACGCCACTTCAGGCTCAGAATCTTGATCAAGGTCGCATCCAAGTCCATCCGCATCTACAGTCTTATATTGGTGCTACTTAATTGCGAGTACAGTTCACTGAATTCCGAGTAATTTCACATAAACCTTATTCGTGACTTAGGAAAGGCACATCATAATTGCTACCCTGGATGAGACCGAAGGAAGACAGCATGAATGCACTACTACATGTAGTAGTATCTGGGGAAGTAACGCATCGAACCACTTATGCGGATGTAAGGAAGCTAATTGAGAAATTTAGCGTTATCCCGCAGAAAAATCCAGGCAAGTTGTCCTAAAGCGCTAGTAGCACGTTATTTACGTTCGTGAATGACATACCAACATTCAACGTGGACGCTAACGGTTCAAAATAGTTAGTATATATGTACTCGAAAGTCCCAGTTTATTACTCTTTACTCGAAAGTCCGCGAAATGTACTCGAAAATAAGGATGATCCGTCGTATATACAGGCAGCCGTAAACGACATCGCACTAAGGCTCGTCACGGAGAGGGAGGCCACAGGAGCACTCGCTGCAAGGTTGGAAAACGTGCAACTCAGAATTTGGAAAGCCGAAGGAAGACAGCGGACGATCTTCAAGCTTCTCAACCTGCAGAACCAAAACGAGAAGCTTTTGGGGAGTCTTGTATTTATTTTGTGGACCTCCTACGTGGCTCGGATGGGATTGTGATGTCAGTCAGACTACGTGGGGAGACCTCATACGTATCTTTGACGACATGTCGACAGCATCGGCCTACATGGATCCATTCTACTTGGGACATCTGTCAGTGTGAGTTCATCCAATTTCAAATGTGTTGCTGGCCGAGCTTTGGCTCGCAGAAATCTTGGTCCTATAGATCGTAAGACTTTCTAGCTTTCAAGTCGTGATCATACAAGTTAGTGAAACTGCAATAAATCTCAGTATTAATAGCTGCTGGAGGACCGAATAGGTGCATATCGTGCGCGATAACCTTAGCAGTGCGGTATTGTATCATGACAGCGAAAAGAAAATTACGGAACGGTACAATAGTAGGTCTGCGGAACTGGAACTCGAGAACTATTAATACATGTATACTTGAAGTGTTAATACACTGCAGATCTATTTGCTACGTCGACCCCTGTGTACGGAACGTAAATGTGGTGTGGGAAACATAAAGGCAAGTTGAAGTGATGATGAATAGTGTCCGCAATCAATCAAAGATTGCGAGACCTCATACAGTAAGCCGCGTAGCAACCAACAACACCCCACGCTCTGCAACATGAGGACCAGCTTTGAGACCTCCCATTTCGAAATTTGCCATCTCCATGGTTTCCACTATGGCTTCCGAGTTACTGCAACGGCCGCGCTTCTACTGTACAAAGATGTTGATCGCTGTCTCTGTGCTAGCTTGCTGCGTCTATGATGTCTCGGCGGCTACGGATCAGACCATGGGCGTTGAGATGCCACTCCCTGCCCTCGATCTTGACCGATCTCGTGCACGAGTCCATTGACACCTACGCGCATCCGACACCAGTTTTGAAGAAAGATTATTCGAAAATTATCCCCGGTTTTGCCAAAATAATGGAGAAGCTGGCACCAGGCAACAAAAGACCAGCAAACAAGTACTTTGCCAAGTTGAAGCTAGACAAAACACTCTCCAACCTGCTCGATGACCCTGCTTTCCAGAAGTTCGAGCGTTTCGTGGCCAAGGCCAACAAGAAAACGCCAGACTCAGGGAATGCGGTAATGCTTACAATGCTAACAACCCACCACGGAGATGAAGCTGTAGCCAAGATGCTTGCAGCCGCCAAGGAAGTGCCACACGTGCCACACACTAAGCCGCTTGCCACCAAGTTGGAGCGAGTCCAGTTCTTGGATTCGACAGGAATAAAACGGCGGTTGATGTCTTCAAGTTGATGAAGCTTAACCACGAAGCGGATGATATCCTGACGAACCCCGCCTTGAAGTCCTGGATTCGTTACGTCGACGAACTAAGCGAGGGTCCGTACAAGTCCGACCTGGAGCTTGCTCTGCTGAATCTGTGGAAGGGCAAAAACCTGAGTGAGGACGCGGTTTTCAAGCTGCTTAAACTTGAAGAAGAAGAAGGCGCCAAGCTCTTCCAGAACCCTTTGGTAACTACTTGGGCGGCGTTCGTGAAAACGCTGAACTCGTTGCATTCAGACCAACCGGTATTCCTGGCTCCAAGGACGCGTTACGGTGAAGAAGGCCTCGCGAAAATGTTCCTTGCGAAGAGCGAAAGAACTGTATCACTTGCTGGTAGATTGGAAAACGTGCAGCTCAACACATGGAAAAGGGAAGGAGGGAGCGCAGACAATATCTTCAAGCTTCTGAACGTGCCAAAGCGAAGCGAGAAGCTTCTCGCGAATGCAGAATTTAAATCATGGGTCATCTACGTGACTCGGATGGAAAAGGGGGACTCGGACAAAGTGGTGATGCCAGTACTGAGGACACACTTCGACGACAAAACGCTGGCAACGAAAGCCGGGCACGAAGACCCTTGCAACTCGTTTGGAACAGGAGTTGTGGCTGAGCGAAGGCAAAAGTGTCGAGGACATTTTCAAGCTTCTCAAGCTGGATGAAGCTGGAGACGACATTCTGAAGAACTCCGAGTTGGGTCCTTGGGTCTCCAACGTGACGAAGGTGAACACTCGTGGCAAGCCCTCAGACGAATTTGTAGCTATTTTGGTGCTGAAGGGCAAGATCGGCGACTAGGAGCTGGCAATGAGGCTTTCGAAAGCCCTTTCGGCTGCGAAGATAACTGCAAAGATGAGACGCAAAGGCGGTGACGAGCAGGCAATCGGCAGCTTATAGAAGCTGCAGTTCAAACAATGGAAAAGAGAAGGCGTGACCCCTGATAAGGTGGCATTGATGATTAAGACAGCCCACGAGTTTGACATTAGGAGCACAGGCGTCCTTCTTGGTTACCACGATTTCTACATGGGCAAGACAGGTTAGAGATAAAAGACAGGAAAGGAGTTGCCGATGAATTGACCCGGCGCTTCAGCTCAAACCATTGAGTAAAGTCCGCTTTCATCTCTACCGATATCCATGTTTGAAATGCTGCGAGAGTGTACTGCGTCATGCAGCAGGTATTTTGCAGCAAGCATATCCGTTCCATCTGCAATCGACAATAAGCTAGATCGCTGGCGCTTAAACCGGGAGGGCGTTTCTGAAGTGAAAACATAAAGTGGCGATGTACTTGATCGCTGCTGCAAAATACTGTTCAGCTGCTGTCTGAAAAAACAAAGGTAGGGTTCATCTTCATCTTTCGATCGATGGTCGATAGCAGCACTATACATGAAACCTTGGCAACGTTTTACCGTAGGGAATGTATAGTATACTAGGAAACAATTTTTGACTCAAGGGCAACGCTTTTCGAAGGTCATACCAAATTTATGACACACTACATGAAATTCATGACACCGCTTATATTACGGTTCTGATAAGCATATCACGTACGTATGTGTAGCCTAGCATTGGGTTGAGCTGGTGGTAGATTTCAAATACTCCTACTCCAAATGCGGGCAATGATGGTTGGGAAGTCGTTATACAAAAACTCAAACTCATCGATGTGTATCTTGTAAGGAAGCCTTTCGTAGCAAAGTTGAAGTCAGTGAAGACGAGTTTGTGCCACCAGTGGCACAAACTCCGCTTATGTGGCCATCATTAATAATGGCAAAACAAATACCGTTCCAATCCGTAGTCACCTAGAAGCCTGAAGACACACTATGACGACAGAAGCCTATGCTCGCGGCAGCAAAGAAAACCTGAAGACGATGTTCTGTTGTAAACCGCCTAGCGAAATGAAGGTGCTCGACGAAGAAAGCGAAAACTGTTTCAGAACTCATTTTTTAACACTTGGGCGTGATACATGAGAAAACTGGACTGTCTGGCATCAATGCTTGTTGCAGCAAGAAAATATAAAGACGAAGGCGTTGCAAACCGTTTGCAGGCGTTCGGTCTTTCATCACCCCACTACTCGCTCTCGTCGATCTCCGAGGCGCTAAATGAGACCACGTGTTGCCCCGACGTCAGATCGACCCTATTCCGCGCAGAGTCTTTGGAAGTACGAACGACCCGACACGACAGTCTCAACACGCTTCAGCCGGGCCTTCATACTTCATCTCGACAGCGCGGCACTACTTGACCCCTTCACACCAACGGAGTCGCGAATTCGACAGAAGAGTCTTGGGCCTCATACACGATGAAAGTGAACGCTTGCGGCAAGCCCTCAGACGATTGTATAGCCATTTCGGCCTAAAAAATAATTTTCATAAAATTGCATTCGAATTTTATAATTGAATGATTAATTTTTTTGAAGGTGCTGAATTTTTGTTAGAATTCTTATCAGTTCCTCAGTCGCCCCTCTTGCTAGGACAAACGGTAGGACAAACCCGAATTTGACTGGATTTCAGTATAGTGTATTTGTCCTAGACGGACCGCTAGGACGATGTGGTACACTATACTGAAATCAAGCCAAATTTGAGTTTGTCCTTCCATTTTTCGTGTTTTGTCCTAGAAAAACGCCCGACTGGAGTTAAGTCAACGAAATGTTGGTTCAGTTAGCCTTCTGAGCCTTCTAGCTCACCGAAGGCATAAGAACGAAAAACTAACAGGGTTTGCAGTTGGAGCATTACTCATTTACTTGGCCCAGAAGCTTTTGCAAATTACGTTTAATTATTAAATTCTGCTCGAAATAGAAAAATATTAATCCAAGAATTGCGTTCTCGGGTGCCCTGCCGTGCAGATTTTAAGGCTTTCAGCTGCAAAGACTAGCGACAACTGTTCACAGAAACGGCAGTTCAAACAGTGGCTAAACGAAGGTAAGACTTCCAATAATGTGTTGCAAGGACCGATGAGTCTGACAGCAGGAATCCTGGTCCAGGACCACGGCAACTTCCTCGACAGCGATAAGCAATAATTAGATTAATAAGACAAGTAATTCCAAAGCGAAGATTACTGCGCAGATGACTCGCAACAGCGACCCAGAGGCAATTAACACTCTACGGAAGCTGTAGTTCAAGCAATGGAAAAGTGAAGGCAAGACCCCGATGCCTTATCAGAGGCTGCAAGAGCCGGTAAGTCTGATACCAGGAGGACGGGTGTCATTCTCGACTAAAACACTTTCTGCAAGGGAACGCGTTAGAAATCTTCTCATGCCAGGGCAACACCGACGAAATCCCGGACAGCTGAGCTGACCCTGGCGGCTCGTTAGGCAGTATCGGCGTCACAATTGGGCCAGCATGGCACACCAGTGACGGTGTAGCGCTAGGCGGCTATGCCTAACTGGTAAATAACCTCATTTCGCAACTTCGTTTGGGCCGCGTCAACAACATAAAATCTAACTTGCCATTAAGCCTCAGCACTCTGATTTCCAGCATGCCTCTCAGGTGACGCCAACGACGGCGGCTCTACTGTGCGAAGGTGCCGGTCGTTCTCGCTGAGCTAGCATTCGTGTGCGCCGTCTCGGCTGCTACGAAACAGTTCACGAGCACTGATACGCCACTTCAGGCTCGGAATCTTGATCAAGGTCGCATCCAAGTCCATCCGCAACATTCCTAGTGTTGCAAAGCTTGTTGCGAAGCTGACGCCACATATGTAAAGGCTCGTAGCAAGCGCTTCGCCACTGGTTAATCACCAGGTATGTAATGGTCTAAGTCTACGTGGACAAGCGTCCGTCTCGACATCGATCTCATCAGCGGTTCCCGTGTCGACGCAGGGCTAATCGAAGCTCGCTCCCAGATGTGCCACTCGGTTCCAGAGACGTGGACCAGTCGCCGTTCAACCCCGCTCCAAGTCACTACACTTCGGGCTCAGCGCATCTCTACATGTACCAGGCTTTCATATTGCATCAGTAGCGTCCCCCTTGGAGACGCACCTCAGAGCTAGCAACCTGAACTTTTTGCTACTCGCTAACCTCAATTCAATCTCATTTTATCTTTTGCTCAGTCGAGTGCAAGTGGTTCACTCCAATTGGTAGCACTTCTTCTATGCGGGTGAGGGTTCGACACATCTGCTTCTTCTCCGGATCGACTCGATACGCACAAGCTTCGGGAACCACTCGCTACTTTCCAAACTGCGCTCTTCAGTGGCAAGCCCCAAGTGATCACCGTCTACTACTGCCGTCGCCGCTACTATGGAGGAGCGCGCTGACCAACCAACCGATGGAGGCGCTGCCCCGAACCCTTTCGACCATTTCGTCATAGTGATCGATCGTATTCCGGTGGGGCTGAGCCAGTAGAACGCTCAGATGTACCAAGCTTTCCAGGCTCAGCTGCATGCCAGCTGCAGCAACCCGTGTCTCTTCCTTAACCACCTCGTGAGTACCGACTCGAAGGCGTCATGTCGACCTTCTACGGGAAACCGACTGAGTCGGTGGACGAGTTGATTTTCTAAGCGAAGCTGTTCGTGGAGGGAAAGTGCATCAACTACACGGCTGCCTCCAGTCAGCAGCGCGTGGTCGCCATCCTCACTGCCAGCCTGAGGGAGGGAGCCGCATCCTGGTACCATGCCCAAGTCGCGATCGACCACATCCGCTTCAACGACATGGACTCCTTCGCCAACGCTCTGCACCGTGAGTTCGTGCCTCCTGACCAGCGGTTTCGTCTGTGTGCAGAGCTGAAGGCTTGCTGCCAGCGCAGTTCTGTCGAAGAATATAGTCGTGATTTTCGTTGACTCATGGCTCCAATACGTAACATGAGTGCTATGGACCAAGTCGACCGATTTTGTGACGGCCTGAAGTCGGAGACCCGCTAAGAGGTGATGTATCTGCGCTTCAGTACGCTAACTGAAGCCATATCGGCTGCTCAAACGTTTGAGCGCACTCATTTTCACTCGTAGGACCGCCATCGAGCCTCCAGCAACCCAAGGAACCACGGGAATGTGCATCGTGCAGCTACGGATGGACCAACTCCGATGAATGTATCCGCGGTTGACACTCCCTCGATAAGCAAGGAGCAGAGTAGGCGTCAAAATCTGTGCTTCTACTGCAAGGGCAGTGACTATCGCATCGGCCAGTGTCCTCATCGCAAACCCGCTCGTGGACAACAGCATCAGGAAAACGACTCAGCTCGGCGGATGTAAATGGAGTATCCGTCGAGCGTGTGGTGAGTCCTGAATCTCCTACTGCCCACATGGACACTACCGTCATTGAGATGGCGGAAATGTCGATGGCCAAAATGTCGGTCACACCCAGAGCGGTGACATCGGCGACTCCTTTCCTGGCGAAGGTGACAATTATGGGTCAAGAATGCTCCATGCTGGTGGATTCGGGTGCGTCACATTGCATGTTGTCGGGACGCGGTTTTGACACTGCAGGAATGAAAGACTATGAACCTCGTGGCGCGCGGATTCGATGGCCGTGTACAGCCGCGGACTGTTGCTATCGCCGATCTGAAGGTGACATGGAGCGGTTCGGTCGTGATTGTGCCTTTCGTGTTTTGGTGGCTACAGTATGACAATAACGGGATCCTCTGCCGCCCCTGGCTCGAAGCCAGCAATCCGAACATTGAAAGGTCCACGCGAACATTGACGTGGCCTGCGGACCGCCAAGAACCAATTGGTCGACATCCTGTGTCGACTTCGATGGGGCTGCGTCCTGTCGAGGTGTTGATGCCAGTGGCGTGCGCAAACTCGATGCAAGGGAGTTAGTCGGCCCAATCGCCACCATAGTGAGAGACGGAGCATCGCAGCGCCTCTTCCAGCGTTCTGATCTGTCTCTCACTTTGGCTGTCCGCTTGGGCACGGTGTGACACGGTCATGTGCAGCTCAATCTGCATCGTCTTGGCCATGGCAGTCCACAGATCACCCAGGAACTTAGAATCGCTGTCTGAGAGATCGAGCGCAGTGTACTGTGGAACACAACGATGTTGTTGAAGAACAGTTGGGCGACGTCGTCCGTTGAAGCATCCTTTCGGGTAGACAAGTAGCGCAAACGCTTACTTAGGCGGCAGAACATAACGTAAATCGCACTAAATCCTTTCGAGAGTGGCAAACCAGGAACAAAGTCCATCGAAATATCCGTCCAGCTTGCTGTCGGAATTGGAAGAGGTTGTAGCACACCTCTACGCCGATCACGAGATTTGTTGCGAGCCCACTCGCACATACGGATGTACTCATCGATTGTCGAGCGTATGCCACGCCACAGAAAATGCTGGCGCAAAGCCAGAAACGTCCGTGCAGCACCACTGTGAGCCACGACAGCATTGTCGTGGTAGTGCACCGACGTGTCTAGCATCAATCGGTCATCTCGAGGAAGAACGACTCTCTTGCCCTCACGCAGGATAATCAACCCGTCTAAAGAGCATACTTAGCGGTCGTTCTCCCTTCCCTCGTACGAAGCTGCTCGAGCAGCGAAGAGCAGAACTCGTCCTCGGCATACAGCGACTTAATGCGAGCAAGCGTTGGGTCGGGTCCCGTTATGGCCACAGCGCTGAATTCAACTGGTCGAGACAGAGCGTCAGCGACTGTATTCGTGCGCCCCGGTTTCCGACAGACCTTGAACGTAAACTGGTTGAAGAAATCAAGACATCGAAGAAGCTTAGGCGATGGCGTCGGCTTGGTGAAGAACCCGCCACAAGCCGAATTGTCCCTGTAGACCGTAAAAAAACGCTGCCCAGCAGGTAGACACGCCATTTCTCCAGACAGAACTTGATGCCGAACAGTTCTTTTTCATGAGCCGGCCAACGCTTTTCGACGTCGCTCGGTTACGATTCAGAAGTGCCAGTGGATGATCCACACCACCGAAGACTTGGCTGAGTACACTGTCGACTGCAACATCCGAGGCATCTATGGTGACGAAAAATGGCAGCGAGAAATTGGGGAGCCGCAGAACAGGAGAGCGTTGTATCAGTGAACGCACATCGTCAAATGCTTTTATCTCCGCAGTGCCCCAGCGCCATCCCGTCGTCGACTTCACACTAGCCCCATCAGTGGATACACGAGGCCTGAGTACTGAGGGATGAATCGTCGATAGTAACCGCACAATCCCAGGAAGCGCTGCAGCTCCTTGCGGTTCCGTCCGTGGCGGTTGCATCCTGCTCATTCCCTTCGTCTTCGATGGGTCCTGCGTAATTGTCGAGGTAGAAATCTGGTGACCCAAAACACACAATCGATGCTGGTCCCACTTGCGCTTCTCTTAGCGTGTGTACAACTTGGCCTCGCGAAGGACGAGCAACACCTCTCGAAGGTGCACAATGTGATATTCTAGAGTCGCCAAGAACACACAGATGTCATCTAGGTAGACGACGCAGAAGGCTTGGAGCTTTGGGCGTCCGAGCAGGTGCCGCATTAGTCTGGACCACGATCCCTGCATATCAGCAAGCCCCATAGGCGCGACAACCAATTGATAGAGCTCACGGTTGGCCTGGAACGCCGTCAGCTCGCGTGCACGGGGTTCGAGCAGCATTTGGTGGTAGCCGGACAACAAGTCCAGCGTCGAGAAATACGCTGCACCGCTGAGCTTGTCGAAAATGTCGTCCACCCTAGGGAGAGGAATCTTGAGAATCACACTCTGCGAGTTGACATGACGGTAATCGATGAGCCAGTGAATGGGTACATCTGCATCACCGCTGCGTAGCCACTCTGTTCGCGTCGGAGTCTCGCCTGTCGCCGCCACTGTCTTCGGAATAGCGAAAATATAGGAGCCCAGGCGGAGTTAGACTCCTCGATGTTGTTCTTTCCCAGCAGCTCCTTCACGAACTTGGCTAGCTCTCGCTCTTCAATACGAGCATGACGGAAGGGAGATCGGGCCGAGGGTGCTGCGTCAGGCTTCAAGACGATGTCGTGCTGGATTTCTCGCTCAGGCGGGAGCTCGTTAGGAAGCGAAGATGGGAACACGTCGTTGAACTCGTTCAAGAGCACGACGACGTCCCGTGTCATTGGTTTCGGTAATACATCTGATTCTAGCACCAGCCGAAAGATCTCCAGGTACTCGTGGTTAGCGAGAGGTTCTCGGAACGACTGCAGCGAGCCTCCACTGGTACGAATAGCTTCTTGCTGCGACAGAACACAGGATGTATGTGCTCGTCCGAGCCAATCAGCCACTCCTTGCCCTCGTCCTCATCAGGAGGTGGCGGTGCCTGCACTTTGGGTTGCTGAAGATCCAGTTTCGTTTGTGAGTACCAGGACGGAGGCATTTGAGTCTGCTCGGCGCCATCTAGCTACGCCAAAGCTCATCTCCTGAACACCAATCGGATGGCCCGGCCAGACTACGATCCTGAGCGAAATCCGACAGTGAACAAACAAACTGCTGCCTAAGTGACGGGGGCCATACCAACTCGTGTTCCCAAAGTCTTGCGTTCGCACCGGTCATTCAACGTTGACCAGATCAAGCTTTCCCTGGGGTATCCTCCGCAGTTCATCGAGCGTCCAATTCGCCGTGCAGAGCTCGTCCTATTCGACGACACCGAAAATTGAATTTACGTTGTCGCAGCATTGCTGCAGAAACGCCGGCGTCGTGGACGGGTGCAGTACCTGGTGCAGTGGGCAGACCTGCCGACAAGCAAGAACTCATGGGCGTTCGTCACCGACATTAATCACGTGTCCCACTGGCGAGAACTCCTCGCTGTATTCCACCAATGAACAGCGAATAAGTCGAGGGGGATTAGTGGTCTAAGTCTACGTGGGCAAGCGCCCGTCTCGACATCGATCTCGTCAGCGGTTCCCGGGTCGACGCAGTGCTAATCGAAGCTCGCTCCCAGATATGTCACTCTGCTCCAGAGACGTGGACCAGTCGCCGTTCAACCCCGCTCCAAGTCACTACACTTCGGGCTCAGCGCATCTCTACATGTACCAGGCTTTCATATTGCATCAGTAGCGTCCCCCTTAGCGACACACCTCAGAGCTAGCTACCTGAACTTGTTGCTACTCGCTAACCTCAATTCAATCTCATTCTGGCTATTGCTCAGTCGAGTGCAAGTGGTCACTCCAAGGTACAGCAGCATCCAAACTGTTTTGAGATAAGCATGTAACGGTTAACAACCGTTAAATGCTTATCTCAAACATTTAACCGTCGGTTATATACGTGTCACGGTTAGGTCAGGAGGGAACCTCCATATCAGGTGTTATGCTAAAGTTGACAGGGCACTCGCGCGTTGGCTCTCTTCTGCGGACTTAGCGACGGTACTTTGCTCCAACTGGATTCGACAGGAAAGACGGTGGACGATGTGTTCAAGTTGGTGTAGCTTGACGTGAAAGCGGACAATTTCTTGAAGAGCCCTGCCTTGAAGTCCTGAATTGGCTACGGGGAAGGCTTAAAAGATAACCCGAGCTGAATCCAGCTACAGAATACCGACAGGGAGCTTACCAGCATGATTATGGTCATGAAAAAGCAGTACTTCATGTATTTAGCTGGATCACGAAGGCCTCTGACATCAGAGGCGGAGGCGTCGTTATCGATTATCACATCTTCTTCGAATCGAATTCGTGAGACACAAGCGAAAACGACACGTAGTGCGAAAGATAATTAGTTTATTAAACGTAAAGCATCTCTGCTCATGAAATATTGACAACGCGGAAATCTGGTTGGTAGTTCATGTATACTTTCGCCGTCTTCATAGTGCCTGCGGCATTATGAAAACGGCGCACGTATACGTTGCAATATACAGGTAAACTTGTTTATATAGGTAGTTTTGCATATTACTGGTTTGCGTAAGCGTACTGCAATCAAGAGTCCCAATGGGTACCCAAAAGTCGAGAACCTGTTCAACCCGCATGAAAGGATTTCGTGTACCCGATCGACGGGCAAGATATCCCGTGAACAGTAACCAGTCCCTCCATCCCTTTTAATGGGACACACACGACTTTCTCAGCGTCATTTTGTTTTGATTCAGCGCTGTTTCCTGAACAAATAGTTGTCGACAATTCGAGTATTTTGATAATCGCTGTTCTTCTAGGCACTCTACAGAAATTAAAAGGATACCTGAATACCGAGGTGCTGACTGCTGTACCTGAAGGCACATGCTCTATAGCACTATTCTGATACTTTTGCTATAATATCAAAGGGCGTCGAGCGATAACCGCGTGTCATCTTTCGTTGCCCCGGTTTTGAAACGGTGTTTATCAACTCTAAATGATTGCCATCGAATCCAGTCCCGGCGAAAGTGTATACCAAGGGCGCGTTGAGTGAGGCCGAGGATTGCTTGACTGGTGCTACCTGTAACTGTACCCGCGAGCACAGGTAAAACAGTTGTAGGTTACTTCCAATATGGATTTATTTAATGGCTTGCATCATTATTGTCGGCTGATGCATTTATTTACGTCGCGATATGCAAGTTCATGAGTTACCGACGGTATCAAATATAAGGATATACATATCGTGGAGTTTAAGCATTTGCTTAACAGTTCGTGGCGGTCATCATAGCCTTGGGGCACGCATTTACATGTAGCAGTACGAGGTTCGACATGCTTTATAAATTCACTACGGTAAAATGTTGTGTATAACCACGATGAAGATTCTTGCTCTCGCAGATAACACACAAACAACAATTTATTTTAATTGATAGGTTGTTGTACTGTATGTGAGAGCATGAATCTTCGTTTTATCCGTCGCGAGGATTAACGACCTGTCTGAGCCACATCAACAAAATATTTGAGCCCCTGGGGCTAACGTTAGGCCTTTGATTGCGAACATCGCTACCAAGGTAGGATACCGAGGGTGGCAATCAAAGACAGAATACGTATTCTAATACTATTATTAAAATAAAATACTTAAGCCTTATCGCGCGCACTGCACGTGTATCCGAAACCAACAACACGCCAGGCTTCTCAAAGTAAGGACCTCGGGCAAGCGCATCACCACTACCAGCTTTGAGGCCTTCCACTTATAAATTTGCCATCAAGCCACAGCTCCGTCATTTCGATTATGGCTCCCAAGATACCCCCGCGGCCACAGTTCGACTGTGTAAAGCTATTGGTCGATGTCTATGTGCTAGCCTGCGTGCGTGGCGTCTCGGCAGCTATGGACTACGCCATAAAAGCTTAGATGCCAGTTCATGCTCTCGATCTTGACCAACATCGTACCCCGAGTCCATCGACAACTTCGAGCAACCGAATACGCCAGCTTCGAAGAGAGGCTGTTCGAAAACATTCTCAAGCTGGTGGAGAAGCTAAAGCCAGACAAACAAAAAACAGCAATCAAGTACTTCCCCAAGCTGAAGCTTGACCAAACAACCTCCAACCTGCTCGAGAACCCTTGTTCCAGAAGGTCGAGCGCCTCTTGACCAAATCGTACAAGAAAAGACCAGGCGCAGCGGATGCAGCGATGCTAACAACGTTGACAGCTCACTGCGGGGATGAAGCTGCGGCCCAGCTGATTGCAGCCGCCAAGGAAGTGCCACGAACTAAGGCTCTTGCTACCAGACTGGAGAGAGTCCCGTTCTCCAACTGGATTTGACAGGAAAAATCAGCGGACGATGCCTTCAAGTTGATGAAGCTGGACCCGGTAGCACACCGTATCTTGAAGAATCCCGCACTGAAATCCTGGATTGGCTACATGGTCGCTCTAAGCGAGGATCCGTACAAGTTGCCGCTTGTCAAGATGAAAAGTCGCTACACCGACCTGGAGCTTGCCAGCATGTTTCCGGGCGCGAAACAGCGCTACGCTACGATGTCCATCGCTGAGGGATTGGAGAAGGCCCAACTGAATCGGTGGGTGAGTGAAATGGTAAGCGCGGAGTCCGCGTTCAAGTTTCTCAAATTTGACGACAAAGGCGACAAGTTGTTCCAAAACCCACTGGTAAACACGTGGACTTCCTACGTGAGAAAGTTAGACTCGTCCAAATCGGACGAGTCGGCGTTCCTGGCTCTCAGAGCACGCTACGGACATGAAGGAGTGGCGAAAATGCTCCGAACTAAGAGCGGAAGTGCGGTGCAACATGCTAGAAGTTTGGAGAACGTGCAGTTCAATGTTTGGGTAGCTGAAGGAAGGACTGCTGTGGACGTCTTCAGCCTGCTCAAGTTGCAGAAGCACAACGAGAAGCTTCTCGAGACTTCAACGTTCAGTTTGTGGAACTGGTACGTGAGAAAAATGGGAGAGGAGAACTCGGACAAAGTTGTCATGTCAGTACTAAAGACACACTACGACGGCAAAACACTGGCATCTATGATCGATGCAGCGAAACGTGGAGCAGGAGCTGTGGATCAGTGAGTGTTGAGGACATTTTCAAGCTGCTCAATTTGGATGAAGCGGGGGACGATATCTTCAAGAGCCCGAGGAATTTCCATAATACAGTATGTATGTACTGAGTTGTCCCCAAGTTTTGGATCAATTGAACCTACTGATGGCAGTATGTATTAAATTCGCCACGCAAACTTAGCTATCTCTGGGCTAGGCTAGGCATCCCGCACAATGCGCGAGCTGCGCCGAGTTGGATTCTTGGCGGAGCGCCGGCTTCCTCGTCTTGGTTGGTACAACCAAACAACGTTTATCGTTTCTATTTCGAAGTCTACCTTAAGTCTCCAGGGTATGTTCTTCGAGGGCTCCCATGTCAGCTCTCGGTAGCCGACACACTGAACGAGGTAGAACTCAAGGGTGTGCACCCACTGTTTTGCGTATAGCCGTTCTACCTCAAATGTCTGCTCTGCGCGACGTCGCCGGGCTCGGGAACCGCCGAAGACCCCCCCCCCCTCACGGTCGACTGGAGCGTCGTTCCGCTCTTCGGACGGCTCTTGGGTCGGAATGTTTTTATTGGACTTGAGCTTCCAAAATGATCCATCGGCCTTGCGTTGAACGTTCCGTGTGTGATTGCGTCGTTGTTTTGTGGTGGGATGGTGCTAAATGGAAAGTGACTGCGAGAGGAGCATTGGCGGTGCAGTTCTAGTCAGATAAAAATAGTTATGGCTGTGTTGTATTTATGGTGAACGGATTATACAAACATGGATTTGAGGCATGATGCTAAAATTAAATTTACATATTGTTTGCTGAAGTTTCAATTATTTTTATCGTCTATGTGGCGGTACGTTCAACGTACCGAATCCAACGTGGTTTATAGACTGGATCAAGAAGACGATCATTGGCGCGCTGGGAGGCCGAATGCTTCACGGAACTTGTACTTGACCCAGTGCTTGTGATCGACGTCGTCCATGTACTCCAACGCCTTCGCGTTTGACGCTGTCAGTTCGGTGAAGAAGAGCTTGTAGTCATTTTTATAGTCGCTACGAGCAAGCTGACAAATTAGGCGCCTGTCTTCGTTTGTTAGCTTCGCCCCAGTGCGATGCGCGTTGAACATCAGGTGCCGAAGGCAAAAACGATGTCCAGCCTGCGGAAACACCGCGGCGGCAGCGGTGAGAAGCCCGTTTTGGCGGTTGGATAACGCTGTAAAGCGGTCGACCTTCGTAGCAAACTTGGCACAATCCATGAACCAGTACCAGTGCTCGTAGGTTTCGGTCGGGACCAAGACGAACGCGAAAGGGGTCACGTGATTGTTGTAGTCTTTTGTCATTGCGACCAGGAAGACGCTTCGCTTGTTCATCTCACCCTTGAGATGAGCAGCGTCGAAACCCACAAGCGGCTTGGCCATTTTGAGGATGTAAATCCCAACGTTTGGGACGAACACGGCACGCTCACATGTCACGTCGTCCATAGCACGATGGAGACGCCACACTGATCCGGGGTTTTGGTCGAAAACCGGCTCCAAGTACGATGCCAACTTCTGGTGACTTTCAACGAGGTTACCGTGGAGCCTATCGTCAATATCCAGTCATATTCTAGAAATTGCGCTTCTAGCCAAGTGAAATCCCCTCGAGATGAGAACATTCTTGGTGGCCTTGCCCGTGATCGTGTCGATGAATCGATTGTGAGCTGGTAACATCTCCTTCATCACAAGGAGAGTCAACAGCTCAATTTCTTGGGTCGTGTTTCGCTTAGCCGAGCCGGACGCGCGATCGAGCCGTCAACAGAATGTGCAGAGAGTGAAACCAATGTGTTTGGGGTGGTTGTGGGCAAAGTTAGCCAGCGTAATTTTCCATTTTCCGTCGAGCCCGAAGCCATTGATGAAAAACGAACACTGCACGGGGGATCTCGCTGTCGAAAACCTGGACACCGTTCAGTTTTTTACACTGGTACTTTGCGTTCCCTGAGTTACTTGGCTTCACACGACTTTGTTTCACTATATGCTGAAGCCCGCATTCGATGGCGAACTCTTTGCAAACCGGATCGGAGGGCCTTCTGTGTTGAGACCTTTCCGTTGCGATGTTGGCTTGGTAATCGTACGCGAACCCGAAATCTGGACGTGCTGAATATTCATAGTGAACAATGACGTCTTCCCGTAGCAGTCCTAGCCCCGTGCGGCCTGGAGATCGGAGTTGTCGACCTGGAAACGCGCCTTGCCAAACTTTCTCGATGGGGTATGCTGCCGGCGCCGCCATTTCAAAAATGAGGCCGCAAGAAGAGAGGGGCGGGACTAGCCCGTGAAATTTTTCATGTAACTAGCCGTTGGGTGGTTTCACATGTCTACTAACTGAGAATAATTCACCTACTTGAAATATAACAGTATCTTAGTGAAAAAAATGATTTTGCCATTGTTTTGGGTTTTCATATAATGTTAGTATCGGTACCTATAGGTTCTGCAAAAACAATGTATGACAATCTGTATGACAGCAGTTTTCACTTTCCCATGGAAATATGAAATTGAACAACCCGTTAATTTGTTATTACCGTCGAGGGACATCGAATATGCATGAGAGGGACAAATTAAATGGAGATGTGGGACAGATTCTATCCATCCGCGGCGGGTTTGATTGGGACAAAATGCATGGATAGCGGTTATAAAAAGGCGTAATGATGTACAAAACACCATTTTTGAAGCGCTGAAGGAAACGAGGGGGATGTGATATAGGGCTGCCCAGCGTACGCTTCTCGTCGCCCCTCTGTGTGGGCCTCCGAGGCTGGTTTCCTAGCCTAGAGCTTTTGTCGACCCTCCTTAATGTATATCCGACCACCTTCACACATTAAACCGCAAGTGCGGTTTTTGTTTAGCTTGCTTAAGGTCTAGAAAAGGTGTAGTGATTGCGAGACGGCGGCCATGGCGACCATAATTGACGCTGTGCGACTAGATCTCCGCGAATCTGATCTGTGTACAGATAATCGACACTACCAAGTCGTTTTGAGCGTGATCCTGTATGCTGAGAGGGTCTGTGGCGGCTGCACTACTGCCGTCGGCTCCCAAGGTGGCGGTCGGGCTCGGCCTCGCCGCCAAAACGAGGCAGTGCCGACAGCAATAAACTACATCTCTTCATGAAGTCTCTTTGATAGGTCCGGAAATGGACATAATTATCCATCGGACCAATCCTAGGGATGGATAGAATCTGTCCCGCATATCCATTTAATTTGTCCCTCTCATGCCTATTCGATGTCTCTCGACGGTATTACTAAACTAGCTGAGCAGCTCAAGGTCGAGTTGCTAATGGGCCGACCTCTAATGTACGGTAGATCGTACCTTCGACGACGTCCCCAAGCATCTCTACTCGTGATATTTCCATGCATAAGAATGTTGTGCTAGCTGGAATTTTGGGGGTACGCTGTACTCTCTCAGAACGCAGCACCCCTGTGCGTGGTTGCAACGTGAAGCGTGTATGCATAAGCCTAAGTTCACCTGGGCGCAACTTAAGTGAATGCGTTTCGAATAAAGGAATTATGAGCGAAGCTCGCCCCGTTTGTTTTTGGCGGGGCGGAATCGTAAAAAAACTGTAAGTAAAGCCTAGCGAACAGCAAGTACTGTAGAAATACTGCAAGTTGCCATTAATTCCTCGCATTCTGCTGCAAATCGATAAGAGCAGTGCAATCTACGCTGGATATGAACACCTACAGTAGTTGCAGCGCATTCTCGGCACACTAATGTCGCGTTTGACATGTGAGCTGCTAATAGCTCAATTCAATTATGCTTTATTGTCAGTAAATCCGCAAAAAAATTCGCCTTGGTCGAGCAATCTTGTAGCTTCAGCTGGACAACTTGACGACTGTGTATGATGGACATGCCAGAGCGGTGGCGCATTGTCTTTATAAAGATGCACAGCTATTAAAGGCACCGCTATGATAGCTAGGGCTTATAGAGATGGATGGTTCTGCCATTGCGCTCTCCATATATCTAAGTTTATCCTTGATAGCAAAGCAAAGTTTATCCTTGATAACAAAGCAGATGCATGCCTGCGGCAAGATGCCAAGCTTCTTCAACATCGACACGACAGGGCCCCATACCGCCGTGATACCGCGAGACGAAGGGGCGCCGTGCACTTATGTACCATTACTTTAAGGCCCTCTGGTGATGATGCCTTTACTAAATGTATATTAAAAGTCTCTTGGCCCCTCGTCCGAGCGGCCCAACAGCTCACTATACCCAAGTAAAATTCAAGGAGGTCGAGGGCGCCATCCCCCGGTATATATTGCAACCCTACACCTACTTTTTTCATCCAATCAATCACCAGACACTACGGTAAGGAGAGGTATACCGGTACAAAGTCATTATAATGGGGACTTCGTCCCAATAATATAGAATTCTATCGTTTAATATCCTCCACGGCCAAAACCGGAAATTCACTCATTCATAAACTGCTATTTGTGGTCTACTTCTCTGTTCCGCGAAACTATGCAGTAAAACTTTAAATTGCCATTCCAGGTGAACCGCTCGACATTTTTGCGTGCAAAAAGTCGCAAATGAAAGCGCGCGGAATGCTCTTTCCGCTCTATTTTTTACAGCTCAGCAGTGTTAGTTCTGCGTTTACCAACGCCGATAGAATGACGCTTACTTTGAAGGCAGCCACAGTTTCCCCGCATTTCGCCGATTACGCCGACTATTGATCGCCCTTCAGTCAGAGCGGTATCATTGGAATCGTGGCGATCCGCTGCGTCTACGAAAATTAATTTGGGATGTGGAGGAGCTGATTTAGGCCCTCTACTGAAGCGTTTTATTTGGTATCAAAACGAGCTTACCAGCAATGAAAATGCCCAATCAGATCTAATCACATTCAAATCCTAAGATTTAAAGATGGGTACACTACACTTTAGGAATTGGATACATATTTATCCATTTCTGAAAGGGCATGGCTGACGATCTCTTCTTCAACGGAGAGCGACGCTGGTAGTGTAGGTTTCCCTTTGAGCTCCTTGCTCACGCGCGGCAACTTGTAGTCGTTTCCACTTCCATGAAGCATCACGAATTGCATCACCTTCTGAAGTGTGACGAAACACTTGTCGATTCTCGAAGAGGGGAGCTGTCTAAACGCTTCCGACACCGCATAAATGAGCCCATCTAGATTTTTCGTTACCTTCTTCAGTTGAATTGCTTGCAAGGCATTGAATATGCCAAGATCAAGCGTATTGAGGTCGGGCAAACGCGGTGGCTGGGACATTAGCTCAATATCCCAGCCATCTTGCTCGCCAGCGACCGCAACTTTAACGTCGAACTGAGAGACGTGGGGGCCGGCATTATCCTGCTGCGCATGAACCAACCTGTTCTTACGACCTGCAACAACTGGAGTCAGTAGCAACAGCATATTTGCAGTAATAACAAACATACCTGGCCATTTCTTCCGGATCGCCGGAAACACCTTTTCAATCAGCATTTTCTTGTAGAGCTTGTTTGTCATGCTGACATTTTTGGTCTCGAGCTCACCGGCTAAGCGATTGTTGGAAGATCGCTTGGCTGGAACGCGTTCGATAATTGGCCAGATGCCAATTTTCCCGTCGAACTCCTTTTTAGTGCGACCGTTGTAGCGAGGGCGCGCGATTGCCGCTAGAAACATAATTTTACCTATGTAACGCTTGTTAGGTAATCCTTCTTCTGGTGTCAAGTAGTATCGTGCTGATCTCTTGTACAAGTTGAACCACTTCTCATCGATGTGGACAACATCATACATATTGCGCATCCGGTAACCACCTCCTACAACGATAAAGTTATGTGTTTGTTAGTCAACACGGGTATTTTCTCGAAAGTGGGAAACAAAATCCTACCAACAGGTCGTTGCACGTGCATAGTACAAAATATGAGCCGGTGAAACTTGTGCGCGTCTGTCAGCGTCGGCTTCACGTGCGACACGGCACGCCGGAGCCAACCCGCTTTCAGGTATGGACTTAACGAGACGTGGGGGATGCCGGTGGCCTTCGCGAGCGAGCGAAGTGTCTGTCGCTCGACGAGGTCCACGCCGGCAACAAGGCCAGCCACCTCTTCTTTCTTTCGAATAGGCGGCCTGGCTGAGTAGCTGCTGCGTGGTGGTGTGAGAAGCGCGGCCACGTCACCGCGGTTCGACCACACCGTCCAAGCCGGCCTCGAACTAATAAGAAACGCCTTCACGGCGACTTCAACCGCCGCTGAGGCACTGGTACCCCGCGCTACGAGGTCCACCAGGAAGAGTGCCAAGGCTACCTTGGTCTCGATCGTCAGGTCTCCTGTACCGGTGGCTCGCGGCATGGCTGAGGTATTGTCGGCTGAGGTATTGTCTGCTTGAGAGTGGATGTAAAAACACGAATGGCACACTTTAAGCACGTGCCCACCTGCGAAATACGCAATTGACAAAGTCGGTATTTTACCAATAGAAAATCGTTGTGTGTACCACATTTGTTTTGGCTGAGAAGCTACTGCATAGTTTTGCGGAACAGAGAAGTATGCGATGCTGCGAACAAGATGGGATCGACCGAACGGCTATGTTAGTTTCAAAACTGCCTATTTGTCATGTTCTGGAAATTGCGCTTCTAGCCAAGTGAAATCCCCTCGAGATGAGAACATTCTTGGTGGCCTTGCCCGTGAGCGTGTCGATGAATCGATTGTGAGCTGGTAACATCTCCTTCATCACAAGGAGAGTCAAAGGCTCAATTTCTTGGGTCGTGTTTCGCTTAGCCGAGCCGGACGCGCGATCGAGCCGTCAACAGAATGTGCAGAGAGTGAAACCAATGTGTTTGGGGTGGTTGTGGGCAAAGTTAGCCAGCGTAATTTTCCATTTTCCGTCGAGCCCGAAGCCATTGATGAAAAACGGACACTGCACGGGGGATCTCGCTGTCGAAAACCTGGACACCGTTCAGTTTTTTACACTGGTACTTTGCGTTCCCTGAGTTACTTGGCTTCACACGACTTTGTTTCACTATATGCTGAAGCCCGCATTCGATGGCGAACTCTTTGCAAACCGGATCGGAGGGCCTTCTGTGTTGAGACCTTTCCGTTGCGATGTTGGCTTGGTAATCGTACGCGAACCCGAAATCTGGACGTGCTGAATATTCATAGTGAACAATGACGTCTTCCCGTAGCAGTCCTAGCCCCGTGCGGCCTGGAGATCGGAGTTGTCGACCTGGAAACGCGCCTTGCCAAACTTTCTCGATGGGGTATGCTGCCGGCGCCGCCATTTCAAAAATGAGGCCGCAAGAAGAGAGGGGCGGGACTAGCCCGTGAAATTTTTCATGTAACTAGCCGTTGGGTGGTTTCACATGTCTACTAACTGAGAATAATTCACCTACTTGAAATATAACAGTATCTTAGTGAAAAAAATGATTTTGCCATTGTTTTGGGTTTTCATATAATGTTAGTATCGGTACCTATAGGTTCTGCAAAAACAATGTATGACAATCTGTATGACAGCAGTTTTCACTTTCCCATGGAAATATGAAATTGAACAACCCGTGAATTTGTTATTATTACTATATAATAGTGGGTCTCAGTTCTGGCAGCAGCAAGATACTTAACCCCTCCGTCACGAGGCCCGGATTCCTATGCACGGACTATTTTTTCACATGCTTGATATCAAGCATGTTAAAGAAAGACTGTACTTGAAATTTGTATAGGTGAAAAAAGTACACAAACCGTCTCTCAACCGTATCTCGGAACAAAGTCGATTCGGCTGACCAGTTTATGAGACCACATGCTGCTTATCAAGCGTTGTTCAGGAAACCCGTAGAGCCCACGCTTGATGTAGCGGATATGAATATGGCCCTTTTACTGGGAGTGGGTTTTCTTTGCTGCAAGACGCGTGCAAAACGGCTACGAATGCAAAAATTGTGTCTTGAACTAGAGAGTGAAACGCGTGACACGCAAACACCTGCTTACGTAGTTACGCCGTGTCTGCTCTACCTGTACGTAGTGTAGCGCACGCATTTTTCAACACTCCTTCATCCTCATGATATGGCTTCGGCAGTCGCCATGGACACTTTCCTCTCCACGACTACGGACACGGTCAACTCTTTCTTGACTGCGCCTTCTACAGCAGCGGCGGGCACATTTTCCATTACAAAGACAGTATATAGCACGGAGGCATCTTGACTTGGCGCGCGCGGCAAATTATTGAATGGCTCCGGTGGCCTCCACCCGCCACCCAGCGCGAGGGAAAGCTTATGTACTGGCCATGGTCGGGGTGGATACATCGACCTTTCTTTCTGCCGTTGGCACCCCAAGCCCTGTGCATCGAGTACCAAATTGGACCAGTCGACCAGTTTATGGACTCTTCACATGCTTGATATCAAGCATGTGGGAACATATGGCCGCCATATGGTAATTTTCACATGCTGCTTATACAGTATTCTGCGTCAATACCGGACGGGTGTAAAACGATTAAATCCATATAATGCATGGAACTGTCATAAACGATGTTCGACGGAGATGCGTCAAGGTACTGATTTAGATCAGTCCCGACACCAGGTCTAGCTTTTTGAAATGCCGCTCAGCATGAAAGAAGAAGCCGTATGATTAATACATACAGGGATACACACTGAGTTTGTGATCACAATATTTTTATGCTCCAAACACCCATGGTAACTAAGCTTGTGTCATGGTTGATAGCTGTTCATCCAACTAATTCAGTACATCCACGTTTCTGTACCTATCAGGTCATTCTATACCCCGAGATACCCCATAAAAATCAGGCGTCCGGTATTGACGCAGAATACTATATCAACTGGGGGGTTAAGTAGCGCACTTCGAAAACCCTCCAAATTTCCCCCAATCAGAGACGTAAAGAACTGAGACCCCCTTTGTAGTTCGGCAGCAGCAACATGCCCCATGCGTGGTTTTCTCGCTCATTTAGCCTATTGCTCAACTACATAGTGTGCTTATGCATGTGTAATTGTTATAGGTGCCCTGCAGCGTGCTGTGGCAAGTTGTCACATGCTTTCGATGCAAGGACTCACTGCTAGGTGGTCGTCGAAGGTCAGCAAGGACTCACTGCTAGGCCGCGACGGCCGATCCGCTGGACCCCAGCAGCCCCATGCTATCTGATCCACCGAAAGCACCTGTGGAGGGCTCATATACGTCGGGGGACGTCAGATACCGCTGCCGTCGCTCCTGGGGCGGTCCAATAATAGGTGGTAGGCATCTTGCTGCTGCCTGCGCTATACTGCACCAAAATCGTGGCAGTATGGAAAGGGGTCGGCAGCAAGATAGGAGCCGTGTTTTAACCAATCACAGCCCATATCCTTTAAGATTTGTAAAAACGCTATCTTGCTGCTGCCAGAACTGCGACTCACTAATGAATGAGCTTTTCCCAAAACCAGTACCAGTCTGGGGTCCTAATCCCAGGACCAGTACCAGTCCCAAAACCAGCAGCAGTAGTAATCCGAAATAGAGTGGACCACTTGCATTTGGGGGCAGCGTGGTGTTGATCGAGACGGATTCGAGAATGAGGTGTCACGCTCAGCTGTGGATGAGAACCCACCTAGATCTACGGAGACTGTGATAACCTGCACATCGCCAACTCGGACTACGTCATGAACGACACAATGTGAGATAACTACTTCAAAATGAGTGCCCCTGCATTGTCAGTCAATTTTTTTTCATTGATCTAGTTATGAATTTATTGTCTATTCGAGTGTAGATGTACATCAATCTCTCTCTCTCTCTCTCTAGTATTGTCTCTCCTTGCTGTGTCGCTGTGCACTTTAGGTGAAGAGGAATGTCAAAGACATTTTGCTTTGCGTTGCTACCGTCGGCTGCGATGAAGTCGAGATGCCCTTGTGGGGTTGAGTAGCCGACGCCACCACAGAGGTGGGTCGTGCTGGCAACATGCATGGCATGATGTAAGGTGTGTGGGTACGACATGAGGTCGTACCCCTCGGTTGTAATGAGAGCTGAATAAAGACCTCTCCTTTGCAAGCATCTTTCATTTGTGTGTGTATGCAGCACAGCCACGAAGGTTGTGACTGCTAGAACAACTAGGATACTTCGAGGTCAGTTGTTCGTAGGCATATCAGTAGCCTAGATTGAATGCACATCGCCTTGGAAGGCGGAGCCGACAATGCTGAGCGAGGAGCTAAGGAGCACTCACTTTCCAATCGTGCACATCAAGCACAAGTCCCCAAGGCCGCGGTCGTTTGCCTCCGCCAGCGCTCTTCTCCTCTACAACTACTCGCCATGGCTGTCGTGACGCGCAGTCACCGACTACAGCCCGTGGCCGCAAGCCGTCAGCCCTCGCGATCGACGTGCAGAAGTCGTTGCTGTTCGTCATAAAGTGTCGATACGTACAAGTCCTTGGTGTCGTCAGCTAGCTTGCGACACTAGCCTACAAGCGTCACACATACTTCTTGGCATTGCTGCTGTACTGCACCAGACAGCGCTTGCTTGCGTTGTAGCAATAGTCTTGCATGAAACGGGTGGCGAATTTTCCAGTCTTGAAGCGCTGGTCCAGCGTTAACGCGGCCCATGACTCTCTCGTAGGAACTGAGCGAAACTTTTCTTCGGAAGCACCGAAGCTGCAAAAGCAGGAAGCTTGTCTTTGGAAGCGTTAAAGTTGACGCGAGTAGAATAGCGGTTGAGGAACTTGTGCCGACGGTGGTCTTGGGGTGTAGAGAACAGGAACTGCAGCAGGCCACGGGGGTGAAGCTTTTGCTCCAGAGGGTGAAGTTTGTGGCCCAAATGTAAGTGGTCCACCCTATTTCGGATTACTACTGCTGCTGGTTTTGGGACTGGTACTGGTCCTGGGATTAGGACCCCAGACTGGTACTGGTTTTGGGAAAAGCTCACTCACTAATACAGAATTCTATCGTTAAATATCCTCCACGGCCGAAACCGGAAATTCACCCATTTCATAAACTGCTATATGTGGTATATGCGATGCTGCGAACAAGATAGGATCGACCGAACGGCTATGTTAGTTTCAAAACTGCCTACTTGAAAATATACGCACTTAGCGATGCACTGATTCGCTCTACAGGCGAAGTTACGAGTCCTTCGTCAATATTGTACTGACCCGCACAACAAGTAATTCGTTTGTCTATTCGGACAACTCAGTACATATGTACTGAGCTGTGGAAATTCCTCTCAAGAGCCCTGCGTTGGCTACGTGGGTCTCGTACGTGACGAAGGTCAACACTCGTGACAAGAAGGCAGATATATTTCTAGCCGTTGCGGTGTTGGCCAACAAATTCGGAGACGTTGATCAGCTCGGACTGGCAATGAGGATTTCGGCTGCAAGGATTCGCAACTCGGACACGGCACTCGCTGATTTGCAAAAGCTACAGTTCAAACAATGGCTAAACGAAGGCGAGACCCCCGCTTCTGTATCGCGTTGGACGACAAAAGGCGACTTTGACACGAGAAGCACAGGCGTCGCTCTCGGTTATTACGACTTCTTCAAAACGAACTCGTGAGGCCACTAGCTAAGCCGACATGTAGTGTGAAAGAGATGTCGTTTGGAAGAACACCCTTCGTTGCATAAGAGCTCGCAAAAATCTCCAACTTCTGCTCATGTTAGAGTACCGTATTAATACAGTTGAAATAATTAAAATTACTTCGGCTAAACGAAAAACTATAGCGACATTCAGCTTAATCGTTTCACATTTTGCATGTTGCTAGCGGCATCAAGCCCGATGAGATTCGCACCGTAGAGCATTACTAAGTACTAGTATCCACCACGCAACAACCTCGATGTTTGGGCATCCTCCTGGCGACGCTCTGCCCACAACGAGTTGTTTATACTGAGATCGCCGGTGTACCGCGCAGGTACTTCGAGTTTCAAGGGCCCATCAGACCTTTGGAATGCTGTACGCTTGCGTCGAATTTCGACTCGAATGAGCATGAGCGATAACCACGTTTCAGCGTCCACTCGAGGATATACGCGTGATCAAGATCTAGTGTGTTAGGCGGTCAAACCTTGACAATTATCCAGCCTCCCCTACAGTCCACCGACTCATAAATACTTTGGATGATCACCATTCGGTGTTGGGTCCTTACAACTTGACCCGCTTTTTGGTGAAATGATGTGAATGGTGTGTCACACACACATCTGCTGTTGCAGAATCCATATTTTTTAATCGGCGTTCAACGTTGGGGCACTCGGATAGCCTTTCGGATACATGCATGTACTGTAGACGTCACGGCAACATTGCAAAAACGCGAGTGGTGACGGCGCCTGCTGTTAAAGCATACACAGCATATTAATACACCGTGCGGGCCCTTCAGCATAGTGCAGCGTGGAGATCTCCGCTGGTGTTTGCCGCGGGCAGCTCCCGAAGGAAGGCGCTGAATACTGGCGTAATCTTGTGACTATGGCTGTTTGTATTGGACTCCCAGCTCCCAGTTTCTCAGGCGCTGCTGTTTTTAGACCGTCCGCCGTTGCCCATTCAGAGTCATTCACTTGATATTTGTATACCGGTTGCTGGATCCGGGGTGTGCTCCGCGCGACAAAAACAGGGCGCCCCTACCCTTCGTCAACCGCTCACAAAAGCTGGGCAGTTTTCCGCAGTCATTTACCGTCGTCGCCTGTGCTCGTCAGGAGCGGAAGCTTGCGCGCGTCGTACGAGCCGCCGGGAGCTTCTCCGCCTCCGTCCACGCCGTCCCCTGCCTGCAGACGCGTATCCTCTATCCTCCCCCGCCTTCCGCGGCTCCGTAGACGCCGTATTGACCGCGTAACCTGAGTATAACTCCAGCGTACCCTCATGGCTCGAGCGGGTGACTCGAAGCAGGCCTTGCTGCTGAACCCCGAGTTCTGGACGCCCAAGCAGCTGGAAGAATGGCTCAAGCGCTTCGAGGACGGCCGCTACGCGCGGTTTGTGGCACCGCTGAAGGGCCGTAAGGGCACAGAAGTCGTGCGCTTCACCGCCGCGGACTGGGCGCAGCTCACCCCTCAGGACCTGGCCACGAGCCTGCGCTTCACGCTGCTGGGGATGGTGCAAGTAGCCACCAGCGACGACACGCTGGCTATTGTCACCGACTTCGTGCCGCTCGCCAACTCCCCGGGCAGGATCAAGCGCGAGTCGCCACACAAGACGATCCCGGTCAAGTTCCCACCAATGGTGGAGGTGCCGTCGGTGCCCATTATCGTGGGCTTTGTGCTCGTGGTTATCCTAATTATTCTGTGCTTCACGGTGCTGAAAGGACCACTGGAGGGCATTGGCATCGACTCGGCCAGTCTGCTCACGTACGGCTCGATCCCTCTCGTCAGCGTGGTGTTCACGTACTTCCACATTTGGGTGGCGCTCTGGATGACGTTCTACCCGCTGGAGTACACGGGTTGCTTGCAGATCCCCGACACGAACACGGGCTTTGGATGGCAGGGTATTGTCCCTAATAAAGGAGAGAAGATGGCGCGACAGGCGGTGCAGATCATGACGCATCAGCTGCTGCAGGTGTCGGAGGTGTTCGCTCGCATTGAACCGGCGCAGGTCGTGAAGGAGCTGGAGCCGATCCTGTTTAACACAATTCACACGGTCGTGGAGGACATGGCGCTCAAGTACAGCCCCGAGCTGTGGGCCGTGCTGCCTGCCAAGGTGAAGGAGGAGATCGTCGAGAAGGTGAAGGAGGAGTCGCCCGCCCACATCGAGGCGCTGATGGACGAGATCCGCAACAATATCGAGGACGTGTTCGACCTGGAGGACATGGTGGTGACCAACATGTGCAAGGACAAGCAGCTTTTGGTGAATATGTTCGTGACCTGCGGATACTCGGAGCTGGCCTTTATCCGGAACTCGGGCGCCTACATGGGAGGACTCTTTGGTCTCATGCAGATGGGTATCTGGTTCGTGTACTCGGACCCCATCGTGGTGTTCCCTGTGATCGGCTTGCTCGTGGGTACCATCACCAACTGGCTGGCGCTCAAGATGATCTTTGAGCCTGTGAACCCCAAGAAGTACTGTGGCATCACGTTCCAAGGACTTTTCCTGCGGCGTCAGAACGAGGTCGCGGAGGTTTACGGCAAGTTGGTGGCGCGCGATGTCCTGAACTCGCGCAACATCTTCGAGGCGATCTTGAAGGGCCCGTACTCGGACCGCCTGTTCGAGCTCGTGTACGACAACGTCCAGGAGGCTGTCAACGCCGCCACTCAGACGACGCAAAAGATTATTAACTTTAGCATTGGCGAGGAGATGTACGCCAACATCAAGGAGGATGTGACCAACCACATCGTCGAGATCTTCCCTGACAGTCTGCGCCAGATCGAGGGTTACGCTACCATCGCCATGGATCTGGAGGTTACGCTGCGCGAGAAAATGAAGCTGCTGAGCTCCGAGCAGTTTGAGAACCTGCTGCACCCGATCTTCGAGGAGGACGAGTGGAAGCTCGTGGTCATGGGCGGTGCCCTAGGCGTTGTGATCGGCATCGTCCAAGTATTCCTTATCGAACACTGAGTAGTGAACTCCTACAGTAGATGGAAAACCGGTTCATGGTGCATCATCGTAGATCTGACTGCGGATGTACGAGGGTTTTCCCTTGATGCTTGAAATGGATAAATTATCAATTCACGTGTATTCATTTTGTTTCATTTTGTGCATTTGCCCAAAGTGAATCCACAACGTGTGCATGGCGACGCTCTCTAACTGAGTTGAGTCTGGTCGACGCTGAACTGGCAAACTGGGCACACCTTGTTTAGAGACAGCCACGAGCCGATGCAGTCGGAGTGATACGAGTGGAAGCACGGCAACGACTTGATCTCCTCGCCGACCTCGAAGCTGCACCGGCAGATCAGGCAACTACACGCAGCAACGTAGTAAAACAAATGAGAAATTGTGGCTTCATCAGCAGTGGGGAAAGAAATTTACGACATACTCCGGGGTGGCTTGGTCGGCGTGATCTTTTGCTGCAGTGAAGGTATACGTTGGGAGCTGGTTGATCAGCGAAGCCGGAGCTCCACGGCTGAGTCAAAAGACAAAATTTCGTTAGCTTCGTCTTCTCCGAAAGCCATAGAAAAAAAAAACGGACTTACGATTTGGAGGTGTGCGGACGGCGGCCGTGCTGGTCCCGAGCAGGAGGTGGGGGTTCATTCACCTCTGTCTCGATACTCACTGCAGGGAAGCAGATACAATCAGTTCTTTAAGGTGGGTAACCGAGCTATCCAGTACAAGAGGTTACAAAAGGCTTACCGATCCGGTAATCGAGGCTTGGCTGGATGTCAGTCACAGGAATCCCTCGCACAAACTGCACCAAAGCACACACGTGTGAGTCTTCTCACCGATAGATGCAAACAGGATTTCATAAGAAAAGTACCTCGTCATCATAGTTGTTTCCTGGGGTATCTGCGGTAGCAGCAAAAATTGCCAATGTTAGCACAAATCACATGAACCTTAGCCAGGTTCCAGCGCTACGTACCCAGATCAGTTTCGTACAAATACTGCAGCCAGCGCGCATACTCCTCATCGAATGACATTATTCCTGCATCGTCGGAGATCAAAATGTCAATTCCCACACAAACAAACAAAAATCAATAGGGTATACACGACGTACCAGAGCCAACATCGAAAGAAGACGGCGCATTCTCATCCAAAGACTCTTCGTTCGCTCCCATCGAGATCACTTTTTCACGAATGGCTTCAGGCAGCACAAAACGGAACAAGTGGCGCAGTGGGAGCACTTTGATGTGGCCATGCCCCGCATCCACGTGGAACAGCAAATAGATGTCCACTCGGTTTCTGTGCGCCTTTCGAATCACATCAACTTTCTCCAGCGTGAGATCTCCGAATGGCGTCCGAATTCCAGGCTGGCCCAACAGAAAGGTTACAGCACTTGGTCCGTCATATCGCATCGCCTTTATGCTAGCACGTCGTTGCTGGTCGTTGAACGCACTGACATGAGCCGCTGATGCATCTCCATTCGAATGAATAGCAGCCGCAGAATCCCCAACAGCGTTGATTTCATCCATTTGTCTGATAGGCAGCGGTGACTCCATGGCGGGGAAGGCGCTGGAATCGTGCGAATACAAAATGCGGACCGTGAACTGCTTGGGCAGCGAGAATGTCGATGAAATGCAGTCAAAGTCGCCCTTCTCAAGCCGCAACGTGACAATGCCTACATCATTCTCTCCAAGTCCTGCTTCCCCCTCGACGACCTGCAGCTCCAACAGGATACTGGCGTGCAGACGGCACTCGAAAATCAGCTCTCCCTGTCGACCGAATGGCAAGTGATACATCTTGAGCTGCAAGTCGCTGCAGTTCTGGAATTGCCTTCCCACCCGGAAGATGTGCATGCCAGTGTGAAGATCCACGTTTCGAACTCCGTTCACCATGCTGGAGAATAAGACCCCCTTCTCGTTCTGAATCACAAAGTATGGTCGGCAGATCTCAGCCAGAGGCGACAACGTGGCGGGGCTTGAGTTGCTCGCTTCATCTGCACACTCAGGGCTCGACAACAGATCGATCTGTCGGATGTAGATCGGTCGGGTCGCCGGGGTCACTGCGATACCTGTCAACTTGTGCTTCTTCTCCTCCAAGTCCGGCAAGTCGGCGCAGTCCAATAACTTCTTGTCCCGCATCTCCAACAGCTTGCCAAAGTCTGCAATGTATCGTGCCTGGGGTCGCGGTAGTCCACCCGTGTAGGCGGCATTCTTGGGGTCGTTCCCGCTGAAAGTCCGCTGGAGCTTAGCTGGCCACGTTTCGGCCAGCTTAATGTGCTGCAGATACGCGCTCAGTAGCTCGTTTCCAAAGTTCTCCGGGAAGCTGGACACGTCCGTGCAGTAGAGCGTGCAGCACGTGGCAAACACACTCATCTGCTCGTTGTTAGGGGCAAGCAGGATTGCGACATTGGACGGCTTGAGGTCCAGCCACGCCGCAACCGTCGAGGTAACCACGAAACCGGAATGCATTGAAGGAATCGGTCCGCGGCAGTACGAAATCGAAGCGATGCGTCCATCTACCAGGCAAAAACAAACCGGTTAAGTCACAATAATATTTTTCTTGATGGAGCAATAAAAAACTTACCACAGAACTCGTCGAACACCAGCGGCTTGTGGTGCATCCTCTTGACGCCATCGAACAGTCCGCAGTCAAACACACACGCTCCATCCTCGAACCTCTTGGACATCTGCGAGTCCAACTGCTCCAGCACCTTCACCGCCGCGTTCCAATTGCGCGCCGACGAGTACGCTCCGAACAACCGACTGAACGTCGTGATGTGCGGCGGCGCCACGCAATAAACCCTGCAACGTAACAAGCAGAAACCATCAAAACCCGCCCCCAGTTCACTCTAATGCACTGTTGTACCCCTTACCTTGGAGCGATTTGAATGAAGCAGCCGTCCTCGCTGGTCTTTGCGAACAGCGCGTACTGCACCGCGCTCTGCAGCGAGGCCTGCAGCCTGTACGTCCAGAGCAGCACCTTGTACGTGTTGGACGCCGTGTTCTCGCTCTCCTGCTTGACGTCGTTGGCGTCCGTGGCCGCCTCAATCGCCTCGAAGCTCTCCTGGGCGTCCAGCAGCAGCGACGAAGGAGGAGGAGGAGGAGGGGGAGGGGGCATCTTCTCCTCTGCGTCATCGTCCGCTGCAGCCGCCGCGTTCTCCTCGGCAATCGCCTCCATGGCCGTCACCTCCGTGGGCGACGGGGGCAGCGACAGCTTCAGCAGCAGGCGGCGCACGCGCGGGTCCTCGGCCACGCGCTCCGAGTTCATGCGGCGGATGAGCACCGAGCCGCGCTCCACCCACGCCAGACTCTCGGGGAACCCGTCGGTCGCCATGGCGCGCAGCAAGAGATAGAGAGACACTTGGGGACTTCTGAGAATAATGTGGGAGCGGTTTTTGAAGTAGCCCTTCGCAATTGTGCTTTCTAAACTTGCAATCCCGATATTTTGAAAATAGGGGCATACTTTGAATAAGTATGATAGGTTATGAATAGTGTTTTTTTAAGTAAAACACATTAAAATGCTGTTTTGGCCGAGCACCGGATGGCCGATCGGCATAAGGATCATGTAGAAGCTGGGTGCTGATTGTTGATTCGGCTGCGGCATTGCAGTATTGGATCAACTCAACTCTACTCGATAGACTCGTCGATGGACAGACTCGCCGAGCTTTGATGCAAACATGAACCTTGATTAAGTGAGTAAAACAGAGACAACCACCCTTCATTATGATGCCTCGCCGCTGCCTGCCTACTTGCGCGGAGGGGGTGCCACGTTCTGCGGCAGAGCCTTGCCGTATCCGGAGCGGAAGGTGGTGCCCATGCTGCCGGCGTCCTCGTTGGCGGGCTTGTTGGAGGGCTTGGCCCACTCCAGCTTGAGGATCAGGTGGTCGTAGCCGTAGCCCTGCAGCTTGTTCAGGGCCTTCTCGGCGTCCTCGCGGTACACAAAGCTGACGAACGCGAAGCCGCGCGACTGGAACGTCTCGCGGTCCTTGGCCAGGTACACGCGCGACACGGGGCCGAACGCGCGGAACAGCTCCTTGAGGTCGTCCTCACGCGTGTCGGGCGACACGTTGGTGACACGCAGCGTGGCGCTGTCGTCGCGCGAGTTGTCGCCGCCGCCGACGTCGCCACCGGCACCGCCTGCACGGCCGCGCAGGCTAGGCGGCACGTACTTGCTGGAGCCAAAGGCGCCGTCCAGAGCGGAGCCACGAGCCGCGGGCTCGCCGGAGGCAGCCGCAGCCGAAGAGGGGGCCGCGCTCTCGCCAGCCTCGGCGCGCTTGGCCATGTCCTGCTCCAGCTCCTCCTTGGGCGTGTCCTTGTACGGACACTTGAGCGTCCAGTGATCGCCCACCATGCCACAGTGGCGGCACACGACGATAGACGAGTTCTTGACGCCGGCGAAGATGTTCTCCTCCTCCTTCTTCTCGCCGGGCAGCACCTGGTCGGCGTTGGGGTCCTCGAGCTTCACCTCCTCGTACGACATGTACGTGACGTTGCTTCCGTCGCCGTCGTCCAGCGCGTCGCCGAACTTGGACCACTTCTTGCGCTCCAGGGCGTGCTTGCTCACGCGCTCCACCTCGGTCACCTTCTTGACCTTCTTGGTCACCTTGACCTTGTCGCCGGCGTCGTTGAGCTTCCACTCGACGATCTGGCGCACGCCCTGCGAGTCCGGCTCGCTCTCCGTGCGCTGCGGCAGCACGTCATCCTCCTCATCGCCCCATCGCATGCCCGAGATCGCCATGGCTGTCTCTAGTGATGATACTTGACTGACGCCTGGTAAGAGGGAGGGGGGCCTCGTGACTGGAGGGCAGCGAGCACGAATCATGAGTGAATGTTCCAAACCAGAGTGATGTTGCAATCGGTGCATCTGAACGTTTTCACAATCTGTGCGCGTATAACCGCGCACACAGATTGTGCACATACAGATTGTGCACGAAGTGCCTCGCGAAAGAGTTCGGGGATCAGGCCCACCCCCAACGAGCAACCGCTTTTGACTTGGCCCCAGTATGGCGCGACCCTTCGCGAAGGGTCGTGCGCGGAACGGCCGAACTCTCGGTGGAGTGTGTGATAGAGATCGGTTTTGACAGGGTACATGTGTGATATACCCTGTCAAAACCGATCTCTATCACAACATTCGCGTTAGCATCAATGTTGTGATTTTCGCAATAAACTGAACAGACGCGCAAAGTTGAAGTGGTTGCTGCTGTGCTGCAGCGATGCTGTCTCGCGAACGCTTGCGGCGCGAGCTGGAGCGGGAGTGGGTGCTTATTGAGAATGCGGAGAAGAAGGTTATTGTCTCGCTGGTTTAGCTGGTAGGATGTGGCTTTTGCAACTGAGGACGGGGTTTGTGGGCAGCTGGTGGAGGAGAAGAAAAAGGTGGTGGCCGAGTGGGTGAGCGTGGAGGACGCCCAGCGCGAGTACGACGCCAAACGCAACGAGTACGTGTCACTACGAGGAAACAAACGGCTCGCTAGCCTCACTTCTTACCGCGCCTGCTGCTCCATGTCGACTAGGTTTGAGGAGAACGTGAGCAAACACTTCAGCTTTCTACCAGAAGACAATGTTGTTGTCTTCAACGTGGGTGGCCAGGTACCTGCTCATTCATTGCATCTCGTCTCACACGGTCTCTATAGGGGCGATATGGCTGACGCAGGCTCTTCTTGTTGTGTAGCTGTTCAAGTCCACTGTGAAGGTATGGACTCGAGACCGCTTCTCAATCTTGGCGCAGCTCTGCACGACAGCCCCCAAGCTTCACCCAGACAAGGATGGGTCTTTCTTTTTCGATCGAGACTTTTGGGTCTTTCGGCTCATTGTCGCGTTCTTGAGAGACAACAAGCTGCCGGAATCGGTCGAGGAGCTGCGCGAGTTGTACTGCGAGGCCAGCTTCTACCGTCTCGGACTGCTCCGGCACGCCATCGAGGTTCGGGTGATTGGCGAGGACGCTGTTGCTGCAAACGTGCTCCGGGTTCACCCCAGTGACCCCCAAAGCACACCAGCAGAAGCTTCAGCAAAAGTTCAGGACAAGCCTTCGAACGAAGACTCGTCTTCTAGTATTGCCAGCAAGTACAGCGAGCTGCCTGACCCGTTTGGATTCACCTCCAAGAAATAAATGGAGTGGTTCTTACAGTTAACCTTGCACTGACGCTCGGTGGCCGAGCAAACTCAGTCGTCACAAGGGCACACATCGGCCTGATAGGCAAACACGGGGCAACCAGCGGGGTGGTATTTGAAGTTACTGTACTGCACTTTACTAACAGCACGTCGGAATCGGTCCTAATAGTTTAACGGAATGATGCAACTGTAATCAAGCTCAGGTCATTCATTCACCTGGTCGCTTTTCGTGGCACTTCAACCACAACACCAACACAGGCCGAGGTACTGCTTTGAAAGCAGTGCTTTCACGTCGTAACACGTGCAAATTGAAGCTTAGCGACTTGCCTTCCAGTCATCATACCTGGGTTTTTCCAGGTACCGGCGCAGATGCGCAAGCGCTCGAACAGCGGCGACGTACCAGCAACACATTCAGCAATTTGCTTCAAGCAACACAAGTGCCATCGTAACCCCGGTAACTAATGAGCCACGATTGCCACCCCACACGCAAGGCACTGAGGACCTTACTTTTGGGCCTAGTGCTTCTGCTAGGCGTCCTGACCTCATCCGCCAACGCTGAAACCGAAGTGCAGGAGGCTACGGTGGACCCGGATGTGGGAAAATCTGTCGTCGAGATCGTTCAAGCTCGCGGCTACGCCATCGAGACGCACAAAGTCGCCACATCGGATCGATACGTGCTCACCATGTACCGACTTCCCAAGACCTACGCCGAAAGCCAATCAGGCTCTGCTGCCGCTCCCAACAAGCCCGCAGTCCACTTGCAGCACGGTCTGCTGGACAGCAGCTTCACGTTCGTCTCCAACTTCCGCAACCAAAGCCTCGCGTACGTTCTGGCCGACGCCGGTTTCGACGTCTGGCTCGGCAACAATCGTGGCACAACCTGGTCTCGCTCGCACCTTGACTACACCACCGACGACGACGAGTTCTGGGATTTCACGTGGGAGGACATGGGGCTCTACGATCTGCCGGCGTTCGTGAACCACATCCTGGCCACTACTGGCCGCTCGACGGTGAGCTATGTGGGGCATTCGGAGGGCACGACACAAGCGTTCGTGGGCTTCTCCAAGAACCAGGAGGTCGCGAAGAAGGTTGACTACTTTGGAGCGCTGGCCCCAGTGGCTTGGACGGGTCACGCCACGGCTGAATTCTTTGTCGCGTTGGCCAAGCTCAAGGTGGACAAGACCTTCCTCAACCTCGGCTTCACCAGCTTCCTACCGCACAGCGATCTTCTGACAGTGCTCCTGTCGGACGTCGTGTGCACCAACGTGGCCGAGTTCTGCGACTCAGCCATTGGTCTCATCGCCGGACCATCAGACAACTTGAACGCCACGCGCATTCCCGTCTACCTCTCACAGACCCCTGCAGGCACCTCTGTCAAAAATATGGCTCACTACGCCCAAGGCATCCGTGACGACACCTTCGCGTCGTACGACTACGGCTGCAGCTGCGTGCGTCTCCTGGGGATCAACCTCTGCTCGTCGCTCATCTGCAAGAACAAGGCTGTGTACGGCAGCTTCGACCCGCCCGCCTACCCAGTCGGTAAGATGATCTACCCGCGCACGGGCTTCTATATTGGCGCCACCGACACGTTCGCGACCTCCACCGACATCGCGCAGATCCGGTCCGCTCTACCCAGCGGCACCATCGTCCACGAGAAGACCGTCGCAGCCTTTTCGCACCTGGACTTCACCTGGGCTCAGAACGCCAACGAGCTCGTGTACCAGGACCTGCTGCTGCAGCTCAAGCAATTCGCCGGTAAGGCGTACTGACGGCAGCTACCGTACGGGTAACTCAGTTACAAATTGAAGTTGGTCAAAATGTCGAAAATGGTGCATCCATGTCCAGAATCATTTTTGACACCTGCTTTGGTGTGTGTGTCGAAAACATGTCACGCAAGGCGTCGAGCGAAAGCCGCCGCGCGCAGGTCGCTGAGGCACTGGCGCTGGTCCTCACTGCAGGGTGGGCCACCCACCTGGCCCAGAAGGAGGAGGAAGCGGGCGCACCGATTCAGGCTGAGCAACAGCTACTGCAGGCCGCCACCATGTCTCACGCGCTGTTCGTCCTGCATATCCTGGGCCTTTGCGCCGTCCTGCTGTCGATTTTCAGGTCGCGGACGCTGTTCAAGGAGCTGCGCAGAGATTCCAGGTCCGAAGCTCAAGTTTTTGACAACATACCAAGTAATACATCCTCATACTGTGGGAATGCAGACAGGAACGCGACGCCGGACTGGTGGTGGGCTGCGTGCTACCGCCTCTGGTGCTACTGAGTCGCCTGCTGGCGGAGATCTACCAGGACGGAAGTTTCTCAACCGTCACGTTCTTCTACGCGTGGACCAGCATTTCCGTCGGCGTGAGTGTGCTGCTCAAGGTCGCGGTCTTCGGTTCCGTCACGTCGCTCAGCGTCAACGTCCTCGTGGATGTGGTGCTGCTGCCGATAGTGTTCGGACTGCTGAGTCCCGTGGAGGCGGAGTGGAGATTCGTGTTGGCGACGGGGGGACGAGTCTTTGTGGCGACGGTGCTGGCCGCGGGCTTCAAGCTGCTGCCGCGGTCGTTCACAGTGGGCGAAGCTCTGCTGGTGGCTCAAGGCGTCGGTCTGTGTGCCTACGACCTCGCGCTGTCCACAGTCAATCGGGTGCGTGTTTAGATCTGTTTTGGTGGCTGTTGTTGACTAAGGGAGGGGGTTGTTGACGAGGTTTGAGCGTTGCTGGTGGGTGCGCTGTATGTAGCTGAACGAGTTCGACGTCATCGACCTGCCGCCGAGCGTCCTCCACCCGTGGCTGCTCTTTAACGTGGACCGATCGGAGTACGTTTTGGCTCTTCAAGTTGGAATGCTGGGGTCGCTACTGGTGTGCATCGCGCTGATCCCGTTGCTGCGTTTGTATGGAGCGCCGTCGCCCACTGCTATTGCCCATACATTGCCCTTGAAAGGTAGTGTGGGGTTTGTGCTCACAGCCGTGGCGGTCGTGGGCGGCGTCGTGTACCCATGGAGCTGCTTCTTGCTGCAGACGTGGAATCCGTTCGGCTGGCTGTTCGACTTCCTCTCCGAGTCGCGCAGCTCGTCCTCGTCCTTGCCACCTCGATTCATGATAATGGGATACTGGGCGACTTGCTTGGCCGTGCTCGTCCCATTGTTCGCGTGGATCGCGGACCGGTTCGCATGGCGGAACATCGTCGCGCGAAAGCTGTTTCATCTGCTGGTGGTGGTCATGCTGGGTCCGGCGTCGCTTTTCGACGCACCTATGCTGTCACTGAGCTACGGTGTGGCGCTTAGCGTCTTCTTCCTTGTGGAGTGTGTACGAGCGCTGGCATTGCCGCCGTTTGGCCGATCCATCGCCGAGTTCATGCGGTCGTTCATCGATCACCGCGAGGCTGGGCGAATCATCTTGACCCACTCGTATTTGCTGCTTGGCTGCGCGCTGCCGCTGTGGCTCGCGCCTTCTACTAGCGGACCCTCCCCACTCGTAATGAATGCTGGAGTTCTGGCATTAGGCGTGGGAGACGCGATGGCGGCCGTGGTGGGATCGACTTTTGGCCGACACAAAGTCTTTGGTGGCAAGACACTAGAAGGGTCTGCTGCGGTGTTCCTCTCGATGCTGATCGCTTCGATGCCGCTTCACGACTATCACACGCGAGCTTTCGTCGATGGGGAATACGCCCAGGTACGTCGAATTGTCGCCTTTCAACGTGATGAGAGTTCTAACAGATTTTAATGATTGCTTTTGTGCTCTGTGTATCCTGTAGCTGGTGCAACTCACCGCTGCTGTCTTCTTGACGAGCGTGCTAGAAGCCGCAACGGCGCAGATTGACAATTTGGTGCTCCCGCTCTTCTTCTACACCGCGTGCAACCTGGTGAGTTGCCATCCAGAGTAACGCGAAATGGATAGGAATCCAAGTGGGCGCACTCAATAGATCCCTTGGTTAGCCCGATGGCAACTCAAGACTACCGAGCTCGGCTTGTTTTCAGTTTATGCAGAGGCGGAATTTCTTTTGTGTAAAAAGTTCACAAGTTGAAGTGGAACGTGAAGTCGACACCTGGGACCAGCACAGAATGCAAACACCGTTGGAATGTTAGATGCTATGATTCATAGTTAGAATAAGCAACCCCAGTTTGTGTTGTAGTAAAGCACCGTACCGAAATGCACCACACGGAAGCACAGCGTAACAATGACCCAAGCTGCAAGTTTTCCCTGAATTAGCGACAGCTGCGCCTCATGTACGAATGCTAAGTGGTACCATGCCTCCATTCCGCAGTTGCGCTATATCAAAAAGCCAAGCACTCCAAATGAAAGCACTTGCAACAAACCAAAAAGGTGCAAGACGCGAACTTTGGATCCCACGTTTTCAAATGTGATACCGGCCATTTCCGTGTGATACTGGGCGGCTGGAAGAAACACCATAACCACGATGTAGCAGCTGTAAAAGAAAGGGATTGCGGCTTCCAAATACGCCGTGGTGACAAGGCATTCTAACGAGAACAGCACCTCGAGCGCCTCTTCGAGTACGGTGTTTCTTGTCGCCAACGCATCAACGCGGAGTAAATCCAATTGCTTGGCTGATGACGATGTTCTTCGTGCAGTTGATTCAGGTACAATTTGATGAGTAGGCCCCATCCGGCTCCTGTGATAGAACGATCTGAGCCGCTCGAATGTCGAAACGTATTGTACTTCTTGAATAGCAGAACAGTCAGGTCCGGTAGTACGAGTACTATCGGTACTCGGGAGGTTAGCCAGTTTATCCAGCCAAACCTTGTTCTCGTCAGATAAAGCGTGTGGGTAGCACGACGTTACGCGAATGCCCGTGCGGACTTGTTTTCCAAATTTTTCGGGGCTACGGCACAGCGAGCACAGAGCTTTCACTAAGTCGGCATGTTGCTGGGAATTGCCAACGATATCCCGAAGTCGTGCTACAATAGTAGTGGTGCGCTTGTGCAGGCCGAACAACATGACAATGGTTTGCGATATGTCAGTGATCGAGATGGCGATAACAGCAAAAGTTGACGTCGCGCTCTGCATGCAAGTCGCCAGGTAGATGGCATTGAAGAAATCGACCGTGAAGATGACAGCTTCCGGCACCATATCTTCCAGGTGTTTCATGCATTGCAGTACTATATTCTTTGCTGCGACCTTGATCACCGGTAGAAGAAGTATCACTAGGATTTGGTAACTTGAGCCTTTTGCGAGGCGATAAAGGGCTTCGTAGGCTGCGTACACTGCCGCTATCATGACTTCGGTGCACACGAACATGACGTAGCGAATGAGCTGGTCGCGACGCTCCAAAATATGACGAAAAACGCGGCCGCCTACCACAACTCGATACGATAGAATCAGCAGCGGGTAGAACATCGGGGCCATCGTCAGTGCGAAGAACGGAATGGGGAACACGGAGTGAGCTGCAACGGTGATAGCACAAACAGTAAACATTCCGGAGGCGCATAGTGACAGTAATACCAGTCGCCACCAAGAGATGGCCACGCCGTCAATGAGGAACCGCGTTTGATCTGTGGCCATCATCGAGATCACGAACGCGAGTATTGCCGAACGTATCCAGAAGCCGTAGTTTTCGCGCCATCCCGCTGCCGGATCTTGTAAAGGGATTGACTCTTGGATTAAGACCAGCACCACTACGGGCATTGGTGCGCCGGCAGAAGCAAGCACAGCCCGATACAACGGAGTCTTTCGTGTGTAGTCATCGAGGGCGAGCAGTCGATGGATGGAGTACTTGCCACCGTAGTAGCTAACTTGCAGTCCCTTCCAGGTGCGTATGAACTTGGAGAGCAATGACGCGCCGACATTCGCATGTATTCGGCCACGGGTGGTCGGCGACGGAGACGAAGCGTCTGGCGACTCCATCTATAAATTATTTGTTGCTGGCACTTGGAGAACATGAGATTGAAACTGTAGCTAAATACATGTAGAGTTACGACAATCCGACCACATGAAACCCCATTTCACAGTACATACCTATTCGTACATGTTGCTACAAACTTCGCTGCATGGAGCCAAGCCTCAGGCGACTCAGCGCCATGTTCTCCACGGGATGCGAATACCTCCGTTTGGCTACAGGCTACACTTACAGACTACAGTTGGAAGATAGATAACACTTACGATACCGTACACGTGCAAGAGGATACGTGATGTATATTTTGCAAAACACGGTATGCTTCATGAATAACGCTTCATTTGAATATTACGGCCCCGAAACAGAATTATTTCAAAAATATCGCACAAAAAAAACGATAAAGGATTTCCACTTTACTTAGAGTGTCCGCACCAGCAGTGCTAATCACTTGCTAAATGCCAAATCTGACAGCAAAATAGCTCCAGGTCGAGCCACCGCAATCCTAAATGCTATATAAAAATAGCATTTGAGCCTCAAAGCTATTTCGGATGCTATATTTGGCAGTGAAAATAGCATCGGGTATGTGAGTAATTATTGACCATTGCAGAAGATGAGCGGTTCCAAGTGTTCAATGGTATTTGACAACAATGAGAGCATGCGCTCACACACCAAGAACAAATGCGATCAGGTGAATATCGAGACTTTTGTGAAAGAACCAACGATCTACCGACCAGCTGAAAACAAAATAAAAAAATGTTGACTATGTATGGAATCAAAAGCAAGGACCACTATCTCGATCACTTCATCGTTTATGATTTCGAGGCTTTGCTCGAACCAATGAAACAACAGCATGGGGTAAATACTGAATTTACGACCAAGCACATTCCTGTCTCAGTTAGTATCTCCAGATAGCTTGACTCATGAGGTTCGTTGCTTCATCAATGAGGACCCGCAAAACTTATCGAAGAGATGATTGGCTACATAAACGAGGTATTGAGTCAGATTAGTGAGTACCACAAGAAAAAAGTTTGCTCCAATCTACTACAGCGTTAATAAAGCAATTGAACCTACTTGATGAGGCCAATCCAGGAATAATGGACGATGTTTCACTCGAGGATATCAAAAAGAAGCGAAAAGAGAATAAGGAACTCGATATTTACCTGAAGAAGAGGGATGAAGTAGGTAAGGATATTGAGACACTAAACCAAATTCTCGATCAGACTCCAGTTATTGGATACAATACCGGTCGCTATGATATGAATCTCATTCGAAACGAACTCTTTGTAGTTATTGGATTCGATAATATCAAGCATGTTATCAAGAACGGTGGATACATGGCTATCGCGACCAACACGTTCAAATTGCTTGATATGATCAACTACGTTCCGGCTGGAACCAGTTACGATAAGTATCTTGAGACATACCTTGGTGGTTGCAAGTGTGAAGACAAGATTAGATGTACTTGTGAGCTAACCAAGGGAGTATTTCCATATGAGTATATGACGAGCTACAAAGTTCTTAGCGAGACTAAGCTCCCACCGAAAGAGGCTTTCTACGGTAGTCTTCGATGCAAGCATATCAGTGATAACGAGTACAGTCGCGCTCAATTCGTTTGGGAACACTATGGAATACAAACCCTAAAGGATTATCTTATTCGGTACAACAATCTCGATGTCGTTCCTTCATTAAGGCAATCCAGATGCAACGTGAGTTATTCAAGCGTTATGAGCTCGACATGTTCTGTGATGGAGTTTCACTACCTGGACTTAGCGAGAAAGTCATGTACAAGACTCAAGAGTTGAATTTCTCTGATAAGAAGCCAGGCAAACCATTCGGTTTTCCTGAAAAGCGATACTTAGGCTATATCGAACAAGATGAAAAGGCTAAACGTGAATTTGGAATGACCATGCAACACTTGGATGAACTACTCAAGAAGCAGAAATACATTTGCAGCTATTGCTACATCCAACTCAACGAGGAGAACGTATCAGCCGATCGTATCAACAACAAGAAGGGCATGAGGATGATAATATCATCATCCGCTGCGTCTCTTGTAATGTTGCACGCAAGGATATTGACATCAAGGCATTCCGTCATAAAAAGCTGATCGAATTCAATGCTGATCGCCTTGTGTATTCGATCGATGATGAGGAATCTGATATCTATCGTAAGATGAGAGCCAATATTGCAGGTGGACCAAGTATTATTTTCAACCGCTTCGCTAAACGCAACGAGACTACGATTCGTGGACGTAAGATCTGTAAGAAGGTAATTGGATACCTTTATTTATGGTGCCTCGGTAATGTGATGCCATGCGGACGATTGACTACTATTGATGTCTACTAGCCAAGCGCCGCCGCTACGCGGCGGGGAATTTTAGTTGGTTGACGCTGCGCTCGCTAAGCTCGCTCCGCTATTGAGGCAAGCTGCCTACGCAGTAGTGGACCCGTTCCGCTCGCCTCGTCGGCTCGCTGCACTACTCTCAATGTCAGGTTAGTAATACAGCGGCCAGGACGGGTCCTGCGGCCCCGCAATATCCTAAGTATGGTGGGGTCGCCTTCGGCGACAGAGCCGCCTTCGCTGCGCTCGGCAGCTAATCGTACATAGCGAATAAGTGTGACGATTTCTGTGACCGACGGACAGCGTCGTTCTGATTGACTCTTTAGATGGAATGGCAATATCAAGTCTGATAAGCTATTTGGTTCCTCGAATGTGATATCGAAACACCAGAACACCTCAAAGACTACAGTGAGATGACACCAATTTACAAGAATATTGAGATCGAACCTACTGAGGACATCATCGGCAAGCATATGCATGACTACAATCAGTCTCGAGGTAAGAATATGGCTAAGAAGGGGCGTAAGCTCATCGGTAGCTACTTCGGTAAGAAGATCCTTATCTACAGTCCTCTTCTGAAATGGTATCTGGAGCATGGACTTATCATTACCAAGACTTATAGCTTCATCAAGGCTAATTCACACAAAACATTTGCACCATTATGGAAGCAGTATCGCAAGCACGTCGCGAAGGTGATGTAGATAGTTCTAAGGCTATTATTGCTGGCATGATGAAATTGGTTGGAAATGCAGCATTTGGTCGAAGCGGTATGGATATGAGTAAGCATAAGGAAGTCGAGTTCATGTCAGGTGAGGACTCTGTCTATAAGGCAATCGAACACTTCACCCATAGCTCTATAACGGAGCTTAGTAATGGAACGGTTGAAATGAGCAAGTTTAAGCGTCGTATCATGCTAAAGATCCTATTCATTTGTCTATCACTATTCATCAGGTCGCTAAGCTACGCATGCTTCAATTATACTATGATTGCATCGATTTCTACATCCCCAGATCCGATTTCCAGTATCAGGAGATGGATACTGACTCTGGCTACAACGCATTCACTGATGACAATCCTTTCCCCAATTTGATGAAGCCCGAGCTACTCGAACACTTCAACGAACATAAGCATGAATGGTTCCCGCGGGATGATTCGTCTGAAAATGCAGCATATGATCGACGAGTACCTGGTCTATTCAAAGAGGAATTCCGTTGCAATGCTATGGTTAGTCTTAGCTCCAAGAACTGCATTTGCTATCTATCGGACGAGATCGATAAGGAAACTAAAAAGAGGAAGATCAAGATGTCGGTCAAGGGTATCCAAAAATCCAGAAATAGCGACGTATTGCCCCCTGAAAACTTTGAATCGGTAGTTAAGAACCGTAATTACATTCCAAGGAACAAACAGAGGTTTCCGCATATCTAAGGAAACAAAATCGATTATTACTTACGCCCAAACGAAAACATGTCTCAATAACTACTATGACAAGCGACAAGTCCTGTCGGATGGTATTTTGACAATTCCACTTAATATTTAAGGGGATGCGTTTGCCAATATTTTTTGTTCTAATATAGGTCATGGAAGCGTTACTAGAGAAACTCTGCTATGATCCTGAAACAGGCTTTATCTCAGCTACAGCCCTTCATAAGGAGGCTAAGGAAATCGACTCATCGATTACGCTCAAACAAGCGAAGGACTGGTACAAAACTAAGCTTGCTATTCAACGTCATGTTGAGCAAAAGAGTACATACAATGACTTTCGCATCGCTTCAAGCAATCCTAATTCGTGGCAAATGGATCTTGCATTCTGGGAAAGCAAATCAATACTAACCGCCATCAATATCAACTCCAGACTAGGTTTCGCTAAGCTTCTGAAGAATAAGCGGGCAGATACAGTACTGAATGGGATCAAGGAACTAATCAAGGAACAGAAAGTTAGTGTACTGACAACGGATAATGGCAAAGAATTTGTGAATCGTAAGGCAACTACCTATCTCAAATCACAAAAAATTACCCATTTTAACAATGCCCCGGGGGATCACGCTACGATCGGTAAGATTGAACGATTCAATAGAACTTTAAAGATGAGGCTCATTCGCATGAACCAACCTTTTAACGAAAAGCTTGTAGGGAAAAGTGTTGTAAACAACTATAACAACACTTATCATTCATCGATAGAAAAGACTCCCAACCAAGCAAAAGGAGATGTAATTGAAGAGGATCTTGATCATAATCGCGCATTAAGAGCTTTGTGGAGTCGGCTCTGGAGCACTTAAGAGATTAGCGTAGGAGACTGCAAGCAGGTAGGAGAGAGGACTTGAGTGGCAAGATGCAAATCGCAAAGTGACCACCAGAGGCGATCGTGTTTTATTGAGCTTCTGTGACTGTGAACTCCGGAGGAAAGCCTTTGGCTACTAAACCTCCATGGGCTAACCGGATTGGCTGCTCTGCAAGATCCTGTATTGCAGCCACCGGTTTGGAAGCCAGCGTTCGCACACGCCAGCGTTCCATTGATCAGAGAGCACACCGCATCTTAGCAGTGTGGCTCACACACAGTGACCGACCCCATCCAAAACACACCCTACGCAGGCCTCACCACCAATTTGTGCCGCAGTGCAAGTGACCGCCAGAATCAGGCTTGTTACTGGCAAGATCCAAGCTTGATGCACGTACCGCACTGCTTCAGCCCGCCTTCTGGTACAAATTAATCAAAACAAAACAACACAATCATGGCAATGACAAATGAATGTCTCCGTTACCTCATGTGATAGCTCCGCTGGCGATCGGTGCCCTTCTCATCATGTTACCGCAGCAGCTCCGATAAGGCCACCTCAGTGACCATCACCATACGAGCAGCCCCAAAGACAATGCCAGTCTCTGTAGCTCGCATGTTACCATGACGCACGAGGTGTTGCCGCCTCTGAAGCCACCACCACGACTATTTCCGAAGTGCAGCGGCCACGTAGCACACATTTCACGGTGTAGTCCTCCTGGAGATGCCGATATCTCCACGACCACCACCACTGCTCCCAGTCGTTCTGCCACACGGGCAGCACACCACTGTCCGACCTCGCGTTGAAGATACACTAGTTGTCCGTAGTCGAGCTCTCCGACTCCCCGCGATTCTGCCATGCTGTAAGCACATTCTCAATGCTGAGTTTATCCCGGAGATACTCGAAACGCTGTGGTCCAAGATCCTTTGTGAAGATGTCAGCGACATTTTCAGTAGTCGAGACATAGTTCACAGTCACCGCACCATCGTCCACGAATTCAGCAATCATCCGAGCTTCTTTGCAAAGCGCTGGACCTTTTTGCTGTTGCCACGATTGGCGACGACTTGGATAGTGCTCTGATTGTCACCATGGATTGTGGACACCCCAAGACTGATCTTCAGCTCATTCAAGAGTTGCCGCGCCCACACCAAATTGTCCACGCAGTCGGAGGCTGCGACCAACTCCGATGCGCACGTGTTTGTTGTAACACGTCCCTGCTGCTTGATCTTCCGCATCCAGGTGCAGCCACCCAGTTGTAACACGAACCCCGTTGTGGACCGGCTTGTGTCCTTGCATATCGCGTGGTCTGCATCAGAGAATGCATGCAGCAGCGGCGGCGACTGGATCGGACAATACACGAGTCCCAGATGCTTGGTGCCGATCAGGTACCGAATCGCACGCTTAGCCATAGTGTAGTTCTCGCGAGTGAAAGCTCCATTGTACTTTCCCAAACAGCGCACCACGTTTGCCATATCGGGTCGAGTACACGCAACCACGTACTGAAGAGACCCAATCATCTCACGGTACGGCAGCGATTTGTCGTTGATCTTGGACTTGTCTTTCTCGATTTCAGGCATGCGCTCGTTGTGCATTTGCGGTGAGCGCACAACCTTTGCCTGGTCCATGTGAAACCTCGATGCCATCCGCTCCACATAAGCCGTTTGCGACATACACAAAATCACAGCAGGCTCGAAATTGATCTCCATGCCGAGCAAGTACTTGACGCGCCCCAGATCCTTCACCTCGAACTTAGCGCTCAACTCACGCACCACAATCTCGATGCCCGCAGGTTTCGTAGCAATTATGATATCATCGACATACACAGTCAGATAAATCATCCCGTTGGCACCCTCCTTGTAGTAGACACCAGAATCAAAGACGCACTTGTGGTGTAGCACCCCGCGGAAAACGCGTAGATGCAGAGGCTCAAGCGCCGAGACGGAGGCTCCCACGCGGTTGATGGGGCGCGACGCGCTGGAGATGGACGGGAAAGCCGACGAGAGTGATGGGCTATGGGACACGGCGGCAGAATCCAGTGCGACGCGTAATCACCGACCAGAGTCACGTCTCTGTGAAACGCGCCGACCCTAACCCCCGCCGAGCAAAACGCGTCGAGGTAAGATCTTGATTACGTTACGCAAATCAGGTTGAAGAACGGTAGTGCAAGCACGACAGACGCAAGGATAGGCGTAGGGTGGTAGGCTTAGCAAGCACGAAGTAGGGAGTAGCCAGTAGCAAGGACATAGGATAGGGTGAGGACTCAGTCCCGAAATTTCTCTGAACCACAAAGACCTCCGGTCTTCCCTCCGGTTCCAGGGGAACCGCCAAGCGCCGGCAAGCAGAGCCGCCCCGATATCGCGGCCCCCCGTCGTTTGTTGGTTCGGGTGCTCAACCCCCCACAGACCCGTGCTGAGATAAAGGCACGTTAAACGTATACCGTTTAGGGGCGCCCGATAACGCGCTGCTAGGCGAAGGACGCACTGGCCCGATAACCGCCGTGCACAAGACCCCCCAGTGTAGGCCCGATAACGCCACACAAGCCCCAGGAAACGCCGGCCTGATAACGCCGCACGCCCGACGGGAACGCCAAGGAAACGCCGGCCCGATAACGCCGCACGCCCAAGGCTCGACGCCCTACGACAAGGAAGAAGCGTCAACCAAGAACCCCCCAACTCTGAAGCCTGCGAAGACTTGGGCCCTATATTCGAAGATACGCTACTCCAACAACCGGGAAATTAATTGCTCGGCGCGACCGCGATCCAGACGCGCCGAGTTTGTGCGAGACCGGCTCCGCGAGATTTCTGCGAGGCCGCTACTCCACAATGGTGCCGCGACCCGGGAGTACTACTTCGAATGACGGGCCATCGATCCAAGAGGCATCGGAGGCAGGTGCGCCGTCGGTTGGAAGGTCGCCGACGACAAGAGAGCACGGAGAAGGACCTGTCGCGTCGTGGAGCTCTGAGGGAACCTTCACGACAGGCCATGGGGCCAGCGACGATCAGGAGGGCTACGAAGAACAGTTTGCCGTTCCCGATGTGGCTCCCGACGAGGGAGCCACGAAGGGCCGCGACGCAAGTCGCGGTCCTACCGGTCGGAAGCCTGCGAAGGCTGAAGACCAACAATCACCCACCGCCAAGCCAGCCACCAAGCGCAAGTCGTCCAAGAAGAAGAAGAAGAAGTTGCGCGCGCCGGACTCGGCGGACGAGTCGCTGTCCAAGCCGCAACGCAAGGACACGGGACGCCAGTACACCGTCGAGGAAGTGCGATACGCACAGAGCTCTTCCGGCTGCTAGAGCAAGATCCCATCCTGGTCTTCCTCAAGCCCATGTTGATGAGCAACTTCACGGGCCCCTTCATGGCGCCGGACTACGACAGGATCACCAGCGTCGCTCACGCCGCGCCGACACTCTTCCAGATGTTGCGTGACTCGGGATTCGTCCTGGGAGCCTTTGAAATGGAAAGGCTCTGTGACTGGGATCTCAAGTCTTGGCTGCGTGCGATCCGCGTCGTGCAGGAGCCCTTGACGATTCTGGCAGGATCCACCAAGCAAGATACGACGACCTCCGCGTCGGATCGAGACGCGACGAGTCCGGCAACGGGCTTAGGACAGACTTCGACGACAACGCCGTCGCCTCCGCCTCGATACCAGTCGAGTGTGGACTCCGACAGCAGCTTTGAGTCGCCCAAGCGCATGCCCATGGACCGGCCGCCGCGCGTCATGCAGATCTCCGCTGCGCCGGCACCTCCGCGCGCCGAAGTCGCGAAGCCCGTCGAAGGCGCGATCCCTAAGGCCCTGGAAGAGTCTCTCGTTAGACTGATGCAGACGACGATAATGCGCACACCGCGCGCCGAGACACCGACCGCCCAGGCAGAGCCGGAGCGTTCAGCGACGGCGACGACGCGTCCCCAGGAGACAGCCGATGTCGCGATGGAGTCTGTGAGTTCGCGCTCTTCGTCGAGGTCTAGACCTCGACGCGACGTGGACGAGGACCCTGATGATCTGTTTGACTTGGACGTCGGGACGCCGAGAGCTGCGGCTGCGGTCTCAACGGCGACAGCCGGCGTCGGGCTCACGAGAGTTCGTCTCTCCGCTTCATCGGAGCTGAAAGAGTTCTCGGGACGTGACGCTGGCGAGGAGAAGGCTAGGCTGTGGCTCAACCGTCTGAAGTCCGCTGCGCGTCGCGACGGGATGACCAGTGATGAAGTGTGTGGCTTGTTCAGTGATCTGATGAGCGGCCCCGCACGCCAATGGTACCTTCAGCTCTCCAAGAAGGTGAAGAAGTCATGGACCGAGCTAATGGAGCAGTTCCGCATCCAGTACTGCGGCAAGGGTGTGTCGATGGCCAGCCGCTACTACCATGCGGCGCAACGCCCCGACGAGACTCCACTTGACTACTTGTACCGGCTCAATGTGGCAGGCCTCAGGGCGAACATCCCGTACGACGAGGGTACGACTGAATAAAAGCGTGAACACGTCGAGCACTTCATCCGGACGCTGAATACTCAGGAGGCCGAACTCGCCTCGCGTCTCACTCTGATGGAGGTCGCCGACTCCGAGGCGCTGGAGAAGAAACTGCGCGCCCGACAGCGTGGTCTGGCCCACCAGAAGAAGGCCCTCTTCGGTTCGAACAAGTTCCGTCAAAAGGCGCCGACCCCGCCGGCTCAGCCGGCGCGCGCCGTTCACGCGATTCACGTCGCGACGGACGAATACGACTCGGGACGCGAAAGTCACGACAGCGACAACCGCCAGTACGACCAAGACGAGGAAGACGAAGAACGCGCCAAGTTGTTCGTCGCAGGCCAAGCCCCGCCGGGGGAACCGGCGCGTCGCAATTTCGACCTCGACGACTCGGGACGCGACCGCCCGCGGTGCCGCCACTGCGGTTCACGTCGCCACGCCGAAGGAGACTGCTGGAAGTTGTTGACGTGCCAGAAGTGCGGTGGCCAACATCCGACGGAGCGGTGCTTGAGGGTGTGCAAGGCCTGTGGAGATGTGCATGAAGCTGGAGAGTGCCCGATGGAGGAGTTCTTCAACCAATTGCGCCAGTGGTTCGACCCGCATAAGCACGCGGGAATGCTGGCGCCGGCTGCCGAAAAGATGTTAAACTAGGTCGCTCGCTGGCTTGGAAACCAGTACGAGACGAGCGACCTGTTTCCGTCTATGCATATGTGACCAAGAAGCCGCGAGAGGTGGTTAGTGAGATCCCGACTTCCCTGAATGATAATACATGTGAATCCAACCTGGAACGTACCACGCGAGAAAACGCGCCGCGAATCTCGGCGGTCCGACGTACGACGGACGACGAGTTTGCACGCGAACCACCCTTGGACGAGATCGACTTGCAACCGGGAGAGCGACGCGGATACTGGAAACAATACGCGCCGCACAAGTGGTACAAGCAGGCCAAGATTCATGGGAAGCTGAACAACCGCCGTGCTGTGTTATTGCTCGACACAGGTGCCGAGGTGTCCATCTTGGACACCACCTTTGCTCGTGAGGTAGGCTGCCTGATCGACACGGAGATCACGCAAGAGTGTGTGGGAATTCGTGATGAGACATATTACACGGTGGGGAGAACCAGAGTCAAGATTACCTTGGCCGGGAACTTGGTGTACTACATGCACCTGTGGGTCGGCGACTTGGTCGGTCAACACGCGATCTTGGGGATGAACTTCATGGTGCCCGCGGGGGTGCGCATCGACACCGCGGACGGCACGGCATGCCTCCCCGACGAGGTCCACATCCAGATGATCGGACGAAGACCGCTGTACGGGGCGCGAATGCACCCGGTGAATTTGAAGACACCCGTGCAACTGGAGCCAGGAGGGACACATGAAGTCCAGCTGAGGCCAGACCGAAACGCGCCATTCCTGTGGGTAACACGAGCAGAGTCATGGGTTACTACCTATGTCAAAGGGAAGTTCGGAAGGAAAACTTACCTGCGCGTCACGAATATCGGGGACGCAACGATAACCCTCGACGCTCATGAAACGCTTGGGTGGTGGACGCCGGCCGATGGCCAGCCCCGGAGCCGTGGGTTTGTCCGACTAGGCTCCACCCGGTACCAGCAATGGCAGAACCTGGCCTACGGCGCTACGTGCGACGCGGAGGAGAATTGGATCCCCGCCGAGTTCAACGGGCCGATGACAGACCGCCCCTTGTACCCAACGCCTAAGGCGATTCTGCGCCCGAAACCGAAGCAGCCTGAAGCGCGACGCGCCGTGGCCCCAGTGGTGGCAGCGATCGCAGAAGCGCCGAAAGGAGGCAGGGTGCTGCTTGAAGACCACCGGCAGGATGAGAACGAAGGACCGGTGAGAGCTGAACCCGAGACGCCACCGGTGGCGACGGGAAGTGCGACAACTGGGGAAGCGCCGAAGTTGAAACTCGACGAGCTGAAACTCGGCGCGCCGAGTCCCGACGAACCGAACTCGAGTGAGCAGGAAGAAGACGACGCGGTCCTTATCCATGAGGGATCAGACCTCTTCGCAGAGGATCTCGAGTCCGAGATGGCCGTGCTGCCGGATCTCTCGTTGACCGCCGAGGTAAGAATCGAAGACCTGAAGGTTGGCGCGCCGACCGGACTCCCACCCGAAGAAGCGGCGAGGCAGGAAGCACGGCTACGCCAAATCACCTGGAAGCGACGGAAGTGGTTGATCGGCAAGGGCAACGCTCTGCCGCCCTGGGGGTGGTTTGTGACATCGACGTGGGCGACGCAAAAACAGTCGCACAACGCGTCCGGAAAATCCCGCCACAATTCCGAGAGAAGGTCGCCGACCTGATCAAGGGGCTACTGAGCGCGAGGATGATCCAGAAGTCGAAGTCACCGTGGGCGTCGCCCATTGTTGTGATCATCATGAAGAATGGCGTAGACATCCGACTTTGCATCGACTACAGGCTCATCAACGGGCTGACGCAGCTGATGGTGTACCCCATGCCGCTTGTCAATGACCTGCTCGAAGACTTGGACGCGTACCTCTGGTACTGCTCCCTCGACATGGCGAGCGGCTTCTGGGTTGTCCCCATGACGGACCGAGCCCGGCTCATCTCGGCTTTCATCACGCCGATGGGCCTGTACGAATGGCTGCGTATGCCGTTCGACCTGTGCAACGCGCCGCAGATTTACCAACGCCTGATCGATAACGCGCTCTACGGGTTCCTGAAGCTGTCTCCGGATGGCAGTACACGGGACGTGTTCGAAGACGGCGAACCGGTGAAGCCAGGTGTCCACTCCGTCCTGGGACGGAGGTCGTACATCGACGACATCCTCATCGGAGGTACGTCGTGGGACGACCTGTGCGAGAAAGTCGAACGCTTGCTGGGCGTCTGTGAACAGTGGCACTTGTCCATCAGTGTCGAGAAGAGCGAGTGGGGCATGTCCAAGGTCGACTACTTAGGCCATCGGGTCTCGGGACGAGGGCTGGAGGCGAAGCCGAAGAATCTGGAATCGCTGGTCGCGCTCGAGTTCCCGCGCACGCTCAAGGGCCTGCAATCATTCCTAGGTAGTCTCAACTACTACCACCGATTCATCGCCGACTTCGCCGTGTACGCCACCGCGCTGTATGTGCTGACGGAGGCCGACTTCGACGAGTACGTCGCACGACCAGAGGTCCGCGGACAGGAAAAGTGGACCCACGCGGCGCGCGCCTTCAACGCGCTCAAAGCAAAACTCGCCGAGACTCCGATGTTGAAGCACTTCGACGCGAAACGAGAGTCCGTCGTGATCGTGTATGCCAGCGATTGGGCCATCTCCGGGGTGCTCACGCAAGCCCACGATGAGGTGTATATGCCGGTGAAGTTTACCAGTCGCACGTTGAAGCCCAACGAGCTGAATTACAACGTCGTCGAGAAAGAGATCTTGGCCCTGCTGCGCATCTTGAACAAGTGTTACACGATGCTAGCGGGGAGGCCAGTCCGCGTCTTGACGCGCCACACGACACTTTCTTGGTTGTTCCGGTCCAAGGGACGGCAGGGCCGACTGGCACAGTGGGCTGCGATCCTCTCGCCATGGAAGCTGGAGGTCTGCCGGTCCATGAAAGGGGAGGAAGAACTCCTCGGCGCACTGGCTGCGAGCATCACGCCGCGAGCTTATGTCGACGCGGCGCTGGAGGAGATCGCCCCGCGGAAGCGGGCGGCGAAGATCGCCGTCATACCCATCCCCGACGTGACATCCGACGAAGTCCTGCACGTCCTGAGCTTCGATGGATCCGCCAAGGCGAAACGAGAGGGCGGCGCATACTGCGCTGTCATCTGGAAGTTGCCGAGCTGGGAAATCGTACGCGCCGCATCGGGCTACGCGGCTGACCTCACAGTCAACGAGGCAGAATACCGAGGGCTGCTGCTGGGTTGCACTCTTCTCGAAGAGTTGGGAGATGTCACGCGACTGATCGTGTGCGGTGACTCGAATCTCGTGGTCAGGCAAATGCGAGACGAGATGGACTGCAAGTCACCCGGGCTGAAGCTGCTGCGACAAAAGACGCGGAATGCGCTCCAGGCGTGGCCACGCCACGAACTCTTCCACGTGCGACGAGACTGGAATGCGAGCGCCGACATGTTGGCGGGGCAAGCTCTGCAACGTCAGGGAGGCCGCAGCGTACACAGCCCTGAGGAGACCCGAGATCTGAAGATGCTGAACCGCTTGGAAGAGATCGTCCGACCACGGACAGCAAGTCCCGCTACAGTGTCCCCAGAAAACCTCGACACGGGAAATCTCGACGCGGAAAACCTCGACGAGAAAATTCTCGACGTGCCGAAACACGACGCGGATGACCCCGCCGAGGAGACCAAGAACACGGGACGCGGGACAGCACAACTCCTCGCGGTGACGACACGCTCTGCGGCTGGACGCGACGCGACGCGTAGGAGCCGATCTCCGGACGTCCTGGAAGAGCTAGTAGTACAACGACTGCGTCTGGAGCGCATCCGTATCGCCCAAGACGAAGAGGCCTGGATCGTCAACCTCAAGAAGTATCTCCGCGGCGACGTCGGAGACCTTTCCCGGCGTGAGGTGAAGAGCTACCAGAAGCTGGCGCCACAGTACGAGGAAGGCGAGGGAGGACTGCTCTACTACCAGCCGAGAATCGACGAGTCCGACGAAGACCGCGACGCGATGATGAAGCTGGTGGTCCCGGAGACTCTCCGAGAGGACGTACTCCACCACTACCACGCCAGCCTAGAGGGCGGGCATCAAGGTATTGGTCGCACGTACCAACGGGTGAGACGCCACTTCCACTGGCCAGGGATCTTCAGGAGCGTCCAGCGTTACGTCGGAGAATGCACCGACTGCGAGACGGGAAAGGGTCTCCCGACTATTCAGGGTGAGTCGCCGGGCAACATCGTCGCGACGTATCCGTTCCAAGTCATCGCCATGGACCACATCCCGTCATTGCCCACTTCCTACAAGGGCAACACAGAGCTGTTAGTCTGGGTCGATCTCTTTACGGGGTTCGTCGTGGTCAAGGCAAACGCGTCACGAACCGCGCAGATGGTGGCCGAGGCGTACGAAGAAGCCGTGTTCAGGCGCTTCGGCGCGAGCGAGGCTATTCGACACGACCGAGAGCCAGGCTTCATGTCAGACTTCTTCAAGGCGTTCAATAAGCTCATGGGCCAGAGACAACGAGCCACGCTCGCCTACCGCCCTCAGGCCAATGGCGCTGCAGAACGCATGGTGCAGACAGTCACAAGAGCGATTAAGATGTACATCGCGGACATCGACCAACGCGACTGGGACGAATACGCCGAGCGTCTTACCTTCGCCTTGAACACGTCGCACGACCGGACGGGGAACGAGACTCCGTTCTTCTTGGTACACGGCTGGGATCCCCGGTCGACGTTGGAGGCGACGCTGGCCGTCGGAAACTCGTCGACCAGAGACGTCGAAGCCAGACGATGGAGGCTCCGCATTCAGCGTCACTATAAGGTCGCGAGAGCACAAGCACTAGAGTTAGTGCGTGAGGCAGTCGAGGGGAGAGCGCGCCGACAGAATGAGAACGCGACGAGCCACGACATCTCGGCAGGCTCACGAGTTTGGCTTTACCTGGACCGAGTCAAGCCGGGATACGCGCGCAAGCTTGCGCACATGTGGCACGGACCCTTCCGTGTCGCCGAGATGGTCAGCGCATTCGCGGTGCGCCTCGAGACGGCAGGCACGCCGTACCAGCTATTCCCCGACGTTCACGTCTCCAAGCTGAAGCCCGTCCGAGAATTCCCGTCGCGGCCCGCGACGCGGTTGACGGTGCCGGCTGAAGAGCGCTTCGACTTCGACGAGGAGCTTTTGCCGGAGGACAGCTGGGAGGCCACACGCGAGCTGGACGACGACGTCTACGAGGTCGAGAAGCTCGTGAACATGCGCGAAGGCCGGGCCACGCGATACGGACGCACGCGACGCGAATTCGAGGTGAAGTGGAAGGGATACCCGGACACGACGTGGGTCGACGAGCTCGACCTCAACTGCGGCGGGCTCATGTACGACTTCCTGCGAGAGCGCACGGGGCGCAACCGGTTCGAGGCGATGCAGTCGCACGAGAACGCGGGGGCGACGGTCCCAGGTGGTTGAACACCTACGGGTGCGACTAAGTCGGCAGGGAGGCAGCCGACGGGTGGATTGGTGGAGAGCCCCGACTCTGGGAATGGCCGGAGCGGGAGGATTGGATGAGGGAAGTGAGAGGGACCAGCCTGTTGCTGAAGATGGGACGGCGGAGGGCCGTCTCATAAAAGATGTGAAAAAGTGGAAAGAAACGAAGGAGGAGAACCGAGGCTACGTGTTGAAGTTATGGCTACGACGACTAAGGTGCTACGGCCCCAGCGGGGCGCGACCATGGACCAGACTCAAATCTGCCGAATGAACTTACCTGCAAGGCGAGGCAGATGGTAGGCGGGGTGATCGCGCGTCACCTGGCAGCGCGCGCCGGCGTCCATCTCAGCCACGGTGAGCGGCGTCCGGTGGAACCGGCGCCAAGGCTCCTGCGCGTCGATGTCGTCGAGCGCGGCTTGCAGCGTCGTGTGCTGGAGGCCCGGATACCATCGGCCGATCTGCGAGTGCGCGGGCGGGAAGTGGAGCACCATGGGGTCCAACAGGAGATCCATGTCGGCGGAGCCCAACCGGAACAACTCGACCGCCAACTGCAATAAGCTGTTGAGGTGGTTGCCAGCGTGGGAACGTCGTGAATTACGCGCCGTACGCCACCTCTTCCACGCCGCGCCGGGAACAGGAAGCTCGTGCGTCGACTCCCAGTAAGCCTGGGCCCAGTGCTCGATGTGACGCCGAAGTCGGCGCAAGAAGGGCCGGAACACCGCGTCGCCCGACGCGAATAGGAGCGGCTCGACTGCTTGGGTGAGGTACCGCCATGGACGAGTGGCGTACAGCGCGTCGATATTCGCTTGAGTCACGAGAGCGCGGTTCCAGTTCGCAGGCTCGGGGACAGCGTGGCGGGGAACGATCCATCCGAGTGGCGGCAGGAAGAGAGTCCGTAACTCTTGCGCAGTAACGAGGTGGAGGGGGAAACGTCGTACCCTCTTAGGCCAGGGAGCGTAACGCGGCTGCTGCCAACCAGACGGAGTCTCCGCGGGCGGGATGACGGGGCCGAAGAAAGGGGCCGCCGCAGCGTTCCCCGCCGAGCCACTGGACGCAGTACTGGACGACGAAGCGCGTGACGACGACGAAGACGACGAGTCATCGCTGCCGGAATCGCCGGAGTCGCCCGACCCCGGGGTCGACCCGGCGCGGGATGACCCGGGACGCCTCGACGCGGAACCTGACACAGGAGAGAGCCGCGCGGGGCGACGAGAGGCAGATGAGCCAGCCGGAGAGGCAGGGCCGGCCGAGTGCACCGAAGTAGACGAACGCGACGGAGGCGTCGACCCGGCGGAATGGGTCGACGAAACAGAGGCCGATCGGGAATGGGAGGCGGAACGCGAACGCGACCTCGAGCGTAGGGGAGGGCGAGAACGGGACCCAGGTTGCCGCAGCCGACGGCGCTTGACTTGGGTGCGCCGCGCTTGGTCCTCGCTATCGGACGACTCAGAGCCGAAGAGCGCCGCGCCCGCTTGAGCCTGTACCGCGGCCGCTGTTGCTGATGCCGCGAGGGCCGAAGCTGACATGGCCAAGGGGGCTTGAGCGGCCGAACTAGCGGAGGCCGCGGTGTCGGCCATCGTAGAAGGGCGCTGGCTTCGACGTAACGGAGAAGGGCCTGAAGACGCGGTGGACGCCGCCTGGGACGACCCCGAAGTACGACTCGGGGACCCCGTGTGGCTCGACGCGCCATGGTGAGGCCGCCGGGAACCTGACAAGGACGGCCCCATTGAGGGAGTCGGAGGAGGAGCACCGGAACCCGGCGCAGTCGAAGCAGGAACGGGAGTGGCGGAAGCTGGAGTAGCGGGTGCCACAGGAGCGCCCGTTGGCGTCGGGGAAGCCGGTGGAAGGGGAACTGCGGCGTTAACCTCGGCCGCGAAGGTGGTCTCGAGTCGCCTGATCAAGTCGGCGGTGTCGATTTGACCGCCTACGCGCGTCACAACGCCGGCTAGACGATCAGCCAACTCGTCGCGTACTCGACGTGCCAGTTCACGCCCGCGACGCGCGTCACGGAGCATCCGGCGCCAGGCCACAGCCCGTTCGTCGCGCTCTCGGACAGCCAAATCGAGCTCTTCCTCCAGTTCGACGACCCGAACACCGAGCCGACGCGCCTGAGCACCGACGGCCCCTTGACGCTGTTGAGACGCTCGGCGCATGGACAACCACCCTGATCGGTATTGCGCCGCACGAGACGCAGCACAAAGCTCGCCGGCTTGAGCGCGTGTCATCTCCGACTCGGCTGCCACACGGCGCGTCGTGGCGGAGGCCACCGACTCCTCGAGTTCGTGAAGGCGAGTCGCACCGCGGCGGAGCTCTTCGGCGTGGGCCACCAGGAGAGCATTAGCGCGCCGGAGGTCGTCTTGCAGCGGGACGTTCAAGCTGCGAGCCGATCCCGCTTCGGCGCGCACCTGAGAGAGCGTAGCGCGAGCTACGCGGAGCTCCTCGTCGACCGAGGCGCGTTGCTGCTCAAGAGTAGCCAGAGCTTGCCGAGCTTGGCCCCTCGCGATGATGGCGGCATCCCGCTCGCGTCGTAAGGCGGCCGAGGTGCGAAATGCTTGGTTGCGCGTATCAAGCGCCCCGTCGCGCTCTTGCTTGACGGCCGCGAGGATACGGCTCACGCGGTCCCGCTCGCCGCGAGCATCGTCGCGCTCCTGTTCGAGAGAAGCTACATGCTGCTGCACCCGGTCACGTTCCGCCTCGACGTCACCCAGACGAGTCTGAACAGGAGCGAGAGCTGCCCGGCGGTGGCGAGCTCGGCGGCCAGGTCATCGCGCTCGGACCGCGCATCGTCGCGTTCCCCCTGGGCTGCAAACAGCCGAGCCAGCGGCACCGAAGATGGAGATGGAGCGGCAGGCGCTTGGGCAAGCCGAGCAGTCAGGTCGGCGACTTCGCCGCGCGCAGTCGCGAGTTGAGCTTGAAGTCCGCGGCACATCTCAAGAGAGGCAGCTTCCGAGACTCGACGCATCGTCTCGGCCGCGTCAGTGCGCTCAGCGCGGGCACGAAAATCCTCCACGCGTTCCTCCATATCGCGGAGGGCAAGCTCGGCGTGCTCCCGGGACAACCATGTCTTTTGCAGCTCAGCCACACCCGCCTGGTAGCCCTCGAGGGCGCGACGCAGGAGCGCCAGGTTGCGGTCGTGTAGCACAGACGCGTGAGTAGCCAACCCCACGTTGAGCGCGGAGACGAGCTCGTACTGGGCGCGCAGCTCCTGACTCTCGAGCTGGAGAGTGCGCGCGTCGGCAACAAGAGCCGCCACCGACTGGACGGGGGCCCCTGAAGCTGGGAGTTGGACTTGGGGCGCGGCGGGAAGGCGAGGACGACGCGTGCCGAGCGCGCAGACCGCGCAAGCAGCTGCAGCGAGGTCGTCGGTGTCGACCTCCTCCTCCTTCTCCTCCAAGTTGATGTCGTCGGCGTCCATGTCGAGGCGGCGATCCATGAAACTTGGCACGCGGCAAGCTGTAGAGGCAGAAGTTGAGATGAGCCGAGACGAAGTGAAGACGCGGGGCGGGTTCTGCGACGACACACCCACCTGGGGAGTGCGCGTGCGTGGCAGCGGGACGAATGTGGTGTAGCACCCCGCGGAAAACGCGTAGATGCAGAGGCTCAAGCGCCGAGACGGAGGCTCCCACGCGGTTGATGGGGCGCGACGCGCTGGAGATGGACGGGAAAGCCGACGAGAGTGATGGGCTATGGGACACGGCGGCAGAATCCAGTGCGACGCGTAATCACCGACCAGAGTCACGTCTCTGTGAAACGCGCCGACCCTAACCCCCGCCGAGCAAAACGCGTCGAGGTAAGATCTTGATTACGTTACGCAAATCAGGTTGAAGAACGGTAGTGCAAGCACGACAGACGCAAGGATAGGCGTAGGGTGGTAGGCTTAGCAAGCACGAAGTAGGGAGTAGCCAGTAGCAAGGACATAGGATAGGGTGAGGACTCAGTCCCGAAATTTCTCTGAACCACAAAGACCTCCGGTCTTCCCTCCGGTTCCAGGGGAACCGCCAAGCGCCGGCAAGCAGAGCCGCCCCGATATCGCGGCCCCCCGTCGTTTGTTGGTTCGGGTGCTCAACCCCCCACAGACCCGTGCTGAGATAAAGGCACGTTAAACGTATACCGTTTAGGGGCGCCCGATAACGCGCTGCTAGGCGAAGGACGCACTGGCCCGATAACCGCCGTGCACAAGACCCCCCAGTGTAGGCCCGATAACGCCACACAAGCCCCAGGAAACGCCGGCCTGATAACGCCGCACGCCCGACGGGAACGCCAAGGAAACGCCGGCCCGATAACGCCGCACGCCCAAGGCTCGACGCCCTACGACAAGGAAGAAGCGTCAACCAAGAACCCCCCAACTCTGAAGCCTGCGAAGACTTGGGCCCTATATTCGAAGATACGCTACTCCAACAACCGGGAAATTAATTGCTCGGCGCGACCGCGATCCAGACGCGCCGAGTTTGTGCGAGACCGGCTCCGCGAGATTTCTGCGAGGCCGCTACTCCACACACTGCTGAAAATTGAGTTGCAGGAGATACGCGTGCAGCGTGTCGTTCCAAATCCTGGACGCTTGCTTGAGACCATAAAGCCCTTTGAGCAGTCGGCACATACGATCAGTTCCATCATGGTAGCCCTCGGGCTGCTCCATGTAGATGTCCACGTCCACGAGTTCTCCATTCAGGAACGCCGTCACGAAATCCACATGCCTGCAATCCAGTCCTTGCATCAGCGCGATAATCATGACAAGTCGAACAGATTCGATGCGTACAACCGCAAAATACGTCTGTAGGTAATCGATTCCGAACTTTTGAAGAAAACCACGTATGGCGAGTCGTGTCTTGAACCTGTCGGCCTCACCTTTTTCGTTTCGCTTGACAACTAGGACCCAGGTAGAGGTGAGAACGTTGATGGGCTTCTTCCTTGTAGACTTCGGCCGAGGTACAGGCTCCCACGTCAGGTTCTTCATCAAACTGTCATATTCCACATCCATGGCTGCACGCCACTGAGGCGTATGCTCCGAAGCAAGTGCCTGGCGCACGGTTGTAGGATTTAGCAGCTCGCTAACGATCCCAATCAGCATGCAAGACATCAGAGTGCAGGTCATCACCCATGACGGTTCGTACCGTGTGGGTTTCCGACGTTGGCGAGTCGAACGCTGACTTCCAAACCGGCGGCAGCAATGCAGAGTCTTGCAGAGCAGCCAATCCAGTTAGCCCATGGAGGGTTTGTAGCCAAAGGCTTTCCTCCGGAGTTCACAGTCACAGAAGCTTAATAAAACACGATCGCCTCTGGTGGTCACTTTGCGATTTGCATCTTGCCACACAAGTCCTCTCTCCTACCTGCTTGCAGTCTCCTACGCTAATCTCTTAAGTGCTCAAGAGCCGACTCCACAAAGCTCTTAGTAGTAGAATTGGTGTTTTAGATCTAAAATCGAAACGCGTGTTTCGATCAAAGCGAATCGAAAACTTCCAGATAACAGAACAATTGTACTCAGTTTTTCAATCCGAATTGTATGCAAGACCACGTAGTATTTCATTAAATGGTGAGCCTAAGAATGAGCTCATCCCTTGGGCTCGTTCCTTGCGGCGGGAAGATTTGTGTGGCTACCCTATTTATTACTATTGTATTATGCTTTGCATCCAGTTTGTCCTCCTATCTAGTGCACTACTTAGTGTTCGTTCGTAGCGGTAAATCATGGAGGCAGTTGCTCGTGTTTTCAAACCGATTTGGCTCGGAAACGGCGCTTTCTAAAAGTGCCAAAAGGTGCTAGATGCATCATCTGCAGGAGATGGCGCTTGTGCGCTACTTAGTGCTGGTTGATCATCCACGAGTTACAGCAATTCGTACTCGAGGACGATAAGTCGTACGAGTTACAGTCCGAAGTGCCAAAAAGTCTACAAAGCACAATGCAATTAATAATTGCATTGTTGCCAATTAGGGCTACGCTTAGGCTGGGATAGCAATTTTATGGCTACATGTGGCTACTGTATTCGATAATGCACGGCTACCAACGCTACAAAACATATTATGTTACGGTAAGTCCTTTTTTCGGGGCCGCATTTTTGAAATAATTCTGGGCCGTAATGCTCAAATGAAATGGGCGCCAACCTCGGTCTAGTCTAGTATCCTAGGGGTACGACCACCGTAGGCGGAGATGCAGCTGTGCGCGTCTCCGGGAGTGTTGCCGACTAAACCGCAACAAATTCAAATTCAAAATGCTCAAATGAAGCGTTATTCACGAAACACATCGTGTTTTGTAAAAAATACATAACATAGCCAAAGTGTTACCTGTTGCTGGTACGTTCTACAGTACTATGGTGAACGCGGGTTCTGCCTGTTTACATGTTAACATACATGTACTACGCCGCAGGCTGTAGAAGTGTATCCATCGGACCAGCTGCGAGGCCGATGTCCAACTTTCATCGTAAAAAGATTCATTTACACGAATGACATCCACCAACCACCTAAAGTCACCACGGCGTTTACTCGAAAGTCAGTCCGCCCAGCGACTGCTCCAGGCCGTCCAGCGCGTGCTGAATCGTCTCCATCGAGCACGCATACGAAATGCGCAGACCGTTCTTCACGCCGAAGGCCGAGCCGGGCACCAGAGCCACGTGGTAGTGGCGAAGCAGGTACTCGCAGAAGTCGTCCGCGTCCTTCACCACCTCGCTCTTGTCCGCCGTCACGCCCTGCTTGCCATCGAAGTACGACGCCAGGTCCAGGAACACGTAGAACGCCGACGTCGGGTACGCGAACTCCAGCTGCGGGATCGCCTGCAGACGCTTCACGATGTACTTGCGCTTCTCGTCCATGATCGCCAGCGTCTCCGTCATGCGCTCCTTGTTCTGCGACACACACTCCATCTCGAACTTCATCGCCTCCACGGCAGCAGCCTGGCCCACCGAGTTCGCGCACGACGTCAGCTGGCCCTGCAGCTTCGTGCACACCTGCGTGAAGTACTTCGGCGCCGCCAGGTAGCCGATACGCAGACCCGGCATCGCGTGCGACTTCGAGAAGCCGTTCACCGTCAGCGTGCGCTCGTACATGCCCGGCAGCGTCGCGAAGCTCTGGTGCTCGCGCTTCTCCTCGCCCTCGTCCTGGTACACCAGCTGCTCGTAGATCTCATCGGCGATCACCAGGATGTGACGGAACTGGGGCTTGCGCAGCACCGCAGCGATGCGCTCCAGCTGCGCCGGCGAGTGCACCGTGCCGGCAGGGTTGCTCGGGTTGCACAGCATCAGCGACTTCACGCGCGGGTTGGCCACCAGCGCCTTCTCCAGCTCCACCGGGTCGATCAGGTAGTGCTCCGACAGCTTCGTCTGGAGAATCACAGGCTCTCCGCCGGTCAGCTTCACCATCTCCGGGTAGCTCACCCAGTACGGCGCAGGGATCAGCACCTGCTCACCAGGCTTGGTGATCGTCAGCAGAGCCTGGTACACCGTCTGCTTGGCGCCGTTCGACACCAGGATCTCCGTCAGCGGGTCGTACTTCAGACCCTTGCACGTCTCCAGGTACTGCGAGATCAGCGTGCGCAGCTCCGCCGTGCCCTTCACGTCCGTGTACTTCACCTTGCCCTGCTCCATAGCGGACATGCCAGCCTTCAGCACGCGCTCCGCGGGAGCGAAGTCAGGCTCGCCCACGCACAGCGACCACACCTGCTTGCCCTCGGCCTCCAGCTGCTTCGCCATGCCGTGGATCACCACCGTCTTGGACGCGGCGATCTTGCCCAGCAGCGGGTTCTGCGGGTACTTCTCCGTCAACGGAGCGTCCTCACGGAACGGAGCCCGCATGACCGCAGCGCCTCCGCTCACAGCAGGAGTAGCCACAGCCGGGGTAACAGCTCCGCCAGCCACCGGAGTGAACGTCAGTCCGCCCAGCGACTGCTCCAGGCCGTCCAGCGCGTGCTGAATCGTCTCCATCGAGCACGCATACGAAATGCGCAGACCGTTCTTCACGCCGAAGGCCGAGCCGGGCACCAGAGCCACGTGGTAGTGGCGAAGCAGGTACTCGCAGAAGTCGTCCGCGTCCTTCACCACCTCGCTCTTGTCCGCCGTCACGCCCTGCTTGCCATCGAAGTACGACGCCAGGTCCAGGAACACGTAGAACGCCGACGTCGGGTACGCGAACTCCAGCTGCGGGATCGCCTGCAGACGCTTCACGATGTACTTGCGCTTCTCGTCCATGATCGCCAGCGTCTCCGTCATGCGCTCCTTGTTCTGCGACACACACTCCATCTCGAACTTCATCGCCTCCACGGCAGCAGCCTGGCCCACCGAGTTCGCGCACGACGTCAGCTGGCCCTGCAGCTTCGTGCACACCTGCGTGAAGTACTTCGGCGCCGCCAGGTAGCCGATACGCAGACCCGGCATCGCGTGCGACTTCGAGAAGCCGTTCACCGTCAGCGTGCGCTCGTACATGCCCGGCAGCGTCGCGAAGCTCTGGTGCTCGCGCTTCTCCTCGCCCTCGTCCTGGTACACCAGCTGCTCGTAGATCTCATCGGCGATCACCAGGATGTGACGGAACTGGGGCTTGCGCAGCACCGCAGCGATGCGCTCCAGCTGCGCCGGCGAGTGCACCGTGCCGGCAGGGTTGCTCGGGTTGCACAGCATCAGCGACTTCACGCGCGGGTTGGCCACCAGCGCCTTCTCCAGCTCCACCGGGTCGATCAGGTAGTGCTCCGACAGCTTCGTCTGGAGAATCACAGGCTCTCCGCCGGTCAGCTTCACCATCTCCGGGTAGCTCACCCAGTACGGCGCAGGGATCAGCACCTGCTCACCAGGCTTGGTGATCGTCAGCAGAGCCTGGTACACCGTCTGCTTGGCGCCGTTCGACACCAGGATCTCCGTCAGCGGGTCGTACTTCAGACCCTTGCACGTCTCCAGGTACTGCGAGATCAGCGTGCGCAGCTCCGCCGTGCCCTTCACGTCCGTGTACTTCACCTTGCCCTGCTCCATAGCGGACATGCCAGCCTTCAGCACGCGCTCCGCGGGAGCGAAGTCAGGCTCGCCCACGCACAGCGACCACACCTGCTTGCCCTCGGCCTCCAGCTGCTTCGCCATGCCGTGGATCACCACCGTCTTGGACGCGGCGATCTTGCCCAGCAGCGGGTTCTGCGGGTACTTCTCCGTCAACGGAGCGTCCTCACGGAACGGAGCCCGCATGACCGCAGCGCCTCCGCTCACAGCAGGAGTAGCCACAGCCGGGGTAACAGCTCCGCCAGCCACCGGAGTGAACGTCAGTCCGCCCAGCGACTGCTCCAGGCCGTCCAGCGCGTGCTGAATCGTCTCCATCGAGCACGCATACGAAATGCGCAGACCGTTCTTCACGCCGAAGGCCGAGCCGGGCACCAGAGCCACGTGGTAGTGGCGAAGCAGGTACTCGCAGAAGTCGTCCGCGTCCTTCACCACCTCGCTCTTGTCCGCCGTCACGCCCTGCTTGCCATCGAAGTACGACGCCAGGTCCAGGAACACGTAGAACGCCGACGTCGGGTACGCGAACTCCAGCTGCGGGATCGCCTGCAGACGCTTCACGATGTACTTGCGCTTCTCGTCCATGATCGCCAGCGTCTCCGTCATGCGCTCCTTGTTCTGCGACACACACTCCATCTCGAACTTCATCGCCTCCACGGCAGCAGCCTGGCCCACCGAGTTCGCGCACGACGTCAGCTGGCCCTGCAGCTTCGTGCACACCTGCGTGAAGTACTTCGGCGCCGCCAGGTAGCCGATACGCAGACCCGGCATCGCGTGCGACTTCGAGAAGCCGTTCACCGTCAGCGTGCGCTCGTACATGCCCGGCAGCGTCGCGAAGCTCTGGTGCTCGCGCTTCTCCTCGCCCTCGTCCTGGTACACCAGCTGCTCGTAGATCTCATCGGCGATCACCAGGATGTGACGGAACTGGGGCTTGCGCAGCACCGCAGCGATGCGCTCCAGCTGCGCCGGCGAGTGCACCGTGCCGGCAGGGTTGCTCGGGTTGCACAGCATCAGCGACTTCACGCGCGGGTTGGCCACCAGCGCCTTCTCCAGCTCCACCGGGTCGATCAGGTAGTGCTCCGACAGCTTCGTCTGGAGAATCACAGGCTCTCCGCCGGTCAGCTTCACCATCTCCGGGTAGCTCACCCAGTACGGCGCAGGGATCAGCACCTGCTCACCAGGCTTGGTGATCGTCAGCAGAGCCTGGTACACCGTCTGCTTGGCGCCGTTCGACACCAGGATCTCCGTCAGCGGGTCGTACTTCAGACCCTTGCACGTCTCCAGGTACTGCGAGATCAGCGTGCGCAGCTCCGCCGTGCCCTTCACGTCCGTGTACTTCACCTTGCCCTGCTCCATAGCGGACATGCCAGCCTTCAGCACGCGCTCCGCGGGGGCGAAGTCAGGCTCGCCCACGCACAGCGACCACACCTGCTTGCCCTCGGCCTCCAGCTGCTTCGCCATGCCGTGGATCACCACCGTCTTGGACGCGGCGATCTTGCCCAGCAGCGGGTTCTGCGGGTACTTCTCCGTCAGCGGAGCAGCGTCACGGAACGAAGTCGCAAAAGCGGCGGGCTTGTTGCCGAGCTTCTGGGTGACTTCATCGAGAGACTCGCGGAACTTCTGGATCTGCTGCTCGGAGTTGGGGTTGAACTTGTAGAGACCCTGGAACAGGTCGAAGCTGTCCTTGCAGGTATCTTCAACAAGACGGACAAGGTTCTTGAAACCGCGCGTGTCAATCGGCGTGTTCTTGACGCCCTGGACGCTGAGGATACGACCCGTCAAGTGCGTCAAGAACTGGCTGCTGGCCGCGTACTCGTCGTGGGACTCGCACGTCATCTCGAGCATGCGGCACATTTCCGTCTCGAAGATGCGCAGGAAGTTGTCCATGACGTGGTTGTGCTCGCCGGAGATGATGCGCACCTTTTCGTACATCATAGGCAGACCCCTCCACGAGTACTTGCCACTCTCGGGGCCGAACATGGGGTGCGTGCACAGGATGCTCGCACTCTCGGGCAGGTTCTTGAGCATGATCTGCTTGGGGTGCGTCTTCACCGACAGCACGTCGACGATTACGAGGTTCTCGAGGAGGTGCTTGGGGATCTTGCTCAGCACGCCTTCGAACGACAGAATGCTCACACCGAGCACTAGGACATCCAGCCCGTTAAAGAACTGCTCCAGTTGGGTCTCTGACGAGTAGTACTTGCATCCGAGCTGCGTGGCCACAGTCGAGTAGTCCGTGCGCGACGTGGCGCGCACGTCGTGCGCCTTGGCCATCGTCTTGGCCAAGAACTGGCCGAAGTTGCCGAAGCCGTAGATGCCGATGTTGAGGCGCACGGGCTTGTGCTCCTGCGGCGCGACGGCGGGCGAGGCCGTGACCGGGTTTGCCTGGTACGCGCCCACGGCCTCGAGCGTCTTGCGCACCTCGCCAAGCAGCTTGCCCTTGGTCGGGTACGAGCCGAGCACGCGCACGAACTTGCAGAACTCGCGCAGGTGGCGCAGCGCGTTGATGACGTTCTCGTCCGTCTGGTGGCCGATGAGGTCCACGTAGAACAAATAGCTGTACTTCCTGCGCGCGCTCTCGGACGAGAGCGAGAAGTCGTCACCGACTGAGGCCGCGACCGAGTCCTGGTACTGTTGCTCAGCCGTGTGGCCCCAGGGCCTCGACTCGATCTTGGACATGTCGATGTCGCGCAGCGAGAAGGCGGACAGCGCCTTGTAGAGCTGGCCCTTCTCGTTGCTGTCCACGAAGGAGAAGACGAGCGACGTCTTGAACTCGGTGCCCGCCTTGGCGTCGAGGCCCAGGTCCTCCTTCTTGCTCAGCAGCAGGAAACGCGTGAAGTTGCCGGCGTCGTCCTCGACGTTGCGCTGCAGCACCTGCAGTCCGTAGTACTCGGCGGCCAGGTCGCTGGCCACGGCGGCCGTGTCGCGCCACTGGTTGTCCGCCAGCATCTTGGCGCTGCCGGCCGTGTCGTACTCGGCGCGCGGCTTGGCGCCCATGGACGAGATGGTGTGCGCGCACTGCGCGAGCGCCTGCGGGTGGCTGATGACCGTCTTGATGTCGCTCTTCTGCACGCCCGGCAGCGCCAGCAGCGAGTGCTCCACGCGCAGGTCGTACTCGCCCACGATGTGCAGCCCGAACTTGAGCAGCAGGTCGTAGTTGGCGTGGATGCTGCCGCCCAGCGAGTTCTCGATGGGCAGCACGCCAAAGTCCGCGTCCTCACGCTGCACGGCCAGGAACGCTTCGTCGAAGGACGGGTAGCCCACGGCCACGACGTTGGCCGACGAGCCCAGCAGCTGCCGCGTCGCCTTCTCCGAGTACGCGCCGGGCATGCCCTGGTATGCCACCTTCACCTCGCCCTTCATGGTGTGGATGTGATAGAAAGAGAGTGTTGGTCCTGTTGCGGGTGGGCGGCGCAGAGGAAGAGAGGAAGTGAGGGCCTTCGCTTCGCTTGCTGCGGCTGCCGGCGGATGGGGCGCAAAGTGCGGAATGAGCTTGTGGATTGCAGACTGCGTCAATGCAGGATAGGATCGGCGAAAACGAGTTTGACGGGGACGGGGGACAATAATTACATTGTTGAAATTTGCTATGTGTTTGCGTTGCAGATCAGTTTTGCACGTTGTTTTGACTTGCGAGAGGCACCTCCAAGCTAAGCTACTGAGTGGCCGATAGTAGTCACAACTTAGCATGGATCAGGCACGCTCGATAGATGTTTGAGTACATGTGCAACCCTATTGCGGAACCGAATGAACATTGTTATGATGAACTGCTGGACGCCTGCTGGACGCGCGCAATATATCCTGAACTGTATTGATGGCTGCTTCCAACGCTTGCACCAAACTCCGTTCTGGGTTGTCTACTACAGCTAGCTCTATACATGTATACCCAGACTCTGGCTGAGTTTGAAGGTTTGCATACAGTGTACATGGAAGCTTTACCTTTACCAGCAATTATTGTTTTTGCCAATCGATTCGGCAATTGAATAGAGCCCCCGGGGGTGGTATTCCCGGCGAAATTTAAACTTGGAAAATGTATGGACGATTGTCGCGCGTCTCTAGCACGGGGCAGATGTGGGGCAATCATTGCGCGCTGACACGCCCTCGTGCTGCGGAGACCTTGCTGCTGCGCTGCCCCTTGAGCTTCAATCCGTGACAGTCGAGCGCGGTGTTAACCGCAGGGCGCAAATTGCCACGTCACAGCTCCAGCAACCTGGAAAGAGCGCCGCAACAAGTCGTTGCCAGCAACGACCAAACACGGGCTCCTTCCTCAAATCGTTCGCTGACGACAGGGCTCGATGGCCAAACGCCGCTTGTTCAACCAAGCGGACTGATTGCTCGCCGCCGGTGATGCGGTCTCCATCACCAGTGGGATTTCCGCCCGCCAAGGCAACCTCAACCATTGTCGGCCCAGTGTGCACTGCACAGTGTGCACTCAACTCCCAAGGAAGCAATGTCCAGCGTGCCGTAGCTCCATGCACTTACTCTGTATGATGCGCATGTTGGTCGTGAGCAAGTCCGACGTTGCAGCATGAAACACCCGATCGCTGTCGGTTTCTCGGCTGCAAGCCATCTTTAGCGGGGCCATGCACTTCCTCGAGACCATTTGCGACCGAGTGCTCCAAGTTAGTTGTCGCTGCCGCCGAGATGCCTCTGTACGCGGCGATCTCGCCGACGTTCAGCACGGCGGAGGAGTCGCTGGATGCGCTCGTCAACTCGGCGTTCTATGCCGAGTCGATGATCAAAGGTGCGGGGGTGGGCGCGACCAAGCACGCGACGACGCTCGGCCGCTTCGAGAAGATCTTCGTCTTCATGGTGGACCCCAACTCGTCGCGCGGGGCGTCGCTCTACAGCTTCTTCATCGCGTGCGCGGCCTTCACAAGCTGCTTCATCCTGTTCCTGCAGACGCTGGACGGGCCGAACCACCAGAGCTCGGAGCCCGAGTACCCGAACCTTCCGAACGAGAACGGCTACTACGACGCGGACCTGGTCTTCACGGTCATTTTCACACCGGAGTTGCTCATTCGCCTCATCATCTGGCCGTCGCTCTGGCACGAGCACGAGTACCTGACGGAGCGACGACTGAAGCCGTTCCTGCGCGACTTTTTCAACTGGTTCGATGTGGCCGCCATTGTTCCGTTCTACACCGACCTGATCTTCGGCAAGGAGAAGAGCTTCGTCATCATGCGGCTCTGTCGGCTGCTGCGTATCTTCAAGCTCGCCCGAAACCATTCAGGAACGTACATCTTGCTGCGAGCCATCCGCGCCAGTGTCGCTCCGATTTCCGTGGCGCTGATCTTCTTCACGGAAATCGTGCTCTTCTTCTCGGTCGTCATGTACATGGTGGACCCCAGCTACGACCGCGACAAGCCGGGCTTCTCCGACTTGCTGACGACGGGGTACTTCGTGGTGGTCACGGTGGCCACCATCGGATACGGTGACATCACCCCCACGAAAGGCAACGTGGCCAGTCGCTGCTTCGCCGTCATGATTATCATGTCCGGCACGCTCTTCTTGTCCATGCCTCTCGCCATTATCGGAACAGAGTTCGACCGCGCCTGGAAGCAGCACGCAGAGAGCGTCAAGAAGTTCCAGCAGCTTCAGGCTGGCACGCACGTCGCCACTCCGGTGAATATTGACCTCGCGGCTGCCACAGGAGACAACCGTGCCCACCAGAAACATGAAATTCTGGTCAAGTACAACGCGCCCAACAAGCTATACCTGCGCTTGGCAGCGCTTACGGGCGAGGCGTCACTGATCACACAGGCTCTAGTCACTGAGGCAACGGCCCATGAGTTTAATCTGCATCAGCTTCGAGATATCACGGACGACTTGAAGCAAACCACTGAGCTCTGCTTTCTCAAGTGCGAAGAGCTGGCGGTGATGGTGCGTGATATGATCGTGGCCGAGTCGCAGGAGGTCGCTGCGCCGCCGACATGGCGAGAATGGGCACGGACGACAATCCTCGAACCGGATTCGTCTCTGCTAGGACGGGTTATTTCTCGTTGGGTGAAGTTCTGCCTCATCTTCAGTATGATTATCGTCGTGTTCCAAACCATGCCGGACCTGCAGACGTACGGAGAGCAAACCTATTTGTGCGAGCGAAAGGTTCAGCGCTACTGTGAGGAAGTCCAGGACATTCATGCCGGTGGCAACGACCCAGGCTGCTTTACTGTCGATGACCCGAGTGTTGAGCTGCGCTTTGGCTGTACTGCTGCCGAGAAACTCACCGATTCGACGTGTTATGGGTACCCAGGCAACTTCGGCAGCACCACGGTCGATGACAGACTTTCCTGTGATGGATCCGATAAGGTGCTATTGAGTGCATTGAACAACAGTGGGTCGTCCTACAGAGACCAACTAGACCTCGTGCTGCCATTCCGACCGGATCCGTACCTTGTCAAGCGTGATCGAAAGCTGAGCGTTTGCAAGAAGTGGGAGTGTGACAACTTGCACGTGACCTTCTTCGAGTTTGGCAATGGCTACGTGGCGATGGAGTACATCTTCACGCTCACGTACATGTTTGAATTCGCGGCTGCTCTACTCGTATGCGAAGATTACCGCACGTACTTCAAGAACCCGCTGGTATTCATCGAAATGGCGTCGTTCATCCCATTCTTCGTATTTGAAGGACGACGATTGTTCACCGGCGCGACGCCCATATACGTGATCACTCCGGCATCTCAAGACTTTCTCACGTTTCTGCGTCTACTGCGCTTGTCACGCATCTTCAAGATCCAGCAAAGCATCCCAGTCACGAAGGTGCTTTGGGAGTCGATCTCCAAGACATCCGCGCGACTTACGATCCCGTATTTCATGCTTATGGTCGTGACCACGATCCTGTCTTTCATCATGTTCGAGCTTGAGAAAGGTACCGAGTGTTTCTACGGCCAAGAGTGTATTGTCGGCGACCGCAACATGACTTTTCCCTCCGAGCTTGAGGGCGCGTTACTGGGCAAGCGCTTTCTCGTAAATTTCAAGGGTGAAATTTCAAGTTTTGACGACTTCTTCTCGGCCTTTTGGTTCGTCATCGTGACACTGGCTACTGTTGGCTACGGTGACATGGAGCCCGTGACGAGCTCGGGGAAGCTTGTGGCCGTCGTCGCCATGATCTTTGGAGCCTGTTACACGGCCATGCCACTTACATTGGTCGGATCCCAGTTCAATAAAAGCTACCTTGAGTACAAGCGGCGGGAGGCCCTTTTGCGGACAAAGCAGGAAGTAGGCAAGCCCTACGTCGTCCACCCAAGTGAGCTCCAACGCTGGGAAGAATTTGCACGGAACGAATCCTTCACTGTGATGCTCAAGTTGCTACGCGACCAGCTCGAACCTCTGCTCGATTCGATTGAGAAGAGCGAGGTCGACATCATCGACGATATCAACAAAGCGGAAATTTTCAACATTTCCAAGGAGCTGAAGCGGATCATTTTCATTGAGAGGGTGGGTGAAGTTTTTTCTTTCTTTCTTGCGGCATTTGTTCTACCTGAGCTGATCACGTTGTATTTTGTTTGAATATAGTTGCAAGTCATGCGGGTTAGCTCCATCGTGAATTATCTTCGGAAGGAGGGTATCCGTCTGGCTGAGCAGCAAGTTACTGCGTTGCAGAGTGTTGTTTCGTGAGGGTCTACGACAGTGGAGCTTCTTTTCGTAGCCTTCATGAGCAGATAACATTAATTAATCAAATGACAGTCACTAGTTTGGCTGCAGGTTCACGACGGACGTTTGGCCATGGCACTGAGTCGAAGTTTGTATTCAGCGCGCTATTGCATGATGATGGTTTCCTATAGTTCGTGTTGGATGTTGACAACTTTGTCCCTTACTCAAAAGTCAGCGAGTTGAGCGCGTGTTCCATGCCATCCATCGAGTGAACCATCGTGTCCATCGAACCAGCGTACGAAATGCGTAGTCCATGCGGTTCACCCATATCGGAGCCAGGACCCACCGCAACACCATGTTTACGGATGAGGTAGTCGCAGAAGTCGTCGACATTGTGCAGGACCTCGCTCTTGTCAGCTGTGTAGGCCGTCTTGCCCTCGAAGTGCAGTCCAAGATCCACGAACACGTAGAAAGAGGACGTCGGGTACGCGAAGCGCACGTTGGGCATCGCGCGGAGGCGCTTGGCGATGTATTGGCGCTTCAGATCTAGGCCGTGCAGGTCCTCGGCGATGCGAAGCTCGCCCCGTTCCATAGCCTCCAGCTCCATCTGCATGGCTTCGATGGCCATCACTTGGCCAACACTGTTAGCGCAGGACGTCAGTTGCCCTTGCATAAGATAGCACGGCTCGATGAAGTGCTTGGGGCCTGCCATGTAGCCAATTCGCAGGCCGGTCATAGCGTACGCCTTGGAGAAGCCGTTGATCAGGATCGTGCGCTCGTACATGTCCGGGATTGCGGCGAAGCTCTTGCACACGCGCTTGGGGACACCTGCGTCCTGATAGACGATTTGTTCGTAGATTTCATCAGAGATCACGACGACATGGCGGAACTGGGGCTTGCGCAGAACAGCAGCAATTTTCTCCAGTTGTTCGGGACTGTGGAGCGTTCCGGCCGGGTTGCTCGGGTTACAGAGAATGAGAACGCGGATCTCCGGGTTCGCAGTCAACGCCTCCTCCAGCTTCACCGGGTTGATCAAGTATTCGTCTTCCAGTGTGTTTCGCAGCTGCACAAGTTGGGTCTTGACCTGCGCAAGAATGCCCTCGTAGCTTCCCCAGTACGGAGACGGAAGCAGAACCTTGTCGCCTGGGCGCAGAATGGCAAGAACCATGTTGTAGATGGCCTGCTGGGCACCACCGCAGACCTGAATCTCAGTGGGGGCGTAGGTTACACCCTTGGCGCGTTGCAGATACGTGGCGATGATCTCGCGCAGCTCAGCCATGCCGCGCATATCACAGTACTTGGTCTTGCCTTCTTGAATGGCTCTGATACCAGCTTCGAGCACTCGTTTCGGCGGCTGGAAGTCAGGCTCGCCCACACACAGGGAGTAGACAGACTTGCCTTCCGCTTCCATTTGCTTGGTCACACCAAACACCGCAAGCGTCTTGGCCACCTTGGTGGTGTCGAACACGGGACTCAACGGATACTTTTGGGCCATGGTCAGCTCCTGCGGAACAGCATCAGGAGCTCCGTTCGTCGTCTCCAACGCGCCGCTCGAGTAGCAGCCAACCACGCAAACGTACGAGCACATCGCCCTCAACGCCGTAATCGCCTCCACGACCTTTGCGTCGCTCTGACGAGCCTTCAAGTCCGCGTAGAAGATGAACTCGGCCTTGCCGGCGCTCGGGTGCGCGCTGCTCCACGGTCGGCTCTCGATCTTGCTCAGGTCGATCTCACGCGATGCGAACAGACCCAGCGCGCGGTGCAGCTGGCCATGTGCGTTGCCCGACGCAAAGGCGAAGACAAGCGACGACTTACACTGACCCGTCTTGGGTGAGGGCTCCACCGGCGTCTTGGCCACCATCCAGAATCTTTGCGCGCTCGAGGTCTTGGCCGGGTGGTTGCACTCGCCCACGACGGCCAGGTTGTACTTGATGAGGAGGTCGTAGGAGTCGTAGCAGCTTCCACGCGTGGCGGAGTCAACGGGCAGGACGGCGAACTGCGCGTCGTCCTTCTTGACCGCGACGACGGCGTCCTCGAGCGTGGCGTAGCTGATGGCCTTGGAGTCGTCGACAGTGCTGAGCATTTGAGCTGCAGCGTCCTTGGCACCAGGGAATGCCGCATCTTGGTGATAGGCTACTCGCGTCGATGCTCCCACTGCCATTTTGTCGTGGAGTCCTGGTCGAGTTAGCTGGGCTTGCTGGTGTTGAAGCGAAATGAGGAGTGAGTCAAAAGGAAACCATGGCGATCTTCCTGCAACGTGTGATTGAAGATGGGTACACCGACGTCATGCGCCTTCGCGCCATGTGATTGGCCCAATCGTGCGTGTGAAGGGCCGCAGTAAACTAGTCGAAACCAAACCGACCGATTAGATGACCAGACTACCGCTGTGCCGCAATGCTGGTCCGGGTGGCTGCAGTGGAGCTCAATGCGGTCTGTCGCCGTAAAGTGGGCTAGGCGATACAAAATACTTCATGAGAGTGTGAAGTAGGTACTGCACTTGTGGATTCGTCTACAGTGTGTCCCTTAATGCGCAATGCAACACAACACAGGTGATACTGGTTACTGACACCAAGCTTTGTGGCCAATTTTAGTTGAAGCTACTAGCAGCTTGGTGCTAGCTTTGCATCTATTTTCGCGGAGGTGTCGAAGAAGGCAAACGGACTGGAGGAGTTGGGCTCCAAGCGGAAGCGTATTAGCTTTGCCATTTACGTGGCACCGTACATATGCCGCAGCCTACGACTTTGAGCGCCGATGAGCTGGAACGCATGAGGGCGAGCGTGTCGCCCCCAGTGCAAAGCGACCGCGAGGCGAGACGCCAGGCGATCAAGCTCAAATCCGAGCAACGCACAGCCACGTGGCCGAACACGCTCGAGGCCATGCGCAAGAAGAAGGATCGCTGGAAAAAGGACAAGGAGGAGCGCCTGGAAGAGGAGCGCAAGAAGATCGACGAGGAGGAGATGCGGCTTCAACGCGAGGCGCAGACCAAGCAGATCGAGCGTGCCAATCGACTGCTCTATGAGCAGACCGACCGCATGAAAACGCTGCGGAGTAAGCAGCTACTAGCTGACGTGGTTCATGTGAGCGACATGCTTGACTTCCTGAATCATCAGCCCTTGTACACTTGCGCTAACCCTTCTTCTTGTCACGACAGCACCGCACGCTTCAGCTAGAGGAGAAACAAATGCTCAAAGATCAAGACGATTTGACAAACTATCTGTACGACCGGCAGGTGCTTGCCAAGGTTCTCGAGGGCGAGGAAGAAGAGCGACGTCTGAGGAAGAAGAGACAGGAAGAAAACGCGAGACTGGCTGCTATTCAAAAGGGTCAGCTCGAGGAGTACAAGCAGCGCTACATCAGCGAGCTTCGAGAGGTAAGTTGTTTTCTCATTATCGTTATCTACCTGTTGAAACACCTCTTAACTTGATGCTCTAAACGCAACACAGGAAAAAATGGACGGTGAGCGGATGAAGCAGCAAGCGGAGCAGGAATACCTCGACGAGATGGAGAGAGAGCGTCAGCGAAAACTGCGTCTAAAGCAGGCGAGCGAGGAGGCGCAGCTAGCAAACCAAAGATTGCGCGCTCATCGGGAGATGCTGAAGGAGAAGGAGCGTCTTGAGGACGTGAAGCGCGAGGAGGAAGAGCGCAAGAAGCAGCTGCGCGACGCCAAGCGCATGGACCTCCAGCGGCAAAAGAAAGAGAACGCACAGGCTCGCAAGCAGCGCATGATCGACCTGGCCACGAACAATCTAGTCAAGCTAGAGCAGAAGAACGAGGAGCGTCTGCAGAACCAGAGCAAGGAAGTGCGCGCGAAGGAGGACAAGGTGCTCAAAGAGCGCGCCGACCGCCGTGCTGCCGAGAAGGAGGCGATCGCGCGTAGCCGGCGTCACCAGCTCGATTGCAAGCAGCGTGAAAAGGAACGAGTGGCCGAGGAAGCGCTCGAGTCGGTCATTCAGTGGGAGCAGTTCGGTAGACGGATCGAGATGCAGGTCAAGCAGGAGGAGCAGGAGCAGCGACTGGAAGACCTGCGCCTCGCGGTGGAGCAGAAGCAGCAAGCGGATGCAAGACGCAAGACGATATCGAACGAGCGAGCTTCCAGACTGCAGGACGATCATGAGGCTCAGCGCGCGCTAGAGTACGAGAACGACCGGTTCAAGGTGGTGGCCCAGCAGGCGCTTGATGAGGCCCGCGAGCGCGGCTTGACCAACGTGTTCCCCATCCAGAAGGCGCTGGCGGAGAAGCGCATCGACCTGCTGCAGGCATCAGGCTTCCGCGTCTAGAGTACAACACAGTAGCCCCCCCCCCCTGACAGAGATATAAGTACATGTTACCCTTGAAGCTCATGCTCATCTCAACATGTCGTTTGGAGGGCGACTATCGAAGGTAGCCATCTGTCATGCTGGCCAATCACAGGCGCATGACGAAGTGTGCCCATCCCCCCTCCAACACGGAAAAGATAATCAGACGGATGGAAGATCGCCATCAACCTTTGGCTCATTCTTGGATTCACCTGAAGACCAACAAGTTATCTACTGCAAGCTTCCCTTTGCCAAGTATGGCTGTCGGGCCATCGACGCGAGTGGCTTACCATGAAGACGAGTCGTTCCCTCCTGCCAAGGACGCTGCGGTTCAAATGCTGACGGAAGTTGACGAGTTCGAATCCGTCCAATACGCCACGCTCGAGGACGCCGTCGTCGCGGTCAAGAAGGACGACGCGCAGTTCGCCGTCCTGCCCGTTGACTCCGCCACGCGTGGAAGCTGCTACGACTCCTACGACCTCCTCATCAAGTACAACCTGGCCGTCGTGGGCGAGTACAACCACTCAGCCAAGAAGACCCCGAGCGCGCAAAGGTTCTGGATGGTGGCCAAGACACCGGTGGAGCCCTCACCCAAGACGGGCCAGTGTAAGACGTCGCTTGCCTTCGCCTTTGCGTCGGGTAACGCACATGGCCAGCTGCACCGCGCGCTGGGTCTGTTCGCGTCGCGTGAGATCGACCTGAGCAAGATCGAGAGCCGACCGTGGAGCAGCGCGCACCCGAGCGCCGGCAAGGCCGAGTTCATCTTCTACGCGGACTTGAAGGCTCGTCAGAGCGACGCGAAGGTCGTGGAGGTGATTGCGGCGTTGAGAGCAATGTGCTCGTATGTTTGCGTGCTCGGCTGCTATGCTGGCTTGGACGGAGTGATCCACGAAGCAAACCGTGCTTCGAATGCAGTGGGGTTGTACCCGTTGAACCCAGTGTTTGACAGCACTACGATCGCAAAGACAATCACGATTTTTGGCAAAACGAAGCAGTTGGAGGCCGAGGGTAAGCCTGTGTACTCACTCTGTGTCGGTGAGCCAAACTTCCCGCCGCCGGAAAGTGTGCTTGAGGCTGGTGTTAAGGCCCTGCAGCACGGACAGACCAAGTACTGCGATATGCGCGGCATGGCGGAGCTTCGGGAGTTGATCACAAAGTACCTGAACACCACGAAGGGCGTCACCTACGACCCAGCAACAGAGATCCAGATCTGCAGTGGCGCTCAGCAGGCCCTGTACAACCTTATCCTGGCCGTTATCCGCCCAGGTGACAAGGTCATCTTGCCGTCGCCTTACTGGGGCAACTACGAGGGTATCATCACGCAGGTCAAGGCCGGACTAGTCCCCCTGCGGAACAAGCTTGACGAGGACTACCTCATCAACCCTGTTGAGCTCGAGAAAACGTTAACTGCTAATCCGGAGACGAAGATCCTCATCCTGTGCAACCCAAGCAACCCTGCTGGTACCCTTCATTCGCCGGAGCACTTGGAGGAGATCGCAGCAGTCCTGCGCAAGCCGCAATTCCAGCACGTTGTTGTTATCTCTGACGAGATCTACACACGAGCAGCTCGTCTACCAGGATGAAGGCGTCCCCAAGCGCGTGTGCAAGAACTTCGCGACGATTCCAGGCATGTACGAGCGTACAATTCTGATCAACGGCTTCTCCAAGGCGTACGCTATGACCGGCCTGCGAATTGGCTACATGGCCGGCCCCAAGCACTTCATCGAGCCTTGCCAGCTAATGCAGGGCCAGACGACATCTTGCGCCAACAGTGTTGGCCAAGTGATGGCCATCGAAGCCATGAAGTTGGAGCTTGAAGCAATCAAGCGCGGAGAACTTCGCATCGCGCGAGACCTTCATGAGCTGGATTTGAAGCGCCAGTATGTCGTGAAGCGCCTCCGAGCGATGCCCAACGTGCGCTTCGCGTACCCAACGTCGTCTTTCTACATCTTCATGGACTTGGCCCTGCTCTTCGAGGGGAGGAAGGCCTATACAGCTAGCAAGGGCGAGGTTCTGCACAATGTCGACGACTTCTGCGACTTCCTCATCCGTGAGACTGGCGTGGCGGTCGGTCCTGGCTCCGACATGGGTGAGCCTCTGGGACTGCGTATTTCGTACGCGGGTCCGATGGACACGATGGTGCATGCGATGGACGGCCTGGAATTTGCGCTCAACTCGTTGACGTTCGAGTAAATGGCACGTAAAGCCAAACTTCAGTTCGAATGCTGCAGTGAGTTCGAGTCCATGAGTTTGAAGTGGCTGCATGGAAATCCTGGAAAATACAACTGCAGAAGTGAGAATCTGATAACACGCGCCTGCGATAGCAACGACGGTGTTGTGCTGACCGATGATGAAAAATTCCGTCCAAACAAGGCGTTTTGATGAGCCATGCTCACGTAGAGCCAAGCTTCAGTGCATGTACTATCGACTACTGAACGGGTCGGGTCGTCTTTGCACGAACTCAAGCGTGTCGATGATGGCGTTAGGGCCAAGCGAACGCGATCAAGATGACTACCGGTAGATAGCAAGCTCCCAGTTGAGTCTCATTTCCCAACAAACCTCGTTTCAATCACTACAAAATCCAACGTCAACCGCGCCATGGCTGTCGGAAGCACAACTCGAGTGGCCTATCACGAAGATGCAGCATTCCCCAGTGCCGAGGACGCTGCAGCTCAAATGCTCAGCACTGTCGACCACTCCAAGGCCATCAGCTACACCGCGCTCGAGGACGCCGCCGTCGCGGTCAAGAAGGACGACGCGCAGTTCGCTGTCCTGCCTGTCGACTCTGCCACGCGCGGAAGCTGCTACGACTCCTACGACCTCCTCATCAAGTACAACCTGGCCGTCGTGGGCGAGTACAACCACTCAGCCAAGAAGACCTCGAGCGCGCAAAGGTTCTGGATGGTGGCCAAGACACCGGTGGAGCCCTCACCCAAGACGGGCCAGTGTAAGACGTCGCTTGCCTTCGCCTTTGCGTCGGGTAACGCACATGGCCAGCTGCACCGCGCGCTGGGTCTGTTCGCGTCGCGTGAGATCGACCTGAGCAAGATCGAGAGCCGACCGTGGAGCAGCGCGCACCCGAGCGCCGGCAAGGCCGAGTTCATCTTCTACGCGGACTTGAAGGCTCGTCAGAGCGACGCGATGGTGGTAGAGGCGATTGCAGCGTTGAGGGCGATGTGCTCGTATGTTTGCGTGCTTGGCTGCTACTCGAGCGGCGCGTTGGAGACGACGAACGGAGCTCCTGATGCTGTTCTGCAGAAGTTGACAATGACGCAAAAGTATCCGTTGAGTCCCGTGTTTGATAACGCGACTATCGCCAAGACCATCGCAATCTTCGGGGTAACTAAGGAGATGGAGGCCTCGGGCAAGCCTGTGCACTCGCTGTGTGTCGGCGAACCTGACTTTCCGCCCCCGAAAGTTGCCATTGAGGCCGGCATCAGGGCCCTTCAGCACGGTCAAACCAAGTACTGCGATATGCGTGGCATGGCCGGACTGCGTGAGATTACATGTACTGTCGAATACCTTCAACGCACGAAAGGCGTCAAGTATGACTCCGAGACCGAAATCCAGATCTGTAGCGGTGCCCAGCAAGCCCTCTACAACGCGATGCTCGCAATCTGCCGCCCAGGTGACAAGATCTTGCTGCCTTCGCCGTATTGGGGCAACTACGACGGCTGCATCACGCAGGTGAAGGCTGGCATCGTTCGACTGCGCAACAAACTGGAGGAGGACTACCTCATCAACCCGGCGGAACTTGAGAAGACTCTGACCGCCCACCCCGAGACGAAGGCGATGATCCTGTGTAACCCCAGCAACCCGGCCGGCACGCTCCACAGCCCCAAGCACCTGGAGACGATCGCTGCGGTCCGCAGCAAGCCGCTGCAGAGCGCAAGCACGTCAGCTTTGCCGCGCTTCCCGGCATGCACGAGCGTACAGTCCTCGTCAACGGCTTCTCCAAGGCGTTCGCAATGACTGGTCTGCGTGTTGGCTACATGGCCGGCCCTAAACACTTCATTGGGCCGTGTCAGCTCATGCAGGGTCAGACCACGTCGTGCGCCAACAGCGTGGGTCAGATCATGGCCATCGAAGCCATGAAGCTGGAGCTGGCAACAATCGAGCGGGGCGAGGTTCGCATCGCGCGAGACCTTCACGAGCTTGACCTGAAACGCCAGTACATCGTGAAGCGCCTCCGAGCGATCCCCAACATGCGCTTCGCGTACCCGACAGCGGCCTTCTACGTCTTCATGGACTTAGCACTGTACTTTGAAGGTAAGATGGCTTACACGGCCGGCAAGAGCGAGATTCTCCACAACGTCAACGATTTCTGCGAGTTCTTGATCCGTGCGACGAGCGTGGCTGCGGCCCCCGGATCCGATATGGGCGAGCCGTATGGGCTGCGAATTTCGTACGCGGGCCCGATGGACACGGTAGTGCACGCGATGGATGGACTCGAGTTCGTGCTTAACGCGCTGACTTTCGAGTAAATGGCCATCGTGCTGCACGAATCGAACAAATTCATTCGAACTAAGGAATCTAGCAGGGTCCATTTGGGTGCGTACGCTTGGCTTCTAATCCGTTTCGCGTTACTGTCGATGACAACTCACCAGGTTGCAAGCGGTGTAGAAGAAGAGCGGGAGCACCAAATTGTCAATCTGCGCCGTTGCGGCTTCTAGCACGCTCGTCAAGAAGACAGCAGCGGTGAGTTGCACCAGCTACAGGATACACAGAGCACAAAAACAATCATTAAAATCTGTTAGAACTCTCATCACGTTGAAAGGCGACAATTCGACGTACCTGGGCGTATTCCCCATCGACGAAAGCTCGCGTGTGATAGTCGTGAAGCGGCATCGAAGCGATCAGCATCGAGAGGAACACCGCAGCAGACCCTTCTAGTGTCTTGCCACCAAAGACTTTGTGTCGGCCAAAAGTCGATCCCACCACGGCCGCCATCGCGTCTCCCACGCCTAATGCCAGAACTCCAGCATTCATTACGAGTGGGGAGGGTCCGCTAGTAGAAGGCGCGAGCCACAGCGGCAGCGCGCAGCCAAGCAGCAAATACGAGTGGGTCAAGATGATTCGCCCAGCCTCGCGGTGATCGATGAACGACCGCATGAACTCGGCGATGGATCGGCCAAACGGCGGCAATGCCAGCGCTCGTACACACTCCACAAGGAAGAAGACGCTAAGCGCCACACCGTAGCTCAGTGACAGCATAGGTGCGTCGAAAAGCGACGCCGGACCCAGCATGACCACCACCAGCAGATGAAACAGCTTTCGCGCGACGATGTTCCGCCATGCGAACCGGTCCGCGATCCACGCGAACAATGGGACGAGCACGGCCAAGCAAGTCGCCCAGTATCCCATTATCATGAATCGAGGTGGCAAGGACGAGGACGAGCTGCGCGACTCGGAGAGGAAGTCGAACAGCCAGCCGAACGGATTCCACGTCTGCAGCAAGAAGCAGCTCCATGGGTACACGACGCCGCCCACGACCGCCACGGCTGTGAGCACAAACCCCACACTACCTTTCAAGGGCAATGTATGGGCAATAGCAGTGGGCGACGGCGCTCCATACAAACGCAGCAACGGGATCAGCGCGATGCACACCAGTAGCGACCCCAGCATTCCAACTTGAAGAGCCAAAACGTAGTCCGATCGGTCCACGTCAAAGAGCAGCCACGGGTGGAGGACGCTCGGCGGCAGGTCGATGGCGTCGAACTCGTTCAGCTACATACAGCGCACCCACCAGCAACGCTCAAACCTCGTCAACAACCCCCTCCCTTAGTCAACAACAGCCACCAAAACAGATCTAAACACGCACCCGATTGACTGTGGACAGCGCGAGGTCGTAGGCACACAGACCGACGCCTTGAGCCACCAGCAGAGCTTCGCCCACTGTGAACGACCGCGGCAGCAGCTTGAAGCCCGCGGCCAGCACCGTCGCCACAAAGACTCGTCCCCCCGTCGCCAACACGAATCTCCACTCCGCCTCCACGGGACTCAGCAGTCCGAACACTATCGGCAGCAGCACCACATCCACGAGGACGTTGACGCTGAGCGACGTGACGGAACCGAAGACCGCGACCTTGAGCAGCACACTCACGCCGACGGAAATGCTGGTCCACGCGTAGAAGAACGTGACGGTTGAGAAACTTCCGTCCTGGTAGATCTCCGCCAGCAAGCGACTCAGCAGCACCAGAGGCGGTAGCACGCAGCCCACCACCAGTCCGGCGTCGCGTTCCTGTATGCATTCCCACAGTATGAGCATGTATTACTTGGTATGTTGTCAAAACTCGAGCTTCGGACCTGGAATCTCTGCGCAGCTCCTTGAACAGCGTCCGCGACCTGAAAATCGACAGCAGGACGGCGCAAAAGCCCAGGATATGCAGGACGAACAGCGCGTGAGACATGGTGGCGGCCTGCAGTAGCTGTTGCTCAGCCTGAATCGGTGCGCCCGCTTCCTCCTCCTTCTGGACCAGGTGGGTGGCCCACCCTGCAGTGAGGACCAGCGCCAGTGCCTCAGCGACCTGCGCGCGGCGGCTTTCGCTCGACGCCTTGCGTGATATGTTTTCGACACACACACCAAAGCAGGTGTCAAAAATGATTCTGGACATGGATGCACCATTTTCGACATTTTGACCAACTTCAATTTGTAACTGAGTTACCCGTACGGTAGCTGCCGTCAGTACGTACGCCTTACCGGCGAATTGCTTGAGCTGCAGCCGCAGGTCCTGGTACACGAGCTCGTTGGCGTTCTGAGCCCAGGTGAAGTCCAGGTGCGAAAAGGCTGCGACGGTCTTCTCGTGGACGATGGTGTCGCTGGGTAGAGCGGACCGGATCTGCGCGATGTCGGTGGAGGTCGCGAACGTGTCGGTGGCGCCAATATAGAAGCCCGTGCGCGGGTAGATCATCTCACCGACTGGGTAGGCGGGCGGGTCGAAGCTGCCGTACACAGCCTTGTTCTTGCAGATGAGCGACGAGCAGAGGTTGATCCCCAGGAGACGCACGCAGCTGCAGCCGTAGTCGTACGACGCGAAGGTGTCGTCACGTGTCTTGCACTCTGTGAGAGGCTTGAGCCTTGAACTAGAAGGTGTGCACTAGCAGGAAAATTGAAGACTGAGATTTATGAAGGCGCTGGCGGCGCCGTGTTCAGCTACTGCTAAACCGTAAAAGAGATAGATGTTGGGCGACAGTCCGTTGTCGGAGATTTGTTGCTGTTCTCCTGTCCAGCAACGCCGTGCTGGTCTCGAGTCCGGCAGCGGCACGAAGTCCGGTGGAGATCGGTTGAGGGTGGTGTACCGCGGGGTACACGAGTCACACTCGTGACACTCCCTCCCTTAGGCACGCAATAGCGCGAGTTGGTGGTAGCGTGTCGAGGTAGTGACGAACCAGATTGGTCACTTGGCCTAAGTTCGTCAGCGGCTCCCACGAAGGTTGGACAGTCGAGTCGAGCCAACGAACTTGAAATTGACGGACGCCGTTGCGTGTGCGGTGTCCGATGATCGACGAGACGAGATGGCCCTCACTGCCGTCTGCTGTCAAGACTGGGGGAACGCGCGTGATGCGAGTCGCATTGTCGTCGCGGTGATACTTGCGTAGGCGGGAGACATGGTACTCCGGATGGAGCCGAAGGCCCGGTGGTAGCTCCAACTTGTAGGTGTCTGGGCCACACACAGCGATGATGGGGCACGGACCGATGAATCTTGCCGCAAGTTTTCGCTTGCCGTCGGTGCCGAGGTGCGCCAAGTCGAGATTGCGAGTGTCCAGCAGTACTGAGTCGCCAACTGCAAATTGAACGTGAGGTCGATTTCGGTCGTAGGACGCGTGCCACTTGAGCTGCGCCGCTGCCATAGCGTCCTGAGCCTCTGCGATGATAGCTTGTTGATGAGTGACGAATTTTGACGCCTTCGTCGACATCGATGATGGAACCACGCAGTCGACGACAGCACGCGGTTGATACCCGAGGTCCGCCACGAACGGCGACATGCCGATCGAGCTGTGAACTCGCGAGTTGTAGGCGAACTCTGCGAGCGGTAGTAGGCGATCCCAGTCATCCTGATGGGGACTCACGAACTGCCTCAGGTACTCAGCGACGAATTTCACAGTGACCTCGGACTGACCGTCGGTAGATGGCTTGAACGCGGTGCTGAGGTTGAGTTGGGTACCTTGCAGCTTCATGATCTGCTGCCACAGCTTCGCCGTAAATTTGGGGTCACGGTCGGACATGATCGATTGAGGAAGGCCACGTAGCCGCTGATAGAAGTCGCAGAAGATCTGGGCCGTGTCAGCCGCGGATGCCTTGATATTTGTCGGCAGGAAATGTGCTCTCTTGGTCAAGCGATCCACGATGATGATGACGGCGTCGCGAGCGTCTGCTGTCTCCGGTAAAGGCCCCATGAAGTCCATGCTGATATCCTTCCAGCGACCATCGGGAATGTCGAGAGGATGTAGTTGTCCTGCCGGCCGGCCTCGTACGTACTTGTTACGCTGGCAGAGCTCACAGGACTCGACGTACTGGCGGACGGTGGTAGCCATTCCTCGCCAGTAGTACTTGCTCAGCATCAACAGCAGCGTCTTGGCTTGACCAGGGTGACCTCTAGATGGCGCATCGTGCTCTTCGTACAGGATCACATGTCGAAGCTCGGCAACGTCGGGGATGCAAAGTCGTCGTGGGCTGTCTGTGCGAATTTGGAAGTACAGTAGTCCAGGCTGAAATGGCGGAGTCGTCGCGTTGAGGTAGCGTTGTCTGTCGCAAGATCGCGAAGTATCGGGCCGAATACGGTATCGTCAGCGTAGTGTTCACGACACGTAGCGCGCACGTCGATGTCTGATGTCGATTGCAGCGCGAACAACCAACCAGGCTCTGCATCATCTGGATGAGCCAACGACTTGAGCAGCGCGGAGAGACTGATCGCGCGGCTGGTGCCGTCATTCCAATCGGGCCGCCGCGACAACGTGTCTGCAACTACGTTCGTGGTGCCTGCTACCCAACGAAACAGTGGCTGGAACAGAGCCAATTCGTTGAGCCAACGCGCGAGGCGCTGAGAACAGGTCTGTTGCTGTAGGATGCTCTCGATCGTGTGGTGATCCGTGTTGATGAAGAACGGCTTGTCAATCAGGTATACCTTCCACGTTCTCATTGCGTGCAGTGCTGCCAGAAACTCCTTCTCCCTTGTGGGGTAGACCAGCTCTGCGCATGATAGTTTGCGACCCCCATAAGCAATGATTCGCTCAGATCTATCGTCAGCCAGCTGAAACAAGTAGCCACCGACCGCAAAGTCGGAGGCATCGACGCTGACGTGGAATGGTCTGTCGAAATCAGGATGCGCAAGCACCGGAGGAGAAGCGAGCTTGCTCTTCAACTCCGAAAATGCTGTCAGTTGCTGCTCATTGAAGTGGACTTCATCACGCGGCCTCTTGTCCTTCGTCATTTCGGTCAACAGCGCGATGTGATCCGCAAACCCGGGACAAAAGCGCATGACGTACACGCAAGTGCCCAGGAAAGATTGAAGCTCCCGTTTTGTGGTAGGAAGGGGCCAATCGCGGATAGTTGCTGCCTTGGCCGGGTCCATTCTGACTCCGTCGCGTCCAACGAAGTCGCCGAGGCACGGGATTTCAGGCGAACAAAACACACATTTCTCGATCTTAACGAAGAGGTGCTCATTGGCACAACGCTGTAGCACCTTCTCCAGTGCTTTCAGATGATCGTCCATATTGTCGGTCGAAGTGAACACGAACAAGTCGTCGAAGTACGTACGGCAGAATTCGGTGTAGTCTGCGAAGATCGACTGGACCAGGCGGTTGAAACAGGACGGACTGCTTGCCACCCCCATGGGTGTCACGAGATACTCGAAGAGTCCGTCCGGGGTGGCGAAGGCAGTATACGGGATAGCATCTTCGCGCAGTTTTACTTGGAAGAAGCCCCATAGTAAATCCATCGAGGAGAAGATACGCCCACGCGCCAGGTCACGTAGAATGTCGTCCTTCCTCGGGATGGGGCTGGCTGGAACCCGCACCTTGGCATTCAGACCCCTGAAATCGTGGGCAATCCGCCACTCACCGCTCTTCTTCCGAACGCAAAAGGTGGGAGAGCTGTAGGGCGACGATGAGGGCCGAATTATGCCAGCGGCGAGCATTTCTCGTGTCCAAGCTTGAATTGCTGCCTTCTGCTCAGCCGATAATGGAAATTGTCTGCGATGGACAGGAACCGAGTCTGCGACTTCGATAGTTGCATCCATGTCGTTCTGGCGGGATGGGGCACATCAGGAAGCACAGATCGGAACACCAGCCCTCTGAACTGCTGCAACATCGGCCATGCAGCCGTGCCTTCGAGCCTTTTCCATGCAGCCTCTGCCTTGTCATCACTGGCATTAGGCATCATCACGAAGCAGTACTCGTTGTCTGCTTCGATGAGCAGCTTGAGCATCTTCCGCACCGGGACGAGTCGTGTGCTTGCCCTTGTGGCCATACTGGTAGTAATGCTGAAGCAACGCTTCCTCACGTAGGTGTCGAGTCGGTTTGGACGCGGATGCTACACGGCGCGACCCAGCTACATGTGCCTTACGCGCTGGGACGCAGGGGTGGAACGCGACACTCAACACTTCTTATTCTTCTTTTTCGGATGGTCGACGGGAAATTGTACGCGTTGCCCAGTTGATGCACGGGTTCACCTTCACTAGCCACGGCATCCCCAGCAGAACATCTCGTTCTTCTGGGACTTCCATCACGAGCATACGCGATCGGTAAACAGGAAAATTAGGAATCTTGATCGAGACAGTAGTCTCGCGCCGGGGAACGAGGCAGGACTTGCCTGCGCCCAGCTTCATTCTGAGTGGTCGCCGACGCTCAATTACTCGAGCGCCCAACTGTTATGCGAGCTTCGGACTGATTGCATTGAACGAGGCTCCAGAGTCGATAAAGGTTGAGACTTGCCGGTCCTTCACAGTGGCCGGTAGCTCCAAATAGCCGTACAGTTTTGGAGTCCGGTGAGCCTTCTTAGCCTTGGCCTTCACATGCGCCATGGCCGTGCTCCGGAGGCTGGCTGCGCTGTCGTACGGCGGGGGACAGCAGCAGCGTTCTCGACGGGTCGCCAACCCGCCGAGTCACTTGGTTTTTTTGAGAGGCGCCAGTGCCCCGAGTCGGGCAATCTGGTACCTTGTGCCCCAAAACACCGCACTTACGACAAGTGGGTGTAAATGAGGACGCGCTGGACCCAGCAGCTGGCGGAAGCGGAGGTGCTGGTCCCGCAGGTTGACCACCAGGTCTGCCGCCTGGCGGTTTGTTGTGGTTGAACTGGCCGCAGCCATCCTTACGCGACGGGTTGGCGGGGGCGGTAGACTGTGCGGGCTTGGGACGACTGCTCTTGCGAGAATCTTCGAACCGCTGAGCGTACTCGATCGTCTTTTGTAGGTCCTCCGGGATGTTCTGGGAGATGTAGGCGCTGGTGTCGGGCCGCAGGTTCTGCTGGTAGAACCAGCGCTTGGCCTGGTCGCACAAGTCCAGACTCGACATCGACAAGTATTGCATGAACTTCGTCGTGTACTCCTGCTGCGAGCCGGTTGGCTGTAGTTCGTACATCTTCGTGAGCAACTTGTACTCGAAATCGCTGTCCCGAAAACGCGCTCAGATCTGCTCCTTGAACAGAGTCCAGGTGCGAGGTGAGTCGCCCAGCGAGAACTTAAACTCGCGGTACCACGACATCACGTCGGTACCCAGAAAAGGTACGACCAGATCCACGAATCGTGAGTCATCACTCGCGCGGAGGTCTGCGTAGATGGCAAAGTGCTCCACAGCCAGAGTTCCAAGTCTTCATCGGGTCGGCCGTAGAAGCGAGGAGGGTTCGCCTTCTGCTTTTGATTGTTGGCACGCGCCTGTTGCTCATACATTGCTTGCTGGAACTGCGCCTGCTGAAGCATGAAGGCCTGCATCTGAGCATTGCTTGTCTGGATGGCGGTTTGCTGCACGCCCATCATTCGCACAAGCTCGACCAGGATCTGGTCCGTGGTTGGCGAAGATTGAGATGGCATTGGTACTGCAGGTGGCGCTGGCTCATGCTGCACAGGTGGAGTTTGTCCTTGCTGAGTAGGGGGCACTTGTCCTTGCTGGGCAGGCGGCTCCTGGCCCATGTTGGCTGGTTGCTCGCGGCCCAAGCCGGCCTGACCTGGCTCGTCCAGGTTCTGGGCAGGCATATCTGCATTGTCGTCGTCGATGCGAGGTGCTTGATGAGGTCGAAGGTCGGGTGACTCCTCTTCAGTGAGCGGTCTTCTTGCGCCCCACACAACCGCAGACGGAATGCGCACTTAGTCGGATTCGCACTTAGTTGAGATAGCGCGGTGTTTCCTTGAAGTCTCTTGAACAGAGCTAACGACTCTGTGAGAGGCTTGAGCCTTGAACTAGAAGGTGTGCACTAGCAGGAAAATTGAAGACTGAGATTTATGAAGGCGCTGGCGGCGCCGTGTTCAGCTACTGCTAAACTGTAAAAGAGATAGATGTTGGGCGACAGTCCGTTGTCGGAGATTTGTTGCTGTTCTCCTGTCCGGCAACGCCGTGCTGGTCTCGAGTCCGGCAGCGGCACGAAGTCCGGTGGAGATCGGTTGAGGGTGGTGTACCGCGGGGTACACGAGTCACACTCGTGACATCACGGATGCCTTGGGCGTAGTGAGCCATATTTTTGACAGAGGTGCCTGCAGGGGTCTGTGAGAGGTCGACGGGAATGCGCGTGGCGTTCAAGTTGTCCGATGGTCCGGCGATGAGACCAATGGCTGAGTCGCAGAACTCGGCCACGTTGGTGCACACGACGTCCGACAGGAACACTGTCAGAAGATCGCTGTGCGGTAGGAAGCTGGTGAAGCCGAGGTTGAGGAAGGTCTTGTCCACCTTGAGCTTGGCCAACGCGACAAAGAATTCAGCCGTGGCGTGACCCGTCCAAGCCACTGGGGCCAGCGCTCCAAAGTAGTCAACCTTCTTCGCGACCTCCTGGTTCTTGGAGAAGCCCACGAACGCTTGTGTCGTGCCCTCCGAATGCCCCACATAGCTCACCGTCGAGCGGCCAGTAGTGGCCAGGATGTGGTTCACGAACGCCGGCAGATCGTAGAGCCCCATGTCCTCCCACGTGAAATCCCAGAACTCGTCGTCGTCGGTGGTGTAGTCAAGGTGCGAGCGAGACCAGGTTGTGCCACGATTGTTGCCGAGCCAGACGTCGAAACCGGCGTCGGCCAGAACGTACGCGAGGCTTTGGTTGCGGAAGTTGGAGACGAACGTGAAGCTGCTGTCCAGCAGACCGTGCTGCAAGTGGACTGCGGGCTTGTTGGGAGCGGCAGCAGAGCTTGATTGGCTTTCGGCGTAGGTCTTCGGAAGTCGGTACATGGTGAGCACGTATCGATCCGATGTGGCGACTTTGTGCGTCTCGATGGCGTAGCCGCGATCTCGGTTTTGTCTGTATCTGGGTCCACGGCTCGATACCTAAAAGTTTCAGCGTGCAATTAACCACAAGGTTGCTTGCTGGTTTGTGCGTTCGACTACTAACTTGCTGCACATTAATTCCTCCAACTCGAATAACCTTGAAACCAGGAATGAATACAATGGCAGGCGTGCTGCCGCGAGTGATACCAGCAATCTAATACATTATGTCGGAACCCTTACATTGCCCACGACTAACAGCTACTACGTAGTACTACGGTAGACCTACTCGAACACCAAGGACTTGAGCAGGTTCTCCATGCCGTCCATCGCGTGCGCGATCGCCTCCATCGAGCTCGCGTACGAGATGCGCATGCCGAACTCGTCGCCGAACTCGGAGCCCGGCACCACGGCCACGTGCAAGTGCTGCAGCAGGTGCGCGCAGAAGTCGTCGACGCTTGCAAGCGCCACGCTCCTGTCGGCCGTGAACGCCTTCTTGCCCTTGAAGTAGCTCGACAGGTCCAGGAACACGTAGAAGGCCGACGTCGGGTACGCGAAGCGCACGTTGGGCATGGCGCTCAGCCGCTTGACGATGTACCGGCGCTTGGTGTCGAGGTTCTTCATGACCTCCGTGATGCGGCGCTCGCCCTTCGCCATGCACTCGAGCTCGTACTTCAGCGCCTCCACGGCAGCCACCTGGCCAACCGTGTTCGGACACGACGTGAGCTGCGCCTGCAACAGCGTGCACGGGTCGATGTAGTACTTTGGTGCGGCGAGGTATCCCACCCGCAGACCGGTCATGGCGTGCGCCTTGGAGAAGCCGTTCACCAGCAGCGTGCGCTCGTACATGCCTGGCAGCGTCGCGAAGCTCACGTGCTTGCGCTCGGGCTCACCCTCGTCCTGGTACAGCAGCTGCTCGTAGATCTCGTCCGAGACGACCACGACGTGGCGGAACTGCGGTTTGCGGAGTACAGCGGCGATCCGCTCGAGGTGCTTGGGGCTGTGCAGCGTGCCGGCCGGGTTGCTCGGGTTGCACAGGATAATGGCCTTGGCGTCCGGGTGCGCCGTCAGCGTCCTCTCCAGCTCCTGCGGGTTGATGAGGTAGTTTTCCTCGAGCGTCGTGCGCAGCGGAATGGGCTCCGCGTACACGAGCTTGACGATCTCGGGGTAGTTGAGCCAGTAGGGCGTGGGGATGATGACCTTCTGGCCGGGGCGACACACCGTGTATAGCGCCTGGTACACCGACTGCTGCGCGCCGTTCGACACGAGCACCTCCGTGGCCGGGTCGTACTTGAGCCCCTTGGCCTTCTCCAGGTACGTCGAGATGAGGCCGCGCAGCTCCACCAGCCCCTTCATGTGTGCGTACTTGATGTTGCCGTCGCTCATGGCCTTGGCGCCTGCAGCCAGCACGCGCTCGTGCGGGTTGTAGTCGGGCTCGCCCACGCAGAGCGACCAGACCTCCTTGCCCTCGGCCTTCATTTGCTTGGTCTGGCCGTGGATCAGCACGGTCTTGGCGACCGTCACCTTCTGGAACATGGGGTTCAGCGGGTACTTGTCGGCCATGGTGATGTTGGTGCCGGTCTCGGGGCGGCCGGTCTTGCGCGCCAGCTCGACCGCTGTCAGGGCCTCCGCGCTCTGCGCCGTCGCGTACGAGCCCAGCACGCGCACGAAAGCGCAGATCTCGCTGAGCCGCCGCATGGCCGCCGCCATGTTGGCGTCCGTGAGGTGGCCCTGCACGTCCACGTAGAAGAGGTACTTGTACCTGCGGGTGTCGACGGACTTCTCTCCGTGCTGCTGCGGGGCCTGGCCGTCCCATGGGCGGCTCTCGATCTTGGTCAGGTCCACGTCGCGCTGCGAGAAGACGGCGAGCGCGCGAGTGAGCATACCCCTGGCCGAGCTGTCCTTGAAGCCGAAGACCAGCGACGTCTTGAAGTCGACGCCCGCCGTCTTTTTGTCGTCCAGCGCCAGGTCCTCCTTCTTGGACAGCAGCAGGAATCGCGTGTACGACGCCAACGACGTCGACGATCCGTCCTGCGGCACCGGGGCCGCTTCTGGCTGCTGCTGCTGCAGGTCGTACTCGCCCACGACGTGCAGGCCGTACTTGAGCAGCAGGTCGTAGTGCGCGTGGATGCTGCCGAGCGAGGACGACTCGATGGGCAGCACAGCGAAATCCACCTTCTCGTCGTTGACGGCGGCGCACGCGTCCTCGACGCTCTTGTAGGCCACGGCCGAGGCCGAGTTGTCGACGAAGTGGCGCGCGGCGCGCTCGGCCTCACTACCCTCGTACGCGATCTTAAGCTCAGCGCCCATGATTCCAAGTTGAAGTGGGGGATGTTGAAGCTGCAACGAGCTTGTCGCCGACGGTGTCAATTGGGGAATGAGATGACGCCAAGCCGCCAAGACGGCGGGGAGAGCACCGAAGGCCCCATGCCGGGGGCGAGGCGAGGAGAGCGGCTCTGGTTGCGTGACAGCTCCCGCGTCACCCGAGAAGACTTCAGCGGGATTAAGCGCGGGAAGCTTGAGTGCCGGATCAGCCTGCAATGCTTCAGTTTTGGCGGCGACCAAGCGTCATGTTTGGTCGCGCCTCTCGCTGCGACCAAACGCTTTGATTGGTCGCGGAAAGCCTCTTTTATGGTCGAGTCCCAAGCAGAAAAACCCAAATTGGGTTTTCCACTACGAACACAGAGTGAATCAAAAACCTTATCAAGAAGCATAGTTGTTAAGGTTCTATACCCTGAATTCTCGGCGTCAACTCAAAGAAGCAACAATAGTTCGTTGCTGCGTAGTAGTATTTCCGATCAGGATGCAAGACGATCATCTCCACAACAAACGGTACCATTGAAAAAAATACTAACGTATAATAGGGAATAAAGGACGGCGCACTATTTTTTTAGAGCGCGGTAAAATGAAAATTGCGCACTCTATTCTATGCGCACTCTATTTTCCTGCGGTTTTTGGCATCGATCCTGGCAAAGGATACTTCAACAAAATTGTTTACACTGTCTACAGGCCTGCAATGCAAAAGTACCACTTCAAACGCTGATGTGTACTGTGAGGGCACCCTTGCATAAGCTTAGTTTACTAACCATTAAGAATCAATTATGTACTTTATCAACAAACGGAAAACCTCTGTATTCACAGTGACCAATGGTCTACCTCGCTGGCGTGGCGATCGTAACGCTAGATGGAATCGCTCCACTAGATAATACATGTCGATTCAGCGCAAAACATTGCTGCTAGAGGAATGACTACAACTACTTGCTGATGAAGAATTCGTAAGCGTAGCCAAGGTCATGCTACGCTGGACCTGAGTGATGTCCGGAGTAAATTTTGGTAGTTTCCGCTGATAGGATCGGCGCGTATGCATAACCGTATAGCCATATAATGACTTCATTTAGCGGAGTGTTCCTCAAAACCAATGCCAGCACTTCAAACAACATGCATGCTGTCGGCATTTTGTTTCCACACACTTAGTTTGGATTTCCGGTTGTAACTGATGCGCACTCTATTTTATAGCACTCTATTTTTATAGAGCGCGCTATTTTACCGCGCTCTAATCGCAGGGCACTCTATTAGCTAGGGGAACTCTATTCGATATTATACGTTAATGTGACCCTAAATAAGGGGCACATTAACGTATAATATCGAGGACCCTAAATAAGGGGCCTACGCTGCAGAACAAAGTCAGTAGAACTATGTACTCAATCGCGACGGAAAGCCACCAGCGAAGTTGCATCTTTGGTTGTTATGAGAGTTTCCCTGCCTCTACCCTGATGCGTTCATTCTTCTCAGTTCGCATTACGCGCAGCCTTGACAGCCTTTTCGGCCATCTTGATCTTGTAGCCATTCCAGAGCAGGAGAAGGTACTGGTATTTTTCGTCGTTCGCGAGTCTTTGGAGAGCTGCCAACCTGTCCGCCTTATCCGCATTGTACAAACCGCTGAACAAGGTTTTCATACCTGCCTTGCTGTCGAGCGCGTCATCGAGCTTCTTCACGTCGATGAGGTCATCCACCTTTGCTGCATTAAAGGTCCTCTCTTCGCTGTTCTCCTCTTCGAAGGCCCTCAGGAACCGGCGAGTCGCGTCGATAGTCTCCACCGAGTCGGACGGCATCCTCTCCGAGAGCGCGTTGGTAGCTGATGCAGCACCGCTTTTCGCGAGTAGGGAGACCGCAGCGACCAGGAAAACGCGCATGGTTTTGGTAGACTTGGAGAGTACTGCTTGCTAGGAGGAAAATTGAGGAATGAATAGGATTTTAAAGCCCAAGCCGTGTGTGAAGAGCGGAGGCGGTGAATAGAAACAATTCTCTCTACTTATCCGAAATCGATTCATTAAGACAGCTCATGTCTGCGAGTCACAGACTGCGACAACCCCCCCCCCCAGCGGAGAGCTGCTATCCCCGGTGGATCCCTGATGATGCTGGGCTGTCGATGTGTGCTGTCAGTACTGTATCTCGTGCAATATAATCACAAGTGCGTGCTTCACAACTATAATCGCATGTTGTACGTTTGACCGAGGAATGAGGCGAGCTCTGGTCGAGCAGGGGTGTTACGCAAGCCGAGAAGGAGTCACCCAGCCATGGCCTGCAGATTGCAAACAGCAAGTTAGTCCTACTGTTGTAAGGCATCAAGGAAACGGCTTTTAGTCTGATATCCCTTCCGGACAAAACGTGAAACAGTCCACTATTCTGAAACACTTATTACTTGGGATTTGTATTGCCAAATCATATGGTGAAAACACAAGTACCCACATAATGTCAATTCAGTGCAGTTTTATGCAGAATGAGCTAGCCAGGTGTATTCTCCACATTCTAAGCTTTCGATTGCTACCTCTTGTGTCCAAAACGGAGCAGTTGATGTAAATTCGTACTTAGTCGAGACCATTGGCTCAACTTTGTGTGAGCAAGTGATGAATAAAGGTGCCAAGCGACCATTCCTACGCACTTTATCTACTCTATATGGATGCTACGGTTCTAACAAAGGTTAGTATGATCGATAGAGAGAGTGCGACGACGTAGGGGGTAAGTAATGAGCCGGCAACAACCTCGGTTGGATGGGAGCTAATTCTACCATATTAGACAGCTAGTGACCCTTAAGCATATTCATGTGGCCTCCAGCCTGCTTTATATACTTTGGTAGGCTGCTTCTAACTACTAGTGCATCGTTTAATATTCTATAGACGCCCAGTAAAGCAAATACATCGTCTTTTCTTGTGTTTCACATTATGGCCAGATTGCCTTTTCTAACAGTATCATGATCACAATGGGTCTCCTGTCCGTAGCGTTAATGCATCCAGTTTTTGGTATGCGGCCTCGCGGTTGCCACAGATAAAGTCAATGCCATCTCCTCTGGCCCTTATGTGCCCTAGCGGCCGCGAAAACATTTCGATTTGGTTCCAAGGCCCTTTTTGCTAGACCCCCCAGAAGTGTTTCATATTATGTCCGGAGGGGATACAGTGTATCTGTAGAGCATTCCTGGGAGAAGTTAGGGAGCAATGGACTCGGGAGCATTGGAGCACAAAACCAGCAGCACATGGCGTTAGTGCTTGTGCAAAGTACGCCCAGAATATCTTTGCTTGAAATAGTTCCGATAAGGCTGCCAGGAAGCTTGATCTGCGCATTGCGGCAACCAAGACGGAGCAGTTCTCTTCGGCCTTCTTCGCGGCCAAGGCATGGTTCGTGTCGTTCAACCCAGCACACCCTCATCGCAGACATCGTTCGCAGGTCCGCCACCTGCGGCGACAGCGCAGAGCTCACCACCAGAGCCAGACACACCGACCACGTATACAATACCAGCGCCGCCTGAGCGCGAGTATGACAGCGAAGAAGCGGCCGAGGCAGCCATTCACGACTGGACGAGGGCCCACGACTACAACGTATCCCGCAGTCAAGTCGGCCGTAATGCCAACGACCAGATTCGGTACCGGTTGTACGCGTGCGTCCACGCTGGAAAACCAAAAAACACTAGGAAGATCAAGGATGCGGATCGTCAGCGACTAAGGCCCTGGTCCAGGTACCGGAATGCATTCTGGAGCCGAACTTTGCGTGCGTCTGATTGGGCAGCAGATAATGGTACAATGTACCATTTTCTGATTCTGCATTCCGAGAATCTCTGTTTTCAGAACACCAGACGCAGGTGTTCTGAAGTCAGAATTTTGTTCTGGCCGTCCTCCCCCCTCTGATGGAGACCCACCAAGCTGTCGTCGTCGCGGTCCTCTGCGCTTGCGTCGGCGCTATTGCAGCAGCGACGGCGGATGGGCGCTTTCTTGGCTCTGCTAGGGTCAGCACTTCCACCTTCTCGTCTCAGACTTTGAGAAAGCTCTTCGTGCCCCAAGAACACGCTGGTTCGAGACGCATCTTCGCTGCTCTAGAGCCTCCTTCCTGCGTATCCACAAGGCGGTAAACGATGCGTGGACTGCGAAGCCGCGACGGAAAACCAAGAACCCAATTATCCGGCGTCTAGCCCTAACGATGGTCTACCTGGCGCAAGGAAGCAGCATGAGCAGTGTGGCTTCTATCATGGGCATATCGTTTGTCAACTTCATTCGTGGCACCTTAGTCTTACTTTCCCTTCCCTTTACGTTTCGCTACGCGAGCGAGACGAGCACGATGAGTAGATGCGCTCAAACTTGAGGCTGCAGCTTGCACAGCAGACAACGTTGGCTCGGCAGCAGAGCTGTCGAAAGAGGCGCCAGCGAGAGAGACAGAGGGAGCCCCCGCCGCGTCCTCCGCTGGAGCTCATGTTTGCGCTGCAGGCCTTCTTTCAAAGTGGACCGCACACATAAATGCGCAGGTTCGCATTTGGACCAGCTCCGGAATTTATTCTGAGCGCGTTAGCTCAAACGCGTTCTAGCCACGAACACCTAACACTTACCAAGAACGAGAATGCATTCTGCTACCTGGACCAGGGCCTAATGGCTACATCGAAGCGAGACGGGTGCGGCATGCGCATCAGTATCAAAGCCGTCGATGCCATCAACCCGGCTGGGAAGTGGAGGATCGTCCACACCAGAGACGGCAGCCAAACCCACAATCATCCTCCTTCCTATGATGTCCGCGTTCATGTTCCGCACCGTCAGCGTGATGCTCAACGTCAAAATGAAGTGCGTGATTTGGTCGAGCTTCAGGCCAAGGCTGGCGTTCCTACAGCTAAGATTTATTCGACCCTGGTGCTGTCGAACGAGGCCACTTTGGCCATACCACAGGATATATCCAACCGAAAGAAGAAAGCGCGTACCCAGCTTTTGGCAAAGCAGACCAGTAATGAAGCACTGTTCCGTTTGCTCGCTAAGAACAAGTTTCACTACACCTACGAGACCGACCCGTCGTCCAACCGACTGCGCTATTTGATGTGGACACCACTATGCTGGCACAGCACTTTATGGATATCATGGTGATGGACTGCACGTATAACACAAACCGGTTCCGCATACCGTTGTTGAACGTGATTATTCTCACTGGTATGAACACTATTCTACCCTTTGCGCAGATTTGGATGCCTGGTGAAGCGGAGCCTGACTTTATCTGGGCGCTGTCGACGCTGAAGGCATTTATGATCGAGCAGTCGGTGCGAATGCCGAAGGTCAATGGAACAGACCGAGACTTGGCGTGCAACAAAGCTTCGGACACTGTTTTCCCCATGGCGGCGAATCTATTGTGCCGCTGGCGTATCCGCCGCAACGTCCTTGCCCAAGCGAAGAAAAAACTTACCGTTTCTGAAGATCCAGGCGCCGAATCCACTGCCGTGAAGAAACAGCATGAACTACAGGTCGAGATTTACATGGCTAAGTTCGATGATGTAATTAACGCCTCTAGCGAGAGTGAGTATGATAAGCTCTGCGCCGAACCGCATGCTTTGAGTCCGGCAATGCAGAAGTATCTGACCAGGACGTGGTGGCCATACCGAGCCAAGTTTGTGAGCGCGTGGACCAACAAGTACAGCCACCTTGGCTGCCACACCACGTCCCCCGTTGAAGGAACTCATGCAAAGATGAAACAGTGGCTGGACAACTCGCGCGGCGACTTGCTTGCAGTTTTTCAAGACCTGTTGCCGTGGTGGACGAAAGCTGCAAGGACCACCAAATACCAGGCTGGTTACGAGATGGAGGATATCCCTGTCTTGTTTCGCAACGATAATTACTCCGCGGTGGTCATGATAATTAGTGTTCATGCACTAAAAGAGACGCGTAAGAAGTGGCAAGATGCACACAAGATCGTGGTTCGTAGTCTGACGCGCAGTGTTTGCAACGGGGTATACAGACGCATTCATGGACGCCCTTGTTTGCACGACTTGATTGCTATCATAGAGTCTGCCGGGGCTCTGAAGCTGATGCCCGAGCACTTCGACAAGCACTGGTGGCTGCCTGGAGCAGACGCAGCACGAGCCGCCCGAGTTGTTGAGCCTGCACCACGACAGAAACGGCAACGAGTAGACACGGAACCTCGCCTACACAAAACTGGACACGGCATTGACAGCACGCGACGCGAGCCGTCGAGGTTCGAGCAGATCGAGAGAAGCCTCGAGGCTTCTGGCGTAACCATGACCCTACCAACAATGTCTTATCAAGAACTGCTTCACCAAGACGACGAAGAGTTTCAACTAGCGTTCCTGCGCCCTCGCGCGTGGGGGCAGGCTGGGCTGCGGGAGCTCGACGATTAAATTTTGTATATGCACCCTACCTGTTGCATTACTGATCTTTGCGTTGAAGTTGCTCGTATGGTGAGTTGCTAACGCCATGTGCTGCAGGTTTTCTGCTCCAATGCTCCCTAGTTCATTGGGGGAAATCTTCGGAGCATCGAAACTCGGAGCATCGGAGCACAGAAAGGGCCAACATCTGCCAGTGGTAACGCGGCATATTCGCAAAGCCGACGTCTTTAACAAGAACCCGAGGACGATGCAGAATAAAAATAGATCTCTAGACTGTTAAGCCCGCTGACTGCCTACTTTCAATCGCCCTTAGCAAGCACCAAACTACCACCACCTCCAAAAGAACTCTCAGGATAACTATGCAAACCCACGACCAAGTCGCCACCGCCAACGCCCCTGATCAAACCGCCCATGCCGATGAGCATTTAGCCCAAAACGACTCTGGTGCCGTGCACGGGCTTCATGACGCAATCGATCCCGGCGCCGAACAAGAATATCAAATTGCCTCTGGATCCGGGGCCGAGCTCTGGCCTCAACACGCCGCCAGACATGGTGCCGTTCACGGCGTACAACTTGCCGCTCAACCCGGTGGCGTACCCGGCGTCTTGCCACCGGACCCGGCGACGTACCCGGTGTACAACTTGCATCCCGAGACGGTGGCGTACGCGGCGGACAACTTGGTGCTGAACCCGGCGGTGTACCCGGCGTAGGACTTGCCTCATCAAGCAGGTTGTGGCGTGAACAGCACAAGACGCGAACCTTCCAGGTTTGAGCGCAGCGATGAGGAATCGTCAGAATCTAATGTCCGGGCACAATAACAAGTTTCAGTTGATGAAGATACTCTGCCCGACAGCTTCAGTCTAGACGCGTACCTACCTCCACGTTCATGGGGTTATGCAGGTCTGAATTAACTAGTCGTGAAATTGGCATTGTTTTTTTATAATACTCACTGCGCTGTCACTCTTCAAAGATACTATCGACTACTTAGCTACTCCATTGACGATAGCGATTTCTTCTTAACACTAGTAGCACCAGCAGCCTCCTGCTTGAGAACCTCCCCGATGACGTGTGTCCACGACATACCTCTTCACTACCGATAGCGGTATCTACGACCACGTCCTCCACGACATGCTTCTCAATGATGGTGGTCTCCACCACCGGGTTCACCACGACGCGCTTCTGGATGAAGGTGGTCTCCACCACCGCCTTCTCCACGACGTGCTTCTGGATGAAGGTGGTCTCCACCACCGCGTTCACCACGATGCAGGTCTTCCCCCCGATTGCGCCCTCCGTGTAGCTCTTCAGGTAACGGCGGTCTCGGAGACCGCGTGACGCATGAGTAGTGCCCACTGCGGCTGTGTTCACGACTTATCTCTTCTACGCGGCCTCTTGGTGCTGTATAACTGCGCTGCACAGTGGCCGAGCTGCCGTAAGAGTGCCAAGCGTATGTCGGCTTTGCGAATATGCCGCGTTACCACTGGCAGATGTTGGCCCTTTCTGTGCTCCGATGCTCCGAGTTTCGATGCTCCGAAGATTTCCCCAGTTCATTGCTCCCTAACGTTTTCCCAGCATTCCTTGATACTTATAGATGATGTACACCCTTAGTATTTTTTCTGGACAGTATGCGCGACACCGCAACAATGTACTGTTGCACGGTAAACAGTTGTAACGTACTAGTAATACTTAGTACATGTGTACTGTGTACATACTATAGTTACTGTACTATAGGTATAGGGAGGTGATACATGTACCGACAGCGCGCCTTACGCTACATGTATTGGCAGCCGCGGCTACATACAAATTCCAATAAATATAGACGTACAGGTGCTAAAACCCAAAAACAGGCTGCTCGTACAAAAATGTGCTTTGAGGATCGATTTGCATATTTTGCCAAGCATTGGTACTTAAAGGATATGGCTACAAGGGAAACCAAAAAATAGAGCTCAGGTAGGAATCGTACTCGATCTTTTTGCTGGAGGAGGAATGTGCTTGCAGAACGAGTGTGTTAGTAGTAGTTAGAGCTCAAGAAGTCATTGGTTCTTCTTACGCCAACCATGTCAGCCTCATCGGCTACAATGTTCCCAAAAGCAAGAACATGTTAATAAGTCTTAGCGGCTAATGCATTGCGGGTCCATGATATCCCAACCCGATCCATGGCATTCCCGTGCAGATCCATGACCCGCCATGACACCACCATTTAGATCCATGATCAAACCCAACCGGATCCATGACCATAACCAACCAGATCCATGACCACAGCCAACTAGTCCCCAAGCTGATCCATGATGGTATAAAGAAGATCTATGGTGCTAAGCCACGAGAATGTCAAACTACCTACTAAACGTGCCGTCACATATGTTTCATGTGTGCTTGTGTCACTGCTCGGCAGTTGAGCGCGTCGTGCTGAGGGCTCTAGCGGGCTCTAGAGGAGCACTGAAGATGATCTACGCTGCCGCAATGTGCCCCTGTATAGAACGGAGGTTTCTCACCTCACCACGAAGGCTGGGCGCACTCCCAGCTGCGTCAGCACGGCTGGCTTGCGGGGTTTGGGGGTGTAGCTATTCCCCAGGAATAAGTTTATCCTGACTTTCTAAGTCAGAATAACTTATTTCTGGGAATAACTTCTGAGCCAATAGGATCGTCGTATTTTGTCGTATTTAAGCGGGAGGAATAACTCCCGCTATTCTTATTTCATTTATTCTCAAATGAAACAGGCCCTAATACTGACTGTCAGTCCATGTTTATGTGGATGGAGCTGAGACGATAGTATGTAGCAGCGCCTCTAGCATTCCAGTATAACTAGCTACATGTATTTGAATTTATTGAGGCCCTGGTTTCTCCGTCGGTGTCTGGGTCTGGGGATATCTGAAACCCAACCAGGAAAACCCCAGGATTTGCATTTTATTCCCACCCCCAAGGGGGTGGGAATAAAAGGAGGATAATATCCCCAGATGCGTATTAGATGTGACAAGCAGATTAGTATCACAAACCGTAAAGCCTAGCTCAGTTCTCAACACAATATATTCAATTTTGCAATAGCGTACGTAGCCTTGCCACATGCTTGGCTGAGCGCTAACTCTCGGACAAATCTCGATGGAGATTTGAGCTTAGCCAATAGGCTCGCTCGCATTTTATCCCCAGACCCAGACACCGAGGGAGAAACCAGGGCCTGAGGCCCTGGAAACCAGGGACTCAATAAATTCAAATACATGTAGCTAGTTAGGTTTAGTCGGCTACCTATTCCCGGAGACGCGCACTGCTGCATCTCCGCCTACGGTGGTCGTACCGTTAGATCTCTGAGCGATAACAGCATAAAATAAAAAAGTACCGTTAGATCTCTATGATACGAGCCCGCGGTAGGCGTCCATAGTCTAGCTACATGTAGCTTTCGATGCCAAGAAGCATTCCATGCAGTGTACCAACGTTTGGCAATACTGTATTGCCAAACGGTGTATTGCCAATACACGTGTGCGCCTGGCGTCGTCCGCGCTGCGGCGCGCTGTTGGTATCACCCCCCATATGTATACCGTACATGTAATGTTGATTATACTGCGATTACTCTGCCTGCAACTGGACGATGCCAGGAGGTACACTTACAGTGCGGCATTGTCAGTGCCTACAGTAACTAGTCTGGACTCAAAATTAGTCTGCCCAGACTAATTTTGAGTCCAGACTAGTTACTGTAGGCCTAATTCGTGTCCTGAAGAAATTGAGCCAAACAATTATGGACACCGTCAAAAGTGGCTGTAGCTTCGTCAATTTTATCGTTTCAAGGTTCGGTTCGGACTAGAGTTACCTGGTACTACTCCGCTCCAGATCACTTGTGACAAAGGGGACAAGTGATATGGAGCCTAGGAAGTAAATACCAATTATGTTAATAATTGGTAGTCATCTGCCCAGATGACACTTAATCACCATACAAAATTCTACTGTATGTTACCAAAACCCCTTATAAATGATATGACTTGGGCTTTGTATAGGATGACAAAGGAACCCATATATCATCGAGCAACAGTTTAGTACAGCTCCACCGGTTTGAGTAAATGCTGAGCAAACTGCTCCATTTTTTACGCAGAGCAATTTTTTGTACATGTTTGCCAATGGAGGAGGTTATACAGCTAGGACTCGCCGTCGCTATAGCTGGCAGCGTTAACGCGCTCGCTGCAAGTCTCAATGACCGATGGAGCTGCGCACTGTCATTGGCACGGTTTGTGCCGTTGTAGGCACAGATCTTATAGCAAGTTGCTTGTAGTAAGTACTCAGCACCGGTGGAGATGCTCTAACTTTCTTATCAGGTGCATGTAGTACAGACAGAGTCTACCTGCTCCGATTTGTGACATTTAGTAACAGAAAATAGGCCTTCTTGCTCCGACTCAGTCGGAGCAAGAAGGCTGAGTCGGAGCATCTCAACTATAGAGGGAGGATTCCTTGTATAAGGGGATGTAATGCTGTATAGCAGAGACACGAGGCAACTGTTTTCATGTAGTGACAAAAACCTCGGTATTATCACTAGTCGTGCTTTCTTGTTCTCTTGATTTTTGTATTTCCCTATCTTGAGATGGGATGCCCTCCCTTTTGCACAGGCCTCGCTTCTCGCAAAAGGCCTCCAGAACAATGGCATTTTAACGTGTTGTAGGCACCCTTAGCGAACATGGAGACTACCAGCGAGTGCGGAAGGATCTCTACTTCGCGAGGGTCACGGAAGTGTCGGCTGGTAAGTCCCCGGGGCGGAGCTACGGCGCTACAAGTCCAAAACTCCATGATAGCAAAATGAGATTTGGGCAAGTTTTGGTCGACCTCTGCCCTTTCTCAGTCGCAGCAAGCAGCCACAGTCATGGAGAACCTATTAAAATCACAAATATCCGCAGAATCGCACAATCTTTGTGCTTTAGTGTCCTAAAGACCTGAATAACACACTTCAAGAAGGCAGTGTCGTCATTCGCGCTGTACAGACACAGTCCGTTGTGCGCAAGCACAGTAAAATTCATTGCCCCCAGCCAAACTCCTTTATTAGCCAATGAGACCCTACCAGGAACGTAGCGCTCACAGGCATTTCTACCGGTGGACATTGTAGCTGCTGGATATTGCGGCCAGTGGCTGGAATATTCACAGAGGCTCTAATAATTTACCCACAAACCAAGATTCTTCCTCCACCAAAGATGGGTAAAACCATCGACTGGGGAGAGCTAGCGACAGCACTTCCACCCGAGCCTGCTGCCATTGAATTGGAGCGGTTGAAGTCATACAAAACTACAAAGTGCCAGCCAATGACCTGCGTCGTATGCGCGGATCCATACCCCCATCGGATGACCTATCGGCTTTTCAAGTGCAAGTCAAAAACCTGCGCACGTGCTGTACCGTACTTGGATTGCCCCTGGCGGGGTAAGCTGATAACACGCGCAAAGCATAAAGCGGCGTCCTTGTTTGAAGTCGGAAGGCATCATACATCTGCGTCGTCCCCCAAGCGTCCATCAATGACAAGTCGCCAGAAGGAGTTCTGCAAGTCCCTCACTCAACAGCGACTGAAGCCGAAGCGGATCCACAGCTTGATGCGCCATCAATTCAACCTACCCGCTGACGCTATGCCACCGCTACGAGCTGTACAAAATTGCGTCAATTACCATGGCCGCAAAACACTTGGGAACAACGATTTCTATGACGACATTGCTGCGTTTGTTCGAGAGCACTTCTTTACTGGATATGAAGAAGAAACCAAGCCGTTCACGTTTACGTGGTCCGTTGACAATGATGGCCGACCTCACGTCGGCGATGGTGGAGATGCTGAACCATTTTTCGTCGGCATTTCAACGAAGCAGCTTCTCAAACGACTGGACCGCCCCCCCCGAGGACTTTGTCTTACACATGGACGCGACTTTCAAGCTCAGTCAAGTTGAATACCCTGCTTTCGTGGTGGGTATATCGGATCGAGCCGCCAGTTTCCACCTGGTTGCAGTCTTCGTGGTTTCCCAGCGCTTTACAAATATTTACACTCTCGCCCTCGCATCCCTCGGACGGTTTTACACGGCTGTCACCGGAAAGAGCCTCCTTTTGCGGTTTGTCATGGGCGATGCAGAGGATGCCCAGTACAGCGCGTTTGCGGAAGTTTTCGCGCGAGACTCGAGCTACACGTACCTGATGTGCTTCTTTCACGTGCTGCAAAACGTCCAAAAGAAGGTACCCGCTGCCTGCCGGAGTGAAGTGATGAAGGACATCTACGACATGCATTTTAGCAGCTGTGAAGTGGAGTTTCAGCGCCACCGAGACATGGCCCTGACGAGATGGAGAGATGATCCGCGAACGCAAGCGTTTTCCGGCTACTTCGAGAAGCAGTGGTTGAAGGATAGGTATACCAACTGGCAGGTGTACCACACGCTTAGTGGTTACGCGACTACGAACAATCCGGTTGAACAGTACAACAAAGTGATCAAGCGCGACTACACGCTGAACACAAGAACCAAGCTCGGGATGCTTCTTCGTCTGCTCAGTGACTGCTGCACGGACGAATCGGTGAACACACGTCCTTTTCACATGGCAGTAAAGGCGACGGACCGGCTAGCGCGACGTGCTCGGCAAATGGCGCACGACAATCTACTTTTCGAAGTAGATGTCCACACTATGGCGCCTTCGTTTTTGGCAGAACTGCAACGCGGAGCGATTGTTAAAGTTTTCTCAGCTCCCCCGCCACGAATTTATGTCGAGAGCCGACAGCGCTCAGAAGAATACCTGGCTATCACTGCGCAGATGGGAAGTAACTACGCAAGGATGGAGGTCCTGGGTCAACCTGTCACCGGTTGGGAGGTCGACATTGCCCTCGGGTGGTGCCCGTGCAAGTATCACCAGAAGTTTGGTGCTTGTGTGCATTTATTGTTTGCCCTGAGCCAACGCAACTACGTGGGTCCCAATGGCAAGCGCATGATGGCTAACCGCCGAATCACAAGAGGTAAAACCAACGCGGGACGACCCCGCCGGAATGGACCAGCGCTGTCGCTGCAATAGTCCATTTGCATATTGCATTTGCTCTTCAGCAAAGGAATAATCTTTAATAAAGAGTCGCATCGCCAATATTACGATTCATGGTCCGAGAAACAGCTCATTGAGCTCGCCATGAGCAGGGCTTTCCTCCAGTATGCCGGATATGACTCAGTGTGAGAACAGCAACAACTCGAAATGTAAAACAAAGAGTCGCATCGTCAATATTAGGATTCATGGTCCGAGAAACAGCTCATTGAACTCGCCCTGAGCAGGGCTTTCCTCCAGTATGCCGGATATGACTCCAATATGCTGATGAACTTGTAGTTGAAAAGTAAGAAGAAAGGGATCAGTGTATTGGCACCGCTAGGATTTGTTAACCGAGTTTGAAGCAACGTGGTGTACTAAACAGCCGCGAAGAAGTTGGTTTGGGGTGGTATACCCGAGGGTTTGCCGAAATACGCGTGGCCTGGTTTCAGCAGAGGGGCATCAGGGTCTTCGTCACTGTTGCCGTTTGCGCATAGGTGATAAACCTCTTGCACAGCGGATCGATATTGCTCTTCAACCTTACTGATCTTGGCCTCGGCAAACTCGGCGCTTGGTCTCTCGCTCTCGGCCGCTGGGTCCGGGTCGAAATTGGTCACTCCGATCGCTACGGCAAACACGTCGGTTAAACGAGCTGCGGCTGCTGCATATGCTTCTTCAGCTGTTGACGCGCGACCGTCGGACCTCGCTAGCAGAAGCGTGTGCTGGACAGCTGCAACTACCGCGTGTAACAACGATGACATGTCGCCGCTGTTGTATGCCGTATCCACTTTGAGAAGCTGCTCCGCCGCAACCGTCTTGTGGTAAGCACTACGGGCTCTGACAAGCCGTGCAAGGTGATCTTGTAGTTCACGTTGATTGGGGTCGTCTACCAATGGGCTTGTCCGCGGCGGTTGAGCAGAAACCAGTCTCGACTCACGGCGGCGACGGACAACGCTACCATCCTGTCCTTGGTTAAATCGCTCGTCTAGTATCCCGTTGGTACCAGGTGGGAATGCTAAATACGGGCACTGTTGCATGCGGGTATTGCGCTCTTCCTTTGACAAAGTCAACCAAGCCTTTCGCACACGCACTCCACCTTTGCCGCGCAACCACTTACTGTCCTTCTTGGTTCTAACTTGCTCGGGAAGATCCTGGCGTTTTTCAGCGTAGTCCTTGGCGTACAAGTTGCCAAATTCCTTAGCAAATAGCCATAGAGCGTTGTGGGCACGCATGAGGGGTGAACAGTCGGGATGCAGTCTTCAAAGCGAGTAAATCTTCTAGTGGCACAATTCTGCCGGTCCATCTCTTAAAAAATGTATGGACAGCAGCCGATGGCGTAGTTATGTCAAATCGGCATTATTGTGCCAAATCGGCATTATTGTGCCAAATCGGCATAACTGCGCCAAGTCGGTATTATTACGCCACGTCAATAATACTTGTTTTTGACCAATGAAAATCATGTAGCCTATATGTAACTTATTGTGTAACCTACAAGGCTAGAGTGGTATCTTACTCTGACAATTACCTTCCCCGCATGCGCAAGTAAACCATAGATCGTCGCCGTAGCTCACCGTCACGTCAGCGCCAGCACGAATCGGCCTTACGACGATGACAAACACTTTAGTGCTTCTTCGATTACGGGCTTCTGCAAAGATGCAGTTTGGCGAACACGAGTGGTTAATAAACCGCGTCATCCCTCCACCTTCTTTAGCGTCGATATAGACCTTCTTGCGTGACGCCCTTGTCTGCAGCTTCATTGCATACTCGCTGGTCACGTCCTTGTCCTTATCGTAGTCATGGGTAGTGAGAATACCAGTGTATTCGCCAATGACAGTGTCGACAGGAATAAAATTCGTCGCTCGCACTCCATAACCTAGTGAAGTCGACACGAGTTCCACATCCCGACAGTCGTATACACTGTTGGAGCAGCGCCCACCAACAGCACAATTATCTGCTGTACAATAAATGCCGGCGTCAGCATTGTCGCACACGTCGCGAAAACAATCTCGGGTGCAGTCACAAGGGTCGAGGTCACCATAGTCCGGGAAACGAATAGACTTAGGATTTTCGTTTTGCGATATCTTGCGAGAGCCATCAGGCCAAACATGGTCGGAGATGGCTACAGCTGGCGTTGCATCCGCCGGCTGGAAAAGTTGGCAGGTTTGGTGTAGGGGGCAGTCCTCATCCGCCGTCAGATCGAATGGATACAGTTCACTGCCTTCAATAACGACGGGGACTGGGTCTGGGAGAGCGGAGTGGAACTTGGCCTTAAAGGCTGCGAGCTTCATGTCTTTCAGGGGGTACGTTTTCATTGAGTGGCAATTATACACGGAGACAGAGTCGCGAACTGGTTTCTTCAAGTGCCGATAGCGCGCCAGCAGCGTCCTCTTCTCGCTGAATGGATTGTTCTTCTTCTGCATCTTCTTTCCGGTTTTTGCTCGGTCTGCATACAGCGGGGCGTTTGCGTGCGGTGCAGCTTGGGATGACTTGGTCGGCATTGTAACGCAGTGTCGGAGGTGAGGTCGAAGTGGCTTTGCTTGGTGAGGCGTAATAGGTAATGAGCGCTGCTGGTCAAACACTTTAGCCAGCGGCAATTTTAGAAGCGCACCAATGTTGCCACGGGCATAATTAGCTGCAGGTCAAACACTTCAGCCAGCGGCAATTTTAGACGTGCCCAATGATGCCAGCAGCATAAGTAGCTGCTAGCGCTGCCGGCGGCACTAATAGCGCCGAGCGAATGCCGCCATGGGCTAAATTACACACTATATACAGGCTGCATTGTTGCCCGTGGCACTCGTACGTGCGAAGGTGCGCACTCTCACATGTGTCCTGGCGATGGAGCACCTTCGCACTGTCCCGTGCAAGTGTGTGCAGACGTCACGCAGTGTGTTTTTCAGGGGCAGAACGTCATTCGTCATATTTTCTCACACTCATGTAGTACACTGATACCTTATACAGAGGGTGGCGGCTTAGAGAGACACCTGATATATTCACCTTAGACGGGGTTTGATTTCCTGCAGGACGAGCGCAATAAAAGGGAGATGAGCAAGGTATTGAATTAGTATTAATTCATAATGTGCTCAACGCTCATGAGTCTACCTCTAAGTAGTCCAGTGTGACGCCAGCAGTTACGCAGCACGCGCGCTGGTATACCGTTCCACGCCTTGCTTATCCATTCAATAGCGTCGATGGGCTCCATTTTCTGCGCGTCGTCTTCACCGAGGAGTACTGGTACAACGGTACGCGCTGTTCGCAGCTTGAGAACGCGCTTCTTCAGCCAGACAATGACGCCCTGATCCATCGGTTGAAGCATAGCGGTCGTGTTCTTGGGCAGCCTAGCGACCGTGATGTTGGACAGCTCGTCTTCTGGCTCCTTGTGGGGCGGGGCGTTGTCGTACAGGAGTAAGATCTTCCTATTCTGCGCTTTCATCTTATCGTTCAGCTCCATTAGCCAGTCTTGGAAGACGCTGGAATTCATCCATCCCTTCTTGGTGCCCTTGTACTTGACACACTCCGGTTTCTGTGGTAACCAACGAGGCTTCTTGGCCTTGCCCAGCACGAACAGCGGTAGCTTCTCCGTCCCCGTGGCGTTCGACCCCACCAGAATGGTGACGCGGGCCTTGTTCTGCTTTAATGCAGGGGCGGCACGTAGACAGACAGAGACTCGAGAGATCGCCTTGATGAAGTAGGCGGCTTCGTCGACATTAAATACGTCGCACGGGTCGAACTTAGCCACTTGAGCTTGGAGCGGCTTCAGCGACTCCCTCGCTGCAGCGACGTCGACCGAGTCGACCTCTCCATGGGCACGACGGACGCGGTAGCCATGTCGACCGAGAAAGTGCTTGCACCAACCGTCTGTCGTGAACTTGGGTAGCTTCTCCGCCGGAATCCGTAGCTCCTCCGCAGCCAACTTGGCTAAGTAGACGACAGTGTCATAGTTAAGCATCGATCTCCCCTCAAATAGTGCAATTAATTCAATCATGTGGCGCTCCAGAAGCACCATGTGCGGGGGAGGCATCCGTTTAAGATGCCGGTAGTCGACAGGGATGCTCTCGAGCTTCCGCTTCTGCCCCACGATGCGATGAACAGTGCTCTTCCCTGGCTCGGCTGGCAGCGAGAGCTCCTCTTGGCACCAGGCGGCCATCTGCCTGTTGGTCTTCCCTGGGAACGCGTGGTGGTGCTCAATGAGCTGAAGTTTCTGGGCTGCGGTTAGTGCGACTTGCACCATGGCGGGACTCTTTCAAAATGATGGTGTCGTGAATCCATCCAAACAGGAACCCAAACTTGTTTCGCGCCTAAATTCAAACGGAGGCTACACAGTGACTTTGTATGGGCGTGCTACCCAAATTTGTGATTTCTGGTAGCCCAACGGAAGCAGCGACAGGACGAAGTAAGTGTACCTTGTGTCAGTAGGTTACCTCTTTTTTCGTATAACTTATTTGTATGCGGGATCACAGGCAATAAGTTATATGCCGTCCCTCTAAGCCGCCACCCTCTGCAGAGAGAATTGTTTCTATTCACCGCCTCCGCTCTTCACACACGGCTTGGGCTTTAAAATCCTATTCATTCCTCAATTTTCCTCCTAGCAAGCAGTACTCTCCAAGTCTACCAAAACCATGCGCGTGTGCTACGTTTTCCTGGTCGCTGCGGTCTCCCTACTCGCGAAAAGCGGTGCTGCATCAGCTACCAACGCGCTCTCGGAGAGGATGCCGTCCGACTCGGTGGAGACTATCGACGCGACTCGCCGGTTCCTGAGGGCCTTCGAAGAGGAGAACAGCGAAGAGAGGACCTTTAATGCAGCAAAGGTGGATGACCTCATCGACGTGAAGAAGCTCGATGACGCGCTCGACAGCAAGGCAGGTATGAAAACCTTGTTCAGCGGTTTGTACAATGCGGATAAGGCGGACAGGTTGGCAGCTCTCCAAAGACTCGCGAACGACGAAAAATACCAGTACCTTCTCCTGCTCTGGAATGGCTACAAGATCAAGATGGCCGAAAAGGCTGCCAAGGCTGCGCGTAATGCGAACTGAGAAGAATGAACGCATCAGGGTAGAGGCAGGGAAACTCTCATAACAACCAAAGATGCAACTTCGCTGGTGGCTTTCCGTCGCGATTGAGTACATAGTTCAACTGACTTTGTTCTGCTGCGTAGGCCCCTTATTTAGGGTCCTCGATATTATACGTTAATGTGCCCCTTATTTAGGGTCACATTAACGTATAATATCGAATAGAGTTCCCCTAGCTAATAGAGTGCCCTGCGATTAGAGCGCGGTAAAATAGCGCGCTCTATAAAAATAGAGTGCTATAAAATAGAGTGCGCATCAGTAACAACCGGAAATCCAAACTAAGTGTGTGGAAACAAAATGCCGACAGCATGCATGTTGTTTGAAGTGCTGGCATTGGTTTTGAGGAACACTCCGCTAAATGAAGTCATTATATGGCTATACGGTTATGCATACGCGCCGATCCTATCAGCGGAAACTACCAAAATTTACTCCGGACATCACTCAGGTCCAGCGTAGCATGACCTTGGCTACGCTTACGAATTCTTCATCAGCAAGTAGTTGTAGTCATTCCTCTAGCAGCAATGTTTTGCGCTGAATCGACATGTATTATCTAGTGGAGCGATTCCATCTAGCGTTACGATCGCCACGCCAGCGAGGTAGACCATTGGTCACTGTGAATACAGAGGTTTTCCGTTTGTTGATAAAGTACATAATTGATTCTTAATGGTTAGTAAACTAAGCTTATGCAAGGGTGCCCTCACAGTACACATCAGCGTTTGAAGTGGTACTTTTGCATTGCAGGCCTGTAGACAGTGTAAACAATTTTGTTGAAGTATCCTTTGCCAGGATCGATGCCAAAAACCGCAGGAAAATAGAGTGCGCATAGAATAGAGTGCGCAATTTTCATTTTACCGCGCTCTAAAAAAATAGTGCGCCGTCCTTTATTCCCTATTATACGTTAGTATTTTTTTCAATGGTACCGTTTGTTGTGGAGATGATCGTCTTGCATCCTGATCGGAAATACTACTACGCAGCAACGAACTATTGTTGCTTCTTTGAGTTGACGCCGAGAATTCAGGGTATAGAACCTTAACAACTATGCTTCTTGATAAGGTTTTTGATTCACTCTGTGTTCGTAGTGGAAAACCCAATTTGGGTTTTTCTGCTTGGGACTCGACCATAAAAGAGGCTTTCCGCGACCAATCAAAGCGTTTGGTCGCAGCGAGAGGCGCGACCAAACATGACGCTTGGTCGCCGCCAAAACTGAAGCATTGCAGGCTGATCCGGCACTCAAGCTTCCCGCGCTTAATCCCGCTGAAGTCTTCTCGGGTGACGCGGGAGCTGTCACGCAACCAGAGCCGCTCTCCTCGCCTCGCCCCCGGCATGGGGCCTTCGGTGCTCTCCCCGCCGTCTTGGCGGCTTGGCGTCATCTCATTCCCCAATTGACACCGTCGGCGACAAGCTCGTTGCAGCTTCAACATCCCCCACTTCAACTTGGAATCATGGGCGCTGAGCTTAAGATCGCGTACGAGGGTAGTGAGGCCGAGCGCGCCGCGCGCCACTTCGTCGACAACTCGGCCTCGGCCGTGGCCTACAAGAGCGTCGAGGACGCGTGCGCCGCCGTCAACGACGAGAAGGTGGATTTCGCTGTGCTGCCCATCGAGTCGTCCTCGCTCGGCAGCATCCACGCGCACTACGACCTGCTGCTCAAGTACGGCCTGCACGTCGTGGGCGAGTACGACCTGCAGCAGCAGCAGCCAGAAGCGGCCCCGGTGCCGCAGGACGGATCGTCGACGTCGTTGGCGTCGTACACGCGATTCCTGCTGCTGTCCAAGAAGGAGGACCTGGCGCTGGACGACAAAAAGACGGCGGGCGTCGACTTCAAGACGTCGCTGGTCTTCGGCTTCAAGGACAGCTCGGCCAGGGGTATGCTCACTCGCGCGCTCGCCGTCTTCTCGCAGCGCGACGTGGACCTGACCAAGATCGAGAGCCGCCCATGGGACGGCCAGGCCCCGCAGCAGCACGGAGAGAAGTCCGTCGACACCCGCAGGTACAAGTACCTCTTCTACGTGGACGTGCAGGGCCACCTCACGGACGCCAACATGGCGGCGGCCATGCGGCGGCTCAGCGAGATCTGCGCTTTCGTGCGCGTGCTGGGCTCGTACGCGACGGCGCAGAGCGCGGAGGCCCTGACAGCGGTCGAGCTGGCGCGCAAGACCGGCCGCCCCGAGACCGGCACCAACATCACCATGGCCGACAAGTACCCGCTGAACCCCATGTTCCAGAAGGTGACGGTCGCCAAGACCGTGCTGATCCACGGCCAGACCAAGCAAATGAAGGCCGAGGGCAAGGAGGTCTGGTCGCTCTGCGTGGGCGAGCCCGACTACAACCCGCACGAGCGCGTGCTGGCTGCAGGCGCCAAGGCCATGAGCGACGGCAACATCAAGTACGCACACATGAAGGGGCTGGTGGAGCTGCGCGGCCTCATCTCGACGTACCTGGAGAAGGCCAAGGGGCTCAAGTACGACCCGGCCACGGAGGTGCTCGTGTCGAACGGCGCGCAGCAGTCGGTGTACCAGGCGCTATACACGGTGTGTCGCCCCGGCCAGAAGGTCATCATCCCCACGCCCTACTGGCTCAACTACCCCGAGATCGTCAAGCTCGTGTACGCGGAGCCCATTCCGCTGCGCACGACGCTCGAGGAAAACTACCTCATCAACCCGCAGGAGCTGGAGAGGACGCTGACGGCGCACCCGGACGCCAAGGCCATTATCCTGTGCAACCCGAGCAACCCGGCCGGCACGCTGCACAGCCCCAAGCACCTCGAGCGGATCGCCGCTGTACTCCGCAAACCGCAGTTCCGCCACGTCGTGGTCGTCTCGGACGAGATCTACGAGCAGCTGCTGTACCAGGACGAGGGTGAGCCCGAGCGCAAGCACGTGAGCTTCGCGACGCTGCCAGGCATGTACGAGCGCACGCTGCTGGTGAACGGCTTCTCCAAGGCGCACGCCATGACCGGTCTGCGGGTGGGATACCTCGCCGCACCAAAGTACTACATCGACCCGTGCACGCTGTTGCAGGCGCAGCTCACGTCGTGTCCGAACACGGTTGGCCAGGTGGCTGCCGTGGAGGCGCTGAAGTACGAGCTCGAGTGCATGGCGAAGGGCGAGCGCCGCATCACGGAGGTCATGAAGAACCTCGACACCAAGCGCCGGTACATCGTCAAGCGGCTGAGCGCCATGCCCAACGTGCGCTTCGCGTACCCGACGTCGGCCTTCTACGTGTTCCTGGACCTGTCGAGCTACTTCAAGGGCAAGAAGGCGTTCACGGCCGACAGGAGCGTGGCGCTTGCAAGCGTCGACGACTTCTGCGCGCACCTGCTGCAGCACTTGCACGTGGCCGTGGTGCCGGGCTCCGAGTTCGGCGACGAGTTCGGCATGCGCATCTCGTACGCGAGCTCGATGGAGGCGATCGCGCACGCGATGGACGGCATGGAGAACCTGCTCAAGTCCTTGGTGTTCGAGTAGGTCTACCGTAGTACTACGTAGTAGCTGTTAGTCGTGGGCAATGTAAGGGTTCCGACATAATGTATTAGATTGCTGGTATCACTCGCGGCAGCACGCCTGCCATTGTATTCATTCCTGGTTTCAAGGTTATTCGAGTTGGAGGAATTAATGTGCAGCAAGTTAGTAGTCGAACGCACAAACCAGCAAGCAACCTTGTGGTTAATTGCACGCTGAAACTTTTAGGTATCGAGCCGTGGACCCAGATACAGACAAAACCGAGATCGCGGCTACGCCATCGAGACGCACAAAGTCGCCACATCGGATCGATACGTGCACACCATGTACCGACTTCCGAAGACCTCGGCAATCTCGCTCAGCTGCAAACGGCTGGCGACAGTACACGAATATAACGGGTTTTACCGAACAAAATACAAGTCCATTCAGGAAATAAAAGTCCTGCATCAAAACAAGGGCTTCGCAAAGACTGGGATAGCATTCGTTGACTAACTTTTCACCACCATGGATAAACTCAAATCATCCTAACGTAGAATACCGAATAGTGTCCGGTAAGGTATTAGAGTTCCCTGCGAATACAAGGACCCTATCTGGGGTACTGTATAAGAATACGGTACCCTCATATACTGTCCCCTTTAAAAGTACCGTGTCATCAAAACCACGAGTTGATGCGGTCCTGTGGGTAATTCACTCCATAGCACTGCGGTTGGACAATTCTATGCCGTCCATTCTGCTCAACATACCAACAAGTAGCTGTCACGGATTTGATGGTATGTATTCGCCAAGATGACAGAGACTACAGAACGTGGCGCCAGGTACCGGACAGCGTTGTGTCCAAGAGCATCAGGGAGTGTGGACCCTGTGGTGGATTCTCGGCTATCAAGCCAGCTTCCATGTTGCCGATTTGCAGTGCACTTCAAGATGATGGCAAAGCTGGAGCTCACCATCACTTGGGTTGCGATTACGGCACGCAGTAAGCAGTGCTAGGAGTCCCAGTAGAGTACCAGCACGGAACTCCGACGAAGAAAGAGCTAGAACATTTAAATCTCTTCATTTTGCTCTCGACCCCAGAAGTGGTCGTGCAATACACTTGGCTACTCTCCTGCAGACTTGCCATCTGCCCAGTCAAGTGTTCGTTTCCTTCAACTACTTCCGGAACTCACTATAAAGAATTCTTTAGTGGCTCTCTCACCGACACCGTGTCGTGAGACTCGCTGAAGGAGCGTCATGGCAAATCGACGTACTCAAGATGACTCGGAGGAGAAGACCTCGGAGTACTCTGTCCCAATTTTTACGCCTGTGGTCCCGCCGATGATCACGTCGATCTCGCATGAGGAGTTGGTGAAGTGGCGCGGACTGCGACGCGAGTATGAAGCCAAGATGCGTGCCCGAGTGCGAATCTCTGGGGAAAAATACGACGTCGTTACTCAACCCGTTAAGGAGTCGTTCTCCGACAAGTTGCTGAAGGCTTTCTGCACGTTTCGTTTGGGCATCAAAGTCGAAGATGCCACGGATGAGATCCTGCTTGACGAACTGAATCAGCTACTCGGCAATGTGAAGAACGACGACATCCCGGACATTAAAGCGCTGTTCAAGAACCAGCTCCGCATGAACATGCAGGAGTCCGACGTGGACGCTCGCATCCTGTCGTACTTTGAGCGGTTCGATGAAATCGTCGAAGAGAATGGCCTTGAAGGGTATTTCGCTGGACCCGACGGAGAAAAGGAGAAATGTAAGCGGATCATGGCATCTCTGGCCCCGCCCGCCCTTAAATCCGAGGTGAAGCTGCTTGTTTTTTGGAAAGAGAAGAGCGCGGCAACGGACGTGAAGAAGCTCTACGACATTGTCTATGAGAAGGCAAAAGAACACGAGCGCCATTTCCAGCAGAACAAGCGTTTAAAACGTGACGCTACGAAGCGCAGCGACGAAAAACCGAAATCGACGCCCACTCGATCAAGTTTTAGGGCGCCACCTACTGTCGGTCGCCCCGCCAGTGACAACCGACGCGTTGGAACGCCGGCTCCCTCGGCGTAGACCAAGGCGCCGCTGCAGAAGTCCGAGAGGACAGTGCAGAAGCCGACCCGGAAGCCCCCGTCACTGTGTCCGAAGTGTCAAGCAATGCACTGGCTGAATGTTTGTACTGTTGCTACCGAAGCAGAGAAGGTGGAGCTGCGTTTAAAGCTTCGGGAGGACAAGCAGAAGCGCAAAGTGCGATTGAAGCGGCTTGGTGAGCTTCTATCGCCTGCGTCCCACACGGTCACCATTAACGGTGTACTCGAATTACCCTGCTGTCCTGACACGGGGTCGACATACACGGTCATGAGCCGATCGCAGTGGGACCAGTTGATCGACGTCGACTCTACTGTTGAAAAACTGACGCTGGACCCACCAATCGAGATTTAACTTATGGTGTCCATCCTGTCATTGCCGACACCAAGGCCATGCTACACGTTTTGATCCATACTGCGGCTGGACCTGTCGAGCCAATGGAAGCCGTCCCATGCCTCATTGTGGACTCGGACGACGAGGAGTTCATTATTGGCCGTGATTTGCTTGGGGAGCTCGGGATTGACGTGGACAGGCAATTAGAGCAACTTGCCAGCCATGGTTTCGACGATAACGGTGGCGATCCTTTCGAGCTGGAAGCGGACGAGCCGCCGATGGCAACGGACCAACCTACGACCGACGCTCAGTTGCATTCTGCCGTCGAGCGTCTGATTGAACAGGCGGTGGAGTGCGGATTTCCGGTGGATAGAGTGGATGACCTGCGTCACATCGTGTTTCTCTACGATGTTTGGCGTCTTGAGCTGCGTGACGACCCGCCCGCAAACGTGCCCCCGCTGGAGTTGCGTTTGAAAGACGGAGCTCAGCCGACTAAATGTAAGCCACGCAAATATCCGCCCCATATCCGAGAGTTTTTACGAGATTTTAACGCTCAGCTTGTGGAATTAGGATTCGTCTACGAGAACCCCACAAGTCGGTGGTCAAGTCCTGTGCTACCCGTTCAAAAGTCTGGTGATCTTCTGGACCTGCGGCAAACGGCAGACTACCGCGTTTTCAATTCATTGACCGAAGTTATGGCTGCAGTGATGCCGATCTTAGCAGTTGTAATGGAGAATGCACGTGGCAAACAACATTTCGGGCTCTTTGATTTCTTGAAAGGCTTTTGGCAGCTTCCGCTCGCCGAGTTCTGCCAGGAGTGGCTCTCGTATATGACCGATGAGAAGATATTTTCTCCAACACGCGTGCCACAAGGAAGTAGCGACGCGGCGATACACTTCCAGCAAACCATGGAGAAGTGTTTCGCATCGCTCCTCTACAAGCACTTGCTTGTGTGGATCGACGACATTCTTCTCTTTGCTGACGACATCGACACTTACTTGGAGAAGTTACGTGAATTTTTCTCGTTGCTGGATGAATTTGGCTTAAAACTGAGCGCTAAGAAGTGTAAGCTCTACCAGCAGGAGGTGATGTGGTGTGGACGCCAATGGGATCCGGCACGATCCATCCAGGATTGACACGCTTCGCGCAATCCCGGTCCCCAGTACTGCTGCAGAGCTGCAGCAGTTCGTTTGTGCTGTGAACTGGATGCGCGAAAGCCTTGTTGACTTCGCTCGGCAAATATCACCCTTGCAGAAGAAGCTCGACAGTTGCTGACCAACACTCGCCGGACCAAACGCGCTGCTGCTGGAATCAGGATTACACTAGATGCGGAGGAAATTGCTGCCTTCGAGAACGTGAAAGAAATGCTCGCCTCCTCGGCAACGCTGGATTTTCCTGATGACTCCGCCACGACGTGTGTGTTCTTTCACTGGCAGTCAGCTTAATTGGACTGTGCTGGAGAAGGAGGCGTTCCCGATCGCTGCAGCCTGTGACAAGCTGGATTATCTACTGCTTCGACCCCAAGGCTTCCGACTTTACTGTGACCACCGTAACCTTATCCACATCTTCGCCCCAGATCAGAACGTCCAGAAGCATGTGCGTGGTAAGTTGCTGCGGTGGTCCCTGAAGCTATATCATCGAGCATGTTCCTGGGCCGAAAAACGTTTGGGCTGATATGATCAGCCGGTGGGCTGGCTGTCATGTTCCCGCCTCGATCAAGCGAATTCGAGGCGCCATTCGTGATGTTGCATCCGCCACGGAGTCACTGCCGGGGCAGACAGTTGCAGTATCGCTCCGCCCGCTTGATGATGACAATTTCGTGTGGCCAACGTTTTCTGAACTCGCCTCGATACAACAAGAATACGAGCGTCCTGAACGAGCTACACTACGGGAGGATGGTTTAATTACACTGGACGATCGAGTTTGGATCCCCGCCGAAGCCGACAATCTCCTTCAACGGTTGTTTATCGTCTCTCACTGTGGGTCGCAAGGCCACCGTGGACATGCAAAAATGGTGGAGCAACTCAGGCGTGTTTTTGCGATCAAGAGCCTCTCCGCTCTTGCAGCCCCCTTTGTACGCGACTGTCGGTTGTGTATGCACGTGAAAGGAGGAAAGATCATCCCACGACCATGGGGAGAAACTATCGACTGCACGACACGCAATGGAGTCTTGCATTTTGATTTTCTTTCGATGGACGACAGTTTTGGTGATTCCCAGTACATTTTGGTTCTCAAGGACCACGCTACCCACTTTTGTGAGCTGGTAGTCGCTGATACTGCCGACAGCACGGTGGCTGTGGAAGCGTTATTGGCCTGACACTCTCGGTTTGGGCTACCTCCGGCTTGGGTCAGCGATCAAGGCGCTCGCTTCAAGAACGAGGTGATGCAGGAGCTGTCACGACGGATGCGCTCAAACCATCAGTTCATACCTGCTTACTGTCCGTGGATCAATGGTTCCGTTGAACGTGTCAACAGGGATATTCTACAGGTCGTTCGTGTGCTGATTCTCGAGTACAAGATCCATCATCGAGACTGGGTGTATTTGGTTCCTATGTTACAGTCGAGTATCAATCATACCCCACTTCCATCGCTTGGAAACTGTGCCCCGTCGAGTTGTTTACTGGCCTTCACTGTCCTACCCCGCTTCATGAATTTTACTGCCCTGGCAACGGCGAATTCCAGCAAGTTCCGCCCAATTCTGACATCGCCACGTATCTCTCGGCGCTCCGCAGCAGCATTGTCGAGATGCACAAGGCTGTGGGAGATCAGCGATTGAAGCAGCGACTGCTGAACAAGAAGCGAGAACGCGGTGATAACCTTGTAAATTTTTCCGTTGGCGATTTCGTTCTCCGCTCTCGAGTTGACGAAAAGCGCGGCAACAAGCTACTCGTCGTCTGGGTAGGACCGTATCGAGTTATCCGTGCAGACCCGCATTCTTTCGGCATCCAGCATCTCGTCACTGGTCATGAACTTGATGTACACGCGTCCCGTTTAAAATTCTACGCGGACGACAGTTTGGACGTGACCGAGGAGCTGTTGGAACATATTTCAGCTCAAGGAATCATTCTTGCAGTCGAAAAACTTCAGGAGCACCGCTGGAACGAGGACATCGCTGACTATGAACTTCTCGTCCAATGGAAGGGTTTAGAGTCAATTGAGGATTCGTACGAGCCATTATCCAGCCTTGGTAAAGATGTCCCGGCATTGGTTACCGCCTACGTGGAGGCCGCTGACCAGGATCTACAACAGCACTGGCACCACCTCCGATCTACGAGTGGGACGGCTACGGCACCATCGAAACCAACTGCTCCAAGCAACCGCAAAGGATCTCAACGACGTCCGAAGTCTCGTGCACCCGCCCCGCAGCAGCGAGTAGAAGTCCAGGCCGCTCCTGTGCCTACTCCGCCAGCTACTGTGACGACAACGACAGCGTCGGGCCAAAATGCCGCTGCGCCGCCGACAAACGCACGTCGACGTGGCCCCAAACCGCGCCGACACCGCACTGTCACTTCCGAGGCCGCTCCTCGTGTCACGCCCCCTCTGTCCGAGCACGCGTTCCCTTCGCGGCACCTTGACGCACCCCGAGAAGGGGCCAAGGCTCGCGCTGCGGAGGAACCTGTCAGCCGCCGGACCCGTTCCCGCACCGTTGCGGACGGTCTGGTTCAGCCGGTCTCCCGTAAACGCCGCCGTACGCCCGACCACAGCATGTAGTGGCCAAGCAGTTCTCGCCGTGAGAATGTCTTGACTGCTATTCTATTGCGTGGAGAACTGGCGCCGCGGCAACGCTGGAAGCAAGCTTTCGGGGGCAATGTGGTGGATTCTCGGCTATCAAGCCAGCTTCCATGTTGCCGATTTGCAGTGCACTTCAAGATGATGGCAAAGCTGGAGCTCACCATCACTTGGGTTGCGATTACGGCACGCAGTAAGCAGTGCTAGGAGTCCCAGTAGAGTACCAGCACGGAACTCCGACGAAGAACGAGCTAGAACATTAAAATCTCTCTTCATTTTGCTCTCGACCCCAGAAGTGGTCGTGCAATACACTTGGCTACTCTCCTGCAGACTTACCATCTGCCCAGTCAAGTGTTCGTTTCCTTCAACTACTTCCGGAACTCACTATAGACCCCTGTGACTGGCTTATACTGTTTACTTTAGTTTAGTTTTGCTCAGGTACATTACACTGGTTTATTAACCGTGGGCACGTCGCTACGGAGCAAGATTTTGATAATCTTGGGCCAGGTCTACTGGATACTAGCAAATTGCTGGAGGGTACGACAGCGGTAAAAATCTGTCGACGAAGTACTCGATGCGTCTGACGAATTGTGAACGAATCTCGGCCGCTTTATTGCGGACACCAACGAGGTTTTGCTCTTCGCTCACAACCATTGTTGCGGATGGTCAAAGGTGCTTCGTGGTCCACATCAACCTTCAATTTCTCAAGCATAGCCTATTGTATGAGGTTATGAATCACAGGACATTTTGAGAAGTAGCAATACCTAACACGGTAATTTCTCTCTTTCTGACGAAGTGTGGATCGAGACTAGTCTCTGCTTTGAACTGAAGCTAGCATCATTTACTAATCCATGTAGCTGGTGTTGATGGTAATTACCTGTCTACTCTGTTGCTGCATTTCAGTGATCGTCCTGAGAAACCTCCTTCACTCTCAGGAACATAGTACCATCGAATATAGTACCCTAGGTACCTCTGTAGGGTACTTTATAACATTAATAGACGGTATACTATTCTGTATTCTACGTTAATTATAACCGCCGCTCTAATTATTCGCACTATTTAGGTCACTTATCCAGCTTGGGTTACTTCAACGTGAAGTACTTCTTCTTCTACCGTACAATGGTTCAAAGATTCTGGAGCGGACCTCTGATATAAACTCGTAGGTGATCGCTGCCCAGCCCCGATGCGGCCTCGCTAGTCATGCTAGTAAGACCAGCGCCAAAATATCAACCCGTGCTTTTTTATTAGCGCTTGCACTTACCGGTACATTTACGCAATGCGGGCATCTCTTGCGCCTGCTTCGCAGCCGCAAAATCTGCCCGACAATGTACCACTACTATGAGCACAGCGCACACCCAAGTTACTTTTTTTTAATCAGCCTCCATCATTCTTGAACACTCGGTCAATCGACATCACTTACTGTAAATTGACCTAACTTTTGAGAAATATTACCGGTTCATCACCGGTGTCGACTGGCGATAGCAGCACTCGTCCCAGTGTTAATCCTTATTGGGCTGTACGTACTACAGATTGCGCTCCCACTTCCGATACCATGCCTATCACATAACCTCTAATGTAATTATATTATTATTTTAGAAAGGTAGATCCGGAATTTAGGCGCGAAATGAGATCCCCTCGGAGCTCGCGGCTCGGACGCACACCATTTACTCAAAACACACAGACCCCCGCACACAATGGGGGTCTGGATGAAGATAGACACAAGCGGAAGCTCATCCAGCATGCAGCCAAGCACCCCAAGATGTCCCAGCGTAAGCTAGCAGCATGGGCGGAGACGGCGTTCAAGCTACAACGCGCTCCTGGCCAGGCAACAATCTCAGACATCCTGAAAAACGCCGCGGCTATCATGGACGAGAACTACGGGGACGGCCAGCGGCGTAAGCCACTGCGCGTCACGTCGAAGCGCCTGGAAACGCGTCTTTGGGCATGGATTCAGGTTAATCAACTGCAAGATATGCAGTGGAGCAGGGAGGTCTGGAATGAGCTGCAGTCCACGCGGACAATTGCTAACTGCTTCGGTCATACAGGCATCTGCTTCAAGAATGTAGCGGATGGGTGCTGCGATTCCGATGGTAGTAGCTACAAGTGCGACGTCAACATGGAGGAAGTTATCAGCAGAGCTTCGGAGATGCAGTTCTAGTCTCTAAGACTTAATACATAATTTGTCTTTCAAACATTATCGCAGTACCCACTGATCGGAAGTGGGGGCGCAATCTGTACTTACGTAGTATTGGGAAATACTTAATAAAACAGAGTTTTGTCTTTCCCAAAATTCTACTAACCCAGCCTTAGAGGAGTCCAAGTAAGGTAACTCTTTAACACACCGCGTACTGGTCACGTGCGCATGCGGCAACCTGTTTACCGTAACCGTATTCCAGGTCTTTCGTTTTCCAATGATATCACGAAGATCGGTTTGGACATAAAACGTTATGTGACGACGGCTTGTATGGTTTTGCAAACTCCCAACAAACTGTACAGCTGTGCTTCGCTTTCTGCGAGTCTCCTTCAACGTTGAGACCACACTTCACAATTGGCACCACGCCACGTCACCCCTTCGCGCTTGTTGACCGATGCGGTTTATTTCTCACGGTATATTGGGCGCTATCGCCCTCCTAGCTGTTACTCTTGATCCTGCTTTGGCATTCACGAATTCGAAGGCGACAGCAGTATTTACAAACTTGTTAAACGGTGGGGTTCAATTGTTATTGATAGAGATGGATGCAATGCATACCTTCGATTTCCGCAGGGGTAAACATGTGCTTGATTACCACAATACGCAGGCCAGCAGGCTCGCTGACTTCGCCTTCATTCCAAGATAACGCCTGACAAAAAGAACAAAGAAAAGTTAGAGCATCCACGTCTCACACCAGCTCCATACAGTTGCATACCTTTTCCTTCTCGAACAACTCACGTTCATCATCTACGACGAATAAGCAAGAACCCCGATCCAAGAAAGAGTATGAAAGCAGAGATAGCTAGGTATTTTTTCCCCAGCTAGAAGCCCCAGTTAGTTCAGTAGTAAGTCGAGTCGTTTTCTTCGGGGCCCTCAAAGCCAGAGATGCCCCATGTAACATCATTGAAAGGAATGCAGAGCGCTTGAAGCGCGCCATGGTCGTTAGAAGAGCAGATGGCTACACTGACTATCATGTAGCCATGTTGTAAATGGCTGCTGCATTTGGCTCCCAAAAAAATACGGAAACGTCAGCGATCATTTTGCGCGAAGAGCTACGCTCCACTTCAGCGATCCATCGTTTCCCGCATCCAGCGCCAAGGAGTTTCCGGCGCGCCAGGACCAATACTTGAGATATGGTCATGCAATCGACCCTATGTGGAGGAGAGGACGGGTACTGTGTGGAGTTTTATCAAGCTTGAAAGGCTTAAGAATTGGGCACAGGCGTGGATTCGAAGGTCGCGACCAGTGAGAAGGTCGGGAAGTTGAGGCTCCAAAAACAATCTGGTGGCGAGGCGTTCGTCCGCCTAGGCCTCGACAAGGTTGGCAAAGACTTGCTGCTGAGCAGTCCCAATTTTCCTGTCTGGTTCTCCTTTATGACGAAGATCTACCACGAGCACCCCAAAACGACCATGGTCACGAACCTGGCTGCGCGCTACACGGACGGGCGCTTAGCGAAAATGCTGGTAATGGCGAAGCTGGCCCCGGGTACGGAGCAGATCGCCACAAAGTTACAAGTTGCGCAGATCAGGGAGTGGATACGCAACGGCAAGTCGCTGGACGATGTCATGGCTCTGTTGAAATTTGACCGTAGAGTCGACAAGCTTCTGACCAACCCGAGGCTGGACGCGTTAAAGGTCTACCTCAAGCGGTGGCATTCTCCTTGAACCACTGCTCGAACTGCGCACCCTGAAGCCTTTTGGTCAATGCCTCCGTGTTCGGTCTTCTCGGCTTTTATAGCTGCCTCGAGCACTTTTGCCAGCGCGCTATCACCGTACTGATCCCTAAGGACATTGATTGTGGGTGTCTCTTTCTGTTGCTTCATTTTAGCGAAATACGATGAACCCGGATGCTGACGTCTGGCGCAAATATCTTTCTTTTTACAAGTTGCAGAAGGCGAACGCAACGCCCTAACTACAGCCAATGAAGAAGCGCCTACAAGGCGCGTCGAGGTCATTTTAGAACTTTTCGCTCCTAAAAATGAGCGGAAATCCATGCAGCTCGATAAAGCAAGTTGGCCAAGTGCGCCGCTATCAGCCGAACCCCTTTTGAGCCCAAAGTAAGTAGTCCAAAACTATTCTTGATTCATACCCGAATACAAGTCTCTCGATCGATTGGTATGCCAAAAATAAGCGTCTACGTGCGGTACAGATAATAAATGTACGAATATAAGGGTTGCTCCTGTTTCAGCGTGAAGCATAATTTTCAACTCATATGTAGCCAGAAATTGTATGCGTTTGTTCTGCTCGTACCTAGTTGAGAGAGTTCGGTAGTAGGAAGAGCTTGAAGAGACGCACAGCTCGTACGAAGTCGAAGTCATGGCGACAACCAGCTCCTCGCAACCGGATCATGCGAGCGAGGTGGAGGCGGTGAAGAACAATGTTATTGGTGGGAAGACAACTGAGATGTACTTGCGCGGTATAAGTCGCTACGTGGTGTGGCTTTATCAACACAAGCGGCATGTCCTGAGTGACCTGCTGCTTCGCGCCGTGGAGGATAATGAAGCTGACTACCTTGAGAATGATGAATCTGTCGGGGTGATTTTGAAGAAGGAAGGCGTGCTGCGATTTTTACGCGAGAATCCCAAGGTTCCCCCTGTCCAGTATGAATTGCATATTGCGGGTGACTTTGAGGAGTTTCTCATGTCGTTGACTACGCGAGCTGGCGGGAAGCCAGGCCAATCGGTGTACGATTCGATGCGGTCAAGTATTTTCCACATGTATCGCCGATACGGCCGCTCAATGAGCGTGGAGTTTGCAGCTGATCTTACTGTGTTTTTAAGGGGTTGAAGCGAACAAGTGCAAAGCGTAACCACGAGAGTGGAGCTAAACTAACTGAGGGGAAGGAGCCATTGCCGTTTTCAGTTCTTCGGGCTCTCTGCCTCTCTATGATGGAGCATGAAAGTGTGGAATTTGTTTTCGCTCATACTTTCCTTCTTATCAGCTGGAATCTGATGTGTCGGGCGTCTAACACTGCTTCCATCCATTCGGCCCATGTAAGTTGGGAATGTGATGCTCTCGCTATCCGATTTGGTCACATGAAAAATGACCAAGACGGGGCACGACCACGGGATACTCGTCATGTGTACGCCAACCCGTATTTACCCGAGATGTGTCCGATCTTATCGCTGGCAATATACGCTGCTGTTTGTGGTGTTCACGATTCTAAACTCTTTCCAGGTGGGAACCAGTACGACCGATTCGCTAAAATACTGAAACGATTGATGAAAGAAGCAACTTTGGAGAATTTGCTGGCATCGGAGGGGCTGACACCTTCTGACATTGGTACCCACTCAGCTCGAAAAGGGTCTGCTACTTATGTGTCCTCGTGTTCAAATGGTGGTCCGTCCGCTGCTGCAATTTGCATCCGAGCTGGGTGGACATTACCTGGAGTGCAAGATACCTACATCCGATACGAAGCCGCAGGGGATAGGATTGTGGGTCGATATGTGGCTGGTCTGCCGTTTGAAGAAGCTGGATTCGCTGTCTTGCCTCCATTTTTTGCTGACATTGACCAAGCCGTTAAAGATGCGATAAACTTATGCTTTTCCGGTCTTCCATCTCACCTATTGCGCGTTGGGGGATTTTTGCTGGCTTCTCTGGTTCATCATCACGATTTTCTACTTCGAACACTCCATCCCAGCCACACACTTCGTCAAAACGCCCTTTTCGGGAATCTCAATCTTATGTCGCAGCTCAAGCTGCGCGTTGTATGTCGCTCAGCAACTCCAACGGATCGTATCAGGCCGACAGGTGTGCCTCCTCACGTACACCTACTTGTTGCAATTGACAACCAAGCTGAACAAATTCGAAAGTTGACTCTATCGGTTGACGCTATTGCACCATCATTGGTGTCGTCAATGAGGAATGAATTAACGTCACCGCTGCAATCGATCACGCCCGAATCACTCGACGCAAGTATATCTCGCGCACTTGCCGATTGCGGGGTCATTAATCTGCTGCAGTCAATGCAGCGCGATTGCCGCCCCCAGCAACACCATCCGCCTGATGATAGCGACCTCAACACAACTACCGAACTAGATGCGCGCCAACCCACTGATACGAGTCCAGCCGTGCCAATTACTCGCTTGGGACTGTCGAGCTTTCGTTTGACGCGAGTGCCTTTGAATTTCTCCATTCCTGCCATGACATTAGAGCGGGCATGGGAGCACTGGTGCTGTGGTGATCCTTCAGGAGAGTACGGTCCATTTCGATTTTTGCAATGGCAGGATCTGTCAAACAGCAAGAAACGTAAGCGGCTCTCTCATTACAGATGCATGATGATGGAGATTCAAACAAGGGCTGTAGCTAGATCGGTGTGGATTGAACGTCCAAGTATTGAACAAGCGCGCTCCATTTTGCTAAGTGTACTACCGGAGTGACCTATCAGCGACGTCACGGCTAAAAATCGTCAACGCCGAACTAGCCAACTCATGTGGTCAAGTGCGCTACAAGAGATTCGTCGCAATAGACGGAGTTCTCCTCCTGCCAATTCGTAATCAGCACAGTCAGAAACATTTGTTTAGGTCACACGTTATTCTACAGCTAATACATACATTCAACGCGGCTTGGCTTCTTTACGCACATGTGCTTCGCATTTCATCTTGATGCGTTCGCTCCTTCGAATCACCCTATAGCATCTAACAATCACATCGCTCACTTTGTTAGCTTTGTTGGTACGAGCTGCACGAGGGCAGTTTTCTTTTACCTGCAACGCTGGCGGTGAGTAGTGTCCTCTTCATGACCGATGTGTGGAGCAACGCGCCGCTGCTAATCTAGCCAAGAAGGGCTGTGTAAACCGATCAGCTTGTTCATGAGGTGCTTGATGTCGCGTAGCAGGAGAACATTCGCATCGTCAACTCGAGTCTGCTTCTCTCCTTGAATGATCTGTTAATGGCACGAAGCACGTTAGTTGTGTGCGCAACGCGCAGTCAGCAGCACCAGAAGACACATGCAGGCTTATAGTTACAGCGCACCTGTAGTTGAGTTGCACAGGGGCTCATGCATGGTGTTGATCGGAGTCGCGCTGGGAGCGGAATCCGCGTATGCTCAGAGAGTGAGCTTTCCTGCTGTTAACCAATGAAATACATCAGTCAGAATTGCGACTTTCACGGTACTTATCTTCTGCGCCATACGCATACAAATTCTGGGGCACTTTGGGTTACCTCAAAAATACCAGCGATTTGTATGGCGACCACTCAGTCGCTTATTCGAACTTGTATGCGCCAAACGCAGAAGATAACGCAGAAGATTTGACACAAAAAAAACGAGCGGCGCATACAAATTCAGGAGAATCCAAAGTTTTGATCGCATAAAGTATGACGGCATCACCAGCAGAAGCATCGCCGTCGTCCATCAACCATGGCCCGATGGGAGCTCCAGTGGGGACCCGATTCGCTAAGCTTGTTCGCATCTGGAAGAACCTTCAAGTCAGCTATTATGGCGGCAAGTACTCAATCCATCGACTGCTTGCTCTCGATGAATACACAAGCGCGACTTCACTGTCTCGTGTTCTTCTTGTGTGCATCGGTGCTCCGATACCTCGTGTTAATCCAAGAAAATGTTCCTTTACAAGATCCGGCAGTGGGGTGGCAGGAAAATTACGGCTTTTGGATTCGTGCTGGGATAGTCACGTTTGTTATCACTTTCCTGGTTTCGGATCAATCTCGATACTTAATCGATGGCGTTGTCATATCTCGGTTCCGACAATTTCTGCTGTCACTGTGTGCATCCAGCAGGTTCGTCGTTTGTTCAGCTGCCATCTCATCTCACTTGATGTTTCCCGTTCCGTTCTTCGCGATAACAATGGGCCACCCGCTGCTGGTTATATCGTATCGAGTCGTCGCAGGCGCTCGTGTATTTCGCCAAATCTTGCAGCGATGGGATCACTTTGTACGTTTCTTCATGTTTGTGTGCATACAAGTGATGATAGGCACAATCTACCCGGCCTACGAATCACTTTTTCGCTACGCTGAAGGTTCTCGATACCAGGTTTTTGCGATTGTTCTTCTTCCCATTCTGAAGGTGGCATTGAAGAGCATTGTGCTTCGATACATGGCGCGCATGGAGGACCTGGTGCCCGAAGCCGTTATCTTCACGGTTGATTTCTTCAACGCCATCTGCATTGCGACCTGTGTGCAAAGCGCAACGTCAGGTTTTGCCGTGACAGCCATCACAATCACAGATCTGTCACAAACAGCTATCATGTTGTACGGCCTGCACAAACGCACGCTTACCATTATGTCGAGGCTCCGTCTCGTCATTGGAATTGCCCAGGAAAACGATAATTTGGTAGAAACACTCTGCTTGCTTTGTCGTGACCCTGAAAAGGTTAATACGCAAGTCCGTGCGGATGTTCGGGTGACCTCGTGCTTTCCCCATGCTCTATCCCATGAGAACAAGATGCTTCTGGATAAACTGGCCGGTCAAATTCCCACGGAGGCTCCGCCTACAACAAGCCTCGACTCTTCTATCACCCTGACAGCAAAACCCTTAACTTTCCGGGGACTCAAAGTGTGTTGCGCAAGAAATTGGATTGGAATGAAACGCCGGATTGTACCCGCACCAGTGGCACCCGCCCAATTAGCGAAGCTGTTGCCAGATTCACACCGTTCACTCGTTGACAAGACAAAGCACTATCCTACAAGAATCTCTCGAAGTGCTGTTCTCCATGGACTGTCTCGTCGCGACGGCGTATTTGGAGGCTGCAACCCCCTTCTTTTATGGCTGCTATATTGTGATCATGCTATTCCTCCCTAGTGCTCGGTATCACTCAGAAATGGTCGGCATCACGAGCGAAAATATGGGATCCAAGGTTCAGGTCTTGCTTCTTTTTGGACTTCTTTTTGGACTACACTTCAAGTATTTTCGTTCGTGGTGCTCGTCATATTGATTAAGCGCAATTGCGGGATGCGGGCATGGTATCATCCTGTGTTTGTCCTCGACACGCAAATGTCACTGGTTCAGGGCAAACTTATCGTCTGGGTGGTTGTTACGATGTGCTTTCGTGTGGTGCATTTCGGTACGTTGGTGGTTGATTTGCTACTTCTAGTGCTGATAGCAAGCGTGGTTAATACTCTCTTTGACGGCAGGTGTCGATTTCACATTCCGCTTTCGCCACTAAGACTCAACAAAAGCACATGGATATTGTTTTTGTCCGAGACAGTAAAAACTTGCACTAACGACAATGAAGGTGGACTGCACAACGAATGCTGAAGCAATGCAATGGTTTCGACTGCATACAGGGGAAGCGCTCATGGAGTACTACAGTACAGTGTATAGCCCTCTCATTCTCAACTTTAGCTCTTACCGAATCGCAGTGGCGGGTAATGCTGCCAAGGTCTAGCTAGACAGACACGAACAGTAAGCAGGATGTACAGCGGTGTTGTATTCATTCGAGTGTTATTGCAACAGTTTGCTGCTCGTTCTACGGTAGATCAAGGGTTGTAATCAAGACATCGGGATGTGCCCTACCGAAAGGCAAGGCCGAATGAACAGATCTACTACTCGTGATAAGTAAGTCGTCGTAGTCAGGTTTACGCTGCGCTCAGCCTTGCTTGGCCTTCTTGCTCACGCCACCGTTGGCTTGTACCGCCCGAGCAGAAGCGCTCACAGCTGCACCAGTGCCTGCAGCTGGGTGGTAGAATCGGATCTCGCCCACCATTCGCTGGCGAATCTCCGCTACGTTCATCTTTTTCTCGTCGAACTCGAGCTGGATGGTTCCAGGAGCCACAATCTCTTCCTCCAACGACCGAATGCTGGCGAGATACTTGTGTGACAACGCTTCGTCGAGGGTCGCGCGCTTGCGCGGGTTCATCTTGAGCATCCACGTGAGCAGGTCGATGGCCTCGGGCTCGGCGCCAGGATACATCTCCTGCAAGTTGCGCTTTGGTCGAGGCGGCAAACTGCGCAAATAGAACTGCACATCGGGGTCTGCGATCTCTGCGATGTCCTCCTCATCCATGGTACCAAGCACGTCAAGAATCGTGTTGAGTTGGTCGCGACTGTCCTGCGGCAACGCTACTTGGCCAGCACCAGGACTCAGCGGGAAGCACGAGACACCAGGAAAAATCGGCTCTCGCTGGTAGTGTGACGGGACACTACTCTTCTGCATGCTCAGTAGCTCAGCAAAGATACAGCCCACCTACAGATATTAGCATCGAAAGAGTTAGTTCCGCTGCTCGTTCATCACCCCAAACAGTGAGCACCAGAACATCGCAACGAAAACTTACCGACCACACGTCAATTGCGGCTGAATAATCGTGGTCGCGGAAAATAATCTCAGGAGCACGGTACCAGCGTGTGACGACGTGTTCTGTGAGCTGGCGCTGGATCCGCCGTGCAGGAGTTCGCGGGTGTACGCCGACGCCCTGCAATGTGGTTTCGTCCGGGGTCGAGCCGTCGCCCAGACGCTTGCGCTTGCGTCCTGTTGTCGACGCAGACGACGAGAGTCCTCGCGCCAGACCGAAGTCGCAAATCTTAATCGCCACGGGCGACAGGTTCAACAGCACGTTGGCCGGCTTCAGGTCGCGGTGTACGATTTCCGCCGAGTGCATGTACTTGAGCGCCTTGAGCAAATCCAGCAGCAGCCACCTCAAGTGCTCAGCCGTAAGGAACTGGGGCGAGTGCAGGAGCTTTTCCAGATCGGACGGCAGATACTCAAACACGACGAAGAGGTCCTGGAAATGGTCCATGTCCAGTGGTGCAATGATCTCTCGGATCTGCACAATGTTGGGGTGCCGCAGCTGGCGCAGGATGCACAACTCGCGTAGAATACGCTTGGCGTCGATCGGGTCCGAGAACACGTTCTGGATCTTCTTGATTGCCACGATCTCGCCCGTCGGCAGGTGTTTGCAGCGCACCACTTGCCCGTAGCTTCCCTGGCCTAGCACGCACTCGATCGAGTAGTTCGGTGCAATTTCACTCCAGCCGGGAATCTGCGACGCATTCGACGACACTGCAGCAGGCACTGGAGCAGGTGCTGGCGCTGCGTTCTGCACTGGAACCGGGACCGTAGTGGCCACGTTCGTCCCTGCAACTGCCTGAGTCTCTGAAGCTACAACAAATAATAAACCAAAGATTCATCAGCTCTTGGTCCCCCCAAAAATCTCATCAACTCGATCAAACGACGCAACGTACGCGTTCCTTGTGTCTGGTCCAGCACTGCCGGCGTCTCGGCCAGCGCCGTCTTGTCCACCATAGCGAACGGCAAGTGTGTGAGGTCCTGGGCCACCACGAGCATGCCGGAGCCCACGGGGTTCCCGACCAAGGGCGTGCACGATCCCAGCAGCGTGACTTTGGCCTGCTCTCGGTTCACAAACTCCAGCATGACGCTGGCCACGGGCGAGCCGCGGACGCAGTGGGCCAGCGCGTCCGCCAGCACGGCGGCCGTGGCCGGGGGCACGAGGTACGGCAGCTCCTTGAGCAGGTTGCGGCCGGCCATCTCCTCGCGCGAGTAGCCGCAGAGCTTGACGGCGCAGTCGTTCCACAGGATCACGCGCATGACCTCGTCCACCACGAAAACGAGCGCGGGCGACGTGTAGAGCGACTTGCCAAGGCTGGCCAGGCTCTCCGTGCTGGCGCAGTAGCTCTCGACGCCGGCCACGAAGCTCTGCACGGCCGGCAGCGACGTGTCCTCGTAGTGCTCGCCGATAGTCTGCAGCATGATCTTGCGCACGACGCTGTTGCGCTTGGCCGCGGGGGGAGCGGCCGCGGCCGTCAGGGGCGCGGGGGACGCGGAGGCATTGGGGACGGGTGGGAAGGCGGCGGCCGGCAGCGCGGTGGAGCGCCCGCTGTCCGGGTCTGCGCGCACCACCGACGGGTCGAAGTGCACCGAGTGCGTCTTGTTGCCGTTCATGGGGCCGGCCGGCGGGGGAGCGAGGCGCAGGTGCAGGCAGGGGCGAAGCGAAGCTAACCGAGCTGTGAAGACAAGGCGTCGCACTTAATTTCGTCGGGTTGCTCTGTTGGCAGAGACCCCCGGATTAGTGATGACATACTGGATGCAAGATAATTGTGTGGGAAAGACTGCGCTCTTTTTGATTTTGCTCGGACAGCCAGCTGGCACTGCCAGCACTACGAGAGACTTGGAGCTACTGCAGCCACATGGAGGTTGCCATGAAATGCAACTCGCCATCGCTTCTCGTGGCCAGCAGAAGTCCCCCCCCCTCCCCCCCCCCCCCCGACACCGAGAGGAGTATCTTTCGCCGGCACGCTCCATGCATTTCTGGGTTGCGCATGGGCAGGCGCACAGTGAGTTGCAACTGCAACTTGACTATTGAACCTCAGGCTGAGGTGCTGAGGCTCAGCACCTCTCGAAGATCTTGTAGAGGTTGGTGAGGCAGGCCACGGGCGTGATGAGCTGCGCGTCGTTGAGCTCGTTGGGCGGGCAGAACGCGGCGGCCTTGGTCGCTGGGAACAGCACGTGCTCCAGCACCAGCGCCTCGCGCTCGGCGTTGCCCGGGTACCGCATCTCGCCGTACCAGCGCGCCAGCACCTGCGCCACGCTCTCGAAGCACGGCTCCTCCTCCTCCCAGCTCACGTCGGTGGCGAGGTGGAACACGAACTCGGGCAGCGAGTGGATCGACGGCTCGTGGTCCGGCAGCAGCTGGGGCAGCGTGCGCAGCATGCCCTGCGAGTCGATGTCCAGCGAGAAGTACTCGAACAGCATGGGGCCGTTGGCGATCAGCAGCGTCTTGATCTCTTCCGCGAGCTGCTCCCTCGGGCCGTCCTCTTCGTCGTAGCCGTTGCGCGGGTTCTTGAGAGCCTCTAGCACCAGGTCGTAGACTGGTAGCGGGGTCTGCAGAGTGATCGGCCGCGCCTCGCCAAACTGCTGCAGCACCTGCTGGTAGAAGACGTGGAAAGCGACCTCGTCGTGCCGAACGATGTACAGCTTTGTACGGTATTGCACCAGTGAGAACTGCTTGTCGACGACCCCAACAAAGCTGTGCTCGCGGAAGAGCTGCCAGCCAGAACAACAGCAACACAGCATTAGACATCAGACAGCACTCTCAGCGCTACGGCAGACAAACTCCTACCCGTGCAAGTGCCTTATTTTTCTTTTGCCGCATCAAACTCAGCAAGTTCTGGACACTGGATAGCATCTGCGGGCTTTGAGTAGCTTCCAGGCTTCCGCGGCGGTTGTCTTCGCCCTCCGGCTCGGGTTCTGTGGGTCATGAATACTACATCAGATCGCAGCCAAGGCGGACACAGCTACAAGCACAAGATCGCACCTTGGCTGGAATGCGTTTCCGACAGCTTCCTCTTCCTCAGGTTTGATGATTTTACTGCACTTGCGTCGCTTTCCCCCGAGTCCTCTCGCCTGGACCTTCTTTCTGGGCTGGCGTCGCGGTCGTCTGCGGTGCCCTGGGAACTTGACTGTGATAGCTGCGATAACTGGGTCCTTTGTGACTCCAGAAAGCAGTACTTGTCTATCGTGTTGGAGCGATGGTCTGTTCGCACCAGGCGCTGCGGTGCCTATCACATCCATACACCAAACGTAACGAGAGGACGGGTGAGATATGCTCCAGAGAAACTTACTAAAGGGCAAGCTTACCAGCGCTGGTTGGTACTTCTTGGAAGGCGGGGTCGGCTTTTGACTGAGATCAAGCTCGATTGAGTCAGCAGACCGGTTCGCTTCGTCTTCGTCATCACTCTCACGCTTCTCCATTTCCTCATCGCTCGACTCTTCTTCCTCCTTTTTCTCTTCCTCTTCTATCACACTTGCGCGTCGGCGCTGCTTGGCTGATGCATCACCGCTGCTTGCTGAAGAGATGCCCAGCATAGCAGTGATCGGCTGGACAGAGAAGCTCCGACTTTCATTGCTACCTTTCAGCCGCCTTTCAATCGCTTGGCTGATTGAATCGACGATATCTTCTTCATGTAGGAAGTGCACCTGTTGTACAAAGGCATCGACAGGTAAACAGATCAGTACATATTATGAATGTCCTTTCATAATATGATTGCGCACACGCACCTCTCGCTTTGTGGGGTGCACGTTCACGTCGATGTTGCGAGGTGGAAGCTCCATGCTTAAATATACGAACGGATGCGTGTTTTTTGGTAGATACAGCGAGTAGACGTACTCACATGCCCGCTTTAGTGATGGGCACTCCACGAGCCGGTCATTGATAAACAGGATAAAATTGCTTTTCCTCAGACTGCCAGACAACAAGTGAAATTAGCATTGAAAACAGTAGGATCAGCACTGGGGATACTCGTGAGGACACGTACTGGTAATTGGCGTTGCTGATGTATCCATGGACTTTGCGTTGCAGGTCCATCGATCCAGCAGCCGTGATGTCTCTCTCGTATTCGAACGGCGTAAGCTCGCTTGCAAGTTTGCTGCCGTAAATTGTACGGATGGCGTCCAGCTGAGAGGAGCTCTGCGTCGTGTTGACTCCGCACGAAGCCTCGCGGTGCTTGAAAAGCACGAGAGCACATAGCCAATCAGCGATAACATTGGCAAGAACAACTACCACAGGGTACAGCCATCCTTACTTTCTTGCAGACAAAACCAACTCCTTTCGCGCCAAAGTGAACAGCATACTTCTGCACCACATCCAAGATGCGGCTGTACTGCTCCGACGCGTTCTTCAGCGCCTGCTTCCTCGTGCTCAGATTGTAAAACAAGTCTTCTACCTGCAGTTACCAAGCCACCCACCCACCCATTTAACATTCCGCCAACCAATAATCCACCCTTCAAAGAAAACGCACCACAATCTGCGTTCCGTTCTTTCCGGCGCACGGCTTGGGGTCCTTGGACTCGCCGGGCTTCTTGGCCACCAGCTTCCCGTCACGGTACGAAGCTCTACCGTTGCAGCCACACTCGATTAGTCTCCATCACCCCATCCACCGCTTCAAACTCCAATTGCGCGCCCTACTTGTAGGCGCAGGGCTGGTCCGCCGTTCTGGACGTGATGGTCACGTGCGCCACGTGCGAGATACTGGCGAGCGCCTCCCCGCGGAAGCCGAAGCTCTTGATGTCTTTCAGGTCCTCGAAGCTCTTGAGCTTGCTGGTGGTGAAGCGCTCGCACACGATGTCCAGGTCCTGGCGCTGGATGCCGCGCCCGTTGTCCTGGATCTGCAGCAGCTTGAGCCCGCCCTGGCTCACGGTAACCGCCACGTGCGTGGCGCCCGCGTCCAGCGAGTTCTCCAGCAGCTCCTTCACAGCGTTGGCGGGACGGTGCACCACCTCCCCGGCCGCGATGCGGTTCACCACGTCCGGGCTCAGGCGCTGGATGCGCGGCGCCGGCGTCGCCATGGGGATTCCAAGTGCTTAAGTATAAGTTCAATACTGACGCAAAATTAAAGTGGGGGGTCCACTTTGTAGCTGGTGTATTGTACACAATGTGTACCCCTTTTCCTGCTGCCGCTTGCAGTGACAGCCATGGTGGCGTTCAGCGTGTACAAGTCGTCGAAGTACCTCTTCGACTGCGTGGCTGCTGCCCACGCGGCGCGGTCGCAGCCATATCCGACGGTGGATCTGAACGCGTTGGAGGCGCTTGGGTGAGTTTTTGCTCCGTGAAAAATGGACCAAAACGCTGCAGATGAAGGCAAAAGAAGGGTCTCGTTGTGATACACTTGCGTTTGTTTCGGCGGTGCAAGGCGTCAACGGCAACGGTTGACGTCACTTTGACGTCTAAAGAGACGAATAATGCTTACTTAATTGGTTATTGTTTGGTGGTGGGCAGACTCAGCTCGGTGGATGTGGTCAAGCGCATGGACTACGCCGAAGTGGACAAGCTCGTTGGATGCTGCCCGCAACATGTAAGTTTGCAGTTCTTTTATGGCGGTAGGTTGGAGCAGTCTACTAATTGCCGCATGTGCTTTATTGCTGTGGTCTTGGTAGCCTCCGCAAACGATCGTCGTGCCGGCGACGCACGGTGACATTGCCCCGTTCCATGACTTCGCCAAGTACCTGAAATCTCGACAGCGGGTAAGACAGACACAACTTGGCTTCAGTTGAACACTTCAGCTATTGACTTGCAGAGTGCTTAGGCTGGTGTTGCAGTGCTCGCGGATGGACGTCTGTTGATACTTGCACCGCTGCCGAACGATGACTCGCGGCTTCGCTGCGTTGTCGTGAAGACGAAGCCCGCAGCGGAGGCTTCAGCTGTATCTCCAGCTAATTTCACAATCGATAAAACTGCACCTGTGGGTCATTTACCGACTGGCCCGCAGGCCCAGACAGCTAGCGCACTACCGCCACCACACCCCGAACAATCAGGCGAGAAACGTCGGCGTGGGCGAGTTCGCTCTCGAGATCGTTCACGCACGCAGCAGGAAGAGGTGGCGGGCGCAGAGCCTAAAAGCTCGTCCATTGAGCCAAATCATAGCAGCCAGGTAGGCGTGTTGCTATCAACAAGGCGTGTGCCAAGCATCCTTAGTGACGTGAGTGGCTTGCATTTCATAGGCTACAGAGACAACTACACGACCCGCACCAGCCGGAGAGAAACTGGTTATGCTTTACAGTTTACCGCGGATCGAGAGAGCAACGCGAATCGCCCAACTCCGGTATGTGCGCTAGGTTTTCGTCACTCGCAGTAGAGTCGCTCTGACCCGTGTTTTCTGTGTGTACCGGTAGGCAAGAATACGAGGCTTTCCACGCGCTCCACTACGACGTTTTGAAGGCATGGAGCAAATCGGATCCTGATAGCTGAGAGCCCAAGGATAAAAGCAGTGGAGCTGTGAGTGGTGATGCGTTCTCTCGTAAGTACAATAGAAGGTTGGTCTACTTGAGCAATGTTATTATAACACTGTAAAAGATTGGCAGTCCAGTATTATTTGTCGCCGCAGCTTAGGTATCACCAATGGCGAGTAATGGGGAAGAGAGGAGATACTTAGCCTACTCGAAGCGCAACGCCTCCATCTCTTGCAGCTCCTTCGGCACCTTGGATGTCGTGATCTCTATTCCAGACTCCGTGATCTACAGTAAGACAAGCAAAAAGAGAGGTTAGTTCGTTATCACCACTTTTTCCGATAGGTTCACCAAGCACTGTATGCCGTACCACAACGTCATCCTCAATACGAATACCAATACCACGGAACTCCTCGGGCAAGGTAAGATCATTTTTCGGCAAGTAAACGCCCGGCTCCACAGTGACTACCATGCCTGGTACCAACGGCGCGCCGCGCGTGACGTGGGGCGTGTCGTGGGTATCCATGCCCAGGTAGTGGCCGATGTGTGTCGGGTTGTACTTCTGGAACTCGCGAATAGCGGAACGCGAGAATGGGCCGCCCTTGTTCGACAAAATGCCAAAATCAAGCATCCGCTTCATCATGAGCTCCACGGAGTAATCGTGCAGCTCGTTCAGAGTGATAGACTCCTTGGCTTCGATCTTGGTTCTCAAGTGCTCAATGCATTTCTTCTGCACGTCCAGCACGAATTCGTACATGGTGGTCTGTCCGGACGACAGTTTTCCTCCCACAGGCCACGTGCGGGTGATGTCACTTGCGTAGCCACCAGCAACCTCACATCCCGAGTCAACCAGCACTAAGTCGTGCGCACGGAGCAAGTCGCGCTTCGCCAAGTAGTGAATCACAGCAGCGTTAGACCCCGATCCGACAACGTTCGGGAAAGCATTCCACAGTGCGCCATTCTTCTTGATAGAGCCCTCAAACACGGATCCCAGCGCCAACTCCGACATCCCTGGCCGCGTGTTCTTCATCATGTCAATAAACCCCTGCGCACCAATGTCCGCCGCAAAGCGCATGCGGTTCAGCTCGTTCTCCGACTTGATCACACGCAGCTGCTCCACCAAGAAGTCTCCTGCGAAGAACTTACTGTGGAAGCTCTGCGTCGCCTCCACAAAGCTGGGCGAGTATCGTCCGCCGTCAGGCTTGAGCACAAACACCTTGTCCACTCCAGAAAGTAGCTTGTTCATCGCCGGAGCAAGTTCCGTGAGCTGGAACGCGTCGTCCGCCAAGTACCGATCTTTAGCTCCGTCCAGTCCAATCCGAGCGCCATCCCACTGCTCACTGTATCAACCACCCACATATACACACCAGCTTAGCACCGCATAATAACTACTATCCCCATACTTGCACTACCGCCTTTGCGGACCTGTGCGGGTCGCGAGGACGCACGAACAGCACGAAGGAGCACTTGTTCTGGCTCTTGAGCAGCACGGCATGGGCGTCCGGCTCCTCGAGCCCGGTGAGGTACATGAAGTTGCTGTTCTGGTGGAACTCCCACGGGATGTCGTGCGTCATGTACTTGACCTCGGCCGCGTTGGTAATGAGCGCCGAGTTGTCGGGCATGGTGGCGAACAGCTTGGCGCGGCGCTGCTGGAACTCCGAGGCCGGCAGTCCTGGCTGCAGGCATCCTGGCTGCACCTCGAACGGGTTGAACGGCTCGCGGTCGTTGTTCGTCACACCCGCAGCAAAGTTCGACGCGGCCCGCGCGGCGTAGGCGCTCGCGCGGGGCTGCACGACGCGCTGCGCAGCCTTCCGCAACATCATGATCTCGCTCACTCGATATCCTCTGGGGTTGACAACCAATACCGGTACAGTGTACCAATTCGGCGTCTATGTTCGATCAACTGCACGTTAAGTACGATACAGATACTCGATTAAGTGCGATTTATGGTTGGCGTTGGACGCCGCACTCCGAAAAGGCAAGTCGACATTTTGCCAGCCCCGAACGGACCCGCAAGACCGCAGACCGCAGTAGGTACGAGAGAGAGAGAGACCAGCGCGAACGCAGCCTACAGGACCCTACAGCCAAGATGCCGCAGCACGAGCATATGGAGATGCACCGCAAGCGCCACGGCGTGCGCATGGACGCCGCCGAAAAGAAGCGCAAGAAAGAGGCCCGTGAGGTGCACAGGCGCTCGCAGTTCGCCCAGAAGGTGCACGGCCTGCGCGCCAAGCTGTACAACCAGAAGCGCTTCAAGGAGAAGGCGGCCATGAAGAAGACGCTGGCGCTGCACAACGAGCGCACCAACAAGCACGCCAACGACGACGAGATCCCCGACGGCGCCGTGCCGTCCTACCTGCTGGACCGCGAGGGCGTGTCGCGCGCCAAGGTGCTGAGCAACACGGTCAAGCAGAAGCGCAAAGAGAAGGCCGGCAAGTGGGACGTGCCGATCCCCAAGGTCAAGCCCATCGCCGACGACGAGATGTTCAAGGTGCTGCGGTCGGGCAAGCGCCGCAACAAGGCGTGGAAGCGCATGATCACCAAGGCCACGTTCGTGGGCGAGAACTTCACGCGCAAGCCGCCAAAGTACGAGCGCTTCATCCGCCCCAGCGCCATGCGCTTCAAGAAGGCCCATGTGACGCACCCGGAGCTCAAGACCACGTTCCAGCTCGACATCCTCGGCGTCAAGAAGAACCCGCAGAGCCCGCTGTACACGCAGCTCGGCGTCATGACCAAGGGCACCATCATCGAGGTGAACGTGAGCGAGCTCGGCCTCGTCACCACCTCGGGCAAGGTCGTGTGGGGCAAGTACGCCCAGGTCACCAACGTGCCGGAGAACGATGGCTGCATCAACGCCGTGCTGCTCGTCTAATTGCCGTTTTATAACTATAGATCCTTTTGCAATCATATATCGCCTCGAGAAACACACGCTTGCTACTGTATACCTTCAGTCAATGAGCTACGACAGCAACGCATTTATCTATTGTTCATGAGGTCACGTAGTGCAGTTGGTATGCAAGGGCGGCTGGGGTTTTAAGACCGATGGTATATTCATTCTTCGCTAGAAGCTGAAGGTGCTGACAAGGTCCGGGCATTCAATTCTGCGCCATGAGCCCACTTAGTTCTTGTAGTTTTCGATCAAGCCGACGTAGGCAAGCCCGCTGTCTGCGCAGGCCGCCAGCAGCGCGTACTTGCCGCCTTCCTTCTGCAGCTTGTTGGACGCCGTGTTCACTAATCGGCTGCCAGTGGCGCCGAACGGGTGTCCGAGCGCCAACGAGCCGCCCCACGTGTTGAGCTTCTCCGACGGCACACGTCCGACGGCCTGGTCAATGCCAAACAGCTCCTTGCAGTACCTGGGCTCTACCAATGCGTTCAGGTTGGCCAGCACCTGGCCAGCGAAGGCTTCGTGGATCTCGAAGTAGTCGATGTCACTCAACTTCAACTTGTTCTTGGCCAGGATTTGCTGGATGCCGTAGGCAGGTCCGAGCAGCAAGGTCTCGAACGGGTCCACGCCGACAAACAGCCAGTCCTTGAGCACCGACTTCGGCTTGTACCCAAGCTCCAGTGCCTTCTCCTCTGACATGATCAGCGTCGCAGCAGCGCCGTCGGTCAAGAAGGACGAGTTGGCGGCCGTGTGGGTGCCGTGCGGCTTGATGAAGGCGGGTTTGAGCGTCGAGATCTTCTCCAGCGTCGAGTTCGGGTTCACTCCGTTCTCCTCCGTGCTTCCCTTGTAGGACAAGATCTCACCCTTGTACTTGCCCTCCACATGGGCTCTGTAGGCCTTCTGGTGGGCGTCGATGGTGTACTGGTCCATCTCCTGTCTCGTGACGCCAAATCGAGTCGCCAGTCGGTCGCTGGACGAGCCCATGATCTCCCTTGTGTGGAAGTTCTGGATTGCAGGGGCAACTGGGGCAAAGTCCCCGAGTTTCAGCCCCTGCAGCAGCTTGAGCACGCCCATGGGACCCTTCTTCATGGCCTTGGGAGCGTTGATAAGCCGCTCTCGGATAGGCTTCGAGAAGCGGATCGGCACGTCCGAGAACGTCTCAACGCCGCCAGCTAGCACGATCTCAGCGTGGCCCGACAGGATCTTCTCCGCGCCCGTGCAGATGGCCTGGCTGGAGCTGATGCAGGCCTGCGTGACGGTGTGCGCCGGCACGTGCTTGGGGATTCCAGCGCCCAGTGCCGCCTCACGCGCGATGTTGGACGTGCCGACCTCCTGGATCACAGTGCCAGCCAGCACATAGTCGATGCTCTTGGGGTCGATGGCCGTCTTGTTGATCAGGCCCTTAAACGCGTCGCGCATCATGTCGTAGGCGATCACGTCCTTGTAGACGGTGCCGGACTTGGCGAAGGGCAGGCGCACACCGTCCACGACCACGACGCGTTTAGCTGCGGCCGTGGACAGTGCGCGCGAGGAGCGGGCGCCCATGGTCAGGAAGTTGCGGCGGCCGGCAAGCATGGCGAAGGGGAGAATGGCAAGAGAAGCGATGCTACTGACGCAAATTCCGGAGTGAGCTTTGCGATCCTGCGCTAACGTCCCTTGGGGAAACGGCGCGATCTGATTGGCCGAGAGAGGACGTAAAAGTCTCACGTCGATTTTTCACTCAGATGCCAACGTGATTGAAGTTTTTCGTGGTGTGGTGCAACACGACGTGAAGATGCAGGTGAAGTTGATGAATGCATTGGCTGTTGGGCTAAGTTACTTGAGCTGAGTGCATGGACGCCCTTATACTGTATATACATGCGATGCGGTTACTGGTACGAGTGGAAGAAACAATCGCGGTCGAACTGGTCCGAGTTGATAAGCGAGAAGAGCGAAGACGCGGAGGTGACGGCCAAGCCAGATTCGGCGGCTAGCAGTGGAGACGAGCGCCGGATCTCGTCGACAGCCACGTCCAGAGCGTCGGTTTGGTCCACTTTGCGGAGACAGGGGCGACACACCGTTGCCTTCTCGTAGCGTGTCTTGGGCGCCTTCTTCTTCTCGCTCGTGAACATGTTGGGGTCGTCTCGAGGCTTCCACGCGACTTTCAGAGGCACACGGCACTGCGGACACACGACGCTACTGCAGAGCGTGCACTCCCTTCTGCCAGATAGAATCGATCGTCCAACGCTGCAGCCACACGAGCTGCACTCGCTCTTGGCCTTCTTGCTCGTGTCCACCGACTGCCTCTGGTTGTTGTTCAGCATCCACGCCAGCTTCTTCATCCTCGCGTTCACGAGAAGTCGCTGGAAAGACAGCAGCGCGTCGGCGATCTGCGTCATGACAATGCTTGTGTAGATCGGATACCGATAGCCCATTGCGTCGACGCATCCCGTCATGAACACCTCGATGAGTCCTTGTTTCTTTTGGCGGAATAGTCGGCAGAACGAGATGTTCGCGCGCACAATTTGGTGGTCGTGGAGCTCGCGCACCCCCGGCACCTCGACCGAGTGGCGTAAATTGTACCCGACGTGCTCTCCGTGGCTGTCCAGTGCAATCCCCGTGGACTCGAGGTACACGAAGTCTCGGGGTCGAACCACGACGCTCACAAACATCGGACCTCTTCCAATGAGCGACCACTTGACCTGCAGCGATCTCAGCGGGTTGCTCGGCGTCGGCGAGATGATGGAGGCCAGCTCGGCGCAGTCCGTGAGGTAGTCCCCCGTGCATGCCGACTTGGCCAGCATCTCCTCTCGCGTCGGGTTCAGCAGCCCGTACATGAGCTCATTGAGCTCTCCTCTCGTCGTGCCCACCGCCATGAGCGGGTGGATCCCGCTTGGTGACGGAGCCACGTCCGACAGCGACGACTCCCTCTTGAGGCTCTCGCGCATGGAGCGGTCCTCGTACAGCATGACGCCAGCCTTGCGTTTGATGGGCTTCCACCTCCTGTCCGCGAGCCCGTTGTAGTCCAGGCGGAGGTTCTCGAAGTCCTCGATCGCCGAGTCGACGATCATCGCCGCCACGTTCTCCATGTTGTCCATGTCCTCCTTGGCCAGATCCAGCTCGGGGAACGTCCCCGGCGGCAGGCGGAACTTCATGCCGGCGCAGGAGTCAGCTCGCGCCAGTCACTACCGCTCGGGGGCGTTGCAAGAGAGCTTGGTCGAGTGTGCGTGTACTTTACAATGTCGCTTGGCTGCATGCAATCCACCACCTTGGCGGTCCTGCAGGTATGAATTCACGTGCGATTTGACCTCGTCCTTCCATCAATTGAGCTTTTAGAACCGGAAAATAGGGGTTCAGCTCTTGATTTAACGGACTTATCCGGCAGCGCATCACTTTGTATCGCTAATTTCTTTTATTATCCGGAATATGCATGTTGAAGTTCTACTTCAGAAAAAGCATGGTCTCACAAGTCGCACATTTCACGACATACCCCACCGCGCGAAATTGCGAAGAGCAACAGTATGACAACGGCAACGACAAAGGGCAAGACGCCCGAGGTACCTTGAGTCAATGTCATTGACAGCTTAGATACTCCATAAAATGAAACGATCTTCTCTTTGCAATACATCTCTTCCCCCCTTTGGTTGACTGCTTACCACAGAGCAGTGTGGTGGGACTTCGGTGCGCAGCCTCCTGTGATCGCCCAGCACTTTGTTGCCGGGTTCATGCTCAGAATATTCACCATCGTCAGCCAAGCGAGAGCAAATATCAAGATCCCGACCATCCACATGCCCATGCGCTTGCTCACGCCTCCCTGGCGACGGAGAGCTTGGATGGCGCCTCGTTGATTCGGCAGCAGCGGCAACAACATCAGCGACACCATCTTCATGCCGTAGCAGATCCAGATTGTGATGGTCACGTCTCGGCGCGTCTCAAACGTGTCGGCCAGGATGTCGTCCTTCCAGACGTGGAAGCGCGCGTTGATGAACTTGGCGATGGTGCGGCCGAAGGGGGACGAGACGTGGTTGGCAGTTGTGAGCAGTCCGAACAACGCGCCTTCCGATCCCCTTTCGATCAGCTCCACCACGACGTAGTTGTTCACAATGAAGCGCATCGCGTGAGGGATGTCCCCGATCACTGGCACGCCAAGCCAGAACCACTGGCTACGAATGACGTCCCAGGTCACCAGTGTTGTCATCATTCCGTCGGTAACGACGCCAAAGATCACGGTTGCCGCGATCGCAACGTGCCAATTCCAGTGCAGTCCGCGCTGCGCCATGACAGCCAACGTTCCAGCATACACGAACGTCCCGACGATGGCCATGATGCTTGCGTTGAACGGCGTTGCGTGGACCCAGTATAGCTTGATGTTGCTGGACGACACGATGTTGAAGCTGTTGAACACGCCCGAGAAGAACTTGTACGCCGCCACTTGATACACAGCTCGCTTCTGCAGAATTCCCCAGAAGCGCGACATATACTCCTTAAACTTAGGCGGCACCACTTCATCCTCATAGATAAGGAACCACGCAGCAGGACCCAGTGGCAGGCAAATGCATCCCAAGATGAACATCATCTCGGGAAAAGTGAGCGAGAAGTCGAAGGAGCCGCCATACTCGGTGCCGTTGAACGCGACTGCCACGACGAGCGCTCCTACTGCGTTGAAGCCCATGCGAACACTGTGGATCCACGATTGGATGCGCCCGCGCGTGTTAATCGGCTCCCGTTGGGCATACTCGATCACGACAGCATCGGCCGGCACCTCCACGAGCAGGTACCCGAACGAAGCCAGCATCATCGGAATCACGTACTTGCCTGCAGCGTCGGGCGCGTTGGGGTTGATACTTTGGCGTTGTTCCTCCGTCCATTGGTCGGGGCTGATGGAGTGCATGGTGGGGTCTCCGTAGTACGGCGCGGCCTCAGGGAAGCTCGCAATCATGAAGAGCATACAGCAGCACAGCAACCATCCCAGCAGCATGTACGGACGGCGACGCAGGCCGGCGATCGGGAAGCAGTCGCTCAGGATTCCCAGGAACATCTTGTACGACCATGGCAGCTGCACCAGCACCGTAGCCGACACGACGATGGTTCCTTCAGCGTTCAGGTAACCTTGGAGCACCGGGTAGATGACGGCGGGGAGCACTCCGTTAATGAAGCCGATGCCGGCGTACTGCATGAGCAGAGCTAGCACTTCGGGCGACAGCAGACGCGGAGGCGGTCCATCTCGCAGCACTTCGTCTTCGAGGTCGGCGTCTTCCGACTTGGTGGGGGTGGGTGGTGCATCCGATGGTACAGCGCCATAGTTGAGTGCTTGGCCCTCCTCGTTCAGCACGAGCTGCTGCTGCTCGTCCGAGGCTCCCATCCTGGCGAGAGAAACGAAATAACCGACGAGCGCCGCCGGATAAATTAGACTATGAGCACCATGTTTCAATCCTCAGCCGCCTCGGCATCCTCACCTGCAAGCTCACTGCCGCCCTTGAGCGATGCAGAGGTGTGTCCAGCGTCCAGCACCTCTCTCCGACGGCGGGGACGTGTGTCAAGTGTTGTCAAGTGTTGTCGAGACCGTAGCCACACGCTGGATTGAGAACGGTAGAATCGCACAGACAGAACAGGGAAATCCACAGATCTGAAGGGGAACCGCACAGATAAACCGATATACCTTCCGCCGCCCTCTATTAAAGGTGTGCTGGGGGTTGCACCCCCAGACCCCCGCATAAAGAAAACTAACTCCGAGTGTGCGGCAACGGGTCCGTTCGCTGGAATGCTCGTCGCTGGGCCCGCCTCCGCAAATACCGCGCGGCCCTGCTTCGCGGGCACCCCGCGCGGGTTTGCTGCGGCCACGCTCCTCGCAACCGCTCACTACCGCCTTCTATTAAGATCACTACTTGTCACATATTTTCACAATCTGTGGATTTCACTTTTTCGTCTGTGCGATTTACCTTATCTCCGCTGGATTAATTAATCCCGAGGATTTGCTCCACCCCCGTACAGTTGTAGAGCTTCCCTTGCCGGGGCAAGTCACACCGCATCACAGCTCGCAGCCGATAAATTTGCCGCTGCGGGATTATCCGACGACGGAGCTGCTTCGAAGCATGCTGTCGTCAACAGCGTGGTGTTCCATGGCGCCCCAGCCCATCGCGTTGCCACCGCAAAGAAGAACGCGCGTTTGAATGTGGACGTTGCTCGACCATTCGTTCAGGGATCAGCAAACCCAGACGAGCTTGTCCGAAGGCGCTGATCGAGGCTGAACGATGCATCACCCGTCATGATTCAACTCGAGAGAGGTCCCTCGAGGGATTCTGGATCTTGTCCTGGTGGTGGGTCTTTCCATTCCAAGTCTCATTACGCAATTCTCCAGTCATCGCGAAGCTTACTTCAGTACGTGCGCTCGAATCGCTAGTAGAGCAGCATGACGGTGACGGACGACACAGTGAAAGCCGTGCTGGAAGACCGACTCAGCCGACTCTCCGACCTCAAGCCCACCCAAAGCGAGTCTGCGTATTCACACCTGGCATCCCCGTCCAAGCCCATTGACACGGAGCTCGAGAATGGCGCCTTGCGCGAAGGAAAACCGCTGAACCTGCTGTCCAAGGAGTGCATCGGTCTATTGGCTCAGTACGCTGGCGTCGGCTTCTTGGCGGGTATCATCCCTGGCGTCATCTACCCCGTGCTGCAAGGCTACCTCAACGCAGAGGGAACCATCGTCGTATCGGCGACCGTGCTGGTCCAGATCCCGTGGTGCTACAAGATGTTCTTCGGTGTCATCAGCGACTGCTTCCCGATCATGGGCTACCGCCGCCGCCCGTACATGGTCCTCGGCTGGGTCTTCTGTGTCGTGATTCTCTTCATTATGGCGGCCATGTCTGTCCCCGATCCGTACTACGGCGATGCGTCCATGCACAACATCGACGAAGAAGAGTGGACTCCGGAGCAGATTGCCAGCATCAACGAAAGCGCATCCAGCTCCGCTGGAAAGTATGTGGTGCCCATGATGCTCGCGTCCTTCGGTTATCTCCTTTGTGAAGTGGCAGCCGATGCTATGGTGGTCGAGTACGCACAACGAGAACCCATCGAGCAGCGCGGCCGCGTCCAGACCGCGGTGTACGCCGTCAAGACCTCGTTCACTGCCCTCGGTGCCGCTGTCATCGCCTTCTTCATGAACGGGGAGGAATACGCCGGTACCTTCGACTTTTCTCTCACCTTCCAGCAGCTCATGCTGATCTCTGGTATCATCTGCACGCCGCTGGTGTTCGTGTCGTGGTTCTTCCTCCACGAAGACCGCGTGACGGACAAGCCGACGTTCGGGCAGTACATGTCGACGTTCTGGGGGATGCTCCAGAAGCGCGCGATTTACCAGATCGTGGCCTACAAGTTTTTCTCGGGCGTCTTCAACAGCTTCAACATCGTGTCCTCCAGCAACATCAAGCTCTACTGGGTCCACGCGACGCCGTTCAACAACAGTGTGATGACGATTGTCGGCACAATCTTCTACGCCACGACACTCGCTCTCACGGGCAAGTACGGCCTCGACTGGAACTGGCGCACGATCATCATCATCACCATGTGCGGTGCACTCTCTATCGACGCGTTCATGACAATGCTCACGGTCTGGGACGTTGTCCGCAATCAATGGTTCTGGCTTGGCGTGCCGGTCATTGAATACCTTCCGGATGGTATCCGGTTCATGATCGCCACGTACGTCGTAGTGGAGCTCGCCGAGGCTGGCCATGAAGGTGCGTTGTACGGACTGTTGACCGCTACAACGAACTTGACGACTCCATTCGGTCGCTCAATGGCGAAGCTCGTGAACGCGCAATTCCACGTGTGGCTCAAGGACATCCAGGCCGACACGTACGTCGTTCGTCGTGACGTGACCATCACAATCTGGATCTGCTACGGTATGAAGCTACTCTCGTTGGCGTTCCTGCCGCTGCTGCCCCGTCAGAAGGCTGAGACGCAAGAGCTGAAACGCACGGGCGGGTCTAGTCGAATCATGGGTATTATCACGGTGGGGTACCTTGCCTTTGCCATTGTGTGGGCGACACTGGTGAACCTGCTGTCCATGTACGAAACCACCATGTGCTGGAAGATCACCGGAGGCTGCGCGCCCAAATCGTGAACAGGGCACGAGACATGACGGAGTAAGACTAATTATTTTGTTCAGAAGGCTGAACTCTTTTGAATAAAACACGGAGCGTTTTTCCGCATTTACAAAACTAGAGGCTTGTCAGGTAGTGCGCCTGAATATGCCATCCGTTGAGCCATGTTGTTCTCTAAGCGGATAGCTTAGAGCCAGCGTCATTTCTTGTCAGACCATCAGTTTTAAACATTCGGTACTTTTTAATATGAAGTTGAGTATTCAAAATCGGCTGGTACTACCGGTATAAAGCAGCTGAGGCGGTCGGATCGATGTATTTAACGAGTATTCAATTTTGGAATAAAACGCCGCTCGGTTGGGCTTTAGCGGACCGACTTCGGAGGTGGAGAAATGAACGACGATCGGCTACGCTGCGCATTGTAGCCCATTGATCAAAACGCATTGCAGCCCATTGATCAAAACATTACGTTCATCAAGCCATGGCCCATGCCGAGCGCTATGGTAGGGCTCGTGGAGATCGCGTCGCCGCAGTACAATGGGCTACAATGCGCAGTCGCAGTAGCGATAGCAGCAGGCATGAACTAGTAATAATTGTAGCCAAAGTCGTGCTGCGCACGAGAAAGCTCTGAAATTTCCAGTGCGACGTTGACATGGTTAAAACTACGTCGTGAGAGGCAGCAATGATAGCAAGGAGGCAAAAGAGCTGCAGGAAAAAGTTAAACTAACTTAGTACAGATTTGGAGATACTACATGATAATACTCCTCGCGTTTCACCGTCACACGCCTCCACTGTGGCATTGGCAGTGGCGATAGTCATTCACCAGCGTGGTGCTGAGCATAGTGGCGCACTAGTTTTCCGCGTAGGTGTTGATGGGGTTCTTACACAGACAGCGCCTCGGGGTTCTCTTGGGTCTAGATGCTGGACGTCGCAGTGTTTACCGTCGAGATGGCGCTGTTCACGTTGGTGCAGCCCATGATATTTGGGTGCGCCTTGGGCAGGTCCTTGACGATTACATTAACTTCGTCCGCGGTGATGGTCAAGTTGAGGCTGGCGCCGCGGAACTCGACGACGAAGAGCCTCGCGGCGGGACGGGCGGTAGAACTGGGTGCTGAGCGAGCGTGTCTGCATATTGGGGTTGTACACGACGTTGGCGTGCGCGGGGTTGACGTTTGAGCCAACTTTGGTTGGGCTTGCTTGACAATCGACTGGGCTCGAACCCACGGGATAAATAGGAAATTGCATTTATCCCAGGAAAAACCCACATGATAAATTACCGTATAAATTACTTACAAAAGCAGGTTGCGCGAAGATGGACGCGTCGCCGACAGGGTCAACATTCACTTGGGTGATACATAACGGCAAGAGGTATACGATATACAGTATTCTGCGTCAATACCGGACGGGTGTAAAGCGATTAAATCCATATAATGCATGGAACTGTCATAAACGATGTTCGACGGAGATGGGGCAAGGTACTGATTTAGATCAGTCCCGACAGCAGGTCTAGCTTTTTGAAATGCCGCTCAGCATGAAAGAAGAAGCCGTATGATTCATATATACAGGGATACACACTGAGTTTGTGATCACAATTTTTTTTATGCTCCAAACACCCATGGTAACTAAGGTTGTGTCATGGTTGATAGCTGTTCATCCAACTAATTCAGTACATCCACGTTTCTGTACCTATCAGGTCATTCTATACCCCGAGATACCCCATAAAAATCAGGCGTCCGGTATTGACGCAGAATACTGTAACGGGTTTTACAAAACGCGTTGCATCAAAAGCGGTGTATTGTGTAGTCTTATCTATAAGATTTCCGGACAATCAGACCCTTTAAATTACGAAGGCTGTGTTTTTTTAACAAAAAACTTTATTTATGAAGTTTGAGAAATGGGTGACCCGTATAGCAGATACATAATTCAAGCAAAGAGGGCGTTGCTACAGTCGAATATATTCAAACAGTGCGGAAAGTGGTATCACCGGTAGATGACAACATCACTATGAAATCATTAACAGTAGTGAAATAGTAGTTGTAGTAACTGTAGTTGCAGTAGGGATAAGCAGTAAGTGGCAGTGCTCCAGCAGCTTTAGTTGCAGTAGAGGTAAGCAGTAAGTGACAGTGCTCCAACAACTTTAGTTGCAGTAGAGGTAAGCAGTAAGTGGCAGTGGTCAGTAATAACGCGCTCCACAAGTAGCAATTTCAAAAGCAATACCTTTCACAATAGTGGGATATGACTAGTACAGTGATGGAAGTAGTGATGTGGTAGGGGTAGCAGTAGCAGCTATAGTGACAGTGCCAGTGTCAGTGATAGTGACTGAAGCAGTGGCAGTAGCAGCATTGAAGCGGTGGCGACAGTGGCAGTTGTAATTAATATCAATAGCAACAGGATGTTGTCAACATTAATTATAATAGTATGAAAATTAAAATATCTTGTGCTTAATATGAAGCATTTCACGTATAGTAGTCACAAAATAGTGATAATGATAATAACAGTAACCAGTGCAGACTCGGCGCGTCCTAACCATTATACTAGCAAAAAACGCGAAACTGTTCGGTGTGTTTACCCCGCTTAGAGACCCGCACGCGAAGCGCGCCCCAGTTCGGTAAGACTACCGATTAAGACATTAACCTCTCCAAACCGGAATAAAACTCATTCTTATGCAGTTTAACTAGTCTTGGCATTTGTATAAAATGGGCGAATTATCCTGAGATGAGAGTTTGCTGAGTGCCTTATCCTGCATTCTTATTCTCTGAATTTTATTTCAGAGTCTACCGGTGATACCACTTTCTGCGCTAATTAAATAAATCAAAGTTTAGCGTGTCCCTCTTTGCTTGAATTGCATACCTGCTGTACGGGTCACCCATTTCTCAAACTTCATAAAGAAAGTTTTTTTGTTAAAAAACACAGCCTTCGTAATTTAAAGGGTCTGATTGCCCGAAGATCTTATCGATAAGTATACAAAGTAAACTGGGGCGCGCTTCGCGTGCGGGTCTCTAAGCGGTGTAAACACACCGAACAGTTTCGCTTTTTTTGCAACTATAATGGTTAGGACGCTCAGTCTACTGGTTACTATTATTATCATTATCACCACTATTTTTTGAGTACTATACGTGAAATGCTTCATATTACGAACAATATATTTTTATTTTCATACTAATATAATTAATGATGACAACATCCTGCTGCTATTGATATTAATTGCAACTGCCACTGTCGCCACCGCTTCAATGCTACAGCTAATGCGACTGCGGCTGCTACTGCCACTGCTTCAGCCACTAGCAGCAGGCCTCGGAAAAAATAATAGCAATCCAGTAATTACTGTATTGTTGTGGTACAATTATTTATTATTGGGTCTTCGCAAAGTCAATAAAATATGATATTGTACCAATAATACCAGTACAATACCGGTTTTGAGCGATTTTGTGACTCGTGTGGCTGTGGCCAGTCATTTGGACGACTGGTAGACAGCGAAGACACCCCAAGCACATTGCATCTTACTGTGTGGCTCCGTAGAACTCGCATCATTCTCCAACTTACCAAGATGGCCCCCAATCGTGAAATCTGCGCGTTCTTCTACGAGGACAAAGGCCAAGGTGACTATCGCTGCCAGCTTTGCGGGGCCTGCCGCAAGCAGCAAGTCGGTTCCGGGTACAGTAACCTGCTGTCCCACCTCAACTCTACGCACCCGGACTTCGAGGAGACCTACCAGGCTTCGGTGGCTACAGACGCCCAACTCTCGAGCTTCGGGTTCGTCTCCGAGGCGACCCAGCATCGGTATCAGTGGCTTCAGTGGGTGGTGGAGCGAAACATGCCGCTGGCGGAGGTTGACGACCCGCTCACGAGGTCCATGTCAAGCTGGAAGCCTGTCTCGTCCAAGACGTTGAAGTTGGACATGCAAACGTGCTCGTCTCACGTCGGTCGCACGATTGAGAAGGAACTGGGCGAGTTTTTCGGCGTCATGTGGGATGGGTGGACCCACGGCACGGTGCACTACGTGGCTATCTACGGCGTGGCTTTCGTTAACGGCAAGCGTCGTGAGCGACTGCTGTCGCTCTCGCCTCTAGTGGACGGTAGTCAATACGCGGAAGTCCACATTGCCATGTTCGAGTGTGTGCTGGCTCTGTACAACAAGCGTGTCTCCATGGTGGCGTTTCTGGTTGCTGACAATTGTGCGACCAACCAGCGAATCGCTGCGTTGATGGAGCTCCCTCTGGTCGGGTGTGCGAGCCATCGCTACAACCTAGCGGTGAACCGGTACCTGTCTGCCTACGAGTCCGAGCTTGCAGCTGTCAACACTCTCATGGTTCAGCTTCGACATGCCAACAACGCAGCGGAACTCGCGAAGTACACTGATCTCAAACCTATCAAACGGAATGTGACACGTTGGTCTTCGACCTTCGAGATGGTGCGTCGTTACAAGAAAATCCGCGATTCCATTCGACAGGTTGATGCTGTTGAAGAGTTTATTCCCACGGGTTCTACTCACAAAAAGCTGCTCGACCTCCTGGAGGAGCTCAAGAAGCTGGATAGTGTCTGCAAGACACTGCAGGATGAAAGCACCAGCATGGCGGACGTACGCGCGCTGTTTGACCAAGTGGCGGACGACTATCCGAGCATGGCAAGTCACCTGCGCCCGAACGCGAGAATCGTGCACGACCCTGCATTCGAGGCGGCTCTGGTCAAGATTACGAACAACGTCAAGTTGACGGCGGCGGAAGCTCGTGCTGTGCGGCGATTCGTGGTGGATCCTCCTGCCACCAGCGGCAAGAGGAAGGACAGATCGACGAGCGACTACGCCAGCGAGATCCTCCGAGGAGGAAAGAAGGCGAGAGCTTCTGGTGTGGCGTCGGTGACCTACAATGGCCTGGCGAAGGTGGTGCCGCCAACCTCGAACACGGTCGAGAGACTCTTTTCGCAGTGTAAGTTTGTCCTGACACCTCAACGTGCGTGCATGCTGCCCGCCAACTTCGAGATGCTCGCGTTTTTGCGTGTGACTCGCGACCTGTGGAACGCGACTTCTCTTGTTGCCGCCGAGTAAAAGGTAATTGCCTGCGGTCGAGTAACATGTAGGCTGCACCTTCAATATACTGATATTGGCCCAGTTATTATTATTGCTGCGCTTCGTATTGCCGTTATTACTACGCTCGCCCAGCACCGGCAGTACAATAGAATACGGTATTGTCCGACCCCTGACTAGCAGTGACACTGTCACTATCGCTGCTACTGCTACTGCTACCCCTACCACATCACTACTTCCATGACTGTACTACTCGTATCCCACTATTGCTAAAGGTATTTGTAGTGTCTTTCGACCCTTTGCTTGCTTGAGAATCCGTGCTTGGAGGTGAAATGAATTCTGGTATTCAATGCAGCAGCCGCGGCTTGCGCCGCAGCGGTTTCTGTTAGTTTCTCTTTGCTATATGCCTCCTTACTATGCAGTATACAAGTGCTCTGAGAGTTCTCCTCGCTCTCGTGCTTCTTCATGTCGTTGGTAACGACCGTGCGAAGTGCCTGCCGAAGGCAGCCTGTCCCAGGCTGTCACTACACCGCCCTCCAAGCAGACCTTCGTACAGGAGCCTTCGACATTGCTTGCATCTCACTACTTCTTGGCGTTGCCCTTGGCGCGGTGTTGGCGGCGATTCGGTTGGGGGGGGGGGGGCTTCGGTTGAGCATCAGCCTCACCACGCTTGTCACGACGCTGAGATGGGGTTGACTGAACGGTAGACTGTGTACGCTTTCTTCCTCGCGGATTCGACCTGAGTTGGAGAACGAACTGGCGTAATTCATCGTCGTCGACACTGTCGACGTAGTCCTGCAACTTGATCGGGACATCCTCATACATAGTCCTCACAGGCTCCCAGGAATCCTCGATGGCCTCGAGGCCTTCCTAGTGCACCAGTATTTCATAACTGTGCGCTGCATGCTTGCGGTGCTGAGTGAAGGCCTCCACAGTTAAGTAGATGTCTTGGTTTGCGATGTGTTCCAACATTTCCTCGTTGACATCCAGACTTTGGTCCGCATACATTTTCAAACGCGAGGCATGAGCAAACTTTGTCGTAGCAGTGATCAAATGCTCGATTTCAAACGAGTTGGCGTTTGCGCCAATCACACGGTACGGCCCCACCCATGTGACCGAAAGTTTGTTGCCCTGCTTCTTTGCATCGACTCGAGACCAGAGAACATAGTCGCCAACATGAAAGTTGACTGAGCGAGCACCACGCTGGTTATTCTGGTTGCGCTTGGTTTGCTTTCCCTTGACCGTGGCTACTTCTCGGTGCATGCCATCGAGCGACGTTCGCAAGTTGTCAACAGCCTCACGCACGTTTGGCGAGAAATCACCCGTGGTCACCACATTGACCGCAATAGCATCACTGCCAATCAGGATTTTCTGCAGTGGAGTCGTTGCCTTTACTCCAAGAAAGGCTTCGGCTGGAGAGTGGTTGGCGAGAGATGCCACTGGACTGTGATTCAGATTCGCTTGAATGAGTGGTAGTAGCGCGGCCCAATTATCTTGCTCCACCTTATACTCCAGCAGCATGACTCACAATACCTGCAGAATATCGCGGTTGAGTCTCTCGACGCTCCCATTGATCCACGGGCAACACGCGAGAGTGAAGCTCTGAGTCATCTGGGTTGCACAATTCCTCCAGTAGTTGGTTCTTAAAGTGCGTTGCAGTATCGCTGATCAGCAACTGAGGCATGCCGTATCGACTATTCCAGTCCAGAATTGCCGTGGCTGCTGTGGCAGCATTCGCACTCGAGCACTCGAGCACTCGATCAATTCGCAGTAGTGAGAAAAGTCATCTTTCATAACCAGCAGATAGTTGCTCTCTCCATTGTAGTCCCCAATGAACAAGCAGTCCATATGCAGTGCCTCGTTGCGCTCTTTGGAACGATAGGTCTCACCCCATGGCCGTGGTATTATTTTCCCACCCTTGACGTGGCAGCACAAGAGACAGCGACTGCAGAATTCCCGTGCTTTAGGCTCCAATTTTTCAATGAGGAAGTGTTGTTGGAGGTGGTTGATCATCACCTTCACCCCGCGATGGCCCATTGTACCACAGTGGGCGATCACCATCAGCCTCATCAAGAGCACTTCCGCATCGTCCGGAATCCACAAACGGTTCTGCTTATCTCTCCACAACCCATCCGATTGCTCCTCGAGATGCGGCGGACGAGTGCACGTCGTTGGTAGTTGCGCACCTTAAAGGTCTTCCTCCATAGGTCAATCAGAGTCTGGACGCAGTGGACGAAGCTCCACTTGCACATGTGCGTCCTGCGTCTGCCAGCGCTTGATTGTCGAAGTCTCCCTGGGCAACTCGATGCAGGCCCGACGAGAGGCCATATCAGCCCACACATTTTCTTCTCCACTGATATGCTCAATTGTGTATCGGAGCTCATTGAGTTTCAAACCCCAGCGCTGCAATTTTCCGCGCACATGTTTCTTGATCTCATCGCCCGGGGCAAAGATGAAAATCAAGTTGCGGTGATCAGAATACAAGCGGAAACCTTTAGAGTGGATCAGCAAATAGTCCAGGTCCGTCGCAGCTTTAATGATCGGAAAGGCCTCTTTTTCCGAGACGCTCCAATGCTGCGCTGCTCCCTTAAACGTGCCGCTCATGCACTGCACAAGTTGGTGTTGCTGCTTGGTGATGCTAGTCGCAGGATCCCAGTCCGCGACAGCCGTCACGATGATGCTCCACCCCGCATCGCTGGCGTCCGTCATCAATATGAGCTCATCCGAGTCATCAGGAGTCACCAACGTGGCTGAACTAGCGAGTAGTTGCTTAACTTGGCCGAAACTGTGGCGTTCTTCGTCAGTAAAATCAATCGCGACGCGCGCTGCAACATGCTTTGTCGGCTTTGTTCCGTCCAACGCAGCCCGCAGACGTGCTTGCAGTGGTGCAGCTACTCGAGCAAAATCAACCAGCGAATTGCGCATCCAGCCAGCCGCACACAGAAATTGCTGCAACTCAGCCGCGGTTTTTGGCTCAGGAAGATCAATCAGTGTCTGAATCGTTTCGTGATCATACGCGACCCCGTCCTCCTTAATGATTCGGCCGCACCACTTTGCTTCGGTAGTGTACAGACAAATCTTATTTAGCCCGAGAAATAGTCCATTCTTCTCCAAAGTGCTGTAGACACGGTCAAGAACCGACAAAAAATCGTCTATCGTGTCTGCGTAGATGAGAAGGTCATCAATCCAGGCCAGTACATGCTCGTACAACAGATTCGCTTCACGCATAATCTTCTCAATCGTTTGCTGAAAGTGGATCGATGAGTCCACATAACCTTGTTGTAGACGCGTCAGCGTGAAAACACCGTCTTCTGTCATGTAGGACTGCGACTCTTGACTTACTTTAGCAAGAGCCATTTGCCAAAAGCTTTTCAGGAAGTCAACAGTCTGCCGGTGCTTCTTGTTCTTCGTGTGGTGAAGTCAAGTACTGAGACTGGGCATGGATCCGGCTACCGGTAACACTTGCGCATTAGGACGTCGAAAGTCCACAGCTTGACGAATTCCTCCTGTTTTTCCTGGCTTCTTCACAAGTCGAGCAGGACTAGCCCATCGACTAGCTTCATTCCGATACACGCAACCGAGCTCGACCAGCGATTCGTTGAATGCCTTCATCCACTCGCGCTCCGCGGGTGCATAGGTGCGTGGCCTGCAGCGTATCGGCATAGTTCCCTCTTTGAACCGAATGACGAACGGCTCAATCTTCGAAGGTGGGTCATTTCCAATCGCGATACGCCAGATATCGTACCGCATGACAACCTCAAACAGGTCTCTCTTACGCTCTGCAGGGAAACCATTCGCAACAGCTTCGTTGATTAGCTAACAGAGACGTGCAATAATTTGCTTCTTGTCTGGAGGATCAAAACTCATCGGAGTCTCCGACTCGAACGGATCAAAATCCACAATCTCCTTATTCGCAAGTGCAGAAAGCTGACCTTCAACATCAATTCCTAGAGCCTTCAGTGTGGGCCGGCCCAATAGGAGCTCATCTTCTTCCGTCTCCGTGATGATACAGGTCACCTTGCGCATTCGAACCTTTCCTGCAGGCGTGATCAACTCCAAATCCAGCTGAATCGATTCATCACAGCTGATAATTGCACCTCCCACAGCTTTACCATCAATCGGCTTCCGCAGGCGCTCAACGCTCACATCCGGACAGGCTTGCTGTAATTCCTGCACAATTCGACGAGGGATCACATTGTACTTCGTGCCATTGTCTGGGAAATAGGGCATCGTCACCGCCCCATTGAATGCAACGTGCATCGGCGCGAGGTCTTCACCATTGCCCAGCATTCGCTTCATTTTCGACGCCTCAGCGTCACTGCGTCGATCCATGCGCTCTTTGAACGCTTGCCGAGCAGCCTTCTTTTGCTCATCAGTGGCCGAGGGATAGTCACTAACCCAATGAGTGCCTTTGCAGCGCAGGCAGCCTTGAGCAGGTGCAGCATCACACTTCTTGAACACCGGTCGTTCGTCCCGCCGATCTTCTCGAGCTGACTGCAGCCGATCTCCTTTCTGCGATTTGTAGTTGCTACGATATCCATTATTGCTGCGAGGAGACGATTTCGTAGTTCTAGCTGAGCCTCTGTCCCTAGTCGAGTGAAATAGGTCAAAGGATTGTTGATTCTTGAGTGCCTCCGCCTTGATCACATCAAACAAGCGCGGTACACTGAGCTTCACCGTCGGATCGAGGTCTTGGTACAGCAAAACCTTTTCCTTCAATCCGGAGGGACGCAGATTTCAGTCAGCAAACGGCATTTCAGCTTTTCATTACCGTCTAGCGCCACACTCAAACCATATTCTTCGATGAGTACATCAAACTTGTCGAAATAGTTCAAAACTCTGGCCTTCACGTCCTTCTGGCGAAGATCCATCCTTAGGTGCTGGTTCATGATCGCATGAACATTCGGGATCTGGTCGTTCCTCATTGTCGCCAAGATCTGGTTAATTGCTGCGATCAACCTGTCGTTCGTCATCTCGCTCACTGAAGTCTTCAGCTCCAGTTCACAAAATGTCTTGAGCAAACGGCGGTGGATGGTAGAGATCACCGGCCTCATGACAGTAGCCAGCGACTCACCCGACTCCTGGCAGCGTGCAATCACTGCCGCCTCGTATAGCCCCCGCTCCCGCCACTTGCCGAGAGCCTCGTGCGAGAAACAGACAATCGGAGGTGGCTCCAACGCTGTCTATAGCTTGGTCGTCGGCTGCGACTTGTCACCGTCATCTCCTGCAGTGTTCGCCCGACTGCGCTTCTGCTGGGGGCCGCTCATGGCTGAGGTTGGATCGTTATCCACTTTGTAGTGTCTTTCGACCCTTTGCTTGCTTGAGAATCCGTGCTTGGAGGTGAAATGAATGATGGTATTCAATGCAGCCACTGCGGCGCAAGCCGCAGTGGTTTCTGTTAGTTTCTCTTTGCTATATGCCTCCTTATTATGCAGTATACAATTGCTCTGAGAGGTCTCCTCGCTCTCGTGCTTCTTCATGTCGTTGGTAACGACCGTGCGAAGTGTCTGCCGAAGGCAGTCTGTCCCAGGCTGTCACTACAGTATTGCTGTTGATATGGCGACTTGTGGAGCGCGTTACTACTGGTCACTGCCGGTTACTGCTTACTCCTACAGCAACTACAGTTGCTGGAGCACTTCCACTTGCTGCTGTAACTACAGTTACTACAACTACTATTTCACTACTGTTAATGGTATCATAGTGATGTTGTCATTGCTATTACTACTTCATGTCTGCTCCTATCGCTACTGCGACTGTTTAATATCTGCTGCCACTACCGCTACCGTTGTTATTTACGCTACAACTACGATTGCAGCATTGAAAAAGGCATTGTAATGATATTTCCCCTGCTTTCTTCTTCATTGCCGGAAAAAGGCTGCCAGAATCTACTTCACGCTGCTTGACTTGCTGCATAACTAGCCGAGCGCCGCCGCTACGCGGCGGGGAATTTAAGTTGGTAGACGCTGCGCTCGCTAAACTCGCTATTGGGGCAGGCTGCCTACGCTTCGCTACGGCAGTAGTGAACCCGTTCCGCTCGCCTCGTCGGCTCGCTGCACTACTCTCAATGTCAGGTTAGTAATACAGCGGCCGGGGCGGGTCCTGCGGCCCCGCAATATCCTAAGTAGGGTGGGGTCGCCTTCAGCGACGGCTGCCTTCGCTGCGCTCGGCAGCTAATCGTACTTAGTGGAATTCGTACTTAGTGAATAAGCGTGACGATTTTTGTGACGGACAACGTCGTTCTGATTGATACTTTAGATATCCCGGGGCATCTCATGGCTTGCTCAAACTAAATTTACAAGTAGATGCCGTCTGAATATTCTCATCCACGTGGTGAATACGACGCAGTCCAAACGTTACTGATTAACAAAACTTCTTATCGTCCTCTAGACCCTTGTAAATCACTCGCCTCTTTCCAAATAGTGTGCGTGACTTTGCTGCGTAAGTAATATCCAGATGAAGTATTATATTCTTACTCGGTATATTGCTATTTGAACTGTTCGCCTGCGTCACGATCACTGCCCGCTACCACTGCAACTGCCCCACTGCCAATGCTACTGCCCCACCGCTATTAATGAATGACTTTGCTACTGATATTGTTATCGCTACTTCTGTTATTAACTTTTTTTGCTCCCCACGATCAGGAAGAAAAACTGTCAAAGTCTATTATACTTCATGGTGCTTGAGCCCAGTATCATGTCATCTGACGAGATTTTCCGCGAACTGCACCTAGTAAAATACCTCTTTTTACGAACTACATCTGCAGTTTACACGTCACCGCAGTTATGAAGTACGCGGTGCAAATTGGCTAGAAGGTGCTAATTTCGCTGCGTTATGCGTTCATATTGCTCTACTTAGGTTCTTGCTGCAGCAAACGTTTTAAAGTGCACCACCATATACTAATCAGTGTCTCTGCTGGTACTTACTGCAGCTCAATATGATGCGACGTCCAGAGACTGCTTACACTACTGTCGCGCCTTGCGCACTTCGTTAACCCACCGGCGACCGCTCTTATCCCGATTTTGCAGGGATAAGATTAATATAGGAATTTGTATACCGGAGGGTTAGGGTAAGTGAGGTCCCCAGCGGCCTGCCCCGACTCTTCGGGTTCCACCGGCTGTCAATCTCATTGGTCAGAGTTATCCAATCAAAGCTTGGATACGGCCGTAATATTAAGCTCTGTCGAGATTTCGATCGAAAAAACCTTGGCGTAATTCGCAGGATCATGCAAACATTCGCCAAGTGAGCGAATTGTTCTGAGCTGAATATCGCGGTGGACGTGCTCGGCAATCGCTGTGACACTATCTCAAGGCAAGCACGGCACGGCACATGAGGGACGCCTTCTACCGCGAAGACGAGACGTACTGAGAAGTGGTGGGCGCGCTGGAGCTCGGCGTCTCCATGGTGCTCACTGAGCTTGAGTTGTGGCTGTGCAGGTGGCGAGGACGGAGGAACACTACGTGGACACCGGTCGTGCAAGGCGCAGCCTTACAGGGACTTGAGGGGCTTTTGCAGGCTCAAGGTAAGTTGAGTTATGAGCTGCAGCACGGTGCGCGCAGCGCACGCTGCTCGCCTGCCTACCCTCGCAACCCATTGCAATGTATTAGCGCATTACGTATATCTATGTGTGCTCGCAGGCACACGCTGTCGCAGCTTTACCAGTGAAGGCGTCGTCCTCCCCGTCTGGGCAACGGCAGCGTCCGTTGCACCGCCACCGAGCTCCAACGCTGCAGTGTGCTGCTACTGCAGCTGGACCCGGGCAGCGTCCGTCGGCACGTTGCTGTCCGGTGTGTTGGTGCTGGAGGGCGCCGAGAACAACGGCTACGCCGAACGGCTCGTTGCAGTGCGGTGCTCTGGAGTCTCGGGTCGCAGCCCGAGTTCCTGATCACAGCGGATGCCGCACCTGCTGCCCGGCAGTACTTCACACGTACGAGGCACAACCGAAAGGAGAACAACTCAATCTCGGTACGCTGCTCACTCTAGCCAGCCTGTTGCCCCATTGCTGACGTGTTTCTCGACTGCAGGCGAGGCGAGCGCTGGTGGCACAAGCCCCCCCCCCCCCGTCGCCCCCATTCCATCGGCAGTACCCCCGCCTGACTTCCTCCTTCCTCTTCGCCATGCAGGGCTACGAAAACTCGCAGTACCAGGCGCACTCGCTGCACCACCAGCGCAGCGGCAAACTTCCCAAGCTCTACTACAACCCCCTGGACCATGGCACCAATAGCGGCGACTTCAATGACTCGGCGTGCATGAACTCCGGCAGCACGTGAACCCGGCACATGCAGACCCAGCAGGCCCGACGCCGCAGCAGGGGGACTTCGACTACGAGCCCATCAGCACCCGGGTCAGTACTACGCGCTGTTGCTCACGGTCTATCGATACAACTCGGGGGCGGCTCTTAGAGCCGCTCTGTGGGCGGCGGTCGTACGTCATCGCACGCGGACAAGCGCTCGCGTGAGGCACCCCAAACGAAGGAGAAGAAGCGCATGTTCAAGCTCAACGACGACATCAACACATGAGAAGACCCTGCAGGACGATCAAGCAGTCCGTCGTGTGATCTCGAATCAGAGTGCGGAGCGAGGATCAAAATGGCGGTGGCACGTAAGGCGGTGGCGTCAGCGAAGAGGGCTACAATACCCAATGGTGCTGCCAAAAGAAGCTCTCACTACAACAGCAGCCTTTGCAGGCGGACGCATTGAGTATGCAAGGGTCTAGTATAAAATATAATAAAGGCATTCCATAGAATTGAGCGACAGTCAAAAAGTCGCGATAGCTCCTCAGTGGTACATTGTGTTTGCGAGAGGGGGGGAAAGATCCGAGAAGATCATGGCCGACGCAAGTATGTACACCGACGACACGGCGGCCGACAGCAGCAGCACTGTGGGCGGCAGCAGCAGCGATGACGACGAACGCTCGAACCAACAGGAGCTCGCAGCGCGAGGGCGCTCCGGGAGCCAAGGGCAGCTCAGCGATCAAGATACCGACTTTGACCGCTCCTCCTACGTTGTTCTCTCGGACCCTAACTACACCTACGAGGCTGTCCCGGTGCGCATGTATGTCCTACTTGTGTTGGCTATTTGATATCTAACCGTCCTGCTTGCATACAACAGGCTTTCACGCCGGATGTCAACCGAACAGCGTCAAACAACAAGAAAATTTATGGCAAGCCGATGTCTGTAGGGGAGGTACGTGCACGTATCTTTGGTGTTTCCGTGGGCGTCACGAGCGCTCAATTCCGATGTATGCCTAGACGTTGGAGAGATTTCAATGGCACCAGGGGTTCCTTGACTTTCACACCCTCCACCCACTACGCAAACCTTCACGCGAGCGGGTGGGTATGCGAATTACTTGAGTTCTGAGGCGTAGTCTAACAAATGTTATTGTTCAACAGGTTTACGAGCCTAGATTCAGGTCTACCAACCATGTAGACGCATTTCTAGCCGCCCTTCCGCTCTACGAGATGTATGCGCAGTTTCAGAATGACGAAGACTCGAGTCATATCTACGCGTGGCTGCAAGCGTCCCTGGAAGCCTCGAAGGTATTTCACGCGTTCTGTGGTGCCAGGTGTACTCACAACGCTAACTTACCATTGCCCTTTGTGTAGATAACGCTGTCTATGATAAAGCGTCGGCAGCGCCTGTTCGAGTGGGACATTGAACGCTTAGACGCGTTTCTCGATTCCCATGTTGAACACCACATCGCCATGGAGGCAGACGGATCGTACGACGAGAACGCTATCCGGGAGCATTCCAAGGAGGGTTTCTTCAAAGAGCTCGAGTATAAAGCTCGAGTCCAAGAAGCTGCTGCGCTCGAGAGGCTTGCTGTTTGGACGTATCAAACCGAGGTGATGTTTCCTCGTCTTGGAGTATCACTGAGACGCTAGTGGATCTGAAAGTGCCTAGTCCAGCTGCACAGAAGCATTTATGTTTTGTTAGTGCTGAGATGTAATCAAGAAGCCCATGCCTGCATATATTCGTTCGTAGCCTGCTCGACGTTGCATGGATCTCAACGTGGATAGCCAGCTTGGCCGCCGTCGATGTCAAAGTTGGCTTCGCATCTCTCTCACAGGCGTATTTGTATTCAGCATTGTATGCATGATGTCAAGGTTGACTTCGCAGTGAACCATAGATGTCAACGTTGACAGCCAGCTTGGCCGCCGTCGATGTCAAAGTTGGCTTCGCATCTCTCTCACAGGCGTATTTGTATTCAGCATTGTATGCATGATGTCAAGGTTGACTTCGCAGTGAACCATAGATGTCAACGTTGACAGCCAGCTTGGCCGCCGTCGATGTCAAAGTTGGCTTCGCTTCTCTCTCACAGGCGTATTTGTATTCAGCTTTGTATGCATGATGTCAAGGTTGACTTCGCAGTGAACCATAGATGTCAACGTTGACAGCCAGCTTGGCCGCCGTCGATGTCAAAGTTGGCTTCGCATCTCTCTCACAGGCGTATTTGTATTCAGCTTTGTATGCATGATGTCAAGGTGGACTTCACTGTAAACCATAGAACCCCACCTAATTATCCGACTCGTTCTGATGTTCGTCCCCGCTGACCGTACATTCTACCTCGGCGAGAAGCTCCGCTAACACTTCCGCCACGGCCTCCCGCTCGCTCTCATCCGGGGGCCTCTCAGTCGCAGTTACTCCTTCTTCGTCCTGTCCTTCTGCATCTGCGCCGAGCCGCTCTGGTTGATGCGCTTGTACCTCTAGTTTCGCGGTCTGGAACTTGGAAACGGTAACGGCAAAGACGGCGCCGAAGCCGCCCTGTCGGCATTCTGAACATCGGTCTCGGTTTCCCTTGGCAATACGGCATCCGAGGCAGCTGTGTCCATCGTTTCCGCGCGCAACTCCTCCTTCGACCGACGCATTCGAATCCGCCCGACCGTTTCATTGTGCGGGAGTTGATCTCCGTTCTTCCACTTCGAGTGCCAAATGTTAAAGCACGATACAGAATTACCATCGGCTACGTGTCGCGCCTTGGAGCACAAAAACAGTCTTCCTCGATCAGTGGAGCACTGCTTGCAGTAATGACGCGTTGTACCGGGAGGTCGATTCGATCCAGGACTGCGCAGTACCGAACAAACTTTGCACACGCGAAACTTGAACTTGCCCTTTGCCGTCTTGTCCGTCGAGACCATCAATTGATGCTTCGAGCTTGCTAGCGAGTACGCCGTCGAAACTGGTGTCTGGTTAGATCTTGACTCCACCTCGGTAACAGCGGCTTCGGCGACTGGAACCGTTTCCAGGAAGTCATCGTCTCGGAGAGCGAGTAGCTCCTCGTGTAGCTGAATTAGAAAATCCGCGTGTGAAAGAGGTTTTTCCCCCACAGACTTCGCGTACTCACGGTGGGCGATAAAAGCGTTAATAACAGCTATGTCGAGAAGCCCGTAGAAAACAGTCTTGTAGTATTTCTTCGGTCGCATGACCCTTTGGATGGAGTACCTAGTCAAATGCATTCTCGGCGTAAGTGAAGGGAGTCAGAACCGCAACAGAGCAACACGTACCTTTGCAGACGTAACTGGTCGTGGCTGTCAACACCCCCCATGTACTTATTGTACAATACTACAAACTCCGGACACGGAATGTTTGCATGTGAGCCGTCCTTTTGCTTCCTCCGCACAATCGCACGTCTAGCGGAGGCCCCAGTCGCCACAAAGTAGCCAATTTTTGAGTCAACCCACCGCGTCGAGTACATCCGACGATTCGTATTGTTCCGGGCAAGCACGTATGAGCCGCGCGGCATCCCTGTCGAAGCTGATTTTTTGTCGGTCTTCAAGTCTTCGGGGAAGCCAAGACGCGTCGTAGCCACCGTCCCGATATTGTAGTACCCCATGTCCATCAAACGAAACCCCAACGTCACTGAAGAATACTCGCGATCAGTGATGATGATTCGCTTCTTGGATCGATCCACCCGACGCTGTTCCCACAAGGCTTTAAGGTTTCGAACCACAGCAGCTGGTCCGCTTCTGGTGTCAACAAATTGACTGTTTTGTTTCTTACCACAATAAACCTCGAACCTGAGCATGAAATCACAGCGTTCAGATACCGACTATATATAAAAATACCGCAAATGACCATACCTGGAGCAGTAGTGGGTTTTCCCGCAACACACAGCGAACAGCTTGGTGCCGTACTTGTGCGGCTTATTCTTCAGGAAAACTCGTATTGTGTTCCGCGAACTTCTTGAAGGGATAACCATCTCGTCGAATGCAACCCAGCGCCCTAGTTCCATACCACCCTTGAAAGTAGTCTGTAACTTGTTTATCACGTTGCGAATCTTCCATGCCCGGTCCGTCTTAGCCTGCGGAGCCTGGTTGTTCGTAAAGTGGAGAAATCTGGCGAAGGACGTGTTAGTGGGCCCTTATTAAAGTAACGTGGAAATCACAGTACCTGTTAATCTCCTTGAAACGCTTGCGAACCATAAATGGCGACCAAGTTCCAGGTGGGATCGCTCCACGGGCTCGCGTCTTCCAATGATCTTCCAGTCGAGACTTTATCGGGCAAATAGCCCTGGATATTACTAGGCCCAGAAAATGCATGATCTCCGCGGCACGTACTTCTTTGAACGCGTCCAGTTCCTTTTTCTTTGCTTGAAACATTTCCTTGCGTTTGTGCCTGTCGTCCGTCTTCTTTTCAATTGACAACTTCGCCTGTCGAAGTCTTTCCGGTCGTGTCTGACGCTCGTAACGATTAGTTTCCTCGGCAATCTCCGTCCAGAGAGTCTTCGGCATGAAGTAAAAAAAAAGATCAGAAGGTTTCATCGTTTTCGCTGCCTCTACAGCCGAGGCAGTAAGTCGAGGGGGGTCCGTAAAAACATCCGTAGCGCCGGACAGGTCCGAGTCATCCCGTTCGTCGGTTACCGGTAGCAACTCCCAACCATTGTCAGACATGCCTCGAAGCATTTCATCTGTTATGTAGTCCTGGGGGCCGGCAACCGCGCGAATTTCCTCTGCTGTTTCGACACTAAAACTTTCGTTTCCGGTATCATCCGCAATATAAAGCTCATCTGCAAACTCATCTTCAGAATCGTCGTCGGCACTCTCGCTGGGGCAACCATCAGATTCCAGCACCTCGTATTCGCCATCAATACCCACGTTCACTTCATCAGCAAGCATCTCCGCACGTCTTTTCGACTTCTTCCCAGATACTCGACTTCCGGGAGACGAAAGAGTACGTCGATTTTGCGAGGGTGTTGCGAAGAGGCGATCTCAAATGCAGGTGGTCCTGTTGAGCCTTATGGTGCCGGGCTCTCAATCAGCCTTAATACCGATGGAAGGAATGCGGATGTTACGCCAGTGCAGACACCCAAGCACGCCGACTGGAAAGTGAGGCCTGGCCCATAGTAGACTCTCCTCGGTAGTCTCGGGAAAGTAATCCGGGAAATCGTACTCATAGTCATTTTCGGTTCGATCATCGGTTTGCCGGCTCTCGGTGGCCACAGTGTCAGCATCATTGGTTACTCCCACTCCATAATTTTCTGGAATCGATGCTCTGCTTGCTTGGCGAACTGAAGACCCATCGCTGGGTTTCTCGTTCTCATCGGTATCTTTCCGAGGACCGTCATGGCCTACCGTCCCAGTAGCATCGGTGACTTCAGCTGGAGCTGGGTTTTGGAGCATAGCTTGACGTGCTGCTTTCTGGCGACGCCTAAACTTCTCCAATTTGTCAGGGCAGTTCAGATTGGAGGCAGGCTCCCAGCTCGTTTGGGAATATCCCTTCCATTTCACCTCAAAGTAACACAAGCCAAAACGAAAAGTTTCGCGAAGAATTTTTTCCACTTCGTACACTTCCTCCGAGCCTGGGCACCATTATTTCAGTTAGTGCATTTTCCCCAAAACCAACATAAGAACTTGACAGACACGTGCTGGTTGTTACCTTCAGAATCCTCTTGGTGTTTTGCAGGGATTTTAGCCGTCACGTGGCTACCTCGGTCAGGCAAGTCCGCTTTTCGGGTTGTTTTTTTCTTCTTCAACGCGCGTGCCTCTTGAAGTTGTGCTGCCTTGAATTTATTGAGGAGCTCAGGACAATGCAGATTCGATTCCGGCTCCCACGACGTCTCGTCGTAACCCTTCCACTTCACATGGTACTTGGGCTCTCCACGCACGAACTTCATCTCGATGATATTCTCGACTTCAAACTCGTCGTCTGCCGCATTATGAGCGTCTACTGTAAGATCCCTAGGACGCTTTGCTAGTGAAAGATGCGTTTTGCTTACCAGATGCCTCGCAGTTCACTGTCCTCGCTGCTTTTCTTCGCGCCTTCCGGGGCGGCTGGGTGTCGCGCCCGCTGCCTACTCGGCGCTTCTGTGCCATCTCGACGAGTGACGGTAGGGGGAGCAAAAGGCGCACTTCTAGCATCCGGATACGTGGGCGTTGTTGACCTTGATCATACAAAAATACAGATATTAAATTTCCGATCTAAACATATCCGGATACGAAGTACGACAGAGATCGTATACTAATAATATCTCGATGTTGAGTAGCAAGTGCCAATGTTGACATCGCAAAGCTTAGCAGATTCCTTTAGCATAACAAATAGACGCTAGATGTCCTACATTGCTTCTAGAGCTCCTCAACATTTTTTTCACAGCGATAAATACACGCTCGGCGTCGCACTCACTGTGCACGAAACCCGCTGCATGGCAACGGGCATCACGACCGAGCTCGCGAGAAGCGAAACGACGGGCATGACGGCCGTGCAAGTAAGGAAGAGGGACTCAACGTTGGGTTGGGGGATGTCAACATTGACACTGCGCTGGAACTCCAGATCAGCGAGCAATCGAAGCTCACCAGAAGACTTGACGGCAAGCATAGCGACACCAGCACCGCGATCGTAGCGATGACGGCGTGGGCGACCTTCGGGCAGCGTTTAGGTGAGCCCGGCCACAGGGTCACGGCGAGAATGGCAGCGGCGAGCCCGGGCACAGCGTCACGGCGAGCGTGCAGGCGGTGGGCACAGCGACATCAGCGCCGAGAGAGCAGCACAGCCAGCGTGGCGGTGGCGAGCATGGCTGCTGTCGGCACAGCGAGAGCAGCATGGCGAGCGTGGCGGTGGCGAGCGTGGCGGCAGTCGGCACAGCAAGTGCAGCATGGCGAGCATGGCGGCAGTCGGCACAGCGACAGCAGCATGGCGAGCGTGGCGGTGGCGAGCATGGCGGCAGTCGGCACAGCGACAGCAGCGGCATGGCGGGCGTGGCGGCAGTCGGCACAGCAAGAGCAGCATGGCGAGCGTGGCGGCAGTCGGCACAGCAAGAGCAGCATGGTGAGAGCAGCATGGCGAGCGTGGCGGTGGCGAGCATGGCGGCAGTCGGCACAGCGAGAGCAGCATGGCGAGCGTGGCGATGGCGGCGAGGGCGACCGTCGGGCAGCGTTCTGGCGAGCATAGCGGCGGCCAGGTGAGGATCAGCAGCATGGCGAGCATTGTGGCGGCCTTGGCGGCGACGGTCGATGCGAGCCAGGTGTCGGCATAGTTGGAGAAGCGCTTGAGCAGGAGCTGACGATGTCGGAGATGAGGTTTGGGATTGAGCGCGCGGAAACGATCTTCCGGCACGGATCGCAGCGCGAGCGTGATTGGCCGCGAAATGGCTGGCCAATTACACGTCGCAAATTCAAACGTGGGGGCGCTGATTGGCGTAGATACCGGAGCGAACCCGCGGGCGAAAATCTGCGTGTTGCGCGAACTCACGCGCAAGTTGGAAAAGCGCGCGAAAAGCTGTGTGTTGCGCGAAGCTTGACCAGGCTGAGGCTGATACCACTTTGTGTCTGTGACCTTTGGGTGAAGCCGATTTTGATTGGCTTATTAGCTTCAACTTCAACCCTCGATAAGCACTCCGAATTATAGTAGTTCTTGAGTTAGTGAGTGACTACCCTACTACGGGGGCATTTCTTTTGCAGTTCTATAGTAACCTACTTTTGCACGTTCATCTGCAACAGAAACGATGGCAAACGGTGCCTGAACGTCACTCGCCTCGCTACCTAGGCCAGTGTGGTGTCCTCACAAAACGCGGTATCCGCAGATATGAAATACCAACCAATGCGTGCACACGGTTTCTATAGGTGAGCGCTGCACCATTGATCTTGTCCGTCGAAAACGCTCTGCTTCTGGGTGGTCAAAGCTCACGAGCAGTACACTAATTCCCTCCCGTTCCTCGACACACTGATACGAATAGACACCAGTGACTTGAGCTAGGAATACGCTGCGCTAGCTAAGAACACGGATGGTTGATGCCCCCCCCCTCCTTTATTTTACTGCCATTTACTACATCTAGGAGCCCACACACCGCTTGACCTCCCGTGCCGCGCCACCGTGCGCCTCGGCTGGCGAGGCGGCGAGCCGCGGCGGCGCCGCACTGGTGGTTGGGCCGGCCAAGTCACCACTGGCACCCCCAAAGCTCCCTGCAGCGCTATTGACACCGGGCGCGAATTACCCCCCTCGGAGGTGTGAGTGGTGACTTGGCCGGCCCAACCACCAGTGCGGCGCCGCCGCGGCTCGCCGCCTCGCTCGGCGAGGTGCGTTCTGCGGTCCGAGGGTGGCTGGTATCGCTGATATGGCGAAAGTCGAGGGTAATTCGCGCCCGGTGGCAATAGCGCTGCAGGGAGCTTTGGGGGCTGCATGGAGGTGTCAGTGGTGGCTTGGCCAGCCCAACCACCAGTGCGGCGCCGCCGCGGCTCGCCGCCTCGCTCGGCGAGGTGCGTTCTGCGGTCCGAGGGTGGCTGGTATCGCTGATATGGCGAAAGTCGAAGGTAATTCGCGCCCGGTGGCAATAGCGCTGCAGGGAGCTTTGGGGGCTGCATGGAGGTGTCAGTGGTGGCTTGGCCGGCCCAACCACCAGTGCGGCGCCGCCGCGGCTCGCCGCCTCGCTCGGTGAGGTGCGTTCTGCGGTCCGAGGGTGGCTGGTATCGCTGATATGGCGAAAGTCGAGGGTAATTCGCGCCCGGTGGCAATAGCGCTGCAGGGAGCTTTGGGGGCTGCATGGAGGTGTCAGTGGTGGCTTGGCCAGCCCAACCACCAGTGCGGCGCCGCCGCGGCTCGCCGCCTCGCTCGGCGAGGTGCGTTCTGCGGTCCGAGGGTGGCTGGTATCGCTGATATGGCGAAAGTCGAAGGTAATTCGCGCCCGGTGGCAATAGCGCTGCAGGGAGCTTTGGGGGTGCCAGTGGTGACTTGGCCGGCCCAACCACCAGTGCGGCGCCGCCGCGGCTTGCCGCCTCGCCAGCCGAGGCGCACGGTGGCGCGGCACGGGAGGTCAAGCGGTGTGTGGGCTCCTAGATGTAGTAAATGGCAGTAAAATAAAGGAGGGGGGGGGGCATCAACCATCCGTGTTCTTAGCTAGCGCAGCGTATTCCTAGCTCAAGTCACTGGTGTCTATTCGTATCAGTGTGTCGAGGAACGGGAGGGAATTAGTGTACTGCTCGTGAGCTTTGACCACCCAGAAGCAGAGCGTTTTCGACGGACAAGATCAATGGTGCAGCGCTCACCTATAGAAACCGTGTGCACGCATTGGTTGGTATTTCATATCTGCGGATACCGCGTTTTGTGAGGACACCACACTGGCCTAGGTAGCGAGGCGAGTGACGTTCAGGCACCGTTTGCCATCGTTTCTGTTGCAGATGAACGTGCAAAAGTAGGTTACTATAGAACTGCAAAAGAAATGCCCCCGTAGTAGGGTAGTCACTCACTAACTCAAGAACTACTATAATTCGGAGTGCTTATCGAGGGTTGAAGTTGAAGCTAATAAGCCAATCAAAATCGGCTTCACCCAAAGGTCACAGACACAAAGTGGTATCAGCCTCAGCCTGGTCAAGCTTCGCGCAACACACAGCTTTTCGCGCGCTTTTTTAACTTGCGCGTGAGTTCGCGCAACACGCAGATTTTCGCCCGCGGGTTCGCTCCGGTATCTACGCCAATCAGCGCCCCCACGTTTGAATTTGCGACGTGTAATTGGCCAGCCATTTCGCGGCCAATCACGCTCGCGCTGCGATCCGTGCCGGAAGATCGTTTCCGCGCGCTCAATCCCAAACCTCATCTCCGACATCGTCAGCTCCTGCTCAAGCGCTTCTCCAACTATGCCGACACCTGGCTCGCATCGACCGTCGCCGCCAAGGCCGCCACAATGCTCGCCATGCTGCTGATCCTCACCTGGCCGCCGCTATGCTCGCCGGAACGCTGCCCGACGGTCGCCCTCGCCGCCCTCGCCACGCTCGCCATGCTGCTCTTGCTGTGCCGACTGCCGCCACGCTCGCCATGCTGCTCTTGCTGTGCCGACTGCCGCCACGCTCGCCATGCTGCTCTTGCTGTGCCGACTGCCGCCACGCTCGTCATGCCGCTGCTGTCGCTGTGCCGACTGCCGCCATGCTCGCCACCGCCACGCTCGCCATGCTGCTGTCGCTGTGCCGACTGCCGCCATGCTCGCCACCGCGACGCTCGCCATGCTGCTCTCGCCATGCTGCTCTCGCTGTGCCGACTGCCGCCATGCTCGCCACCGCCGCGCTCGCCATGCTGCTCTCGCCATGCTGCTCTCGCTGTGCCGACTGCCGCCATGCTCGCCACCGCCACGCTCGCCATGCTGCTGTCGCTGTACCCGCTGGAGCTCTGCCCGATCGCTGTCCACGCCGAGGACCTGGGTCTGTCCAAGATGTCGTTGCTGACTCAACGTTGGGTTATGTTATATGTGGTCCACACGGATTTTGACCGTGTAGTGTGACCCACATCGAAAGCAGCGGAATCTTGGAGGGCGGTGACTTGAGAAGCCGACGCGTGATGGAGTATAAAGCCCAACAAATCGTAGACGACTACCGGGCGTACTGGGAGGACTGCCGCTGGTATATGCAGTACCCGCCACGGCTCTTCGTGATCATAAGAGGCCTTCCGGGCTCTGGCAAGACAACGTTTGCTCAAGAGGTCGCTCGTTATGCCGCAACGCTCGATTTCCGCTCGTCGATTTGCTCAGCGGACCACTTCTTCCAGCGCGGAGGTACCTATGTGTTCGACGCAAGTCGACTTTGGGAGGCACATCGAAGCTGCTACGAAGAATGCAGAGAACTGCTCTGGCGCAGACCCGATCGTGGAGTGGATATCGTTATCGTCGACAACACCAACCTTCGGATGGATGATTTTGAGCGCTATCTGGATCTCCACATCCCCTCGGACAAGCTTGCAGTTGCTGCTTTCGAATGCCCTCCTGGTGTAGCTGAAGCAACGAAGCTCCTGGAGCGAGCTAATCGTATTGGCCACGCTATCCCTGGTCACATTTTTGTGGAGTACTTCAACATCTGGAAGCACAATACGCCGCGCCGCGCCGACGACGAGGTGGATACCGACAACGAGCTGCATACCGAGGACGAGCTGGCCACCAACAATATGCCACGCACCTATCTGATCACAGTGGAAGAGTTTATGCCAGATAGTTAAGTCGCTCCGACAAATCCGTTGAGGTGACGAGTAGCTCCAATAAATCTCTAATTTGACGTATCCACTCTTGTTTTGGCACTCGTCTTCACCAAGTTTACTTTTTGCGAGCACAACGCTGCGAGCTTACTAGTACCTCTCTTATTGAGTCAGCTACGACTTTGGGGTCTATGTTGGCTCAGATTAGATACTTGGTACTAGTAGCCAGCTCAACAACGACTCCGACCAAGTCAACGTTGACTTAGAGTATTAGATTTGGTTCGAATCAATTTCTCTCAACCGAGGATTTGCGTTTCACTTTCTCACATTAAAAAACGTTGACTTCAGCTAAGTGTTAATGGCGAAGCGCAGGGTGCGGCGATCTCAGGCTGCAGACAGCGAGGAGACTGCAGGCAGTGCTACGGACCAGGCGGTCATGACGAGGAGTAGGAAAGCTGCAAAGGCGACGGGCAAGCCAGCGACAAAACGGACGAGTGCGCCCACTGACAAGTCAACAAGCGCTGCCAAGACCACGCCTGCCACCGGCAATGCCAAGGAGAAGCGGAAGAGGCAAAACACTTCGCCAAGCCCCGGTAAGAGGAGGAAGACTACAAGGAAGGCTGGCCAAGGATCCAAGGGGACGACGGGCGAGCTGGGCGCCGCGGGTGCGTCGGAGGACGAGATGACAACTCAAGATGGAGAGACGATTCCCCTGGTTCCCAAGCGCGCGCTCCGGTCCGCGTGCTTGGCTCTGCAAAAGAAGCTTGACGAAGAAAAGGGCGAGAAACGGCAAGGCCCACGGCGCACGGCAGCTGATCGGTACAAGCTTGCAAACTACCAGAAGCGTGTGTGGGCGGATAGGTACACAGCTGCGAGGAACAGCAACAAGGCATTGGACTACAGCGCTTTGAGCACGACGACTCAATTCAGTGCGATCAAAGACAACCCAGACGAGCTCCAACGTCACGAGCCTGCGCTGCTGAAAGAGCTCTACGAGGTTTATTTAGCAGAGCAAGCCCTGAAAGGAGACGCACACGCGCAGGCCGCTGGATCAAGTTCGCCGATGCTGTCGCAACATGATGGAGCCGAGCACGTGGAGATCGAGCAACGCGACATCCAGGCGGCTCAGCAGCTTACGGCAACCAGAAACCAAGCAGCGTCAGCGTTAGACCAAGCTCCGAGTCCAGAGCCTCCAGTCTTCGTCCAAGCGCAGACACCCGAGACAGCGCAAGTCGAAGGTGGGAGCGTGCAAAGCCACCCTTTGCGAGGAGGGTATGCGAGTTTTGAACACTCCATTTCGCAAGCACTGCAGCAGTTTGGAGAGAAGCTGGAGAAAGAGAAGCAGAAAGGGGCTCGACAGCTGGAGGAGGAGCAGGCACGCTCAAGGAAATTAGAGGAGCAGCTAGCAGCCACAGCGAAGGAGCTGGTCGACCTCAGGAACGATGGTCTGCCAGACGATGATATAATTAACGCGGTGACAAAGGAGTTGCTGGAAGCGGTTCGTCTATTAGCTGAAGAGAGGGCGACTTCACGTGGATTGAGCCAAAAAGTTGCTCGTATGGAAGATGAGTTGAATTTGGCAAAGAAATCCGTCACCACGCACGCAGACAATCTACTCAAGGCGCAGGCCAGCCATGCTAAGAAACTCCAGGATGTGCAAGAAGACATGAACAATCTCACGAGAGAGGTGGACGAGGGCAAGAAAAAACTGGAGGACCGGGAGAAGGAGGTGGCTACGCGAGAGAAGCAGCTGGAGAACAAGGAGAAAGAACTACAAGTCAAAGCCAAGGAGCTGGAATCTCATGAGGCCAAGCTCAAAGAGGAGGGGCAGCGTCTCCAGAACGAAACGCATCGTCTGCAACGGGAGCGGGAGCAGTTGGACGCGGATAAAAAAAAACGAGAGAAGTCGAGTCAAGAGAAGCAGCAAGGAAATCGAATATCGCTGAGGCAGGCGAAGATGTTGAATGAAATGAAGGGCCAGACCCGACTCCTGAAAGAGCAGTTCGAGAACAACGGTTGCCCGCCAGCATTTGAAGAGCTTCAAGCCAAGTGTAACCAGATCGAGGAAGAGAGCGCGACGAAGCAAGCAGATCAGGATCGTGTGAGAGCGGAGTTGGAATCGATGAAGGCTGCGCTAGCGGCGGTGAAAGCGGAGAATAGCGGATTGCAAGACACCACCGCGAAGCTAGAGCTGTACTTGAGTATGTTCAAGCATAGCGCGGCAACCGAGAAAGCTATCGAAGAGTTCACGCAATGGAACGCCGTCTTCCGAGATGGTAAGCCGCATGCGTTTCTGCTTCAGTGTGGTTTGACATTGTATTGACTTCCATTGTCTCTGTCTAAAACAATGTAGGTAACACGAGCACAATGCAGAAGAAGCGCGACTTCATTCTGGGCAAAATGAATGAGGCGTTTGGTTCGAAGACGGCGGACGCTCGAGAGTTTGAGGCGCTTGCGATCGAGTTCTGGGAGAAAAGAAATCTGTTGGTTCACGACAAGACATGGACCGTCATTCATTCGATGGACCACGACAGATACGCGCATGTCTGCGCGAAGATTATGGAAGCATTGGGCGTGTTGGAGAAAACCATTAATCCTTAGTCTGCTGTATTTGTGTGTGTCGCTGCGTAACGATGAATGAATACACATTTCCAAGTCACCGATGACTTAGAGCGAGTCAACTTTGACTCGAATACGCCTGTTTTATTGATAGCGAAGTCAATGTGGACTTAAGTCAAGTCCACATTGGCTTAAACATACTAGTTTCAGTAATAGCGAACTCAACGTCGACTCTGAACGAGTCGACATTGACTCAGTCGACAGCGACCCAACGTTGACTCTGAACGAGTCGACATTGACTCAGTCGACGGCGACCCAACGTTGACTCTGAACGAGTCGACATTGACTCAGTCGACAGCGAGCTCAACGTCGACTCTGAACGAGTCGACATTGACTCAGTCGACAGCGACCCAACGTTGACTTACAAATAAAAAAAATAAACTCGGTTCCAGTATGAATCCCCAAAGGGTCGTTTTACTTGAGTTTGTATAGACAGTATCCGAAGCGAAAAAATGGCCGACTTTTCAGATGACGAGGATCGCCTACTCGTTCAGCTCGCGGCGGCGTACGAGCAAGCGGGAAGACGAATCGACTGGCTGTCAGTGGAGAAAGACATGGGGCCGTCAACATGGAGCGCCGCCAAACTGCAACAGCGAATCAAGACGCTCAAGAGACGATATGGCAATAACGTGCTGAGTTTCCCCCCACGCTATTTCCGCCCGCTACCAGACCGAGCAGGACTGTATTTGGAAGCCAAAGCCGCGTCTCCGCTACGATGTTCGCCTTCACCACATACCATAGCGACCCTATCACCGCAAGAAACCTACAACGCCACTGAAGGACTATTCTGTCTACTCACCAGACGTGATATGCGCGCGAGGGAACGTCAGCTAAATACCGGGGAGATTACAATGGCTGGGGTGTCCACGCTGATCGAAGAAGCGAATATTCAAGAGAATGACGTGTTTCTGGATGCTGGATCCGGCGTGGGAAATGTTCTCGCTCAAATCGCTCTGCAAACGCAAGCATTTCGCGTGGTTGGTATTGAGATCCAACGTGACCTGGCCGCTAGGGGTATGGAGCTGATTGCGTCTAGGACATCGCGCTTTCCCCACTTGCTCAAGATCAGCGTCGTCACCGCAGACATCCGCAATATTGCTGAAGGCAGCGATACTGTTATCAGTGCTGACCAAGACTCGAAGTTGGCTCAACCCAGCTTCCTTATCAGCTCCGCCACTCTTTTATTTTGCCACGACACTGTGTTCGAAGAAGATGTGGTTTTGGCAATGCGTGTTTTGTGCATGAAGCTACCTCATCTACGTCTGGTGGCGCTTACAACACGAGTGTGTCCGCGGCATCGTAATACGGGCCGAAATTCGTTTTGCAAGCGGTGGAGGTTACTGAAAACAATTCAGGTTCCGATGACTTACAGCAGCTCCCTTCGGGATTTACACCTGTACGCAGCTGAACCAAGATGGTCGATGCAGTAACTACGATCACCACACGTAACATTTCCGCCGAGGGGCCAAAACAACAACTATGTATTAATTGCATGAAAATCAATGATAATTCTAATTAACTTCGACCCGCCGTTGAGTTTGACAGCGTAACGAAGCCGCTGTCGCCCCATGAGCTGCCATACGAGGTCTAGAGAACCCAATACAAGATGAAGTGTTCGTAGCGGACGAGCTTACTCGACGTACGGCATCGTGGGCTCCAGCCGACCATGTAGACTCCACGCTTCAAGCCGCCGTTGTATCTGTTGTTCTTGGAGGCTTGACACCCCCCGCTGTCCCTGTCGTGCTCTTGGCGTCCTCCCTGCCGTTTGCTTCCACCGTCGTACCTTCGGCATCGCGCTTGGGCATTCGCTGTGGAGTCGATTCGCGTTAGGGTGAATTGTCATCACCCGCATAATTTCACAGCGGCGGGGGCACGTAACTTAGGTGGGCGCTGATACGCAAGATCGCCTCCTTGCTCGACACCTGCCGGGAGTGGCCGGTGAACAGCTCGTCCAGAATGTAAATGCGCCTGTCGACAACAACAACACCAGCATGAGCCCCTAGATATGAATGCCAAAGCTGCCAAGACGCCGCCTTACCTTCCGGGAATTGAGGATGGTGTCCAGCTCGCACTCCTACCGAACCCACAACATCTCTCAGCGTCAGCCTCCCTTCTGCTAAAGCTCCTCGCCCCGACGCCTCACGTACATTTCCGAAGTAGCGGTCGGGCTCCTCCACGAACAGAAGCGTCCAGGCCTCGATCGGAATACCTCGGTCTTCGCAGTGGCGGCGGTACAGCCGTACTCGTAGCTTCTCGACCACCGTATCTCGAGTTTGTGGTCACCTACAGAAGACAATGATAATACAGTACATACATAAGGGAAAAGAAAGTTAGCGATTAGTGAGAGGTGCATCTTATCAATTCAGAATTTCACCATACAGGGGAGGCGCTAATCCGTTGTGGGCACCTGGCAATCTGCGGGTGTAAATTCTAGTGCAGTGGCCAATGGTGGCGCGGAAGGCGCGGAAGGTGCCCATCAACCTCAGCAGGCGAGAAATCCGCAAACAGATCGCATTGGTCAAAACGCCGTCGGCGGGACCTTGAAGAGTCGCAAGTACCCTAACCACCTGTACGGTTTGAACCGGGACTTTTCCCCGAGGTTTTTCTTATCCCTGCTAAATCGGGTTAACGGTCGCCGGTGGGTTAAGGATTCCGCAGGCTGCTAGGGCCCCAACGTCGCACAGTACCGAAGTGTGCAAAGTATGCATCGTAATGGCTTGGTGTGAATTAAACTGCGCAATTTGTTTAGGCTTAAGTTTTATTCCAAATCCGAAAACGTGTTAAAAGCACTGCTTTATACCGGTAATTCCATGAGATTTTGGATACTCTACACTCCGCGACAAAAATATATGGACACCACCAAAAGTGGCTGTAACTTCATCAATTTTTATCGTTTTAAGGTGCGGTTTGGACTAGAGTTGGAGAACACGCTGATAAAGATCTGCACGCTGCTAACACGCGCGCTATTGCGCTTCTTCTGGTAGCTCACATACAAATCACTGGTTTTGCCCAGGTGACAAAACTTATGGACAGCTAATCCCCATACAAAATCCTATATTAACCAAAAACCCTTACAAATGATATGACTTGGACTTTGTATGGGGCGACAAACGAACGCGTGCTTTCTCCAGTCTACCTTAGTACTGAGCAACAGTTTAAAACGAAGCAGACAATCGTATATCCAAGTCATAGCAGCATACAGAGCAACAAGTTGGCTCTAACTAGGATGCAACTGAAGGTGCCCCCCAAATCATCAAAGAATACATGGTAGCCACCACTAGAAAATTTAGTCGCTTACTACTTGCTCAGTTTTGTGCGATGGTCTATGCATTTGCTACAGGTTACTATGCACACATTCTAGTACACGGTAATGCCCTCAGATCTTTGACTAACATCGCGAGTATCGCCGGGAGGCTGGTTCGTTTGTCGCCCCATACAAAGTCCAAGTCATATCATTTGTAAGGGTTTTTGGTTAATATAGGATTATGTATGGGGATTAGCTGTCCATAAGTTTTGTCACCTGGGCAAAACCAGTGATTTGTATGTGAGCTACCAGAAGAAGCGCAATAGCGCGCGTGTTAGCAGCGTGCAGATCTTTATCAGCGTGTTCTCCAACTCTAGTCCAAACCGCACCTCAAAACAATAAAAATTGACGAAGTTACAGCCACTTTTGGTGGTGTCCATATCTTTTGGCGCGGAGTGTAGTTCATATTAAAATGTACCGAATGTATTAAACTGATGGTCTGACAAGAAATGACGCTGGCTCTAAGCTATCCGCTTAGAGAACAGTGGATGATAGAATGCAATATGTAAAACTTCTACTTCTCCGGCCCACTTCATTATGACACTTTCGGTTTTTCGCAAAAATATCGTGAACGAAACAGCGTCTAGTAAATCTGAAGGTAGTATGTAAAAGCCCTTGCTTCAGCGCGTACGTGCCGCTTTTTTAATGAGATGAAACGTCTGTGCTTCTACTTCATAATTCGCCTTCAAAATCGTCCATTTAGGGCGGCCCTAGGTTTTTTTGCACAGTTTTATCAATATTTAGCGATATTACACCGGATTTGGAAGGTGGCCTTTTTGAATACATAGGAGCAGTTGGGCACGTTTTCGTGGCGTAAAAAGCGCTGATAGACGCTGCAGCAAAACGAGGTTTTACTCCGTGTTATTTCGATATGGTGTTAATAATTAACACGATTTAACAGGATTTGTCCAATCACCGTGGGTTTCCTGAAAGATGCGCACCACATAAAAACCTCAACTGTTATAATGCAGTGGGCCGGAGAAGTATTATTTTATACCTCTGGTCTTTATGAATCACTCACGTGAATGTTGACCCTGACGGCGACGCCTCCATCTTCGTGCAACCTGCGACTGCAAGTAATTTAAACGGTAATTTATTAGGTGGGTTTATTCTTCGGAAAAATACAATTTTTCATTATACCCATGGATAATCGACACAAGCCGAATTTTGAGTCGAGGCGGCCACCGCGATGGATACGGATACAAGCGCGGAAGTGATTGTCTGGTGAGCATCGCGCGGACATGAGCCCCGGAAGCAGTGGTGGCACATGCCTTGTCAAAACGCTGCGCTTTGCTCAAGGAATTCAAAACAGTCGTTTTCGCTTGAAAAGACGTTCTAGAAGCTGAGATATAACACAAAGAGCGCCCGCCTAAACCCCCAAAAGGCGGCCTAAACTCCGTTTTTGCCATCACTGCTGGAAGGCCCTCCGTGGAGTCCAGTCAATACAAGGATGTGTACGGGGCCAACACGACAGCTGCTCATCCCAACGCTGAGCCCGGTGGTGCTGGCTTGCTGGGAGTGGCGGAATCAGCGTCGTGTCATTTGAGAAGCGCTACGCACCGACGGCGGACGACTTTTTCATGGTCGTGGATAGCGACGCCATCTTTGCCAAGAAGCTGAACATGTGGAACATCATGGCCGAAGCAATCGATGTTCTTGAAACAAGGAAACGTAGATGAAATGACAGTCCTTGTTGATCGCGTGCTAGACGCGTTTCGGCCCCTGCCGGGGCCTCTTCAGTGGCTTCACCAAAAGGAAAGTGAGCGCTATTCTACCAGTTCCGTTACCTACAACCTATCCTAACCAGTCGATATTCTACACTACAGGGACGTAATTACACGAGGTATAAAAACATCTCGTAAAAAGCACAGTACCAGCGAGTTAGTACTTCAACAGATGTGATCGACCTCCGCATCTACGGACAGGTACTGCCCGAAGTAAAACATATTAACGGAGGACACGATCATTGTTCCATGCATCTGCTAGCACAGCGTCGTTGTTGCGACTGTATCTCACCCACTTTTGGACGCAATGGACTTCAGACTGAAATGCTGGAGGTGATCTTTCTTCCTAAAGTTGATCGGCTTCAAGTTGAGCATAAGTGCGCCTATAATGCTTGACAGCACATGAAATTGCGTTAGCGTTGCTACTGCACAGCTGCCACTCTGACTCAAGTGGATGCTCTACGAAGACCTGGTTCCGAACTACATGTTCACTATACGAATCGCACGTGAAGTTTACGTGCGATTCGTATCGGCTGGGATGCTGGTCATTCCGAGTCGCGACTCGACGGGGGCTTACGGCCTCCGGACTAGCGTGAAGATGTGCCCCGACGACTTTAACCGCCGTCTGAAGCTTGGCAAGGACGTGAACGAGGACCTGTTCAAGATGGATCAGGTGCACGCTGCGCGGCAGGGCCGCCGCTCAGGAGAATGCTCGAGAAGTACGGGCGATATACTGTGTTGGGAGTGTACCGGAAAAATTAAAATCTAAGAAAAGGTTGCTTAAAGACGCAGGATATCCGTCTGGACCATGTATCCGGTCACTTAACCCCCCCCCCCCAGCGCGAGACGCTGTATTAGACACTATTAGACAAAAAGCTTACGCTGTGTTATACAACTTAAAGAATTTTGGACCTCGTGTTTGTATAGGGCCATTCAAAGTTAAAAACCAATTGAGGGTAGGTTTGGTTTCCATCCTTTTCCGATCAGATGCAGAGCCGTGCGCGTTACTTGATCTTCGTATTTTCTAAAAATAAGGTGCTAACGGTGTTCCTCAAATCAGTATTAGGGGTTACAGGAGTTTTCGCACGCCACTCGTTTAGAGCTCACTTCAGAAAATCCACCGCTGCCACACAGACCTCATCTGGCCAATATTCCCGTGCTGTCGCCAGGACTCAAGCAACGGAAGCACCAGCCAATGCACAGAACAAGAGCGTGCGGGTATCATTGCTGGTTCCTAACAGGTGCGTTATCGTTGAAGTACTGCTACAGTTAGTTCTGGATCCAGGGATGTACGAACTAACTTCTGTGGTTTATTAGCAGCGAAGATGACGGCATGGCCATATTCGGACCGACGGAAAGACACCTGAAGCGCTGGAGACCGATGCAAGGTGATATATTCGCATAGCTGGTATTGTACGTGATATTATGCTAACATTATCGTGTATTGTACGTGGCGATTAGATCATGCAGTTCCAGCGTGCCTCGCGAGTGGTGCTTCGTACGGGTCAAATGACCGTATGTGCGGATTGGTCAAGCCCTGGAGTCGAACGCAGACGCCCTAGCTAGGCCATCGGGTAAAATCTGCTATGACACGCATGTGTGACCACACAATCTGACGTTGTATGTGTATTACGGGTGGAATGTTGTAGGAGTTTGGTCACGAAGGAACCTCAGGACAAGGCTCGCAAAGGTCGCAAGGAACCGCGAATGCCGCGGATACCGGAGGAACATGGTGCGTTTAAGCTGTACGTACATGATACGAATGTACGTTGCTTACTAATATCATGTATGGTACAGGTTTATCGAGTTTTCGGTTTCCTATCGACGCCTTTCTACCACGTCTCGTTTGGTGGATAGAACTGATGTGGCACAAATGCGGCCTTCTACGAGGACCATCAAGCAACACTGAGAAGCTTCATAAATCAAGGGACAGCTCCCTCAGTTCACCAAGTGGCGTGATCACGTCGTCAGCGGCAGAAGCCTCAAGTATGTCTATGTCGTTAGATAAAGGTTTTCCGTAATATACAAGTGACATTTCCAGACGAGAATAATATGTTGTGCCAGAAGAGTATCTTTGTCGCCACCACGAGCGGTGTTCCGCAACGGACTGAGCATGGTAGAATTCTTCATGCATATGTGGCCTTGAAGCCTCCAATGTAGTTGGTTGAAGCTACGTTCAAAGGACGTGGAAGTGTCCAACCGCCGCTCGTTTTATTATCGCTAAGTTCTGTTATCGTGTCTCATACAATGTACTATAGCTGCAGACATGTATAATACACGGTTAGGGAACTTATCCACAACATAGATCGAAGCCGTTAGCGGATGGCTTATTTTGTACCAGTGCTGATGGCTTACGGTCGACCCTCTCAGCGAATACGTTGAAGCTTCATGGGATGTAGCAATCATTTATAGCAACTAAGTAGCAACGATGTAACGCAACGACAGAAGAAATGACCTCACGACTGCGCAGTTTTTGCACTGTCTGGACACGTTAGTCCCGGTAAGTTGTATTGCGTTGACGTGTTAGTAAACTTGATACACGTTAGATCATAGGTGGTAAATCAGGGTTCGGGGGCATGGACTGGCTTTGGCGGATACACGATTGTATTAGTATGGACTAAACTATATGTGCCCAGCATGGGATAAAACGATAACGTGTATAGGGTTTCGGTAAATAGGCGCACCCGAAACCGCTCGCGCTGGGGGGGGGGGGGGGGGCGGTTAAGGGCCCATACAAATGTTCAGATTAGGAGGGAGTGTCTGGCAAGCGGACCGGGCACTTTTGGCCCATACAAAAAAAGACAATATGTGTATACAAATTTCAAGTTAAAACTTAGTCCTCGATTTTGAGCGCTGGAGCTCACAGAATCAAAAGATACAAATGTGCACTGGGTTGATCACATTGATGCAAACGCGAGTGACTCCAACGGCGTGCATATTGCGTCGTTTTGGCCCCCACAACGAGGTATCCAACATGCCTCCCCGAGGACTGCCCATTTAGTCTATTTTATGGACAGAAATGGTACCCTCCATGCCCATTATCGGACTCAAAGCCAGAATATTTTCTTTCGAGGCTAAGAGAGGCGTTTCTCAGCCAATCAGCACGCCAAACAGCTCAAAACGTAGTGTAGATTGTGGCATTTTCAAGGTGAATTTTTGGTCAAAATCGCAGCAAAATTTGGTCTTCGAGGCCAAACCTAAAATCGTCCCTTAATATAGAGCTGGCTTGACCGGGAATGTGCACCGACCAAGCATATGGCCCAGACGGATACTGGTGAAGGTTGTCCAGAGATTTGACAGCTTATTTCGAGTCAGTACCGAAAGCACTTTCGCTTTCCGCCATATTAGGTTGCGCGAGTTACCACATTTAAACAAAAGTTTGAAGTGACGAGCACCTAAAGTGCAAGTAGCCTAGAGCAAGATGCACCAAGAAAGCATGCACTTGAGCTAAAAATTTGGACTTTACAGCCGACATTTCAAAGATGGACCGCCTCCGCGTCTGCTGTCGCCTGAAGTGCTAGCTCTGCTCATGCAGTACGCCGGCATCGGCTTTGTCAATGGAGTACTCCCCGCCGTCATCTACCCCGTGCTCCAAGGTTAACTGAACGCTGAAGGAACCGTCGTCGTGTCTGCGACTTTGCTAGTGCAGTTGCCATGGTCGTACAAGATGTTCCTGGGAATCCTGAGCAACTACTTCCCGATCGCAGGCTTGCGTCGGCGTCCGTATGTGTTGCTCGGATGGTTGCTGTGCTGCTGTATGCTCTTCATGATTGCGAGCTTCCCTGAGGCCGCGCCGTACTACGGAGACCCCATCATGCACTCCATCAGCCCCGACCAATGGACGGAGGAACAACGAGCCCATGATCGGGAAGCAGTCGCTGATGACACCGAAGAACATCTTGTAGCACCACGGGATCGGGACCAGCACGGTCGCCGATACGGCGATGGTTCCCTCTGCGTTGAGGTAGCCTTGAAGCACGGGGTAGATGACGCCAGGGATGATGCCCACCAACAAGCCGACACCGGCGTACTGAGCCTAAAGCCCGATACACTGCTTCGACAACAAAGTCAGTGGTTTTCCTTCACGTAAGGCGCCATTCTCAAGATCTGCGCCAACCGGCTTGAATGGGGAGCCCATACTGGAGTACAAGCTCCCGTCGCTTCGGGTGAGTTTGAGATCGGAGATCCGGTTGGATCGGTCCTCCAGCATCGCCTTCACGGTGTCGTTCGCCATGGTTAAAAGGAAACGAGCGCGGATTTCCTAACAATTACGGTAATGAGCCCAAAACGATCGGGCGACCTACCGCCAGAATGCTACGAGTTCTACCATACCATGAAATCTCCGACCTCCAACCAGCCCCGACATTTACAGAGCCAGTCCAAGTTAGTGTAAAGATTATGTATTTGATGTTTAGTTGTGTATGCGGTTAGGCGAACTACATTGGGATGTGTTGTGCCCAGAGTGCGTTCGATGAGCCGTTTGTAGCAAGATTATAGGCGCAGCCACAGGCTCTGAAACGGCCTCTGGCAGAGAAAACAGCAAAAAACCAAAGAGGCCGTTTTTCAGCCAAAAGACGGCACGGAGACATGTGAGTGCTCGACCGCAGATTGCCAAATGAGGCCGCGCTCTGAAAATCCGGGTCCACTATTTGAACTGCTTGACCATTTTTACGATACTTTTGACGCGTAAATACCCCTGGTCCTGTGTGGCTTACACAAACATGCATATTAAACCTCAAAAGCAAGGTTATTCTCTAATGGTTGGCCTCTGGCTGCCGCAAAGGACCAGGCGGCCTCACTCTTGTTTTTTTGGCTCGTAAGGAACAAGTCGCTCACTCAAATAACGGCCTACCTGCTCGGTTGACTACATGTTTGTATGCCAGTGTGTTCGTACGATATGCAGCTGCTACCGCTGTCCATGCGTAGTATGCTAGCTTGTGTTGAGGTTAACTTTGCTGTTCCACAAGGAGGTTAAGCTTAGTGTTCGACGCTGTACTCAAATTACATGTTCGTGTACTCTGGATGAGGTTAACTTTGCTGTTCCATTTTGGAGGTTAAGCTTAGTGTTCAATCGATGCTACTACTGCATATCTCTCTGCCTAAGATACCTAAGCTTGTAATACACCTGATGTTTCTCCGCCCAACTTATCCTTCCGTGTTGTTCAGCGTGTTGTCTTCCACAGCCTCGTCCTCGATGAACTTCTTCCGGACCAGCAGGCGGCGCTCTTCCTTAAAAGCAGCGATGACCGTTTTGTTGATGTGTGCGCGAGGCTCCCACGTCGGCTCCCAGTTTACCAGGTAGTACGTCTTGCCCTTCACGCGCTTCCAGTTCCACAGTTCGCGCACGTGGTGTTGCTTCTCGTCGCTGTTTTCGGTTTCTTCGTCAGCTGGAGGCGGGGCAAGCAGCCACTCGCGTACGTCGTCAAGGTCCGCGCGGCGTTTCTTCCGCTCCGCCAGGGCAGCATAGATGACGTCGATGGCTTCGGGCAACAAGCTGGCGGAGGCGACGACTGTGTTCATGGTGAGTCGTAGATTCCGGATTGCTTGATCGCTAACGCGGATTTTGTGTGCCTTGCTGGCAGCGATGCACAGGGCCTTGAACTCCTTCCTGGAGCTGACGATGTTCTTGACAGGCTTGGCGACGGGCATAATGGCAGAGGTGCGCGTAGTAGAGTGTGGAAGGCAAAGGGACAAGCGCCGCAGCGACGTACAAGTCAAGGCCAAGGAAATTTGAATGGCTCGGGGAACGCAATGGTAAATTCATGCGTAATTACGGGCTGACTATTTCTCCGAGGATGTTGGTAGTGTGTGCAGGTGCCGGGTCGACGATGCGGCCAGCAGCTTGAAGCTGATTGTAGCGGCGGACTTGGATGTTGAGGTGTCCAGCTCTGTAAAGCTTGCGCATGGACTTGAGGACATTCTGGGCCCCGCGGGCATTGATATCGTGGTCCCGCAGAAACGACAGCAGCTCCTTCTCACCGGTAGCACCAAGCTTCAGTACGTCGTCACGATACTGCGGCGACTTCTCGTCGAGCTCGAAGCCGTCGGCAAGGAAGATCTTCAAGAACGCGACGATCAGCGTAGTGTTGGACCTCTTCTGCTTCGTCGCAGCGTCCGTTGAGCTCCACATGCGTGGGTCTTGTGCGTACCACGAGAACCAGGTATCCTTCAGACTGGTAGCTGCAGAGGTACGTCGTCGCTTGACTGGGGGCTCACTGTTGCTGACTTCCTCACTCGCTTAATCTTCTTGTGCTCGCTTCTTGTTGTTGTAGATCGTCGCTTCCATCAGTGTCATACGGGTGTCGAGCTTTTGGTTGACATGGATTAACTGTTCAATCAAGGCGGCTTGGTGAATAAACATGGGATGCTTGATGATGTCAGCTTCAGCGTCGTTACTCTTGATGATTTCTGGTTTGGGGTCACAGGCCAGGTGCGACGACCACGCGAGCAGCTCACTAACACAGCAGCCGTTCTCCCTCGCGCAAGTTTCCATGCGCTGAACCGCCAGGCCTTCCGGGGCAAGCGACTTCAACTCCGGATAGTGACGCAGAAGGTATGCCATCAGCGTGTCGACTACCCGTGCGTTTAAATTGTACTGCGCAGTCTGCATCCCGGACGAAGAGAGAAATAGCGACGAAGCCACCGAGCGGATTCTTGCCTGCGAGTCAGAGTCGAACGTGTCCATCGAGAGAAGAGGCACGGTTGCATCTGGATCGCGGCTGCTCAAAACTCGAACCACCTTGTGGTCTTCTGACGGCGTGTTGAACACGTACGCGAAGGCCTTATTTGTCGCGGTCATGTTCCAGGCGCCGCGGTCGAAGATCCACTGCACACACATCCCAGCTCCATTGGCATGCTGTGCCCCTCCTCGACGAAAAGATTGAGACGTTAAGCGCTCAGCGACTCCGGCGGCTTTCACGACTGTGTCAAGAACGCGATTGACCTCGATGTGAATACCGGGGGCAGTGTCGGTTGCCTTGGCTTCGCCGGTCCGAGAGGGTTCGACTTGGTCCGGCAGGATGGCTTCCAGATAATCCATCAAGTCGATGAGTGGAGTGGCCGGTGTGAGCCCGACCTGGCGAGCTGTGGCCTGCTCTGGAAGCTGGCTCAACAGCGACGCTCTCGGTGAGGTCTGGGTGACCAATGCAAGCGCAATCGCAAGAAGTGGGCAGCTGGCGAAATCGTCGTCAGGGAAGAGCGAAAGCCCTTGTTCTTCAGACGTCTTGACGCGGATGAAGCGGACGAAGAAGATGTCCCCTGAGCCGATGGAGAGATTTGCCTTGCGGAGCAGCGTGAGGTCAGAAGCGCGCCCGAAGAGAAACCACAGCAGGTACGGCAGAGCTGCGTCCTGGTATTGAGCCGAACTAACAGCAGTTGAATCGAGATATACCATCATCTGCTTGAGCGCCTTCTTCGTACATGCTGGAGCCTTGTTGACGAAACCTCCCGACTCTCTCTTCATGCAGTAGCGCTCGAGAACTTGACCTTTCTTGAGCAGAGCCTTGTCCACCGCCACGCGGTGCTGGGGGAACCGTTCCAGCAGCCAGTTCTTGGCCTGGCGGAAATACTGCATGACCGAGTGGTGGGCCAAAGGCTGGCCCTTGCGACCCTCTTTGAACGCAAGGTACATGCCAAACTTGTCGACGACAGCTTCCAGGACAAGAGGGGCACTCTCTCGGGCACTGTGACGGGGCACACAGCACTTCTTAACAGAGGAAGCAGGAGTATACGAACTCCAAGTGAACTGCCGTTCACGTGTCCCTGGCCTTAAGGGGACGACTTGACTTGCTACAATGGAATAGGTTATAAGACCGACTGTATTTTGGTAGAGGTTAACTTGGTCTAATACAAACTACAAGTTAACTATACAAAAGCCCACACAAACTCAAATGGTTGGCTTGCGGAGCTACTGGTACCATGTACCATGTACCATGTACTCGGGAGAGTGACACCCGTCACTCTTCATGTAATGGGTACACTTGGTTGTACCCCGTTACATCCTCCCCCACTTATCTGAGAATCACATCTGATTCTCCAATCAGCTTCGAGAGAATCCGAACACCCAAAGGTCGGATTCTCGGGCGCCGCCGCCGCAAGGCCGGCGCGCCTCGTTGTCACACCCTCAGTGACTTGTGCCCGCAGCGGGCACCCCGCGCCGCACCTCCCTGCCCTCGGCGATGTAGGCCGCAAAGCCGACGCCTCTAGTGGCCGTATCCACAGCGCTAGCAGGCGCAGAGTGCCTCCGCACGGGATGCATGTGCCTCCAAACTTGCGGTTCCTCTCGCAGACCACCAGCAGTTGGCGTCACATGGCCCTTGGGCCCTGCTGGCACGTTCGTGCGACGGTACCTCCCGCAAGGGACGGCACCTTTCCGGTCAGCGCGAAGCGTAACCATAGAGAGAGCGGTGCGGCTCATCTCCGGCCATGACAGCGGTCCGACAGGACCCCGCTTCGTCACGGCGTAGTGTGTCGGTCGTCTGAGTTCATCGGCACGACCCATGGGCAGAGGTCAAACGTTGACCAAAGCCAAGAAGCATCGGCTTCATCGTCGCCATAGTCCCGGGGACCACGGCTGCTACTCGCAGCCAGCTCATCGTTCAGAGCAACGCGGCGGAATTGTTCAAAGTCCTGCCCCGCGTCACGGCCATCGTGTCGCCGACGCTGAGGTGTCTTCCACCGACACCAAGGTACCGCGATGGTACTTCGTCATGGTGCGAGGTACACTGGCCTCCGTCACCAGCGATCGCATCATGCGTCGCGGCGGTCAACACCAGGTCGGTGTGCAAGCAAGGCCGCATGGCACACAGTCCATACCGGACCTCAGGGTGTACGGGGCACCACCCCATACACCAAAGGCATGTCGTGTACCACATGAACCACGACCGCCATAGTGCCTCGCGCACATCAAGTGCCACGTGCACGACAAGTGCCGCGTGCACTGCGAGTACCTCGCGTACTCCAAGTGCCCCACGCACAGTGAGCGTCAGGTGCCACGTGCACTCGTATGGCTTCGCGCCTTACAAGCACGGTATACACCGCGCTAAGTGTGAATGCCCGCAAAGGCAACACGTTCGAGCTCACCCTTCGTGGGCAACACCCAGGCTCCTTGCCGTTGACTACCTGGTCGGCAGACGTGTCGCGCCCAGCGTAGCAACAGCATGGAGCTGTCCCTCGGGTTCATCCTGGTGGACAACACCCATGCTCGGGGCTGATGGCAACCTGGCCGGCAGACGTGCCGCGCCCAGCGTAACCACAGCCTTGAGCTTCAGCATGATGCTGATAGCTAACTGGCCGGTAGACGTACCGCGTCCAGTGTAGCAACAGCATCAAGCTACGGCATGGCGATGCGTACGCGCACATGCCTTCGTCCGCGGCCCAAGCCGCAGACCGGCTGCCATGTCCTCACCCGACAGATGCAGCCTTCCCGCAGCGAATGTGCGCGCCACCTTCGGCCCAGCAGCGGCAGTGACCACTGCCAAAGCTGCTGGCCATCGGTCACCAAGACCATGGGACCTAAGCAGCTACGCATCACGTCCAGCACCTTCGTGCAATGCTTCGTGAGTGGTTGCACCATGCAGCCACTACACCGGCTTCTGTGAAGAAGCAAGTCTCATGCCAGAGACTTCGGGAGGAAGGGCACTTCCGATCTCCTCCCCCACTTACGATTAGAACCCCGGTGGGTCAGGCAGCAGCCGACTGCCTAACCTCGCGCCGCCCTGCAGCGCCGAGTCGCTATACCAGCAGACTCCGGTGGCGCGGGCAGCTTCCTTGCTTGGGCTCCGGGTCAACATCGTCGACCAAGGCTTGGTGTGTACCAGCCTGTATGCAGTTTGAGTCTGGGTGACTTGACGTGGTACTCTGTTACCCACGTCTGCGGGTGAAGACACCCATGACAGCGTACGGCTTGTCCTTCCTTGAGAGTAGCTGCATTACATGCACGCATACTCAGACTCTGCCATCTCGGCACCGAGTCCTGGACACTTGTTGCCCCAACGCCGCTCAGTGACAGCGGCCATCGCAGGCAGACCGAGCATGCTCCTGCATGTGGTCAATTGAGGTGTCGCCCTCCTGCAGACACACTCCAGGTCGTGATCGACCATATGCGCCGAGTCGGCGGCGACGCAACATGCATCGCCGCAGGTACGACATGTACCCAAGCCACGTCTACTGTGCGCATGGCCACAGCTGCGCCTGCCGAACCCCCCAGTCGAACGTCATCCATGATGACCGGGATGCTAAGCCCTTGGAGGAAGGAAGTGCTTCCGGGCACTCCTCCCCCGCTTAAAATCAGAGCCGTGCGGAGCCTCGAAGAGGACCGTGCGGCTATGACATCGTGACAGTGTCACGGGCTTCTTAAACTCCGCGTGGACATCCACCACACGCGAGGAGACCCAAGTGACCTGATCACTAGTCCTGGTCATACTGACCGTGCGTGGAACTAAGTTACCCCCGCAGGAGGTGCACCGCGCGACCCCCTTCCGGCTCATGCGGAGCCTTGCCGCATCGTGTGGAACTACGTTACCCACACAGGAAGCGCATCATGCGACTTCACAATCAGTTTCCGTCTGAGTGACGCGTGTGGAACTATGTTACCCACACAGGAAATGTATCGTGCATCTCCCTCATCAGTTTTGGTCTGAGTGACCTGGTGTGGTACTTGGTTACCCACACAGGAAGCGCGTGCAGCGCCTTCCTCTTCAGTTAAGGTCTGGGCGACCGTCCGTGGTACTTGGTTACCCACACCGGAGATGCCTTGAGTGGCCTCCTCAGCATTACATGCTCTTGTGCGGAACTAAGTTACCCGCAAGTCAGTGGTCCTTGGTTACCCACCTGGTGGCGTCACCGAACACCACCCTTGTCAATGCTCATACCGAGCAATGACTCTCAGCACTGGAGTTGCTTCTTGAGGCAGCTCAACATGCCAGGCGTAACAGCCCTCGGTTGGTCATCATGTCAGTGATGCCTCCCTTCTTCTTCCTCGTCTTGTCCGACGCAACCAGCGTCCTGGCGGTCCCTTCGGACGCCCTTGTGTCTGACCAGAGGTGGGAACATGACTCGCCGATGCTCTGTCAGACACAGAGGGCCGACTTAGCCTCAAAGGCATTGTCGCGCTGCTCGACCGAGAGCCCGTGCAGCTTGCACAGCTCACTCAGGGCCAAGCCATACTTGTCCAGGCCAAGGGCATATACGGTTCCATGCCCAGGGCCATCTTCGGCACCATGTCCGGGACCATGTACGGGTCCATGTCCGGGAACATGTGCGGTTCCATTGCTGCCCGCGGCATCACACGCGGCAGCCAGGGTCACAGCGGACCCCAAGGTTCTTCTTCGGCCTGGCCTCAGTCAATGAGACCTGCCCTTGTGCTTCGACTCTCGCAGAGTCTCGGTACTTGTGTCGTTATTCCAACCGACACATCTGGCGACGTGCGAACACGCGCAACGTCCCAGACTCAATCATGTCAAGGGATACCATTACCCCCGTACACTCACGTGTACTACCGACAACCCATCGTTGTCCTTCACCAATGCGAGCATCAGTGCTCTCAAGGGACCCCGCGTCTCTGTGGTGTACGCCTTCCGTACACCCATCACAAAGACTCGGGCCAACCCCAGCAAGGCCCTCGTCCTTACTGGTGGTTGTGTCCCCCTTGAGCACCTGACGGTGCATGGCGTCGGCGCCCCCTTGACCCTCTGGTCTTCGGGTAGGTCTTCTTCCCAGACCCTGGCGATGGGCAGACACGTTGATAGTGTCCTAGTCCGCCGCAGCCGTAGCAGCGGACTGAGTCCTGCTCAGCCGAACTTAGATCCATAGGTTCTGGCTCGCTGTCAGTGATCACAGGCTGTACAACAGCCAGAGCACCAGCCTGCTTGTGGCTGTACTCCTCCTGGAGGGCGACTCGGATCGCCTCCTCCATAGTGCTGGTGCGCACGCGGAACAGCTGCGTGCGCACAGGACCGACCTTCAGGCCGTCCACGAAGACCGTCATCTTGACGTCTTCCGACAGTGGGCTCCCCACCAGCGAGGCTGCCAACGTGCGCATCTCCTGTACGTACGCGTACAGCTCGCGCTCCCCTTGTTTGCAGGCAAGGAAGCGCGAGCGCTGGCGGAAATCGTTGTTCGCCGGGAGAAAGGCGGCTCGAAGCTGCTCACACAGCTGAGCCCAGGATGTGAAGCATCCAGGCGACATCGCTTCGCGCGTATACGCCCAAGTCTTGGCACGTCCACCAAGATTGGAGAGCGCAAAAGCGACTCGAAGGTTCTCAGCCGAGATGAGACCTGCGCTCATTGCGATCTCGGTCTCCCGGATCCAGAAGTGAAGGTTCTCACCTTCCTTCCCTTCGAACGGAGGCACAGCTAGCCGCAAAGGCTTAGGCTGCACCCGTCTGGGCTCACTCATCTGAGCCAGCAAGTTTCCCTGCACATGAGCGATGAGCCCGCGTTCGTACTCGTCAAACGCGCTCACCCGCTCGACCTGCTCGGCTGGCGTCGCCGCCGCCAAGCTCCGGAGGGCATCTCTTCCGAAGATGCCCGCCATCTTCAGCACTGACTCGAACTGCGAGTCAGTCAAGTGAGGAAACTCACTTCGGTCCATCATCGTGGCTCACAGACCTGAGCCGCCGAGGATTCAGGTAGACCAATCTACCCGCGTAGGCGTAGGATTGACTACGAGTGCTACCAAGTGTGACGGGGCACACAGCACTTCTTAACAGAGGAAGCAGGAGTATACGAACTCCAAGTGAACTGCCGTTCACGTGTCCCTGGCCTTAAGGGGACGACTTGACTTGCTACAATGGAGTAGGTTATAAGACCGACTGTATTTTGGTAGAGGTTAACTTGGTCTAATACAAACTACAAGTTAACTATACAAAAGCCCACACAAACTCAAATGGTTGGCTTGCGGAGCTACTGGTACCATGTACCATGTACCATGTACTCGGGAGAGTGACACCCGTCACTCTTCATGTAATGGGTACACTTGATTGTACCCCGTTACAGGCACGCTTGGTGTTTGCCGGGTCAGGCTCATCTTGAGTCGGAGATGTCGGAGCTTGAGTGTTATTCGATAAATATGCGAATGACTTGCTCTCTGTAGGGGGATATCGATAACTTCTGTGGTCCCTCCGACTCAATACGTCGGAGCTGTGGCTGTGGTGTATCCATGACTCAACAAAGCCCGTCATTGGCCAAAATGATTCTATCAGAGTCGTTTGATTGGTTAAAACAATTATTTTTGCCAAGACATTCGTCTGATTGGCTGTAACAGCCAGGCTGTTTCGACATTCAGTGAAATCAAGTGAGGTCGGAGGTTTACGATATTCATTCATAACCGGTGAACCTGGCATCGGCCCCGATCTTCGCTTCCGGACAAGCTCGAGCGCTTCTTGCTGCTCCGTGAATTGGTGGCCACCGTTACCCCGCATTATTTCTTGCAGTGCGAAGTGTAGGCACCATGGAGAGTCGTGGTGTTGACGGGTAACGTGCTCGTCATCATATAAGCTGCGCCGACCGCGGCACAAATCACTCCAGACCTTCTTTGGTTTGTGCGCACAAACTAATTCATCCGGCGGCGCCCGTCGGTTAAGCAAGACTTTTCTGGTTCAGATGGGAGCTTCGGACGAGAAGCAGCAGCTCGTGCTGGCCGAGGAGGGCCAAGGACTCAACTATGGCGCTGTACCATCGGATGCACCACCCACCCCCACCAAGTCGGAAGACGCCGACCTCGAAGGCGAATTGCCAAAGTATCAACCCCGACGACGTAGGCAAGTACGTGATTCCGATGATGCTGGCTTCGTTTGGATACCTGCTCGTGGAGGTGCTGGCCGATGCTGTCGTGATCGAGTATGCCCAACGCGAGCCGCTTAACACGCGCGGGCGCATCCAATCGTGGATTCACAGCGTTCGCATGGGCTTCAACGCAGTAGGAGCGCTCGTCGTGGCAGTCGCGTTCAACGGCACCGAGTATGGCGGCTCCTTCGACTTCTCGCTCACTTTTCCCGAGATGATGTTCATCTTGGGATGCATTTGCCTGCCACTGGGTCCTGCTGCGTGGTTCCACATCTATGAGGATGAAGTGGTGCCGCCTAAGTTTAAGGAGTATATGTCGCGCTTCTGGGGAATTCTGCAGAAGCGAGCCGTGTATCAAGTAGCGGCGTACAAGTTTTTCTGTGGCGTGTTCAACAGCTTCACATCGTGTCCTCCAGCACGTTCAACGCAAGTATTATGGCCATTGTCGGGACATTCCTGTACGCAGCGACGCTGGCTGTGATGGCACAGCGTGGACTGCACTGGAACTGGCACGTTGCTATCGCAGCAACCGTGATCTTTGGTGTCGTCACCGACGGAATAATGACCATTATGGTGACATGGAACGTCAACCGTAGCCAGTGGCTATGGCTTGGCGTGCCAGTGATCGGGGACATCCCTCACGCGATGCGCTTCATTGTGAACAACTACGTCGTGGTCGAGCTGATCGAAAGGGGATCGGAAGGCGCGTTGTTCGGACTGCTCACGACTGCCAACCACGTCTCGTCCCCCTTCGGCCGCACCATCGCCAAGTTCATCAACGCGCGCTTCCACGTCTGGAAGGACGACATCCTGGCCGACACGTTTGAGACGCGCCGAGACGTGACCATCACAATCTGGATCTGCTACGGCATGAAGATGGTGTCGCTGATGTTGTTGCCGCTGCTGCCGAATCAACGAGGCGCCATCCAAGCTCTCCGTCGCCAGGGAGGCGTGAGCAAGCGCATGGGCATGTGGATGGTCGGGATCTTGATATTCGCTCTCGCTTGGCTGACGATGGTGAATATTCTGAGCATGAACCCGCTGGGCGATCACGCACCGAAGTCGCACCAGACTGCTCTGTGGCAAGACACTTAAATAGACGCCCTGAGTATGTGTGAAAGCCAGCGTAACGATCCATTTGAGTGAATAATTCTGGTACTACAACAGCAACAATTTCTAACAAGTTCTAAATCCTGGGCAGCCTTCTTACGACTTGGGAGCACAACCGCCCGTGATCTTCCAGCACATTGTGGTTTCGTACATGGACAGCAAGTTCACCATCGTCGCCCACACAATGGCGAATGCAAGGTACCCCACGGTGATGATGCCCATGGTTCTGCTAGATCCACCCGTGCGCTTCAGCTCTTGCGTCTCAGCCTTCTGGCGGGGTAGCAGCGGGAGGAACGCCAGTGACAGCAGCTTCATGCAGTAGCAGATCCAGATCGTGATTGTCACGTCACGACGGACCAAAGTCGTGTCAGCCTGAATGTCCTTGAGCCACACGTGGAACTGGGCGTTCACGAGCTTCGCCATCGAGCGACCGAACGGCGTCGTCAGATTTGTCGTGGCAGTCAGCAGGCCGTACAGCGCGCCTTCATGGCCAGGCTCGGCCAGCTCTACCACGACGTAAGTGGCGATCATGAAGCGGACGCCATCGGGAAGGTACTCGATCATGGGCACACCCAGCCAGAACCACTGGTTGCGCACCACATCCCAGACCGTGAACATGGTCATGAAGGAGTCAATAGACAGAGCACCGCACATGGTGACGATGATGATCGTGCGCCAGTTCCAGTCAAGGCCGTACTTGCCCGTGAGCGCCAGAGTGATAGCGTAGAAGATCGTGCCTACAATCGTCATAAAACTGTTGTTGAACGGCGTCGCGTGGACCCAGTAGAGCTTGATGTTGCTGGAGGACACGATGTTGAAGCTGTTGAAGACGCCCGAGAAAAACTTGTAGGCCACGATCTGATAAATCGCGCGCTTCTGGAGTAGTGTCCAGAACGACGCCATGTACTCGCTGAACGAAGGTTTGTCCCGCACGCGCTCTTCACTCAGCAAAAACCACGAGACGAACACCAGCGGCGTGCAGACAACACCCGTGATTAGCATGAGCTCCTGGAAAGACAGGGAAAAGCTGAACGATCCGGCGTACTCCTCGCCATTCATCAAGAAGGCAATAACCGCGGCACCCACGGCAGTGAACGAGGTCTTGACGGCGTACACCGCGGTCTGGACGCGGCCGCGCTGCTCGATGGGTTCGCGTTGTGCGTACTCGACCACCATAGCATCGGCTGCCACCTCGCACATCAAGTAACCGAACGACGCGAGCATCATGGGGACGACGTATTTGCCGGCAGAGTTCGGGGCGTCTGCGTTGATGCTGTCGATTTGGTCTTCGGTCCAGTCTTCCTCGTCGATGCTGTGCATCGCAGCATCGCCGTAGTACGGCGCGGGGATCGACATCGCCGCCATGATGAAGAGAATCGTGATGCAGAACAACCAACCCATGACCATGTACGGACGGCGACGGTAGCCCATGATCGGGAAGCAGTCACTGATGACACCGAAGAACATCTTGTAGCACCACGGAATCTGAACCAGCACGGTTGCCGACACGACCGTCGTTCCTTCAGCGTTCAGGTATCCCTGCAGCACGGGGTAGATGACACCGGGGATGATACCGGCCAGGAAACCAACGCCACCGTACTGGGCCAACAGACCGATGCACTCCATAGACAGCAGTCTCAGCGGCTTTCCCTCGCGCAATGCGCCGTTCTCCATGTCGGGCTTCCCCGGCTTTGCGGGCGTGTTGTGGTTGGCGTAGGTCGAGTCATCCGGGTTGCGGTGGATGCTCGATATGGCACTGAGGCGGTCCATGCTGACGGAGTGCTTGTTGACTTCCGCCATCCTGGTGTTCCGAGCACGCGCTGAGGCGGGGAGAGAAGGATGTGACTCGGAGCAGGACAATTCAATAATGAGCCCTCCAAACGACCTCGTGGTCCCGGTGGTGAAGCCACGCGCGACTGGCTAGGTGACCTGCCTCCTGCCATGCACGCAGCTCCGACGGCGGTCGCGCTCTGCGGTGGGTTGGGGCAACATCAATTCACGTGAAAAGGTATCCAGCGATTGCGCGGAGCAGCCCCAAAAGGAAAGGGAAAACGTCAAAAGGTGTATGAATTTGAAACGTTTTGTCAAAAGCGGTTAACATGTGTCATAAGGTGTATGTTGGGTTTATCAGTATCGACAGTAGGTGTATGAAACGTTAATCGTGCCACAACGTGTATGAATACTCACACGCCAAAGTCACAACGTGTATGCCGAGGCAAAGGGATGGTTAGGACTTGGATGCAAACGGGTTCGGGCAAAACCCGGCATTCTTTGAGCTAGCTTCTGCGTGTCTTACTGAGTCCGATTCACGGCTTCTAAGCCCTCAATAGTGGATATTCCGGCTTAGGGGCAGCAATGACTCATTGCCGATGAGTGTCGACGTAGATGACATCAGTGACGAGGCCGAATCGAGCGGTGGCGAGACTCCGCCGCAGTCTTGCTCACCCGCGTTATAAATGGACCTGAGTAGCATGCTCCACTGGAGAAGGTATTGTACTTGCTCAGAGGCGCGCCACAACGGTACGCTCGAGCCGAGTCACGCCCAGGAGCTCGCCGTCGCGTGTGGTGCCTTTTGCGCGACTACTTTTTGTCTTAGTAGTGCGCGCGGCGCGAGCCGACGCTCGTGCTGCGCGTATGTCGGTGGGGACTCGCTTCCCAGACACCCGTGTCATTGACGCCAGTCGGATAATGTGAGCATGAGATGTCCGTTTTGTCCGGACGGGTTGGGCCCGGTTTTCGACCCGGATGCACTGGCTACGAACCAAACAAGTGTCAGTATGCGTATGTTGTTCAAACGTGACGTGCTGGCTCTGTGAGCACCGCTTCTGACAAACGTTTCCCCAACGCATACACCTTTTGACGTTTTCCCAAAAGGAAACAAGCGCTTCGTAGCCAGGTCGAAGAGCGGGAACCGTGCTTCCTGCTGCACAGACTGGCTGTGAGTCTGCTTGCAGCGCGCGTCACATGAAATATTTAGGCTCCAGCTTCCCCTTTCCCGAAATTCAGCTTGACCACTTTTGCCTGGACGTACAATTGCACCGGCTTCGCTTGCAGCAAGATCGGTTCCCGCCGATCGGCGCCACCTGGGGATCCATTCGTTGCCACTTTCCACGGTCTCTGCAACAGATAACACAGCGCAAGATCTCCAAACAAACCCGCAGCAACCACCAATTCAAAGTGAGTGTAGGGTGGCAACACTGTAAAAATGGCCTTCAGCACTGGAAGCAATGGGCTCCAGCACGGAGGGGTAGGCGATGCGTAAGCACTGAAGCAGAAGACTTTAACACTGCAGGAGAGGGCTTCAGCACTGAAAAAACACCTTCGGCAAAAATGCAGCTCATGACAGAGAAAGCGAAATCTTTAAAAATGTATTCAATGAAGTAATATGTAAGAACTAGTTTGAAACTCGGGAAGGTGCCCTATAACTAGCGTCGACGTCGTTTGGTCTGGTCGCACGACTCGCGGGCCGTCGCTGGCAAGCTATTGAGAGAAGTGGAGACCGATGGGTAGCTCACGCAGTAGGCTTCTGGGAAGTGTAGTACAGGACTTCTGTCCTCAGCCTCAGCAACCATTCTGCGTTGAACAATGGTTCGGCGATCGGCACTGCCATCGGCTACGATGTCCAAAAGCGGCACGGCAGGACAATACACGTGCAAAGGTATTGCTGGGTTGTTGGTTGGAGGCGGCGCATCGTATTGCTGAAGATGCTGCAGAGTTCTTGGAGGGTAGAGCGAATCGCTGCTTGACGTATCTGCAGATAGAGCCGCTATACTGGGGTGTTGTGTGGATGCGCCCTGACTTGCGCCGACTGCGCCCTGACTGGCGGACCTGCAGTCACAAATTTCATCCGCGAGCTGAGCACTTTCGACACAGCCTCTGCTCACCGCATGCTTCCGTTTAACACGTTTGTCACGTGACTGAAACCTGCGAACTGGGTCTGGTAAGCCCGGGCAAGGCATACCCACCACTTTAGTAGCTTCGATAACGTGAGGGCACATGCGGTACTTGATGTGGAAATGACACTGGCACGAACGCGTGGTAGGATCAACGATCCAACCACCAACCGGCATGCCGTCCCATTGCATGCGAAGAGTGTGAGCTGATTTAATAGGTTTTCCCACGTCGTCGGCATGATACCCAGTTTTCTTCTTCTTCTTCTTCTTTCCGCTGTTGGCCGAGGTCTGAGTATCCCGACGACGAGTACACCCCTCAGCGTGGTCTGTGTGCGTGGGTGCGACCGGGGTACGAAGCCGTGGCGTGTGACACACACGCACTAGTTGCAGTCGAAGATCACCTACGGCAGGTAAAATGGTCGCCTTCAATTCGCCCTGTTTCTTAATTTTGTTGTAATGAGCTTTGAGGCGCTTTGAGACTTTCGTGATACTTGAAAAAGCTGTCTTTTCAGCAATGAATCCAATACGAGACTGGTTCAAAAACGTAACCATTTCAATTGGGGTGGCGTCGGACGAGCTGTTCACCAGCTTGACAGTCCGGTGGTACTGCTCGACTGGGTTGTTGGTCGTGGCGTACCCAGACGGCGTATGATACGCCTGCCATCTAGAGAACCGCGGGTGAAGCAACCACTGCTTCGAAATTGCCCTGCTCACAGAACGGAATCGACGGTCCGAGGACGATGTAGCTTTCCACTGTTTTAAAATTGCCGCTTTCTTTGTCTCGAACTCCGTTTCTCCAACGCAAAAATGGAGATCGTTCAGGTCACGGAAGACGAGATCGCGCTGTAGCTTAGGCAATTTTCTTGCCTTCTGCCAAGCGTTTTGGCACACATGAAACCAGCACATGAGTATATTGGCTGTTGGCACTTCGCTCGCACAAGCGTTGTATTGAGCGTCGTCCGCGTCGGTCATCACAAACCGGGGGGTGAACCCAACCGCAAACGTTGACAACATCACTCGCTTCAAATACGCGATGCACCGCGCGACGTCCTCTGCACGCCGTTGTGAAGCGCAGTAGTAGACGATAGGGAAAAAAATGTCCACAGCTATCGGATATCCCAAGGATGAAAACACTATATCGTTGAAACACCATGTTGTGGGTGCTGTCGACATGAAGCAAGGTTGTACAACGGGGATCTTCTTGCACTTCAACGTATGCCTTCATCAGCGAGTAGCTCGTCAGCCCAATCCGAAACGGGAAATCGTCCGACGCATCGCCAATGTCCGGGACTGCGATTCCGTTCTCGTACTTAAAGTCGCAAAACACTAGAAGTTCTTCGCCAGTTGTGGCTACATTCTCCACGACTTCGACCATTGAACGGGCGCAAATATCAATCACGGGCTGCATGGAGTCATCGCGGTTCTTCTTTCGCCACCGTTTCACATAGCCCCGGACCTTCTCCTTGGAGGGGGCTGGTCCTTGGAAAGTGCCCTCTTGTACTTTCGCGGAGATAGCCGTGAACAGGAATTCGTTTGAGGGTTTCAGTAAGCCAGTGAGCATCTCATCAACATAACCCTTCATCTCTGGAGTCATTTTAGCTTCCCGGGGAGAGGCGACTCCATCCAGGTGCGCCGTGTGCTCTCCCTCTTGATACACAACAATGAGGTGGCTGTCTTCACGGTCTTGGCATGTATTAATCTTGTACCGGCAGGCGCATTCTACACGGGTCTGAGAGCAGCGAGTAGAGGCACACTTTGTGATAATAGTACGCATTCTATGATCCTTGGGAATCGCGCTGAAGTCTCCGAGCGAGCTGTGATCCATGGTACACTTGTACGGATCATTTTTGCGCGTGGTGTAGCTTGGCAAACTATCCGTGAACACGCTGAAAGCGACATTGCAACCGTCGCTAGAACTCCAAATGCGCCGCCATTGCGGTCTCGACCTTGGCGGCGGCCGCGGCCGCTCATCTAGCTGTCCTTCCGACTGTCAAACGTATACGTAGTCAATTAGAATAAATGCAACACACAAGCCCAGTTTTGAAGCATACTTACATCCGAATCGGATACGCTAGATGACGATCCGGATCCTGACGATGACGATGAGTCTCCACTTGACTCTGAAGAGCTAGCTTGGTATGCGAGCATCGTAGCTAAGATCCCCCTGTGCTGTACGCTGGAAACGTCGGGCAAAACCAAAATGATCAAGCGTTTGGCGCACGGCTAACTCCACCTATAGACCAAAATTAAGCTCGCTCTTATGCAGCCTGCGATGGTGTATGAATTCTAAAGGGGTTTGTGCTGCGATATCTAAAGCTATCCTTTGTGTGTGATCCATGAAGTGCCACCATTGTAGCCCTACACAGTGTTTCCAAACCTCGGTTGTTCTACCGAGTTATCATAACTCGGTCATTCTCCCGACTCGCCATAACTCAGTCATTCTGCAGGCATATCGTGGCTCGGCGGTGAATGTAGACAACCGCATTGAGTTAAATGGCGCACCGATCAACCTGGGTTGCTTCCTATTCAAGATAGATAAGGACGTAGACATAAAGAACCGATTTGTGTGGTTAGCGCGCACCAACTCAACATCTATGCTTGTTCTGACCTTTCAGTGCTGAAGCCCAATCCTGCAGTGTTGCAGCTTTCTGCTTCAGTGCTTACGCACGGCCTAACCCTCAGTGTTGGAGCCCATTGCTTTCAGTGCTGAAGGCCATTTTTACAGTGTTGAGGACGGTCCCTCATTCAAAGTGAATCTCCTGATTACTAGAACGCTTCCCGAGTTGGTGTGCACTAACCTAAATATCGGATGATTTGCCGGGTCCACCAGGTGGTCCCGGCGGGAGATTTGTTAGATAGCTAGAAACGAATAACAGCGCAAAAAACCTGTTTGCACGGGAAACACCTGCGCTTTCACCGAATATCTATCTTCACGCGAATAACAGCTTAACCCGTGAAAGCCCAAGACTATCGGCGTTACGGCCACTCATCTCCCGAAAATAACTTAAGCTTTTCCGGTCTCACATACAAGACCAAGTCAAACAAGCAATCCGTGGATAGGATGTCTTGGCGCTCTTCATGTGACGAAAAGGGTGAAGTCTTTATAAACATCTTATGGGCGAAAACAACGACACGCCTCATTTTGCTGACGCTAGCTCAATCTGGGCGGGGGAATGCAACAAAGAGACTTTGAACGCAACTAATCACGCGTTTGATGCCTAGTCTGGCTTTGGTCACCAAAACTGTTTGGTGAATCGATGAGTGGCTTGCCACCTCCCCGCTCAAGCAGGTCCACCGATGACAAGCAGGTGGAGCTCGTGGCCGTGGAGAACCAGTAGAAATTCTTGCGCGTGCTCAATAAGTAAGCTGTACCTAGCCATGGTGCCGATAGACCGCGAGGTCATCGACGAGCGTGGGGTACGTCCGCGCGGAGTCCTACACCATTCCGCCAGGCTTCGCATGGAGCGCGATCGACCTGACGGGCGTCCAGAAGCTTAGGCGACCTGCGTCAAGGAGATAGGTTCGGTAACATATCACTTAGTCCCGAAACACACAGTATTTCCCGTGTGATGCTGTCTTTCTCGGACAAGTTACTCCTTCGTGAAAAAGTGCACGTACTCCCGAATTGCCTTTTCATTTGCTAAATACCAGATCTTCCATGTGTTATCGGTCTATTTGCCTAGAAATCATGCAATTCGGAGAAGATGGGATATTTGTCGTGGTAACAACTAACTAGGAAAGTGACCTACTGTAAACTTGAAATCTTCTGTATACGGTACTTAAGTACATCAGTATGTATTAATACATCAAATGTTATTAATAGTGGCAATTGCAGATTAGATTTTGATTGGCGAGGCCCACATTGAAACCGTCTAGACTTGCGAATCAGGCTTGGCTACACCCCTTATACCATCGAGTCGTGATCTTACCGAGCAATTTCCATAATCCAGTACATATGTACTGGATTATCCAAAACCCCAAAATTAATTCAGGGAAACACTGTCAGTTACAGTTGATTTGGTGTTAAGTTCGGTGGTGCTAAAAAAAACACATTAGGTTAAGTACGGAAATGACAGGGTATACTGTAGATGTCCGCGGAACTCTTCAGTTGAAAAGATGCATTAGAGAAGGATTTTCGGGAGGGCTGCACAGCTGCTACAAGTTACTATCCAAGCCTTGGTCACTGCATCGGGCCGCACAGAATGCGAGGCATAGCTTGCGGACAAGGTGTTAGAGTTTTCTCAGTCACTGTTCCTGGTCCGGTTCGATGTAAATGCGATGCAAGCTGAGGGCCTGTTGGACGAGGAGATTAACGTGTTGCTGGCTTTGATAAACGACAAGCTCGAGACAAAACCCGAACTCAAGACAAACAACGAGCTCGAGACAAGCTCCGACCTGGTCTTCGTGCTAGCCAGACGTAGCAGTCGCATTATGTGGGTGACAGCGCATACGAGGAAAAGAAGATCGCAAGAACGAATAAACGATGTTGTATCTGATTAACAAGGCACATCCTAGCTAAACAGTTGCAGCAATGAGCTCACCACTTCCGGGCTAGATGTGATTCACTCGATTAACTTACTCTATCTTTTTCCAACTTGAATATACTGGGATAATCAGCGAAAAACATCCCTGTCCGCCTAAAGTTTTAGAAACGGGACTAGGAATCGTGCCTGCGAAAACTCTCTATTGGTAGAGGATGCAACTTCTACGATTTCGCCTTTTAGTACACAATTCGAGTGATATACACGCACAGAGGGGAGTGGAGCAGTGCGAGCTTCTCACAGTCGATGGTATCAGCTTTCCATCTTCCTGATGCATACGACCACGGACACCAGATCAGTGCATTGCATTGGGCGCGTTACCGGTATTACCAGTCAATTACCTGTGGTAAGTTCGCGTCGGCGAACCTAATGTGTACTGTTTACAGTACTTCTAATTTGGTACACATTTTGGATAATCCAGTACATATGTACTGGATTATGGAAATTGCTCTGATCTTACCGGTCGGTACAGCGAGTCTGGGTGGGTGGTTGCTGTGCGAGCGTCACCGCAACGCAACGAGCAGAGAACAAGAGACGTCCGTTACCTTGCAAAACCACTGGCCAGCATGCCACGTCGGAGCTGCGCCTTGCTGCTGTGGGTTGTCCGCACGCGCCCGGCACGCTTCCGAGTGGCTTGAGAGCGGCTGTTGGCGACACTGCGCTCGCGGTTTTTGCGACGCAAATTGTACAGTGTACCCCCAATGTCCGGGTCGGCGCTGAGAGCCGTACAGGCGCAGAAGTGGCCACCAATGTTGCCATACCGAGAGCTCAAGTCTTCGCCGCTACTTGCAGCGCGTTATACGTACACACGACAGTCACATCCGTTGGCGGAGGTTCATTTGTCAAGAGTCCACCCACGCCACAATGGGCGTACGTGAGGAGCGCAATGCGCTCTTATCCAGCCGAGGGGATTCAGGGATCGTCGCGGTGGAGTATGGCTCCGTGCCCACTACACCAACCTCACCCAAGTCCTGTGCAGACATCGACGACGGAGCGCTGCGAGATGGACCGCCTCCGCGTCTGCTGTCGCCTGAAGTGCTAGCTCTACTCATGCAGTACGCCGGCATCGGCTTTGTCAATGGAGTACTCCCCGCCGTCATCTAACCCGTGCTCCAAGGTTACCTGAACGCTGAAGGAACCATCGTCGTGTCTGCGACTTTGCTAGTGCAGTTGCCATGGTCGTACAAGATGTTCCTGGGAATCCTGAGCGACTGCTTCCCGATCGCAGGCTTGCGTCGTCGTCCATACATGCTCATAGGGTGGTTGCTGTGCTGCTGCATGCTCTTCCTGATGGCCGTGTTCCCTGAGGCCGCTCCTTACTATGGTGATCCAAGCATGCACTTGACACGCCCTGACGAGTGGACGGAGGCCCAACGCAAGACCATAAACCCGCATGCACCTGATGCCGCGGGGAGGTATGTGATCCCCATGATGATGGCTGCATTCGGGTATCTCCTAGTAGAAGTCCCAGCAGACGCCGTCACAATCGAGTACTCACAGCGCGAGCCAACCAACACTCGTGGACACCTGCAGTCGTGGATCCACAGCATCCGCATGGGATTCAGCGCTCTTGGTGCCCTTGTGGTGGCTGTCGCGTTCAACGGCGTCGAGTACGGCGGCTCCTTCGACTTTTCGCTCTCGTTCCCGCAGCTGATGTTCGTCATGGGCTGTCTGTGCTTGCCGCTGGGGCCTGCTGCTTGGTTCCTCGTGCACGAAAACCGGGTAGAACCGCCCAAGTTCCGCTCGTATATGTCTCAGTTCTGGAAGGTCCTCCAGAAGCGAGCGGTGTACCAAGTGGCGGCGTACAAGTTTTTCTCGGGCGTCTTCAACAACTTCAACATTGTGTCGTCCAGCAACATCAAGCTCTACTGGGTCCACGCGACGCCGTTTAACTCGAGTATCATGGCCATCGTTGGGACCTTCACGTACGCCGGCACCCTGGCCGTGATGGCACAGCGCGGACTACGCTGGAACTGGCACGTCGCCATTGCAGCTACCGTCATCTTTGGGGTTATCACGGACTGCATGATGACAATGCTCGTCACGTGGGACATCATCCGCAGCCAGTGGTTCTGGCTCGGCGTGCCGGTGATTGGAGAAGTCCCGCACGCTGTCCGCTTCATCGTGAGCAACTACATCGTGGTGGAGCTCATCGAGCAGGGCACTGAAGGCGCACTGTACGGCTTGCTGACGGCCACCAACCACGTCGCCGCCCCGTTCGGCCGCACGACCGCCAAAATCATCAACGCCCGCTTCCACGTCTGGCAGGACGACATCCTGGCAGACACGTACGAGACGCGTCGTGACGTGACGTACACCATATTGCTCTGCTACGGCATGAAGATGGTGTCGCTCATATTCCTGCCGCTACTCCCGAACCAGAGGGATACCACGCAGGCTCTCCGTCAGCAGGGAGGCGTGAGCAAGCGCAAGGGCTTGTGGATGGTGGTGATTCTCATGACTGCACTCGTGTGGTTCACTGTCGTGAATGTGCTGAGTATGAACCCGGCAACCGAATGCTGGGCCATCACTGGAGGTTGCGAGCCTGGCTCGGACGACCCCATAGGTCCACTTCAACCGTAGTAACCGCGCTACGATTAATCAATCATTGCATTTATATATTCAACTGTGTCAGTGCTCTTTGATTCTGCTTTCACAAGGGAAGTAGTTATTTTGTACTGAATTAATGTATGCAGCAAGTATCAGTAGTTGTTTTTATCCAATCAGGCGTTATTAAATATTCGTGTGGCCATGCTGCGTGCTGTCGCGACACTTCGGCCTGCATTGACGCGCCGCGTGCACGGCTCGGTGTCGCTGCTGCAGGCATCCACCCACATTGGCAACAAGCCCAGCTCCTCTCAAGACAATGGCGAAGGTCAGGTTCGATTGGCGAAGCTGATGGCTCAGAAGGGGCTCTGCTCTCGCCGTGAAGCCGAAGCCTACATCCAAGCTGGAGATGTCCTGGTCAACGGTGAGCGGGTGCAGGCAGACTGGCTCAAGGTTCCTGTGGACAGCGACGTCCGGCTGGACTTCCGAGCCCAGCGCCATCAGGACAAGAAGGTCACGCTGGTGCTCAATAAACCATTGGGCTATGTGTCCTCCCAACCGGAGCCCAACAAGACTCCGGCCGTGCGGCTGCTCACCTTTGAGAACGAGTGCCGGGAGCTGAGCCGCATTAAACCGCGACAGAATGTGGAGCCCGTGAGTCTGTGGAAGATGGCGGTGTGTGGTCGTCTGGACGTGAACTCAACAGGTCTACTGCTCTTCACGCAAGACGGGAAGGTTGCCAAGAAGTTGCTGGACCCCAAGAGCGGCATCGAGAAGGAGTACCTTGTCCGCGTTGACCTCAATCTGGACCCGATGACGGATTCTATCCAAAAGAAGATCGAGGTGCTGCGTGCCGGTGTGACGTCTGACGAAGGAATTACGTATCGTGCCAAGTCTGTGGAGGTGCTGAACGCGAACCAACTGCGCGTGATTCTTACGGAAGGCAAAAACCGACACATTCGTCGCATGTGTGAACACGTCGGACTGCGGGTCATGGCTCTCAAGCGCGTTCGGATTGGAGGGGTTAAGCTGGGATCACTGCCTGTTGGACAGTGGAGATACTTGCAGCCAAATGATAAGCTTTAGAATACAAACAAGAACGTTTGTTGAGTGGATCTGTGTGCTAAGACGGAGAGAATAATGGATACGGCTCATGCGCGAGTCGGTGCTGCAGAATTCAGGCGCCGCCTTACTTGAACTCATGGATACAGCAAGCATCGATCTATAGCAACCCCAAAGTTAGATCGATAAATTTCGCATGAACAACGACCTCAACGCGTAGCGGACCTTGCGCTCCTTAGTGAAGCGGACGCCCTCCTTGGTCAGCAAAGTCCGCTTCTTCTGGATGCAAGGCGATTCTTCTCCAGTAGCGCCTAAAATCATGAGTTCACATTGCTCAGCAGTAACACTATTCCGCCCACACTTTCAACTCACCTTGAAACCCGCCGATATCCAGCGAAGCCGCAACAACACGGTGGCACGGCACTTCAGGCGCAAATGGGTTTTTCTGCGTCAATAAACAGTGAGAGATCCCTCCTATACACATATTCCATTAAGCCTTAGGATAATTGCAACGCACGCGTAGGGCCTGGCCAACGCATCGCGGGCCAGAGTGAAGTGCCTCCGCCACACAACCGTAGGTGCTCACTTTGCCTGCCGGGATCTTTATAGAAAACGGGTTTAGCTGTTGTCGATCTTGAATCACAGCTTTAGGCTGGACGCACCGTTGAAATGAGCTCGTACACCCGCGATTCTACCTCGCAATAGTATTCACATGGGCTGATAGTCAAGACGATCCCAACGAGAAACAAAGTGTGTGCGACGTCTCACCGAACTCAGTGATTTGCTTGCCGCGCCACAGAATGTGCTGCGTGGGCTTCGGCTTGCTCTTGGTCCTGATGCCAGGCTTGCGCTGCTGCGTCGTCTTGGCCGGCGCCTTCTTCGCCTTGTTGCTGCGAAGCGTCATCCTCGCAATCCTCGCAAATTCTCTCAGCCTGAAGGGCTGAAAGCATACCGCTCACTTTTCGTTTCTAAACGTCCCTTCTTCAACTTGAGGAAGCTTTTTTGGATATTTGTGAAATCTGGACGTGTAAATACGGAAAACGTCTACACATCTTCTTTCGTTGTCTTAAGGTTTGTATGGTCTACCCGTAAGGAAGACTTCCATGGGACGACCCTTCATATTTGTGAATTGGCAGATTCAGAAATTCCACCTCTCGATTGACTCTCGCTTTGAAGCCATTTACTTTTGCATATTTTTTCAGCAAGGTACTGTACTACCCCGGCTAAAGTTAATGGTTTGCAACCGCCATTGTGGATATAACTATAGAAATACACTTTTACGGTGTGCTGCGGTAGGATCACTCGCACCCACCTCACTTGTTAAAGTACACAGGTCACTCGTTTAAGTGGCTCTTTCGGCCAATGAGATTCATCCCAAAATATGGAGCTGTACCAGTTGCAGCTGGGAAGAGAAGTGAGTGGTTTTCACTAAGGCCCTTGAGCTTCAATTGGTACAGCCCGGCCATTTAAAAACGAATTAGAAACGTAGTGTAGCGTACACTTAACCTGTCTCGCCGTGCCAAGAGAAATAGGACAGCAGTGAGGAAGCCTGTAGAAAGAGGAATGAAGCTTTCGCATCGAGCACCCAGTTGGTGGTCAACAGAGCTGCAGAAAGAGGCGATCAGTGTTGAGTATTTGGCTGTGGAGACCAACAGAGGTAGAGAGTCTAACTCTACCGGTACCAGTTGTGCGCACGGGATCGCGTGTTGCATTTGCTACGAAGCTAATCTAACAAGGGCAACGCAATTTTGACTTGGACATGCAAAGGCTGAGAGACCTCGTGCGCGAAGAGCCTCGAAGAGACTCGAGCAGCGCTACTGTTCAATTGTGTGGAGGACTGCCCAGTCCCATGTGTTCAAGTTGGCGCCAAGCAGCGGAAGTCGCGCAGGCCGTGGCGCGAAAGTCCCCACAGTCAAATTGCAACGACCAGCAACGTAAATGAAAACCAAAGCGAATGGAACACAACCTGACGCTCCTTAGATTACCAAGCCTGGTGCTCCCCGAAGCATGAAGTCTCTATAGCCACCCCACGCACTACAGTTCTCTGTTGAGAGCCACACCCGCCAGCACCTTCCTGCTCCTGCCCACCTCCACTGCTGGACAAGAGAAGCCTAACTCAATCTACCGTCTCTCGACCTCAATGGCGAGGCTCACCCACTTCTTCTTGGACGGGCCCGCCTTCTGCTTCTTCTCCTCCTCAGCCTCCGTCTCCTTCTCCTCGTCCGCGGCCGACACCACGGCGCCCGCGGCGTACTCCTCCTCGATAGCGTCGTCCACGCGCACCTTGACCGTGTGCTCGCCCAGCGTCTTGATGGGCGTGGGCAGGTCGATGCGGGCCACGCCCACGATCAGGCCGTGCTGCTTCTCCAGCATGTCCGAGATGTTCTGCGCGTTCACCTCGCTGTGCAGCTTGACGTCAGCCTTGCTGGCCGTGTGGCGCTTGAACACCACCTCGACGTTGCTGAGGCGGTGGATGATGGCCTCCAGCTCGTGCTCCTTCTCCAGCTCCGACTCGTCCACCGACTCCTTGTCCACCTTGAACTTCTCGCGGTTGGCGTCCGTGGCGTACACCGCCAGCTTCTCCGGGTACAGGTAGTTACGCGCGTAACCAGCCTTCACGGACACCTCGTCGCCGCGGAAGCCGAGCTTGGGCACGTCCTCCTTGAGCACCATGTTGACGCGGTGTCTGTCAGCCACAGATTTATTAGTTAACATTAGTTTGTGCAGCCGTTCTAACGGTAATTTAACGTAGATTTCGAGCAGATCGAGGAGAGAAGAGAGTGCACTTACGCGAAGGAGCGAGCCAGCAGCGGCTTGACGCCCTGCGGCCGCTGCAGCACCGACACCAGCTTCGTCGTAGAGCGCGCCAGCATCTTGGAGAGCTCCCTGAGGTTATGACAATCAGGGCCACAAAAACACCGCATGGGTTTCGACCAATCAAGGAATAGAAGTATTTTGGTGTGCTCCACATTGAAAACAGCCATCAGTGTGAAAGATACTGCGCGACTCGCAGTCGGCGAGCATGGCGGAGGCGACACAGAGGCTGAGGGCGATGCGCGGCGATAACGCGCAGCTCATGGAAGCCAACCTGTCGCTGCTGATGGAGATCCGAGAGACGGACACCGAGATCGACGCGATGCGGATCAAGCTGCGCACGCAGTGCGACGCGCTGGTAAAACGCGGGATACGAGTACCCGAAAAATTTACCGAGCTGCTCGCCTTAAGGCTGCAAGGCAACCAGAGGCCGACACCTGCTACAACTGACCCACAATAGGGTACTACATCAATTCTAAGGGCTATAGCAACAACTCTATAATTTCTAACCTTAGTCAATGTTTGGGAGCACATCCTCCCGTGATGGTCCAGCACTTGGTGTGCGGGTTCATACTCAGCAAGTTGACTGTCGTGGAACAGGCCAATGCAAACAGCAGGACGCCCACCATGCAGAGACCCATTCGCCGGGGCATGCCCCTATGTCGACGCAGCTCTTGCGTTTCTGCCTTCTGAGCCGGCAGTAGGGGCAAGAACACCAGAGAGAGCAACTTCATGCCGTAGCAGATCAGGATGGTGATAGTCACATCCCGGCGAGTGGTGTACGAGTCCGCCTGAATGTCGTGTTTCCAGACATGGAACTGGGCATTGATGATCTTGGCAGCGGTGCGGCCGAACGGGGCGGCCACGTGTGTCGTGGTTGACAGAAGTCCGAACAGAGCGCCTTCGGAGCCAAACTCGACGAGTTCGACGATCACGTAGTTGTCGACGATGAACTGTACAGCGTGTGGGATGTACACGATGATCGGTACGCCGAGCCACAGCCACTGGCTACGATTGATGTCCCAAGTGACCAGCATCGTCATGATTGAGTCGGTGAAGATACCGAACAAGACCGTCACGGCGATCGCTACGCGCCAATTCCAGTTGAGGTCACCCTGTGCCATAACTCCGAGGGTTCCAGTGTACACCAAAGTCCCAACGATGGCCATGATACTCGCATTGAAGGGCGTGGCATGCACCCAATAGAGCTTGATGTTGCTAAACGCCACTGGATTGAAGTTGTTGAAGACGCCGGAGAGGAAATCGTACGCTGCAAGCTGGCAGACAGCGCGTTGCTGGAGAATTTGCCAAAACCGGGAGATGTAGACGCTGAACTTGGGCGGCTGGACTTGTTCCTCACGGACAAAACACCACGCAGCAGGCGCAAGCAGAACACTCACGCAGCCGAGAATGAACATCATCTGCGAGAATGATAGCGAGAACTCAAAGGATCCGCCGTACTCGACTCCATTGAAAGACATTGCAACCACGAAGGCGCCAAGAGCATGAAAGTTCATGCGCACGCTGTGGACACAACTCTGCAGACGCCCGCGTGTCGTCGTCGGTTCTCGCTGTGCACACTCCACGACAACAGCATCGGCTGGTACTTCAGCGAGCAGATATCCGAAAGCTGCCAGCGTCATCGGGATTACGTACTGACCCGCTGCATCTGGCGCACTGTGGTTGATGCTTTCTCGCTGAGCCTCGGTCCATTGCTCGGGGCTGATTGAGTGCATTGTTGGATCTCCATAATACGGTGCGGTGCCGGGAAAGCTTGCCATCCTGAACAACATGCAGCAGCAGAGAGCCCACCCAAGCACCATGTACGGTCGACGACGATAGCCTGCGACCGGAAAACAGTCACTCAAGATGCCGAAGAAAACCTTGTATGACCACGGGAGATGAACCAGAACATTGGCGGACACCACGATAGTCCCTTCAGCATTGAGATAGCCTTGTAACAACGGGTAGATCACAGCGGGCAGTACTCCGCTGACGAAGCCGATGCCAGCGTACTGTGCCAGCAGTCCCAACACCTCACTGGACAGCAATTGCGGTGGTGCACCAACGCGTAATGCACCATTTTCTAGTTGGCTAGAAGCGGAGTTTGGTGACGCAACAGGGGCTGGTTTCCACGCAGAATCGTAGTGCACTGCGTTGCTTGTGGGGTCCTCGCAGACAACAGGAAGAAGCTGTTGGCGTTCGTCGGCAACACCCATTTGCAAATGAAAGTGCAAGTGCACCGAGCTGAAAGAGGATCGCACCACCGGATTTGCCAATGGCCAGCAGATGGCACTCAAGTCATGAGATTCAAGCGCTTTGGATCGAGAATCTTTGTCCACCCGCACCACCGCGGGGCTTTCGTATTGGACTGCGGCACGCGCCTTGCATTAGTGAATGAGAGGTGATGGCGAGTTGTGTCATTCCTCAAGGCAAGATGGAATTGTGCTGTTATTGTAAGCAAATTTCGATCGGGCTGGTAACTCATAACATTCTGTTCAAGGTTAGTAGCCCAGCACCGTCAGGAAGCTGGATACGCACGACGTGTTGAAGGAAACCTTGTTGAGTCCGTCGTCGTACTCCACACTCATGTCAACCTTGCTCATGGCTTCCTTGAATTGCGTGTACTCCGTCGAGTACGGGTTGTCGCCGCGGACGCTCACCGTGACACCACCCGCGCCTAAGAATCCTGTAATGACGCCTTCAAGGGCCGGCGAGTCCTCGAACATGACCACGCGGAAACTCTGATTGCTCAGTCCTCGCGGCATTCCGAGCTCCGGTTTCTCCGAGTAAGCGTAGCCAAGGTAGCTTTCATTGTAGTACACACTCATGTTCAGCGCGCCGATGCCTTGCAGCCCCATGGCTGACGGATTGTTGATCGACGCGTTGACGTCCATTTCGTAAACTCCGTCACTGCAGCCCCACAAGTCAATGTGCTGCACCTCTGGGTCTAGCTCAGCGAAGTTGTTGAAACCCACCAGCGACAACGTGCGCTCGAACTCGATGTTGTTAAACGACAGACCCCAAGCATGAGCGTCGATCATTGCTGACATTGTAACTGGCACGGTCTCTTCCTGCATCATGGCCTCCGACATCGCATTGAACGCCTCAGCGTCCAATATCACCATTGTCGTGTTCATAGTCAGGTTGTAGTTCTGCTCGCCAGACTTGATGTGTTGACCCACGACTCCGGCAGTACCGAACGTCACTCCGTCGTAGATCAGCGATGCTGTCACCGGGTCCGTAGTGGCGGAAACTGGCACATCGTACTGTAGGTTGACGCTGAAGGTCACGTCGATCTCCGTGTCGCTCGGGATGCTAGTGACATCCATAAAGTTGATCTTGAGCTCCACCTTGTCCATGTAGTGCCGAATAACAGCAGGGATGACGACGAAGTACACGATGAGCAGCGCAGCAACGAGGAACAGCAAAATCAGTCCGATGATAATGCACCACCGCTTCCTTCGGCTTATGCGCCACCGGAAGAAGTTGACCATGGGGCGGCCATTCTTGTCCAGCGGGATGTCTTCGTCATCCTTCTTGTTCTCAGCTTCCGGCGTCGTCACGTCAAGACACAGTGCTGTATCGTCGTGATAGTGTGCGTCCTCCACTGCAGGTGTGCTTGCCGGTGTGTGCACCTCCTTGCCGTCGTAATGATTCGGAGTCATGGTAGGATTTTGGTTGCAGCCACTACAGCAGCCACCGGGCGAAATGAGGCGAACTTCCACTCGGTGCGTAAAACCCGAAATGACAGCTTATCAAGACAAACAGCTTGGAGGGCGGGCAGCACAGGTGTTTTGTATCCGTGGCTCCATGGCGTCAACTGTCACAGGTGAAGAGAAGTACCCAAGCATCACCAACTTGGTGCAAACTGTGTTGACTCGTTCAGGTTCATGAAACTGCGTGCTGGAAGTGGATAGCAAGCGCGACTGCCTTACTCAGATACGACGAGGTTTCGCTCACCACCGAGACGCAAATGAAACATGCCTGGGTAGTCGAGAAAGGTATGCTTACAAGCTAATTCATTGGGTTTAAGGAACATGTAAGTGGTTTTGGGGAAATAGGTTGATACTTACCTTATGTAGATAGCCTTTGGAATCCGGGTGTCCGTGTTGATGTAAGTCAGTAATGCAAGACTGAAAACGCAATTCCTCGGACGATTTCCATGATGACGGCCCGTGCCTTGGCAGTCAAGACGTGGCATAAACCAGCAAGGTGTTGTTCCTGCCAAGAAGGGTTGTAATGTAGCAGACTGTCACTACAGTACTTAGATGGAGAACAGTCCGAAGCATTTTATAATAAAGCCCAAAGATCGCAACCTCCGCTAGGCAAAAAACGCACTTTTCCAAAAAAAATTCTCGAGAGCTCCGCCTCGTTCTTTGTTCGAGTATAAGATGTGCAGAGGCTCGCTGCTCGGGCCTCGTGCACACGTTTGAATGAGGGCGGGAAGGGCAGGAGAGTCATGATGGAGGAGGAGGATGCAATGTGCCAGCATGCACATGTAACAGTGTTGCACAGAGCGATAGCCGCAGGCGTGCTTGTTCCGCCAGATCAGCTCGCTAACTGGTAGCGTGAATACCCATGATGGGTAACCCATCATCATGCAGGCGCCATAGCCTTCCGTGGGAGGACAGCAGAAGTCTCAACGCGCTGCGAGATCAACAGACATCTCCTTAGGGCGCTTGCACTGTCAACTGCGACGACCAGGCTGTCTTCTCCTTTCATTCTCAGCGCGAGCTGCTGAAGTCTCCCTGCTGTCCACCCAAGAAAGCGCTTCGCACTTGCTGTTCGCGTGAGCCGTTGCAATAGCCGCCTGCACGCTGTCGTCCGCACGCCTCCACCACAAGTCTCAATCGCACCCAGCCTTCGTACTGCCTCAATCGCACCTAGCCTTCATAGAGCAGATCCTCCTCACAGAAACCACCCTACCATAACTCTGTGGCCTTCGTCTGCGCTCGAAGTCGGCTCTTGAGGGGTTCTCGGTGTCTGCTTCTGCCTCGGACCCTTGAGCTGGAGGGGGGATCTTTCGAAGTGGCCAGTTTGGGATGGCGGGAAAACGGGCGGGAGACCCCTGCGATCGGATTAGTCAGGATATTAAATGAAACGTGTTTTGTGTACGGACACATAAGTGCGTTTTTTGCCTAGCGGAGGGAGTATCTGACAACGCTTGGAATGCTCAAAAGTCGTGAACAGCAAGGTACAGATAGAGATTGTACTGTACTGGTACTGTAGAAACGATGAAAGTCGTAAGTTCATCTGATTCCTGGACGCTCGAGCGTAGCCGAGCGTCAACACAGCTGACGTGAAATCGATCAACTGCTTCTGACGAGCTTTAGTCGGACCAAACGTGTTGTCTGGAGGCTTCGTGACTGCTTCGTTGGCGCAGCTGACTTGCTCTGTCGATTTGGTCGCTACACCCGGAATGGAAATGTTTCTCCACATCGCGAAAAAACTGAAGCAGGAAGTGGTCGCGCACATTATTATTTGTAAATAGGGTGGGGGTATATTATTTTTTTCACGAAGGTAAGCCGATCTACACAACCTGAGCAGCGACGTCGCTAGCCCCAGATGCGTCGTCGTCACTCGACGATGCCTCCTCAGTTTCACGAGCCGTTTGACGGTGCCAGGCATTGACCAGTTCAAGCTTGCGCGCAGTCTCCGCCGACATCGCTTCGTCCTCGGCGGCGTCGTGGGTCGAGATGACAACATCCTGCTCGTCCGAGTCCGAGTCGGCGGTGTCGTCACTGCTGCTCTCCAGCAAACTTTCCTTGGACAGGTCGTCCAACTCGATGGGCTCTGCTGCGGCAGTCGGAGCCGGCGACGACTTGGCGAAGCAGTTCTTCATGTTGACCCAGTTAAGGCCAATACCGACGAACGATAGCCCGAGACCTACAGTCTGCTCCATCGAGAGCACGTGGCCGAAAAGGAACACCGACAGCACGATGCTCAGCACCTTGCGGCACGTCCCGATGATAGCTGTGGTCAGCGCGCCAAACTTGCTGATGGTGAAAAAGATGAAGGCCTGGCCGAAGGCGCCCGTCAAGCTGAGCATCATGAGGTTGGGCAGCGACGGCACCACGTACTGCAGGAATACTGGCACTTCGCCGTTCACGACCATACCGGCAGCAGAGAAGAGGGCCTTGTAGATGTTGACGTAGTACATGAGATCGAAAGCTCCGATGTGGTACGCCTCCATGAATTTATCTTCCAGCGCGCCGGTGGCGCCATCGAAGATCAGGGACAGCACGAGCAGCGAGAAGCCCACCACCATGTTGGGGGTGCGCTCCTGCTCAGGCAGACTGTCGTGGCTCTCGTTGTGCTGCGCGGCGCGGTGGTGCTTCTCGTGGGCCGTGCCCAGCAGGAACACTGCCACACCAACGGACAGCACGAGCACCGACACGTATTTCTTGAAGGCGTACTTCTTGCCCAGCAGCACGCCCATGATCATGACGGGGATGGACTTGCACGACTTGCCCAAGATGCGTGTGATGTACGACACGTAGCGCAGCGCCACCATGGACGCGATGGTGGAGCCAAACGCCAGCGCGCCCACGATCACCAGGAAGCTCTGCGGCATGGTGGACGGCGGCTCCTTGCGCGCGCGGCTGAGGCCGATGGCGACCGCCGAGTTGAACACGCAGAACACGAAGGTCATGGACAGCTCGCCCAGCACGCGGTGGGTCGTGATCTTCTCGAGCACCACGCCGTTGAGCGTGAAGGAGACCATGATGCCGATGCAGCAGTAGACCAGCAGCCAGATGCTGCCCTGCTCCCTTTTGGTTGGATGCGACTGCTGCTGTGCGTGCTGCGACTGGTGAGCGTCGGCCAGTCCGCTGTTGCGCATGTCCACGACCGTCATCGGCAAGCGCTTGGGCTCCTGCACCGACGACGCCGTGGCCGCGTCGTCCAGCACCACCTCGGCGTAGTGCACGCGCTGCGAGTCCTCGATGCTGCACACCATGCCGGTCGTCCCTGAGCTGTCCTGTAACCTGCGTCGAGATTCCGCTTGTGCGGCGGGGCGTGGCGGGGAGCGGGCCTGGTGTCGCCAGAGGTGCCGGTGGCCGATGCTTTATCGGAGACTTTATGCCGGCGCTGCGTTGCCTTACTGCGCGCTCTGATTGGTGGCTGTAATTGGCCAATGACTCTCGCGAAGGGCCGCAGGTCATAGACGGCGCGCGTACCCCATGCCCAAATCTTGCGTAGCCCTGTCCAATTTGGGGCTTGATTTCAAGTGCTTTGTACCAAGTATCTTTTTCGCTAGAGCAATTCAAGGGGAGGACGTCGCTCGCAATGGTGGCGATTCAGGTCAACGTACTACTTTCTTCGCTGGAGAACGGTCTCCAACGAGTGGCGCCAACCGCCTCTCTCGGCTGAACTTTGGTCAGCCAACGATCAGCTTCACCTAATGTGAGCTAAAAGTACCGGCAACTTGCCGTACGTTTGTTTGACTGTCACTGGTCTCCAAAAGGCCAACTGAGCAGCGATTGGCACTCATTTTGCTGTAACCTTACTCTTTTAGGGGTACGTATGCACCCATTTTCACGCTGCAGCCAATGAGCGATGCCAACTTGTCCAGCGAACAAGTGATCCCTCGGCCATGAAGATGCGGCCGGTAGCAGGAAGATTGCGACATCGCTGGCGGCGTTTAACCGGTGCAGTGCAACAGCGGCAACAGCGTGTCTAAGCAATGAGAAACGAGCAGTACAAAAGCTCTACACATTGCCAAAAGCACCGTTGGCGTCGCCGGCAGGGCTACTGCTCACCGTTGATGTTCCGGCAAGTTGCCGTCGTCGCCGTTGCGACGGTGGGCAATGCCAAGTGGGCAGACTACTGAAACGAGCTCTGCTGCTGACTGTTCAGGATCGAGCGCTTTCGCATAGCCGCGCCAGTTTCGGCGGTGGCGGAGAGACTGGCCGCCAGTCTGGCGTGCCCGGATCCACAACACGCCATGATGCATGTACACTGGCATGTACTGGCGTGCTCCGACTCGGACAGGCGATAGCATATACATACATATATGTAGTCCATGAACTTGTTTTTTTCAAGGCACTCGTTATATCGCCAATCTGGGAGCAAATGTGACGGGCTATTTTGCCAAGCTGTGCCACAATGAACCAATCTGTGCCAACCCTGATTAAGAGCCGGACTCAAAAAATATACGTATAGCCGAATACCTTGGAACTTTAGTTCAGCCCACAGATCTTGGTGATCGCAGTTCATGATTGAATTTGGTAGGTAAATGGCGTTTAAAGCCCGTAGATTATCAATTTGATAGATATGAACAGTAGCGTAGTCGTTTTGCCTGTAGTCAGCGGTTGCGGACGTGTGTGCACAACCAGACCTCTATGATAGCGATATACACAGTTGCTCTCATCATCCAAGCCGCTTCTACTTCTTCTCGAACTCGTTAACATCTTCAAATGTTACAAGGAAATATTTGTTTCTTGCAAACCAGTCTGTGGATTTTTTTTTTTCTCGATAGTTATCTCAAATAAAGACTACCATGAGCTTTAAATAAGCATACTTGTACGCTCTATCGGTTTGATTCGTCCCCAAGAAAGCGCACGCAGCCGTCAGAAGCATACACGAACCGTTTTCAAAGTACTCGAACAGGCAATCCTTGACTTTGTCTAATTTCACGTGAAACTTATACTGTTATTGAAGAACCAAAAGGGGAATATGGTGTATATTTAGTATCTGATGGTACAAAGGTTTATAGTATTGCCCAGCGTGTTAATGGTTATTCGCAACAACACTACCCTCAACTGTGCTACTCGGGTTCAGGGCTGCACGTAAACAACACTTTCGATTTCTAGTTGCACCATGCTGTGTGCGAATATGGTACTTGAGAAGTATTCAAGTCCCGTCTTCCTCTACTTGATTAACTCTACAAGCCTCTGTCCTGATCGGGTTGCGTATGCAAACCACCTTAACAACAGAATCGCATGTAGACAACAACGACACCAAACATCCTCCAACAAAGCAGTCGCTCAGGCTCTATTCTGATTGCTTGATATATACTCGTAGGATATGCTATCCGTTGTCTCTATCATTTGCTTAACTGTATTAAAAACCACGTTTGATCCATTAAACACAACCTTTGAAGCTAGTTGACACGAATATGTACTATAAAATTATGTGTGTCTTCCCAATTTCATTTAATCCTCTAGTCGGCAAATGCTCATGGGCGTATTCTCCATTTGGGAGCGCATAGGACATCGTAAGCTATTATCGTAGCGGCCAGTACGGTTTGTGTTCAATGTTCCCACTGGTCTATACTAAAGATTTATCCTTTATCGTCTTTGCTTGATCTTGTAGTAGATATGAATTTATTTACACAATTATCTCAGGGAACACTTTACGGCAAACCAAATCACGTGTATTATATGCATTATCTATTGTTGTTCCTACTACGGCATGTCTTAAAGCGTGCTCACAACACCAGACACATGTATCGGTATCGTAGATACTGCAACAGCCTTTTATCAACTCCACCGACACTTTTACCCGTAATGAAGCACTCGAACGCGAGCAAAACGTAGATACCACAGTTGTAGTTGTCTGTTTGAATACCCATTTCACCCACGTAAGGACGAACCCGGTACTGCAAACCTTCCTTTCTTGGTAGCAGTTTAATCAGCTTTTGCGCTAACGCCCGTAGACTGACTTGGTATGTCGACTCCATAGGATCGTACGTGAAAACATGTCCGGTAGAGAGATTAATCATGATTCCGCACCAGTGGTTACCATTGCAATTGATTGGGATAAGAATCCGCTCGCTTGAATGTCCATTGAAGGCCTCTGCCAACGTATCATCACGAGTAGTGACTGCCGTTGATAACGACACCCACCGTAGTAGGGTCTACTGCCACAATTGTTGGATCATGACCAAACAATGTTTTCATTAGTGAGCAAAGGGTGGCATCTCCGAGTGTACCCTTTCCAGCCAAATCGAGGAAGGCAACCTGTCAGAACAAGTCTTTCTGTCAGCCATGTTAAAAAGCAAAGGAGGAATTAGTACTTCGTACCTGGTCAGGATTATGAACCGGAAGGCCCCGCAATCGGGAAGGTATTTCACCGTCCTCAGCTACATAGAGATCAAGGTCGATCTGCTGAGTAAAGTCAATTGTCTCGATCCATTTCAGCGCCTTGGCGATAAGGTTCATAGTGGATTTCGCTCTATGCCACTTTTTCATCACCGACAGAGTTGTCGTTGAAAAAACACCAACTCCTGCAATTTCAAGTGCGACATCCTTCTCACAAAGATTGGCACTGGAGCGCTGCAGTGCCGACACTTTTGCATCACACTTCTTCAGTAGATCCCTAGGAAAAATTCGGGAAAACTCATTGAGTTGCATAAGGTGCTGAGTCGCAGGTAACTTGGCAATCTTGCGAGCGACAGGAGGCTTTGGCTTCCGAGAAAACTCAAACAGCTTGAAACGGTCTATAATAGCCGCCGAAGACTCATAGTTGGGAGTAGCTTCGAGGGTTTCAACTATGGTCGCTAGTGTGTAATCCATATCATGCAGAGCAGAATCTTCCCGGGTTTGTTTCACTTCCTTCTTCTTCTTCGCCTTTTTTGCCGCTGGGGTTAGTTTAGGTCTTCCTTTTGGAAAAGGCGGCTTCACGATTTCAAAACCAGTATCAACACCGTCGTCTAATAGTCGAAGCAGTTCTTCGCCTAATACAGGCTGCTCATCAGTTTCAGATTGATGCAGGTCACGCACGCCCCCCACGGGTATCTGGGCGCTGGACTCAGGTTGAGATATGGTTGCGTCGGAGTCCACACTGGAAGCAACCAAGCTTCCGAAATTATTGGCAGCGTCTTCACTACTAAGTCCATTTCCACCGTGTACTTCAACTCCCACGGGTACTTCCGTTGTATCCCCAGAAACGTCATCTGCAATGCCGGCATCTTCTACGCTCGGGAAATCACTGTTGCAGCCGTGGTCGTTGGCGTCAGGTAGAAAGCGATCAAATTCTTTTTGTTTGAAAGCTCTAGAACTTCGCGAAGTGCTGTCATTGCCGAACGATATTCTGTCATGCCCAGGCTTCCCATAATGTCAGTTATCTCCCTGGTAACCAAGTTGGCCTCACGAAATTTTCGGTTAGAGTCCCAGGGTGTCTTCTTATCTTCTCGAAGGACGGGTCGGACAGCAAATGCATTTGCAGCAGTCGTAGGTGTTTTCCCTATGGTTCTAGCGGATGCTATTAACCATCGCTTGTTGAGATGACGTATCGGGATTACCGACTCCATATCCAAAGATCGCCGGATGAACAAAATGGTAGCAAACGTGTAGCCATGAACATACACGAGCATCGCCAGTCGCGTTTGCTCACTGAGTATTCTGCGTGATATTCATCCAATGAGTCCTCTTTCTCGGAGTTGTTCTTGACAAAAAGCATTTCTGGGAAGGGTTCGTACACTGTATATGACGCCTTCTCCAACGCAAATGCATACTGCTCGTAAATCAATTCACAGGCGTGCTGACTGACAAGGTTAGCTACATGCGCCATCTCCGAGTCGTAGTTGGCATGCTGGACGGTTGCCTCGTTGAAAACAAGATCTTGAAACAGACGTTCCTGAAGGCTTTGGTAGTACATTATCGACGCGACGCACTCATCGAGATCCATAAACTCGTTCACCCACTCTTTAAGTTGCTTCCAGGAAGATTCCAATCGATTGTTGGTGTTGTTTCCAAGTGTCACGGTATTTTGGCGCTTGTATGCACACCAGAGTTCCTTGCAGTTATCCCAGTTTCTCGTAAAATACTCCTCAAAGGGTGCACACAATCGTCGTCCTTGTCAGATGCCGCAGTATCAGCTACTTCCCCATCCAACACTTCCGCGGCAGCATTTGCCTCGCCCTCATTAGTCTCATCACGTGGGCGGAATCCCAATGACACTACATGGCGCATGTAGCGACGGTAGCGTTGATACTCCATTTCGGTTTTGGCGTAGGTGAGAAGGTGCACAATTCCTCTTAGCTGCTCCTTTTGCCAAGTAGTGAAACCATATTCCGATGACGCAATTTGCTCACGCAGGTACTTCAACACGTGAAACTGACACAACAAAATCACGGCGTCAGGAAATGCTGCCTTCAGCACAGATAGCTCCGTAAAATCTTTGTCGATCAACACACATTGCACTCTCCGCCAACCAGAATTGTTTCTCTTGAACTCTTCGATCGCAGTCAGTAAAGTGTTGCGACGTTCGTTCTGGAGGAGAGCGTGCTGCACGAACTGGCCTTTGCCAAACACGTCGTGTGCCATGAATGAAAAGACTTGTACTTGGAAGAGTTCGTCCCATGAGTCGCATCAATCAATAGTACCTCGGGAAACTGGTCAAACATATTTCTCATAGTCTTTGTTTGAAGAGTAACACAAGTGGCGGCACGCTGTTCACATAAAAGGAAGGGCACGATACGTTCATTAGCTGATTAACAACATTGCACGAAATTGCAAAACGCATACTGTACCTTTCCATCGATTTGATCGACAAAAATACGTCCAACGTTGCCATCTTCTTCACCAAACTCTACCATCCACTTCTGTAGTCTTTCAGCGCTTGTACTCGGTCCTTCCATCAGCTCTCTTTCTTTCAAGCTGCGAACGAGGTTGTGTACATCTTGAACCTTTGGAAGACAACCCGTGCTGTCTGCAATAAACTTCATGATGTTCTTCTTTTTTGCACCTGCCTTCCGTAGCATATCAACCGAGTCGACGACATCCGCCTTCATCACCTTGCGGATAGATACCAGTTGTTGGTATGCCTGCTTGCTCAAGCCGTGGTTGTGCACTACGTTGCATTTTGTGATGCAGACAGCAAACTTGAGAGTTTTGTCGTCTACAACGCGAACGCATGCATTGATCTACAAACAACAACAAAGACACCAGATAAATAAACCTTTTCAATAATGATCGACAGTAAATAGCTACGCTACGGCACAAAATATGAACTCGCATCAGCGCTCCAGAGTGGACTTTCCGGTTCCCAATTAGCCTGCCCAACTAACCAGACAGCGTGCCAAACTAGCTGCCAACGTGCCAATCTGGTGCCAATCTAGCTGACAGCGTGCCAAACTAGCTGCCAACCTGGTGCCAATCTAGCCGACAGCGTGCCAAACTAGCTGCCAACATGCCAATCTGGTGCCAATCTAGCTGACAGCGTGCCATTATGGCCGTCCGACAACATCGAGTGCGTAGTCTTAGTCGTACAAACATATAAATATTTACCTTTGCACCGCATTCATTCGCTCTTGTTTCTTGCCGGGGCCGCTTCCCTTCTCCACGACTCTTGTATGTCCCTGCGAGGGTACAAACAAGCGATTTCGAGTATTGAACCCATTCCTCCGGGATCAAAGCCGCACTGGTACCTCCGCTCTTAATTTTGGCATTGCGAGTCTTGGCCGGAGAATAAGTCCGAGTGCGGAAGACCTATTTCATCAATCTGTATTAGTACAAATAGCAGAACCGGTATTACCTGAATCGGCAACAATGATTAATTACCTGGTGTGTCTTGGCTAAGTACTCGTCAATGTATGCGTGGAAAGCTTACCACGACTCACACTGAGTCTGTTGTGGAACGAATCCGGGTGTCTTGTCTGACTCTTCGTCTACACAGCCGAGGGCGCGTCTTGAATCAGCATCGCTTGAGGAAGTGGATACGTTAGCAGATGTGCAATCCCAGTCAGCGTCGCTATCGGTCGGTGTTGCGGGGCTACTCTCCGCTCGACGCTTCCGCGCCGAGCTCCTCGTCATCGATGCTAGCTTCGCGCTTTATAGAATGGTTGGAAGCGCGCTAAGGGGAATACGGCGCTGTACACTATACGCTGCAATCGGATGCAATGCTCTCAAGATAGGGTTCGGGTTGAAGCGCCAGTTTGGCAAAATAGTCACTCTCTTTTTTCAATTGACGTCAGTAAAGCGAGATGAATGGTCACTAAAAAGATCGTCTCACCAGTCGAGCGTACAAATGGCTACACGTTGAAGAGCACTACATGTACAGTAACACAGTAGCGCTGCTCGAGTCTCTTCGAGGCTCTTTGCGCGCGAGGTCTCTCAGCCTTCTAAGTTTCAAACCTTTTTCTGCTTTGATTCATCAATCCAATAGTGAGTGGTCACTGCAATAATTTTGAAGCAAAGATTGGGCCCCATGACACTTTTATTATTAGGGACTCGAACTTGCAAAATGAGCGAAAAAAGTAAGCATAACCCCAACAAAATTGGTCCTAATAACGAAGGACCAAACAGACTTTTCAGCCTCGAGTTTTGAAGGTTTTTGTCCTTAATTGGGCTGGTAAGGACAAAAACTATCTTAAAATTTGTATTGACTCGTTTAGGTACGATCTTATTGGGCTTCTGTCGCTGTGGCACCAGGCCATAACTTCTGAAGCGACGTTTGACTTGATTCTATTATTAGCCGGATATTTTTTGTCCTAAAGTTAAGGACAAACTGCATAATTCGTGATGTCTGGAGTGACACTTTTGCTCGAGTTGCTGCGCGAAGGCAACACACTTCCAGCGCACACCACCGCCTCCAGTGTACAGACCAAACACTAATCATTCAAACTATACCCAATTCGATGCTATATATGTTGAAATGAGGCGAAGCGAGAGTCGTCAACTTTGATCCTTCTTTTTGTCCTTAAAAAAAGCTAGTTGGGGATAAGCAAGTCCGAATTGTAAGCAAAAAGGTCCGACCAAAATAAGACGGGGGGTTCACTTTTATTGTGCTCATTTGAGTCCCTCCTAGCGGGAATTGGGCCTGCCTCGGACACATAGCATTCAGTGTTGGAATGCCCCTGCATGTTCAAGACCTGGCCCAGCGACGCGATTGGGAAGAGAGCTGCGACGCTGAAGGGACCAGGCAGTATATGAGAGCGGGCTTATCCCGTGAGTGTTGGTATGAGCTCGGAAGCTCAAGGAAGCTAACACCAACGATAATTCAGTCTTCTTTTCTCTCTACAACGGCCAAGTGGCCAGGAACCGATCTACATCCCAACAGGGTTATGAGCCCAAGGCTCGCGAAGGTGCAAGGATGCCCAAGCCGACGACGGACGCCTCCTGGGAGGTCGAGATCTCGGAGAGGACAGGCCGACCAATTCGGTGGAATGGACAGAACTTTCAATACTACAAGAAGTTGATGGAGATCGCGGCGCGCAAGACGAACCCGGACCTGTACAAGGTGATGACGGGGGCCATGAAGTACGACGCGAAATAATGCTAACACCTACGTGGACACGGTGATGGATACGGCTGCAGCGTCGGTGCTGAGCGAGACCAACGGACGTACATCGTGTGGACTCGAGGAGGGCGAGATCGACGCTTCAGAACAGCTCGTGGGCATCTCAGATGGCAAGTAGTCGAAGAGCGAACTTCGAGGAGGGCGTGTTGGAATGCCCATGCATGTTCAAGACCTGGCCCAGCGACGCGATTGGGAAGAGAGCTGCGACGCTGAAGGGACCAGGCAGTATATGAGAGCGGGCTTATCCCGTGAGTGTTGGTATGAGCTCGGAAGCTCAAGGAAGCTAACACCAACGATAATTCAGTCTTCTTTTCTCTCTACAACGGCCAAGTGGCCAGGAACCGATCTACATCCCAACAGGGTTATGAGCCCAAGGCTCGCGAAGGTGCAAGGATGCCCAAGCCGACGACGGACGCCTCCTGGGAGGTCGAGATCTCGGAGAGGACAGGCCGACCAATTCGGTGGAATGGACAGAACTTTCAATACTACAAGAAGTTGATGGAGATCGCGGCGCGCAAGACGAACCCGGACCTGTACAAGGTGATGACGGGGCCATGAAGTACGACGCGAAATAATGCCAACACCTACGTGGACACGGTGATGGATACGGCTGCAGCGTCGGTGCTGAGCGAGACCAACGGACGTACATCGTGTGGACTCGAGGAGGGCGAGATCGACGCTTCAGAACAGCTCGTGGGCATCTCAGATGGCAAGTAGTCGAAGAGCGAACTTCGAGGAGGGCGTGTTGGAATGCCCATGCATGTTCAAGACCTGGCCCAGCGACGCGATTGGGAAGAGAGCTGCGACGCTGAAGGGACCAGGCAGTATATGAGAGCGGGCTTATCCCGTGAGTGTTGGTATGAGCTCGGAAGCTCAAGGAAGCTAACACCAACGATAATTCAGTCTTCTTTTCTCTCTACAACGGCCAAGTGGCCAGGAACCGATCTACATCCCAACAGGGTTATGAGCCCAAGGCTCGCGAAGGTGCAAGGATGCCCAAGCCGACGACGGACGCCTCCTGGGAGGTCGAGATCTCGGAGAGGACAGGCCGACCAATTCGGTGGAATGGACAGAACTTTCAATACTACAAGAAGTTGATGGAGATCGCGGCGCGCAAGACGAACCCGGACCTGTACAAGGTGATGACGGGGCCATGAAGTACGACGCGAAATAATGCTAACACCTACGTGGACACGGTGATGGATACGGCTGCAGCGTCGGTGCTGAGCGAGACCAACGGACGTACATCGTGTGGACTCGAGGAGGGCGAGATCGACGCTTCAGAACAGCTCGTGGGCATCTCAGATGGCAAGTAGTCGAAGAGCGAACTTCGAGGAGGGCGTGTTGGAATGCCCATGCATGTTCAAGACCTGGCCCAGCGACGCGATTGGGAAGAGAGCTGCGACGCTGAAGGGACCAGGCAGTATATGAGAGCGGGCTTATCCCGTGAGTGTTGGTATGAGCTCGGAAGCTCAAGGAAGCTAACACCAACGATAATTCAGTCTTCTTTTCTCTCTACAACGGCCAAGTGGCCAGGAACCGATCTACATCCCAACAGGGTTATGAGCCCAAGGCTCGCGAAGGTGCAAGGATGCCCAAGCCGACGACGGACGCCTCCTGGGAGGTCGAGATCTCGGAGAGGACAGGCCGACCAATTCGGTGGAATGGACAGAACTTTCAATACTACAAGAAGTTGATGGAGATCGCGGCGCGCAAGACGAACCCGGACCTGTACAAGGTGATGACGGGGCCATGAAGTACGACGCGAAATAATGCTAACACCTACGTGGACACGGTGATGGATACGGCTGCAGCGTCGGTGCTGAGCGAGACCAACGGACGTACATCGTGTGGACTCGAGGAGGGCGAGATCGACGCTTCAGAACAGCTCGTGGGCATCTCAGATGGCAAGTAGTCGAAGAGCGAACTTCGAGGAGGGCGTGTTGGAATGCCCATGCATGTTCAAGACCTGGCCCAGCGACGCGATTGGGAAGAGAGCTGCGACGCTGAAGGGACCAGGCAGTATATGAGAGCGGGCTTATCCCGTGAGTGTTGGTATGAGCTCGGAAGCTCAAGGAAGCTAACACCAACGATAATTCAGTCTTCTTTTCTCTCTACAACGGCCAAGTGGCCAGGAACCGATCTACATCCCAACAGGGTTATGAGCCCAAGGCTCGCGAAGGTGCAAGGATGCCCAAGCCGACGACGGACGCCTCCTGGGAGGTCGAGATCTCGGAGAGGACAGGCCGACCAATTCGGTGGAATGGACAGAACTTTCAATACTACAAGAAGTTGATGGAGATCGCGGCGCGCAAGACGAACCCGGACCTGTACAAGGTGATGACGGGGGCCATGAAGTACGACGCGAAATAATGCCAACACCTACGTGGACACGGTGATGGATACGGCTGCAGCGTCGGTGCTGAGCGAGACCAACGGACGTACATCGTGTGGACTCGAGGAGGGCGAGATCGACGCTTCAGAACAGCTCGTGGGCATCTCAGATGGCAAGTAGTCGAAGAGCGAACTTCGAGGAGGGCGTGTTGGAATGCCCATGCATGTTCAAGACCTGGCCCAGCGACGCGATTGGGAAGAGAGCTGCGACGCTGAAGGGACCAGGCAGTATATGAGAGCGGGCTTATCCCGTGAGTGTTGGTATGAGCTCGGAAGCTCAAGGAAGCTAACACCAACGATAATTCAGTCTTCTTTTCTCTCTACAACGGCCAAGTGGCCAGGAACCGATCTACATCCCAACAGGGTTATGAGCCCAAGGCTCGCGAAGGTGCAAGGATGCCCAAGCCGACGACGGACGCCTCCTGGGAGGTCGAGATCTCGGAGAGGACAGGCCGACCAATTCGGTGGAATGGACAGAACTTTCAATACTACAAGAAGTTGATGGAGATCGCGGCGCGCAAGACGAACCCGGACCTGTACAAGGTGATGACGGGGGCCATGAAGTACGACGCGAAATAATGCCAACACCTACGTGGACACGGTGATGGATACGGCTGCAGCGTCGGTGCTGAGCGAGACCAACGGACGTACATCGTGTGGACTCGAGGAGGGCGAGATCGACGCTTCAGAACAGCTCGTGGGCATCTCAGATGGCAAGTAGTCGAAGAGCGAACTTCGAGGAGGGCGTGTTGGAATGCCCATGCATGTTCAAGACCTGGCCCAGCGACGCGATTGGGAAGAGAGCTGCGACGCTGAAGGGACCAGGCAGTATATGAGAGCGGGCTTATCCCGTGAGTGTTGGTATGAGCTCGGAAGCTCAAGGAAGCTAACACCAACGATAATTCAGTCTTCTTTTCTCTCTACAACGGCCAAGTGGCCAGGAACCGATCTACATCCCAACAGGGTTATGAGCCCAAGGCTCGCGAAGGTGCAAGGATGCCCAAGCCGACGACGGACGCCTCCTGGGAGGTCGAGATCTCGGAGAGGACAGGCCGACCAATTCGGTGGAATGGACAGAACTTTCAATACTACAAGAAGTTGATGGAGATCGCGGCGCGCAAGACGAACCCGGACCTGTACAAGGTGATGACGGGGGCCATGAAGTACGACGCGAAATAATGCCAACACCTACGTGGACACGGTGATGGATACGGCTGCAGCGTCGGTGCTGAGCGAGACCAACGGACGTACATCGTGTGGACTCGAGGAGGGCGAGATCGACGCTTCAGAACAGCTCGTGGGCATCTCAGATGGCAAGTAGTCGAAGAGCGAACTTCGAGGAGGGCGTGTTGGAATGCCCATGCATGTTCAAGACCTGGCCCAGCGACGCGATTGGGAAGAGAGCTGCGACGCTGAAGGGACCAGGCAGTATATGAGAGCGGGCTTATCCCGTGAGTGTTGGTATGAGCTCGGAAGCTCAAGGAAGCTAACACCAACGATAATTCAGTCTTCTTTTCTCTCTACAACGGCCAAGTGGCCAGGAACCGATCTACATCCCAACAGGGTTATGAGCCCAAGGCTCGCGAAGGTGCAAGGATGCCCAAGCCGACGACGGACGCCTCCTGGGAGGTCGAGATCTCGGAGAGGACAGGCCGACCAATTCGGTGGAATGGACAGAACTTTCAATACTACAAGAAGTTGATGGAGATCGCGGCGCGCAAGACGAACCCGGACCTGTACAAGGTGATGACGGGGCCATGAAGTACGACGCGAAATAATGCCAACACCTACGTGGACACGGTGATGGATACGGCTGCAGCGTCGGTGCTGAGCGAGACCAACGGACGTACATCGTGTGGACTCGAGGAGGGCGAGATCGACGCTTCAGAACAGCTCGTGGGCATCTCAGATGGCAAGTAGTCGAAGAGCGAACTTCGAGGAGGGCGTGTTGGAATGCCCATGCATGTTCAAGACCTGGCCCAGCGACGCGATTGGGAAGAGAGCTGCGACGCTGAAGGGACCAGGCAGTATATGAGAGCGGGCTTATCCCGTGAGTGTTGGTATGAGCTCGGAAGCTCAAGGAAGCTAACACCAACGATAATTCAGTCTTCTTTTCTCTCTACAACGGCCAAGTGGCCAGGAACCGATCTACATCCCAACAGGGTTATGAGCCCAAGGCTCGCGAAGGTGCAAGGATGCCCAAGCCGACGACGGACGCCTCCTGGGAGGTCGAGATCTCGGAGAGGACAGGCCGACCAATTCGGTGGAATGGACAGAACTTTCAATACTACAAGAAGTTGATGGAGATCGCGGCGCGCAAGACGAACCCGGACCTGTACAAGGTGATGACGGGGGCCATGAAGTACGACGCGAAATAATGCCAACACCTACGTGGACACGGTGATGGATACGGCTGCAGCGTCGGTGCTGAGCGAGACCAACGGACGTACATCGTGTGGACTCGAGGAGGGCGAGATCGACGCTTCAGAACAGCTCGTGGGCATCTCAGATGGCAAGTAGTCGAAGAGCGAACTTCGAGGAGGGCGTGTTGGAATGCCCATGCATGTTCAAGACCTGGCCCAGCGACGCGATTGGGAAGAGAGCTGCGACGCTGAAGGGACCAGGCAGTATATGAGAGCGGGCTTATCCCGTGAGTGTTGGTATGAGCTCGGAAGCTCAAGGAAGCTAACACCAACGATAATTCAGTCTTCTTTTCTCTCTACAACGGCCAAGTGGCCAGGAACCGATCTACATCCCAACAGGGTTATGAGCCCAAGGCTCGCGAAGGTGCAAGGATGCCCAAGCCGACGACGGACGCCTCCTGGGAGGTCGAGATCTCGGAGAGGACAGGCCGACCAATTCGGTGGAATGGACAGAACTTTCAATACTACAAGAAGTTGATGGAGATCGCGGCGCGCAAGACGAACCCGGACCTGTACAAGGTGATGACGGGGGCCATGAAGTACGACGCGAAATAATGCCAACACCTACGTGGACACGGTGATGGATACGGCTGCAGCGTCGGTGCTGAGCGAGACCAACGGACGTACATCGTGTGGACTCGAGGAGGGCGAGATCGACGCTTCAGAACAGCTCGTGGGCATCTCAGATGGCAAGTAGTCGAAGAGCGAACTTCGAGGAGGGCGTGTTGGAATGCCCATGCATGTTCAAGACCTGGCCCAGCGACGCGATTGGGAAGAGAGCTGCGACGCTGAAGGGACCAGGCAGTATATGAGAGCGGGCTTATCCCGTGAGTGTTGGTATGAGCTCGGAAGCTCAAGGAAGCTAACACCAACGATAATTCAGTCTTCTTTTCTCTCTACAACGGCCAAGTGGCCAGGAACCGATCTACATCCCAACAGGGTTATGAGCCCAAGGCTCGCGAAGGTGCAAGGATGCCCAAGCCGACGACGGACGCCTCCTGGGAGGTCGAGATCTCGGAGAGGACAGGCCGACCAATTCGGTGGAATGGACAGAACTTTCAATACTACAAGAAGTTGATGGAGATCGCGGCGCGCAAGACGAACCCGGACCTGTACAAGGTGATGACGGGGGCCATGAAGTACGACGCGAAATAATGCCAACACCTACGTGGACACGGTGATGGATACGGCTGCAGCGTCGGTGCTGAGCGAGACCAACGGACGTACATCGTGTGGACTCGAGGAGGGCGAGATCGACGCTTCAGAACAGCTCGTGGGCATCTCAGATGGCAAGTAGTCGAAGAGCGAACTTCGAGGAGGGCGTGTTGGAATGCCCATGCATGTTCAAGACCTGGCCCAGCGACGCGATTGGGAAGAGAGCTGCGACGCTGAAGGGACCAGGCAGTATATGAGAGCGGGCTTATCCCGTGAGTGTTGGTATGAGCTCGGAAGCTCAAGGAAGCTAACACCAACGATAATTCAGTCTTCTTTTCTCTCTACAACGGCCAAGTGGCCAGGAACCGATCTACATCCCAACAGGGTTATGAGCCCAAGGCTCGCGAAGGTGCAAGGATGCCCAAGCCGACGACGGACGCCTCCTGGGAGGTCGAGATCTCGGAGAGGACAGGCCGACCAATTCGGTGGAATGGACAGAACTTTCAATACTACAAGAAGTTGATGGAGATCGCGGCGCGCAAGACGAACCCGGACCTGTACAAGGTGATGACGGGGGCCATGAAGTACGACGCGAAATAATGCCAACACCTACGTGGACACGGTGATGGATACGGCTGCAGCGTCGGTGCTGAGCGAGACCAACGGACGTACATCGTGTGGACTCGAGGAGGGCGAGATCGACGCTTCAGAACAGCTCGTGGGCATCTCAGATGGCAAGTAGTCGAAGAGCGAACTTCGAGGAGGGCGTGTTGGAATGCCCATGCATGTTCAAGACCTGGCCCAGCGACGCGATTGGGAAGAGAGCTGCGACGCTGAAGGGACCAGGCAGTATATGAGAGCGGGCTTATCCCGTGAGTGTTGGTATGAGCTCGGAAGCTCAAGGAAGCTAACACCAACGATAATTCAGTCTTCTTTTCTCTCTACAACGGCCAAGTGGCCAGGAACCGATCTACATCCCAACAGGGTTATGAGCCCAAGGCTCGCGAAGGTGCAAGGATGCCCAAGCCGACGACGGACGCCTCCTGGGAGGTCGAGATCTCGGAGAGGACAGGCCGACCAATTCGGTGGAATGGACAGAACTTTCAATACTACAAGAAGTTGATGGAGATCGCGGCGCGCAAGACGAACCCGGACCTGTACAAGGTGATGACGGGGGCCATGAAGTACGACGCGAAATAATGCCAACACCTACGTGGACACGGTGATGGATACGGCTGCAGCGTCGGTGCTGAGCGAGACCAACGGACGTACATCGTGTGGACTCGAGGAGGGCGAGATCGACGCTTCAGAACAGCTCGTGGGCATCTCAGATGGCAAGTAGTCGAAGAGCGAACTTCGAGGAGGGCGTGTTGGAATGCCCATGCATGTTCAAGACCTGGCCCAGCGACGCGATTGGGAAGAGAGCTGCGACGCTGAAGGGACCAGGCAGTATATGAGAGCGGGCTTATCCCGTGAGTGTTGGTATGAGCTCGGAAGCTCAAGGAAGCTAACACCAACGATAATTCAGTCTTCTTTTCTCTCTACAACGGCCAAGTGGCCAGGAACCGATCTACATCCCAACAGGGTTATGAGCCCAAGGCTCGCGAAGGTGCAAGGATGCCCAAGCCGACGACGGACGCCTCCTGGGAGGTCGAGATCTCGGAGAGGACAGGCCGACCAATTCGGTGGAATGGACAGAACTTTCAATACTACAAGAAGTTGATGGAGATCGCGGCGCGCAAGACGAACCCGGACCTGTACAAGGTGATGACGGGGGCCATGAAGTACGACGCGAAATAATGCTAACACCTACGTGGACACGGTGATGGATACGGCTGCAGCGTCGGTGCTGAGCGAGACCAACGGACGTACATCGTGTGGACTCGAGGAGGGCGAGATCGACGCTTCAGAACAGCTCGTGGGCATCTCAGATGGCAAGTAGTCGAAGAGCGAACTTCGAGGAGGGCGTGTTGGAATGCCCCTGCATGTTCAAGACCTGGCCCAGCGACGCGATTGGGAAGAGAGCTGCGACGCTGAAGGGACCAGGCAGTATATGAGAGCGGGCTTATCCCGTGAGTGTTGGTATGAGCTCGGAAGCTCAAGGAAGCTAACACCAACGATAATTCAGTCTTCTTTTCTCTCTACAACGGCCAAGTGGCCAGGAACCGATCTACATCCCAACAGGGTTATGAGCCCAAGGCTCGCGAAGGTGCAAGGATGCCCAAGCCGACGACGGACGCCTCCTGGGAGGTCGAGATCTCGGAGAGGACAGGCCGACCAATTCGGTGGAATGGACAGAACTTTCAATACTACAAGAAGTTGATGGAGATCGCGGCGCGCAAGACGAACCCGGACCTGTACAAGGTGATGACGGGGGCCATGAAGTACGACGCGAAATAATGCCAACACCTACGTGGACACGGTGATGGATACGGCTGCAGCGTCGGTGCTGAGCGAGACCAACGGACGTACATCGTGTGGACTCGAGGAGGGCGAGATCGACGCTTCAGAACAGCTCGTGGGCATCTCAGATGGCAAGTAGTCGAAGAGCGAACTTCGAGGAGGGCGTGTTGGAATGCCCATGCATGTTCAAGACCTGGCCCAGCGACGCGATTGGGAAGAGAGCTGCGACGCTGAAGGGACCAGGCAGTATATGAGAGCGGGCTTATCCCGTGAGTGTTGGTATGAGCTCGGAAGCTCAAGGAAGCTAACACCAACGATAATTCAGTCTTCTTTTCTCTCTACAACGGCCAAGTGGCCAGGAACCGATCTACATCCCAACAGGGTTATGAGCCCAAGGCTCGCGAAGGTGCAAGGATGCCCAAGCCGACGACGGACGCCTCCTGGGAGGTCGAGATCTCGGAGAGGACAGGCCGACCAATTCGGTGGAATGGACAGAACTTTCAATACTACAAGAAGTTGATGGAGATCGCGGCGCGCAAGACGAACCCGGACCTGTACAAGGTGATGACGGGGGCCATGAAGTACGACGCGAAATAATGCTAACACCTACGTGGACACGGTGATGGATACGGCTGCAGCGTCGGTGCTGAGCGAGACCAACGGACGTACATCGTGTGGACTCGAGGAGGGCGAGATCGACGCTTCAGAACAGCTCGTGGGCATCTCAGATGGCAAGTAGTCGAAGAGCGAACTTCGAGGAGGGCGTGTTGGAATGCCCATGCATGTTCAAGACCTGGCCCAGCGACGCGATTGGGAAGAGAGCTGCGACGCTGAAGGGACCAGGCAGTATATGAGAGCGGGCTTATCCCGTGAGTGTTGGTATGAGCTCGGAAGCTCAAGGAAGCTAACACCAACGATAATTCAGTCTTCTTTTCTCTCTACAACGGCCAAGTGGCCAGGAACCGATCTACATCCCAACAGGGTTATGAGCCCAAGGCTCGCGAAGGTGCAAGGATGCCCAAGCCGACGACGGACGCCTCCTGGGAGGTCGAGATCTCGGAGAGGACAGGCCGACCAATTCGGTGGAATGGACAGAACTTTCAATACTACAAGAAGTTGATGGAGATCGCGGCGCGCAAGACGAACCCGGACCTGTACAAGGTGATGACGGGGGCCATGAAGTACGACGCGAAATAATGCCAACACCTACGTGGACACGGTGATGGATACGGCTGCAGCGTCGGTGCTGAGCGAGACCAACGGACGTACATCGTGTGGACTCGAGGAGGGCGAGATCGACGCTTCAGAACAGCTCGTGGGCATCTCAGATGGCAAGTAGTCGAAGAGCGAACTTCGAGGAGGGCGTGTTGGAATGCCCATGCATGTTCAAGACCTGGCCCAGCGACGCGATTGGGAAGAGAGCTGCGACGCTGAAGGGACCAGGCAGTATATGAGAGCGGGCTTATCCCGTGAGTGTTGGTATGAGCTCGGAAGCTCAAGGAAGCTAACACCAACGATAATTCAGTCTTCTTTTCTCTCTACAACGGCCAAGTGGCCAGGAACCGATCTACATCCCAACAGGGTTATGAGCCCAAGGCTCGCGAAGGTGCAAGGATGCCCAAGCCGACGACGGACGCCTCCTGGGAGGTCGAGATCTCGGAGAGGACAGGCCGACCAATTCGGTGGAATGGACAGAACTTTCAATACTACAAGAAGTTGATGGAGATCGCGGCGCGCAAGACGAACCCGGACCTGTACAAGGTGATGACGGGGGCCATGAAGTACGACGCGAAATAATGCTAACACCTACGTGGACACGGTGATGGATACGGCTGCAGCGTCGGTGCTGAGCGAGACCAACGGACGTACATCGTGTGGACTCGAGGAGGGCGAGATCGACGCTTCAGAACAGCTCGTGGGCATCTCAGATGGCAAGTAGTCGAAGAGCGAACTTCGAGGAGGGCGTGTTGGAATGCCCATGCATGTTCAAGACCTGGCCCAGCGACGCGATTGGGAAGAGAGCTGCGACGCTGAAGGGACCAGGCAGTATATGAGAGCGGGCTTATCCCGTGAGTGTTGGTATGAGCTCGGAAGCTCAAGGAAGCTAACACCAACGATAATTCAGTCTTCTTTTCTCTCTACAACGGCCAAGTGGCCAGGAACCGATCTACATCCCAACAGGGTTATGAGCCCAAGGCTCGCGAAGGTGCAAGGATGCCCAAGCCGACGACGGACGCCTCCTGGGAGGTCGAGATCTCGGAGAGGACAGGCCGACCAATTCGGTGGAATGGACAGAACTTTCAATACTACAAGAAGTTGATGGAGATCGCGGCGCGCAAGACGAACCCGGACCTGTACAAGGTGATGACGGGGGCCATGAAGTACGACGCGAAATAATGCTAACACCTACGTGGACACGGTGATGGATACGGCTGCAGCGTCGGTGCTGAGCGAGACCAACGGACGTACATCGTGTGGACTCGAGGAGGGCGAGATCGACGCTTCAGAACAGCTCGTGGGCATCTCAGATGGCAAGTAGTCGAAGAGCGAACTTCGAGGAGGGCGTGTTGGAATGCCCATGCATGTTCAAGACCTGGCCCAGCGACGCGATTGGGAAGAGAGCTGCGACGCTGAAGGGACCAGGCAGTATATGAGAGCGGGCTTATCCCGTGAGTGTTGGTATGAGCTCGGAAGCTCAAGGAAGCTAACACCAACGATAATTCAGTCTTCTTTTCTCTCTACAACGGCCAAGTGGCCAGGAACCGATCTACATCCCAACAGGGTTATGAGCCCAAGGCTCGCGAAGGTGCAAGGATGCCCAAGCCGACGACGGACGCCTCCTGGGAGGTCGAGATCTCGGAGAGGACAGGCCGACCAATTCGGTGGAATGGACAGAACTTTCAATACTACAAGAAGTTGATGGAGATCGCGGCGCGCAAGACGAACCCGGACCTGTACAAGGTGATGACGGGGCCATGAAGTACGACGCGAAATAATGCCAACACCTACGTGGACACGGTGATGGATACGGCTGCAGCGTCGGTGCTGAGCGAGACCAACGGACGTACATCGTGTGGACTCGAGGAGGGCGAGATCGACGCTTCAGAACAGCTCGTGGGCATCTCAGATGGCAAGTAGTCGAAGAGCGAACTTCGAGGAGGGCGTGTTGGAATGCCCATGCATGTTCAAGACCTGGCCCAGCGACGCGATTGGGAAGAGAGCTGCGACGCTGAAGGGACCAGGCAGTATATGAGAGCGGGCTTATCCCGTGAGTGTTGGTATGAGCTCGGAAGCTCAAGGAAGCTAACACCAACGATAATTCAGTCTTCTTTTCTCTCTACAACGGCCAAGTGGCCAGGAACCGATCTACATCCCAACAGGGTTATGAGCCCAAGGCTCGCGAAGGTGCAAGGATGCCCAAGCCGACGACGGACGCCTCCTGGGAGGTCGAGATCTCGGAGAGGACAGGCCGACCAATTCGGTGGAATGGACAGAACTTTCAATACTACAAGAAGTTGATGGAGATCGCGGCGCGCAAGACGAACCCGGACCTGTACAAGGTGATGACGGGGCCATGAAGTACGACGCGAAATAATGCCAACACCTACGTGGACACGGTGATGGATACGGCTGCAGCGTCGGTGCTGAGCGAGACCAACGGACGTACATCGTGTGGACTCGAGGAGGGCGAGATCGACGCTTCAGAACAGCTCGTGGGCATCTCAGATGGCAAGTAGTCGAAGAGCGAACTTCGAGGAGGGCGTGTTGGAATGCCCATGCATGTTCAAGACCTGGCCCAGCGACGCGATTGGGAAGAGAGCTGCGACGCTGAAGGGACCAGGCAGTATATGAGAGCGGGCTTATCCCGTGAGTGTTGGTATGAGCTCGGAAGCTCAAGGAAGCTAACACCAACGATAATTCAGTCTTCTTTTCTCTCTACAACGGCCAAGTGGCCAGGAACCGATCTACATCCCAACAGGGTTATGAGCCCAAGGCTCGCGAAGGTGCAAGGATGCCCAAGCCGACGACGGACGCCTCCTGGGAGGTCGAGATCTCGGAGAGGACAGGCCGACCAATTCGGTGGAATGGACAGAACTTTCAATACTACAAGAAGTTGATGGAGATCGCGGCGCGCAAGACGAACCCGGACCTGTACAAGGTGATGACGGGGCCATGAAGTACGACGCGAAATAATGCTAACACCTACGTGGACACGGTGATGGATACGGCTGCAGCGTCGGTGCTGAGCGAGACCAACGGACGTACATCGTGTGGACTCGAGGAGGGCGAGATCGACGCTTCAGAACAGCTCGTGGGCATCTCAGATGGCAAGTAGTCGAAGAGCGAACTTCGAGGAGGGCGTGTTGGAATGCCCATGCATGTTCAAGACCTGGCCCAGCGACGCGATTGGGAAGAGAGCTGCGACGCTGAAGGGACCAGGCAGTATATGAGAGCGGGCTTATCCCGTGAGTGTTGGTATGAGCTCGGAAGCTCAAGGAAGCTAACACCAACGATAATTCAGTCTTCTTTTCTCTCTACAACGGCCAAGTGGCCAGGAACCGATCTACATCCCAACAGGGTTATGAGCCCAAGGCTCGCGAAGGTGCAAGGATGCCCAAGCCGACGACGGACGCCTCCTGGGAGGTCGAGATCTCGGAGAGGACAGGCCGACCAATTCGGTGGAATGGACAGAACTTTCAATACTACAAGAAGTTGATGGAGATCGCGGCGCGCAAGACGAACCCGGACCTGTACAAGGTGATGACGGGGCCATGAAGTACGACGCGAAATAATGCCAACACCTACGTGGACACGGTGATGGATACGGCTGCAGCGTCGGTGCTGAGCGAGACCAACGGACGTACATCGTGTGGACTCGAGGAGGGCGAGATCGACGCTTCAGAACAGCTCGTGGGCATCTCAGATGGCAAGTAGTCGAAGAGCGAACTTCGAGGAGGGCGTGTTGGAATGCCCATGCATGTTCAAGACCTGGCCCAGCGACGCGATTGGGAAGAGAGCTGCGACGCTGAAGGGACCAGGCAGTATATGAGAGCGGGCTTATCCCGTGAGTGTTGGTATGAGCTCGGAAGCTCAAGGAAGCTAACACCAACGATAATTCAGTCTTCTTTTCTCTCTACAACGGCCAAGTGGCCAGGAACCGATCTACATCCCAACAGGGTTATGAGCCCAAGGCTCGCGAAGGTGCAAGGATGCCCAAGCCGACGACGGACGCCTCCTGGGAGGTCGAGATCTCGGAGAGGACAGGCCGACCAATTCGGTGGAATGGACAGAACTTTCAATACTACAAGAAGTTGATGGAGATCGCGGCGCGCAAGACGAACCCGGACCTGTACAAGGTGATGACGGGGGCCATGAAGTACGACGCGAAATAATGCCAACACCTACGTGGACACGGTGATGGATACGGCTGCAGCGTCGGTGCTGAGCGAGACCAACGGACGTACATCGTGTGGACTCGAGGAGGGCGAGATCGACGCTTCAGAACAGCTCGTGGGCATCTCAGATGGCAAGTAGTCGAAGAGCGAACTTCGAGGAGGGCGTGTTGGAATGCCCATGCATGTTCAAGACCTGGCCCAGCGACGCGATTGGGAAGAGAGCTGCGACGCTGAAGGGACCAGGCAGTATATGAGAGCGGGCTTATCCCGTGAGTGTTGGTATGAGCTCGGAAGCTCAAGGAAGCTAACACCAACGATAATTCAGTCTTCTTTTCTCTCTACAACGGCCAAGTGGCCAGGAACCGATCTACATCCCAACAGGGTTATGAGCCCAAGGCTCGCGAAGGTGCAAGGATGCCCAAGCCGACGACGGACGCCTCCTGGGAGGTCGAGATCTCGGAGAGGACAGGCCGACCAATTCGGTGGAATGGACAGAACTTTCAATACTACAAGAAGTTGATGGAGATCGCGGCGCGCAAGACGAACCCGGACCTGTACAAGGTGATGACGGGGGCCATGAAGTACGACGCGAAATAATGCCAACACCTACGTGGACACGGTGATGGATACGGCTGCAGCGTCGGTGCTGAGCGAGACCAACGGACGTACATCGTGTGGACTCGAGGAGGGCGAGATCGACGCTTCAGAACAGCTCGTGGGCATCTCAGATGGCAAGTAGTCGAAGAGCGAACTTCGAGGAGGGCGTGTTGGAATGCCCATGCATGTTCAAGACCTGGCCCAGCGACGCGATTGGGAAGAGAGCTGCGACGCTGAAGGGACCAGGCAGTATATGAGAGCGGGCTTATCCCGTGAGTGTTGGTATGAGCTCGGAAGCTCAAGGAAGCTAACACCAACGATAATTCAGTCTTCTTTTCTCTCTACAACGGCCAAGTGGCCAGGAACCGATCTACATCCCAACAGGGTTATGAGCCCAAGGCTCGCGAAGGTGCAAGGATGCCCAAGCCGACGACGGACGCCTCCTGGGAGGTCGAGATCTCGGAGAGGACAGGCCGACCAATTCGGTGGAATGGACAGAACTTTCAATACTACAAGAAGTTGATGGAGATCGCGGCGCGCAAGACGAACCCGGACCTGTACAAGGTGATGACGGGGGCCATGAAGTACGACGCGAACTTCTCGAGCTTGCAGAAGAGCGCCTGGGACGGATGGCAACTGGACTTGCAGGAGCTGATCTTCGCGTCCGTGTGCACGGACATGGGCCAGCAGCTCATGGACATGAAGGACGGATCGACGATGTGGAAGTACCTGTGCGACAGATACGAGGGCACTGCGAATGACCAGACCAAGGCCATGACCAAACGGCAGTTGTACGCGCAGCTGGAGTCGGCGAGGTGCAAGCAGACTGGCAAGGTGGAGTCGCATCTGAACTACATGTGCAGACTCAAGGGAAGACTCAATACAGTCGGAATGACACTCGATGACGCCGTGTTCAGTGGGATGCTGGTGGCGTCGCTCCCCACTAATGAGCGCTTTGATCGTTTCCGTGGTTTTGTGGATGCCGGGATGGACTGTGTGAACACGCCGGAGAAGGTTGTCTCCATGGCCATCACGTTCGACAAGGCAAACCAGGCTGATAGTCAAGTGCACCGGTCGTTTGGTGACGGCAAGCAAGCGTCGGGTAAGCCAGACAAACGTGGTGGGGGTGACTCGGACTAGGGAGGGCACGAGAAGAAGAGCGCAGGAGGCAAGAAAGCTCGTGCGTGCTTCGTGTGCGGGAGCACGGAGCATCTCAAGGCCAATTGTCCGGAGAAGTCGAGCAAGTCGACAGGCTCCGATGGTGGTGGGCAGGCGCGGAAGCCGCGCGGGAACTGCACGCTCCGTCAGGAGGACAGCGACTCGTCGAGTCCAGCGCACAGTGACGAGGAAGTCGCCACGGAAGGCGTTGTGGCGGGCATCGCGACGGTCACGCTTCAAGACCCGTCAAGTGAAGATGAGTCTGGTGATGATCATGGGACTGAGGTCGCTGTGGAGCACCTGGAGGTTGATGATCAGGAAGATGCAGTTGATGATCAGGAAGTTGCTGATAGCAGCAGCACCTGGTGGTATTTCGACACTGCTTCCAACTCACATGTGACAGGCAGACGTGCGTACTTCGTGTCATTTACCGAGGACACGTCGGACATGAGAAGTGTTCGTGGCTTATCGCCGGGTATTGTGTCTCGGATTGCTGGAGTGGGAACAGTGGCGTTAGCGAATGAGGTTGATGGAGAAGAGGTCGTAATGTATGTGGATGATGTCTTTTACGTACCAGACGCGGAGTATGGTTTGTTCTCGCCTGGACTGGCACATGAGCAAGGCTTCGAATTTGACTACGACATAGCTACTCGCAGCTTCATTGTATCTCGAGAAGGTGTACGGGTGGCCGTTGCCACTTCGCAGGAAGCGACATGGGGCTTCCAGACTTCTCATGGATCGGCAGCAGCGCCAGTGGATCTGCCGCTGTTGTGTAACTACACGGTTGCGGAAGGCGTTGCCTCTCTGCAACTCTGGCATGAGCGCATGGGGCACATTTGTCCGCAGTATCTAAAGACTATGGTGGACAAGGAGCTTGTAAAGGGCATGATGCTCTCTCAGCGTCAGCAAGACACGTGCGACGCGTGCCACTTGGGCAAGCAGAAGCGCAAGAAACACCGGAAGAAACTTGATCGAGCTACGAGAGACCCGAACCAAGTGGTGTACGCAGATCTGCTCTTCCCGGGCAAGTCGAACGGAACTCAGTACGAAGCCATCTTAGTGATCATGGATGGGTACTCGCGGTTCGTCACGATTCACTTGCTGAGGAACAAGGCGAGCGAGGTGGTTAATAACCATTTGAAAGAGTATGTGCTCTGGGCAGAACGGCAGGCAGGACGGCTAGTGAAGAAGGTGTTCACGCACAACGTGCAGCAAGTTCTCACGGACAAGGGCGGAGAATTCGTGAACGACGCAATAGAGGCCTGGTACAAGTCGCGTGGGATCGAGCACATTCAGGTGGGGCCGAAGAGCTCGCAGCTCAACCTCTGCGAGAGAACTCATCAATCGCTCGTAGAGATGACCAAGGCGACCATGAAGCAAGCAGGTTTCCCCCGCAGTCTGTGGCCTGAGGCGATGAAAAATGCAGTGTACATTAAGAATCGCTCGTACAACAAGGGGACGCAAGGTGTTCCGTACGATATGTTCTTTGGAGCGAAGCCGGACGTGCACCACATCCGGAAGTTCGGGTCCTTGGCGTACGTGCATGTTCCTGTGACGCCAGGTCGGCGCAAGCACCACGACAATGCCAGGATTGGCTACGTGCTAGGGTACTCTGAGAATGTAGTGGGCTGCAAGGTCTACTTTCCTCACGAACACTCTGCAAAGTTTGTTTCGGATCTTCGCGTGGCGGAAGAGGTCGTATATCGAGACCGTCATGAAGTCGAAGTGGACGCAGACGACTTGGAGTCGCTGCACTTTACGACCGAAGTGGACGAGCAGAATGCAGATAATGCTAACACCTACGTGGACACGGTGATGGATACGGCTGCAGCGTCGGTGCTGAGCGAGACCAACGGACGTACATCGTGTGGACTCGAGGAGGGCGAGATCGACGCTTCAGAACAGGTCGCAGGCGTCGAAGATGCCCATTGTGAGCAATTTCGCGGAGAAGAAGAAGCCGTAGACAACGATGCAGATCAAGAGCAGCTTCTCGGCTCTGACAGTGACGACTCTGGCAATGCAGCTGTAGGTCAAGATGAACAACCTGACAGCGAAGCTGTAGATCCAGCCGAGAGTGATGAACGCACCAGTCTGGGGGCAACTACAGCGGGAGTGGAGCACGAGCAGACAGAGCCTGAGCAACCAGCCCACGCTGGTGATGGTGATGAGATTGAGTCTGTGGCTGGAACATGTGGATCATCGGAGGGAGCAGACGATCTGGAAGAGCTCAACGAAGAAGACTCTGATGAGGAGATTACTGTGGCTAGTGTATTTGGTGCAGATGAAAATGATGTGGATACACTCCTGTCAAATGGCCTCGGGTTGGAAGAAGATATTGCTGTTGCTGTTGCTGAGCATGAGCAGAGCGCGGGCAGTAATCGTGCTGGCAGTGTGCGCGATGAAGCAGTTGATGCAAGCGCATTGTTCCCGGCCATGCCGTCTCAAAATCGGAAACGCACCCATCGCGACGAGACTTCGTCGGAGGAAGAGCGTGTTGAGAGGGAAGCAGCCAAGCCGGAGGCGAAGAAGACTCGCACTGGGCTGCGAGAGTACCACGAGCGTCGCAGACCCCGATATCTGGACGACTATGTGACGAACCTGAACCTCAGCAACGCTCGAGTGCTGGACAAGAACGGCCGACCCATCCGGGCAAGTCAAGTCAAAGTGCCTCGGAACCGTCGAGAGATGCTACGATCCAAGTGGCGTGAATTCTTCTTGATGGCGGAACCAGAGGAGGTTGCTGCACTAAAAGCAAAAGCGGTGATAATGGAGATTCCTGCTGAGGACGTTCCAGAGGACGCGAAACCCGTGAAAACAATGTGGGTGTACGCGTTGAAGTCTGACCACCAAGGCTATGTGATCAGATTTAAAGCTCGGATTGTAGCCCTGGGCAACTACCAGCGCCCAGGCATCGACTTCCACGAGACCTTTGCGCCTGTGGCTAGGATGTCGTCCTTCAGGCTGTTGATGGCGATAGCTGCAGAGCTCGGTCTGGAAGTGTATGGTGGGGACATTAATACTGCATATCTGAACGCGAAGTTGGCTATTCGGCAGTATCTGAGCTCCATAGACGGATACCCGTGTGAGATCGACGGACACATGTACGTCGTACTGAAGGCGCTGTATGGTTTACACCAGTCTGGCCGAGAATGGAACTCGGAACTCAACCAGTGGTTGATTGACCATGGGTATCAGCGGTCATTGACAGAGCCTTGCCTATACTATCGGTTTGATGGCGAGACTATCATGGACGTGCTGGTCTACGTCGATGACATTTTCGTGGCCACCAACGATGAGCAGTGCAAGAACAAGTTGTTCGAAGAGCTGGACCACGCGTACGGCCTGAAGGATCAGGGCCTGCTGTCGCAGTACCTGGGCGTCGAGGTGATGCAGACAAGTGATGAAATCACGATCAGTCAAGGCAAGTATGCTCGTGAAATTCTCGAGAAGTTTGGGTTTGAAGGTGCCCATGCTGTAGGCAACCCGCTGGAGGTGAACGCAAGACTCGCTCCGCTTGTAGAGGGCGAGAAGTCTGACACTAGCTTCCCGTACCGCGAAGCCGTTGGTATGCTGATGTATCTCGCTACCAGCACCAGACCAGATCTGGCCTACACATTGGGGCAGTTGAGCAGATTTGTGACGAATCCGTCAGCCAAGCACGTAGGAGCGCTAAAGCGAGTGCTGCGCTATCTCGCTGGAACACTCGACTACGGAATCACGTACACCAGAAAGCATGGTGCGGTCAACGAGGTTGTATTGGAGGGGTTCAGCGATAGTGACTGGGCGAATGATCCGGAGAAGCGGAAGAGCACAACCGGATTTGTGTTCAAATTGGCAGGAGGTGCCATTGCCTGGATGTCTCGTCGACAGTCGATAATTGCCCTTTCGACTGCCGAAGCAGAGTACGTGGCCGCGTGCGAGGCCAGTATGGAGGCTGCCGCAGTGAGCAACATTCTGCAGGAAATACTGCCGAATCGGGCTGTTTCGCTGCGGATCGGCATCGACAATTAAGCGGCTCACGCTATGGCGACTAATCCTACCTACAGCAGACGCACCCGCCACATTGAACTCAGGTGGCACTTCGTGCGCAAACAAGTGGAGAAGGGGACCATTGAGCTGCACAAGGTCAAGGGCGAGAGCAATCCTGCAGACGCATTCACGAAGGCTCTGGACAAGAAGCGGCTGAAAGGACTGCTGCAGCTCGTGGGCATCTCAGATGGCAAGTAGTCGAAGAGCGAACTTCGAGGAGGGCGTGTTGGAATGCCCCTGCATGTTCAAGACCTGGCCCAGCGACGCGATTGGGAAGAGAGCTGCGACGCTGAAGGGACCAGGCAGTATATGAGAGCGGGCTTATCCCGTGAGTGTTGGTATGAGCTCGGAAGCTCAAGGAAGCTAACACCAACGATAATTCAGTCTTCTTTTCTCTCTACAACGGCCAAGTGGCCAGGAACCGATCTACATCCCAACATTCAGAAGCAGCGAAGTGCGCGATAGCGCCTCCACGCACGCCAGTCGAGGCTGCTATGGGCGCGTGCAGCGTGCCGCGGTCGCACCTTCCTAAGGGGAGATGCCTCCGAAGGTGGGCATCAACTCGCACGCTGTCCTACACAGCTTGTGTGCCAACAATATCGCTGCGCGCCGGCGACCATCAGGAGGCCTCGACAAGTCGCCGACGGGGGAAGTAAAACAGTGGAGGGGGGGGGGGGCGAGGGATACATACAGTTTTGTCACGAAAATGAGTGCTTACAATTTTATCAGCCACCTCCGGAGGTGGCTGATAAAATTGTAAGCCATGAGCAGAAAAGCTCGAGGGAAATAAGCATCAGCAGTGCAGGATTATGAGCACGTTTTTTTTCAAGTTCGAGTCCCCCTAATAGGGCGGTGTATCGTTACAGTGAACGTACCTACTGTATAAGTTGGTGATATGTGGTCGACGCTTCATGGACAGTATCACTAAATATGCTGAGTCGTTTTCCACGCGTTGAATGTAGCCATTTCATCGATAGATACGTAAGGCGGCAATTCGACGAGGTTAAGCAGGCGAAGCATTTCATCTGCAATTTCCGGCGTCGGTTTAAAGTTGTCGAGGTACTCGGGTGATACTCTCGGTGTGTGTGAGACTCTCATAAGCCGCTTATGTATGAAGCGTGCATGCAGACACTGTACAGGGTGACCCGGGTCACTCCTCCACGGGGAAGGTCGCAGCTCGTAACATAGTGAAAACTACACTCCATATAGGATCATGAACATGGTACACCTGCATGCATATAAATTGATCGCATGAGGTAGTAACCGCTGTGTGAATTGAGTGATGAAGCTATTTTTTTTATTTCTGTCGTCATAATAAATAAGAGGATTCTTACTACTCCTTCTTCTGAGCTGTGGGCAAATAAACTCACCATCTTGCTCGTACTCATGCAGAAGCAAGTGCTTCCAAAGCACTTCACATAGGCTAGTAGCCCAAAGCATAATATTTTTTTCTCGAAAAGAGGAGCTGTGGCGCGCCATTTCGCGTCTCGAGAAATTCTGCTGAGAGTTTTGGAGCGATTCATGAAGTAGTGCGTGTTCGGATTCTGGAAGATACAGACAACCACGGATTGATACGGTAACGCAAAATCCGGCACACAGATGTTGTATTGTGAAAACCGATTAGTTTGTCCTGCTGAATTAGCCGGTTAAACATCGCTCATAGCGGATTTGAAGACTAATAAATCGGTGATGTCCCAATTATAATCGGAGTATAAATCGCTCATCGGTCTCGTAATTATGTACAGCCTAGTAATTTCGATCAACATGCATGTACCCTCGACCCGAGACTCGCCAAATGCAGCGACAACACCGCGCTTAAACGCGTCGCTTGCACATCTCAGTTGCATGTATTATAGCGTGCGGCTTTTGCTGCTTAGTTCTGATGTTAGTGTTGTAGCCTTGACTACACAGCCAAGAGCGACTGCAACGATTGTTGTTTTGCGGCAGATTTAGCCTACAAGGAGCGAATGCCGGTTGCACATCGGACATTCCGTCTGAATAGCAAGCAAATCAGCCGGCCCTGGCTTAATCGGCCGATGAGCAAATGTAAATCCGACTCATATGCTCTGACTCTGTAAGTCGTCCTAGGTAGTAATCTTGAGTATAAATCGAGGTACCCCAGTCTAATTAGGAGGTCGGATTTATCAAATCAGGGATTGTCGGTCTTATTAAGCTACTAAATCGGCAATCAAATGCGATAATCACACTTGACATTTGTATTCCACATGTTTTTCGGTACTTTCTTTAAATTATCGTTTACTTTTTTATGTCATTGTGTTGTACGAGGAATTTCCATAAATCAGTAATTTTCACTGAGATTTTACAAAATGATTGTGATCGTTCGCCCAAATTCACCGATGAAGGCATAGTAGTATAGTACTAGCGTGTACATACAACTTTCAAGTTAATTGTGGAACTAGAGTAGTACTACAAATAGTAGTGAAGATGACGTGTTATCTACTACAATACTACATCAAATTAGCACTGACTGTATTAATATCTACTCTGGTTGCTACGGCACTATAAGGGCAGAAGACACGCGACCCAATTCACATGGCACTTCCGTATACATGACATCTGAGCTACGCTTGAAGGCCCCTTCCTAGTGGGTAGGTGTGGGATGCTCGCAACTGGTAGCCATAAACTGGGTTCCCGTGAGGGTTTTGCTGCGCTTATTAGTATCCGGTGGTTATAATGGCTTTTGCAGCCGTCCACTGCCAATTTTAAGAGGCCAGGAGAGAGTAGAGACTTACATGTATTAATACATAACCGTAGAAAATATGGACGCACACAGCAGCGTTCCGCATTCATCAGTCTTTTCTTAACAAAAAAACTCAAAAATACGTCAGCGACACTGCACGTGCTGCATTTCTCTAACATTCTGCAGGTGGTGTCTTCCATCGCCCATACAAAGGCTATGCGAGTGGAGTATACGACTTGGCTGGTGTACTAAAATTGTAGCAACTGTATTCAGTGTTGACAAAAATTCAGGCGCACGCATTTATTTTATATTGCGCAAACTTTAAAAATACGACGCCAGTTAATAATTTTTGAAAGACTGTCAGTGGTTCCTTGATTTTGCTGAGCCCGGATCGTTAGCTTCGTTAGCTTCGGGAACAACTTGAAAAAAATATCTAACCAGCGCCTTACAGTAATGCAATTTTATAAGTATTGCGATGTGGTGACTGGTAGTAGTATATTGGCGACTCATAAAGTGACGAATTCCCACAACGTAGAAAGAAAAAGTATACGCTTCCTTTAGGATATCGAATCCCAACGTTACTCTGTTCTCGTAAGTCTCTTACCGCGGCCCTCTGCTCGGCTGTGAAGGGGGGGGGGGGTCCTTTCAGCGCATACTTAAGTGGGTTACAGCGCCTCACGCAACGAGCGATTGCATCGGAATAATATATTAATCTGACTGTGACTTCCGTATAATATACTATTTGCCAAAGCACTGAGTCAGTAGTTTCACGCTATCACAATTATTTTGTAATATCTCAGTGAAAATCACTTATTTATGGAAATTCCTCTGTGTTGTACAATCTCCAGGCTGCTACCAATTAGGCTTTCTTACTTAACGACCTAAACGAACTGAAATAGGCACTCTGGACGAACTCTAATTAGGCATGAAGCATCTCCATACAGAAAATGTATGGAAACATGACCGAAGTTGGATTAGGCACGCTCGTTTATATAGAAAAATGTATAGGTAGGAAGCGAATGCAGAACCTAACGCTACTCCACCGATGACTTTTCACAAACAGCATCCGCTAGTGACATGACCTCGAAGTACTGTTGAGCTTGCAGCTCGCCTTCCATCGCGTAGTTGCTTAGGTGAGCACGGTGGGTCCCTTCCGTGCGCTTTAAGACGCTAAAGTCCCCCCCCCCCCACGGTGTCTGCACCCGGTGAAATACTGGCAAGTCCTACTGGAACGAAACCAAAAGCTCGAAATCACCGCCCACACCAGTTTTTTTCCATGCGTCTTCGAGCGACAAGTCCGACTGACCATCAGCACGTCTACGGAAGTCAAACCTCGTCTTGTAGTTGCGGATCAACGTGTTGCGCTGGTTCCAAATATCATCCGGTGCAGAGTTTCCGAAATGGGACTGCAGATTCCAACATTCGACGGGTCGCGAGCAAGTGTCTGCCAAGGGTCGCCTCCAAGGATCTCCGGGCCTTTGGCCTTCTTGGGGGGAATCCTCCCTCGGGAGCCCAGGAAGGAGCATGGCGGCAGCGGCGACGGCTTTCGCGCGACCATGGTTGACGAAGGCAGTCGGCACTGGAGCAGCTCGCGCGTGACGACGGCGATTGCGCTCCAAGAGGGCAGCAACTCTATGGGTCGCTGCCACGGTGGTGGGAGGCCCAGCCTTCTGCCACTCTTTCAAGCTCGCGGCAGGCGACCGCGGTTCAAGCACTGAAGCCACGCCTCCACGGAGGCATTTGGGCGGTGTCCTTCGGGATGCTGCCGTCATGCGATGTTGTGAAGCCTCGGCTCACGCATCCTACAGCACGCGCCAGACGAACGTGATTACGCTCAAGTCAAGTCCCTGTGGGACAGCGGCTACTACGGCCGCATTCAGGTGGGTGCAGGGCCCATGTCCTGTATCTACCGAACCTCGTGGGTGGCGAGATCGATCACCTGTCCTCTCTGAGGTCGCGCTTTGGAAATTTCATCGGACTCTCCGCAACCGGAGAGCCACCCGGCTCGTGGCGCTTTTAGCACGAGTGGGGCCAGGCTGCTTTGTCGTTAGTTGTTGGTAGACAGCAGTAGTAAGCTACTAGTAACTAAATGACAATACACGTCTTCAAGAAAAAAAAGAAATGGGACTGCAGCTTTGTTGAGTGCGCTTGCAACAGCCTCATAAAGTCACCGTCCTTGCACTTTACCACATCAATTGGCCGGGTAGGGGGTTCGAGATTGACAATCTCTATCGTTCCCGACAGAGAATTCTACATTTACTATGGTAGAATAGCATTATAGTTCGGTGATGTGACGGGGCACACAGCACTTCTTAACAGAGGAAGCTGGAGTAAACAACCTCCAAGTGAACAGCCGTTCACGTGTCCCTGGTCTGAAGGGGGCGACTTATCTTGAAACAGAGGTAGATCTAAGACTGAATGTATTTATAGGTTGGTACAGTTTTGGCCTGCATACAAATCCTAAGTTGCCTATAGTTTTTTTTCCATACTAAATGTATCTGTTGGCTCTGAGGCCACTTGGTCACTATCCAGGGGAGTGACCGATGGCTACATGACCGATATAGCCATCCCTGAATAGTGACAGGGTCACTATTCCATGTAACCCCGTTACAGGAGATATTGAAATGTTAACAACGTGGAAAGCCAATCAGATGACCAGTTTGACCAATGAGAGCCCTTGAAGAATCACATTTCAGATGTGAAGGTTCGGACATATTTTGTCTGAACAATTTGCAAATATTTGATATGTCTATACAAATGGTAAGTTATCATCATATTTCCGAAATACGTCAAACCTTCGGACAATTATCACTTTAGACGGGCGAACTGAACAGACAACACCAGTTTGGGCATTTGTGCTGTCAGCGAAAGCTCTCATCCCCGGCAACTCGCAGCACGCGCTCGACCACACTGAGCGCCGTCAAGCGCTTCGCTGCATGCGAAAATATGACGGTAAAGCAGATATGTGAATACGTTGCTGCTGACGAGTCCGGAGATGCGCTGTATCTCGTGCTGGACAAGTTGGGATGTTTTTAGCTTTCCGAGAAACGTCAAAGGGCTCCTTGCTCTCGAAAAACGCAGTCGCTAGCTACTTCGGCAACGTCAGCAACCACTTCCTCGAGCTGTATCCTACGTTAAATGGGGTTGCTGGACGCCGCCTGCAAAAACAAAATTGCTTCGATTCTCGACAAGCACTGCGCCAAGCGAGGAACTGACTTCGTCCACCAAGCACCGCCATGCACGAAGAACGACCTCGAAGCGCTGACTACAACAATCTACAAGGGGGCACTAACTGCGGACGACTACAAAGACGCTGCTCTACTCTGCATACTGTGGCATTTGCTAGGGCGCTCATCAGACACGTCGTGTCTGGTTAAAAAAGTCAAGTACCCGTCTGATCCTGGTAAGAGTCCAAGCTGTGGTGTCGTGATTTGTAAAAAAAAATTAATAACTAACGTTGTGTACAATGTAAATCGTCTAGGTGGCTGCCTTTATATTAACTTCAAGCGAATCAAGTCGGGTGCATACCAAGGTGCTTCTCTCTTTCACGATTTTACCAACTTTGCGACGTGTCCTGTGCATGCACTGGCTGTTGCAGCCCTTATGCAAACAGCTCCAAGTCAGTTTCTATTGGATTTATCTTCCACGCGACTCGCAGACAGTTGAAGCACCGCAGCGAGACGCCCAGTCTCTGTTGGAGGCACGACGCGCAAATACTTCAACGGACAGCGCAGCAGCCCACCCAAGCGGTTCGGAGGCCACGCCTAAAGTCAGTGTTTCAGGCATTCAAGCTTATATCAACCGGCTTTTGCGGAAGTGGAGCGGTGCATGCTCTTTTGGAGGAATAAGTGTGCCAAGTGGTTTGTCGTCGCACTCATTTAGACGTGGAGCAGCACAGATTGCCAACAGCCACAGCAGCGTCAGCACACCATGGATTATGGACCGCGGGGGTTGGAGCATTACATCGGTCAGCAAGGCATTCAAGTATATCGTTAGTACGACCCAAGAAGACCAACAAGTAGGCAAGCTTCTGGCGGGATGGGGTCCAAATGCTCAACCATGCCTTCCGACGCTCCATGTCTTCGATCCTATCTTTTTATCCAGGATTAAGCAGCTACAAGACGCTCTGTTTTCGTGCGCGTTCGGTTTCTCCGAGCCGATGAACCTACGTGAAGATGTGCTGGAAGTGTTCATGGCGGTGACATTGCTGCACAATCACGACGTATTCAAGATTCCCCCGAAGCCCCCTACATCGTACGAGTGAGAAAGACGATCAAGCAACTTCGACTTAGCGAGAGAAAGATAGCAAGCTGGCCACTTACAATTCACAGCGACTTGGTATCACGCCGAACGCACCGTGCCGAGGCCAAGCCTGTAGCCGCGCCGACTGCAACTCACCTCGCTGAAAAGCAGACCGCTTTGATCAAGGAGCAGATGGAGGTTATCGTCGGTCTGCCGAATCAAGTCCAGCAGCTGAACGAAAGAGTAGCAGTATTAGAAGGCACCCGTGTACGTTCGAGCGACGAATGCCGTGCATCTGATGTTCCAGCCTCTAACGAAGAGAGGACGGCACCTCGCAGGCGGTCGCACGCCAAGTCGCTCTTGGTGGTTTGGTTCGAGTGGCTCACTAGCCAAGCATGGACACAAAAGCAAAACCGGAAGCGTTACCATGAAGCTAAAGTTGCAGTTGCGTTCATGCGCATCTTCCTACCTGAAGGCTATGACGTCACCGGAAGCAGCAGTTCTGTGAAGGCGCGAATCTTGAAAGCAGGTCAAGAGGCGGAGCAAGGCATTCTTGCTTTTCTCAAGTCTAAACAGAAGAAACCAAAAGCGTACGGCACGGTTGTCAAGGCACTGAAGAAGATGCATGCACAGGGAGAGCTTAACGAACTAATCGTGCAGTACCAGACTCGCTGTGTTGAAGGCCGCGTGCGCGACGATTCTCCTGCATCGGTCCACGCCCTACCGTTGTAACATGAACAAGGTGAGTAAGGATTTACACGCCAATATGGAACCAACTTTAGATCACCTGCCAGTCGCAGCTAAACTATCCATACATTCCTTCATTTCGTTTGGTTAATATGCACACCATGCGCACCGATCATCAACGCATAACACGACAACTCACTTTCTTATACAACACTCCTTGGTAAAGGGATCCAACCGCTTAAGTTCTCTCAGTCGCTAGCACCTCCACTGCCGCCCCGTGCAGCACCATCCTTGCCCTGCTGCCACTGATGCTGCTGGCCCCGAGCGCCACCACCTCGCTCGAGGCCAAGCAGCTCTTCACGCACCCACCGCCCCGCACGGCACCCACTTCCACCGACGCCCCGCGCGCCATTCGTCTTGCTTGCGCTGCTGCGGCCGGCCGCCGGGGGCAGCCTCCTGCCCGAGGCCAGGCCGCAGTTCCTGTCACCGTCCATCCTGCGCGAGCTGCTGCACGAGGCTCTGTTGTGAGGCTATCTCCGTGTGAAGCCTGGATCTGCAAAAATAATGTAATGTAGACCACACTAGTCTATACGAAATTTAATATATTGAAATTAAGGGGTTGTCCGAAGTCTCATGCGGACATGAAAATGTCCGAACCTGCACGGTATGGAAGATGCCATTCAGTGGCTACTACTGTTCACAGTTCTTACGAACTGCGAACAGTAGTAGCTAAAAAAAAGTATCTGGTGCGCTAGAGTGCGAGTTAATCAGACAACATTATTTATTGTGCCTTTCACATATTTTGGTGGGTGAGCTGTTAATTCAGGCGGGATTAGAGTCATAAAAGGGCGATTAACGCTTATTTAAAGCTAATTCCCCCTCAAATTGTGAGCGCTTCCCCTAAGATCCACAATCAGCATTTGAGAGCCAATCGACGGAGATACGCAGAATGACGAGGATTGGCGGGTAGGAAACCGCAGTTTCCGCCAGGCTTATTCCGCCTTAACTGGGCCTCACCATCGCCGCTCTAATTTGGTCACGGAGGGATATGGAATTATAACTCGCAAATTAGATAACTCGGGGCATAATAAAAGTCAATAAGGGATTAGAGTTATGCCAGAGTTGTTACGGCATAATAAGTGAAAGGCACAATGCGTAACTTTTGTAGATAACACTAGCACTGACATCGATTGATCCAAAATAGATGCATGTTTTGTCGCATACTTTTAAAAACCAGCTATATCTGTTACCAAAACAGCGCGACCAGCCTTTTAACCAACGAGAAGTAAAACAGTTTTGCCCGAACGTGCAAGGAAATTCTGACTATTTTACACGTAGAAAATTGAACGTGATCAGCCATACCATATTAACAGCATGCAAGGCGTTTTTTAACGGTGTTGTTTTGAATTTGTTAATAGATAACAGTCGCAAATGGGTGGCTTCTCCAGGCAAGATGTCGAAGACGTTGCAGCTGAGAGAGGAAGGCCTCTTTTTCGGATTGGAGGAAAGTGCTAGGAGTTTTAGTCCAAGTTTAGTTGCTATGGGAGTTGAGCTCGTCTCATTCTCGCTTTTCTCCGCTCTCGATAGCCTTGGCTCTTTGTGACGAAGCGCCCGTGCTCGTTGCTCAGGTTGCTAGACCACTCGACCTTGGTCTTCGCTCAGCCCTTGCACCACTTGGCTCAGCCCTGCTTATCGCTGCAAGAGTTCCGCTCAGCTCCTTCCACTGAGCGAACACTCCCACTCCACTTCGCTAGGCTTAGCCTCTTGGACTCTTGACTCAGCGCCGACTTGGGTCGGGCGAGGCGTGTGTTCCCCACTCTGCGATCTCCTTGGCGGTTCTTTTGATCACGGCTACGCTGTGGGCCCAGACTCGCGTCGGCCACACCAGCTACTGTCGATGTCGAAGGTCTCCGGAGGTGTTCCCAGACGAAACTCGCTCCCCACTTGGCGAGTCCCAGTCCGCAGGTGTCCACAGACCGAAATTCCCCGGGTTTTCCTTAATGAACACAACACCACACACAATAGCCTCTTCTTCCTCTCTTTGGTTCCGGCTTAGAACCACAACACCCCTTCTTTCCCGATCGGCCTGGGTCTGGACCGAGTTCGCCTTTTATTTGTCTGAGCCTGGGCGAGGCTCGTACCAGCTTCTCCTTTCTTCTCTACGAGTCAAGCTACGACCCGGTTGGTTGGAGTTGGTTGACTTGGTTTGAGCCTAGTCCGAATCCAAGGCACTCACACACCCTGGGACTACCCGCACACCAGGTCCACAATGAACCGATACTAATAATCGCACAATGCACCGGGGCACGCCAATGTCCCCAAGCACACAATACAATTACCCTGCCTAAACCTTAGAATGGATCACCTTCCACACGAAAATATGAAATACACCCGAAGATGTAACAATAATATGAAATAACCGTACTGCCGTCGCACCGCAGTGCTGATAACGTTGATATGTTAGCTTGAATTTGTGTGGATGATCGCAAAGACACCTTCTGGCCAAAGACCTACATCACTTGCGTCCTTCGGGGCAAAACGAACTCTGTTTAAATTTAACACATGCACAATCTAGGACTCACTAAGTGGGGGCGCTATATCCCTCTGGGTACACTCTGACTGGCTGCGCGAAGAGCGTCGGGTGTATGCTTACCAGGCGCCCTTGAATATCCGTCTAAAATCTTGGCCTCAGCCAACGCGGTGGCTCCATGTTGGCGGGCGACGTCTTGGAGTTGCTGCTGACCGTTGAGATCCGCTTGAAGGGTCCGCGATCTTGAGCAGGCGCACCCAATGTAGCAGGATTCTGGCTGATGTCACCGGATGAGTGTACTCGCCGGTACCACCAACTTCGTCGTCAGTACCACTGTCTGGACTTAAGTTCAGCGACTCTTCACCCGGAACTTCAACCGGGCTCCGGCAACTCCGCCCAGGTCCAAGTCACTCCGCTCAGGTCTGCAACGCTCCGCTCGGCTTCACGACTTGGGCAAAGACTCCAAGCACCACATCTGAACCTGGGCTCAGACTCCACGTCACTCCGCTCAGCTCGTCGACCCGGTTGAAGACTCCATGATTACTGCGAACGCCAAACTCGGACTCGGCACGATCTCCCTCGGATGCCTGCTCAATGACTCAGCTCGATACCTTAAGCAACAGCCTCCACAACCCCTGGAAAATCAAGCCCAAGCTCCACCAGGTTCCTCTCAGCTCCTCGACTTGAGCGGAGCTCCGATCCTCACACCCGAGCTTCAGTGCAGGTTCCGCGTAGCTTCTCTCAGCTTTCTGGACTCAGCGCAGACTTGGGACGCCTAATACCAGACATCTCGGGTCTCGGTCGAACACTGCCCAAGCCCAGGGTCTGAGCTGAGCTTCGCCCAGACTTCGGGCTCAATCTCCTCCGTCGCACGGCTCGTGTCCGACAGTTGGTGGTCCAGGTCCATCGAGGCCATGACGCACTTGAAGTCTGCCTGATTGATACGGGTCAGCTTCCCTTGATTGATACGGGTCAGGTTCGGTGGAGAAATCCACTGGGCTTCATCACATCTTCCTGGCCCGTCTCCTCGACCCTTTGGACTAAACGCTCAACTAAAACTCGAAAATGGCTCCAGCCTCAATCTACGCTCTGCTTAAGCCCGACGCCCTCGATACGGTGGGCTATGCGTACGGCAAGGTTGTCTCGGAAGTGCAGGGAGGAAGAGTGACCGTTGCGCGTGTGCACAGTGGTCGGTGGATGGAAGAAGGTTACTTTGAGACTCACCGAGATGCTGCCGAGATGGAACTCCGCGTGGTGACAGAGGCGAAGGCGACGAGGTACCTATGTCGGGAGCTCTGTGTGCATCGCACGTGTGCCATGCGGGAAGCCAAAGGTCTGGGATTATGGAACCGTCGTGGGATACAGCTGGAAGGACGAAGGCCAAGCTGAGGTGCTGGACGTGACCTTTGTTGACGAGACTTACCCGATACCCTTCGTGAAGGGAGAGCTGCACAAACTCGCTTTGGAAACCTACGCTTTGCGGCCGTGTGCGCACCGAGGTGTCATCGACATTATGGCGGCCGAGATGAGATCAATTCACAATGCTGTTCATGACCATTTCAATGGGATTGGGCAATCGGCACGTCGGAGTTCGGCCGTCATCTGTAGAAAACTGGGCCTGGCTGCAGTCGACGAAAACCAAATTGTACCCGTGTACAACTTGGAGTCGACCCGAGTCCACTATTTGCCGGTAGACCACATTCTGAATAACATTTTCTACTATCAGGTAAGCGCCCTGCCCCACAAGGCCTCGAAGTGCCTAAATCACTGTTTGTGGAGAGGTCGGCCTGCGGAGGCGAAGCTTCTGAGCAACCAAGGAACAGCAGCGGGGGGCGAAGATGGATTGGAAAGGCTTTACGATTCGGACGGGACACACCGCAGGATCCACATTCGCAAACGAATAACGTAAAACGGGAGAGAGAAGTGGCCCCAGAGCTGGCGTCGCGAGGAGAATCTCGGCTCATGGCCCTTCGACAACGACTGGAGGATGACCCTGGAATGGTTCGCGACATCGACCAGCTTATCGCCCTCCGCCAGGCCGACCTCGGGAAGTGCAACGTTAGCGCACTCGTAGGAGCTGTGAGCACCGAAACCAAGTCGCAATTCAAACCAACACGGCAGCAAGTGACGGCTCATGGGCTCCTGACTAATGGTAGGTACGCATCTTTGGATGCACAAATGTTTGTAGAGACGTTGCAATCGCAGTCGAAGGAATTTGACTACTTGCCACACCCTGGAGCTGCACGTGGATTTATCGGCTGGTACTTTAGATTTCGTGGATTGTCGTGCATGCATTTTGCCCCAATGGACTTGGACGAGGAGAGAGAATTTCAGCGAAGCCATGGCATGACTGACTTTTCGTCGAAAAACAAGCTACCGAAGCACCCAAGGCCGTTGTAGTAGCGGTAGCGGATATACTGGCAGCAATGGAAGTAATCTCGTTGTTGGTGGGTGAGATGTATCAGTCAATAGTGACAGACCTAGTGGACAGTGCTAGACGTTTCCTGCTCCAGCTACGGAAGACCAAGGCGATGTCAGGCCCCGAGGCAGTTCCGGAGCTCGTGGCCTGGATTGATGACTGTTTCGAGCGATTTCGGTCATGCCTCGTACGAGAAGATTTATCCGCCGCTGCTGAGATCAAACATCATTTCCAGTTTGGTCACGAGTCGTACGCGCGAGTGGTGCAGCCAGTGACTAGTCTGAAGATCGAGGCACATACGTCTTCCTCGAGACGTAGATCCGATACTCGACCCAAGAGCCAGCAACAAGAAGGAAAGAGTGCTCTCAACAAGCACAACAATCCGTCTTCCGTCCCTGTGCCTCAGGCAGTTGTGGCAGCTTTACCGATTTGGCGAGGTAAAAAAGATTTGTATAAAGTTTCTGTCGGTCAAAGGCTGCCCCGGTGAAGGAGATACCTGCATATACGACTACCGCGGTCACTTCGTGCCCAACCAATTGCCTTTATCGTTAAATCCTTCATTGCCAAGACCTACGGTGGAATCCGACCGACGAACGCGGAGGATGAAGGGGTTTCCCAGGCCTGAGGAGGCCATGAAGCAGATCCGGAAGCGGCTAGCTTCAGGCCGACGAACACGCCTCCGCTGGGGGAAGATGCCTCCACCCAGGTGTTGACGCATGAGCGCAGTTATATGCACGGGAACGAGGCTCCCCGTTCAGGACAGTGCAGCAGCTTAAGATCGAAAATGAGCCTCCCAGAATTGATCCGACACGTTCGAGGGGAAACCGCGAGCGACCCAAGGTCTAACAAGGCTTTAAGTGTTCCCGATCACCTCCCAGGGTGGAGAACGTACCCGTATAAAGACCAGTGGCACGCCGTCGTCATGAACGGAGTGCGTCCAACATGGAAGAATAGTTTTCCTGAGCAGAAGAAGCCCCCTCCGAATCATGGATCAACACTGCGGGCGCTGAGCACAGTGGTTAAGAGCTTCGCAAAGGTCAAGACGACAACCGATATCTGATATTGGATTTCGATCTACTACCAGAGCTCGAAGGAATCACCTGTAGCCCGTTCGGGGCCGTCCAGAAGGGAGACGTTGACATTACAATTGATGCTCGCGTGATACACGACCTATCTTGTCCTCAAGGCAGCTCAGTGGATGACCAAGAGCAAGATGAGCCGGCCATCGCAGTGTCGTACGACGGGGCCGCTGTGTTGGCACGCCGGATTCTGCAGGTGAATACCGAATTGCCAGGATCCGCGAGGATGGCTCCTAGGGAGGTAACAGGAGCCTTTCGCAATATTCCACTCGCAGCTGAGTTTTGCAGGCCGGTTCGCTGGAACATTTCCTGAGTTGGGCATCTTAGTGATTGACTTGACCTGTCCATAGGAGTGGACAGACTCGCCACGCCAATACTGGGCGGCAGGCGGAGCTATAGTCCATTTGCATGCGTGCTCATTTCCATCGTGGCCGGAACAGCCTGTCGCGGGGTCCAAACCCTTCGACGGCTAGGCTTGGTGCGACGATCACATTTGCATCGAGCTTGACGTAGGATCCCGCTTGGAAGAACCTAGCATCTCTCTGAGGACGGCAATGGTTACTATTATGGAAAAATTCAGTCCATGGTTTATCGAGGGAAAAGCACTCGGCCTCCAGTGGAATCTGAATACGCTGACGCTGTCGATGCTGACGGAAAAAATCGCGAAGTCCACCACCGCTTCCAAACAGGATCTCAATAAGCTACTCGGTAGCTGACGCCACGTGGCTACCTGTGTACGCACGGCGAGTAATTCTTTCAGCGGATAACAAACTTGGCTCGCCAAACGAGTCGCGTACGACGCTCAGTTGTTCCGACCGATGTTCGAGACGCTTTGCGTTGGTTTGCTGCGATTCTACGGCTGGGGAGTCTTAATGCCGTACCGCTGACTAGGTTTGTCGACTGTCGAGCTCCCGATCACCATATTTTTTATGGATGCAAGTGATCGAGGTCTCTGTGCACTGTGGCCTGCGCGAAAGGAGTTTCTTCAGGTCGAGTTTGATGGAGAGGAACGCCAGCAAATAGTGGAAGGCAGGCGGCAGACACGGATGAACTCATCATAAACATCCGGGAACTAATGAGCGCTGTCTTCGCAACAATTGTCTGGGTCCATCAATGGTCTGAGGATGGTCAAGCTGAGCCCAGGCATACTTGCTTATGGATCGACAATTCATCAGCTGTCTGCTGGACCAATCGGCGCTCTAGTCAGAACCCGTTTGCGCAAATGCTAAGACTGCTCACTCTGTTCAAATTTCAACATAACTTCTACTCTCCTGCGCGTCATATTGCTGGAGAAAAAAATATTATGGCGGATGCAGAGAGCAGGGTGTGGCAATCCGATTAACTTTCGGATAAGTTCGCTGACATATCGTGTTCTTAGACGCAGGTCAGGGTCCCAGCAAACTCAAGAAAACTTTGGAGGCTTTGGGAGCAATGCTCAGAGCAGGAGCTCTAGCGGATACCTCCAGAGTGCAGTATCGTCGAGCCTGGAACCAGTGGCAACGGTGGTGTAACTTCATGTTCCGGTGGTGTGACTTCATGTTCTTCAATCTGTGGCTGACCCGAGACGGGAGCAATGCCAGTGCTGCTCAGCTCGGAGCATTCGCAGTGTTTTTGTAGAAGTTCGGCATGAACAAGGGCGGCAACGGTAATACGTACTCCACAATCTGCAACAAACTGTGTGCGGTGAGGTGATTCCATAAACACACAGCTGGATATGACCCTGGTGTCAACACGGGACATGCAACTCTGCTACAGGGAATTCGAAGATTCACAAACCCTGTCGTCAAGCAGCAGCCCATTTCCCCCGCTCTGCTCCGAATTGTGCATCGTGACCTGGACCTACGAAGTGCGCGTGGTCAATTATTGTGGGGTGGCCTGCCGCTGGCATTTTTCTTCCTACTTCTGAGATCCGAGTATTTATTTATCGGGAGAAAGCACCATCAGTACATTCTTCGGCTGGGCAACCTTACTTTCCAAGATAAAATGGGCAAGTCGGCAAAACCGCGGGAAGCGGATGTGGTGGGTATCCGCCTTCGTGGCGCGAAAGATAATCAGTTCGGTCGCGAAGAGCGACGATTTCACCACCGATCCGGAGACGAGGTTCTATGCCCAGTTAACCCACCGGCGACCGTTAACCCGATTTAGCAGGGATAAGAAAAACCTCGGGGAAAAGTTCCGGTTCAAACCATACAGGTGGTTAGGGTACTTTCGACTCTTCAAGGTCCCGCCGACGGCGTTTTGACCAATGCGATCTGTTTGCGGATTTCTCGCCTGCTGAGGTTGATGGGCACCTTCCACGCCTTCCGCGCCACCATTGGCCACTGCACTAGAATTTACACCCGCAGATTGCCAGGTGCCCACAACGGATTAGCGCTTCCCCGGTATGGTGAAATTCTGAATTGATAAGATGCAACTCTCACTAATCGCTAACTTTCTTTTCCCTTATGTATGTACTGTATTATCGTATTATCATTGTCTTCTGTAGGTGCCCACAAGCTCGAGATACGGTGGTCGAGAAGCTACGAGTACGACTGTACCGCCGCCACTGCGAAGACAGAGGTTTTCCGATCGAGGCCTGGACGCTCCTGTTCGTGGAGGAGCCCGACCGCTACTTCGGAAATGTACGTGAGGCGTCGGGGCGAGGAGCTTTAGCAGAAGGGAGGCTGACGCTGAGAGATGTTTTGGGTTCGGTAGGAGTGCGAGCTGGACACCATCTTTAATTCCCGGAATGTAAGGCGACGTCTTGGCAGCTTTGGCATTCATATCTAGGGGCTCATGCTGGTGTTGTTGTTGTCGACAGGCGCATTTACATTCTGGACGAGCTGTTCACCGGCCACTCCCGGCAGGGGTCGAGCAAGGAGGCGATCTTGCGTATCAGCGCCCACCTAAGTTACGTGCCCCCGCCGCTGTGAAACCATGCGGGTGATGACAATTCACCCTAACGCGAATCGACTCCACAGCGAATGCCCAAGCGCGATGCCGAAGGTACGACGGTGGAAGCAAACGGCAGGGAGGACGCCAAGAGCACGACAGGGACAGCGGGGGGTGGCAAGCCTCCAAGAACAACAGATACAACGGCGGCTTGAAGCGTGGAGTCTTCATGGTCGGCTGGAGCCCACGATGCCGTACGTCGAGTAAGCTCGTCCGCTACGAACACTTCATCTTGTATTGGGTTCTCTAGACCTCGTATGGCAGCTCATGGGGCGACAGCGGCTTCATTACGCTGTCAAACTCAACGGCGGGTCGAAGTTAATTAGAGTTGTCATTGATTTTCATGCAATTAATACATAGTTGTTGTTTTGGCACCTCGGCGGAAATGTTACGTGTGGTGATCGTAGTTGCTGCATCGACCATCTTGGTTCAGCTGCGTACAGGTGTAAATCCCGAAGGGAGCTGCTGTAAGTCGTCGGAACCTGAATTGTTTTCAGTAACCTCCACCGCTTGCAAAACGAATTTCGGCACGTATTACGATGCCGCGGACACACTCGTGTTGTAAGCGCCACCAGACGTAGATGAGGTAGCTTCATGCACAAAGCACGCATTGCCAAAACCACATCTTCTTCGAACACAGTGTCGTGGCAAAATAAAAGAGTGGCGGAGCTGATAAGGAAGCTGGGTTGAGCCAACTTCGAGTCTGGGTCAGCACTGATAACAGTATCGCTGCCTTCAGCAATATTGCGGATGTCTGCGGTGACGACGCTGATCTTGAGCAAGTGGGGAAAGCGCGATGTCCTAGACGCAATCAGCTCCATACCCCCAGCGGCCAGGTCACGTTGGATCTCAATACCGACCACACGAAATGCTTGCGTTTGCAGAGCAATTTGAGCGAGAACATTTCCCACGCCGGATCCAGCATCCAGAAACACGTCATTCTCTCGAATATTCGCTTCTTCGATCAGCATGGACACCCCAGCCATTGTAATCTCCCCGGTATTTAGCTGACGTTCACTCGCGCGCATATCACGCCTGGTGAGTATACAGAATAGTCCTTCAGTGGCGTTGTAGGTTTCTTGCGGTGATAGGGTCGCTATGGTATGTGGTGAAGGCGAACATCGTAGCGGAGACGCAGCTTTGGCTTCCAAATACAGTCCTGCTCGGTCTGGTAGCGGGCGGAAATAGCGTGGGGGGAAACTCAGCACGTTATTGCCATATCGTCTCTTGAGCGTCTTGATTCGCTGTTGCAGTTTGGCTGCGCTCCATGTTGACGGCCCCATGTCTTTCTCCACTGACAGCCAGTCGATTCGTCTTCCCGCTTGCTCGTACGCCGCCGCGAGCTGAACGAGTAGGCGATCCTCGTCATCTGAAAAGTCGGCCATTTTTTCGCTTCGGATACTGTCTATACAAACTCAAGTAAAACGACCCTTTGGGGATTCATACTGGAACCGAGTTTATTTTTTTATTTGTAAGTCAACGTTGGGTCGCTGTCGACTGAGTCAATGTCGACTCGATCAGAGTCGACATTGACTTCAATATTACTGAAACTAGTATGTTTGAGCCAATGTTGACTTGTTCTATGTCCATCTTGACTTCAACCCTGCTAAAAACCACTGTATGTTGACTCGGAAATGTGTATCCATTCATCGTTACAGCACACAAACAACTACAGAAGGATGGCACTCTCAAACGCAGCCAACACTTCCAGAATCCTACTGCATACATTCGCATATCTGCCGTGGTTCATCGTCTGAATTGCGGTGCCTGTCTTGTCGTGGATCAAAATCTTTCTTTTCTCCCAGAACTCGATCGCAAGCGCCTCAACCTCTTGAGCGTCCGTCGTCTTCGAACCAAACGCCTCATTCATTTTGCCCAGAATGAAGTAGCGCTTGCTCGTATTACCTACATTTTTTTAAACAGAGACAATGGAAGTCAATACAATGTCAACCACACTGAAGCAGAAACGCAAGCGGCTTACCATCAAGGATGACGGCGTTCCATTGCGTGAATTTTTCCATAGCTTCCTTGATCACCGTGCTATACTTGAACGTATGCAGTTGCAGCTCTCGCCTCGCGATGGTGTCTTGCAACCCGCTATTCTCCGCTTTCACCGTCTCTAGCGCAGCCTTCATCGATTCCAACTCCGCTCTCACACGATCCTGATCCGCTTGCTTCGTCGCGCTCTCTTCAAACTTCTCCCGCTGCCAGTGCACTCGATGCTTTACATTCTGCATACGCCGCTCTTCTTCTTTGAGTTTGGCCTCTTGAGATTGCAGCTTGGCTTGTAGGTCTTTATTCTTGTCCTCCAGCTGCTTCTCTCGCAAACCCACCCCCTTCTCCCGGTCATCCAGCTTTTCCTTGCGCTCGTCCAGCTCTTTCGTGAGGTTGTTTATGTCATCGTGCACATCCTGGAGTTTCTTAGCATGGCTGGCCTGCCCCTTGAGTAGATTGTCTGCGTGCATGGTGACGGATTTATTTGCCAAATTCAACTCATCTTCCATACGAGCAACTTTGTGCTCAATCCACGTGAAGTCGCCCTCTCTTCAGCTAACAGACGAACCGCTTCCAGCAACTCCTTTGTCACCGCGTTAATTATATCATTGTCTGGCAGACCATCGTTCCTGAGTTCGACCAGCTCCTTCGCTGTGGCTGCTAGCTGCTCCTCTAATTTCCTTGAGCGTGCCTGCTCCTCCTCCAGCTGTCGAGCCCCTTTCTGCTTCTCTTCCTCCAGCTTCTCTCCAAACTGCTGCAGTGCTTGCGAAATGGAGTGTTCAAAACTCGCATACCCTCCTCGCAAAGGGTAGCTTTGCACGCTCCCATCTTCGACTTGCGCTGTCTCGGGTGTCTGCGCTTGGACGAAGACTGGAGGCTCTGGACTCGGAGCTTGGTCTAACGCTGACGCTGCTTAGTTTCTGGTTGCCGTAAGCTGCTGAGCCGCCTGGATGTCGCGTTGCTTGATCTCTACGTGCTCGGCTCCATCATGTTGCGACAGCATCGGCGAACTTGATCCAGCGGCCTGCGCGTGTGCGTCTCCTTTCAGGGCTTGCTCTGCTAATTAAACCTTGTAGAGCTCTTTCAGCAGCGCAGGCTCGTGACGTTGGAGCTCGTCTGGGTTGTCTTTGAACGCACTGAATTAAGTCGTCGGGCTCAAAGCGCGGTAGTCCAATGCCTTGTTGCTGTTCCTCGCAGCTGTGTACCTATCCGCCCACACACGCTTCTGGTAGTTAGCAAGCTTGTACCGATCAGCTGCCGTGCGCCGTGGGCCTTGCCGTTTCTCGCCCTTTTCTTCGTCAAGCTTCTTTTGCAGAGCCAAGCACGCGGACCGGAGCGCGCGCTTGGGAACCAGGGGAATCGTCTCTCCATCTTGAGTTGTCATCTCGTCCTCCGACGCACCCGCGGCGCCCAGCTCGCCCGTCGTCCCCTTGGATCCTTGGCCAGCCTTCCTTGTAGTCTTCCTCCTCTTACCGGGGCTTGGCGAAGTGTTTTGCCTCTTCCGCTTCTCCTTGGCATTGCCGGTGGCAGGCGTGGTCTTGGCAGCGCTTGTTGACTTGTCAGTGGGTGCACTCGTCCGGTTTGTCGCTGGCTTGCCCGTCGCCTTTGCAGCTTTCCTACTCCTCGTCATGGCCGCCTGGTCCGTAGCACTGCCTGCAGTCCCCTCGCTCTCTGCAGCCTGAGATCGCCGCACCCTGCGCTTCGCCATTAACACTTAGCTGCAGTCAACGTTTTTTAATGTGAGAAAGTGAAACGCAAATCCTCGGTTGAGAGAAGTTGATTCGAACCAAACCTAATACTCTAAGTCAACGTTGACTTGGTCGGAGTCGTTGTTGAGCTGGCTACTAGTACCAAGTATCTAATCTGAGCCAACATAGACCCCAAAGTCGTAGCTGATTCAATAAGAGAGGTACTAGTAAGCTCGCAGCGTTGTGCTCGCAAAAAGTAAACTTGGTGAAGACGAGTGCCAAAACAAGAGTGGATACGTCAAATTAGAGATTTATTGGAGCTACTCGTCACCTCAACGGATTTGTCGGAGCGACTTAACTATCTGGCATAAACTCTTCCACTGTGATCAGATAGGTGCGTGGCATATTGTTGGTGGCCAGCTCGTCCTCGGTATGCAGCTCGTTGTCGGTATCCACCTCGTCGTCGGCGCGGCGCGGCGTATTGTGCTTCCAGATGTTGAAGTACTCCACAAAAATGTGACCAGGGATAGCGTGGCCAATACGATTAGCTCGCTCCAGGAGCTTCGTTGCTTCAGCTACACCAGGAGGGCATTCGAAAGCAGCAACTGCAAGCTTGTCCGAGGGGATGTGGAGATCCAGATAGCGCTCAAAATCATCCATCCGAAGGTTGGTGTTGTCGACGATAACGATATCCACTCCACGATCGGGTCTGCGCCAGAGCAGTTCTTTGCATTCTTCGTGGCAGCTTCGATGTGCCTCCCAAAGTCGACTAGCGTCGAACACATAGGTACCTCCGCGCTGGAAGAAGTGGACCGCTGAGCAAATCGACGAGCGGAAATCGAGCGTTGCGGCATAACGAGCGACCTCTTGAGCAAACGTTGTCTTGCCAGAGCCCGTAAGGCCTCTTTTGATCACGAAGAGCCGTGGCGGGTACTGCATATACCAGCGGCAGTCCTCCCAGTACGCCCGGTAGTCGTCTACGATTTGTTGGGCTTTATACTCCATCACGCGTCGGCTTCTCAAGTCACCGCCCTCCAAGATTCCGCTGCTTTCGATGTGAGTCACACTACACGGTCAAAATCCGTGTGGACCACATATAACATAACCCAACGTTGGGTCAGCAACGACATCTTGGACAGACCCAGGTCCTCGGCGTGGACGTCGGTCGGGCAGATCTCCAGCGGGTACAACGACAGCAGCATGGCGAGCGTGGCGGTGGCGAGCATGGCGGCAGTCGGCACAGCGAGAGCAGCATGGCGAGAGCAGCATGGCGAGCGTGGCGGCAGTCGGCACAGCGAGAGCAGCATGGCGAGCGTGGCGGTGGCGAGCATGGCGGCAGTCGGCACAGGGAACGTGGCGGTGGCGAGCATGGTGGCAGTCGGCAAGTCGGCACAGCGACAGCAGCATGGCGAGCGTGGCGATGGCGGCGAGGGCGACCGTCGGGCAGCGTTCCGGCGAGCATAGCGGCGGCCAGGTGAGGATCAGCAGCATCGCACGAACTTCATCTCGATGATATTCTCGACTTCAAACTCGTCGTCTGCCGCATTATGAGCGTCTACTGTAAGATCCCTACGACGCTTTGCTAGTGAAAGATGCGTTTGGCTTACCAGATGCCTCGGAGTTCACTGTCCTCGCTGCTTTTCTTCGCGCCTTCCGGGGCGGCTGGGTGTCCCGCCCGGAGAGCCCAAGTACCATGTGAAGTGGAAGGGTTACGACGAGACGTCGTGGGAGCCGGAATCGAATCTGCATTGTCCTGAGCTCCTCAATAAGTTCAAGGCAGCACAACTTCAAGAGGCACGCGCGTTGAAGAAGAAAAAAAAAACAACCCGAAAAGCGGACTTGCCTGACCGAGGTAGCCACGTGACGGCTAAAATCCCTGCAAAACACCAAGAGGATTCTGAAGGTAACAACCAGCATGTGTCTATCAAGTTCTTATGTTGGTTTTGGGGAAAATGCACTAACTGTAATAATGGTGCCCAGGCTCGGAGGAAGTGTACGAAGCGGAAAAAAATCTTCGTGAAACTTTTCGTTTTGGCTTGTCTTACTTTGAGGTGAAATGGAAGGGATATTCCCAAACGAGCTGGGAGCCTGCCTCCAATCTGAACTGCCCTGACAAATTAGAGAAGTTTAGGTGTCGCCAGAAAGCAGCACGTCAAGCTATGCTCCAAAACCCAGCTCCAGCTGAAGTCACCGATGCTACTGGGACGGTAGGCCATGACAGTCCTCGGAAAGATACCGATGAGAACGAGAAACCCAGCGGTGGGTCTTCAGTTCGCCAAGCAAGCAGAGCATCGATTCCAGAAAATTATGGAGTGGGAGTAACCAATGATGCTGACAATGTGGCCACCGAGAGCCGGCAAACCGATGATCGAACCGAAAATGACTATGAGTACGATTTCCCGGATTACTTTCCCGAGACTACCGAGGAAGAGGCGATCTCAAATGCAGATGGTCCTGTTGAGCCTTATGGTGCCGGGGTCTCAATCAGCCTTAATACCGATGGAAGGAATGCGGATGCTACGCTAGTACCGCGTGCAGACTCCAGAGGGTCAGACAAGGCTCCCAGAAAAACAAAATCGCCCCGGCAGACAGCAGAAACAACCGCAACACCTCGCATATCGACGTACTCTTTCGTCTCCCGGAAGTCGAGTACCTGGGAAGAAATCGAAAAGACGTGCGGAGATGCTTGCTGATGAAGTGAACGTGGGTATTGATGGCGAATACGAGGTGCTGGGATCTGATGGTTGCCCTAGCGAGAGTGCCGACGACGATTCTGAAGATGAGTTTGCAGATGAGCTTTATATTGCGGATGATACCGGAAACGAAAGTTTTAGTGTCGAAACAGCAGAGGAAATTCGCGCGGTTGCCGGCCCCCAGGACTACATAACAGATGAAATGCTTCGAGGCATGTCTGACAATGGTTGGGAGTTGCTACCGGTAACCGACGAACGGGATGACTCGGACCTGTCCGGCTCTACGGATGTTTTTACAGACCCCCCTCGACTTACTGCCTCGGCTATAGAGGCAGCGAAAACGATGAAACCTTCTGATCTTTTTTTTACTTCATGCCGAAGACTCTCTGGACGGAGATTGCCGAGGAAACTAATCGTTACGAGCGTCAAACACGACCGGAAAGACTTCGACAGGCGAAGTTGTCAATTGAAAAGAGGACGGACGACGGGCACAAACGCAAGGAAATGTTTCAAGCAAAGAAAAAGGAACTGGACGCGTTCAAAGAAGTACGTGCCGCGGAGATCATGCATTTTCTGGCCCTAGTAATATCCAGGGCTATTTGCCCGATAAAGTCTCGACTGGAAGATCATTGGAAGGCGCGAGCCCGTGGAGCGATCCCAGCTGGAACTTGGTGGCCATTTATGGTTCGCAAGCGTTTCAAGGAGATTAACAGGTACGGTGACTTCCACGTTACTTTAATAACGTCCTTCGCCAGATTTCTCCACTTTACGAACAACCAGGGTCCGCAGGCTAAGACGGACCGGGCATGGAAGATTCGCAACGTGATAAACAAGTTACAGACTACTTTCAAGGGTGGTATGGAACTAGGGCGCTGGGTTGCATTCGACGAGATGGTTATCCCTTCAAGAAGTTCGCGGAACACAATACGAGTTTTCCTGAAGAATAAGCCGGACAAGTACGGCACCAAGCTGTTCGCTGTGTGTTGCGGAAAAACCCACTACTGCTCCAGGTATGGTCATTTGCGGTATTTTTATATAGTCGGTATCTGAACGCTGTGATTTCATGCTCAGGTTCGAGGTTTATTGTGGTAAGAAACAAAACAGTCAATTTGTTGACGCCAGAAGCGGACCAGCTGTTGTGGTTCGAAACCTTAAAGCCTTGTGGGAACAGCGTCGGGTGGATCGATCCAAGAAGCGAATCATCATCACTGATCGCGAGTATTCTTCAGTGACGTTGGGGTTTCGTTTGATGGACATGGGGTACTACAATATCGGGACGGTGGCTACAACGCGTCTTGGCTTCCCCGAAGACTTGAAGACCGACAAAAAATCAGCTTCGACAGGGATGCCGCGCGGCTCATACGTGCTTGCCCGGAACAATACGAATCGTCGGATGTACTCGACGCGGTGGGTTGACTCAAAAATTTGCTACTTTGTGGCGACTGGGTCCTCCTCTAGACGTGCGATTGTGCGGAGGAAGCAAAAGGACGGCTCACATGCAAACATTCCGTGTCCGGAGTTTGTGGTATTGTACAATAAGTACATGGGGGGTGTTGACAGCCACGACCAGTTACGTCTGCAAAGGTACGTGTTGCTCTGTTGCGGTTCTGACTCCCTTCACTTACGCCGAGAATGCATTTGACTAGGTACTCCATCCAAAGGGTCATGCGACCGAAGAAATACTACAAAACTGTTTTCTACGGACTTCTCGATATAGCTGTTATTAACGCTTTTATCGCCCACCGTGAGTACGCGAAGTCTGTGGGGGGAAAACCTCTTTCACACGCGGATTTTCTAATTCAGCTACACGAGGAGCTACTCGCTCTCCGAGACGATGACTTCCTGGAAACGGTTCCAGTCGCCGAAGCCGCTGTTCCGAGGTGGAGTCAAGATCTAACCAGACACCAGTTTCGACGGCGTACTCGCTAGCAAGCTCGAAGCATCAATTGATGCTCTCGACGGACAAGACGGCAAAGGGCAAGTTCAAGTTTCGCGTGTGCAAAGTTTGTTCGGTACTGCGCAGTCCTGGATCGAATCGACCTCCCGGTACAACGCCTCATTACTGCAAGCAGTGCTCCACTGATCGAGGAAGACTGTTTTTGTGCTCCAAGGCGCGACACGTACCCCTTTAACATTTGGCACTCGAAGTGGAAGAACGGAGATCAACTCCCGCACAATGAAACGGTCGGGCGGATTCGAATGCGTCGGTCGAAGGAGGAGTTGCGCGCGGAAACGATGGACACAGCTGCCTCGGATGACGTACTGCCAAGGGAAACCGAGACCGATGTTCAGAATGCCGACAGGGTGGCTTCTGCGCCGTCTTTGCCGTTACCGTTTCCAAGTTCCAAACCGCGAAACGTAGAGGTACAAGTGCATCAACCAGAGCGGCTCGGCGCAGATGCAGAAGGACAGGACGAAGAAGGAGTAACTGCGACTGAGAGGCCCCCAGATGAGAGCGAGCGGGAGGCCGTGGCGGAAGTGTTAGCGGAGCTTCTCGCCGCGGTAGAATGTACGGTCAGCGGGGACGAACGTCAGCACGAGTCGGATAATTAGGTGGGGGTCTATGGTTTACAGTGAAGTCAACCTTGACATCATGCATACAAAGCTGAATACAAATACGCCCGTGAGAGAGATGTGAAGCCAACTTTGCCATCGACGGCGGCCAAGCTGGCTGTCAACGTTGACATCCATGGTTCACTGCGAAGTCAACCTTGACATCATGCATACAAAGCTGAATACAAATACGCCTGTGAGAGAGCTGCGAAGCCAACTTTGACATCGACGGCGGCCAAGCTGGCTATCCACGTTGAGATCTATGCAACGTCGAGCAGGCTACGAACGAATATATGCAGGCATGGGCTTCTTGATTACATCTCAGCACTAACAAAACATAAATGTTTCTGTGCATCTGGACTAGGCACTTTCAGACCCACTAGCGTCTCAGTGATACTCCAAGACGAGGAAACATCACCTCGGTTTGATACGTCCAAACCGCAAGCCTCTCGAGCGCAGCAGCTTCTTGGACTCGAGCGTTATACTCGAGCTCTTTGAAGAAACCCTCCTCGGAATACTCCCGGATAGCGTTCTCGTCGTACGATCCGTCTGCCTCCATGGCGATGTGGTGTTCAACATGGGAATCGAGAAGCGCGTCTAAGCGTTCAATGTCCCACTCGAACAGGCGCTGTCGACGCTTTATCATAGACAGCGTTATCTACACAAAGGGCAATGGTAAGTTAGCGTTGGGAGTACATCTGGCACCACAGAACGCGTGAAATACCTTCGAGGCTTTCAGGGACGCTTGCAGCCACGCGTAGATATGACTCGAGTCTTCGTCATTCTGAAACTGCGCACACATCTCGTAGAGCGGAAGGGCGGCTAGAAAACTACATGGTTGGTAGACCTGAATCTAGGCTCGTAAACCTGTTGAACAATAACATTTGTTAGACTACGCCTCAGAACTCAAGTAATTCGCATACCCACCCGCTCGCGTGAAGGTTTGCGTAGTGGGTGGAGGGTGTGAAAGTCAAGGAACCCCTTGTGCCATTGAAATCTCTCCAACGTCTAGGCATACATCGGAATTGAGCGCTCGTGACGCCCACGGAAACACCAAAGATACGTGCACGTACCCCCCCCCCCTCCCTACAGACATCGGCTTGCCATAAATTTTCTTGTTGTTTGACGCTGTTCGGTTGACATCCGGCGTGAAAGCCTGTTGTATGCAAGCAGGACGGTTAGATATCAAATAGCCAACACAAGTAGGACATACATGCGCACCGGGACAGCCTCGTAGGTGTAGTTAGGGTCCGAGAGAACAAAGTAGGAGGAGCGGTCAAAGTCGGTATCTTGATCGCTGAGCTGCCCTTGGCTCCCGGAGCGCCCTCGCGCTGCGAGCTCCTGTTGGTTCGAGCGTTCGTCGTCATCGCTGCTGCTGTCGCCCACAGTGCTGCTGCTGTCGGCCGCCGTGTCGTCGGTGTACATACTTGCGTCGGCCATTATCTCTCGGATCTTTTCCCCCTCTCGCAAACACAATGTACCACTGAGGAGCTATCGCGACTTTTTGACTGTCGCTCAATTCTATGGAATGCCTTTATTATATTTTATACTAGACCCTTGCATACTCAATGCGTCCGCCTGCAAAGGCTGCTGTTGTAGTGAGAGCTTCTTTTGGCAGCACCATTGGGTATTGTAGCCCTCTTCGCTGACGCCACCGCCTTACGTGCCACCGCCATTTTGATCCTCGCTCCGCACTCTGATTCGAGATCACACGACGGACTGCTTGATCGTCCTGCAGGGTCTTGTCATGTGTTGATGTCGTCGTTGAGCTTGAACATGCGCTTCTTCTCCTTCGTTTGGGGTGCCTCACGCGAGCGCTTGTCCGCGTGCGATGACGTACGACCGCCGCCCACAGAGCGGCTCTAAGAGCCGCCCCCGACTTGTATCGATAGACCGTGAGCAACAGCGCGTAGTACTGACCCGGGCGCTGATGGGCTCGTAGTCGAAGTCCCCCTGCTGCGGCGTCGGGCCTGCTGGGTCTGCATGTGCCGTGTTCACGTGCTGCCGGAGTTCATGCACGCCGAGTCATTGAAGTCGCCGCTATTGGTGCCATGGTTCAGGGGATTGTAGTAGAGCTTGGGAAGTTTGCCGCTGCGCTGGTGGTGCAGCGAGTGCGCCTGGTACTGCGAGTTTTCGTAGCCCTGCATGGCGAAGAGGAAGGAGGAAGTCAGGCGGGGGTACTGCCGATGTAATGGGGGCGGCGGGGGGGGGGGGGCTTGTGCCACCAGTACTCGCCTCGCCTGCAGTCCAGAAACACGTCAGCAATGGGGCAACAGGCTGGCTAGAGCGAGCAGCGTACCGAGATTGAGTTGTTCTCCTTTCGGTTGTGCCTCGTACGTCTCGTCTTCGCGGTAGAGGGCGTCCCTCATGTGCCGTGCCGTGCTTGCCCTGAGATAGTGTCACAGCGATTGCCGAGTACGTCCATCAACCGCGATATTCAGCTCAGAACAATTCACTCACTTGGCGAATGTTTGCATGATCCTGCGAATAACGCCAAGGTTTTTTCGATCGAAATCTCGACAGAGCTTAATATTATGGCCGTATCCAAACTTTGATTGGATAACTCCGACCAATGAGATTGACAGCCGGTGGAACCCAAAGAGTCGGAGCAGGCCGCTGGGGACCTCACTTACCCTATCCCTCCAGTATACAAATTCCTATATTAATCTTATCCCTGTAAAATCGGGATAAGAGCGGTCGCCGGTGGGTTAAAGCAGCTCGTTGGATTCTCCGAGGAGCACGAGCTTGCGGCACGCCGGCATCGCAGCCTGCGCTATCGATTGGATCGGGGAAAGGTGTCACAGCGAATGATGTCACGGTCGCGCTAAAGCGAGCGGCTCAGTCGAGTGGTTTGGACTCAAGTTTGTTTTCGACTCTCTCGATACGAATTGGCGGGGCTACATAGATGTTAAATTCTGGCGCCGATCGCCTTGTGATTAAGTTGATGGGACGCTGGCTGTCTAACGCGTATGAAGAATATCCGGTGCTGACAGCAGACGGCTCCAGTGATTAATTGATGTTGATGTGTGGCATGAAGCGATCATGATCATGGGCAAGCATCAAAGATCGGGCTTCCGCGGGGCGTCTCGCCACTCGCGGCATGCTGTGGTGTAAGCTGTGGGGCGCACCACTCCACACCCGAGATGCTCGAAATGAAAAGATTCATTTTGCCCCACACGACGTCAATCGTTGAAAATGGGTGGCTTCCCCAGGCAAGATGTCGAAGACGTTGCAGCTGAGAGAGTAAGGCCTCTTTTTCGGATTGGAGGAAAGTGCTAGGAGTTTTAGTCTAACTTTAGTTGCTATGGGAGTTGAGCTCGTCTGAGCTCATTCTCGCTCTTCTCCGCTCTCGACCCACCACTCCACACCCGAGATGCTCGAAATGAAAAGATTGATTTTGCCCCACTCGATGTCAATCGTTGAAAAAAGTCTGTATTAGCTGAAGGTGCCCCCTTTGCAAAAATCCTACTTTAAAGCGAGTTCAGCCATGCTTTCTATTTATTTGTATTTTATCTAATTTGTGAGTGGTATGCTGCATTGAGAGGGTCGTTTCGAATAAATGTTCGTCTCGGGTCAAATCACAGCTTCAAATGTTGCTGTCGGCTTGTAAGGATTGTGGAAACATATTAAGGCTCCTAAATATTTATGACTATAGAGGATTTGTCGTTCGGCTGTGTGACTTTTACTTCTTCTGAACATCGATAGCATGCACGACGCTATCAAACCCTAGGGTTTTCACGAAAAAGAACTAATCCAGAACGGCTAGAACTTGCCGACTGGGCTCCAAGCTCGATTATAACGAGTGGCCGTGTATTTTATTTATGGACAACAATGTGTATTACTAGCATATTAGGATCAGACTGGGTTGTCTTTAGTCTTCTTGTGTAAATCCCAATATTTTACTTACCGCTTTGGTACGGATATGCCAGCGTCCATCTTCACTTACATGGCGGCGCACCAGTGCCAGACCGTGTCAGCGCAGTCCTCCATCGAGTGCTCGGTCATACACGTCCGTCTTTATTGGGGGGGGGGGTCCTGGCCCAGGGGGTGGCGGGATGGTGGTAGGTTCTGGCGTGGTAGATCACGCGATTTGATGGGTCGACAGTATGTAGTGCAGCACAACAACGTGGTCGAATAGATGGGACGTCTCACCGGACTGAAGGCGTGTGACCGTCGGAAGGGGCTAATTTGTGGCAGCGATAATATCATTCACCAACAAGCAACGCGAACACCGCCGCATGCCAAGCACCTTCAACATTTGTTCTGGAAGTGCCTTCCTAACATCACTCACGCGTTCACAACAACATGGCGGACTGGCTACTCTCACTGTGGATGCCAGGCGTAGCGCGCAACATGAACTCATCTGTGGTGCAAGCTCCTGCTCGATATCTAAAGAATCAATCAGAAAGACGCGCCGTCCGTAGATCACGCCTATTCGCTAAGTACGAATCTCACTAAGTACGATTAGCTGCCGAGCGCAGCGAAGGCAGCCCCGAAAACCTTACTCTGCGTTGCGGGCCCCCATCAGGGCCCGCTTACCTTACATAACTAACCAGGCACGGCGAATAGTGCAGCGAGCCGACGAGGCGAGCGGAACGGGGGCGGACGACCACCAACTACAAAAATAAACTTACCGCGGCGAAGCGGCGGTGCTCGGCTAGTCTAAAGAGCCAATCAGAAAGACGCGCTATCAAAATCGTCACGCTTATTCACTAAGTACGAATCTCACTAAGTACGAGTAGCTGCCGATCGCAGCGAAGGCAGCCCCGCAATCCTTACTCTGCGTTGCGGGCCCCCATCAGGGCCCGCCTACCTTACATAACTGACCTAGCACGGCGAGTAGTGCAGCGAGCCGATGAGGCGAACGGACCGGGGGCGCAAACGGACCAACTACAAAAATAAACTTACCGCCGCGAAGCGGCGGCGCTCGGCTAGTGGGATACGGTTTTCACCCCGTGCTACCAGTGACGTAGGACACCGGCTGGAGCAAAGCGATCAACAGGATCCTTTCGGGGCTCGCTTCCTCAAAACTATAATCGCTCCAGAGGCTCTCCCCAATCAAGCTCTGTTTTCCCGAAACTTGCAACATAATTGTTTTTTTACGAGTTACCCAATAGTAACCTACTACAATATCCAAGGGGTTGCATGCTTACACCTGGATCTTCCCTCGTTTTCGCGGGTCTGGCGGCGTTGAGGCCGTCGTAGCCCCGTTTTTCGCGCGCATTGCGCTCGGCTGCCTTTTAACCTTACATGCAAACATCATGTATCAGCTTTTCACAGCTCCATTTCCCGCCGTTCATTTCAAAAGAGTACTGCCACGGCGCACCGCTACAACCTGCTGCATCTACACAAGTTCGACCTCAACGTCCTCATGGAGAAGATGACGGACGAGAACAAGGCCGCCTTTTGGGGGGGGGGGGCATGGACGTGGGGCTCTTAAAGAAGGCCATACTCTATCCTCAATGCACTCGCCCATGCGCCTCAACGTGCAGTCGCGACACTAGGGCTGCTACAAGAAGTGGCGCGAGGACGGCAAGGAGACAGCGCAGCACCTTGGCGAACTCGTGCGTCTCCGAGATGAAGTTCAACCTCCCGCAAGCTATTCGCCTCATCTTCGCGTGGTACATGCGGATACCGCAGAACCAAGCAGCCCATATGTTGAGATCAACGAGACAGAAATCAAAAAGAAGTCGAAGTACGGGCGCGGCCGCTACTACAAAGAGTTCTGGCTGTTCGGGGGCGTTTATAGGGCTACCGGGCAGTGGTTCGGCCGGATCGTGTTCGACAAGCGCACGAAGGCAACCCTGTTGCCTACAATCAAGATGTTCATCCAGCCCCGGCGTGTGACTTACTCTACATGTTGCTTATCTACTGCGCGGCTAATTGTATACAATGCTGTCTATAGCATACAGAACTCATATTCACTCCGCAAGTTCCACTTACATAGTCGAGCGTGGCTCCCGCGTGCACACGCTGGCCAACAATCCAACGTTGGCCAGTATGCACCACGAATACAGCTGGGTCAACCACACGCTCAACTTCGTGGAACCGTATGGGCTCGTACACGACCACGATTGAGGGTATCTGGGGGAAGCCCATTAAGCACCACATCTAGACGATGCACGGAATGAAGTATCTGGATATGTATGTCGACAAGTTCATGTGGAAATCGTGTTTTTCCCTGCCCGGTCGTCTCCATATGAGTACATGTGCTGCCATCATTCGCCACCCCAAGCCAGACGAGTGGGGTGTGCGGCAAGGCTACTGTAAGCTGCAGTAAGATTACACTTTGGGATACATTTGGTTCCTTTGAATAAAGTGTTTTTTTTTTCTATTCAGGTGCAGAATAGCATGATTGGGATAAACGGAGCTCTAGTTGGGGAGGGCCGCTCGAGGTTGTTCTGGCGCTAGCGTGCCAGGGCATAAGGACGGACAGGAGAGACGTCGGTCGACAAGGTCGTCAGAGCTCAAAGTGGTTTAAATGACACTAAAGTACTTAAATTCGAAACAAAACAAAACGAAAATCCCAAAATTTTGTAGTTTCATTTCAAACGAATACCATTTGGGATACAACCTATTTGCTGTAAATATTTTATATTTAATTATTTTTATTATATTATTTAACATAATTTTGTTGTCAGACTATAAACAATAAAAACCGCTAGTATGTTAAACAACTCTTTTAATCTGATGCGGTATATATGACTACAATGTAACGTAGTTTTTAAAACACTAAAAGTTAAACACTCGAAAGCTTTTTTGCGGGTTGCTGCATTCTTTTTTTGTGTGTGTTTGTTATAAGATGAATATGAATAAAATGTTCTTCTGAGTTTAAAATTTGTTAATCAAATATCATCGAAAGCATAATATTCAGCCTGTGCCCCCATTGGCCAAACATTTATGAGACGTGTTTATTTAGTTTCACACATTGTTTGGCATTTACCCAACTATTTTCGTTCGAACATGAAGGACCAAAATTAATAATCCCAGCCTCAACATTTGGAATTTTGTGTCCTTAATAAGCTGGTTAACGTAAGAAAACGACTTTGAATTTGTATAAACGCGTTTAAGTACGATCTTATCCCGTATGGCACGATCCGTTCTAGAGCCAAAACGGCTGAAGAGACATTCGACTTGATTCTAGTAGAGGCCGAGTTCTTTATGGTCCTCAAATTAAGGACAAAGTCCAACATGGAGGGCAGCTGGAGGGGTACTTCTAGTTGAGCTCGTGCACGTAGGCTGCTCGACCGCAACACTTACAACTGCCCTGAATGTACAGACTTAATACCGATCTTCCCATCCATATGCAGTATGGATTTAAAGAATCTATAATGACGCCAAACGAAGTTCTTCAAATTTGGTCCTATTTTTTGTCCTTAAAAATCTAATAGCGTTTATAACCACATATGGTTTTGGGTGTGTATGGGTAGGTAAACGTTTTTTTTTATTTTTTCGTCACTTGCTTAGCGCTTGTACTTCATTTTATAGGAACTCTCAAAACCCTTGTTAAGACCAAGGTTATTGGCGGGAATCAAGAGCAACAATCTCCTGTACGTCGCTTTGTGCATTTAGCAGGGCAACCACGTGTCCTGCATGCGCGTTGCCGATGCAAGCTGGTCAGACGCGGTTGTGACTGCGTTGCGCTGCTTAGGCCCTGGGGTTTTCCTTCATCACTTTCGCGATTCTTGCTGCAGCTTGGGGTGTCGATGTTACGGTGGAGCGCGACTCCCACAGAATTTCTTCGAATTCGTTTCTGGTGCTCCGCTCGAGCACTATGAAACCTCAACGAACGCACGCAGACTTTAAGCACGCGATAGCCACTTCCCACTTCCGCCAGACATGCCCTGACATCCTCAACTCCTCTGGGAGGAAGATACAAATCCACAATCATCAATTTCTCCATTCCGAAGCATGGAGTAAACAGGTTCCTACTGCGCGTCAGCCACCTGACGCCTGTGCACGTACTGATAATGCCGTCGAGGCAAGGAGGGCAGGTCGGGCCTCAATCGGACCAGCTCCCTCTTGCTCGACCCGAACTTGTCGATGGACAGGTAGGCCAGGTCTAGTCGATGCACGCGCGTTAAAAAAATTCTCCTTCTCGGTTTCGAGTGGGCGGTCACGAGGGATGACGCACAGCACTTGAGGACGAAATCCGTAAATACTGTACTCGTCAACGACTTCTTGGATACGTTCTTGTAGTCGGTCATTGGTCGCGCCCACTTTTACAACGAAGGCGTACTCGAGCTTGCTGTCGTACTGGAAGCTGGTGCATACAAGGGCCACATAGTTACCTCCACCCAGTAGAACCCATGCCGGCAAACGGTTGGGAGCTGTAGCGACGATATGGGGATACGAAACCATATCATCTTGGCCTGTGCTCTCCAAGAAGCTCCACTCCATCTGCACGCCACGAAAACGTCTAGCTGTCGTCTGCACTTCGCCGTCTGCTGCCTTCCTCAAAATCATTGTCGCGAATAATTGTTTTTGTTTATCCTTGTGAACAGACCCATGTGAAGCGCCACTCGGACGTCGCGATTGGGCTCACTGGACTTGAGCTCCAGAATTGCACCGTCCGACGGGTCGACAATCTCTGTTGGTACAAAACCTCCTTTCTCCATGCATGCCGTATCGATTGCCACGTACTCTAGGTCGCCGATGCGCCTGTGTTGCTTCCTTCACCTTGAGAATATACTCGGAACTCCAAAAAATGTCGCAAGCCAACCCTTTAGTGTATGGCATGATGTACCATTTCTTCATCATCTCCGCGACCTCTCCGAGCTTTGCCGTAGCAATCCCATCCACCTCTCTGTCTAGTGTAGAGAATAGATGCTCCACCCTGCAGACAGTGCATTGAGCCTCACATACAGCCTTAGCAACCAACCTTGCTATCATCTTTGGGATAGAGAAAACTGAGCGCGGTATTGTCAAAGATTTTTTTGAAATGTTATTAGAAATAACGACGGCATTTATTATCTGAACTATACATTATTATTATCTACTTCATGACTGACAGTTGTAATTGAATAGTGGCTTTATGATACGCTTCGGCAAAGTGGTTTTGCAGTGTGCCGAATTCAGTATCAAGAGCGAGTATCAGTATGATGTACAGATTCCGCCCCACAAACTGAAATGGTGGACCTTCTAAGCTCTGACAGGAAATGCATCGAGTGCAACAAATCAAGCACTACAAGCTTCATGGACTGTATATATTCATTTTGTATAAATTGCAGAAAGTACGGGGACCTCTGCTACGAGATGAGCATAAACGGACGGATTGGGGAAGATTTTAGCTATAAATGCATTTCGGTTTGTGGACGGAGTCTGTGACAACATAATGTGTGCCAACGCGCATGCAGAATGAAGTTGCTCTGAGTTCAAAACTTATACTAGGTGAATATCATCCGATGCATGAAATTTAGCCTGGTCTGCCATTTTGCTCACTGTTACGACACGTGTTTATTTAGTTTACACATTTACCGCACAATCGATCGGGTTTAAAGAACGACCGCTTGCCTCGTACTGTTCTTGATTGCGTATATTGATGATATTCGTGTTTAAAGGCCAGTTTGCTCAAAGCTCAATGTCCTTAATTAACACTATACGAGTCATACTTAAAATCAAATGTGGTTTGGGTGAGTATGGGTAGGTAAACGTTTTTTTTTATTTTTTTCGTCACTTGCTTAGCGCTTGTACTTCATTTTATAGGAACTCTCAAAACCCTTGTTAACCCTTCCAGACCGGGAGCCCGAAAGAACATCTAAACTGCATATGCAGCGTAATTAGACTTGGATTTTGTATACTAAAATGGTTAGGGGTTCAAGGGGGTTATCCTGTCGGTGACAATAGCGTGCTAATCGTGCATAACGACAGTTTAACAGCGACCCAGTTGTTCCCTCAGCCTGAATAATGCAGCTTACACGAGAAATGGACAGGGCACTCACCCAAACCCGCCGAACAGAAACTGAAGCCGTAGCTACTCCGATTTTCCAAAATTCTGAAATCAAACTTCCTATACTGAAGCACAAGTGAAAAGTTGGGGTGTCACCCTCAACCTTAGAGCAAGCTGGTGATTGGTCTGCATAGATTCTATGCACCATACAAAATTCAAGTGAGTTCGATGGCCAACTCACGCAATCAAGTAGCACACTTGATTATGTGCGAAAAGATGCTGCGTATGATGCAGGTTGAGATGGGGCCTAGGCAAGAGCCAGGATAAAGTGTGCAACGACATTATTCCAACGCTCAGCTTCAACATACTCCGCAAGCACATTGATTACTACATGCTAGACGGACGCACCTTCATTAACTGCTCCCTGCATATATTCACCTTACGGCAGCCTAATATGCAACTTACGGACTACGGGTTTGTGCGACGTCTCTTTGTAGATGCAGGGGTTCCTGGTGTTGAAGGTGTTCCCGGAGCAGCCGCGTCTGCTTTGCGGTGAACTCGGATGGGCTTTGCGACTTCCACTGGGATCAGCTTTCCATTGGCCCACTCCTTGTGCCAGATATCCCAGCACGTCATGGCCACCCCACGCACCTTCCGTCGAGCCCTCATACACAGAAATATAGGCCCCACTTCATTGCAGTCACCGCAGAAGTACGTCGTTGTCGAGGCGCGCTGGTTGCCAGAGCGCAGAGCAGAGCAGACCTTGCAGGCGCGCTGTCTGCGCTTCGCCTGCGTGCCTTCATTGCGCCACTCGTCGACTTGGCGTGCTGTGTGGGTCGAAGGTGGGCCAACACCAACTGGGATAGGTTCGTAGTTTGGGGTGGCTGGCTGCTGCTGCGTTCCGAAGCTGTTTCCTTCGTACATGTCGGTCGCTTGAAGCTGGGTAAGCTGTAAGTGGAGCTTGATCATGAACTTGACATGCGTGAGGGGGCGCGACTCCTTGTTCTTGTGGTAGGCCTTGTGGACGATGTATGCGTTGACAATCGCCAGGTCGATCAGACCCAGCACTAGCGACTTGTAGTACTTCTTGAAGCGGAGCGCGCGTAGCAGCGAGTAGCGCTGCAAGCGCAGCTGATCGTGAACGTCCCCCCCCCCCCCCATGAAGGCGTGGTAATCTTTGACGACCCGCGGGCACGGCACCTCCACCTGCTCGGCTCCATCCCGGCGCCCAACTCTATCAATTTCAGTGCTCCCGCCCGTGCAAAGGAAATGCACAGGCCGGGAGTCCCACCAACTGATTGCCGTCATGTTCGGAACAAGCTTCGATCGAGCGATCTTGAATGAGCCTCGCGGAATAGTGGCTGGTCGTGTCTTCTTCTTCTCAATGACTTGTTTGCAGTAGCCGAGCCGATTCGTCATGATAGTGCCCACGCAGTAGAACCCCATCAGCAGTAGCTGAATGGCTAGGGCCACGGACGTGTAAAAGCGGTCAACAACAACTAACCGCATTCCTTGCTTCCGTGCCTCAGGTCCGAACACCTCCAGCAAGTTCCTCACGACGGCAGCAGGTCCTGACTTCATATCGGGTTTGTGCGCGTCGCTGGCGTGTTGTTTCTTGCCACAGTAGACTTCGAACCTGTATATATGCAGCATAGTCTAAACAAAACTAGCCTCAATAAGCTGCGTAATACAGCACAGTCAGATAGATGAGCCAAAAAAACTTACCGAATGCAGTACGCGGTGACTGCACTGCACAACATGAACAGCTTCGTGCCCCACTTGTGCGGCTTGTCCTTCATGTAGACCCGCATCTTGTTGAAGGACGAGCGACTTGGCAGAACGGCTTCGTCAAATGCCAAATGGGATGGCGCGAGGTACCCCCGTGCGAACGTCCTTTGCAGAATTTCCACCACCTTCCTGATCTTCCACGCTCTGTCAGTTTGGGCCCTGGCGTCGCTGTTTGGGTGAAATGGAGGTTGCGTGAGATCTCCATGAAGCGGTCGCGGGAAAGCACCGAGCCAAAGCTGCCACGAGAGATTGCTCCAACATCAGTCGTCTTCCAGTGGTTGGCCAACTTCTCACGATTTGGCGCAATGGTTCTCGCAACCAACAGGCCGATGAACCGGCAGAGCTCATGGGGCATGATCGGCTTCATCGTTTCCATGTCATGCTGGATGTCACGGCGCGTCTTGCGAGGTAGGTCAAAATTGCGCCGCTGCTTTTTCCGGTACCGCTGGTAGGCTTCGTCAATTCGGCGTGGCAGCATCTCGCGGTGGTATTCATTCGAACTCGCAGCAATATGCTGCCACAGCACCACCGGTAGGAAGTAGAAGAATAGTACCACAGCCGAGTCACCATGTCGAAGCACCTCCGCCGTCGGGCCGGAATAACCTTGTCGCAACCCCGGATAGCTGCCAGCGTCGTCGACAGGCTCGTACGGAGCCATCAGATGCTGGTGGATGTCAGGTTCGACCACGTCCTCCCATCCGGTAGCTGCCATGCTACGCAACACAGAGTCCTTCAAGTTCCCTGCAAGCACTTGATCCTCTCCTCCAAAGCTCGCCAGGAAATTCTCTGCGAAGAGAACTTCGGCAGCAATCTCGGTCTCGGACTCTTCCGGATCATCAGCGACATCTTCAGGTAAGCAATGGGTCTCCACGTCTTCGTCGGTCTCGTACTCGCCAGTTTCAACGTCGTCTTTTTCGGCCTCGTCGCCGGATTCGATAGCCCCATACTGATCTGCTGCTTCCGTTTCGATGTTATTCAGGTTGTCGTTGTTCTCTGCCAACAGCTCCGTCCCCCGTGCAGTAACCTCAGCCTCGTCGTCATCGTCGTCTATAACAAACCACAAAAACACATGTTAGTATGCGCGATAGGATACATCGTAACATGCTGTATAATATTCAGCATAAGATTCAGTCTAACATTCAGGATGTCTCAGCATGGGAAGCCGCGTCGACGTTGTTGTCTGCGCAGTGAGGAGACGTCGCGATTAGCTCCGTCACGGTGGTGCGGCGACCACGCGGCGGTGTCCTTGGCAACGCATCCGGCGTCGCGTCAAGCGCACGCCTCGCCGATCGTCGAGCGGGCCGAGAGGTTGATGGCGTCTCCGAAGTGGCCGAAGGGGTCGAGTCTCCTGCTGCGTACTCGCTGCGGCCAGCAGCAGCTTGCCCGACAGGTTGGCGAGAAGCTTCAGCGGCTTGAACAACTTGAGCAGCAGCTCGAGCATCTTGAACCGGAACAGGTACGGCTTCACTGGTGTTGGCAGCCGTTTCGACGCTAACAGCAGCAGCTGGATGTGGAGGCGTAGCCTCCGCTGTTGTCGCAGCACGTGCCCTAGCAGCGGCAGCGTGTTCGCGGGCTACAGCAGCTTCGATCTCAGCTCCATACGTCTGATGCACGACTTCGGCAGCAGCAGCAAGTTGTGCGTCTCCGGGGGCTCCACGCGCAGCAGGAACGGGGGCACGTGCTCTCTTCCGCAGCACTGTATACAACCACCAAAGATCGTTAGTGTAGGTTCAACGGCATAACCCAAATAAACATACCGTTTGCATAGTATTCGAGTACTGCTTCCTCCCCTCGAAAGAGGTCCACGCCCTCCTTTCCGCTCAACTCGCAGCCTGGCCGGATGTAGAAGTAGCGATCATCAAGGCTGCGCCTGGGGGGCGGTTTGCGCGTCAGCCTTCAGCCTTCAGCTCACGCCAGACCGACTTGAAGGACAGGTCCCGTGCCGTCACCTCGCTGTCCCGCAGAATCTTGCCTCGCGGTTTCACCATCTTGGCCGCAGTCGACTTGAGCCCTCCGCGCGCAAATTCTCGAATGAGACGGATTTGGAAAAGGCGGGAGGGGGCCGGCGCCTGGAGGCCAGTCATTAGGCGAAGTGGTCCACAAAACCTTGTAGAAAGAATACAATAGCCAACATAACGAATAATCCAAAATTTGACAAACACTTGTCTTTGTTCACGTGTATATAAAAAGGCATGTACAGAAAATCAACAACACCTTATCTTAAAGTTTGTATGCCCATGTTGCGGGGGAAAGGACATCAATACAAATTTCAAGTCAAAAATCGCTTAAACTGCATATATGCAGTTTAAGCCTTCAAATCTAAGCTGCATTATGCAGCATCCGGTTTGGAGGGGTTAACCCCTTCAACCCGGTGCGCTGTATAAGATGTGTTAGCAAATCATCCAGATAGGATAAATTTCAAATCTAAGCTGTTAATACAGCATAAGAAATTGTTTAACTTGAAATTTGTATGCTCGGATCTCTTTGTGAGCCTGCCTCTATCACTGCCAATACAAACACTAAGTCAAGTGAAATCAGTGTTTCTGTCCACTTTGCGCATAGATGCATGCGGGAAGGTATCATCGTCTATGTTCAAGTTTTTGGAATATTAATTACCAGAGTATTATACACAAACGTTACACCACCAATTAATTCTTGCAGGCTTCGTACTGAGTGGCCAGGAGCCGCCTCCCTCTTTCCGAGTCTCACTTTCGAAATCAGCGGCCAAGAGCTCAAATGACCGGACCCCGCGAGAAGCGACGCGCGGCTTGCATCCTGCGTGGCGAGACAACGACGTGGAAGGCCGTCTGGAGGGAGCTGAAAGCGAGTGGGTGGACACACAAACTGCCCCCCGCTAGCTCGATCGAGACACGGTGGAAATTGATCCCCCCAGGCGGGACCGCTGCCGGCACGGAGGGCAAGGACTACTTCTTGGGCGAGGACCGCGTTCTCGAGTCCCTGGGTGGAGCTGAAAAGGTGCTGGCTGGTGACGTGGTGGACAAGGACCTGGAAAATCTAAGAGCGCACGCCACATCAGGGTGGTCCGAGCCGATCAACCCGGACGTGTACGAGCACCTCCAAGCCCCATACGAGCCTGTTGGTGACGAGAATAGTTACCCAGACTTGAGGAAAGAACCGTTTGGCCCCACACCAGAAGCAATGAAGTGCGGAGATTCAACCACTTGCTCTTTTCTTCTTCATGTCTGTGGCTCTATGGCAGCATATTGCCGTTTGCTGTAACAACTACAAGCATGAACAGCTTGAAGCGCGAGTGGAGGCATATATTGAGCGACGCAAAAAGATGCAACGTCGCCGACCTGACGAAGAAACCCCAATTCGGACGAGAAGTGATGTGCGCATGAGTTTGATGGCCGTCAAGGCAACCATGCCACACGAGTTGTGCGTCTTCATCGGCCTACTGTTGGCGCGGGCCATCCAGCCGAACCGTGAGAAGATCTCTAACCACTGGAAGCTGATCGGGCTGATGAGGGTGGTATTGCGCGAGGAGTCTTTGCCAACTACATGAAACGCGATAGATTCATGGAGATTTCGCGCAACTTGCACTTCTCAAGTAATTTCGATCCACGGGCGAAGACTGACAGAGCGTGGAAAATCCGCAAAGTAGTTCACGTGTTGCAGCGGACATTTCGACGAGGCTACACCCCCTCAGCCCACTTAGCGTTTGATGAACCAATGCTTCCATTACGCTCATCATTCAACACTACCCGCGTCTACATGAAGGACAAGCCGTGTAAGTGGGGCACAAAGCTTTTCATGCTTTGCTGCGCTCATTCTGCGTACTGCATCAGGTATGGACGTGCTTGTTTTGGTTTGACTAAGTTGACTATACTGTATAATACATCTTATGAACATGTTATGCTGTATTCAATGCTGTATAACACGGGTTTGAAGTCTACGCGGGCAAGAAGCAGCACATTTCCGACTCCACGTCGATCGACAAGAAGTCGGGTCCTGCTGCAGTTGTACGCAACCTGAAAGCCGCTTTTCCGGAGGGCCAAGACAAGGGTTTCCGGCTCGTCGTGACAGATCGATTCTACACAAGTGTGGTCCTAGCCATCGAGCTCCTGTTGATGGGCTTCTACACGATAGGGACGATCATGATGAACCGCATCGGGTTCGCAGCAAGCATCAAAGAGAAGAAGAAAACTCGGCCGACGGAGATTGTGCGCGGCACGTACAAATACGTGCAATCGACGAAGGTCAAGGAGATGTCGGCAATCACCTGGTGGGACAGCAAACCCGTCTTCTTCTTGTGCACAGGGAGTGATCTCTCCATGGATCGCGTAGTGCGCCGCGAGAAGACGGGGGAACAGCACGAAGTGCCGTGCTCGAAGGCAGTGAAGGACTACCACAAGTACATGGGCGGAGTTGATGTCCATGATCAACTCCGCATCCAGCGCTACTCCCTGTAACGTACTGTTACATTCCGGAAGTACTACAAATCTCGATTTCTAGGGCTGGTAGACCTCACGATCGTGAACGGATACATTGTTCACCGCGCGTACCATGCTAGCAAGGGCACACGACCACTGACACACGTGCAGTACATTCGGAAGCTGCACCTGGACCTGATCAACTTGAAGAGCGAGGACATGTACGAAGACAACAAGTTTGGAGCGGGTAAGTCTTCTCTTTTCCTGAGCTGTATAATATGCTTATCATTCCCTATGCTAACCTGCATATACACGATGGCTAGACTCGACTGCTTCTCCAGCGTCTACGATGGCACCTGCAGCTTCTGCGAGCAGAGCGGAACGTACTACATGTACCAAGCACTTGCCGAAGCAGATTGATGAATGGAGAACGCACTCGGGGGAGTCGAAGCGAGTGCAGCGAAACTGCAAGGTCTGCTCTATGATGCGTACGGATGGAAAGCGAGGCGGCACCACGACGTATTACTGTGATGCCTGTGTCGACTCGCAGGAGGTGTACCTGTGCATGAAGCCGAAGAAGACCATTGACGGTGTCCTGATGAGCTGCTGGGAGATCTGGCACACCACCTACAAAAACGGCACCTCCATTCCTGACCACATGCAGAGCAAGATCCGGCTGCGCAAGTCACCGGCCAAGAAGCGCCGCCGTGCTTCTTCGGGTGGCTCGAGTGAGTGAGCGCGTGGAAGAGTGAGCGAGGTGGGGCCGCGTGTGAGGCTGCGCACGTCCAGAGAAGTAGTGTTGATTGCTCATTTGTAACGGCGTGTAGCCGGGGGATAAGCGGAAGTTCAATGATTGCTTGTTCATACTTACCGTACATATTTGTTTTACTTGATTTTTGTATGCAGGTTAGTAGTACGCTTCACTTGATTGCATCCGTACATCAATTGGTGCTACTTGTTTTCAGTATTGCCGCCTCTCGCATCGTCTCCGCTCATATTTTCAAAACAAAATCGGTATAGATGCAGCTTTTAGAGCTTGGGCCTCGTGTTCTGTACTGAACATGCGGGAGGAATCGTGATATCGTTGTGCAAGAGTAGTGCGAGTACGTGCTTATACAGCTTAATGGCGCTGTATATACGGACGGTAGCACATACAATACAGCGTAGGAATAGCTATACGTAGCGTCTGCGTCACCGCCTTTTTCTCCGCATTCCCGCCGCAACCCTCGAGTATACAAACTTCTAGATAAAATTATGCTGTATATACAGCTTAGCTCACCCTCAAAATCCTTCGGCTTGAAGGGGTTAAGGCCAAGGTTATTGGCGGGAATCAAGAGCAACAATCTCATGTACGTCGCTTTGTGCATTTATCAGGGCAACCACGTGCCCTGCATGCGCGTTGCCGATGCAAGCTGGTCAGACGCGGATGTGACTGCGTTGCGCTGCTTATGCCCTGGGGCCTTCATCACTTTCGCGATTCTTGCTGCAGCTTGGGGTGTCGATGTTACGGTGGAGCGCGACTCCCACAGAATTTCTTCGAATTCGTTTCTGGTGCTCCGCTCGAGCACTATGAAACCTCAACGGACGCACGCAGACTTTAAGCACGCGATAGCCACTTCCCACTTTCGCGAGACATGCCCTGACATCCTCAACTCCTCTGGGAGGAAGATACAAATCCACAATCATCAATTTCTCCATTCCGAAGCATGGAGTAAACAGGTTCCTGCTGCGCGTCAGCCACCTGACGCCTGTGCACGTACTGATAATGCCGTCGAGGCAAGGAGGGCAGGTCGGGCCTCAATCGGACCAGCTCTCTCTTGCTCGACCCGAACTTGTCGATGAACAGGTAGGCCAGCTCTAGTCGATGCACGCGCGTTAAAAAAATTCTCCTTCTCGGTTTCGAGTGGGCGGTCACGAGGGATGACGCACAGCGCTTGAGGACGAAATCCGTAAATACTGTACTCGTCCACGACTTCTTGGATACGTTCTTGTAGTCGGTCATTGGTCGCGCCCACTTTTACGACGAAGGCGTACTCGAGCTTGCTGTCGTACTGGAAGCTGGTGCATACAAGGACCACATAGTTACCTCCACCCAGTGGAACCCATGCCGGCAAACGGTTGGGAGCTGTAGCGACGATATGGGGATACGAAACCATATCATCTTGGCCTGTGCTCTCCAAGAAGTGAGGCGAGGCCGATGAAACCTTTATCGCCCAGGGGGGTTCGTATAGCGCAGCCCAAGAAGGTTCTTAGGGTGTAGACCCAGAGAATCGACTTGAGAGTCAACAGCAAGAAGATAAATCCAGAGGTTCGCAGCCGCGAAGCTTTAAACCCTGAGGATCACTCTCCTTGGTTGGCGTGGGTACCTTGTGTAATCCCTGTCGGCTCGTTTGTCTTTGACGGAACGGCACTCCACCAAACTTGAATATAGTCTTGAAGAAGCGCTGAGGTGCACGTCTAATCCAGAACGCACCTCGACACTAGAGGCAAAACCCAGAGAATCAGATCACCCGAAACCCAGAATATCACAGATTCAGAGTTCAGGATCTCAGTCAACTCTGGGGTGAGGAACTCAGAAGACACCTTACCCAAATGCCCTCCTAGCTCGATAAAACCAACAAATACAGAGTATACAAACACTACAACTAGCCGTCACTTATTCTTTTGGACCCTTGGACGGTGGGTCACTCACACACTAGGCTCACTCGAGTCTGAAATTCAGGGGCCTAGCTCCCCTGAGACTCACACAAACGCGCACCACCTCCAATACAGGAGGAAAATACAATCACTATCAGTTACCTTTCCCTTCACACAAGCAGTCAATACAAAATCCTGGAGGCGACTACCTAGCACCCAGAATACCCTCTGGAATAATATGAAATGGGCTACCACGAGCACAGCAAGTGACCCAACTAGGATATGAAATAGATGGATCACTCCAGGAGGCTCAAGGCCGTCGCTGGTCCCCACCTAACTGGACTTGAGTTTTGATGGAGTCCACACAGACGGCTGTCCTTCGCCGTTGATGTGCCCTTAGCGTCCCGCGGTCGTAGTCTCGGGTCCTCCGGATTTCCGTCGGCAGGCTTGGCCGAAGTCACTTGCGCAGTACAGGGTAAAAGGAACTCTGTTTGTCTTTATCGGCTACTTCTCTCTCTTACTTCTTTCTCTCTTCTGCATTCTTTTACGGGCAAATATCTTCATTTCACTATGCTTGGGATCAAATATCTTGGTTTCAGTATACCTTGGGTTCAGCGGTCCAAACTTGCGATCGGCTTGCGATTCCATTGTCGCAAGGCGTCCAAAGTGCCAAATGTGGGTCCTTGGACTTGGGTTCGTATGGTTATCGGTTCCCTCTCGACTCCTCGAAAGTATTCAGTCAGCAGATCTTCACTTCGATCTTCAAGGTCACGCATCACTTTGATTGCAGACTGACTCCCAACTGGCTCGAAACTCAGAAATTCATGTGATACTCTGGATCACTCCTGAGACTCAGTGGAATTCAGGGGAACTCTTGAGGGTTCTTGGGGATTCTTGGGTGTTGACTTGGGGAGTACTTGTTTTCGGTATGGGGAGTCCGGGTTCACACTCTAAATCCAGGGGATCACTTGGAACTCTGGATCACCTGTCCATCCGGGGTGATTCTCAGGGTCTCCATGTGGTACTCTGGATACCAAGTTGTATTTTCCACAGACTCTCGTTTATCTCCACAAGTACAAACACTTAGCGGGTTGTACAGCTTCCGACGCATGTTCACGGTAGTAGTGGGGGGTGGTTCTCAGGAGATATAATCCATAGTAGTGCTCTGACCCACAGCAAGATGAGGTGTACTCTGGGATACGTTCTCCAGAGACACTTTCCGCCAGGCTTTAGGCACTCATCGTAAGGGAAAGTCCGGGACTGGACTGAGTGTTCTTCTGAAATCCTGGGTGTGCACTCCCAGGATCCACACTTCCAGTCAGTTGGGCCCATCTGCGGTCAGGCACTGGATTCATCCCACTGGATCACTTCTCTCCCACAGTCGTCATCCGTGTCACACGGGTACAGCCGTACTCATCCAAGCTTATCCACCAATCATAGTTCGATACCAGCTCCGAGTCGACAGGGTGACGGCACATCATCGGCAAATTTCAGGGAACCGCCTCGTGTCAACCGCCCCTCCTGCTCCGGGTCCATCAAAGAGGAAATCACCCCGAACTGGTGAACCATGGCCAGGCCACAAAAACACCGAATTCGAGGCGCCTTGGAGATCGATACGGCCGTTGCCCTCTGTCGACTCCCAGGATTTCACACACTTCGGCCCCCTGTCTCCCCAACGGTTGGTCGGGGCCGATCTTCAAGGTTCTCTTTTCAACCGCAAAAACTCCAACGGGCGGCGTACAATCACATTCCCATTTCACAAATCATCGACATGGCGGACGCATCCACGGACGGCAAGCCAGCGGCGACATCGGTTCAAGGCACAGCGCCCGCGCCTCCTCCAGCGCAGCAACGCGCGGTCGACGGCCCTGCATGCGCCCCTACTGCGAGCGACGACAGCGCGCAGGCGGACAGTGGCGGCGACGCTTCGACTGGTGTTCCTAAGGGAAAGGCCAGACAAGTCACTTTCGCCGACTTAGAAAGCAAGGCGTCCGACGACGAAGACCAGGCTCCCGACACCGACATGCGCGAGGCTGATGGCGGTGCCTCAGCTGACGCTGCAACTCCAGAGGCCGGAGTCGTAGACTCAGAGTCCAAGGCTCCCGACGCGGAGGAGGCGGCATCTGGTGCGGCTACGGCGAACGCTCCTGAGTTCAAGTCGCCTCGTCACGCGACAGTGACCGACGTCCAGGGGCTCATCCTCTCGCGCATGCTGAAGGACAGCGACGTGGAGCTCCCGGAGTTCACGATCCCTGAGCGCCCACCACACTGGCGGCTCCCGACGCCGCCCGATCTCGGAACCAACGCGTACCTCGTAGGAGTTCCAGCGATCACGAGGGACGTTCGTGATGGTGCATTCGCTACGGAGGGCTACGGTGGCGTCACCACTCTGATAGGCTTCGAGGAGTTGTCGGACGATGACCTTCAGTGGCTCAGGGAGGTCTGTGGTGCGGACGCTGGGTCCGGCGTGTTGCGGCCTCGCAGTTCACCTCTCTCAGCCTACGAGTTGGACCGTTCTCTGAATTCCATCAGCATTCGTCGTGAAATGGCCTCGCTCCTGCAGCATTTCGACAGTACAAGATTCGCGGAACGCGTGTTCAAGATGACCGGCTACTTGCGCCGCACTCTCGGTGCATACAAGCATATGCGGTCTCTGGCTGAATCTCAGCAGGGCTTCGCAGCGGTCGATGAACTGGTCCACGTGAAGCGCGAACTCAAGGAACGGAAGCGCGCATGGAAGTTCACTCGTGATTACTGGTTCCAAGAGGTCCAAGAGGCCCTCGGCAAGTCGGAATCCGTGAAGCACGAGCACGAGGCTGCACTGCAGCGTCAGAAGGCGCGATATCAAGACGAAATTGATGCCCTCGAGTCCGAGAAGGCGCAGCTCAAGGCGCGTTTGTCCGACTCTGAGACTCAGGTGCGGATCCTGAAATCGCGCCTCGAGTCTGCCACCATGGATCCCTGGAAACTCTCAGATTTTCTCCAGGAGCACACGGACTTCACAGGAAACTGGGAGCGCCTTCACGACCTCTTCGGACTCTGCATCAAGGATTCAAAGCCGCCCGAGGCCTGGGACACCGTCATCAGCGTCACGGCGATGGACAAGCGCAAAGCCGCGGTGGCTCCGTATCCTGAGAAGAGCACGCGCATGCCTCCGTCTTCTGGGTCTGGATCTGGACACCCTACGCGTCCTGAAACTCTGGATCTCACAGGTCCTGGGAGCAAACCCAGGCGTGGGGCGACTTCTGGTTCAAGGTCTCAGAATTCTAAGGGACCTCAGGGCTCGAAGAAGAGTCAAGGTTCCAAGAAATCCAAGGATTCTGAGTCGTCGGGCAAGCCGCAGCAGTCCACGGGTTCCAAAGTTCACAAGGTCCAGCGTCGTCCCACGGACCACCAGCCTGGTCGCGACTCTGTGCGTCGTGCTGGTGAGAAGACTGTGGTATCCAAGGAGGCCGCGCACACGATGCTCCCTGGGGGTGTTGTCTGGAAGGAGATCCGTCCAGATGTGCGCCAGGCTATTCTCGCCGGGCTCAAGTACGACAGCGCCATGGAATGGATTGGCAGCGACCGAGCGGCTCACGGACATTTCCGACAACCACAACTGATCAAGATGCTCGTGAGCATGATGTATTGGCGTCGCCTGGACAAGACTCCATGGAGCAAGTACGTTCCTGAGGCTTACTACGAGATGGCGGATGAGCGCCTGGATCGACGTCTCCGACGTGGAGAAGTCCCACCGCCCTGGAGAAACCTTGATGATCACGTGGTGTATCCTGACGAAGACGCGGACTCCACCGTGGACGACCCTGAGGATGATCCAGACTACAAGCCCCCGGCTGAAGACCCAGAGGGAAGTCCTTCCAGCAGCTCCGAGGAAGAAGTGGAATACCTCGTCTCTGAGCCTCTGGTCGCTGGCGATGACGCTGAAGAGGACGCTGAAGAGGACGACGTGGCTGAAAAGCCTCCGAAGGCCTCCGGCAAGCGCAAGTATTCTGGGTCTACTGGCAAGTCCCAAGATCCCAGCCCCAAGTCCAAGAAACAGCGTCGCAAGGAGCCTCAGAAGCCCAAGTCTGGTACCCAGAGTTCAAGTGCGGCATGAGCGTCCAAGGTCGCTGCGCGTTCCAAGAAACCTTCATCCCTCGCATGCAAGTCATACTCAGAGTTGACTGCTGAGGAGCTGGCGAAGATTGAAGTTCCTGAGGACGACGAAACCTCTTGGCGTATCCATGGGATCCTGGTGCAGTATCCAAGTTCGACCAAGAGTGCGTCATGCCAGACTCCCGGGTTTCCTGAGTACGAGATCCACAAGTTTTCGTACGATGTGGTTCATGAACGCTGGAACCGCAAAGCGTACCAAGAAAGCCTGGATTCCAAGCCTTGGGTGACCATGCTTCAGGGGCGCATCCGGGTCTTCTACTTCCATGAGCGGGACATGCTCGCTACGAAGGCCCTCAAGTTGGTGGAGGACATCGTGGACGCCATGCACAAGCACGCTCAAGCCATCTGGGAACGGGGGCACTGGGTGCCTATTCCGACCGAGGCGGAGGAAGACATCGCTATGGACGCCAAGCGCCGGTCGCGTCGCAATGCGCTTCGTAGGACGTTCAAGGCACTTTTGGAGCGGTCTCAGAATACTCCTGGGTTCATTCCCTCCCTGTTGCACGAGCCCGGCCTCTGGAAGCTTCCTGACAAGGTCTGTTATTGGATCTGGGAAGACCCCAGGGTCCGGATTCTTGGCGGCCCACGATGCGATGACCTTGAGACACAACTGGCAGCACTGGACATGCGCGAGCCGGCCCGAGTGCAATGGAACACGGCCGACGATGAGGAGTGGCTCCAGTATGTGCCGGAGCGCATCCAGAATAACATCAAGCCTGCGGCCATCCGCAAGCTCAACCCGCTGTCACTTGCGTACCAGTGAGAGTGTCTCTCTGCCAGAATCCTGAAGACTGCTTGCATTCTGCGTGTCGTAGCGTAACTTCTCAATAATACACAGGATTCCATTTTGCCTCAGAGTTTCCTTCAGAGTTTCGTCATCTTCATAGTCGCCCCTTGGGTTCTTCATTACTGTACCAAGCCTTCTTATCCATATCTTCGAAAAGTTCATCGCTCAGCGCCGCGCCGAAGCCTCAGCACTGTCACTTTCTCCGTAATCAAATCAATTCACATTCGCGTTTCTATCTCCATTTTTCACACATTCCATCGATCTTCTCCAGAGTTTCACTGTGTTACCCAGGATTTTCATCTTCTGAATTTCACGTGTGACTCTGGATCATTGTCACCCCAGAGTACTAAACTCCTGGGTGATCATCTTCGGCTTGCATGGCCTGGAAACGGGCTCGCGCTCTCGCGCCTTGGTTGAACTCATAGAGTAAAGCGCCGCAGTTGAGCTTCGACACAGGCAACCACTCAGTCTCATCATAGCCCTTCCATTTCACAAGATACTCACGAGTCCGCTTTGATGTCCGAGTTCGCTTGGTCCACCGCAGATCCAGAATTCGCTCGACCTCATACTCATCATTCGCTGTGTCAGGTTCCCAGCTATCCTCAGGCAGCAGAGCCGCGTCGAAGTCATCGTCTTCATCCACATCAATCTCCACAGTAGGTCTCTTCGGGAAAAGTGCTCTGGGTTTCAAGCGGCTCACGTGTACCCAGGGATTCACGCGATATCCCGTTTTCTCGATCCTGAGTTTCACGCGAAAGTTGTCGTGGATCTCCTGAATTCTGAAAGGTCCATGCCACATGTGGGCTAGTTTACGGCTCAGACCTGGCTGTACTTTGGGTATATACAGCCAGACGGCATCACCAGCTTCGAATCCTGACTTCAGACGATCTGACAGTTCCTTCCACTTCCGGGTCTGCTCGGTGGAGCGCGCTCGCTTGGCCTTCTTCTGAAGATCCTCTGCACAGGCCTGTGCATAGCTGTAGTCGCGTTGCAGTTTCCTGCGCCACTCGTACGCTGTGCGCTCCTGGACACTTGACGGTCTGGGTCCTAGCATAGCAGATACAGTGCCGTGTGCGTCCCACCCGTGCACTAAGAAGAAGGGGGTATCCAGGCGCGTAGCGTCGAAGGACGTATTCAGAGCGAACATTAACCGCTCAGCGTGATCGTCCCAGTCACTCTGGTCCGCTTCAGCGACGTATGCACGAATGCTACGTACAACTGTCTGCACCGACCGCTCTTGCTGTCCGTTCGCCTGAGGGCGGTATGCCAGAGTGGCTCGTTGCTTGCTGCCCAGAAGTTCACGGAATCGCGTGAATACTTCACTCATGAACCTTGGATCCTGGTCGTGTCGCAGCATTGAGCTCGCTCCAAACCTCCTGAAAACCTGCTCCTCGTACACTTCAGCGACGTCTTGAGCTGTCGTTGAACTCATAGGTTTACACATGACGAACCCTGAGAACGAGTCTTGAAAGAGCAACAGGAAAGTGTTCCCACGGTCAGACTTGGGCAGGTGCGTCACGAAATCCATGGATACAACTTCAAACGGCCTCCTGGGTTCGATGTTTCCAGGGGATGGCCCTGCATTCTGAGGACGCCCCTTACCGCTAGCGCAGTCCAAGCATTCTTTGACGAACACTTCCACGTCCGCGTACATGCCATGCCAGTAAAACTCAGAGCGCAATCTCTCATACGTCCTGGTGATCCCCTGGTGGCCACCCTGAAAATCTTCATGAGCGTAATGCAAGATGTCCGGTTGGAGTGCCTTCGGAACCACAAGCCTGAGTTCATCGACCATGTCTCTGGGGCGATCCCGCGTAGAACGGCTCAGGCGATACAGGACTTCTCTGGAATCCAGCACAAAGTCATCGGCAACCTTCGCAAGCTTCCTCGCCTGGGCGTGTGACAACTTGCTCATGTCGCCCTTCAGAAAATCCTTGAGTTGCAAAAGGTGGTCATCCTTGTCTTGATGCACCTTGATCCGTCGCCAGCGTTCGGCCTGGTATTCCAGAGGACCCATAGGTTCACCTTGGTCTTCTGCCCCCTGAGTTTGCGCTCGGGTCATGACAGCGAACACCTTGGCGGCCACGGGCAACGGGGCGCACTCTGGTCCAGGGATACCCAGAGTGTCATCACCCTGAGAACCATTCTCCTGAGTTCCAACGCTCAATAACACTTTAGGTTTCACTAACTTGTCGTGAATCTTGGACACCAACTGTAGATGTACTCGCTCGTCAGCGTCTTCGACCTTCCAGGATTCGCCGAGTGCTAGGGTCTTCGACGTCAGGTAGTCTGCGGCTTGGTTGAATTCTCGTTTAACATGTACCAAGCGGACTGACTTGAACTTCGTCTTCAACACCTCGTACTCGGCCAATTTCCTCTGGAGGTTGGGCTGATTGCAGTTGATGAGACCCTGGGCTTGCTGAATGGCGATTCTGGAGTCTCCTACCACGACAATGTCCTGAATCCCACGTTCGATCGCCAGGCTGAGCCCCTTCAGAAGTACATGGTACTCTGCATCATTGACAGTCACATCCTCCAGGATGAACCCCTGGGCATCCAGGATCTCCCATCCAGGAACATGCCACAGGATGCATCCACAGCTTCCCTGTCGTGTAGACGTCTTGGCTGCGCCATCGAAACTCAGAATGCAACCCTCGTAGTCCGCTTCCAGCATCTCCATACTGATAGGCACAGGCGGTTTGACGCGCCCCTTGGCTGGGATCAAGTTCTCAGCGACTTCATCCAAGTGTTCCCTGGGGGTAATGCCTGCACCCAGGATCGCAGCCAGTCCGTCTTCATCGCGTTGAACCCTGCGTATCTCCAGGTTCCAGTGCGACAACTTCAGGCCCCACTTGACAGTCCGACCATCTGCCGACTGGGACGTCAGCAACCACTTCAACACAGAGTATCTCGTGTAAACGACGATCTTAGGGCTGCCTTCAACCAGAGTGCGAAACACTTCCAGGACTCTCAGGATCGCGACCACCTCCTTCTCAGCGATGTGGTACCTCAGCTCGGCGTCATTCAGAACTCGTCCTGTGAACCTCACTGGGTGCACAATTCCATCATACTCCTGGCCCAATACAGCAGATGCTGCCCACGGGTTCGCGTGGGGAATAATCACAAAAGGCCTGGAGCGGTCAGGATGCCGCAACAGCGGAGTCGAGACGATCTTGCGCTTCAGAATTTCAAAAGCTTCCTGAGCTCTGGACAAGTCTCTCCTGAGTTTCACTTGTTCCTCAGTCAGCTCGTACAGAACAGCCGCGATCACAGGAAGGTCTTCAATAAACTTGTTGTAGTAATTCAGACTTCCCATGAAACTCTGGACCCCCTTCAGTGTTGTCGGAAACGGCAAGTCTTGGACGCCCTTCGCGATTTTTGGAGTTGCCCTGATACCCTCGGCACTGATCTCGTGCGAGAGGTATGGAATCGACAGCTTCCCGAATTCGCTCTTGGGGAGACTCACAGAGATGTTCCAGTAACGTAGACGGAAGAGCAGCGCGTTCAAATCTTGGCACAGCTGATCCCAGGTTGGTGCACCGTGGGCAATGTCGTCAATGTACGAGCTTCGACCCAGAACAGGACCCATCTGAGAGGGCGCCGGGATATTACGCTGGAAAACCGTCATCTCGTCTGTCAACACTGAGAGCCGTGGCTCAGCGTCCTCTGAAATCCTGGGTTCCCCAGGGTTTAACCCCAGAAAATCCAAGACGTCTTGGTCCACCTCAGCCTCTTCCTCAGGGGAGAGTCGCAAGAATCCCCACAGGCAATTGTTGAGGACTGCCTGGTAGATCAGCGGCGCATTCTTGAGGCCGAAAGGCATCCTGACCCACTGGTAGTGCCCATAGGGACAGACAAACGCAGAGATCAACTTGGCTCTCTCAGTCATCTTGATGGCCCAGAAACCACTCGCCATATCCAAGCTCATGAACCACATTGCCGACTCGAATCCGATCAGGAGGTCATCAATGAGCGGCAACGGGTAGTGCGAGAGCTTGATGAAGCCATTCACCACACGATAGTCCATACACATGCGGATGTCAACGCCGTTCTTCTTCAGGACGATGACAATCGGAGATGCCCAGGGTGATGTAGAAGTCTCAATCAACCCGTTCTCCAGGAGCTTCTTCAGAAGTTCATACACCTCCACGGGCAGGTGGAGGCGCAGCATTGCCGTCTCCCAGGAAAATCTTCCGATGATACCCCAGAATTCGCCTCACTTGGTTTTCCATCTCAGGAGTCGTTTTCCCAGGGACCCCAACATCAGCTTCTTCGATCTTACACTGAGGTGTCAAGTCCTGTATCTCGGGGAGCATCACCAACTGGTCCCGCAACTGTGAGAGCAACTCGCTACCTTCGCGCATGTAAACCGCAGGCTCATAGTCGAGATCCTCTGTGGAAACCTTCATGCAACGTTCATACTCCTGCCTGAGCTTCTCCAGCGGAGTCCCAGGCATCCCTGAGATCGGGATATCCCAGTAATCTTCAACGGCACCCTGAGAATCATCATCATTCACTTCGAAGTCCAGAGCATCGCTGCCTTCACTTTGTTGATCCTGAGAATCACTCCCAACTTCAACCTCTAAACTCAGAGTTTCAGTGGCCGTATCGCATTCGGGACTCGTGCACTTTGGGATCTCGTCAGCTTGCACGATCGCGTCGATCCTTGTGTCCTTGAGAGCGTCGCCCAGGTCGCTTGTGTCAACAGCGGCGTCTCGGAATTCAGGGGGATCTTCAGGAGACACTTCATCAGTTTGGGTTGATGCATCCTCAGCGAATCGCACACGACGAGCTTCCGGTTTTCTGAGGATTGAGGCGAGCAGGGCCATGTCAGGTCCTTTTGCAGGCCGCGACAGGATCTTCTTAGGCCACTGATACTCTGGGGTCTCCACACACGATGGCTCCAGCGCAGCTAAGCGCTCTGCGCGCAGCCGTCCCTCACGCGACTGAACACTCTCCAGAATGAGAGTTTGCCACTCACGATACTCAAAGGAACCGGGGCGTACGAAGCGCCCAGCCCGCGGAAAGAAGCCATATTCCACAATTCGAGCGACCGGAGTTCGGTTGTGAATGCAGACGTCCTTGTCGGAGATGTTGACCACCTTCACAGCGACTGGCCAAGACCTCGACGCGTAGATCAGGTGCGTTACCCAGCGGTCACCGCGCCCTGCCCACACGACCTCACGCTGTGGGTTCGTCGATCCATACGAAATCTTCACCACTCTGGATTCCCCAGGACCCAGGTACCAGCTTCCCGTAGTTTCCACAGGCATGTCGACACCCAGGCGATCCTCTGGATTCCACCCACACATCATGATCGCTTCTTCATCCGGCAGTGTTACGAGGCCTTCTCGAATGCTGATCCTTACTCCAGCTGCAAACATGAAACTCATACCCAGGAGTACTTCGATCCCTTCGCCGATATTAGCAACCCAAACATCCAGGAGATACACCACTCTCGGGCCGAGGGTGATCTTCACCTGGGCACTGGCGCCGATATACGTCGGAACGCCTCCCATTCCAGACACCTTGGTTTGTTTGTGCGACTTGAGTCTGAGTCCGAGCTTACGCGCTAAGTCGAAACTCACAATATTCACAGTCGCACCGGTATCCAGGAGAACTTTTGTCCGACGGTCGTTCACAGCACCGTGCACCATCACTACATCACGTTTCTTCGGATCAGGATCGTTGTTTTCCCACCATCCATAGCGTTCCCCAAGGTTCAGCTTGTACTCCGTAATCGCTCCAGAGTTCACTTCTCCTGGGTTCACTTGTTCAGGACGTTGAAATTCAGGGGAATTCGTGAAATCCTGAATCAAAGTAGTCATGCATTGTTGGTTATCTTGGGTTCTTGTTCTCAGCTCCGGGCCTACATACACTAGAACACATAACTCTGGGGCCTTCTTTAGCCCGGCGCGTACTGGGTCCCCACCCAGCGGGCTTATTGGTTTGACGGCCTCCCAGAGTTTGCTTCGCCATCCAGAAGTTTATCCAGGATTTGGCTCGGCATGTCCTTCAGTGCACCTTGGCGGGCGAGTCTCTTCACAGCTTCCAGCGTCTTCCAGTCTTCGCAGGGTTTCCCGAGATGCAACTTGCCGCAATTCTCACACGGTTGCGCGCGGCACATGTGCGTCGGGTGACCCGTTTCGAGGCAGCGATCACACTTCATGTCCTTCCAGCAGTTCTCCTCTGGATGTCCCCACTTGCCGCACTTCTCGCAGAGCTTGTCCCAATTTGGGTTCTCGCGGCGAGGCGAGCGAAACCCAGAATTCATGTTCGATCCTGGTTGGGCACTTGGTGGGCGCCATCCCATGTTATCCATCACACGATAGACCTCGTTCGTCAATGTCTGAGTCCACTCCGTACCCTGCATGCTCGTCGAGCTTCCAGCGTTAGACGTGGCAGTGTCTTCTCCAGAGTTCTCTCGAGTTGACCCTGAGTTCGCGCTTGAAGTTCGGGTTGACACTCTGGGTTCATCCGAGATTTCCTGAAAACGAGCGTGAGTTTCCGGGTCTTCCTCCGACTCAGAGTCAGAGACGTCGCCCCTAGTCACATACGCACGTCCAGCACGCTTCGGTTTGAAACGCCCCTGAGGAATGTTGTCAGCACGAAAGTCGCGAACTCTGGGTGGTGGCGCATCCTGGTCACTGCGACTCCACACCTCTTCATCTTGTTCTAGAGCGTACTCCAGGTCGGCGATGCTTCTTAATCTCTGGCCTTGCAGCGACGTCTTGAGGCGCGTGTCCTTGAGTTTCGTGATGAACCTCAGGATGTGCTTCTCCAGACGCTTCGATGACTTGCGAAAGTCAATGTCAGCTTTACCAGCGGCGGAATTAAGGCGATAGAAGAAATCCAGAGCGCTCTCTGAGCTCTTCATCTCCATCGTGAAGTACCGCTCAGAGTACGACGAGCGTGCCTTGCAGTACTTCTTCCTGAACGCAGACGCCAGCTCCTTCCAGTCGCGCTGAGTATGCTTGGGCAACTGATTGAACCAGTCACGCGCAGCTCCTGAGAGCTTCAGCTTGAGTTCCTGGATTCGCATCTTCGTGGACCAGCCCCCTTGAGCGGCCATGTTCGCAAAACGCTCCCACCAATGCACGCGTTCCCTGAGTGACGCCTTGGTATCAAACTCACCCAGAGTATTCGAGTTGATGTACGGTCGGAACGTCAGAAGCGTAGTGCCAGCTTGAGCCGTAGAAGCCGCCGTCAGGTTAACTCCAGAGTTCTCGTCCGAACTGTCACCGCTTTCAGAGGACGAGCTGTCATCGCTAGAGTCAGAACTTGGGTCCGAGTCTGAGGGCGGGTTGAAGTCTTGGCGCTTCTTCTTCTTGCGCGGGTTCTTCTTGGCCGTGGAGCGCTTGGAGTCTGTCTTAGAGTCTTGCGAGGCCTTAGAGGTCGTTACCTTCCTGGGCTCCGAAGTCTTCTCCAGAGGCGCAGGCTCCTGCTTGATGTCCTGGGTCGCCTTGGTCTCCGTAGCTCCATGTCCTCGCTTGGCATGCTTTGTTCTGCCGGAAGTGTCGGCGGGATGCTGCGCGAGGGTCGCTCTTAGCTGGGAGGCGGCGACTTCGGAAGTGTTCTTCGAATCAGTTGTCTCCTGTCTCTGTCCTGCGACACTTGCGTTCCCACTGATTACGCCACTGGATTCCTGGGGTCGAGTTGCGATTTCAGGGTTCTGAGTCGCTGATGGCCTCACATTGGTTGCCAAATCAGGGGTAGCGATTGCGCGCCGCGCTTGAACTTGGGCCAATGTTGCTCGAAGGTCGCGCACTTGACTGGCGTGAAACCGCTGGATATTCTGGGAAGACTCACGCTCCTGCTCTCTTGCGGCCTCGGTTTCCTGGACTTTCTGCTCCAGAGACGCGACTTGTGCTTTCCAGTTCTCGTACGTCTCCGAGGCCCAGCGCGCACGTTCAGCGTCAGCTTCGGCTTCGCGTTTTTGCCAGCGCTCAGCGTAGGCAGCCCCCAGGCGCTCACGCTCCAGGCGTAACTTTTCGGTGAAATCCTGGGTCACACTCTGGATCCTTGAGGAATCCTGAGTTTGACGGGTTTCCACCTCTTGCGCACGCCGTTCCGCCTCCCCTCGGGCAATCTCTGCTTGAACCAGACGATCCGTGAGTTCCTGGATCTGGCGACGCGCTTCCAAGTCGCGTTGTTCCCTGAGTCGCTCGCGCTCCAGAGCATCAAGACGTTCTCTGGCGAGGAACTCGCGTTGCTCCTGCTCCATGCGGGCCTGCCATTCCTGCTGCTGTCGCAAGACATTCAGCTCGATTTGGGCAGGCCCCGACCTAGCGGACACGGACGAAGCTGATCCAAGATCTCTGGATCCACTTGAGCGACTTGACACGGCTGATCTCCTGGATTTCGTCGAGCGTCTAGAGCGCACCTCGCTCCTAGAGCTTTGGTGTTGACTCCGCTCGTCACCGCTGACATCCTTCGGGCCGCCGAATCCAGAGACCAAGGCTGGTTCCCTGAGTTTCGGCTCAGCAGCTGATGCTGGAACTCCGGAGGGAATTGCCTTCTTGGGGGCGATCTCTGGGTCAGAATGCACGGACGACGCCATCTCAACGTCATCTTGATCAATTGACACAAGACGCGGAGGGATGACTGTTCGGGTGACCTGGAATCCCAGATCTCCGGCAGCCGCGAAGCCGCCTGCACTCTGAGCTACCAGCGCCAGAGCTCCAACTCGTTGTCCCAGTGATTGCATCGACGAAGACGAAGAGCTGCCATAAGACGTCTGCACGCCTGAAGCCGTACTCTCGTCCGAAGCTCGTGAGGTACCGATGACACTTGGCACAGAATCCGGAGCGACGTCTTTGGCTTCCAACTCCAGAGGATCACGCCCATTGGACATGGAATTCAGGGGAGTGGAACTCTGAAGCGAAGCACTGGCCGAGGACTTGTACGCAGGAAGAGAGGACAGCGACGGTGTGGACAACGCTGATGGCGTCGATGGGACCTGTGGGCGTGGCGGTCCATGCTGAGTGCGCTTGCGCTGCGGCTCGCCTTCACTTGACCCTCGCGGGCTCCGTGAAATCCTGAGTCCAGTGACCCTGAATCTCAGGACGAACTGTCGTCCCAGTAGATCCGCATCATAGTCCGTCATCAATAAATCACCATCTCCGTCTTCCTTGTGGTAGTCCAGTCTTGGTGCTTGTTCCGGGACATTCGTCACCGGTGGTTCTTCAGAGTTCACCTTGAAAGGTACACCAGCAATCACCAGCCTCCACTCGACTAGCTCCACGGCGATGAAGTTCTGGGTTTCTTCCATGACAGAGTGCACCAAGTTTTCTGGAATCCTGGATGCGCGCGTCGAAGACCAGTCGGGAATCAGGTTGACAAACTCGAAACCAGCTTCGAAAAACAAAGTCTGCAGAATGGCGACACACTCACGTGCGGTCATGATACTCTGGGGAATCGTAGTCGCCATGAGATCTTGGGCAGTTCCGACACCCCACCGGGCGAGGTGAAACTCAGAGATCCAGGCTTCGTCGGGGTTCGCCAGAGACAACCGCCACTTGAAGTAGTCTCCAGTTGCATACGCGGCCGCGAAGTACGAGTTGGCATCCGGTTTCGGAGTCGGCCACTCGTAGACAACGCTCGGGGGTGTCACCTTCCCAGGGTTCACTTCTTCCCAGCGTCGAACCTCACGTCGGACGTACAACACCATGTTCTCAGCGTCTGGAGCGGAAACAGTAGTGTCCTGGACCTCGTTCTCAGAAGAAATCCTGGATACCACTTGCGAACTTGACGTGGAAACCCTGGGTTCGGGTGGTGCGAACCCAGAGTTCACCTTGGAACTCTGAGTCTTCGCCTCCTCCTTCGCTCGCACGGGCTCCGGCTTCACTTCCACAACAGACTCGTCCGAAGATGACACCAAGTCGATCACCTCCGGGGGCTCAGCCGCATTGGCGCCTCCCTCAGACGCCTGAGCACCACCCTCACGGGTATGCTCCTCTGGGACTCCAGGGGTCTGCGACCCAGAAACCGCCTCCGATGAACCTTGATCTCTGGACGAAGCTTGTTCATCCTGCGTCGGAGGTCCAGCAGCGGACTGATCTTGATCGGCAGACGCCTTGGCGCCCCCACCTTGCGCTGCCTCGCTCTCGCGAGCAGCCTTCTTCGCCTTCCGAGCGTCACGGACCACAGTATCCAGATCCTTCTGCTCTTCAGGCTCCAAACCTTGAACACGACGCGACTGACGTGACGCCTCACCGCGTCCTCCGTCCCCGCGTCCACTCTTTTTCGCCCCTCGTCCTCCAGCCATCTTGTTCGCTTGAAGTTGACGGGCACTCAGCAGTTCTTCGACTCTTGAGTTCGGTGAAATCCTCGACAATCAAATCCACCACGCGCACCAGCTGAGGCGAGGCCGATGAAACCTTTATCGCCCAGGGGGGTTCGTATAGCGCAGCCCAAGAAGGTTCTTAGGGTGTAGACCCAGAGAATCGACTTGAGAGTCAACAGCAAGAAGATAAATCCAGAGGTTCGCAGCCGCGAAGCTTTAAACCCTGAGGATCACTCTCCTTGGTTGGCGTGGGTACCTTGTGTAATCCCTGTCGGCTCGTTTGTCTTTGACGGAACGGCACTCCACCAAACTTGAATATAGTCTTGAAGAAGCGCTGAGGTGCACGTCTAATCCAGAACGCACCTCGACACTAGAGGCAAAACCCAGAGAATCAGATCACCCGAAACCCAGAATATCACAGATTCAGAGTTCAGGATCTCAGTCAACTCTGGGGTGAGGAACTCAGAAGACGCCTTACCCAAATGCCCTCCTAGCTCGATAAAACCAACAAATACAGAGTATACAAACACTACAACTAGCCGTCACTTATTCTTTTGGACCCTTGGACGGTGGGTCACTCACACACTAGGCTCACTCGAGTCTGAAATTCAGGGGCCTAGCTCCCCTGAGACTCACACAAACGCGCACCACCTCCAATACAGGAGGAAAATACAATCACTATCAGTTACCTTTCCCTTCACACAAGCAGTCAATACAAAATCCTGGAGGCGACTACCTAGCACCCAGAATACCCTCTGGAATAATATGAAATGGGCTACCACGAGCACAGCAAGTGACCCAACTAGGATATGAAATAGATGGATCACTCCAGGAGGCTCAAGGCCGTCGCTGGTCCCCACCTAACTGGACTTGAGTTTTGATGGAGTCCACACAGACGGCTGTCCTTCGCCGTTGATGTGCCCTTAGCGTCCCGCGGTCGTAGTCTCGGGTCCTCCGGATTTCCGTCGGCAGGCTTGGCCGAAGTCACTTGCGCAGTACAGGGTAAAAGGAACTCTGTTTGTCTTTATCGGCTACTTCTCTCTCTTACTTCTTTCTCTCTTCTGCATTCTTTTACGGGCAAATATCTTCATTTCACTATGCTTGGGATCAAATATCTTGGTTTCAGTATACCTTGGGTTCAGCGGTCCAAACTTGCGATCGGCTTGCGATTCCATTGTCGCAAGGCGTCCAAAGTGCCAAATGTGGGTCCTTGGACTTGGGTTCGTATGGTTATCGGTTCCCTCTCGACTCCTCGAAAGTATTCAGTCAGCAGATCTTCACTTCGATCTTCAAGGTCACGCATCACTTTGATTGCAGACTGACTCCCAACTGGCTCGAAACTCAGAAATTCATGTGATACTCTGGATCACTCCTGAGACTCAGTGGAATTCAGGGGAACTCTTGAGGGTTCTTGGGGATTCTTGGGTGTTGACTTGGGGAGTACTTGTTTTCGGTATGGGGAGTCCGGGTTCACACTCTAAATCCAGGGGATCACTTGGAACTCTGGATCACCTGTCCATCCGGGGTGATTCTCAGGGTCTCCATGTGGTACTCTGGATACCAAGTTGTATTTTCCACAGACTCTCGTTTATCTCCACAAGTACAAACACTTAGCGGGTTGTACAGCTTCCGACGCATGTTCACGGTAGTAGTGGGGGGTGGTTCTCAGGAGATATAATCCATAGTAGTGCTCTGACCCACAGCAAGATGAGGTGTACTCTGGGATACGTTCTCCAGAGACACTTTCCGCCAGGCTTTAGGCACTCATCGTAAGGGAAAGTCCGGGACTGGACTGAGTGTTCTTCTGAAATCCTGGGTGTGCACTCCCAGGATCCACACTTCCAGTCAGTTGGGCCCATCTGCGGTCAGGCACTGGATTCATCCCACTGGATCACTTCTCTCCCACAGTCGTCATCCGTGTCACACGGGTACAGCCGTACTCATCCAAGCTTATCCACCAATCATAGTTCGATACCAGCTCCGAGTCGACAGGGTGACGGCACATCATCGGCAAATTTCAGGGAACCGCCTCGTGTCAGAAGCTCCACTCCATCTGCAAGCCACGAAAACATCTAGCTGTCGTCTGCACTTCGCCGTCTGCTGCCTTCCTCAAAATCATTGTCGAATAATTGTTTTTGTTTATCCTTGTGAACAGACCTATGGGAAGCGCCACTCGGACGTCGCGATTGGGCTCACTGGACTTGAGCTCCAGAATTGCACCGTCCGACGGGTCGACAATCTCTGTTGGTACAAAACCTCCTTTCTCCATGCATGCCGTATCGATTGCCACGTACTCTAGGTCGCCGATGCGCCTGTGTTGCTTCCTTCACCTTAAGAATATACTCGGAACTCCAAAAAATGTCGCAAGCCAACCCTTTAGTGTATGGCATGATGTACCATTTCTTCATCATCTCCGCGACCTCTCCGAGCTTTGCCGTAGCAATCCCATCCACCTCTCTGTCTAGTGTAGAGAATAGATGCTCCACCCTGCAGACAGTGCATTGAGCCTCACATACAGCCTTAGCAACCAACCTTGCTATCATCTTTGGGATAGAGAAAACTGAGCGCCGTATTGTCAAAGATTTTTTTTAATTGTCATTAGAAATAACGACGGTATTTATTATCTGAACTATACATTATTTCTACTTCATGACTGACAGTTGTAAATGAATAGTGGTTTTATGATACGCTTCGGCAAAGTGGTTTTGCAGTGTGCCGAATTCAGTATCAAGAGCGAGTATCAATATGATGTACAGATTCCGCCCCACAAACTGAAAAGGTGGACCTTCTAAGCTCTGACAGGAAATGCATCGAGTGCAACAAATCAAGCACTACAAGCTTCATGGACTGTATATATTCATTTTGTATAAATTGCAGAAAGTACGGGGACCTCTGCTACGAGATGAGCATAAACGGACGGATTGGGGAAGATTTTAGCTATAAAGCATTTCGGTTTGTGGACGGAGTCTGTGACAACATAATGTGTGCCAACGCGCATGCAGAATGAAGTTGCTCTGAGTTCAAAACTTATACTAGGTGAATATCATCCGATGCATGAAATTTAGCCTGGTCTGCCATTTTGCTCACTGTTACGACACGTGTTTATTTAGTTTACACATTTACCGCACAATCGATCGGGTTTAAAGAACGACCGCTTGCCTCGTACTGTTCTTGATTGCGTATATTGATGATATTCGTGTTTAAAGGCCAGTTTGCTCAAAGCTCAATGTCCTTAATTAACACTATACGAGTCATACTTAAAATCAAATGTGGTTTGGGTGAGTATGGGTAGGTAAACGTTTTTTTTTTATTTTTTTCGTCACTTGCTTAGCGCTTGTACTTCATTTTATAGGAACTCTCAAAACCCTTGTTAAGACCAAGGTCATTGGCGGGAATCAAGAGCAACAATCTCCTGTACGTCGCTTTGTGCTTTTAGCAGGGCAACCACGTGCCCTGTATGCGCGTTGTCGATGCAAACTGGTCAGACGCGGTTGTGACTGCGTTGCGCTGCTTATGCCCTGGGGCCTTCATCACGTTCGCGATTCTTGCTGCAGCTTGGGGTGTCGATGTTACGGTGGAGCGCGACTCCCACAGAATTTCTTCGAATTCGTTTCGGGTGCTCCGCTCGAGCACTATGAAACCTCAATGGACGCACGCCAGCCAAACCTAGATGGGAAGAAGTAAAAGCTAAACCGCGTAGGGCATAATGTAATATATTATGGTGTGGATAAGGCTTGAACAGCTATGTTGGCTATTACTGTATTGGATTTGACCGGGAGTCCTTAGCAACTATCATTTTAGCGGGAGAAGCCAGTGCTATGAGACGACAGTCTTGGTAGGTGTAGGCTGCACTTGTATACACTCGATGTCTTGGCGTGATGAACATGAATTCTGTTGGCCCATGGCCCCATGCTCGAGTCCGATTGGCTTCGCACTTTTGATCTAACGCAGCGCCAACATGTGGCATGCTTGCACCAGGATGTGCTGCTTGAGTTGGGACGCCGAGCTTCGCCTGCATCTCTCTCCTTCTGACACAGTACTTTTAACTAAGACTACTTCGTGTTGCACGCGGAACCCGTAGAACCTGGCGGGCTGCTGAGCCACGGCGGATAGCGTCGTGGTGGTGATAGTCTGGCTTCATGTGGTGCAGCTTCTTCCTCTTAGCGTGTTGAGGCCGCTTTGAGCAGTCACCAGCCCGTATGATCGTCAAATTTCGATCCCAAAATTGACCCCGCTATTGTGATTTTGTCCTCGATAAATTACAGGTTGCTGAAGCAACCTGTAATTATAAGGTTGTCGTGCCGTTTTTAAGGTTGCGGAACCCTCTTTAAGGGTGCTGTAGCCGGTGTCGTTGTGTCGAAACAAAATTGCTTTACGGACTGCCGTGCGGCACCGTGGCCATACCGGTGTTATGGGTATCGTAACGGCTCAGACTGCCCACGCATATAAGCAGGGATTGATAGTAACGTGGTTAGGTATTACTATTCTACTAATAGCTACTGTAAATTACTGTTGAAACTACTACTACTGTTAGTAGTTTGCGACGGGGGTGCAAAGTACTACTGCTAGTGACCCAGTAACTCAAATTGCGAGCTAATATTACCGTCGAGCTACTGCCAATTACTGTCGGCGCAGCTGAAGAAATCCAGGAACATCTTACCTTTTGATCAACGTAGACTCTGGCTACAGGCCTTTACAACCTGGCAAAGCCACCCGCTGCCTGCGCTTTAGCTATGATGGTCGCAACAGCGGTTTGTCGAACGCTTGCGCAAAAGCTTCGTTGACTGCGCGACTCGCGATCTAGCGTTCATTCTGCAATTTGCCAGCACCTCCGAGCCAGCTCGCTACCACGCCGACGAAGTGCGCGAACCCCGACTCTACCTTCCCTGAGCTGACGAGTACGGACCCTTGCCTGGTGCGTGGGCTCGGGGCTCACCGGTGGTGAAGCAATGAACTCCACGACGTGCTCCGATCAAGCCAAGCACGTACGTTGTCTTAGTCATTGTATACCAGCCCTGCTAAAAGGCTCAAAATCGGCAGCGTTAACACATACACTGTACTGTAGTAGATAACACCAAGCACATATCTAAATAGCACCTCCTAGCTCTTAAAATTGACCGAGATACGGCCCAGGATGTACCTTGGCGATAATTTATGACGCGGAGTGTAGTAACGTGATTTTCGTATATATTACTACGGTAACTTTCCAGTAGTGAAAATTATGCTACTACTCGACCAGTACTAGTAGTTTATGCGGTCAGAACTACTACAGTAAAATTACTACAGTAATTTCCTAGTAGTTGCTAGCAGTCGACCGCTGAAATGGCTACATCAAGTCCTACTTGGATACATCGCTGCCGTGCTCCATCCGGCGAATCTCCTCTCGGTTATGCCTGAGTAGCACCTGCATCTCCGCTCGTTGGTTGCCGGTTCTGGCTCGGAGGTTGCTCATGACAAAGAAAACACGATGCATTTGCCGGGCTTCTGCCCAACCAAACTCGCGCCAACACCAGCAATGGGCAGGAACAAGACGCTGCCGGTTTCACAGAACCAGCGAAGGATGTTGACGTGCTCACAGGGCCCCTCCACTCTCCAACAGACGACGCCGTTGCGGTGTACCAGTAGCAGTCGAGTGGAGTCGTCCGGCGTAGCTCCACTGTTGCTTGTTGCTGCGCAGACATGGACTCAGTCCACAATTGTAGTCGCTCCACCCCCGCAGGGCATCTTCGGCTTCACTACCAAGGTATTTTACACCGCGTCACAATTATCGCCGAGAGCCAGACCATACAAAAATCTAGATAAAAATAAAGCTCTCGCAACCAGCCAAGTTGCCGTGCTTTGGCTGCCAACCCTGCGTCGCCAAGTCATTCCAAAACTGGCCACGTTCATGGCAAGCAAGCCTCGAGTGTCTGCGGAGGAGCGCGGGCGGATCAAGGGCCTCCACGAGGCCGCGCTTTCTAACAGCGAGATCGCACGTCGGGTGGGGCGTTCAAGGGACACGGTCAAGCGCGTCGTAGCGAACGCTACTCGGGTCAAGCAGACAGGGCGCCCTCCACGAACTTCGGAACGCGAGCTGCGGAGGATAGTGCGCACGGCTGCCGCCGGAGAGCTCAGTGCTGCCTAGCTGAAAGAGCAACTCGGCGTGGGCGTCTCCGTCCGAAGCATTCAGCGGATCCTGAGCGGCGTCGACTGGCTGCAGTACAGCAAGATGGACAACACGTTAGACCTGACGTCGGCACACAAGCAAGCACGCCTCGCATGGGCCAGGGCGCACCTTCTCGGAGCGGACGGCTGGGGTTCCACTGTCTTTTCTGACAAGAAGAAGTGGAACCTCGATGGGCCAGATGGGTACCAACGGTACTGGCGCGACGTGCAGCAGCCGGCGCGTCAGACTGTGTGCCGCCAGAATGGCATGGTGTGGGGAGGGTTTAGTGCGGCAGGCTAAACCAAGCTTGCCGTACTTGTAGGGAGGCAGAACTCGGACAGCTACGTCTATACATTGTCTGAGTATCTGCTTCCTTACGCCCACCTGCACTATGGTACCGAGTTCACGTTTCAGCAAGACAACGCGAGCATCCACACGTCGGCCCGCACCAAGGAGTTCTTTGACGAGCAGAACTTGCGCGTCATGGACTGGCCTGCCCGCTCACCAGATCTCAACCCCATCGAGAACCTGTGGGTCATTGTTTCGCGTACTGTTTACCCAAACGGGAGGCAGTACCAGAGCGTGGCCGAGCTGACGGCAGCAATTCTGGCCGCCTGGGATATTATCCCTATTGCGACGCTGGGCAATCTGGTTGAGTCTATGCCTAGGCGTTGCATTGAGGTGCTCGAAAGGAAGAGTGGTAAGACGCACTACTAATACATTAGTTTGCGACCTTTATTTTTATCTTGATTTTTGTATGGTCTGGCTCTCGGCGATAATTATGACGCGGTGCAAAATACCTTGGTTTGTATACCAGCCCTGCTAAAAGGCTCGAAATCGGCAGCGTTAACACATACACTGTACTGTAGTAGATAACATCAAGCACATATCTAAATAGCACCTCCTAGCTCTTAAAATTGACCGAGATACGGCCCAGGACCCTGGCGATAATTTATGACGCGGAGTGTATCAATCCCTGCATATAAGCCTTTTGGAGGGCCCAGTGCGCAACCGGTTTCATACAAATTTACCAGTTAGATGTCAAGAGAGGTCATATTGAATATGACCATATGACTTAGTCAAAAATTTTGACTTGACGTACCACGGATACTAGCTTCGCGGGGGCTAAAATAGCAAAAATAAACAAAATAGATAAACGCACAGCGCATACGACTTAGGCGCGCCGCGCTGACCTTTTATATTATGAGCATCCACAACTACCAGATGATCAGACCTTTTTTAAGTGCAATAACACACTCACGATATCAATTTGTTTTCTTGCCTACGCGCTGTTATTAGCCAAGCGTTATAAGTTGCATTTTGCAGCGCCTACCCAGCGTGCTGTAAATTCACCTTGGTGTTGCTGCGTCTTTGGGCTCGAGAACTGGAAATGATTCGAATGAAATGAAACTTGATGATGCGATTGATGCTTCTTCATTGATAGAAACCGACTACCGAATTCCTCGATGAGCTGTACCCCCAATTTTTCCTCGAAAAGCTGTACCCCCCCCCCCCCCCCGCATGGGTTTGCTATATACCGTATTTGAGATCTCCTACTTCAGACACCTGATTATTGAAGTTGTAGCGTTGTATAATGTTTTTGTTCATTTGCAGTCCCTTTCGTGCAAATTATGGCCATATTCTGGTCATTTTGTACCTGTTCTACACTATGAATTACCTAGGAGATCTGTCTGAAGTAGGAGATCTCAAATACGGTAAAGTGATGGGCAACTTTTGAAATGTCGTCCTCGATGAGCTGTACCCCTGAGCTCTAATTTATCCAATCAGGTTGTATGAAGTCCGACTCTTTCCCATTTTTAGACCAATGACAACGGATTGGACACGAAGGGACTTCCTCGAAAAGCTTTTGCGATGTACCACGGGGGTACAGCTCATCCAGGAATTCGGTAGGTAATTATTCAGATTATTAATTTCATAATATGTCAAATATAATGGATACTTAAACGCATGCGTAACACGCACGGCTTCATGCGACACCGAATTAATCCCCTGCCGGCTGCGCCAGCAGCATACGTAACGGTACACTTGCTATCTCAGTACAATCCTATTTGGTCTGCGATAGCAGCACTAACGTTGCTTCCTATCCCAGTAATATATTGAGGTAAATATTGATATTGGTACAATATTGATTGTGATGGCTGTCTTGCCGACAATCAATATCCAATAAATATTGTCCGATCCCTGAGTGGAGGGCGACTGCCATCTTTGATAGGCAGACTGCTCATCAGTACCGCGGTAAATATAGACTCTAGGTTTATCTCGTGTACCGTACTTGATTATGCTCATGAATCATCATGGCGAAGCTTCATCCCTAACTTTACCTGTCCAACGTGACTGACTCGGCCTGCCCAACGTCTAAAAAGCGACAGTGACCAAACAGAAGCCGTCGACGGGCTCCTGCCCTCACGATTCATGATGTCGGTTCCTTAAGCCCGTTGGTAGGTGGAACCAGCAAGCAAGACTGTCGGGGTCTCCTTAATCATGTAGCTGGACGATCTGCTGCCAGAGCTCGTAACCTGCTAGTTGTACCGCACGGTCCGCCGAGAGCTCTTCATATGGGATGTCCACTTCAACTACAGCGGAGGATGCAACGTTGTTATGCACGACGTAAGGAGGTACTCGACGCAGCAGCTCTGTAGCCAGAGCTTCTTCTCTTATGCATACGAAGTCCATTCGCACGTAGTTGCAGTATCTGCTCTAGTTTATGACGTCTGCTGCCGTGCGCTCAAGGCTACTCTCGTGCGGAAACGAAAGCGCGATAAGAGAGTATGTCACTCACCTATCAGCAGGGGCGGAGCCAGGGTCAAAATAGGGGGGGGCGCATGCCCCCCTATTTTCTGGAGAAATTTTCCCGATTTTGGTAGATTTTCAAGCGATTTTGTCCATTTTTGGCCGTTTTCCCCCCTCCTGCCCCCCCCTGTTTTTGGAATGCCCCCCTATTTTTTTCGGGCTGGCTCCGCCTCTGCCTACCGTATAGCGAAAGGCCGAAAAAGCCTGGGGCTCGATTAAGTGCCTGAAGATGGATTAGGGCCTAATTACCAGCGAAGTACCATAAAATGCTGTCAGAAGTATTCGGCAGGCCACAGCCACGCACAAGAATAGTTTTTAAACTGTTCTTTTAAAATAGCTTGTAATGTCCTGAAGTAGATAGGGGGGGGCAGTTTTCTTCCTGAACAATATTGACAATAAATAGTGGATATTGATGACCCCGCTACAATACAATATTGATGCCCAACAATATTGCATTTTCAATATCAATAATTATTTTCCGATCCCTGCCCTCCACTTGTGCACAATACGTCAGCCCGTCAGCAAAAGGAAGTAAGGGGGGCGTTTGAGTCCACCAGGATATTGTATGTACGTCGTATAAAGCTGTAAATGGACCGAGGGAGCTGGGGACCCCAGCTCCCACGGTCCCCAGCCTGGGTTTCAGTTCTTACCTTACGCAAAGACCAATTTGGCAGCGCTTGTCAAACTGCGCTTGGGGTTGCCCAGAAGCAAAATTGAATTGAACTGTAGCTGCCTATTGACAACCGATAATAGTGTCATTTACAGAAGAAATCCCTGGCATTAAGGTCGCAAACCTTGTACATACTTGTGAATCCGTTGCGCAACACGCTGAGTGCGTCCTTAAACCCAGGTTTATGATTATTGTTGATCAGTAGACGAACTCATCAATGGCGACCATGGCAGACTCGTGTTCGGTCTCGGGACGTGCGCACTCAATACGAATGAAAGAAACATCGTGACCCTCCTGCACAACCCCTGTTTGATCAGCCTCGCTTTTTTACATCCCCTCCAATAGTTACAACAGGCATCATGGATCGGCGAGGCAGCAGGTCGGTCTCGAATGAATCCTCGATAACGCTTTGCACTGTGACAGGCTTGATATACAGTGCGCGCGGAAATGATAGACGAAAATCCATTTTTTGTCCTATTTTTATCGAATCAACGCCAATGAGACTGTAAGTTTTACCCAATGATCAGCAGCTCCTGGCGGTTCGTTTGCGGTGTCGCTTGCTTGAATCCGACACGTGGGGGCGGAGCTACAGTACCAAACACGAGTTTTGCCGACAGTGTAAAGCGCGAAAATGATAGACGAACAACTTTGGTAGCCGTTTCATGCATCTTTTAATGCTGTTTAAGTGGTCTATGAGCTGGCTAAGACTTCTCTAGTACTTCGTCTTATGGCCTTCGCGGTAGACCTCCATGCAGCGTTTTTTCATCGACCCAACGAGGTTCTCAAGCGTCGATAGCGGAATCTCCTCCCATGCCTTCTTGATGGCCCTGATCAGGTCCTCCCTGGTCTCGTATTGCTTCCCATTCAGGTACACCGCTCGAGCTAGAATTCCCCACAAGTTTTCGATAGGATTTAAGTCCGGAGACTTAGCAGGCCACCACATTACACGCACACCTTGATCCTCTAGATACCACTTGGCAGCCCTTGCAGTGTGAATGGAGGCGTTGTCATGCTGAAACTGGAAGTTTAACCCGTGATACAGGTGCGCGAACGGGAACAGGTAGTCACCCAACGTGGTGATGTACTTCTCCGCGTTCTGCTTGCCCTCCAGGAAGGCCAACTCGGACTTCCCCTTCACACTAAAAGCGCCCCACACGAACATACTCCCACCACCTGACTGCCGATTAGAGTAGATCTGTTTCTCCTGCCTCAGATCCCTCCAATAGTATTGATAGCCATCAGGGCCGTCTAGGTTAAATTTCTTTTCGTCAGAGAACACCACTCGGTTCCATTTGCGCCCATGTTCCACAAACTGAGTGGCCCACTTCAACCTGGCCGTGATGTGGGCCTGTTTCAGCACCGGGCATGCAAGGCGCTTCTCGTGCACCATGTTGTCCGAGTCGTGCAGCACCTCCTGCACTCTGCGCACTGAAATAGGAAGCTGCAGATTGTCCTTCAGTTGTCTAGCGCTCACACCAGTCTTTGATGCCTCGCGTAGCAGGCGGCGCTCAGCGGTAGGCGTTAGCTTCCTCGGCCTTCCGGTGCTCTTTGCGGTGCCCTGCGCCTCCGGATCGCGCAGGAAGCTGTCCACCACCTTCCACGAGCGGCTCACTCGCTTTGCGATCGCATTAGTAGACAGATTTCCCTCCTTGTAGGCTAGTATCTGACCCTTCTCGATGTCAGTCAGCGACTTGCCTCTCCCCATTGTTAATCTGTAAATTTTAAGACAGCAATGTTGCAACAGCCACGGTTAGTGCTTCTAGTATCTATGTTAGCACGTACAAGCATCAACGGGTCTCGTAGCTGCTGCAATCGCTGGGAGTACGCACCTCGGCTATCTTTTTCGCGCTTGGGGGGGACTGAGGGAAATGAAGTTTGGGCTGCTGCTCCGCCCCCACGTGTCGGATTCAAGCAAGCGACACCGCAAACGAACCACCAGGAGCTGCTGATCATTGGGTAAAACTTACAGTCTCATTGGCGTTGATTCGATAAAAATAGGACAAAAAATGGATTTTCGTCTATCATTTCCGCGCGCACTGTAGCGGGGCCATGGGATACAGGGGGCATCTGTGTCGCTGAGGCAGGATCCGCTCACGTTGGGCACTTCGGGTTTTGCGGTATCGAGAGGAGACTCGCTTCCGAGAGCAAAAGCAGGGGAGCGGCGCACAGAGCACAAAGCACTCATGACCCCGAACCAGTACGAAGGAGGCAAGGGGGTGCGCGCGCCGGTAAGCACACCAGCGATACACGACGCGCACTACCACGACGATACAGGGCTGCACCTCGAAGTCACGACCCCAGGCGTCGACAGCAAGAAGGACGACGAAGACATCCCCCTGGACAAGAACGGACGCCCCATGGTCAAGTTCTTTCGGTGGCGCATGAGCCGCAGGAAGCGGCTGTGCATCATCGTCGGACTGATCTTGCTGCTGCTCCTAATCGTACTGCTCTTGGTCTTCCTCGTCATCATCCCCGCCATCATCCAGCACTACATGAACGAGGTGGTGCTCAGCATTAATTACATGGACGTCACGAGCATCCCGAGTGACACGGAGATCGACGTGACCTTCAGTGTGAACCTGCAGCACGACGTGCCGGTCTCAGCTACGACCAAGGCGATGACCGCCTCGTTGATCTACAGCGGTGTGACGTTCGGCACTGTGGGTATCGAGGCGCTGGACATCAAGTCGGGCAAGCAGAACTACAATTTGACCATGGACACGAGCATGGTGATCTCCGACTTGGACGGATTTAACGCTATGGCGGAGGCGATGATGGAGGACGAGACGGTTCCGATCTCAGCCAAGGCGGAGGTTGACGCCCACGCGATGGGTCTGTCGTTTAATAACCTGAACTTTGAGCGGACGCTGTCGCTGGTGGGTTTCAACAAGTTCCAGACCTTGGATCCAGAGGTGCAGCACATCGACTTGTGGGGGTGCAGCGACGGAGTGTACGAAATGGACGTCAACGCGTCGATCAACAATCCGTCAGCCATGGGGCTGCAAGGCATCGGCGCGCTCAACATGAGTGTCTACTACAATAGCAGCTACCTCGGCTATGCGTACTCGGAGAAGCCGGAGCTCGGAATGCCGCGAGGTCAGAGCAACCAGACTTTCCGCGTGGTCATGTCGGAGGACTCGTCGGCGCTCGAGGGCGTCATTACAGGCTTCTTCAGCGGTGGCATCGAAGTGAACGTCCGTGGTGACAACCCGTACTCAACCGAGTACACGCAATTCAAGGAAGCCATCAGCAAGGTTAACATGACAGTGGAGTACGACGACGGACTCAACAAGGTCTCCTTCAACACGTCGTGCGTGTCCAGCTTCCTAACGGTGCTAGGCTACTAGGCAGCATTTCCACCCGACGAAGCGTTCATATAAAAGTCCAGAGTCCGATTCATTTGCTCTCGTTGTTGCCAGCACACGTCCAGTCTAGTCGAGGGTAGTAACCTCAATTGGCACATTCGCACATCAAAACGTAGGCAGCGTCAGGGTGTCGTCAGGAGCTAAGGCGTAAATGCGATAGAGCCCAAGTCTCGTTGGACTCGAGTCATTTCCGCCGTTGTTCGAGCGGACACGGTAATGGGCTCAAGAAGCCAGCGCTGCTGCCGTCCATTTCGTTTCAGCCTCGAACAAATGCACTAAAAGTGGACAGAACCCCCACAAGTCGAAGCGACCTGAAGCCCACCTCCTCCATTTCAATACTTGCCACGACTGTCGAAGATCGATCGAGACAGGCGGCAATTCCACAAGAGATGTCTAGAGAGCACGAGGACATGGTGGCGACGTCGCCCAACACGCAGGTGGCGTACCGCGAACCGTCCTCCGTGCGACTTCACGTCGACGGAGCAAGCCTGAAGGAGCGGAAGGAGAGCGAGGGCCCCGACGTAATGCTCGGGCCGGACGACAAGCCGCTGAAGAAGTTCCTGTGGTGGTACATGACCAAGAAGCAGCGCGTGCTCGTTATCGCGGGGCTTGTGCTGCTGTTGCTGGTCGTGTTGCTCCTCATCGGCTGGTTCGCCATTATCCCGGCCATCATCCGTCACTACGCCAGCAGTGTGCAGATGACGCTCAACTACATGGACGTCGTGGACATTCCGGACAACTCGACGCTCACCGTGGATCTGAGCTTGAACATCCAACACGACGTGGGTATTGCTGCGACAACGGACAACACGACAGTCTCCCTGCTCTTCGGTGGGGCCGTATTCGCCACGCTTCCCTTCCCCGGACTCGACATCAAGACTGGATCGCAGGACTACAATATCACCATCGACGCCGACATGCCGATCACTGACCAGAGCGTCTTCAACGCCATGTCGGACGCCCTCATGAACGAAGCCGAGATCACGCTGACGGCCACCGCATCGCTCGATGCCCACGCTTTGGGCATGTCCTTCAGTGACCTCAGCTTCGAGCGGGATCTCCCTCTCGAGGGCTTTACAGGCTTCGGCGACCCAGAGCCCGTGATCGAGAACATTGAGTTCACTACTTGCACCTCGTCCGAGTACCTGATCAACATCAATGTGACTCTGGATAACACGGCGCGAATGGGGCTGGACGGGATCGGAGCACTCAACATGAGCGTGTATTACGGCCAGGAGTACCTCGGCTACGCGCTGTCGCAGAAGCCCGAGCTCGGCATTCCTCGCGGCGTGAGCGACCAGTCCTACCGCGTTACTGTGGACGCGAGCGCGGTCTCCATTTCCAGCATGGTGCTGTCTGCCTTGGCGGGCAGCACGCAGTTCTATATCGTGGGGAACAACCCGTACGTCACGACGCATGGCCAGTTCATCGAGGCGGTCAACAACGTCAACATGAGCGTCCCATCAAGCAGCGGGTCGCTCTCCAACATGAATTTCGGCTCGTCCTGCAGTCTCGTGTCGCTGCTGTCGTAGACGGTGGCAATTTACCCCGACTGCAAGGGATCAGTGATCATGCCAGGCGGAGCATGCGGTCACTTGCAGCGTGGAAACCACTTGCTAACGTGTTAATCTATGCATCGCGCCAATTTTGCTTTGATTTTATTGCGATGTTGTCGTCACAGCCTGAGCCCCCGTCGTCTTGGCGGCAAGCACAGCTGCAAAGCGAAAGACCAGCGTGACTGTTTTCGCTTGGATCTACAGTACTCGTGTGAATCATTCGTGAAGACGAGTCTCATTGAAAAGCTCTCTAGCTTGTAGCTGTTCCTCCCACACAGGTTCACGCTTTCAGCGGTCGGATGAAACTTTGATTACTTCGAAGTACATGTAGCTCGCATCACTTGAACGTACCGAAGTGTGCTCCCGGACGACGGATGGAGTTCACCAACACGCTGTCCATGGCGTGCAGAGGCGTGCTCAGACAGACTACCGACACCAGCGCCTGTGCTGTCGTATGCGGCTTTTCACGATTGCATTGTGCTGCAGATAACCCCACGCATGCGGAAGTTGACCCACTACGGTACACGATGGAAGAGTCTTACGTACTACGACGGCTCGCGTAAAGCGTTCAACAGATCCGGTACAAGAGATTGCTGGTGCAGGTTCGAGTCAAGTCTTGGTACATGTATACATGTAATACTACCGTCTCGGGGCTATCCCCTTTTGCTGCAGAGAACCGCTCATGAAGGCCGAAGAAGCTGGGTGGAGACGAACTGACTTTTATTACCGTACAAGCCGTGCTCGCTTCGCTGTGCTAATGGCTACCGTGGTCTATTACATTGCTTCTCTACGCGAGGAGCGACAGGATGTTGCACGAGGTGTTGAAGCCCAGGCTCGCGAGGCCGTCCGTGTAGACGATGCTCATGTTGACCTTGCTGATGGCCTCCTGGAACTGCGTGTACTGCGTCGAGTACGGGTTGTCGCCCGTGATGTAGAACTGGGCCTTCTTGGCCACGACGCCCAGAGCCATAGCCTTGAGCGCGGTCGAGTCCTGCGGCACCGTGGCGCGGAAGAGCTGCACGCTCTCGCCACGGGGCAGACCCAGCTCGGGTTTGAGCGACTCGGCGTATCCCAGGTAGCTGTCGGAGTAGTACAGGCTCAGGTTGAGGGCGCCGATGCCGTCCAGGCCCATGGTGGCCGGGTTGTAGAGCGTCACGTTGATGTCCATCTGGTACACGTCGTTGGTGCAGCCGAACCAGTTGATGTAGTCGATCTCCGGGGCCGGGTCACTGAACTGGTTGAAGCCGTTGATGGGCAGCGTGCGCTTGAGGCTCAAACCGCCGTAGGTCAGGCCCAGGGCGTGCGCCTTGATGGAAGCCTCGGCTCCCAGCTCCACCACGGCGTCCTCCACGAGGCCCTCGGCCATGAGGTTGAAGGTGCTAACGTCCGTGAGCGTGAGCGTGCCGTCCACCGTGAGGTTGTAGTTCTGCTCGCCCGTTTTGATGTCGAGGCCCGGGATGACCACGGAGCCGAAGGCCACGCCACCGTACAGCAGCGAGGCCGTGATGTCGTCCGTGGTGGCTGCGATGGCGATGTCGTGCTGCACGTTGAGGCTGAGCTCCACGGTGAGCGTCGAGTCGCTGGGCACACCCTTGACGTCCAGATAGTTGATGGTGAGGTCCACCGAGTTGACGTAGTGCTGGATCACGGCCGGGATCACGGCCAGGAACACGACGAGCAGGATCACGGCCAACAGGATGACCACGAGGCCGCTGATCAGCAGGATGCGCTGCTTGCGGGTCATGTGCCACTTGAGGAACTTGACCAGCGGGCGGCCGTTCTTGTCCATGGGCACGGCGAGGTCGCCGTCGTCCTTCTTGCTCTCGGCGCCGGGCGCTGACACGTCGAGCCGCAGCGCGGTCTCGTCATTGTAGTGCGCGCCCTCGGCCACGGGCGTGTGCACCTTCTCGGCGTACTGGTGCGGCGTGCTGCTCATGCTGCTGTTCGTGCTGTCCAGTGGGCGGGCTGCTGTCTCTCGAGGGCGCAGAATGCAAAGTGACCGTGCCCAGGCCACCGTCCCAGGCCACGAGCTGCGGGCGGTGCCTTTTTGAGCTGGGTCCCTCGCCCGTATGTCGTCACCTGTCAAGCGTGTCAACCTGCCCGTTGCTAACACGGGTGATGGGCAAACCCCCGTTTCCCTGAAACTGTGAAAAAATATATGTGATAGCAATTTTAATCCTACTAAAACTCAAAACTAGATACATTAATATGCAGCGTCTAATCAGTGTTTTAATTGAAAGGTTTACGACAGTCTTTAGCTAGATATTAACTATCGCAATAGAGAGGCAACGTACTGCCGAAGCGGTCCCCAGATTCGCAGATGAGTCGATTTTTCTGATGTGCCTCAGCGCAACACTGGCGAGGGACTTCAGGATGAAGTTTAGGTGGCACTTGTTTAGATCAACAATACCCCTGCGAAAGCCAGCGGGTGTTTGCCAGCTACTGTGCCTAGCTTGGCGCGGCGGCGAGTTAGCACGCCACGCGGTGGTGTCGATTACCAGGATCGCACAGTATCATGTGTCGAGGTTCTCAAGGCGTTGGTGCTGGAGCTGTTTGACAGCTCGGCTATTCGCAGCAGCAGCAGCAGCATTTCTCGCGAAACAAAAATTATAACTTAACCCTGCCCCAAAACTGAAGCTCTCTGTATCAGCTTGACAAGACCACCGCTGCGACCTAGCGGTCGATATTACTGTAAATTCTCTTCTCACTGGTGTACGGAGGCTGCAATTTGCAGTGCAAACGCTCACATGTTGCAGCAATTGGCACACTTGACGTGAGCACGATTATAAAAAGAGTTTTACTGCAAAACTTGAGATTTCGCAGCGGTGCGAGTGCCAGTATAGGATAATTCAGCGACGTTATCGCGCTGTGATCGCCGCCCAAGCCGATCCCCTCGGCAAGGCGTCCGGGCCGCTCTCGCGTCACGCTGCGACTCGCTCCAGGGATGCGGCTCATTCACGCCCACCGAATGACACAATCCCGGCCGCATAAAAACCTAGGGCGACGTCGATAAAACCTCGTCCCTGGCTTTAGTGGACACATGAACGTACCACATCAGGTGTAGGTAACGCTTAAAATGGTTTCCATTATCGGTCAGGTCATCGGTCTTATTTGTCCGTATCCGAAGCCGTCACTATCCGATCTGCTGATCCGCTCGCTCGAAGCACTGGTGCTGGCGGCCGATCAGAGCACCTGTGCCATCTCTTGCCGACACCGCTGCCCGCCTGCCATTCCACTGGACAGGTCCGTCTCGCACTCGCCGCCGCCTACAGGAACTCGACCGCCGACCGAAGATGGAGGACGAGAAGCTCATCCGTCTCCATGACATGCTCTCCAAGCTGCGCCCGGGCGGCAAGAAGGTGGGAAGCCTACGCTGGTTGTTGATTGCGCCAATGCGCGAGTCGGCGGCGTCTTTACAGGAGGAAACCATGGAGACTGAACGGAAGTGCGCTTGCGTGCCGGATGTGCTTTTGTAGGGCGGCCTGGGCTTCGCGTCGCTGGGCGGCAGGAAGGGCGTCAAGCGCTCGGATGGATTGCCCAACAACGGCCTCTACTCCATGTTCGTGCGCCAGGGAGAGGGCACCTACCAGCACAAGCACTGGGAGGAGGACAAGGAGGATGGAGACGAGGAGCAGCAAGACGTGAGCGAGAAGAAGGCCAAAAAGGACAAGAAGAAGAGCAAAAAGAGGGCCAAGAAGGACAGCGACAGCGAGGAAGAAAGCGAGGAGCTCTCGAAGAAGGAGAAGAAGCGCCTGAAAAAGGAGAAGAAGGCCAAGAAGAAAGCCAAACGCGCTGCGGAGAAAACTGCTGCCGCCGCCGATTCCGAGGCTGAGGAGGCTCCTAAGAAGAAGAGCAAGAAGCGGAAACTGGAGCAGGCCGAGGAGGACGAGGACAAGGCCGCCGCTGTCGAGGACGACAAGGAGGAAGCGGCCGTCGTCAGCGCCGAGGAGGACGCGCCCAAGCCCAAGTCCAAGAAGGACAAGAAAAAGCACAAGAAACAGAAGCGAGAGGAAGCCGCCGAAGAGGAGAAGCCCAAGGAAAAGAAGGAGAAGAAGGAGAAGAAACAAGAAGAAAACCAAGCACTCCGAGTAGGGCAGGATATCTTCGAGGACTGAATGGAGGGGCTCGCGCACATAGAGGAGAACCGCGCCGGCTCGCTTTGGCAGCAAAAATTCACATTGCATTGAGATTACAGCATCGGTAAATGGTTCTGGTGTCTACAATGCTGTGCCTACTTCCTAGCTCTGGACTGCGCGCGGAAGGCCGCGGTTGCCTTTTGCTCGCGGCAGGTTGCGATTTCTAAGAGCATACTGAGGTGCATCACGCGGTTCTCTAGCGTTTCGAGCTGCTGGAACCGGTCGGCGTGCAGCTGGATGACGGTCCAGCCCAACATCTCGAGGTGCCGCGCCTTCAAATCCACGAATCCAAAGGTTTTCGGATCCTTGTCTTCGTTGTCGGGCTCCAGTGCCTGGTAGCAGTCTGACGGGTTGAGTTCAATGGCGATCTTCTGCCTCGGCGCCACTACATCGAGGTGATAGCCCGTCTCCGTCGCGTACGAGGTCTCGTTTTGCATTCCGATCTCATCCAGCGCAGTAGAGACAAGGTGGTGCAGGCGGAAGGAAGAGCTCTTACCCTTCTTCTGGTGGGCGTCGAACACGCGCTTGCACTCATCCTGCAACGCCGGTGACAATCGAAACTCGCTGGGTCGGTCGTAGAGCTCACAATCCAGATGAACCTGGTACAGCTTTGACTTGAGGACTCGAAGCTTGAATGGCGGCTTATTCAGCTTGTCCAGTGCGCCCGAGTTAACCTCCTTGAACATTCGGCGAAATAGGTCCTCGTCGAAGCTCTCTACGAACAAGAAAGATCGAGCAAGCGGGACAAGCACCTCTGCGGCTCGCTGTTTGTCCTCCACACTTGTGTTTTCGGCGTCTAACTCGGCCAAAATCGACTTGCTTGTGGCTCGCAAAGCCTCCACAACCCAATCCTGCCTGCGGCTTTCTCTCGGCAGCAAGTGGGCTACTGCCGTGACCACCATGCATGCCTCATGCGCGCTAATCTTCGGGTTTGCACTTTGAAGCATATAAACAGTCTGCGCCGCAACAGGCCTGATACAGTGCGCAGGCAGAACAGGGTAATTAGCTGGCGTTACCACAAAGAACTTGATCCGAGTTGACGTACTGCAAAATCGATGTGCGACCCACACCCAGACGCATTAGCGCTGTCGTAAGATTGGACATCGCACTTCCCGTTTTGAAGGCGGCAATGCCGAAATTCACCAGCTTCTCAGTCTCGTCGATCAGCTTCCAGAACCTGAATACAATCAACTAACATGAGATACAAAATCCAGCGGACTTCCGACTCCAGCGCAGCTCACCTCTTTGTATCCAAAGCGTTAGGCTTGGCCGACCATTTAGGGAACAAAGCTGGTGACGGAATTGCGAGTAGATCATCTTCAGGCGCTTCCGATTTGCTCGAATTGTCGATGTGGCTGACTGTCTGTTACCGCACAGACAACAAGGCGTTTAGTAATCAACCAGCACGTCGGTATTCAGGGTTCTTACCAGCAAGTTAGCTCGCGTCGTTCGCGTTGCCACGAATCGGCCAGCACGATCGATCGCCGTTCGGATGTTGTATTGGTTTAAGTCGAACACCTGTAGCACAACGAGAGACAGTTAGCCTAGCCTGTACGAATCTAGTCTTGATTTCAAGCACACTATAGGAAAATCATCACGCACATTTTCATCCACCATTCGCAGCAGCTCTTGCAAGTCCTTCGCCATCAGCAGTTTGCGGTTCAGCTGTGCGTTGTCCGAGGTATACTCCTGGATGTTGTCCACTCGGCGGATCTGCAACAAGTCCTTAAGTTTGGGCTGCGTCTCCGCCATCAGGATGAGCTCTGACCACATCGTAAAACTGAGCAGCGACGAGGGGTATCCTGACAGTGAAATCAACGGCGACTGGTCCTCCGGCATTTGCACCGCCACGCACGACGAGCTGAACAGGACCTTGTCCGACGAAAAGATCCGCGCCAGCGTGCCGACCTGGTAGTTGCACTTGATGCACAGCATCTTGTGCTTCCTCCAGCTCGAATCCTCCTCGTCTACCGAGTCTTCCGGGAACAAATTCTTCAGCGGTTCGTCCGTCGCACTGGATACGTGGATCCCATTCCTCCTGTTCGTTGTGTCATCCAGCAGCAATTAGCTACAACTCCTTAAAGAAAACTATTAGAGTGACGATGTAGACCCGCACCATTTAAAGAAGACCAGGTCCTTCGTGGCGCTCAGCGTCGTGTTGCACTTGCCGCAGACCAAGCGAGGCGCGGATTTGTCGTCCGTGTCATCCATGGCCGCGGATTCGCTAGGTGTGGGGTACGTCGCGCTGAACGAGAAAGTACGTCGGTTCGGCGCCGCATATTCCGGCGCGAGGGCTTGAGGTCGCAGTGGTTTCAAGGAGCTTCGGCGCGCAGAGGCGCCAGAGCGCGGCAACCGCACGCGCATCGCTCGCATTTTGCGTACTGGTGATGACTGGATGTCGCACTAATAAAATGTTGCGCGAAGAATGACGGTCGATTTACACGCAACATTCGTACGACGCGGCCGTGGTGTTGACTGCAATATTGGATTTTGTATGGACAAGATGACGAGTATTTTGCTCTAGTAACGGACTCTAGGATGTGGGCGACGGCACGACGTAGAGGAACTCCTCATGGCTCTGCGAGCAGCTCGCGGAGCAACTGTACACGATGAGACTAAGCCAGTCCATGCCACCTGGAGGCGCGACCGCTTTCGGAGCGTCGCCTGCGCTGCCGTCAGACTTTTGTTGCAACGGAGTGTCGGCTGCTGCGAACTCGTCCACCTTGAGGAAGTAATTGATCGTCGGCGTCAGCTGCATCTCGAACGAGCGTTCTTCACCGCATCCTGGGCAGTTTGGCACCTTGAGGTTCTGCGGGATCACCACAGGCCATAGCGGCTCGCCGCCGTAGTCATAGCGAAGGCACTGCAGAGGGCAGCGGCTGATGCGCTTCTGGAATCGCAGCAAGTGACGCTGCCCTGCAGGAGTTTTCTCGTACGACTCTCCAGTTGAAGCGGCAGCTCCAGCGGACGGGGCGCCCGCTCCCTTCTTCTTTGTGTTCGAAATCACAGTGCGCAGGTCTCCGATATCGGTGGACTTCTCCTCTTCCTCCTGCCTCATATACTGCTCGAGTAGTTTGTTCTCGTGCGCGAAATTGTGCTCCGCTGTGTAGTCTTCATACGGCTCGTCGATAACTTCAATAGGCAGCGCTGGAAAGGCATTCTGCTTGCCCATTGGGACCGTTTTCTTTACCGTCTCCGCCTTCTTTGGCGCTGGAGCCGCCTTGGTGGTCTTCGCGCTAGTCTTCATAGCGTCATCTCTCTGCTGCAGAAGTGCCTCTAGATCCACAAGATCAGCCGCCGGGGTCTGCGGCTTGCTGTCGTCTTCATCGTCACTCCAGTCGCTGTCATCGCTATCCGAGCCCCACGCGAGCTTCACCTTATCCACCTGATCTACAATCTTTTCCACTTTCGCTGACACCGGCACTTCCTTCACCGGCTCCACTTGGTCACGCAGTACTCGCCAACTGCCGGGCGTCTCCGTGCAAGCCACCGAGTTGCATCCGAAGACATACAGCGTCCGGTCGGTCTCCACTGGAGCGTACACTTGAGCGACTAGGAACAATCCTTTGCCGCACTTTGCACACGTCAAGCTACTGGCTTCCGATGGCGGCTCCGAGTACCAGGCCTGAACAAGCACATCAAACGTCGCAAGGGACCAATGTGTCAGCAGCAACATTCAATACAAAAACAATGAACCAGCCAACAACGGTTCTGCTCCAATACCTACCGGGTTTCCTCCTGCCTTGCACACATAGGGCGATGCGTTGTCCACGCTCTGGCACTCCTGGATCGTGCCCAGCAGCACGACGCGCTCCTCGTCCATTGCTTTCAAGTCAAAGTGTCAGAATCGTTTCGATGGCAAGTTGTGTTTCGTACTTAAATGAAAATGCATCATGGTGATTGGCTGAAAATCGCGGTATCGCACGGTCCTCACGTCCGAACCGGGGCAGGATCGATTCGAGCCAGGAAGAGTAGCGCACGCGACGAGCAGAGCACCATGAGCGACAACAAGGAGATCCCGTCCGAGTACCGTATCTCGGAGAAGTGGGACAAGTGCCTGGAGAACTTCACGCTTTACTTCGGCGCCGGCCTCGTGGCTGGCGGCCTCACGTCCCTCGTGCTGGCGCGTATGTTACCTCGACGCTAAGGTCCCAGGAAGCTGACCAAAGGAAAGAACCGGCAATTGACACGAGTGTTTTTTCTCTTTGCATTTCAAAGGTTCTGGTGCGGGCCGTGGACTGATCACGGGTCTGGGCGCGGGCTCCGGCGCCGGCTCGAGCTGGACGACGTGCCAGCTGGCGTTCGCGGGCAACGCCGAAGCACAGGCCGCGCTGGACAAGACGGACAAGGCTGTGGGCGACTTTAAGGACAAGATCTCGGGCTCCAACTAGATGTTTTCCGCTTGAGATAAGCAAGGCGAGCACAGCGCTATCTTTTTTTGCAGTTAGGAGGTGCTGAGCTGAGCAATAGTGTCCACGGATTCCCAGCGCGTGAACTGGTAGAGCAGAGCTAATGCTCACGCCCAGGTGCAAAGATGAAGATTCGGGTGCTAGACGGCCAGCTCAGCACAAAACGATGAGAAAACTTGAAAAAAAGAACACGGAATATAATACTATAGGGTGGTGGTCACAACCGCTAGCGATTCGGTGCCGCTTCTTGAAGGTTTTCCGGTATTGCTGCTCTATCGGGGAGTTGAGACTCTCAACTTGAGAGCATGAAGAGGCCGTCAGTTTCAAGACTTCTGCTCGAATGTAAACTCGTACTCGCCAGCGCCGACCTCCACTTTGACGGGCTTGTCTAGAGTAAGCTCATAAGGTTCGTGGGCTTCCAGCTCCACGTCGTTGATGCGGGTACCGTTGGTGCTATCGGTGTCGACGAAGAAGATTTTCCCCGTCGCCTCCATTTTGATCTGCACGTGGAAGAAGACAACAGCGTCAGCTTATCCACAGCAAAGCGGCCTGGCACAATGCAGCCGACGCGTAGTTACCTCTCCGTGCGACGTTGAAAGTTCAGAATCCTTCGGCATGCTCAATCCACGCGGCGGTCGAAACTTTCGGCCAGTTGAACGACCGACAAAGCAGGAGGAATGCCGTTTCTGTTTGAAGAATAGTTAGGTGGCTAGAATGCATCACATCACGAGCAGTTTGGTATGAGAGCAGCTTACCATGTCAATATCCATATGAAATTTTCGCCCTCGATATGGTCCAGTGATGCATCGCACTGAAATGAAAAATGCTCGCGGAATCGAATTGTCGTCTATTCAGAAGACCCCAGTAAGAACACCATCGACCTTCCTGGCACAAGCACATCGCACTTACCTCGTTCCAAGTTCTCCTTCTCCGCTTCCAGGGCATCCAACAGCACTTTCTTGCCAGCTTCAAACTCTCGTCGCAGTTCCTCCGCTCGTAGCTTCGCTTGTTCTACCAGCTTCTGCAAATTCAAGCGCAGACCAAAAACACCGTGAGTACATTGTAGTATTCCATCCAAACCGTCCGTCCCTGCGGGCAAGCTTACCATAGACGAGGTCTGGCAATCCCGCAACAAGAATCCTTGGACATCGATCATCTCGTCCAGCGGTCCTGACAGTTCCTCATTTGCCTCGTCATTATCCTTAGACTCCCTCACTGCTAGCGCATGCAGGCGACGAGAATCGAATGCGTTAGCGACGAATACATTTAAATTCAAAATTCAAATATACGCAACTTGTGTTCAGCTGCTGGAGACGTCCCAGCGCGCTTGGGTTCACAGAAACATGTAATATGTAGGTACGAATGCATATAAAGCGCACCTCTTTTCGTCATTGGCGACGTGTGTTGCTCCTCGCTGACTGCTGCGGCATGTGCGGCGCCGGTCGCGTGCTTCCGCTTCATCTTGCGTCTATTGCGCCGCCAAAATGCAAACTGTTTGAAAAAAGTGCAGTAAATGCTAATTTCATCCAATCATCAAATCCGTAAATTTCGGCGAATCAGAAGTCAGTCTATCGGGCCTGGAACTTCCAGGCAAAGTGCAGCACCATGGCGGACGCGCGCCAGAAGAACGTGGTGGTGAGCAAGCCGATCCTATATGGGTCCGTGGCCACGTACCTCGGGCGCAAGGCCGAGGAGACCAAGACGCACCGCTGGTCCATCTACCTGCGCGGCGTGGACAACGAGGACCTGTCCTACATGATCAGCAAGGTGGTCATCAGCCTGCACGTGAGCTTCGCGAACCCCGTACGCGTGCTGACAGAGCCGCCGTACGAGGTTACGGAGCTGGGCTGGGGGGAGTTCGAGACGCGCATCCAGATCTACTTCCACGACCCGACGGAGCGGCCCATCAGCATCATCCACTTACTCGTGCTGTACCCGCCCAATAGCCAGCCCGCCAGCACCAAAAAGGTGATAGATTGTTAGACTTGCCTAGCTACTGCAGTTCAAGGACAGTGTATTGATGTGTGTATGTTGTTTGCTGTTGTTGTTGCAGCCAGTGGTGAGTGAGTTTTATGACGAGCTGGTGTTCAACGAGCCGACCGAGTTCTTCTACAAGAAGCTGATGGCCGGACCGGACCGCCAGGCACCGCCGCTGGCCATGCAGGACCATCTGCCGACGTACTCGGACGTTGAGGTGCTCAAGACGCTGGCGCACGCAGAGACGTTCGTGACGAAGGAAATCCAGGACACCAAGAACTTGCTGCTGAGCGCCGACATGGAGATCAAGGAGCTGAAGGAGCGCATTGCCGAGCACACCAAGAAGAAAAAGCAGGCTGACAAATTGGCCGCTGCGCAAACGGCAGCATGATACCTCAGCCACTTCCAATCGTGAAGTGGATGTTGTCTGTTGCCGAGTCACTGTTGATTTTGTGGGGTACCAAACAACGAATAGATATTTAAAAAAAAAATGCAGTGCTCTAAGCATTCCACTGCTCCACTATCGGCAAAATAATGCGCACCTTCTTCAGCATTCACAGCAGCAACGCGTATCAGCGGCACTAGTAACTAACTGGTGGATTCTAAGACGTACCAGCGTCCAGTAGATCTGTCCTCGCTGCAGGGCGGTTCCGTCGGCGGAAACAAGATCCCACGCAATCGGCACCACCGCGTGTGCCCAACGACAATCTGGCAGGTAGCCGCGATTGCACACGTATCGATCGCTAGCAAACTGCACTGAGCGTTGTCACCCGGGAATAGGCGGAAGGTGAAGCCCTCTGGATGACTCGGGCGAGTGCTTCCCGTAGGCTGAGTGGGTGAGTCAAAAACACACTTCCAGCGCCGTCAATTGATCAGGCGGCACGAAGCTCTACGGACGACACACGCGTCAAGCGAGGCCAGTGCGAGCGATTACCACAGCGTTGGACTGAAACCTGGGGTGTCTGGCGTCGAGTGTTTCTGAATCGGCGACTGACGGCCAACTACCTACACACTGCGTGAATTGACGATTCCACTCGCTTTATAATACACGTGGAATGGGTGGTGATCAAAGCGAGCAGTGTTACACGTCAGAAGGCAATGAGCAGGCGAATCCTCCCTCCCTGCTTCCCGAAACAATATTTCGTGCTTGTCAGTCTCCGAAGGTTGATGAATGGACCCCGCAGGAAGAGTGATGAGTCATCACGGCAAGACTGGAGCAGTCATTTCGGAGGTTAATGTCACCGTCGAATCCATTTGGAGCAAGAGGACGACCTACCGTAATACATGTACATGTAGGTCAACTCGGTTCGCTTGCTCTGCTACATGTATACATGAATGTAGCGAATCTCTTGCAGCCATTGCAAAATGCAACAACTTCAACTTCTGACAGATAAAGAGCACGGTATCTTCTGCGTTCACTTCAAGAGCAATTGGAATTATTTCGCAAATCAGAATGCACGGTTGGCAGTGAGACTTGCAAGAGCTCCGTGCCTGCCACACCTTCACGGTACATCCGCTATCGCACAAGCGCTCTATAATAGAGTCTATTGTCCTTAGTGTTGACCTCAAATCGCACCTCGGCACACCAATGTGCTTATCACCCGCCGCGCGTTTAACATTCGCCAATGCTCACTCTGAACGACATCCGCGCGGACCCTTAGGGCCCACGGGCTTAGCTCGGGGCTATGGCTAGCCAACAGCTCGTAGCTCGCCAAACAGCTCAACGAGCCTCGTCCGTAGAGCTCGATCAGTTCGTGTGCGGTCTTCAACGCATGCTAAATCACTAACTTAGCTGAAGATGGACTCGCTGGATCATTGATGTCTCCCAGGTCATACACGACGGGCACTCGCGTCGGCTAAACCCGAGAGGGCAACTTGCCAGACATGTGTAAGCACCCGCTTTAACTGAGCGGGATGCGCCGGAACCACGGCTGTCAAAGGCTTTGACTCAAAGCACTTGACGCACGTACTACGTGACGTAGAGAACGGCCCAACGGAGTAAGCCGACTTGTAAGCAGGGCCGCCGATTATGGCATTTTTATTTATGTAAGCCAAGCTGGCTCATAAATAATGGTAGGCCTGCCAGAAAGAAGAGAACATAAATAATGTCATGGAGAAAATGTGTCTCATAAATAATGTTGAAATATCATGATCCTGTATTACTTAAAATTTGTATTGGTCTCTCTAAATTGCAAGATTTGTTTCTGATAATTTGCCCAATTACAATTATTGCTAGGACCTCTGGACATATATAACGTTATGACCAAGCGAAAACGGCCAACATACATTATCCATACTTATTTATGGTCATTATTTTTATGGCCATGCTATTTTCGGTGGCCCTGCTTGTAAGCCACCCGGCTGGAGTAAGCGACTGACCGTATGCAACGAAGAACTCGCGACGGGCAAGGCGAACCGAACCAGTCCATAGCGCTCGGCCGCCAGCGATCGGTTGGCTGTGCAGTCGTGGCAGAGTTCCTCGTGATCGACGGCATTGACACGCGGCGGTGCCGATCGCGTGGGAAGGAATATCATGGAGCGAGGCTTGCTTGCTACGCTCGAACACTTGGAGAGCAGTCGACGGATGGACGTGTAGCTTCAATACTTCCGCTTCGACGGCACTAGCAACGCTCGGTAATCCTGCGCTGCAGTATTAGCACTCCGACCAATGCTGTCTGCAGATGAGCGCGCAGCTCGTCGAACGCCGAGCGTGGGCGCAGCAAGCACCTCTGGGCCGCGCCCTATTCCAGCGGTCTACTGGATGCTGGTAAGTGTTAAGGGCGTCGGTGATCCGGGTGCGTCACTAGCGGCGCTGGCAACCATCCTGGGAATGCACAAGCGCCATTAGTACCGGCGGTGGCACGCATGCTCTTGCGGATAGCGATCAGCGGCAAGCGCGCCGACACGGAGTTTAGCAGTTCATCCAAAACTTGCTTCACCGTTGTTGCCCAAGGACGTCGAGAGCATTTCGGTGGCGAAGCGCGCGTTATGGAGATCGCAGTACAGTACATGTAGCTCGAAGCTCAGGCCGGACCACAGACTGTGGTCCACAGTGCACGCACGCCGCCGGCGGTCCTTGAAGAGAGATCTGTTTTGTAGAGACCGTTGCTCTTCAACTGTATAATATGCTCCGTAACCGTAGGAACTAATGTTGAAGTTGCCTCGCCCATCCCCCCAAAAGTGACACAGTGATGATGGCGGCGCTCAATACTCGGCACCAGTCAAAGATGAAGGCCGCGGAAAACCCGCCGTGAGGAAGAAGCGCGAGGTGCTCCATCGCTTCCCGCCAGCAGGTGCTGGCTGGCTGACTGCGCAGCGGTCGGTCAGCGGTCACTCAGTCGCGCTTGGCAGATCCGTCATTCGCTAACCTGCCGCCTCGACCGCAAGTGTCCGCCTGGATCTCGCTTCTTCTCTCCGACCATGGCGACGTACCAGCAGGAGGTCAAGACGCCCGTGGCCGAAACGTTGCAGAGCCCTGCGCGCGCCAACGTGGACATGGACCACTACCAGTACCAGTCGCAGCCGGACTCGGCCTTCAAGGTGGACGTGGCCGCGAACAGCCAGGACGTGCTCAAGGAGGAGGCCGAGAAGGGCGGCAAGCCGCTCAAGAAGTTCCTGTGGTGGCGGATCACCAAGAAGCAGCGCATCTTCGCCATCCTGGGCATCGTCATCGTGCTGCTCGTCGTGATCATCCTCATCGTGTGGTTCGTGGTCGTCAAGGCCATCTTCCAGCACAACGTCAACAAGATCAACATGACCGTCAACTACCTCGACATCAACCAGATCACGGACCAGACCACGCTCTCGAGCGAACTGAGCCTGCGCCTCAAGCACGACCTGAGCATGAACGCTCGCTCGGACGCCACCACGGCCAAGCTACTGTACGGCGGCTCGACCTTCGCCACCTTCGAGTTCCCCGCGCTCACCATCGACAAGGGCGAGCAGGAGTACGACCTCAACATCACCAGCGACCTCGTCGTCACCGATGCCGACGTGTTCTCCGCCATGTCGACGGCCGTCATGGATGACGTCTCGGTGGTCTTCGACACGAGCGCAGAGGTCAAGGCGCACGCTCTGGGCTTCAGCTACGGCGGCCTGGACTTCAAGCGCGAGCTCACTATCGAAGGCTTCAATAACTTCCGAGACCCGTTGACGGTCATCGACCACATTGACTTCTGGGGCTGCACGGACGAAGGTTGGACCATGGACATCGACGTCAATGTGACCAACGTCTCCCAGATGGGGCTCAACGGAATCGGATACCTCAACTTGACGCTGTACGTCAACCAGGACTACCTGGGCTACCTGTCCGGCCTTACCCCTGACGTCGGCGTCCCGCGTGGCATGAGTCAGCAGACCTTCCGGCTGTTCGTGGAGATGGCCAACCGCGCAAACATGGTCGAGATGGTCACGGCGCTCATTGACAACTATGTGCAGTATTTCATCACCGGCGAGAGCAGCTACGCGACCGAGTACACGCTGTTCAAGGACGCGCTGGCCACCATGAACATGAGCATCATCTACGAGGACAGCACCAAGCGCATCGACCTCAACACGTCGTGCAGCCTCGTGACGCTACTCACCGTTTGAGTGTGATCCGTGCATGCTATCGATGCGGCATGCAGTTCGTTTTTGCGAAGTAGGCAGAGTGAGTCGGCACGTTGCATTTCATTGCCTGAGCAACGTGCGTGTCCATAATAACACCAAGATATGTAAGTTCCCGCACTGAGTTCCTGTAGCAAGTCGATCGTTCTTGTCGCCGCTGGTGCAAATCGCTGAAGCCGGACCCACCGAAATGGCGATCATCAAAACCGGCCAAACGCTGCTGCTCGAAGCAAGACGAATCTTAGGGGATGCTGGTCAAGGAAGGCGTTCAGGCGGAAAACCACGTACTGCAGCATGCCTGGCATATTCCCTGGCAGTGCTGTCACAGGCCCCACAACTTTGAGTGGCAAGGACAGTGGACAACGGGGTTGTGTACTGCCATTGGGCTGAAGACTGAGCGAGCCAATGCTCGTGTAGGACCTCACCACAGCCATACAGCTCAAGACCTACCAACCACCTTTACATACACTGCGCGACAAAAGGTTTGGGACAGCGACACTTTGTACAATATCTCAGCTTCTAGAAGGAGTTGTCGGATGAGACTTAGATATGTTCCTCCAATCAGATTGCTTTAAACGCGACATATGACGCGAGCTCGGATTTCCCATTGGGTAGGGTGGCTCCCATACAAATATGTCGAATTGGCACCGCGACAAAACTTTGGGACAAATGTTTATCTTGATTAAAGTATAGGTGCCTGTGATGGTGAGGTCACGTTAACTATCAGGATCAAGTAAAACAAGGTCGCCAGTCGCCCTTAAGTGGGTAGTGAGCGTGAGGGGGTGCATCCCTGGTGCCCAAATCGAGTCAACACAATGTGTACTTATAGTTTATCAACTTTGAGTGCCTCCTTACTCTCCTATTGCGCTCTAGAGGCCTTCAGGAGCTCCTCAAAATACGAAGGGCACTAACCAATAGGATTTGTATTAAAATACGCATTAACGGTAATATCATGTCCGTATTGTGTCGTGAGGGCCCAGATACATACTCGAGACAGCTCATCTTTCTGTCTGTCATTTTATACTTCACCTCTGTAGTCCTAGTTACCACAGCGGATCCTCAAGTGTTGCTTGACGCCCGTAATGCGCGCTTCATGCTGCTTCTTATGCCCAAAACTGCAAATAGTTGGCCTCGGTGGACCTCACCATCACAGGCACCTATACTTTAATCAAGATAAACATTTGTCCCAAAGTTTTGTCGCGGTGCCAATTCGACATATTTGTATGGGAGCCACCCTACCCAATGGGAAATCCGAGCTCGCGTCATATGTCGCGTTTAAAGCAATCTGATTGGAGGAACATATCTAAGTCTCATCCGACAACTCCTTCTAGAAGCTGAGATATTGTACAAAGTGTCGCTGTCCCAAACCTTTTGTCGCGCAGTGTATTAGTCCAGATCTCACTATGAGCCTCGCCACCAACTAATACCATCGACGACGTGCACTTACTTAGCAGCGCTCACGTTCGTCGCTCCCCACTTGCACAACCGCACATGAACCATCTCGATGTCAGGCCGTTTCGGATATGAGCATCGAAGCACCGGCACTTTGCTCTCTTGCGCAGCATCTAGCGCGGGCTATCCCTATGTAGCAAAGGCAAGCACTCCATACAATTCGGGGCCCCATTACATGTATTCGAACTGGCATCAGCCGCGCAACGCAGCTTTCTATTTTTTGCCAAGATCTCGCCGCGCCCCACCGCTCGACTACAACTTGAGAAAGAGTGGCCTTGCCCCCGTCCGCTCGATCGCGGGCGTTGCTGGCAGCGTGCTGAGTTGCGCGCGCTTCCACTCTTGAATGGCAGCGCGCGGCGCCGACCCCACATCGTCATCGGCCCCGTCGTCGGCATCGGGCTTTGGGATCCGCAAGTTCTTCCGGCGAGCTGCGTCGCAGACACCGCCGCCCTCCGCCAGCGTCAAGCATCCAGTCGAGCCACAAGCCGACCACAGGCAGCTCAAGGAGCAGAAGGAGCCTGAGCCGCAGCACCAGCTGAAGCGGAAGCCGAGAGCGATGCAGCGTAGCGCCGTGTTCGGATCCTGTGCGCAGTCCGTGGGCACCGTGGCCTCGGTGCTCTTCGGAGTGATCAACCGCAGCGGCCACTACGACGAGACAGCCAGGGACAGCGCGGTGACCCGCCAGGCCAAGATCCTGTACGTCTCGCTGCTCGAGAGCGTGCAGAAGGAGCGCGGTGAGTGGCAGGGCTTCTCATCCTCGTCCTCAGATCCGAACAACAACAACGGACCGGAGGATAGCGACGTGCAGAGCCCTCGTGACCTCCTCACGTCGAGCATCGGCATGAAGTCGACTGCAGAGCAGCTCGGCATCCTCAACGAGCTGCTGGAAGTGAGCTTCCGCAACCTCATGGGTCCGCTAGTGCCGTTGGAGCTGTACACCAGGCACCGGAAGGTGCTGCTGCGTGAGAGTCTGGCTGTCCCGCCAGCACTCACAACGCTGCTAGCCATTCGCGGGGTCTTGGACCATCTTGAACGCGAAGTGCGGCACTGTTTGCTGCGCTTGCTAGCGCTGTGGGACCTCGTTGCACTCGTCAGCGGGGAAGCGCAACCGCTGCTCAAAATGATCGCCGACAAGCACCACCACGTGTTCAGCGAGTCTTCCGAGTTCGAAAGCATGGTAAGTCGAAGAGTGGTGGCTATTATCTGGGGTTAATGGGTGATGCTTACAGCTTCTTGGTGCGGGGACTTCGTGTTGTGCAGACTGCTCGCAAGAGTGAAAGGCAGGATACCGTCGCGATAGATCTTCTGCAGATCATGGTGCTCTACCGTGACATTCTCTTCAGCGATATCGAGGTTTGATGGTATTCATGCTTTGGGCGAGACGATATGGACGACCAACTGACGCGGCGCTGCCAATTGTCGTTGCTGCGTTTTTACAGTTTATTTTAACGAAGCAGGAGCTGCAAATTAGCTCGAGGCTGATCGAGGACGTACGAGCAAGTGCCTGGCCGCCTGATTCGGAGCCTGCGGCTCCGTCGGAGGAGGAGAAGGAGATGGAGGAAGACGACAGATTCTCCAGCGATGGCGATATTAGTAGCAGCCTGAGCGATGAAAACCAGGTGCTTCACGACGGTGACGATGCGTGGGTCATTGAAACTCCAGCGGAACCGAGACGTCCACGCGCATCTTCATCCGTGCCGAGCGTACCCGAAGACGGATATCACCAAAACGGATGCTACGAAGATGGCGAGGACGAGGAAGCTGGTTGGTCGATACCGTCACCGACACGGTACAGCTACCGCCACCCTCAAGACCGGAAGACGCAACGGTCTCGAAGCATGGCGTCTCCACCCGTGTCGGGGGGAGCAGGCCCATTGGTTCCAGTTCCCATGATCGCAACCAGCAGCGAGGGCATTCCACCCCCAAGCAGGTCGGAAACGCTGAGTCTGGAGCCCAGACCAATTGAGCGGATCCCTAGTGGGCGTCGCCACTCTCAGCGATCTCTCTCGACTAACCCGGACTCTCCTACACACAGCGCGATAAGCCAGACAAGCTCCAGCACCAGGTCATCGTCACGTAAGCTCAAGCTGCGGGCCAAGCAGCGCAGCGCAGCGTCTATCAACGGAAGAATTGATCGGCAGCGACAGGAGAACCATTGGCAAGACACGGCCAGTAGCGAATCACGCTCGCCCCCACCGCCGTCTCGCTCCATGGTGCGCCGAAGCGCCAGCAAGCGTCTGCGCGGCAACGTGGCCCCATCCATCCGCCGCCGACGAGCGTCTGCTCAGTCAGCGGCGGAAGACAAGGCTCGCCGCTCCACAAAAAATGAAACCCAGACGAAGCCCGCTGGAGACCCAAGCTTCCTGTCGTTGGCAGTATCCTATCTCACGATCCCCGTGGCTGCTGCAACCCTGTGCGTTATCGCAACCATGGCTACCTTGGCGATCTACGAGACGCGCAAGGCTCCGCGGAACTGAGCGAGGCTGTCGTCGGCTCAGCAGTAACCAAGATATTGGCACACTTATGCAGTGGACACGGTGGATTTTTAGCTGCAGGCGGATGCAGTTGAGTCACGGTACGGTTAGCTTGTTGACTCCGTAACGTATTACTCCAAGCTGAGAAACATGTCTACAGTAGCGCCATTGGCTTTACTTGAGTAGCGCGTTACAGGTAACTAAGAATGCACGGCCGACTGCAATGGACAGTCGACGCACTGTCGACCGGGCAAGCCCAGGACGCCCTCACCTTGCCTCGCCTCAGCAAGCTCTCACTTTGTTACATGTAGTACATGTACACTGTACCGATACTGGTGTATGTGCGTGTGTGTGATTAATTTGGATACCCACGCGCCACGTTAGCGCCGATCTTCTTGCACCGTCATCGACGCATGAAGACTTGCAAAGTGAGCTCAAAGTGCCAAATTGGCACCGCAAAGCTTACCGGCGAATATGCTCGCCACCAGCCATTCGAGATTGATGATGTACAATAGCGCCCTGCTTACGCGGCAAGAACACCATGGACTCATGAGTCGGTCAACAGACTGAGTAAAAGAGGGGAATACATGTACATCTGCAACAAGCTGGAATCGGATGATGCGACGACGCATACCTCCCTCGCAAAGCCGTGGCCGTCGAGCAAACACAGCTTGTACATGTGCAAGCTGTGTTTGCTCGATGTCATCGAGGGACAGCGGCCACGCGGGCGTCCACTTGGCTCGGAGAACTTGTCGGCAGTTTTCGGACGAGATAAAACTGAAAAGCTGAAAAACTAAAACTGAAGCAGCGGCTGCCATCATCGTGCCGATTCGTAATCGAGCTGTGCGCTTACGAATCCGAGCTCAGTGCGACGGCAGCGACAGGCGACACATGTCCGCGCCGATTTGGGATCCTGTGGCCAGGGGCTAATGTTAACTTGGTATCAAAGATATTTTTTCGAATATAATACTGATAATATTCGATATTTATATTATATTAGGTAGCAAAATGCGATATCAATCAGATATTTCATATATTATTTCAAATCTCACCGAATATCAAGTATTTTTTATGATATTTCCAGAAGACCTCTGCTCATGCTCTGAGGGGTGCGATTCATCCGGTAGGAGTTCTCAGCATGGCAATGGGCATTATCAAGGTACTAGCAAAGGGTTTGCGCCGGCAGTCATGTAAAATATTTTGTCAGCTTGACCCCGCGTAGGAATATTATCCATGAATATCATATTTGAAGTGGCAATTTGCAATGGTTCAAACGTACCAAATTCTGGTACCGGTGAGCATTTGCCCCACAGTTTGCTATCGCATGCTTGAGTACACCATGAATGGGATGCAGCGTGACGCAGCCTGAGTGTATGGTTTGCCACCTAACTAATATCAACCGTGATGACGACAGATTGGTTTAAGCTGGCTAACGATTGGCCAAAAATACTAGAAATACGTCATCATTTCGTACTTAATGAGATATTGATATATTATATGATATATTAATATTAATACTAATATTATTTTCCCTGGTTGTTAAAATATCATATAATATTTCATATATCAAAACTGAATGTGTCGATATTATATCAATATCAATATTACCCATTTTGGAGTTAACATTAGCCCCTGCCTGTGGCTGCCGCAATGTTCACTCGGCGACGCGACGAGCGCGGGTCATGAACTTTGAACTTTTTGCGATCTTGGTTGGCCGCAGCGAATCATACGGATGGGGCGCTTCAATGCGATCCGTTAAACTGGGTACAACCACCAAAATGGCGAGCGTCTTTGCGGTGGTGTCCAACGCCCACGTTTCGCCAGCAAAATGACATGGTGGAAAATCTTGCTTCATCTTCGGCTGAGTGTTCCTTCTTCTCACGCTTGTCGCTACTTCAGAGGCGCCGAAAGCACTAGGTCTCTAACCCAATTATTGCGTATTCATTCGAATTGTCGCCAATTCATAGAAGCACGGGTGATCAAGTAGAAAAGTGGGAATTTCACGAAAATCAAAGAACTACGGCAAATGCTCGGAGGTCTAAGTGATATTATCTGTATTTGGCCTATGTACGTGTGAATTCTGCAGCGCTAACATATTGGCTAAATACTCACAATTCCCCAAAGCCACCACCAAATCCTCGATTTAAGTGTAAGTGGGACTTCCGTGGGGAAAGAAGTCCTCACTTTCATCGTCACTCGCACAATGGTTCGAGCGTCCGGTGGGACCCTCCACCTGAGCACCAAGCATCCGGCGAAGGCGCATACGGCGCTTCTCGCGGTAGCTCCTTTGGACTGCAAGTCGCTTGGCATGCGCTTCATGGCCGATCACACGAAGACGCTTCAAAGAGTTCTGGTAGTTGGTGAGGGCCACGCATGCGCGAAAGAACATGTCGTAGTTGCTCTCGTCCCAGCGAGACTCCTTGAGCGATTCTCTCAGGCGGGAGAAGCCGGTTCAGGTCTTCCGGGGTGCTTCTTTGGGAGGGTGCCATGGTAATAGGTGAAGTTGGTGGTAAAATGAATAATGAGGAGGTGACCTAGTGGATCGATCGATCTTTCACCAAATACTCGATCATGCGTGCGGGACCGGGTGAACAGCGATTCTAGAATCTTCCGTTGCATTGTGGGTTATCGAACATTCTCAGCGTATTTGCTTGATTGCACGCTCATTCGGTGGTGTGGGAATTCATATGGTGATTTGACTCGAATTTCACATGATGCTCAGAATTTGCGTCGGAGCTCTACTGCTTCAGTCTCCGTGCCGTGTCATGATCGGCCGCTCGAACAGCAAAGCTCTCCAACGTAGCGACCGGATGGCGGTTAGTAACTTCACGCCACCGAGGCGCACCGGATCCGGCTAGAGGTCCGATACCGTACTGTAGATGTAGCGCGTTCGCGCTCGTGTCCACTGCGACTGTCAAACACGCCACCGCCGCCGTTTCATCGGACTCGACTTGGCTTGGCCGCGCTGGAGCGGAGGAAGTTGCGAACCGCTTACCGCTCATGTAAACGCCGCTGCGACTCGACGGGAACATCCAGCGACGCCACCGCTCTATGTCCGCATCGCTCGCTGCGAAATGCCCGTTGCGCTAGCCAATTTGCTCGGTTTGACATGGGCTGAGGGATTTGAACGCCACTGCGCGCCAGCCGTTGGCTCACTGGGTTCAGTCGAACAGCAAACGCGCTGGTGTCCTACGGGGGCTCACCTGTCAGGATGAGGCGCCAGCAATCGAGTGGGTTGCCACCGCGGCCTTGGGAACTAGCCACGCAGCGCACCGTTGAACTCGAAGCCGAGAAAGCTCCGCTTCAGCCCAGCGCCTTGCGGGCCCCAATGTAAAAAGGTCGCTTCGGCGGTGCCGCGCCTTGAGGCTATACCCAAACTACTCTATAAACCTCTACAATCAATACATTTGTTGTACCACTCTCACTACATTTTACTGTACTCGTGACGTACCTGTATAGTTAATGTTAGCCACAACTCAACTTTCAATACATTGTCAGAATACATATTAGACTACTGTCCACGGACAGAGCCACTGGCTTGTAATTGTGACTTACCACCGCGGCAGATTACGTCCGGCCAAATGCTAACAGTGATTCGATCGGAAGAAGGAAAAGCGGCTGGCGACGCTCGCCGGCGACCAAGTCGCCCCCTCTCCGTCTCACTTTGAATTCCGCAGCCCGGAGCGCACACGCCCTCATTCGATCCGTGTCCGTCCGTCCATCCATCGCTCTCTTCCCTTTCGATCCAGTCGATCTCCCGGTTATTGTCGAATTGGCTGCACCCCCTCAACGAGTCCGAAGACCGATGGTGACCCGCTCGTTCCTGCCGCTGGCGGCGTCCGCGCTGCTGCTGGCCGCGAGCCCCGACATGGCCAGCGCCGCCGTGACCTCCTCCGACATCTGCTCGAGCGCCGCGTTCCAGGCGCTCTCGGGCACGCGCCTGGGCGACAGCCCCATCTTCATGCGCGCGCTGGTGCAGGGCGACGAGGTGTGCATCGAGTACCAGCTCGACGCGTCCGTGGCCAGCTCGGCCACGTGGTTCGGCGTCGGCCCGTCCCGCGACTCCAACATGGTGAGCAGCCCGGCCTCCAACGTCATGATGTTCTTCAAGGACACGGCCAAGCCCGTGTCGTACTTGCTTGGCGGCTACGTCAGCAGCGACGTGACGGAGGAGAGCGACCAAACCGCGTTCGTGGTGGGCGAGGCCAGCGCCTCCAGCATGAGCTTCAGCTACCAGCGCACGCTAGCGGCGGCCACGACGTCCGAGGTGGCCATCTCGGCCACGGGCGCCACGGACTTCATCTGGGCCTACGGCACGTCGTGGCCCATCTCGACGCACAGGAGCGGCACCAACGGCGCCGCCACCTTCAACATCGCCGCGGCTGCGGCCGCCTCCGGCTCAGGCGCCGGCGCTAGCACGACGGTCGGCTCCAGCACGTCCACCCCTTGGTGCGACGACAAGAACTGCCCCGGCATCGTCGGCGGCATCGCCTTCGCCATCATGGCCGTGTGCGGCCTGCTGCTCACTGCGGCGCTCAAGTCTTCGCCCGTGGGCAAGCTGCTGCTGCACCGCACGGTGGCTGCGCCCCCCGTCAAGCTCACGACCAACGCGCCCGTGGCCAAGCCGCACACCATGTTCATGCAGACGCTGGCTGACCTCCACCTCGGCGAGCTGCTGGTGATGCTCATCTTCGTCGGCGCCGTGGTGGTGCTCATTGCCCTGCTGAGTGACGAGGACGACTACGTCGTGTCGGGCCAGGTGAGCCTGCTGATCCTCATGTTCCTGATCCTGCCCGTGGCACGGCTGCCCGTGTGGTCGGTGCTCTTCGGCAGCTCGTTCGAGCGCATCGTCAAGTTCCACCGCTGGCTCGGCCTCATCATGAACGTCGCGGTCATTGTCCACGTCGTGCAGGCCAGCAAGGTCGTCGACCTCACGCTCAACGAGAAGTACGGGGAGGTGACCCCTCTGCCTGGTTTCATCGCCTTCGTGTGCTTCGTCGCCATGCTGTTCCTGTCGACCGAGTACATCCGCCGCATGTTCTTCGAGGTCTTCTACTTCACGCACCGCGTGCTGTCCATCGTGGGCTTCGTCTTCACCATCCTGCACGCCCCCAAGTTCATCGGTCTGGCGCTGTGTGTTCCGCTTGGTCTGTACGCGCTCGGTCTGCTGTACCGCTGGTCGAGTGCCTTCACAGGCTCGTACAAGGCCTCGGTTTCGGTGCACTCCGGCTCCAACTCCACCACGCTGGTCCTCGACTCGACCCCGAAGACGGGCAAGATGGCCATGAACGTCAACCCTGGATCGTACTTCCTCGTGCGCCTGCCGGCCATCTCCGCTACTCAGTGGCACCCGTTCTCGTCCATCGTGACTCCGGACGGCAAGTCGCTTGGCTTCTGCATCAAGGCTATGGGCAACGGCTCCTTCACGCGTCAGCTCTTGGAGAAGGCCGGCACGCAGTATGAGATGGCGGCCAACCTGTGTGGCCCCTTCGGTAAGATGTCGCTCAATGTGGATCGGTATGATGCTGTTGTGCTGGTGGCCGGCGGTGTTGGTATCACCCCCATGATGAGCCTTATCAACCAGTATCGTCTGTTCCCGACCAGCAGCAGCGACTCGGACAAGGCCCCCAAGGCTGCGGACTGGTACGTGCTGTGGTCGGTGCGTGAGCCGGAAGACATCTTGATGATGGAGCAGTTCCTACCGACGCACGCCCAGCTCGACTACGCAGCGCGCGCCAGTGTCCAGGACCCCAACTTGGCCATCCTTGGCAACAACGCTCCGGCGCCGATCAACATCAACTGGATGTTCCACGTGTCGAACGCCCGCACCGACGGTGTGGTCACGCGCTCGAACGGCGAGACGCTTTCCTACCGCGGCGGCCAGCCCATTCTCGACGAGTTGATCAACACCAGTCGCTTCAACGGCCGCAAGGTGACGGTCGTGGCCTGCGGTCCGCCCACCATGACTGTGACGGCCCAGTCACTCGCGCGCAACTGCAACTTCGACTTTCACAAGGAGGTCTTCAACTGGTAATCTACATACAACTACAGTTTGGGTCATTATCAGGGTGTCGAAAGTAGCAGCTCCGTTTAGTTTAATCGTCAGTCGAGGGCACACAATAGTATCCCTCTTCCCTCCCTTCGTACGACCAACGTTCCTCCTGAGCGGTGCTCCTCACTCGACATAGTCAAAATCATCCTTGATGCCGAGCCACTTGTCAACCTTCGTTGCAATGTCAAACATGGTCAACGTCAGTAAAAATCCTCCAGCAAATGGCCACTTCAACCAGCAGCAGCTACCTCGCGGCCCTCGACGCCACGCTTCTTCATCACCCACGACTTGAGAGTGTACACATTGTCTGTTGCATGCAGTCCATTCACTGTCAAAACCCACGAGCACTCCTGTACAACACACAAAAGACAAGCAAACCACTACAAGTACCTGTCCATCTGTCGGAGCCTTCCTTCGCCATTCGCACCTTGCGCTCGAGCTCTTCCAAAATCGCGGGGTCATTCTCCGCCAAGTGCTGCACTTTGGTACGCAGCGCTTGCACCTTCGCCTTTTGTTCTTCCAGCCGGCGCAACTTTTGCACTCGTTCCTCCTGCGCCATTTGACAACGTCCATTACTTAGTGCCTCGCGGTCCCGCTTATTCTTCCGGTGCTGCTGGCACTTCACCGTACCGATTCCGACCGCTGAGCCTTCTGTTCCTCAATATTCTGCTTCACTTTGCCAAGTTTTTCTTGAACAGTTTGGCGACACTGCTCCAGCTCACTGAGCTTGCGCTTCCTCGACTGCGACAGCTTGGACGGGAAGGACCAAAAGTAGTTTCCCGACCCGATCTGCTCAGCAACAAGACAAAGTAAAAGCAACAAAACCCCATGAGTTGGGATCTGCAGCACTAAAGGTGTAACCACAATACTGCAGCACCTTGTCGCAGTCCACCAGTGCATCGTCCACCAGAGCTTGATTTACGTCCTTCACTGTTTGCAGAACTACACGAGTACAAAATAGACAGTCAAATGGCATCTTACGTTAGATAAATATTATTTATTGCGCATCGCACCAGCCGAGTGCTCTGAGGCCACGCACCGACGCCAGCTTTGGAGCCGAGCTTCTCCACTTCCTTGAGATTGAACACCTCCTTCGACTCGTGGTAGATGTGCAGGATTCGCTCGCGCTTCTCCTGAAGAGAGACGCCCTTGCGGCCCATTGCGCGTCTCGACTGGCGTTGCTCGAAATCAAAATGGTTTTTGAGTATGCACTAAAAACACTGACTGTTATTAAGGGATGCAATCGGTTTATTGCATAATGCTACGCAAATTCCAACGACAGGAAGTCTATTGCGCTGTTATATCGAGTCCAGTTTCACCTCGCGCGACCCGCCAACCAACGTTGCAGTACGTTGAAGCGTTTGCTGGGTGTGAAGCAGTAGGTCGTCCAGTGTGCTGTCATTCTCGATGACGAGGTCTGCCTTGGCCACCTTTTCCTGCTCGAAAAGGAACATCACGACAGAAGTTAAATAAACGATCAGTAGTTGATGCCGACAATATGTACGCCACGTACATGCAGCTTCATCTGCGACTTGATGCGCTTCTCTGCGTCTTCCCTCTTAATGTTGTCCCGCTTCATGAGCCTCTCGAGCTCGTTCACCTCGGAGCACGCCACCACGATCGTCGGGTAGCAGAAGTACTCGAGCAGCTTCGTCTCGAACAGCAGCGGCGCATCGAACACCACAAGGCGCTTTCGGCAGATCAAGCGCTGGTACACGAGCTGCTTGAACATCTCCCAGATGATGTACTTGTGGGTCGCAGCGTTGAGTTTCTTCCGCTTCTCCGGGCCGCTGAAGATGATAGCCCCGAGCTTCGCGCGGTTGATGGTCGCGTCCTCTTCATTGAGCACCCCAGCGCCAAAGTAGCGCACGATCTCCTTGTATGCACCACGACCGGGCATCACCACCTCTCTGGCCACCACATCGGCGTCGACGATGACAGCTCCAGCCTCCCGAAAAACTTTGGAGACCATACTCTTGCCAGTCGCGATGCCACCCGTGAGTCCAACGCCGACCAACGACGCTCCCAGAGCTCTCCCCACCAAGTAACTTCCCGCCAACACAGCACCGTCACGAGTCGAGAACTGCAAAAGCCTTAACCTGTCAGTATCTCCTTATCCTGACACATACAGATTTAGGACATGCCCATTTTTCGTACCAACGGGGCGAGGGCAAACGGCGCGAGCGCCAGCAGCCAGCGCTTGGAAGAATGTTTCCGCAGCTTCTCCTTCAGAACCCCCAACGGCACGCCGAGCAGTAGGCTCAGCGGCGCGAACGCCGCGAGCTGCACTGCATCCAGCATAGCGCAAGTCTCAGCTAATGAAAAAGTAACCCTGGATGCGTTGTCATCCACCAATCAGATTGCTTGAAATTCCTGGAATCCAGTCAGCAGGTCAAACCGTGAGTGCGAATTCTGAAGCATACCGACGAGATGTCACCGTCCAAGCAATTGCGAGCGTCTGGCAGCGCCCCCGCCAATGTGACGCTAGCAGCACTGGCGCCGCTTCTCGAGTTCCTGGACGCGCGCGGCGTGGCGGCGCTCGTCTGCACACAGAAAGCCGTCGGCCGCGAGGGCTGCGCTGCCGTTTGGTTCTGGCTTGTCAGTCGCGCCAGTTCCTTGCTATTGGGCGTGGAGCTGCCGCGTCAAGCACCACACAGCGAGACGCTGCAGTTTGCAACTGTGCTATCGCTGCTGAGGCAACTATACACAGTTAGTTCGTGTAAGTTTGAGAGTAACATTTCATTGTCGTCGGCACACTTTTGGCTGATACGTTCGTTCACTGCCTGCAGACAGCTTCGATCTCCACTTCGATGCGGCGAGACATGGTGGAGACGTGTACTTGGTGGAGAATGGAGACCGCTATGTGTCTCATTGGGGGCCTAACGGGGGCTCGATGTTCGGCGACCGGGCGTGTGCCCCTGCGGCGGTGAGCTACTGGGAGTGCGTGGGACTCAGTGAGGGCAGCTACATTGGCATCACTGAGGTGATTTCGCAAGGACAAGCTGGCTTCCGGTACTACGGAGTTGATGCGCAACATTTGAAACGGACGCTGTCACTGCCAACTCCGGCATGCGACCACATGCCGGCGGTGATGTATTGCGAGGGTGGATTCATAACTACCGGGTCATTCCGAGGACCTAAGCCGCAACTCCCCGCTCGGGTGAACTTTCTGGACGCGGGAGCGTTTAAAGAGGAGGATCGAGTTGGTGTGATGGTCGACCTCCTGGCTGGGTTCTTGCTTTTTGTGCGAAACGGGGAGCCGCAGGGTATGCGGATTCCCATCGACCGCTCCAAGAAATACCTCCCGGTGTTCAGTGCCTGTGCATGTTACAATTTGCAACTCATACCCGATGCGCGTCCGCCATGGAACTGCATTTATTCGGCTGAAGAAAGCTGCAGAGGTGCCGCCAAAGAGACAGGGTTACTGGAGTCGTCCAGTGTGGATAGACAACACGCAGTTGCTACCTGGGCTTGAGCCTCCAAACAGCGGTCTACCTCAACTGGCAACGGTACCAAGTGTAAATCTATGCTAAATAATGTATTTCTTGTCTACAGAAAAAAAGTAAAATGTGTGCCGCTAGGGTGGAGCTGAACAACACAGACCATGTAAAACCTATGGGCAGTCCGCCCAGTGCTGGACGGCGCACGCTGATAGCAGGGACTTCTTGGTAAGATGCTTAATGCAGCCATATCGGAAAAGAGCTAGCAGGGGGTCGGTGCGGCCATGTTTACAGTTTAGTGCTCTCACTAAACGTACATTTTTGTCGTGTCTTGACACACATCTCGAGGATACCACAAAGGCACACCTAAGCCGTCGAGCCCTGGATGGTGACGACAACCTTGCGCTGGTGCCCAGAGCCCCAGCCTCCAACATTGCGGTGCTCGCACAAATAGATTCCTAACGCAGACCAGGAATGAGCAGCCATACCATCCAGACAGTACACAATCGTCCCTACCTTGCCACGTGCCGAGGTTGAACTTGCCGTTCGTGATCGGGATGTTCACCGACGCGCCGATCAGAGTCGACTTGATGTGGCCCGGCATGTCATCTACTCCATCATGATTCAAACATTAGAAAATCTTGTCGAATTAGGTGCTCACCAGCGTGTTTTACTCACCGTCACCTTCGTCCGTGTGGCGGAAAAACTCCCTATAAAGAGCGAACAAAATATCGTAAGAAGAGGGAATACTGCTGCTGCGCTCCAGCGCGCCTTACTTGTTCCACGATTCCGGAACGATGCGGTTGAACGCGCCCTCCATGTCGGTCCTGCAACAGCAATATAAAATAGTCAATGAGTGTTCAGCGTAATTGCCATCCGCCTCGTAAAAAGAGCAATGACGCTCTACTTACCGGACGTCGGGGTCGCAGTTCTCGTTGATACTGAGCGACGCAGACGTGTGCTTGATGAACAGGTTGGCCATGCCAACCTTGACGCGAGAAAGCTCCGGGAGCTACGGCAGCAATTGCAAGCAAATACAACAATATAATACAAAGAAGCTTAACGACAATGTGCCGAAGCATTGACAGTTAAACTGGTGGAAACACATGTCAAACCTGCTTCTCGACCTCGCGCGTCACCACTATTAAGCCCGAAAGCAAAGACAAATACATGAATAAGTATCAAGGTTTAGTACGGGAACGTTGGGGGCATTTTGTTTAGTGGGTGATGCGAAGGCGTACGGTGGAAGCCGCGGCTGGGCGCCGTGAGCACGATCTCCTTCTGGAACCACGTCGCCATCTTGGCTGCTTTTACGTCTCGATGAAGAGTGGGGAATTGCATCCAGCTCGTTGATTGGCTGACTGATGGTTGTCAAAAACAATTTGTGGACCACCCAAGTCGGATGGCACGTTGAAGTCAGTGAGGTGTGTGTGCCAGGATTAAGATGCACCATGTTGAAGCGTGCAAGTTGTTAAGACGCATTGAACGTTTAGATTACCAAAGTAAAGGCGTGAGTCGTTCGTGAACGAGCCTTTTTTTGCGACACAATTTGTGTGCGATGCGTTAGCAGTTTCTCCCGAGTGCAGCCACTATTCTGTGGAACAAGCTGCCAGTTTGGTGGGTTGATTGCCCAGGTCGCCTTGGCGCTGCTGGAGAACGCAGCGACTCCAGCTCTCATTTCGGATTTCGCCGGTAGACACAAAAGCGCCTGGATCCCTTCACCGAGTCCCAAGCACAAACCATGGGCAAGTCTTCTACTCGCAACGGTGCCGCGGACCAAGAGTTCTCCAAGCTGGAGCATCTGCTGGTCCAGACCGCGGACGAGATTGCCAATTGCCTCAAGGTGCTGAAGACCAACCTCGCAGAGTTCGACAAGCGCAATGGGCTGCTCTTCGTCAACACCTCAAAATCCTTCATGAGGAGCGACATTCGCGCTGCGAAAGACGTGGCTTCCGAGTTGCGGTACGTCGCTGACCAGATCGCCAAGAGTGACGCTCCGTCCGAGTGGGAGATCACCGCTGCACGAAGCAAGATCAACGCCGTCTCAGACGCCTTGAGTCAGCTCAAGAAGACCGCTCGCGCCTACGACAGGAAGGACAAGTCGAAGGGCATTGCGGGGATTCTTGGCAACGCGCTCAATGGCAACAAGGATGACGGCCATAACAACGAGAACGATGCCGTCAGCATCGACGACGCCAAGAGCGGTAACTTGGGATCGAATACGGCCCAATCGGGGTCTGAAGCAAGTTGGCTTGGCGAAGACAGCAGAGGCAGCGACAGCAGACGCAGCAGTGACAGTGGCACGGGCATGTCCAGATCTATCGATACGGTGGAGGCAGTGGCGAAGCGCACCTTACACGACAACTTCAAGGGGTTCTCCGCTCTAAAACATCAAGTCTTAGTTGCGGAAGAGTCGTTGTCTCCCTCGTTTGCAGAGCGTGTCATGGACACCGTGAGCTCCATGACCAGCAGCTTGAAAGGTGAGGCGGAGTTTGCGCCAGCAGGGATAGCGAAGAAGAGCATGAGCGTGTAAGCTCCGCACAGCACCGATCGCGCGCCGTCGGCACTATTTGAATGCTTCATGGTCACCTGCATACCGCGCAAATACTATGCCAGCACTACACTAAAATTAGTAAATTTCCTTTGACTCAATGAGAACTAAATGTAGCAACGCTGTTTGACAGCAAATATTGCTGGAGAGAGAACAATATTGCTAATTAGCAAGCTATCGTTGCTATTAACTGCCTAGGTATTAGTCGACCCGCGCCATGCTGCATAGCTTGGTAAGTTTGTTTGACAAAGCTTGTTGCAAACTTCGGGCATTCCACTGTTCCTACCAGCCAATCAGCACTCGTGTATAGGCCAACTTCAACTTATATCGTCTTACAGTAAGACACTTACTACTCACGGAGCTACCTGCCCTGATACGTACGTCGAACATCGCTCAAGAAATACTCCACAGAACGCTGTGGCGCTGCGCATGCACACGCCACGCATGTGGTGCCTTGGCAAATGTAAGGCAAGGTGATTCGGATTTTCAAAAAACAAGCTCAGCATTGCCGTCGCAGTGAGACAGTGTCAACATGGATTTTCCGTTTACCGGTATATATCATTCTGCGTGGGTATATTTTGCTCAAGATCGAATCCCCCGCATCGATGCCATGATGCATGGCTCATTCCACAAGTTCCCCTGAACATCACAAGTCGATCCGCCAAGTTCATCGATACAAGCATGGGCAAGTCCTCCACCACCACCGCCGCGAACGCACTCTCCGAGCAGGAGTTCACTAAGCTGCAGGCGCAACTGCACCAAAGTGCCCAAGACACGCTGAGCTACCTCGAAGCCCTCAAGCACAATCTAGACGAGTACGACCACAAGCACCACCTGCACCTCTCACACTCGGCAACGTCATTCTTCGACGATGGTCTCGACCACGCCAAGGAGGCAGTGAAGCAGCTCAGACATGTGGCTGATCACATCCGCAAGGATGCTGGCGAGGCGGATGTCGTCGCGGCTCGTAATGCGATGGAGCAGGCTTTCAACGCCCTGGCTGACCTGCACAAGATCGCCAACGCGTTCGACACCGAGCACCCGACGCCCACCAGTAACAAACACAGCGAGAAGAAGCCCACCACGTCCGAGACGGTGGAGTGGCTCGTGAGCACCACTCGTGACGCCACGTTCAGTGGTTTTGCGCCGCTGCAGCGTCAGATCATCGAGGTCCAGACAGCTATCGGTGTGGCCGAGAAGCCGTCGATGAAGGAGCGCGCAAAGGAGGCTGTGCACCACGTAGCCAGCAAGATCGACAGCAAGCTGGACAAGCTCAAGGGCGAGCTGAGGTCAAGTCCGAAGGCTAAAGACGAACAGCAGACCGAGGTTTCTGCTCGTAGTGCGTAAAGCAAGACAAGCGTAAAACAAGGCAAACGGGTAGCGACGTAGCTGAAGCGGGTCAGTAAACTACAAAATCAACAAACTTGATCCCTTTAAGTTGAAGTTACATGATCTCTAATGCTACGAGTTCATCTGCGTTACATGCACAACGCTAGGACGCTGATAACTTTACCGGACGGATGTGGTCTCGTTTTCCGATACTGCTGCCGCCACTACTGCCGTTGTTACAGTAGAAGGAGCCACTGTGGGTGGGACGCTTGTCACGATGGTAGTGCTAGCGCCGTGGAGAAAGTGCTGAGTGTAGTAGCGCGTGCGTAGTAGAGCCTGGAGGTCGGCGGCATCCCGACGACGCTCAGCGAAGTGCAGCGCCAAACCGCCAACGCGCGCACCGAAGCGCAGCAGAAGCCGCGCGACCTTGACATCACCAAGCAGAGCTGCGGCGTCGAGAGGGCTGGTGCCGTTGTGCTTTGCAACAGTGGTGCTCGCCCCAGCATCAAGCAGCGCCTTCACAACGGCCCTGTGGCCTCTGTGAACTGCAGCGAAGAGTGCTGTGGAGCCACTTGCTGTCTGGATATCGCGAGAGGCACCAACCTCCAGGAGGAAGTTAACCAGTCTGATGTGACCTTCCTCGCTGGCAATGTACAGCGCCGTCAGTCCGGATCGGGTCTGGTCGTTCAGACGAGCGCCGCAGCGTAGCAGCGCTCGAGAGACGGCCTTCCGTCCCATGCGAGCTGCAATGTGCAGAGCGGTGGACATATCGTCCATCTTGGCGTGCACGTCGGCCCCAGCACGCACCAGCAGCTGAACAATCTTGTCGTGGCCCTCTTGAGCAGCGATGTACAAGCAAGACACACCTCCCTGCGGCCGTCGGAAGCTCGGGTCCGCACCGCGTGCTAATAGTAGAGAAGCGATGGCCACATATCCCATTTGACACGCCAAGTAAAGCGGAGACACGTTCTCGTCCATGAGGACATTGGCATCCAGCTCCGTCAACAGCAGAAGATCGGAGACCACGAAGAGGTGGCCGCCTTCGCAGGCCAGGAACAGCGCTTGCACCAGCTGCTGCTTGCTGATGCGACCGCGAGCTTGCTTCTCGTCCTCCGCCTGCTTCTCCGCTGCGAGGAGTCTCAGCACAGTCGATCGGTGGCCGTTCTTGGCGGCAGCACACAATGCAGTCGCGCCACCCGCGACAGCGTAATCCCTTCGTGCGTTAGCGTCGAGCAGCATGTCCACCAGGACATCCCAGCCGTGCTCGCTTGCGAGGTAGAGAGGCGAGGCTAGACTCAACGAGCGCGTGTTCACTTCACCTCCAGCTCGCAGCAGCAATCGCGTGGCTTCTGTCAGTCCATTGGCAACCGCGAGACTCAGCGGCGAGTGTCCATCGGCATCGGTATTCTCCAAGTCGAAAGCGGCACCTCTGGGCTGGCCCTTGGCCAGCTCTAGAAGCACCGGCAACACGCGCGTTCTGCCACTGGCACATGCGTACAGCAGTGCGGACATCAACGCCAACCGGTCTTCCTCTTCTTCTCGAGCGTTCACGTCGACAGCGTCGCGGCCGCTAGTAAGTAGCAATGGGACGTCCAGCAACGCTCGTGGTCCACTGGCAACCAGCGTGCGGGTGAAGACTCCAGTGTCACGTGGAAGTTGACGTCGGCACCACCGGCTGAATTCATCGAGGAGAGCTGGCAGCAACGGTAGCTCGACCAGCTCGTTGCTGACCAGCATCTGCAGCTCCCGCAGTAGAGGGCTCAACACTGGATCTTGCTGGAAGAACGTGCGATGCGCCGGGGTGTGCAGAGCGCTCAACCGCTGGAGCGTCGGAAAGTGGCTCTCGACACGCGAAATAAACGCACGTGTCACGCTGGTGTCATCGAAGCTGAGCTCTGTCAGGGACGGGTGTGATCCTGTGAGCTGCTGGGACGGTGAGGACTGAGCGGCGAACAACACCCCAGTCACTCGCTTGCATCGCCGCACGGACACGGAGCGGAGACGAAGCGACTGTGCGTTGAGGACCGCGAGCACACCAAAGTCCGAGATCTCGAGGCAGTCGTCAGCGACGATTTCTTCGAGGTGGGCCCAGAAGCACGACGTCAGAACGAGCAGGTCGCGGTCGGTGAGAGAGCGCTGGCCCGACAGATCGAGTCGACTGACACGACTGTAACTCTGCAGCACTCCTTGACACGCGCGGTCCAGTGTCCGCGTGCACACGGGCGAGGTGCGAGCCGACAAGTCAAGGCGATCCAGAGCCAACGTCTGCACTCGCCGTCTCCACGATCGATTGGTCTGTCGGATGGTCTGGTGCTCCCGCACGTTGAGGAACGACAACACCAGACACAGCAGAGCCTCCTCCTGTAGCGCCGCCTCCAATTCGCCGCATCTTCGTCGAGGGGAGAGCGGTGACAGCAACGCGATCGCGACGTTGCAGCAGTTGGTAGTTAGTCCGGTGCTTGGATGGACCTCCAGAGCCGAAGGCGCGGCGCGGCTCAGCACCCGGTGCTTCCGTGGTCGACTGAAGTAGCTGGTATCGTGGCTGGCCGCAGCGACGGCGGTGCTGGCAACCGGTTCCGTGTCGACGCTGGTGGGGCCATTGTCGTCGACTTCGGGCATGGACACGTGCGGGTACGAGCGCTTCATGGCGAATGTGGCGAGCCTTGTTGTTCGTCGCCGTGTTACGCCTGCCGAGGAACGGGGAGCCAGCCAGCCAGATGGAGAGGTTGGTGACGCGAGAGAGAGCGAGGAGTGGAGTGAGAGCGTCGAGATGGAGGCCTGTGGACTTTGAGACTTGAATTGAGCTGCTTAGGGCCAGGTCAGGTCTGTTCCTCGACTGCGTCCAGCTTCTGAAGCTGAGCAGGCCTGACCCTCGAGGTCACCTTCGTAATCCGAGTGCAAGGCAAAGACCTATTCTGCCAGCAATAGAACGCAGAAAAACAGGGGAAAGATTGGCAAGATAGATGTCTGTCAGTAGGTGGTGTCATCCCTCACAACTTTTTCAAGGATAAGACAAGGGGCAGGGCACGAGGACCTCCGTCGTGGGGGTGGAGATTCATACATAGCCACCGTGGCGGCATCCTGTACCCCGGAGGTGGCGCCGAAAATACCCCGCTAACGCTGTCAACCTAGTACACTTGGCAGCAACTCTCACCTTGAAGGCACGATGCCTGCAGCTTTAGTTGGCCCCGACGGATTTAGCTAGACGACGCCTTTAGTTGACAAGTGAGTCGCTTGCCCCCCAAAGTCGACCAACGAGCCGAGCCCAACGAAAACGATCCTCGCGCAATGCATTAGTGACCTCTCTTCGCTGAACCTCGGGGATGCAAAGCATCCATCCATGGTCGGCAGGAATCCAGTTATTGCTAGGAACGCGAAAAATAATGCAAGCTCTGGTCTGCGAACTGAGTTGATTCTGGACGTACGAACGCGTAAAGCGGACGCGCCTCAACTTTCTCGTCGTCGTTGGGCCGCACATATCAGAGCTTGAGATCGTAGTGCTGGCCCGTGAGTCTCCGGAACCGGGCGTAGTGTTCCGCTGCGACGTCCGTGCGCCCGCGGCCGAGCGTTAGCAGCGACACCCGCTTGGCCACCTCCGCGTCGTCGGGGGCGAGCCTGAGCGCGCGCTGGAAGTGCGCAAGGGCGTCCGTTGGTCGCCCTAATTGCTCGTACACCCGCGCGATGTTCCGGTGTAGACTCGGGTCTTGCGGTGACAACCGTAGCGCGGTGGTGCTGTGCGTCAGGGCCTCGGTGTACGCGCCCCGTCTGGCCAGCAGGGCTGCCAAGTTGCAGTATGCATGCGGAAACGTGGGCCAGCGCGCGATGGTCTGGCGCAGAAGCGTCTCGGCCTCGTCGCGTTTGCCGTCGTGGATCCGAGCCAGCGCCAATTCGTTGGAGACTTCGGGGCCCCCTTGCTGTGCAAGCCACGCGATGCGGGAGTGTCGTGCGTGGGTATCCTGGTCGCCTCCTGCTCTTGCCAGCACCGCCAGGTGGTGGTGCGCGCTCGCGTCCATCGGGTTCGCGTCGATCTTGCGCTGAAAGTGCTCCATCGGGTTCGCGTCGATCTTGCGCTGAAAGTGCTCCATCGCTTCCAGCCGCTTCATGGTGCAACGACTGCAACAATGCTAAAATGGCTACACCTCTGGTAATGGCTTCATGCTGAGCCCTAGCCAAAAATAGTCCAGTCCACAAGTACTCGAAAAAACTCACATGTCAATACACAAAGCTGTACTCGAACAACCTATCGCGTTTGGTGGCATGGCAGACAACAAGACTCTGTCGCTTTAACCTAAACGGGACTGGTTGAGAGAAAAGTCTTATCCTTCAATTTAAAGGGATCAAGTTTGTTTATTTTGTAGTTTACTGACCCGCTCAGCTACGTCGCTACCCGTTTGTCTTGTTTTACGCTTGTCTTGCTTGCGCACTACGAGCAGAAACCTCGGTCTGCTGTTCGTCTTTAGCCTTCGGACTTGACCTCAGCTCGCCCTTGAGCTTGTCCAGCTTGCTGTCGATCTTGCTGGCTACGTGGTGCACAGCCTCCTTTGCGCGCTCCTTCATCGACGGCTTCTCGGCCACACCGATAGCTGTCTGGACCTCGATGATCTGACGCTGCAGCGGCGCAAAACCACTGAACGTGGCGTCACGAGTGGTGCTCACGAGCCACTCCACCGTCTCGGACGTGGTGGGCTTCTTCTCGCTGTGTTTGTTACTGGTGGGCGTCGGGTGCTCGGTGTCGAACGCGTTGGCGATCTTGTGCAGGTCAGCCAGGGCGTTGAAAGCCTGCTCCATCGCATTACGAGCCGCGACGACATCCGCCTCGCCAGCATCCTTGCGGATGTGATCAGCCACATGTCTGAGCTGCTTCACTGCCTCCTTGGCGTGGTCGAGACCATCGTCGAAGAATGACGTTGCCGAGTGTGAGAGGTGCAGGTGGTGCTTGTGGTCGTACTCGTCTAGATTGTGCTTGAGGGCTTCGAGGTAGCTCAGCGTGTCTTGGGCACTTTGGTGCAGTTGCGCCTGCAGCTTAGTGAACTCCTGCTCGGAGAGTGCGTTCGCGGCGGTGGTGGTGGAGGACTTGCCCATGCTTGTATCGATGAACTTGGCGGATCGACTTGTGATGTTCAGGGGAACTTGTGGAATGAGCCATGCATCATGGCATCGATGCGGGGGATTCGATCTTGAGCAAAATAAACCCACGCAGAATGATATATACCGGTAAACGGAAAATCCATGTTGACACTGTCTCACTGCGACGGCAATGCTGAGCTTGTTTTTTGAAAATCCGAATCACCTTGCCTTACATTTGCCAAGGCACCACATGCGTGGCGTGTGCATGCGCAGCGCCACAGCGTTCTGTGGAGTATTTCTTGAGCGATGTTCGACGTACGTATCAGGGCAGGTAGCTCCGTGAGTAGTAAGTGTTCTCTCAGCCTGAAGGGCTGAGAGTAGCCCTTCAGGCTGAGAGAATACCGCTCACTTTTCGTTTCTAAACGTCCCTTCTTCAACTTGAGGAAGCTTTTTTGGATATTTGTGAAATCTGGACGTGTAAATACGGAAAACGCCTACACATCTTCTTTCGTTGTCTTAAGGTTTGTATGGTCTGCCCGTATGGAAGACTTCCATGGGACGACCCTTCATATTTGTGAATTGGCAGATTCAGAAATTCCACCTCTCGATTGACTCTCGCTTTGAAGCCATTTACTTTTGCATATTTTTTCAGCAAGGTACTGTACTACCCCGGCTAAAGTTAATGGTTTGCAACCGCCATTGTGGATATAACTATAGAAATACACTTTTACGGTGTGCTGCGGTAGGGTCACTCGCACCCACCTCACTTGTTAAAGTACACAGGTCACTCGTTTAAGTGACTCTTTCGGCCAATGAGATTCATCCCAAAATATGGAGATGTACCAGTTGCAGCTGGGAAGAGAAGTGAGTGGTTTTTACTAAGGCCCTTGAGCTTCAATTGGTACAGCCCGGCCATTTGAATATTTATCAGGACCCGTTACAATAGTGGCGAACCTTTGCATCTCCCGTTACAAAAACTTTGATTGGCTAATAATCGAACGAGCCGTGATGCCGCTCGAGCCGTGGTCCACAAGCCCAAACTCGACGAGCCGAGGAGGCATCGCATCACAAACCGGCCGCCGACCCGCGCCCACACAGGAGATCTCCGGAGGCGGCAGCAGGAGCACGCCATGCAGGCCGAGGCCCCGCTGCCAGCCACCAGCCGCCCGCAGCCAAGAAGCTGAGGGAGATCGTCGACGCTGCCAGCCACCAGTCGCCCACCACCCAGAAGAAGCAGCCGGAGAAGGCGGCCGTGAACGAGCACGCAGCGGTGTTCGCCGTGCTGGCCGTGGCACTGCTGACTGACCACCAGCCGCCCGCTTCTCGCTCCCGAACAACTGCAGACGGAGGAGGAGCCGCTCGCCCCGGACAAGCAGGACGTGAAGACGGCGGAGGAGGAGAACGTGGTGGCGCCGGACGTGCTCGCCGTGGTGGTGCTGCTGCCGCCGATGCTGCTGACCAGCAGTCCGCCCCCAAGAAGCAGGAGGAGATGAAGGAGGAGATGCTCACTGCGGACAAGCTGGACATGACGACGGCGGAGGAGGAGAACGTGGTGGCGCCGGACGTGCTCGCCGTGGTGGTGCTGCTGCCGCCGATGCTGCTGACCAGCAGTCCGCCCCCAAGAAGCAGGAGGAGATGAAGGAGGGGATGCTCACCGCGGACAAGCAGGACGTGAAGACGGCGGAGGAGGAGAACGTGGTGGCGCCGGACGTGCTCGCCGTGGTGGTGCTGCTGCCGCCAATGCTGCTGACCAGCAGTCCGCCCCCAAGAAGCAGGAGGAGATGAAGGAGGGGATGCTCACCGCGGACAAGCAGGACGTGAAGACGGCGGAGGAGGAGAACGTGGTTGCGCCGGACGTGCTCGCCGTGGTGGTGCTGCTGCCGTCGATGCTGCTGATCAGCAGTCCGCCCCCAAGAAGCAGGAGGAGATGAAGGAGGAGATGCTCACTGCGGACAAGCTGGACATGACGACGGCGGAAGCGAACGAGGTGTCGCCCGCCGTGTTCGCCGAGGCGCCGTAGGTGCCCAAAGGCGTGAAGCAGAAGGGCACAAAGGCGAGGAGGAGAACGAGATGTAATCAGCCGTGCCGGCCGTGGTGCTACTGCTGCTGATGTCCTCTCCAGCCATGCGCCGCCCGCCCCCAAGCAGCAGAATATGTCGTGTAGGAAAACACGAGTTTACGAGTCCCCGCCCTATCGACCGAAGTCTTTAGGACGAGCCCTACCAACAACACACGCCTACCCCGAAAGGTCGGCGGATATGTCGGGATGATAAAACCTGAAGACCAGGTCCGATCCCTTATACGGGCTGGAATGTGCCTCCCTGTGTGTTGCGGGTCAGGTAGGTTACCCTTTGATTCAAATATAAGAGCATCCTTAGCCACGAGCTACGGCTAGGATGCAATGTGCAATGCGTGCTTTCGCACTAAACCTCTGTGGTCCCTCAGAAAGGAAGGGTACCAGGCCAATCGAAGCCTCTTACAGGGGCGCCGGGGCGAAGCCTCGGCTAGAAGTCAAATATACTGGGGGGTCCTCGCCTCACGCCCAGCCAAACGTACAACTGTGCACAGAGGTCTCTACTACCTCTTAACACTCGGCCACCTACTCACTCTTGGCCTTACCAGGATGAACACTCGGTCAATGTACCTTATGCTCACCGGCAGGCATACCCCGTGTCGGCCGAGCGTATCCAGACTCTACAGCTAAGCGAAGACTTACCGGTAGACGGACTTGACCCTTGTGTGGCTTCGGGGGGAAATTCTGCTCTCTGTTTAATGTTAGAGGCCGTGAGGCCTCCCCTATAACTAATCCCTAATGTCTATACAAATATCAAGTGTGGACCGAGCTTTCGAGCTGATCTCACAACTGGACGATACCTCGCCCTAAATCCGAACTCCTACTGGGCATAAATGTACCCACTATGAAACTTCGGAGGCCCCGGCCGGCAGTTTATTATGACCCGCCGAGGCTCCCCTGTCACTCCGTAGTCTCCATCAATCTCCGTGGCACTCAAACGCGGGGAATGTGTCCGGCCAATCAGAGTCCTCGGCTAGCCATCATTCGAAGGTTCAAGACAGTTAGGCCTCGGTCGGAACTCGCCCGGCGACGGCCATTTCCCGATCTCACAGCGGCCCCCAACTCGGCCCGAGCCGTCCCAAGTGGTGAGTGCCGTGTTGCCTTCGCTCCCTTCCGCGCGTCGTCGTCATGCTGTCGTCTGGTGGCCCTGGAAGCGCGCCGCCCTTCACCTCCCCGGACCTCGGTCCAGTCTCGCAGGTGAGTCTTCGTGTGGCGTACTTGCTTGTTGTTCTGACTCGCTTCATCGTCTAACCGTCTTCAACTTGATTCATCTTGCTGCAGAGCGCTAAGCTCCTCGGACCCATGGGCCATCCCATCGACACATCGGCTCCGACCTCGGAGGCTTCGGCGGTGCCAACTCCCGCCTCTGCGTCAGCAAGCGGGGTGCCCCGACGGCCCCAGGCTTCGGATGCTGTCTCCGCGCCGTCTGCGCCGTTGTTTGGTACTGCTGGCAGCGCCGGGGCCGCTCCGTCACCAACTCCCGCCTCTGCAGGTGCACGCGGGGTGGCGAGCAGTCTCCAGGCTGCGCCTCAGTTCGCTTCTGATCAAGCTTCGGTTGTCCGCGCTGGAGAGGTTTCGGCTTCGAGTGCAGCGGTTTCGGCGTTGCCAACTTCCGCTTTGCAATCTGCTAGCGGGGCTTCGTCGAACCCTGGGTCCACTCAGCTGATCCCTCGGTCTTCGCCTGACTCAAGTCCTCTGCGCGAGGCTTCGTCGAACGCCGCACACTTCTGTCGCACTGGTGACCCTCTGCCCGCTGTTCCGCACGAGGCTTCGCGTCCCGCTCAGCTCCCTTCGGCGCAATGGTTGGCGGTTGAAGACATAGTTCACGCAGAGGTTTCAAGCGCTGTGGGTGACCTTCGCGCAATGACGGAGCGACGTTTCACAGACCTCGCCCACCTGATGATAGGCTTGGTGCGTCACCCTCCGCTTCGGGTCGACTACGAACTCGACCAGCGGCTTGAGCGGGCTCGCAGCCTCGGAGAGGTCGTCCAAGCGCTCAACCCGGACCCTTGTTCGCCTCCCATGGGTTGGGATGAAGAGATGCGACAGCTCCAGCTCGACGTCAAGTACCATGAAAATCGCGCCCGACACTTCGAGTCGCTGCTCAACAAAGAGACCGACCTCAAGAATCAAGCTCAGATCCTGTGTCACCGAGCTTCGTTCGAGCGTAACGAGCTCTTCGAGGTCGTCAAGTCGCTTCGCCATGAGCGCGACGAAGTCTCGCGTCAATTGAGGAAGTCCAACTCCGCCATGGCAACGAACGACGAGACGATCGCTCTGCTGAAGTCCCAGTGTGAGCGGTACGAGGCTTCTCTCAAGGCTTCTGACTCGCTCTTGGCGAAGGATCGTGAGCTGTTCAAGTCGGGTCTCGTCGAGTACAACCGCAACATGCGGCAGCTCCGAGCTCTCCTCGTCGACCAGGCGCGCGGTCAACCGGAGACTCAAGACCTCGTCCGGCGTATGGATGAGAACATCTTGCCTCGCGCTTTCGAAGCTTTCCTGGGTGTGCTCGACTCTTCGGCTGCCTCCTCTGCAGAGGCTCCTGCTTCGCGTTCTCGAGAGACTTCGGCTCACTCCGGTACTGTTCGCCGTCGGGCTGGTGCGTCGGATGGCGCTCAAGATGATGTCTCAATGGATCATGACGGCTCGGATGACGCCTCGGGCCCCGAGGCTTCTGATTCTCGTCCCACCAAGCGGCCCAAGAATGCTCACCCGCCGTCTGCAGAGACTTCACCACCTGCCCGGGTGCGTGTGTCGTCACGGACATGTGCCCCTGCCAAACGCGCCACACGACTCGGCCGCCCTTCGGTCAACCTTCAAGAGAGAGCTCGAGCCAAGTCGAAGTCGCGACCTTCGCCTCCTCCGGTTGCAGTCGCCCGCCAGGGTGAGTCACAGGCTTCGGTTGCTGAGTCTACGGCAGCTCCGGCCAGTCGTCCTCCTTCTCCGACTCCATCCGAAGCTTCAACCGCTCTGTTCTCCGACGCCTCTGAGGCTGAGGTTGAGTTTGAAACTTCGGACCGCGACGAAGAGCTTGAAGAGAAGCGCCCTGTTGAAAGCTCGCCTCTTGATGCTTCGGTCGTGGTTCCTCCTCGCCGAGACGGCCGTCCTGTGCGTCCTGCGTCTACGACATCGGCACTCCGCTCCATGGTTGATGTTGAGCGCGAGAATGCGCCTGATGACGCAGTTATCGGCGACACTGAGACGTCCCGTGCAAGTGAGGCCTCGGCATCAGCTTCCGCCACTACCCCGCGGTCTCAAGCAGCACCTCGCAGGCCTCGTCGTCGTAACTCTCGCACCCAGGTCGTGGCCACCCTCTCGGCGGCAAGTACGGCCGAGATGTTAAGATTCGCTCGGACTTCGACACCGCCGGCCCCAGTTCGAGGGGAACAGCCTCTGGTTCGCGTGTCTCGCAAGCTGCCGGACACCGCGACGCCGTTTCTCGACCCTCCGTTCCGAGCGTACGGGGCCAAACCCTGTTGGTGCATTATCCAGAACGTTCGGATGCCTACGCCAATTGCTAGTGACGTGATGGTGGAGTGCTCGGCTGAAGGCATAGAGGCGTGGGCTGATTGGGAGAACCCGAATCACCCCTTCCAGAGGTTTCTCGCCAGCATGCCGGCCGAACCTTGCCTGTTCGACGTCGATGCGTTCATGCCTGACGTCCCTATCTCAATTCGTGCGGACGTTCGGTCGCTGCTGGTGAAGCTTTGGCGTCAGTTCACAGGCAGATCTGTTGGTCGCACGGAGAAGAATGACCTCGGCTTCTCGCTGTTTGAGCGTGGTCACTGGATCTCAACGACTGCAGTGGAACGCTGGCTCCAGGCATTGGCTCAAGCGCTCGGTGAAGACTCGTCGGAGTATCAGTCAATTCGGGCTGAATGGAACAAGTATAACCGGGAGCGTAACAACCGTGCAGACCGCTTGCGCCTGCAGATTCCCAAGCGCTGGTGGCAGTGGTGCTTCCCAGACTTCGCTGGTCACGTCTCGTGTGAGACCGAAACCATACTCGAACCTTCGGTCCTGCAGTATTCGTTTGAGAACTTGGTGTGGGCTCCTCAGTCGGACGACTGGGTTTCCGAGTGTTTGGAATTGGACGGGCACCAGCCGTGGCGTAATTGTTGGGTGGATGTGCCGTCCGAGCACCCGTATAACACCACTTTCGCTCCCTGCAATCCTGCGGTTCCACTCTTCGTCCCGCGCGGCATGACTACCCGTGAGGTTGCGTCCGCCATCACTGTGAACCCCGTGCTGGATCCTCGTCGTGTTACAGCTCCGTGGGTACGCGAATTCACAAGCTTTCACGGGCCGCCGACCAGTCTACAAGGGGACGTGCAACAAGAAGACGGAGACGAGGTCTCGGAAGAAGAGGAGGTTGAAGAGGTCATCGAGGAGATCGAGTCTTCTGAGGAGGAGTCAAGCATCTCCGGTAATGCTGGCGATGACCAAGCTCCAGCTGGCGAAGGTACACCGACCCACGACGCTCAAGTTGCCGCGGCAGATACGCAACCTTCGACCCCAGAGCGCGCCCCGACTTCAGAGGCCTCTGTTGAGAAGGCGTCGGCCGGCGAAGTTTCCCCCGAAGAGCCAAGTTCGCCTCCAAGTGTCGCTGACCAAGCGGCCCCACAGGGCGAGCCTTCTCCGGCTGCGCGCCTCCGCGTTTTGGCCAAGGTCGCGTCGTCTTCGGATTCCTAGGCTTCGTTCCAGTTCTTCACCATGTCCAAGTCGAGCTAGATCAGGGTAATCAGACTTCGTTCGTAGCATAACTAGCTCGCCCATGCAATTCAGTAACCGCTCGTCCTTCTTCAGTAGTTCTCCATGATTCTCCAGTCATAATCGCCACATCGTAAAGTCTTGTCCACTTCAACATACAAATATACAATCTTCGTCCGCAGTATCTTCTTTCGTCTGCTGGGGCGGGCTGCGTGGCCCCGCCGGCAGTTCATCATTGCGAGAGGGATGCACCTAGTCTTTGTCAGCGACTTGGACCATTTGCAACCTTCGGTCGCGGCGCTTCTCGCGTAAGTAGTCGTACAGCAGACCACCGCACGACAAATTAGATGCAGGTTCCCACGAGGGTTCGTCGTATCCAACCCACTTCACCTTGAACTCTCGGACGGCTCGTTCAGTGCTCGTCGAGAGGGGAATACGGTCATCCAGGATGGCCTCTACCTCATATTCACCAGCGAGGTGGTCGGGTTCCCAACTATCCTCCGGGAGCAACTCCTCGTCGAAGTCTAGTCGCGTCTCCTCGGTCACCTCAGCTGCTAATCGGGTCTTCGGCCGGTCTCCAAACTCGTTCACGGCCTCCAGTCGAGACACATGCACGACCGGGTAGAACCGATAGCCGCTCTTGTCGGGTAGATCCAACTCGTACGCATACTCGTCAACCTTCTGCTTGATGCGGAAGGGTCCATGCCACCGATGAGCTAATTTCTTGGTCAATCCAGGCTTGACACGTTCCATGTAAAGCCATGCGCGATCTCCTAGCTGGAAGAGAGACTTCGGTGCTGGGTCCGGTGAATCATCGTCACCATCTGTACCTGCTGGCTCGTCCTCCGCGGTTTCACTAGTCGCAGCAGGTGGAAGCGCAGCACGTTCCGCTCGACCTAAAGTCTCGTTGTGCCTCGCAGCTCTCCGAGCCTTCTCGACCGCTTGGTATTCTTTTGCCATCTCTAGCGCCACTTCCTGCTGCCTGTTGACTTCCCGGCGCCATGCTAACGCGTCCGACTGTCGCCCAAAGCCTCGCTTCAATGAGGAAGACATAGCTCTGAGGGTGGACCTTGCGTCCCATCCGTGCACCAAGTAGAAGGGCGTGTCCTTCCTCGTGGCATCTTGTGAGTTGTTAATCGCAAAGATCAACTTCTCCACAATCTCATCCCAATCTTGTTGTAGCGGATCTTCAGCGTACACTCGCACGGATTGCATTACGGTCTTGACCGAGCGTTCCTGTTGGCCGTTAGCCTGCGGCCGATAGCTCAACGTTGCTCTAGATCGCGACTGCATCATCTCAGCGAAGGTTTGGAAGACCTCGCTCATGAAGCGCGGGTCTCGGTCATGTCTTATCAGAGACGGCGCTCCGAACCTTCGGTACACGCACTCCTCGAACGCTTGCGCAACGCATAGTGCAGACGTGTCCGCCATCGCTTTGCCCATGACGAATCCAGTGAACGCACACTGAAACAGTAACAGTGCGGTGTTGCCCCGCCGAGTCTTCGGTAGGGGTATCACAAAATCCATCGAGACAATTTGCAGCGGTCGTTCGGCAAGGATGTTGCCCGGCGAGTATCCACGCAGTTGTGGACGACTCTTGCTTGAGCTACAGTCTGGGCAGGAGCGCACATGCTTTTCCACATCGGCGAACAGTCCGATCCAATAGTAGTCTGCCTTCACACGGTGATAAGTTCGGACGATACCTTGGTGACCGCCCTCCAACGAGTCATGGCAGTTCTGTAGGACCTCTTGAACCATCGTTGTTGGCACCACTAGGCGTAATGTCGTCTCCTCGGTTCGGTCACGCCCCCACCGACGGTTCACACCAAGGAAGTACAGCAAGCCATCTTCGCTTAGCACAAACTTATCAGCCATTTTCCAGGCTTCGCGTGCGGCTTTGTAGGCAAGGTTCGCTTCTTCTCCCTTTAGCACTGTCTTGAGATTTGACCATCGGAGTTCTTCGTCTTGGGCTGTGCCAACGCGTCTGCGCCGTTCCTCCTGCACAACCAGCGGGTCGATGTCGTCAGCACTCGGTTCACGGGCCACTGTTGCATCAGGCCTCTGTGGGTGCGGAAGTTCGCCTGACTCCTCGCGGTTGACACTGTTCGATTCATTCTCTTCGGTTCTTTCCTCTGGACCACCACCCGAAGTTTCTTCAGCAAAGCGTACACGCTTCGCACGCTCTCGGGATTGTTGCCTCGTCACCGCGGCTACATGTCCAGTATCCCGTACGAAATCGAAAAAATTCTTACCACGGTCACTGTCACGCGTGTCCATCACCCGTATCGAGTTCACATGACGCGTGATCGTCTCTTCAGAAGCTTCGGCTGGCTGTTCATAGAGTACTTCTTGGATCCGATTCAATTCCATCAACCTCGTTTCCGATCTTCACTGGTCACCGTCATCGACACCTTCTTCTCCAAGGTCTCGCTCGCCAAAGAGTCTGCGGCTGCATTGAACTCTCGTATGGCATGAAGGTACTTCACTGAGCGAAGTTTCGCTGTGAGTTCCTTGTGCTTGTTCAGTTGTGCCATTAGCGATTCCTTACGGCAAGCGATCACCCCTAGGGATTGCTGGATTGCGAGTCTCGAGTCTCCAACGATGACTAAATCTTCGGCCCCGTGTTCTAGGGCTGCCAAGACTCCGTTATTCATACCGGTGTACTCAGCGAGGTTTACCGTCGTAGCCTCGAGATACGCACTCGCAGCGATCACTACACTCCATTCGGGAAGTCGCCATAATATCCAGGCGCAACTGCCGTAGCCACCATGCTTCTCAGTCTTCGCCGAGCCGTCGAACGAAAGTACGTAGCCACTGTAGGTGCGTGGCAACCGTGCATACAGCAAGTGCGGATCCATCCGAGCGTTCGGCGAGCCTTTGGTCGGTGGGGTCACTGGTGCCAGCGAGTCTTCGAGGTCAACGAAACTTGTGATCGTCGACTGCAGGAGCTGAGCGAATGCACAGTCCTTCTCCTTGACTCGTTGCACCACTAGGCTCCACGGGGACAGTAAGACGGCAAATTGTGTTGCACGTCCGAAGAGTGTCTTCGATTTGTGGACCCAGTCGAGCGTCGAAAATCGCGTGTAGACGTGGATGATCCGACCTGCCAGCTGGGTGTAACACACCTTCAACAGCTGTAACAAAGCCAATACTTCTTTTTCCGCCGGGTGGTAGTTCATCTCGGCGTCCTTGAGCACTCGGCCGCAAAACCGAACTGGGTGCATCAGGCCATCGTGCTCTTGCATGAGCGTGGTGCTCACTGCCCACTCGTTCGCAAACAGCGTCACATGGACCTCTCGGTCACGGTCGAAGTGTCGGAGGACAGGTGCCTCAGCGACCTTTCGCTGCAACGCTGCAAAACTTCGCCTGGCCGCAGAGAGGTCACCCCCTGGCGCGAACTCCTCGTCTCGTAGCTGGTAGAGTGCAGCTCCGTAGACTGCAAAGTCCTGTATGAAGCGACTGTAGTAGTTCAACGCACCAAGGAAAGCCCGTACCCCCTTCTTGGACCGTGGGAAGGAGAGCTCGGTGATAGCCTTCAACTTCTTCGGGCCTGCCCTGATACCACTCCGTGACACTTCATGAGACAGAAAGTCCACCTTGGGCTGCACGAAAATGCTCTTCGTGAAGCTGACACTGATCCAACATTCAAAGCGAGCGAGGAGTCGATCTAGTGTCGCAAGACACTCGTCAAAGGACTCGCCTCCGAAGCAGATATCGTCCACAAACGATCGTCGCTCAAATACCGGCACCGACGAAGATTCATCGGGCTCTCCATTCGTAAACATGTCGGCGATAGGGCTGTTGATCAGTTTCGAGACCGAGCTCTCCACTGACTCCACGCCAAGCGACGCCTCAAACTTCGTAGGCGACTGCCCTGAGTCGAGTGACTGTTCGGGAGCTTGTTCGGTCGAGGTGCGGGTGAGTTCTCGGTAACGCGCTTCTGCTTCTTCCATCAAACGCGCGTAGTTTTTCCATCCGCCCTTCGGCTGAACAAAACCCCACAGAGCGTTGTCGAGCATTCGTTGGTAGATCATAGGTGCATTCTTTAACCCAAAAGGCATTCTGAGCCACTCGAAATGACCCAGTGCACACACAAATGCCGAGATCTGGCGAGCCCTCTGGGTCATCATGATTGCCCAGAATCCACTTGCCGCATCAAGCGAACAGTACCACAGATATTTCTCCAAGTCTGTGAGCAAATCATCCACCAGGGGCATCGCATACTCCATGATTGCGGTGACTGCGTTCACCATCTTGTAGTCGATGCATAGTCTGATATCCACGCCATTCTTTTTCAGTACGATCACAATCGGTGACGACCATGGGCTGTTGGAGAACGCGATCAGACCGGCCTTGAGCAAACCTCGCAGAAGTTCGTACAACTGCTTGAGGTGTCGGAGGGGAATCCTCCGTGCTCGTTGCTTGATCGGAGCATGGCCTTGCACATCAATATCGCACACGACACCATACGCCGGCGGTGGCAGAGCATTTCCACTCGAGATCATGATGTTCTCATGCTTCTTCAGAACACTCACAACACGGTCCTGCCGTCCTCGGCTCAGCTCTGGGTGCCGAACATTCTCGGCCGAGTAGTCCAACTCTGTGACCGAAGCTTCCGTAAGGTCGGGCAAGAAGGCTAGCTCATGAGCGTAATCCTCCAAGTTGATCTCATTTGGCAGATGCGTCGCTCGATCACTGGTAGCCTGGGTGTCCGGTTCGTCACCCTCTGCATCGACTGCAGCGGCGGCCGACAGGTAGTTTCTAGTCAGCACGGCTACCAAATCCTCGTCTTGGACCGAGCCTCCGAGCTCGGGGAACTGTTCGCCGTCACCCCAGTTCGAACTGCCTTCCGGTTCGTCCGAGAGTTCGGCGAGGTGCTGACTCCCAGTTGTTCCTCGGTCTCCAACATCCGCGTCGACTCCGACATCGAATCTCCATCACTCTCGGCCTCCACCGAAGCGTCTGTACTAGTGCTATCGGTTTCCGCATGCACGGGAGGGAGCGCCGCCGGATCATCACCCACTGGTGAGCCATCGGCGACGAGTTGCTCCTGCTCCTCACGCTTCGCGATTGCACGTTCCCATTGTTCCGCACAACTCAATTGTCGACCTTGCGTTCGCGAGGCCTCGGGTGGCCGATGTAACACTCCGGCCGGCGACGCATACTCCGGTCGATCGACGGCCGAAGGTTGAGAGGCCAACCAATCGGCGTACGCATCACACTCACGCTTGAACACCGTTTCATCTCGACTTTCGTCGTAGGCTAGTTTCTGCCAGTCCTCGTATCGTTCTGAACTGAGCCGAACGTAGCCTTCAGACTTCGGTAGATCGCCGATGGGTACCCACATCAGCATGGGCGAGTGAGCGCGGCAAACTGTGAAACGTTTTGACACGTTCGTCAACCGCACCCTGTCGACCCTGCCTCGTCGAAACTTCGTCACCGTGGGCAACAGAGACTTCGTGCGACGAACCCACACCTCGTGTGTATCCGGAGGTGGTTGTCGTCTCGGTACTCTGTACTCCGCGAACTCTCGGCTTTCGATGGTCAAGTCCTCGGACGGACCGCCGTTGACATGTGGGCCTTCACCGTGATCGTTCAGCATATTCAGCGTCTTAATGAGCGGGATGCTTACCTCGTCCGGCAACCTTGCTGTTGCATGGAACAAGTCCAATCGCACTCCTGCGGGAATCATGAAGTCGGTACCGAGGACCACGTCCACACCAGCACCGTGGTCCATGATCCACAACTCGAACTCGTACACTCTGCTCCAGCCAAGAGTTACTTTCACGAGAGCTCGCCGCTCGGTCGTCATGGTTCCTTTCGTAAACCCTTTGACCTCCATGCAGCGTCCGTGCCCTTGGATATCACGTAGCCGCAACTGCTTCGCGAACCTCTCAGAGACCACACTGACATTCGCTCCAGTGTCCAATAGGATCCTCGTTCGCGCATCATTCACTGCGCCCTTGACCAGAGCTCTCATCCGAGCCCTCTTGTCAAACTTCTGCGCAGACCACCACCCCAACCTCTCACCCGGGAGTAACTTCGTCACCCCACTGGGCGTTCGGCCAGGGCGTCCTTCCTGCACCGCGCTTGAGACCCAAGCTTCGGCACCATCTTCATCTCCATCATCATCATCATTCATTCCACTTGTTACACCTCCACCGAGGGTTGCCCCTCTCTCCTTTTCATTTTCCATCGTCTTCACACATTCCTCGTCCTTGTCGTTCGGCCGTTTGCATTCACCCACAAATGCGTAGACGCAGTCTGCGTCTATTGCGGGCTCAGCTAACTGTGGCAGCCCGATTGGGACCAACCCAGTTTCAGTTGGCGGGCTGCCTAGTTTAAATTGCCACCGAAGACTAGGCTTTGGAGCTCGGGCGAGAGGTCCTTCTTGTCGGCCTTCGTTTTGATGAACGAAGTGAGGGCTTGCAGAGCTTCGCACTTGCCGACATCGTGCACTTGTTGGCATAGTCGGCATCGACGGTAGCAGTAGTGGGCAGAATGTCCTGCCCCTCCGCACGCTGCGCAAGGTCCGTACTGACGCGGCCGGCCATCCCGGTGGTCTCGGCCAGAGTGGCGGTTGTTCCGGTCGAAACCTCGACCAGGTTCGCCACCCCTGCGCTGACGTTGGTCAGGTCGGGCGTACGTCCCTTCTGCTGCTTGTCGGCGTTCACGCTCATTGGCAGCGGCAACGTGAGCTCCTTCATCTCCGGAGCTGGTGGCGTCACTGTAGCCACCATCACTCGGATCACTCTCAGGATAATAGTAATCACTGGCGTCACTGTCGCTGTCGTTGCATGAGCCACGGCGTGGCGGAGAGCGCTCGGCTCTATCACCCTTGGTACCGCGGACTTGTAGTTCGGCAACCAGATCAGACAGCGAGGCTTCAGCTAGCGAAATGCGCGGAACATGGCGCGAGTCATCACGACGACGCGAGTCGTCACGTCGGCGCTCATAACTGCGGTCACGGTCGCGACGGTAACTATCGCGCGAAGCTTCGTGGCGACGGTCATCACGACGGCGCGGTTGGTCTCGGCCACGTGGGTGGTGAGACGTGGTCTCTCGGGACTGTCCGCGCTCCTCAGACTTCAGGATGTCGTTGATCATGTCCTCGAGCTCGTGAATGTCCTTCACTCGAACGTGGCAAAGCCGGCGTTCGAGGCTTCGGTCACCGCACGTCTCAAGGAAACGCTGCACATGGTCCTTCGCATCGCGACCACCACTCTCAAACTGGAGGCCAGCGTTACGAGCGTAGCCGTTAAGTCGATTGAGGTAGTCACATAGGTGTTCAGAGGACTCCCGCTTCGCAGAGTAGTAGCGAGCCTTCGCAGACTGGCTGAACTGCGAGCAGTAGTACTTGATGAACGCGTCGCTGAGCTTCTTCCAATGGCGTTTGGTCTTCTTCGGGAGTTGACGGTACCAGTGAAGGGCACCGTCCCGAAGGCTCAGCTCGAAAGCCATGCACCACTCGTTAGGCGGAGTGTGCGTCCCCTTCATCTCATAGACGAAGGCTCGGAGCCACTGCATAGAGTTTTCACTCCGGTTGCGGGCCCCTGAAAAGTTCTTGATCTGCGCAAGCGGTCGGTGCGTGGCGATCTCGAGTCGAGAAGTCGAACTCAGCCTCTCCATCTCGCTCACCTCCCGCACTTGTCGAGCCAGCTCGTCGCTTGGGCTGTCAAACCCGTCCTCGTAATCGGTAGCGTCCTCATCTTCACCGTCCGACGAAGAGTCGTCACGCGGCGTGAACCTACGGCTTGAGCGTCGCATGGAACTTCGTTGTGTGCTCGTTCCGCGTCGCGAGCTTTCGGTCTCGCGTGCAATACGTTCGGCACGACTTGCCGACCTAGGAGTCACCATGTGCGAATCCTGGAAGTATGGTGTGCCCTCAGTCTTGGCAGAAAACACTCCTTCCGTTGCTTGGCTGCGGTTTGAGCGCTCGGCTGACTTCTTTGGAGTCTGCGGCAGTGGAATCTTCGACGGATCGACTTGTTCCTTCGCAGGGCGAGCGCTCGGCGGGCGTCCCAAGGTCAGGTCCGTTTCTCCAAAGCTCAGACGGAGCTTCCTCTTCCACTTGTGCAATTCCTTGCCGGCCAAGTCCGGCGTCCAACTCTTGATCGAGACCTCGGAAGGCCGAGTCATCGGTTCGCATCCCATCGCTCGGAGGAGGGACACCGTATCCTCGGCCACCTGGGTGACCGAGGTCGACTCAACGGGGCGCCGTAACTCCTCTTTCAGCTCAACCCATGTCGCTTGACGCGTCATCTCCGGGCTGAATTGCCAGATCCACTCGCTCGACTCCATCATCTGCTCAAGCATTCGGCCGAGCACCTTGTTCGCAGCTGGAGTGCTGCTATTCATTGCGGGCCGACTTCCACGGGGTTCGTGAGGACCCTTAGTAGCCTGCACCAGAGCTCTCGAGTCCGAGGTCTCGGTGCCGTCCTCAAAGTCATCGTCCGCGTGGTCGGGTTTCGCCACTTCATCAAATTCCGCGACGAGGTTCCGCGACAGGGAGCGCGAGCCTCCGCTACGCCCCGCGGACAGCATCGCGCCCTCTTCATCGCCAAACTCCTGCGTCGGCGCCGGAGTCTTCTCCTCCAGATCTTCATAGTCCATCATCATGTCATCCTTGGCGTCCGAATCCTCGTCGACCGACTCTTCGAAGCTGACCGACCTCTCGGAGATCGTCGACAACCGAGACGTTAGGTCACTCGCGATCGTTGACGAACCTTCGGCCGATCCTCGCCCCGACTTCACCGGCGTAGCTGGTACCGCTGACTTGGATCCTTTCGCCATCTTGTTCTTCTTGTTTCTTGTTCTCTTCACTTCTTCTTCTTCTCTCCTCAATGCTCGTTAGGGCAAACCTACACAGACCACAACACACAATCGGTCACACCAGTCCCGGGTCGCGGCACCAGTTGTCGTGTAGGAAAACACGAGTTTACGAGTCCCCGCCCTATCGACCGAAGTCTTTAGGACGAGCCCTACCAACAACACACGCCTACCCCGAAAGGTCGGCGGATATGTCGGGATGATAAAACCTGAAGACCAGGTCCGATCCCTTATACGGGCTGGAATGTGCCTCCCTGTGTGTTGCGGGTCAGGTAGGTTACCCTTTGATTCAAATATAAGAGCATCCTTAGCCACGAGCTACGGCTAGGATGCAATGTGCAATGCGTGCTTTCGCACTAAACCTCTGTGGTCCCTCAGAAAGGAAGGGTACCAGGCCAATCGAAGCCTCTTACAGGGGCGCCGGGGCGAAGCCTCGGCTAGAAGTCAAATATACTGGGGGGTCCTCGCCTCACGCCCAGCCAAACGTACAACTGTGCACAGAGGTCTCTACTACCTCTTAACACTCGGCCACCTACTCACTCTTGGCCTTACCAGGATGAACACTCGGTCAATGTACCTTATGCTCACCGGCAGGCATACCCCGTGTCGGCCGAGCGTATCCAGACTCTACAGCTAAGCGAAGACTTACCGGTAGACGGACTTGACCCTTGTGTGGCTTCGGGGGGAAATTCTGCTCTCTGTTTAATGTTAGAGGCCGTGAGGCCTCCCCTATAACTAATCCCTAATGTCTATACAAATATCAAGTGTGGACCGAGCTTTCGAGCTGATCTCACAACTGGACGATACCTCGCCCTAAATCCGAACTCCTACTGGGCATAAATGTACCCACTATGAAACTTCGGAGGCCCCGGCCGGCAGTTTATTATGACCCGCCGAGGCTCCCCTGTCACTCCGTAGTCTCCATCAATCTCCGTGGCACTCAAACGCGGGGAATGTGTCCGGCCAATCAGAGTCCTCGGCTAGCCATCATTCGAAGGTTCAAGACAGTTAGGCCTCGGTCGGAACTCGCCCGGCCACGGCCATTTCCCGATCTCACAAATACGGCTGATTACATCTCGTTCTCCTCCTCGCCTTTGTGCCCTTCTGCTTCACGCCTTTGGGCACCTACGGCGCCTCGGCGAACACGGCGGGCGACACCTCGTTCGCTTCCGCCGTCGTCATGTCCAGCTTGTCCGCAGTGAGCATCTCCTCCTTCATCTCCTCCTGCTTCTTGGGGGCGGACTGCTGGTCAGCAGCATCGGCGGCAGCAGCACCACCACGGCGAGCACGTCCGGCGCCACCACGTTCTCCTCCTCCGCCGTCTTCACGTCCTGCTTGTCCGGGGCGAGCGGCTCCTCCTCCGTCTGCAGTTGTTCGGGAGCGAGAAGCGGGCGACTGGTGGTCAGCAGTGCCACGGCCAGCACGGCGAACACCGCTGCGTGCTCGTTCACGGCCGCCTTCTCCGGCTGCTTCTTCTGGGTGGTGGGCGACTGGTGGCTGGCAGCGTCGACGATCTCCCTCAGCTTCTTGGCTGCGGGCGGCTGGTGGCTGGCAGCGGGGCCTCGGCCTGCATGGCGTGCTCCTGCTGCCGCCTCCGGAGATCTCCTGTGTGGGCGCGGGTCGGCGGCCGGTTTGTGATGCGATGCCTCCTCGGCTCGTCGAGTTTGGGCTTGTGGACCACGGCTCGAGCGGCATCACGGCTCGTCGATTATTAGCCAATCAAAGTTTTTGTAACGGGAGATGCAAAGGTTCGCCACTATTGTAACGGGTCCTGATAAATATTCCGGCCATTTAAAAAGGAATTAGAAACGTAGTGTAGCGTACACCTAACCTGTCTCGCCGTGCCAAGAGAAATAGGACAGCAGTGAGGAAGCCTGTAGAAAGAGGAATGAAGCTTTCGCATCGAGTACCCAGTTGGTGATCAACAGAGCTGCAGAAAGAGGCGATCAGTGTTGAGTATTTGGCTGTGGAGGCCAACAGAGGTAGAGAGTCTAACTCTACCGGTACCAGTTGTGCGCACGGGATCGCGTGTTGCATTTGCTACGAAGCTAATCTAACAAGGGCAACGCCATTTTGACTTGGACATGCAGAAGGCTGAGAGACCTCGTGCGCGAAGAGCCTCGTAGAGACTCGAGCAGCGCTACTGTCTTACTGTAAGACGATATAAGTTGAAGTTGGCCTATACACGAGTGCTGATTGGCTGGTAGGAACAGTGGAATGCCCGAAGTTTGCAACAAGCTTTGTCAAACAAACTTACCAAGCTATGCAACATGGCGCCGGTCGACTAATACCTAGGCAGTTAATAGCAACGATAGCTTGCTAATTAGCACTACATGTATTGTACTCTCTCCAGCAATTTGTACTGTCAAACAGCGTTGCTACATTTAGTTCTGAGTCAAAGGAAATTTACTAATTTTATGTTGTACTGGCAATGTTTTGCGCGGTAGGGCTAGTGCCTACAGGTGACGATGAAAGTTTATTGACCAAACAGTGCCGCACGATCGGTGCTGTGCGGAGCTTATACGCTCATGCTCTTCTTCGCTATCCCTTCTGGCGCGAACTTGGCCTCGCCTTTTAAGCTGCTGGTCATGGAGCTCACGGTGTCCATAATGCTCTGCATTGACAATGCTAAGAAAATCTACCAGCTCCACTTACGAAGTGCGCAAAGGATTTTTTTTTTGAACGAGAGAGCAAATGATTTTTTAGTTTTGAGTTGCACACAAAACTTGTCTTCGCCAAGACGCCTCGGTGGACACCTTCAAAACAGTAAACCCTCTCTAAATCAATATGTGATTTGGGAAAGCTGCGGTTGGTTACACATTTCTAAGTTATATTTCTATTGATTTAGAAATGTCTTATGTTCGCACCACATCATTTCCCATCGCCAACCGAGAATGGCGCCAGGCGGCGAGTCCAAGAGCGACGACGGCAGCGACGTGGAGCAGTACGAGCTCACGGAGGACGAGGAGGAGCAGGAGCAGAACCAACGCACGGCACAAGATGCAGACGCTGACGCGCCTCCTCCCGACTCGGCCAAGCGCGTCACGGGCAAGCGCAAGCGCTCGCTGTCCCAGAATGACGAGGAGGAGATCGCTCGGCGGCGTCGACGCAGGCGCTCGCTGGCCTTCCAGCAGCGACGGCGCTCTCTGACGCCCAGCGAAAGGAAGGCGGGGGCGGCCGGCACCGCTGGGGGCACGGCGGCGGCCCCTGCGCACAGCAAACAGTACATCAGTGATATGTACTCGACCATTATCAAGATGTCGTCGGAGAACGTACGTGGGAGCGAGCCCTCTGCCAGAGGAAAGTGGGGATATCGAGCTTACTATTTTTTATTTAATGTTATGGGTTGTAGAAAATTAACGTCAAGAACTCGTGGAGTCTGCACTTGATCGACCACATGGAGGACATTTTGGACTCGTCCAAGTACGAAGTGCATTTTTATCCAATATGGTGGGGTTGGTTGTAAGTTATAAACGGTTGTGTGGCTGTAAATTGCGGTAGGAAAATTGCTGCGGACGGTGACGCAGACGACGACACGTACAACTTCCAGAAGGCGAGCTGCACGCTGGACGCGAGTATCAAGATCTACTCGTACCGAGTGGACGACACGTGGAACTCGTCGTATAAGATCCTGGAGAATCTGTCGCGCACGGAGCAAAAGCACGGCGTCGACGACGCGGGCAGTGATGAGGAGCGAGGTGCGAGTAAAGGGCGCAAGACGAGGAAGACGCACGCGCGCACAATCGAGAAGAACCTCAACAATATCAACCTCAAGAGCTACGACACGGAGTGCGAGGCCGACCCGCTGTTTCACAAAATGTCGCAGTCATTTGATGAGGGCGGTGCCAAGGGCATGCTGCTGGCTAACTTGAGCGTGTACGACGGTTGTAAGATCCTGTTGAACTCGTCGGATGTGAGCTTGGTGACGCGCAAGCCGATCCACGGCGCTGCAGATACGTCGCTACAAGAGGAATCTGAGCTGAAAGAGAAGAAGAAGAAGTCGGACGGTGCGAAGGCTAGCGACACTGCGTCTCCAGTAGCCAACGATGAGGCGAAGAAATCGGAGTCGACCAAGGCTGAAACAGAAGGAGAAGAAGAGGACAAAACTGAGACAGAGAAGGAGGGTGATTCCGGGGAAAATGAAGGAGATGATAGCGAAAAGACCAGTGATGACAAGCAAGAAGGTGACGCAGTTGAGGACAAACCCAATGGATCTGATGAAGACGTCACCATGGAGGACCAGGAGAAGGAGAAGGAGGGTTCAACCGAAGATTCTACCGCCAACGGTGACGAAAAGGATGAGGAGGGATCTGCCGAGGATGAACTCGAAAACAAAAAGGAAAATTCGCCCGAGGATGCCACCACAGAAGAGGATCAGGCCAAGGATGGCGAAAGTTCTGACGCTGCTGAGGCGACAAAGGATGAGGGAAATGCTGACAAACCTCCTGCAGCCAAGGAGCGTATCAGCCTGTCTCTGTTTGGCAATCTGTCATGCATTGAACAGGATGTACAAAACCTGAGCGTCTGTCCTCCGCTGTATCGAATGTACGATCAATTGGATGAATTCTACGGAGATGAGTCCCGCCACAAGCTCGGTATCAAGAACGACTTCTTGCTCACTACGCCAGTCAAGGGTCGACGACAGACGTTGGACAAGCAAGATGCAATCACAATGAACTTGGCCGGTATCATGGAATGTGCCAGTGAAGATGAATCGGACGGGGAGGACGCAGCACAGGACAACGCACTGGATTTCGGTGATGACAACGCCGACTACGATGCCGATGAAGATGGTGGCGACACTGGTGCCGAAGCAAACGAACCTGCAGAGGTTGAGGTCGATCCTGCCGATGACGTAGACATGGAGAAAGATAGAGAGGTTATTGATCTGGCTGGAAGTGACGACGAGGAGAGCGTGCAAGAAGATCTTACTCAAGAGGGAGCTGACTCCGGAAGTAGAGGTCTCGACAAAGAGTCTTCGCTGACGTCGAGTGCCGCAGATTTCTTCCGTGCGAAGGTGAACGAGAACTTGCCGGAAAATTACGAGAACAACCTGTTTTCGCAGATGATTGAGTCTGCTCTCGTTCGGTCCGCGACGCTGGAAAATGAGCAAGGTGGCGAGGACAAAGAAGGCAAGAATGACTACTCCTATTTCGACGTTAAAATGCTGCGCAATTGGGCAGGCCCTGGCCACTGGAAGTTCCCTGGTGTCCGCAAGATTCAAGCGAAGCAGAAAGAGGAGGCGGACAAGGATGGACTCGAAGTCGACGAAGATGGCGTTATAATCAAGGCCGAACCGAACGAGCGTCCTCCTGAGCGCGCTCGGAAGGGAAGTACTGCTGGTGCGGAAAAGAAGGCCGCCATTCTCGTGGACTTTTTCGGCGATGAACCTGACTTGTCGAGACTAAAGGCTCCAAAGTCTGCCTCCACTCTGGAGGTATCGAAGGGTAACCTGAAGAAGCAGGCAGAAAATGCGTCGGATCTGGTGTTGCCCGTGGACACGCACATCGAGATTGGTTTGTTCTTCCGGCACTTTCTGAAGGAACGGCCTCGATTCTTTAGAAAGCGCGGTGGTGGTGTCGTGGATGGCGCCCACCGGGAAGGTGCTCCAGTGAACGACTTCGAGTTTGGAGACAATAGTGCTGATATCGCTGACGATAACGATCGGGACGCGCCCTTCACGTACAATGAAGACAGCGCCGGTTTTGAAGGAAGCTATGATGATGAGGATGATGGCACTAGCGTGGCAGACGATCCTGGGACCGAACCCTTGTACTCCGTCGAAGGCCTGGTGCAGGCTGATCGTGTGGTCGAGAAGATTGGTGTTCACTACGAGCGCTTTGCCAAGCGCGTTGACGTGAAGAAGCTGAAGGGTAGCATTTGGGACCACTTGGAGAAGAAGGTTGTCAAGAGCGAGGAGATAACCGCCTCGACAGCAAACAGTGCCGACAAGAGTGGCGACGCTGATCAAACTGAGACGGATGTTACCGTGAATGAGAGTGGCAAACGCCCGCGCGAGCCTGAAAAGGACGGCGAAGATGAGGAGGAGGAAATGAACACGACTTTCGAGAACGTGGTTGAGAACGTTGCGGGCAAGGTACGACGGCGAATGATCGGGCACTGGTGACACGGACTTATGGTGATACTAACGTTGTGGCATGGTTGCGCAGGTTCCCTCGAATGTGACAGTGTCGTTCTACTTCATTTGTGTGCTGCATCTCGCCAACGAGAAGGGTCTGAAGCTGGTCGGCCAGGACGACCTGCGCAACTTCCAGATCTGTAAAGAAAACTGAGACCCGCTGGACACTTTCGACACCGGAATGCCAAGCACCGAAGGAAGGCACAACAAAGCAAAACCTATAAGCGTGGCGGCAAATTCGGTTTTGAATGTATATCATCGTTGTGTAATGTTTCAAATAGATAAAAAGGAGTCTCGCGCCCTCGTTCTCTACAACTTCCAACCGCGCGACACCGCCTTGCCTCCAGGGTTCGAGCTCTTGGAGCTTTTGGATCCCCTCGAGTCCAGGGATGACTCACTCTCGGCATCAGATGTAGCCCCGTCATCGCTCAGCAGCCCCACCGTCTCCGTGGCGAAGAGGTCCCTCGGGTGAATGAGGTCGTACTTCTTCTTGGCCTTGAGCGTGGCAGCGCCAGGCTTGAACGCAGTTGGGAGCACCACCGGCATGACCTCGTTGAAGTCGCGCATGGCGTCCTCGAAAGCGAGGTGGTCGGCCAAGATGCTGGTCCGCAGTGCCGGATTCCCGTGAATGTACGGCTTGTAAGGAAACGCACGGTGGTGGGCCAGCGCCACGAAGAACATCTCAAAGCAGATGAGCAGGTTCTGGATGCCCGTCGTGACATTCTCGACGCTCCAGGACCCAAGCTCGTGGATGATCTGGAAGCGCGACAGGAAGGCCAGCACCACACTCTGCCAGAAAGACAGGAACAGCACCGCCTTGATGCACAGGAACTTGGGAACGGGGTTGTACGGCGCCAGTTGCCTGCTGAGTGCCAAGTAGAACAACACCAGGTAGTAGAACGCGTACGTGATGGAGGCGTTGACGACCAAACTCGTGTACAAATAGCCCTTCTTGGCGCTGAAGTTGCCCTGGTCGTACAAGCCGTTGACCCTAAGTACAATGGCCACGAAGGCCATCATGGGCTTGACCACCACGAACTGCATCGTGGCCATCTTGCAGTCTCGGAGGAAGCCCGGCCCCATCTGAATGGGCTGGAACCAGCGGTTAAAGGGCCACGGGTGCTCCAGGTCCGGAAGTCCCCTCATAGTGGTAAGCACTCTCTCATTGCTACCACCGCCCAGGTAGGCGATCATGAGCGCCAGGAACAGGTAGATCACGTAGCCCTCGTACGAGTCGCGCATCAGATCCAAGTACAGAGCGGCGTCCTTGAAGCGCAGCGACAGCCACGAGTCCGTCGCGTAGATCGGCACCATCCACAAAATCCCCACAATCTGCAGCAACAAATAAATTTTAATTTAAAAATGCAGGAATTGTATAAGAAAAAGGATAAATTCACGCTCACCTTGCTCTGCACGATGGGCTTCGTGAAGTGGTTGAGGTGGCCGCGGATCAGCAGCGCGGACGACACGACCGACGCGGCGACGAACACGCCCGCCACAGCCCACACGAGGCGCTGGACATCCGCTTCGGGCGCTGCGAGCGAGTCGGCGGGCGGCGCTAGACGCACTCCCAGCGGCCAGAACTCCATCAACGACCGAGACTGAGATCAAATGACACGGAAAAAAGTGTCTTCAAGGAGGAGCTAAAAATAGATCATGCCAAGACGCAGATTGTGTGTATGAACACCAAACTTACCATCATTCTGGATAAAAAGGTTCTGGAAGCTCTTATTTGTGCATTTACGCCGACACATTGATGAGCTCGTCGTGGCTGCTCCGACGCTGCGCTGCGGCTCGCACCCGCGGCCCCGCGGCTCCGTACAACTCGCTGGGGCTCCTGTCCTCCCACCTGAGCACTTGTAGCGCGTCGAACCGCCCTCGATTCGGCGCTATCTCGACGCCTTCGCCTCTTGTCGCTGCCTCGTCCCCTTTGCTGCAGTCTCGACCGCTGGTTCTGCCCGTTAGCGCTGCGTTCGCCAATGGCAGAGCGTCCCCAGTGGTGGCACTGCAAGTGAGACGCTTCCACCTGCCCGGACGCAACCCGTGGCAGAGCGGCAGCGACTGGAAGTCCACGTTGAAGACGGGCGGCCTCGTGCTCCTGGGCACGGGGGTGCTCGTCGCCTCCACGTCATGTACGTGTGTGTGTGGATTTTAGAGTTAATGTTGTTGCTGTTGCAAGGCTGATAGTGTGTATTTGATGTTTCTGTAGTGGCGTTCGGGCTGATCATTGCGGGAGCGGCTGGCTTCGGCGTCTACTCGCTGTACCAGAGGTTCTTGGGGCCGTACCGGTCGCACTTCCGGTCGTCAAGCGACCCGTTCAGCAGCGTAAACTCCAATATCGACGCACTTAACGACATGTTCACGCGCAGTCGACGACGCAGCAAGTCGGCGGCGCAGGACGACTTAGACTCGCTCGTGCAGGGCATGCCGCTCGTCGTGAGGGGATTTGTCAAGACCATCTTCTCGTTCGTGGGGAAGGCCATGCAGAGCTCCATGGAGCGCGCCGGGGAGCTGCGTCGACGCACCAATGAGCACTTGCAGGCGAACAAGCGCGTGCGTGACACAATGGGAGACAACGTCAGCGTCGGTGGGCCGGAGCAGTGGATCGAGTCGAGTATGTGGCACGTTTTGTCGCTTGGGGATTGCTGGCATGACTGCTGATTGACGATTTTTTGGTCTGTTTTGTTCGTACAGCTGTGAATGGTGCAGGCCGGATTGAAGCCGTCTTTCCGGTCAATGGGGCTTACGGTTCTGCACGGGTTACCATGAAGGCTTCGGTCGACCAAGGAGGCAACCTTAACTTTACGGAGCTCAAGTGTACGTTGCAATTGATAGTAGAGCGAAATGGGATTGGGTAGCTAACTTGCTCGTGTTTCACGATTGTACTGTAGATCGCAATCGCCAAACTGGAGACGTGATTGATCTCTTGCGTGACGCGTCCGTGGGCGGTCGACGGAAGACCGTAATCGACGCTGAGTACGTCGACCTGGACGATGACAACAGCCGATCCCGTTGGTGAGCACCTTTCCACGAGAGCAGAAGAATGCAAACAATGAGTAATCCTCTTGGCTTTTTGAAACATTGTTCTGACCATGCCGGAGTATTGTGCTGTCTGTATTTCAACGCATAACTTCTAGGGATTGAATACTTGTTCCCTGTCAACCCTTAGCAATTCAGCTCTGGATGGGGCGCTTCGCGATAGGGAACGAGCCAAGGTGCTTGACGGTGCAAACCGAACGCAGCTGCTCGACCGCCTGCCGCACGTTAGCGTCGTCGATGTGGCCGACGATCTCAACGAAGAAGTCGTAGCCGCCCTGCTCTTGGCGGTAGATCGACTCGAGGCACGTGAGGTTGATGCCGTGGTTCTTCCACACGTCCAGGGCACTCAGGAGGGAGCCCACTTCGTGCTTAATCTCCATGCTCAGGCAAGACTTGTCCTTGCCCGTGGCCGCGGGGAAGCCCTTCGATACGACCACGAAGCGGATGAACGACTTACTTTCCGTGACAGCTCCTTCCGACGCGAGAGCGTTGCTCGTGTCAACCTGCTCCAGGCGGTGGGCCTCCGCCGCGACCGACGTGGTCACTGCCACCGTCGAGGCCTCGCTGACAGCGCGGCTCGCTGCCTCCGAGACATTGGGAACCGAGACGACCTGCGCGCTCGGCCAGTTTTGCTCTGCCTGCGCGAGCAACCGAGCGTCCGTGTCCGTCGGGCAGAAGACCTTTGCCACATCGGAGCCCTTGCCGAGCTGCTTGTCCTTGGCCGCGAAGATGAACGAACGGGTCAGGACGATCTCGGCAGACACCTTCAGCGAGCTGCGCATCAGCTGAGCCTGCGTCTCCTTGATCATACCCAGGCGAGAGTCCTCGATAGGGACGACACCATAGGCCGTACGGTTCGCGTTGACATCGTAAAAGACCTTGCTGATGGATTCGGCCTGCAGCAGCTGGTCCTTCTGAAGCGTCTCGCCTCCGAAGTGCGCCTGCGCCGCCATCCAGCAGAACGATCCCTCCACGCCCGCAACAGCGATCGACGGGTGCGCAACACGCTGCAGCAGGTACTGAACCTGGACCTCCTTCGTCAGCGGCATCACGAAGTCGCGGTACAGGTCCGAGATCAGCTGCGGGTTCACCTTCCAGTCCTTGTCGTCCGAAGCAGCGGTGGGGGCGTTCGGGTCTTGGCCGTAAGTCGAAGCTTTCAGCTTCACGCGCTCGAGCACTTTCTAGTAAGTGGGGAAGAGCATGAAGCAGCCCCGTTAGTCAAGCTGCATAATATCTATCTCCATCCGACCAGCCAAACAAAGAGCAAACCTTTTCAACGGCAAGGTTGGTGAGCGCATCCATGATTCCATCCGCGTCGTTCGCGAGAATGAGCTTCGTGTAGCGCTCCGTCTCCGCCTGGAACTTGGCCTCGGCGATGAACTTGCCGAAGTGGATGCGCTTGCTCAGCGCCTGCAGCACCGCAATATCCGCCGTCGCCGTCGAGCCGTACTGTTGCAAGCAGAAAGCATGAGATAAGCGAGCTGCAAGAAAATCGCCAACACTTGTGCCTAAATCGCCGTACCGCAGTGTCGTCACTCGCGAGCGTGGTCAAACCCGGCAGGATCTTCTCCTGGTACACGCTCATGATCTGGTTGTTGATGTTGATCCGGTTCGGGTTCAGGACGCGCGGGTAGTCGATGATCGGCAGGATGGGCTCCGGCAGCAGGTGTGGGAAGAAGGCGTTCTCGTCCGGAGACGTGTAGCGGCGCGTGAGCGCGTGCAGCTTCTCGGTCTCCAGCAGCATAAAGTCCAGCAGACTGCCGTCGAACGTCGTGTACTTGCCCTTGAGGCCTCCGAACGCCGCGCTCTTGCTATTGACACACAAAAGTTGGTAGGCCAAGTGGTGAGCAACTCCCACCCGCAATTGCAATTATAACTACCAATCGACGGGGGAGCGCACCTCTCCTTCATGCTCACGTAGACCTCCGGGTTGCGCGGGAATTGGGCACGCTCGATGAGCGCGAAGATGATGGTCTCCTCCTGGCTGGAAGAGCAAATTGGTCACAAAGTGAGGACTATGCTACAGGTCTAGAGAGCGAGAGCTGGCGATGATTACCGGATGAGGACATTGCGGAAGTCGTCCAGCTTCACGGGCTTGAGGGGGTCTCCGAACACGACGTCGTGCGAGCTCTGCATGGTGCTGGGGTGGCTGGTCTCCTTCAGATTGCAAAATGTGGTTTAACGTTGCCCAATATTTGGGGCATTTGAGGTTGTGCCCCATGGGGTACTATTTGATCTGAGATAATATACTCATTTAATGTTAGCATAAAGAATATTTGGGTCGGAAAAATGGGAAAAGATCAGTTTGATTAGCATGAGATTGGGGTCCGTCCTTGCAGCCTCAAGTTGATCTGTTCGAGGTGTCTCCTGCCTGCTGACGCTACGACCGAGCTTCTACTGTTGTGCACGAACTAGTAGCGACGCTGCTTCATCCTGTTATCAGTTGGAAATGTGTCAGTCAAATAGGGGCAAGGTGGGTGAGATAGCAAAGCTGCGTGAGCGCACCTGAACTTCTTGGCGGGGAAACCCGTCGGGTCCTGACGCACAAGCTCCGTCGTCTCGTCCAGCGTCTCCGGGATGCGGAGGCCGCGCTCCACGCGCTTCACGAGCCAGATGTGGAGGGCGGACAACTGCTCGTAGTTGCGCAGCATGTTGTTGATTTCCTCCGGCGACTGCGTCCACAGCAGAGAAGAGCGTTAGATCCCCGCACACAGGCCACCGGTATTTAGCAGCAATAAGGGTATAACGTACGTGGCCCGCCTTCTCGGAGATCTTCCTCTTGACCTTGCCGTTGATGAGGCGCGGGTTCTCACGGTACTCGGGCTGCAGAGGAAGAACAAAGCAGCCAACTCCAGTTAGCATTAACAGCCATAAACATATCTGCTCTACCCTCACCGTCCGTACCTCCATCGACTCGAGGATGGCCATGAACGCCTTCATCTGCTGGACGGCAGTCTGTCATTCAGCAACCACAAAACCAACCGCAGCAAAATAGCCACCATCAGCTCCAAGCCGTCTTCAATTTCTCTCTACTATCTGTAGAAAGCAGCGGCAAACTTTACCATGGTCGACACGCCGGGGATCATGGATCGCCAGCCAGTGGCGCCGCTCGCATCGGCGTTTTTCTAGCACATCAACAGACACCACCAAAACAAAAGCACCACAGCACCACCGCATAAGTCTCTGCACTTCCACCGCCACCAACAGAGCAATGAACCTCCAGATCTTTCACTGCCGGCAATTGCTCCCTACCTTCAGGTGGTCGTAGAAGCCGTTCAGGTCGAACTTTTCCTTCTGCGAGAGCTCGATCATCTGCTGCTTGTACGCCTCACCTGCAGGCGTCAACAACAGCGCCACCACGCACCTGTCAGAGCTCATTTTTTCACTCCCTCCAGTAGAATATTCATAATGAATAACGCGTGCCAACCCACCCTGCTTGAGCTGGTTGCGCTCCTCCAGCTTGCCCGACACCGTCTTCTTGATGTTGGAGAACACGCTCATGGAGCGCAGCTGCGTCTGCGCCACCGCCGACTGGGGGAAGGAGGCGGCGCGCATCGCAGCCACCGTCTGCGGGGTCTGGCGCCGCATCTGCAGCGCCGCCGCACGCATCATACTCGCTCGCATCGCACTCGCCATCGTCGCCTCTGGTCCTCAAGCTTGTGGCAAAGTTTATGGGTCCGTAAGATGGTGTGGCCCACAGCAAATTGCTGTGTACGTGGGCCACACTATCTAACCCCGGATGATGACCGAAGTGATGCCGCCGGCGCGGAAGCGGCCCAAGCGCGTCGTGCCCTTCCTCAAGGCCCATGAGACCCTGTACGGCGTTCGCGTGGTGGAGCAAGACCCGCAGAGCAACGCTGTAAAGTCCGTGCTCTGCATGTTCTGCGCCGCCTTCGGGCGCGAGGACGACCCGCTGGCCACCGCACGGCAACGCGCGCGCACGCAGAGGCCCAAGTACTGGAGCGGTCCGTGCTTCCGGACGGACAACTACAAATCGCACCTGACGATGATGCACCCAGTGCGGTGGAAAGAGTACCAAGACCTGGCGCCCGAGAACAAGCAGAGCTACTTCGGGGCAGTGCGGGCGCTGCCCAAGAGGGAGCAGCCGCGCAGGTCCTTGGACAACGCAGCCTCAACTCCAATAATCACGTCAGAGGCCGCCTCAGTGGCGCACTTTGCTGCTCCGTTTCAGACGCTAGTGGCTGAAGAGGACGAGCTGGATAATGCTATGGGTGAGACGGCGATGTCGACTCCTGCATCGCCAGCATCAGCTTCAGCTTTGGAGTCTGAGGAACAGGTTGTTGCAGTAGTGCAGTCTCCAGTTAAAGCTCCCGTTTATGTTGATCAACAGGCCTCGGTAGTGTCCGTGCCTTCTTCGGAGGCAGTGGTGCATGGAGGGCGTGAGAATGTGTTGGTGTTCCTGTTGGATCGAGATGTGGTGGACGTTGCATTGGGGGAGGTGTTGTTTCGAGTTGAAGATGTGGATGATGGAGGTTCACCGCTGTTTGAGAGCACACTGGATCAAGCGGACGTACAGGACCAACAGAGGTCGGATGGTACGGCAGAGTATCGTGCTGTGGTGCGATCGGTGGAGCTTTTCCAGCGAGTGGTGACGTTATTATCAGCGGGACTGAGCTTTGATCAGACAGCGGCTGTGTGTCAACCACGATTGAGTCAACAAATAAGCAGGATATCTGACAGTGGCAATGGAGTGGCGCGGATGACACGAGTCGTTGTGGGCGCCAATTTGCAAGCTCTTTCCCGAGTCATGCTCCGCAGTTGGGCGTTCTCCTTGAGTCTGCACAGCATAGACCGACGAAGACCTGGAGCAACGGAGCCTCATTTATTTATTGATGTGCGGCTACGCGCGTATTGCTCAGGTACGATAAAGGTCTTCCATTTACTCACACTGCCTGTCACAACTCAAGGAGATCCAAGTGCCACGGGTGAGATTCTCTTTGAAACAATCAACAAGTTTCTCCAGGCCTTACACAAGCGTTGGCTGCGGAAGGTAATCGGCTGCTCCACGGAACTGGTTGGGGCTACTGGATCTGCTGCTGATTCGGCGGTGAGCTCCGTCTTGGACAACCTGTCCCGGAGAATTGAGAAGCAGGCACTTGCTGGCTTTGTTCGTGTGTCAAGTGGACGGCCTCCGTTAGACGTGCTGCTGCAGCGTTTTGTCGATTCAGTACTCTTCTCGGATGGTGCGGAATGGCATGGGTATTTTACGAACCTGCTAGCGTATCTGCAGCGCCAAGTTAGTGCGGGAAATGCCGAGGAGTTGTCCGCAGTATCAGTGACATCGTGTCCCCGGATTTCAGACACGTCATGGTGGAAGTTGATAGAAGTTCTCCGTTGGCTTGACAACGCAAGGTTGCATATCCAGCGCCTGCTATCACGGAGGAATGCATCGGTCACGCCACCTCCAGTGTGGTGGCTCAACCTCAAGATTATGCTCGAGGTTGGCTCAATGGCCATCAAGACGCGTGCTGGACTTCAAGGGGGATACACTACTTTGATGTCACAGCAACCTCAGCGAATCTCCATGCTGCGGCTTGCGCTATCAGGGGATGTGGGTGTGGAAGGACCGCTTCCCGAGTTCCAACGTGCTGCTCTACGTGATCACAGCGGCGTTGGAGACAAGATCGCCTCCGACGATGGGTTGTTTGCCGTGAAGCCTCACTCGATTGTTGCTTTCGTTCGGGGTACGGGCAGTTGGGCCGCTGAGATGTTCGACACGCTCACCTCTGAAGAGCACCAAAAACTCGTGGTCGGTGCTGCTGATCGAATGCTCGAGCTCGTTCATAGTCTGCACGGCCTCGCAGAGGAGCTCGAGGTACATGGGGCTGGTAGCTCCGCCAGTCTGAGCGCTTTCCCACCGGTACTACCGCATCAAGTGGCGCTGTTGCATCCTACCGACTTCCAGGAGGTTGTTCGCGTGCATCGCGTGCGTCTGGCCGAGTCCTTCTCGGATGCCCAGCTTGCTATTGTTGAGACTCAGCATCGCGAGCTGCGAAGTGCGGCTGCTAGCGAGCCCGCTGTGCGCCAGCTTCTTGACTTGAACGCTGAAGACTCCACCGCAAGTTTTGGCGAGGCCTGGAGCGTGCTACGCAGTCGATGGGGAGTTTTAGCTGATTTTTGCGGTGGTCTGGCAACCGTTTTCCCAGTTTTCGATGAAGAGGCAGTGGCGTTTCCGTCGCCTTTGTCCACCCCTGCCGGGTTAAGCCGCATACTGACAGACTTTCATCTCGAGGCAAGTCTGCAGTGCCAGCAGTTTGCAACGTTACAGGCAGTAGACGATAAGGCGGGCGTCAGTGGACACAGATGACAGCATAGACGGTGTAGTACGTCGCGTTGACGTGTAGCCATGTGAGTTGAACACGTACTTACACTACTTGAAGTGATGACTTCAACGTTGCTGATGTTCCGATCTCGCAGTGTGTTTCCATGAGGCACATCAGGCATGCATGCGTCAAAGGGAAAAAAAAGATTAAGAATGCAAAACTAAACTATCTACGCCGTCGCGAAAAATAAAAAAATATCTGCAAGCCACAGACTGCAAGTGTTCGCAATGGGCGGAGCTGCGCGGGACGCCGTGCTCAAAGAAGCAGCAAGAGGTAGGCAGGCAGGAAACGCAAAGCAACGTCTTCTCGCCGCGGGTCACAGAGCGTCTGGTTCATCTCTTCCAATGTTTTTCGTTAAGTTACGACCCCCACCAATTGTGCCTTCCCCGTGATCTTGAGCATATTCTCAGTGTATTCCTTCCACCAACCATCAAAGCAACGACGACCAAAGCTGCCGCTCAACATCGACGACACAAAAAGCAGGAGCCGCAACTCACCGAACCTCTCCTTCTCTACTTCCCTGCGTTCGCAAAGGAAGCCCGCTGCCGCCTTGCCGAACCGAGTATGACCAAACACGCGATCCCGCAAGACGCCCGCGAAAGCCGAAGGCCACTGGCCAACGACTTAGCCCTGGTGGGCCTCCAGCACGGCAAGAGCCTCCGAGATCTTGGCCTCCAGGGCCTCCGGGCTCTCGAGCAGGTGCAGCAGCTCGCCGTTGTCCATCTCCAGAAGCATACCCGTGATCTTGCCGGCCAGCTCAGGCTGCTGGCGGTGGATGAGCGGGTACAGACGCTCGCCGATCATGTTCTTCTGGATCTCCGGCGAGGCGGCGGCCAGGGCAGCCGACGTCAGCGGCTCGGGGCCAGCGTTCTGCACGGGGGCGGCAGGCGGCATCACACCCTGGGGCGGGACATCGCGAGCCGGGTGGTTGCGAGCGTTAGCCGTGTACTTGAAGTTGCGGCGGTTGGCAGGGGCGCCCTGGGGGCCCTGGGGGCCGGGGCCCTGACGGCCGCGACGGGGCTGGCCGCGCTGCTGCTGCATGGGCATGCCGTAGCCGGGCATCGGGTAGCCACCCGGGGCCGGAGCGCCAGGCACGCGGGCGCCGTACGGGATCGGGCCACGCTGGACACCACGCGGCATCATCTGCTGCGGGTACATGAAGCCCTGGCGGGCCTGGGGCGGCATCTGGCCGGGCTGGCCGTAGAACATCGGGGCAGCGCCGTACATGGGCGGCTGGCCCATAGGCATGCCACGGCCCACAACCATGCCAGCGCGCTGCTGGGCGTGCTGGGCCTCAAGCTGGGCGCGACGCACCTCCTTGCGCTGAGCAAGGGCAACGTACACGGGCTTGCCGGAGATCAGCTTGCCGTTCATCTCCGCGACGGCCTTGTTGGCCTCCTCGGGGGTCGAGAAGCACACGAAGCCGAAGCCACGCGAGTTTCCGTTAGGGTCACGCATCACACGCGACGACGTAATAGTGCCGCACTCGGCGAAGGCCTCACGCAGCTCGTCGTCGGTCAGCTGGTCGTCCAGGTTCTTCACGTACAGGTTGACACCCTGGTACTTGTTGATGCGCTCCATCTTGAGCTGCTCGAACTTGTTGCGCAGCTCACGCTCGCGCTCCGAGCGCTTCTGGGCCTTGCCGACGTACAGCTCGGTCTCCACGCCCTCGCCGGCGGGGTACGACTTGCCGTTCAGGGCGTCCACGGCCTTGTGGGCGGCCTCCGAGTCCTCGTAGTTGACGAAGCCGAAGCCACGGTTCTGCTCCGGGTTGGCGTTGTCCTTCATGACGACAGCGCTAAGCACCTTTCCGAAGGGCTCGAACTCCTTCAGCAGATCAGCGTCCGTCCACTGCGTCGGGATGTTCTTGACGTAGCAGTTGGTCCAGTCATCGGCGTCCGGGCGGTCCTGACGCTTCTGGAAGTGGCCCACGAAGACCTCCGTGCCGGCAATGAGCATGCCGTTGATCTTGGCAATGGCCTCCGTGGCGGCCTCGGCCGTCTCGTAGTGCACGTAGCCGTAGCCCTTGCTGGCGCCCGTGGTGTGATCGATGGCAACCTTGCAGCTCAGAATGTTGCCGAACAGCGAGAACGTGTCGTACAGCGCCTTGTTGTCAATGGACGTGTCCAGGTTCTTGACGAAGATGTTGCCCACGCCCGACTTGCGGAGCGACGGGTCGCGCTGCGACCACATGATGCGGCACGGGACACCCTTGATGCTCGTGAAGTTCATCGTGTCCAGGGCGCGCTCGGCGTCGGCCACGTTGTGGAAGTTCACGTAGGCGTAGCCCAGCGAGCGGCGGGTCACAGCGTCGCGGCACACGCGGATGCTGGCCACGGGGCCCACGGCGTTGAAGATCTCGAACAGCAGAGCCTCCGTCACATCCGGGTGGATGTCCCCCACGTACAGCGAAGCCGTGTGGAACGGCTGCGCCGCGCCCGTGGCCGACGAGGCCGCCGAGGCAGTGGCCGTCGACGTGGCCGCGGCCGGAGCGGCGCTGGCCGGGGCAGTGGCCGGGCTGTTGGTCGGGGAAGTAGCGGAGTTGGCCATTGCTGCAAACACGAGCATAGTACACGGTCAGTGGATTGCGCATTGGGCGGCCTGGTGCACGGCCGGCTGGCCAAGACGCAGCGCTATCCGGCTGGCCAGGTTGCATTGCTCGGCCGCGCGCCGTAGCGCCGGGCGGGGCACCAGCATGCACGCAAGTGCTGCAACCAGCCACATACCTGTCGTTGGCGGAGGGGGAAACCTTTTTTTTTCTTTTTTTATTGAAAGAGAGAGAAAGAGACTGGCATCATTGGCGGAGCGCGGCGCCGCCACAGCGGGCCTCTCAAGCGCTGGGAAATAAGACGCTGGCTCTGTGGCGAGCTTTCTCGCGCTGCGACTGGCCCGTTTCCAGAAAGTTCCCGTTGATGACGCGCGTCAGCCAATGGGCGCGCGGCAAATCGCGTTTTACGTCTTGCGACGGCAGTTGAAGGGCCTTGGCTCTTCTCTTGTGGACCACACGGGCCTCCGCCACCAGTCATCCGATTCGCGCGCCGTGACGGCTGTGTATTGGCTGAAAAGGGCTTTTAACGGTCCGGCTCTGCGAGCGTGCAGTCGGTGGCCGGGACTGGGGCAGCAGCCTTGTAATGTAGCCATTTTTCGCGAAAGGTCGCGTCAATGCGGCACTTCGGCGAGCGGTTGCAGTGAGCTGCCCTGGGTCGGAATGGCGTCGTCCATCATCACGCGCGCCGCGGAGTTCTGCTCGTCTCCCAAATTCGAGCGCGTGTTCGACAACTTTGCCAGGTACTGTTCGTCCGTCTGGCGGCCCCGCGCGGCTGGTTCCGCAGATTGAAGCGGTCCATGTGGCGGCGGAATGTGACGCGGCGCATGCTGTATCCACAGGGACCACGCGGATGTGTTCATTGATGCAACAGAGGCAAAAGGCGGCGACGTATAGCACAAGCACGAGTACGTCCCATAAATTTGCGGTTGCTGGTGGTGGTGATTGGTGAGGGGGTCGGCTTGCCTTGATGTTTGGGCTGACGCAAAGGTGGTTCGATCCGTTCGCGCAGATACAAGGAGCTGCATGACCAGTATCTTAAGTTATTCGAGGAGGAGCTGTCGGGTAAGAAGCTTCAAGCTGTGGCTGTAGTGGGATGGCTGTGACAGCGACTTTTATGAAGCTCTAACCTGTCGTGCTGGACACCATGTGCTGTTGCAGACTTCGTCGAGTCGGAGGGCGCGACGATTGATGAGTTTTTCAAGGAATGCCGGGAGATTCACGACGGTCAATACACGGCGCTCTTCGAGGAGCACACATACGCCTGGTTCGTGGACCACTTGCTGGCCTGCATGGACTATAAACACTTTTACGGGCTGATGGTCAACGAGGCGCGTCGTCTCCACCACCGCAAGTGAGGCACCTACTAGGCGAGCCCAAGCTAAGCAGGACATTATCAAGCACGCAAACAATAGCTGAGAAGTACCTACGCAGAGCACTGCGCAATACTGCTTTAGTAACTACGTAGTTGGTATGAGCAAAGCGAGAAAATCTTCAGCTCGGTCGTTCGCCATGATAACCATGTTGTGTGTTCGCAGTGTCTGATTGGCCATTAGTCGAAGCGCTGCACGCTGGCGAAGCTTCTGGTGGCGATGGAGAAGCGCTTGTACGTGTGGGGGTCAGGTGCGTGGGTCCGGGCATCCGACGCTGTTCAGCGGCAGCGGTAGTCTGACTGCAGTGGACAAGGTGGAACTGGGCAGCTCGGAGTAGGAACTGAGGACGACTACGCTCTTCCTCAGCGTTGGGATAATGCGAAGGTAAAAGTGCACTGTAGGGCTTCTATCAGCTTCGCACTAACTTTGCTTTGCTCACGGTCATATTAATCGCAGCAGCAGTTGGAGTTGGAGTCTATCACGTCCGGAGGCTGTCATAGTGCAGGTTGGTGGTTTGTTGAAGATGAAGTGTCCTCGGGTCCAATGGGGGTTGCATTCTCTGATGCCAGCTTTGCAGGCATCCGCGGTGACGGCCGCCTCTTCCTTTGGGGCGTCGACGATCGAAACCAGCTAGGACGCCTCAAATCAGAGCAAACACAAGACTTCGTGAACGCTCCCACTGAGCCGGTGACACTTGGCAGTGTGAGTGGTGCTTCTCGAGCTGTAGTACATACAGTCCATGTTCTAAACCTTTCGTGTTTGCTTCGCGGTGACAGAAAACCAAGTTGGTTGCATGCGGGTGGTGGCACACGGTGGCCGTCGTATCTGATAACAGCACAGGAGATCAGGTCTTTTCGTGGGGCTCGAATGATCATCTCCAGCTGGGTCGCGAGCAGAGCTGTGGCGGTGATGAGGATGGAGAGACCACGTTGGTTGTGCAGTTGCCTCCGCGGTTGCAGGTTGCAAGTATCGCCTGTGGCTGGAAGCATTCGCTTCTAGCTACTGCCTATGGTCAGGTATTCGCGTGGGGAAGTGGGCGACACGGTCAACTTGGACTGGGGAATGACATTCTGAAGACTGAAAGTCCCAAGTGCATTGACGCCTTGAACGGTATGGCTATTAGGGACGTCTTCTGCGGGTGGGAGCACTCAGTCTTTCGCTCTTCGAGTGGAGAGGTTTTTACCTGCGGGAACAACCGGCACGGTCAATTAGGTGTACGGACTGGAGCCTCTGCAGCCTCCAGCGAGAGGAGGAAGCAAGTGGTTGCTCTACCAGTTCGCGTTGCAGATCCGCGCAACAAAGATCTAGGGCTTCGCACTGTTCAGGTTGGCTGCGGGTGGCACTATGTATTGTGCCTCACCGAGGACGGCGATCTCGTAGCTTGGGGCAAAGGCAGCCACGGGCAATTGGGTCTTGGAGGGTTTGAAAATGCCAGCGAGCCTCAGTTCGTCACGTTTGCTCACACTGCTCGACAGATTGCGTGTGGCAGCGAGCACTCGATGGTAGTGACCAGTCGCGGGGAGCTGAACACGTGCGGCTGGGGAGAGCACGGCAACCTTGGTACGTTCTCAACTCTTGCCGATGAGAACACTCGAGCAGAATGCTGATGCACTCGTGTGTGCTTATTCTACTGCAGGCCATGGTGACAATACCAACCGTTCCACACTGGAGAAGGTCGACTTCTTTGTTGACGCGAATCAAGAGGTCCTGAAGGTTGCTGCGGGTGGTGCCGTCTCCATCGCTGTCACCCGCGATAGACCCCAGTAAGAAGGCAACGCGGCTCAATCGTTCGCTAAACACACATCTCTATTGCATTCCTGGCATTCAAAAACGAAGCAGCGTCTAAGCTAGTCACAGGCTTTTGATCTGGCGCTTGACCTGGTCCTTCTGCACGTCGATCATGCGCACCTGGTGCTCCAGCTCCTCCTTCATGATTCCTTCACCGCTACGAATCTGCTTCTGCAGGCGCTCCTGCTGCAATCTCAGCTGAGCCAACTGCTGCTCCAGTTCCGCCTTCGACTTGGGACGACGCGTGGCACAGGACTGCGAGTTGATGCCAGGTGTCACGCCCGAGCTCAGCATCGACGTCGCCGGAGCAGCAACAGGCGCCTGCTTCTCCTCAGTAGATTGAACCTTCTGCACGGGCTCGTGCTGCTGATCTCCCGCCATCTGCTCGAACTCGTTCTCCTCCTCCTGGACGCCCAGCTTCTCGTCCGCCTTCTTCTTGAGCTTCTCCACCAGGAACGACTCGTCCTTGCCGGCCACGTACGTGAACAGGCCGTTGGCCAGCACCAAACCGAAGACGACCCAGTAGAGGCGCATGGCCATCGACACGGGCTGGTGCGAGCGGTCGCCCCAGTCCGAGCCGATGATGCGCGCGACGGTCGAGTCCAGCTCCGCCTCGTGCTTGTCGGCGCCGAACCCCTTGGTCACGCGCACGGTGCCGGGCGTCGCGGAGCGGGTTGACGCGCCCACTGTAGTGGTTGTACCAGTCTGAGCTGCATTGTTGGTGCTGGCAGTTGACGTGGGCTTAGCGCTGGAGCTCCACGCGCGCCCACGCACACGCCCGCCGAGGCGCTGCAGTCTCCGATACATTATTGCGAGTGGCTGACCGTAGAACTTCACATTATAACTATCCGAAGGGATCACTGTATGGACATGTACCGATTTAAAGGTACATGAAGGCGGCCATAGCTAAAAACCTTTGAATAATAATACTCACTCTTATTCTTTGGAATCACTGTTTGGAGAGATGTTGATTTTTACCTTATCTCTGTAGTGAATGCATAAATGAGAGGTTATGACTATAGGGGAAGTTCTCGCCCTCCCCCCAACTGAGACCTTCACACGTAAATCAGTGGCGATGGCATCAAGCTCCGAGGAGGTCATCACTACATCGGCGGCTACGGAGGAGGAGGCGGCCCCGGAGACGGCCGTGGTCGAGGTTGAGGTCGAGGCTGCAGCCCCGGTGCCAGCCCGGTCCTGGTCGTCCAAGCCGCGGGTGCCCGCCACAGCGCTGCCCGTGCTGTCGCAGTACAACCGCCTGGACGAGACGGACCTGGTGGAGGCCAAGAAGCTGGGCCTGCTGCGTGAGAACCTGCCCGTGAGTCTGGACTCGGGCGCGCCCGAGTTCGGCATCGCGTACGAGAAGAAGGGCGGCACGAAGGAGGCGGGATGCGGCGCCGACGTGTTTGGCAGCCAGAAGTCGCTGCAGGAGCGCTGCAAGCAGTTCGCCATGCAGCGCGGCTTCCAGCTCTTCGTGTCGGGCTCGAGCACGCGCTCCAACGGCGGGGGCAACGTCAAGTACCGCTGCAAGAAGTTGCACGGCCAGCAGTTCTTCGACCCGGAGACGCCCGCGGCCAAGCTGCAGTGCCCGTTCTACATCAACGGCTACGGCAAGGACACGAACTGGAAGATCACGCGCGCGTGCTTCCTGCACAACCACTACAAGTTCATCGGCTGGCGCGCGGCGCCCCCGCCGACCTCGGCCGCATCCGTAGCTGCCGCTCAAGCGCTCATGCCGCCGGCAGTCATGGTGGCTGCAACTGCAGCAGCAGCGGCGAAAGCATCGACGCCGACTGGGGCGGGATCAGGCGCTCTGCTGCTGCCGGCGCCCCCCGCGGGGCCTGATGCGGCTCCTGCCGATGCCTCCGCAGTTGCAGCCGCAGCCGCGATGGAGATCACGCCGCAGCCACAGGTGAAGGTCAAGTCGCAGCGGAACACGACCATGTCCATGAAGGCGCTGTGTCGGATGGTGACCGACGAGGTGAGCAAGTACCCGGCGGCGAGCGTGGTGATGGCCAAGCTGGACGGCAAGACCATTCGGCGCATTCTACTTGGACAGGGACACACGATCAACCACATGATGGCGTCAAGGATCAAGCGGCAGCTGCAGGAAGCGAGGATCAGCAAGGTCAGAGCGTCGTTCCAGAAGCTCGGAGGGTACCTCCAGATCGTCGCGGAGAAGAACCCAGGCTCGCTCTCGCAGATTGAGACGGCAGAGAACGGGGTCTTTAAGCGAGCCTTGTTCATTTCCAGTGGGACGCTAAACGCCGTGAAATACTGTCGCAAAATCGTATCGCTGGATCACGTCACGCACAGCGAGGAGCTGCCGGAAATGCCCGTGGGGAAGCTGGAGGACGACGAGAACGACGACGTCATTTGTGGTGTTTATCTGAAGGCCTCTACCAAGGACTTTAACGACGAAGTGCTGACTTTCGCGCTAGCCCTTGTCGCTGAGGAGAACCAAGAGAACTGGGAGTGGTTCTTGCAAGCGTTGCAGACTACACAGGCGGCCGATTGGAACGAGTACACGGTGATTGCAGGACGCACGCGCGGTTTGCAGCCAGCGATTAAAACGGTTTGGCCTCGGGCGAGCCACCACTACTGCATGCGCCGTGTTGTCGAAGATGAATTGATGATTGTGAAAAAGATCCCGATGACACCCGAGAAGAAGCAGAGTATCTTCGACCTCGCGCGCAGTGACAGCGAGACTGAGTATGACACACTGCGCATAGCTCTGGTCCGCACGAACGAGGCAGCGGTGGCGTATCTGGACGAGTTGGATCGTGCGCATTGGGTGAAATATGCCTTCCTTGAGGCATTCCGGCGACCAACGTTCAATGAGCTCACTTCCGATCTGTCGATGTCTCTTGGGAGTGACGAGTTGTCTCCACAACACGCAAGCGCAAGCCACATTGGCTGGTTCGGCGAAGACCCCATTGGGAGCTCCCAACCACTCTACACCTTCAACCAATACTTTATGAAAATCGCAGAGAACTTCCACCATCGGCGCCAATCAGTGAAGCTGCGTCCGGCGCAGGAGCTTGTTCCGATGCGAGATGCACAGCTGCAACAGATCCTGCAAGGCAGTCAACGCTGCGAGGTACGGCGGTTTATGCCGAACCTTTGTTATGTATGTCTGCTGATTAATCATTTGTGTGTGTATGACGTTTTCCAGTCGATCCCTTGTGCGAACGGACTGTACATGGTGCGCTACCTTGGCCCGACGCGCCTGAAAATTCCCGACAGCTGGCGCCACGTGAACCTCGTGGACTGGGAGTGCACATGCCAGGACTGGCAGGATCAGCAGTTCCCGTGCCTGCACGCGATCCACGCATCCGAGTTGGAGCAACGTCGTATCGACTCGCTTTACGATACCAAGCAAAACTCGATCGAGAATTACCTGGCGTGCTATTCTACTGCCTTCACGCCGTGGCCTGTGGATGCCTCCTCTATCACGCTTGACACGTCGCTGAAGACGCCGCTCGACCTCTTCTACACGGAGGAGGTTACTGGTCGGCGAAAACCCGGCCCGCGACCGAAGAAGAAGAACAAGGAAGCAGAGATTATTCCATGATCAGGCAGCTGGAACATTGGCAAGGATACCAGTGATTGTGAGTAAGGGTGGGGAATGGTGTAGCACTTGAATGTCAACTCTAATTCACTTTGTCGACGTACGGTAATGTCTATCCCAAGATTGTTTCCTAGCAGTTGTGATACCCCTTGTCGTCTAGCATTCATGCTACCCCACATCAGTAGCCCCCACGACCCAAAAAGCACGCTGGACACGTGTAGTGATTCGCGAACTGTGCAAAAGACTCAGGCAGATGCAGACACCCCAAGTGGAACCGGCGAGCGCATGAGGTGCATCTGATGGACGTCGGGTTTTCTTCTCTGGTGATCATGTTGTGGCATTCCATGCAGGGCTCTGGGTTCAAGGTGCTCGCTCCTAGGCAAAGCAGGAGAGCAAATGAGCACACCAAGAGCGGTAGTCGGGCCTACAATGGCTGGCTTACCGTATTTCTGCTCGTAAAACGTTTGCAAAGTCTCTTCCATTCGCTGAAGTGTGGGCTCTTCACGGGTCAATGTGGCAACGAACTCCTCCACATAAGCCAGAGGATAGAGATGAGCTTCATCTTCAAAACGAAATCTAGGAAGAAGTTGCCCACCATACAACGGAAGTGTTAATGCAACAGCGCTTCACACACATCCGATGACATCGCAATCGCTACGTACCTCTTAGCTAGCGAGCACACCTTCTCGATTGCTGCCCACATTTCGGCGCCGTCAGTGTCCTTTAATCTGCGACGCCATGATTTAGTAAGGTGGAACCGGAGGAATCGTCGCGCAAGCACGTATTTCTCCATGTGATCCAAATCTTCGGCCGCGCTTTCGTCCAGATATTTCTTTAGTGGAGAGTCCTCGTCAAGCTCTTGACTCGTCGAGATGTCATTCTCCTTGCTCTCTACCATATCAGCTAGAGGCTGCACCAGCGACCAATACAAGCAGGACTCTTGCAATGCCCAGTGAATAGCTGCTCCGAGATCCTGGTGCTCGTACGGCGCCATTGCTGGGAACGGCTTGCCATCTTCATCTAACAGCACTCGAGTTTCGACCACCTCATCACCGCTCCCGTTCTCACCAAAGTCTTCGCTTTGGATAAACAACACGCGTAGCTTGAACCGAATTGTGGATGACGCTAGCGAGGAGAATACACCCTGCAAAAACTGGGGCGTTGTTGACGGTGGAGCGCGCGGTGCCAGTACGTTGGCAAACTGGCGCGCAAAGTACTCGCCACAAACTCGGATCTCGTGCTGGCTGTAGGGGTCTCGTCCACCGTAGGCACGCCTGTATATCCGCTTGGATGCTTCCATCACCCCATCTTCACTATCTGAGTGAGTGCTGTTGTACAGTTCGGACGGAGTTGCCATCACACGCGCAAGCTCACGCAGAACTTGTGTCGCTGGTGCGGTCGACTCGGTGTCAATCGTTTCGACGTACTCCATGATAGTGCCGTAGCGGGTCAAAATCTGATCCACCATGATGGCAACGTGCTCGTCCTCCACATACTGCAGATTCAGGCACGAGAGGTCAAAGCTTCGGAAGCGAACGCTCTTTTTCGTCTTTTTCGGTTTCCTAATGTCCTTCAACGAGATACGTCTCTTGGGTCTCGTCACTTCGGCACTCGGCAACTTTGGGGACTTGGATGGCGTCGACTTCGGTGTTTTTGACGGGAATGAGCGCTGCGCGAGCCCCTCGCACTCCGCGATACCGATACAAACCGTAAAAACACTTTCGAACGGATTCGATACACTGGATTCAGATCTCGAGCCAAGCGTAAGCTGCGTGTCGCGAAGGGCATTCAGTGACAACGCAAAGAAGCAGCCCGAGATAGTGTCAGTCGATAGCAAAGACTCACAATAGTTTGAGACAAAATCCACCGGCGTCTCCGCTGGTGAAGCCTCAGGGGACTCTAACCCTGAATCCGGTGTCACCGACGCCACCTCGGTTGCCTCAGCTGATTGCATCGAAGCATCTGCTGTTCCCTCAGCTTGTTGCGGCGACTGAACTGCTGGGGCTGCAGGTTTCGGCGACTCGGCTTTAATATGCTGGAGTCGTCGACTCCGACGCAGCGGCAGCGTGATCGTAACGGAGCTTTTTCTCCGCGGGGTCACCTCTGACACCGTCTTAGCTTCCGAGACGTGATTCTTTTTCTTCTTCTCGTCCTCTGACCCAGCACCTTCCATACTGAAGGAGAATGCGTCGACGTCCTCCTTTTTCGCCTTTACATTCGTCTTCGCTTTCTTGCCGCTGCCTAACTCCCGACTGTACTTTCGGAAGCGCTTCGGTGGCTTCGACGCTTTTGTCGGCGTATCCATAAATTCCGCCCCCGTTTGATCGTCTGTCATGCTCACAGAGCGAGTGACGCGTTTCTTCTTCTTGAGCAGAGTCTTTGAGCCCGCTTTAACCTGTTTCTCCTTCGACCCTGAAGCTGTTGAGCCCGTTCCAACGCTGTCCTCGGTGTCAGAGGCGTCTGCTGCCTTGAATTCATTATCTAAATCCCGCGGAATCACTGCGTCTTCTGCTGAAATCCTGATGTTGGCCACTTTCCGCCGGAGTTTCTTGACCTCTTTGGATCGCGTGGAAAACGCCGGAGAATCGCCCCATGGACTGGGTTTGGAGGGATCATAGTGCTGTGTCGAGGGAGGTGGGGTTGACGGCGGCGAAGGGGACGGCTTGCGCGCCTTGAGGCGCAGCGGGGCTTCCAAGAAGCGGCGGTAGATGTCCTCCGCCATGCTCTTGCTTGGCTGCTTCGTGAGTTGTTGTTGAAGGGGGTTTCAGCGAATGAACGGGCGGCACTCCTAGGGATTGGTGGAAACAATTTCCTTTAGTTAATGATATGGTACATCAGAGGTGCTGACCGTATAGTCGTACTCCTTATATCCACACTTTGTAATGAACAACGCCTAGGATTACGTTTATACGGTCCCAGTATTCTATGTGTGAACATCAGCAGAAATACGTTAATCACTTTGGACCCAAGCAATGAAATGGATCGCCGCGTCTCGGATAAACTGTTAGGCAAATGGCGTTATGCACTTTAGAGAAGACGTTATGACACTGCATTTCCTAGACGTACAATACGGGGATTACCGGGTTCATAAATTCATCATGTATTACCCGCGTATCTTTTTGGCGGGACGGCGACGTACAAACTATAGACGCACTCACGAATTTGCTGTAGCAACCAGAATATTAACCTGATGTTCTGGTCAATAGGAGCTAAAACCAACCTGATAACATGTAATACTGTAAAACCTGTGATTGTGCCCCATGGGGTACTCCATTAGTACCCCCTCCTAACATGGGGCACTATTAGAGGGGGTACTAATAAAGGAAATGGGGCACTAGGGATGTCCAACTACTTACTCAGCTTTAGTGGATATTTTTCACAATAAATTTGATTATTCGACGACAGTATACAAACGCCAATTGTTAATTATTTGAAATTATGGATTTGATCTGAAATTGTTCCTAAAAGCTCAAATTTTCGGATAAAGTTTAGGGGTGGGGCACTAATAAAGGGTGGGGCACTATCGTAAGTCCCCACTCCGATTCTAAATGTTTTGGGGGTGGGGTACTATTGAAGGGAGGGGGCACAATGACAGGTTTTACAGTAGAATCCAGTATCGCTCTGTGGCGCAAAATAAGAAGTGTAGAAAATTTTGACAAAACCGGGGTGTTCGTGAGTGCGCCTATAGTTTGTAGCAGCACTGTATGACCTGCGGGCACACGTGCACACATTGTCGTGACATGGGTCACCACTTATCTACGAGACCGCCCCACTTAAGGCACCGCCGAGCGACGACTTCCATTCCGACACCAGTGTCATGGTCCAAGAACTCTTCTGAGCTAACAAACGCGGTGTTTTGCTCTTTTGATCACGCTGTGAAAGGGAGATTGATTTGTGGCCCCTACGTATTAATAATAAGTTTCCCCGTGAAGATCGCATTCGCGGCATGCGATGTCACTTATTTTTTGTCCAGCTACATACGTGTAGCAGCACTGGACTGCTTTCCACCTCTTTGCCAAGTTGTTGCTGCTGCGAGTGAGTGGTGTGCCTGGAAGGCTTCCAGTGGAAGCTACGGTGCATGTGAGTTGGAAGGCCCGTCAAAAAGTGCACCCCCGGCAAATCCTGGTCCTCCTCCTGTTGAGCTGCACGTCTACGGACTCCGGAGCGCGCCACCGCCGCCAATGGATTCGTCCTGGATGAATCGTTCAGCTCGAGGATTGCAAAAATGAAGTCACTCGACGCTAGGTACAGACCTGGCCAAAAGGTTGGCACACCCCCTAACTTTCCATCTATCTCGGTCCCTCCTGCGAGTTTTCCCGTCAAACTTGGACCAATTAAAGCGTTTTTCGCGCCTGGTCTACCAATCAAATCTAAGCGTAATCCAGCCAGTTTTGAGAGACTTTCTATACAATGATTGCTCTGCGTGATTGGCCAAAAGGTTGGCACACTATTATTTACTTGATTTCAGTATGTGAATTATGTACGCGTTGTGTACAGATCAGGGATTTATCCTTGAACGATTGAGTAGCGGCGTTTGTTGCCCTCGCTAAAATATTGCAGCGGCCGAAGCGGGTCCGTAGCGCTGTCTAATGCAAATACAACGCAGTTGACAGCGCGCTGCCTCGTTGTCGCTTATCATGAACCCTTGGTAGCTGGGCCAATATCTAGGGTGGCCATTCATATAGAAATGCATAGAAAATACCTTGCCTGTGGAATCTCGTTCGTGCAGAGGACAGTAGAGCAGGCCAACACAACGGGAGCTGGAGATGGGTAGTCCAACCGCACTAGAACGCTTAGGGCGAAGAGGGGTCAGCTCTGCAGGTGCGTATGAGTCGTTAGTGATCGAAAACCCGGCGGTAAGTCAATCGTCCATACAAATCACATTGACCTACCTGATCTGTACACAAATCATACATAATATGCATACTAAAATCAAGTAAATAATAGTGTGCCAACCTTTTGGCCAGCCTCATTTCCGAGTGCTTGTATTGAAAGTTCCTCAATATTGCGCTAATTAGGCTATAATTTGATTGGCAGATCAAACGCACTGAGCACGCTAATTGGTCCAAGTTTGAGCACCAAGCTTAACGTTTTGACCAAGTTAGGGGGAGAAACAGGATGTGTGCCAACCTTTTGGCCAGGTCTGTGTGTAGCCTGAGTAAGCGGTTGAAATCGAAATGAGCTGTCGAAGGCAAGACAAGACAAAGGGTTCGGTGTCGACAGTTGGGGGAATCCATTCCGGTTGAAGCGCACCGCTTCGATGATGGCAAAGCACATCCGAGTCGGACCGACCGATTGCGGGTATCGGTGAGGCTGGTGAGGCTTTCCATCGGCTTAAAGATCTTGAAGCGCGATGACGTGGTGATGAGGTCTGCTAACAAATGAAGAAATTTACATTGCCTATGATTCTGCCCATGCGGAGACCGCAGGCACATGGTGCTCCATCTGCAAGAGGGATGTTATTATAAATGCAGCCACCTCAACATTATTGGCAAAACCTGCGGTGGTTAGTTAAGCTTGCCCAGAGCACCAGCAAACGTGCGCATTGGCAAGTTGCAACAACCGAATGCTCTCGCGAAGACGAGAGGGAACTCGAGAAGTCCGCAGCGCCGTGGGTACAAATGGGGCGTGAGGTCAAGGACCCCCTTGATGTGTGCGCCGAGGGGGATTCTGGCCAACGGGCAGAGCAAGTGCTTGAAGCTCCAGCTGGCTCGCCACTCGGGATTTGCTCAATGACATGGATCCCGCCAGTCCAGCCTGGATGCCTTGGGTTTTGTAATCGGCGGCGCTTTCGGGTCGGCGGCATGCAACCACGCGTGCGTCAGCCGGCAACCGGATACATGTAGGAGTCGGGAGATCTGTCTGCAAGGGGATCAGCCACGCTCCTCTCCTGCGCCGATGCGGGTCATTCCGCATTTTGCGCGCCCCAGCTCACTCCGGACTCCGCTCGAAAGCCATGCAACGCCACATCCTGCGCCGCCTGCCCCGCACCATCGCCCGCAGCTCCGCTGCCGCCACGACGGCCAAGGCCTCGTCGGCCAGCCTGCTGTCGCGTCAGTTCTCCGCGGAGGTGCAGATCAAGCAGACCAACCTGTTCATCAACAACAAGTTCACACCGTCGGCTTCGGGCGCCACGTTCGACTCGTTCAACCCCGCCACGGAGGAGAAGATTGCGTCTATTTCGGAGGCCACCACCGCCGACGTTGACGCCGCTGTGGACGCTGCCCGCGCTGCCTTCAACGGCCCGTGGCGCACCATGGACGCTGCTGAGCGCGGCCGCCTGCTGTTCCGCCTCGCGGACCTCATCGAGCAGAACGGTGAAGAGCTCGCCAAGCTCGAGGCCCTCGATGCTGGCAAGCCGACCTTCCTGACTCGCGTCCTGGACGTGCAGGCCAGTCTCAACGTGTACCGCTACTACGCCGGCTGGGCCGACAAGATCCACGGCAGCACCGTGCCCATTTCGGGCCCCTACCTGTGCTACACCAAGCAGGAGCCCGTCGGCGTGTGCGGTCAGATCATCCCGTGGAACTTCCCCATGATCATGATGGCGTGGAAGCTGGCCCCCGCTCTTACCACGGGTAACACCGTGGTGCTGAAGCCTGCCGAGCAGACGTCGCTGACGGCCCTGCGCATTGCTGAGCTCATTGTCGAGGCCGGATTCCCCGAGGGTGTGGTCAACATCGTGACGGGCGGCGGCGCCACCGTTGGCGCCCACCTGGCCCAGCACCCCAAGGTGGACAAGATCGCCTTCACGGGCTCCACCGAGACGGGCATGCACATCATGCGCTCGTCGCACGTGGACAACCTCAAGCGCGTGACGCTCGAGCTCGGCGGCAAGTCGGCCAACATCATCCTCGACGACGCCGACATCGACCTGGCCATCCAGCAGTCGCAGATGGGTCTGTTCCTGAACGCCGGCCAGGTCTGCATCTCCGGCAGCCGCGTGTACGTGCAGGAGGGCATCTACGACGAGTTCGTGCGCCGCTCGGCCAAGGCTGCTCAGGACATGAAGATCGGTGACCCGTTCGACCTGACCACCCAGCACGGCCCGCAGATCGACGGCAACCAGTTCGAGAAGGTTCTGGGCTACATCGAGGCCGGCAAGAAGGAGGGCGCTCGCCTGGTGTGCGGTGGCAAGCGCTGGGGCGACAAGGGCTTCTTCATCGAGCCCACGGTGTTCGCCGACGTGAACGAGGACATGTCCATCGCCCGCGAGGAGATCTTCGGCCCCGTCATGTCCATCATCAAGTTCAAGACCATCGACGAGGTCATCGAGCGCGCCAACAACTCCGAGTTCGGCCTGGGCGCCGGCGTGGTCACGTCCAACCTGGACAACGCCATCAAGATCTCCAACAGCGTGCGCGCCGGCACCGTGTACGTGAACTGCTACACCATCATCGAGGCCAACACGCCGTTCGGCGGCTTCAAGAACTCGGGCCTCGGCCGCGAGCAGGGCGAGCTGGGCCTGCGCAACTACCTGGAGAACAAGACGGTCATCATCAAGCGCCCGGAGGACTCCTTGCCGTAGTAAGCCAGCACTTAGAAAACGTGTAGTAGACGTAAGAACATATAAGTAACACCGAGCGTCAATTTTGTTAGCACAGTTGCTGTGTGCCAAGCCGCCGTTGCCGTTCCTGAACAAGTTGAAGTGGACTGTGATGCCATAAGATAGGATAAGACCGCCCTATTCCCGATTGCAGGGTCTTTCCATGCTAATTTTAGCGAATCGTTTTCCATCTGCGATTGCGCGAATCAACGGCCGAGAAGCTGGATGCTCTTGCTTTCAGTATGGGCGGCTATTCCGCAATTTCAACCAATCTGGCGCCGTCAGTTTCCACTCGTGAGGTTTCTTTCGTCAGTTCCCAAAGACACCGTTGGCTCGCAAGCGTCGACGTCCCAAGAGAAAGCAGCAGCTCGCGGCCCCAGCTCGACAGCTCCGGTTTTCTGACCCCCCAGCGCCCGGCGACCCTCCTGACCTGGCTACAGTGCATGCGTTTGCAAATCCCGTGCGACCAAATTGATTCGAGTAGTGCGTCGACCTGGAAACGAAAGAGACAGGAAGCTGTGCGTCATCCCCCGGATCATCCCCGCCGCCACCATTCCATTCCCATACGTTCAGCCGAGCACGTGATCCCGCTCACGTTACAGGACCAGACGCTCTTTTTTAGCTAATCAAGAGCCCTCCTTCCCTCCCCGCCAAGACGAAAAAGACCCAAGAAAAACTTCTGAGTAACCCACCGCCAAGATGTCGTTCATGAACATTGCAGGAACCCAGCCGGTCGATGACCCCGAGTACCGCTACAAGATGCCGCGGCTGCAAGCCAAGATCGAGGGCCGTGGTAACGGCATCAAGACTCTGGTTGTCAACTGCGCTGACATTGCCACGTCGCTGCACCGATCGACCGCCGAGGTGTGCAAGTTCTTCGGCTGCGAGCTCGGTGCTCAGTCCAAGTACGACGAGAAGACTGACCGTGCCATCGTGAACGGAGCCTTTGAGGCTGGCATGATGCAGCAGCACCTGTCCAAGTACATCGAGGGCTTTGTGCTGTGCCCGGGCTGCCGTCTTCCCGAGACTAAGTACAAGTTCAAGGGCCAGCTCATCTTCCACAAGTGCTACGCCTGTGGCGCTGTGGAGCCCGTGGACATGAATCACAAGCTCACGACCTTCATCTTCAAGGAGCACACCGCCGCCAAGCGTGGAAGCAAGGACGAGAAGAAGAAGAAAGACAAGAAGGAGAAGAAGGAAAAGAAGGATAAGAAGTCCCACGATGAGCCCGAGGACGAGTCTGCGACCAAGGAAAAGAAGGAGAAGAAGGAGAAGAAGGACAAAAAGGAGAAGAAAGAAAAGAAGGAGAAGAAGGACAAGAAGAAGAAACACCACAAGGAGAAGAATTCGGACAAGGAGTCGGGCGACGACGAGGTGGTGTGGCACACGGACCTGTCCGCTGAGGCTGTGGCGGCTCGTGCTGCTGAGGCCGAGGCTATTGAGGCCGCTGCCGCCGCTGCCATGGAGGCTTCTGCTGCTGAGGAGGTCGTGGCTACGCTGGACAACCTGCAGGTGGACGACGAGAACGCTCTCGACTCGGCTGTGGCCAACCTGCAGCGCTTCTTGACAGAGAGTCACTCGGAGTCCGAGATCTTCGAAGAGCTGTGCCGTCAGCAGACGTACTCGGCTCTTCCTGTCACGGACCGTCTTGTCATCTTCTTCCGCTCCGCCTTCACGAAGGAGGTGCTGTCGAGCAACCAGGTTGCCAAGTACGCCCCTGTGCTCGAGAAGATCATCGACGCCCAGCACGCGCAGTACCAGCTGCTCGCCCTGGCTGAGCACTTCTGCGCCGTTGAGCACCCGGAACTTACAACTTCCTACCCGATCCTTCTGAAGCTTCTGTACGACGAGGACCTGCTGGAGGAGGAGTGCCTGGTGGCATGGGCCAACAACGGTGTCCGCAAGGAGTACGCTCACTGGGCTGTCACTGGCGAGCTTGCCGCTAAGCTGAAGACCCTGCTACAGCCTTTCATCGAGTGGCTGGAGAACGCCGAGGAGGAGAGCGAGGAGGAGAGCGACGACGAGTAACTTTCTACCCCGAAGCCGTTGGAGCTGCAGTGTGCCCCTGTGCACTGAGGTTAGCTGACCGACCCCAACGCTGCATATTTCCTTCATATCACATTCCTGCCAACCTTATGTGGGCTGAGCGAGACGCTAAGGAAAATGAACCACATTTGCATCTAACTCGCCGAGCGCTCTTTTGTTTTCAGTTAAACGAGCTTTTCTCTATGTTTCCAAGTGCAGCCTCAACGTTCGCAGCGATGCCGTCAACGACTGCCGAAATCTCCTTTTCCAATGCTGCTGACGCCGTTTGACACTCGCGTTTGTCGGTATTCACGGATCGATGCAAGGCATCTGCAAGTGCATCGCTCGAGAACGGCGCTGTAGCCTTCGACTTGAATAGCGACTGATGGAAGCGCTGGAACTTTCCCTTCCACGGCATACCAACGTCAGCGACCTGGGAACAACACATCCCTCACAACCTATACATACAGTACGGCAACACATGTCTTACCTTGCTATGCTCAACGCTAATCGTCAGCACCGGTTTGCCCGATGCGATGGCTTCCGTTGTCATGGAAATGGAATCCGGTGTGGTCACAATGCAGGACGCCATTGACAGCAGCGCGTAGTAGGGGTTCCGGCGTTCCGTGCCGTCCCACACGAGTAACTGTCCTGGCGCGGGCAACCTTGCACGCAATCCCTGTCGAATAATCCGCTGTACATGCTTCGGCGTCCGTCGCGAGAACGTCACGAGCACCGCCACATCATCACCACGAGGTAGCGCCGCCACGAACTGCTCAACCATCCCTTCCGCATCCTGTGCCGAGAACGAAAACCCGCGGCACGGTCCTCCGAGCAGCCAGACGACCCGCGCCCGCCTGCCTTGCAGCTTGTCGTCCAGCTCCTGACTCCATTCACCGCCATGCTGCTGCAGCATAGCTGGCGTGATGTCGTGCACTGTTCCCGACGTCAAATACAGGTTTTCAGCGTCGCCTCCACCTTTAGGGAAGTCGTGTCTGGGCACCACCACAGCGTCGAACCACGCGAGCGGCACGCGCGGGTGTTGGATCTGCACATTAAACGTTCGTGTAGGCGAAAGCTGCTTCAGCACCGCACAGAGCGCCACAGTGCTGCGCCCACAGCCAATGACGACGTCCAGCTCTCGTCCAGTCTTCTGCACTGGGAGCAGGCCTCTCGTGTCTTGCTCCGCGTAGCCGAACAGCGGGTTCCCCGTGAGTCTGGCGCCGATAACCTGCAGCACCGGCGGAATGACGCGCGATCTTCCCAGCGTCACGCGCACGCACTGCACAGGCGGACAGCGCACATGAGATTTCGACGACACACTCTCGCGCAGCAGCTTCTCTCTCAGCCTGTTGCCCAGCGCCAGCGCCTGCTTCTCGGCGCCCGCCGCGCCGTTCCCGAGCACCAGCAACCGCACCGCGCGCATTATGCTCGACCATCAAGCTACCATCACTCCCTAAATACAATCGGTGGCATTAGCCTGTTGAATGGGCCACCGAACGTACCCATTACCGGTACAACCCCATTAACCCCGCCTATTGGACCTGTTGGACCAGAGCAGCGAGAGGTGGCGGCGATGGCCTTCGAAATCCTGCGCGCGACGCGGCAGCTGCCCGTGGTGGAGAGGGAGCTGGTCTTCGGCAGGCGCTCGACGGATGCTGCCGCGGCGCGCTCCACCGCTGGCGCCGCGTGGGGCAAGAGCGCGCGCAAGTGGGTGGCGGCTTCCTCCTCCTCGTCCGCCCGCGAGTTCGGCGACGCCATGCCCCGTGAGCTGCGCACGCTGGTGGCCGCGTCCTTCGACGTGTTCATGCGCGTGCAGACGCAGCAGCTCGGCGCGTTCGGCGTTGCCCGCGCCAGTCGCGAGTACCGCGAGGCGCTCAAGACGTGCATCTTCGCGCTGGAGGACCGTCTCGAGACGCACAAGGAGCTCAACGCGGAGGACGAGGGCGAGTTCCTGGACCTTCTCAAGGTGTCGCTGGCCATATGGCACCTGTGCGAGCTGCTGCTGCTCCGCGGCGGAGCGCGCGGAGCCGACTCCGGCCTGGCCTACGACCTCGCGCTGTGGCTTCAGGAGCACTACTGCAGCTCGCTGCTGGAGAAGATGGAGGGCGAGAGCGAGAGACTCAAGAAGCTTCAGAAGCCAGAGCAGGACGGCGAGTTCTGGACGACAATCCAGGCGCTCGTCATGGCGGGCAGCGGCCCCAGTGCGTGGGCTCTGTTGGCCGCGCACTCGAGCTACAAGTCGCTCTTTGCTCGCGACGCCATGTCGTTGACGGGCGCGTCCACGAAGGCAGCATTTCAGGCGGTGCAGAAACTGCTGCTGACAATGCCTGGCAGTGCAGGAGCTGCGGGAATGAGCGTGGAACGGGATGCGGCGACAGAGTGGAAGAACTGGCACGACGCATGCCAGTTTTTGCTGAATACGGATGGATACGTTAAGGCGAATGCAGGATTTTCGACGCTGCTAGAGATTATGGTGGCGAAGGAGGACGCGCTCAAGAGCCGAGCTAGCACTTGGTACGAACTGATGATGGCGAAGCTGTTCCTGGATGAGCCGAAGACCATTGCGCACCGTTTCGAGTACTTGACGGCCAACTGCTTCCGCGCGTACCACAGTGACGAGGCCAGTATGGGCAACTTTGACTGCATTATCCTGGCCATTATGCAGTATGACATTCAGACGGCGCTGCAGGATATTATCGCGCTGGGATTCTCGTGGATGGCTGCCCATCTGTCGGACTTGCTGCAGAGAAGCAATGTCATCGTGGCTGACGAGGTGTTGCCGGAAGCCGGGTGCACACTGAAGGAACGCTTCTTGCTGCAGTACGCCATGGAGATTGGCGCGAGCAGTGGCATGTGGCAGTTTGCTGTGCGGTACTATGAGTACTGCCCCAAGTTCGGAGCGATTGCGATTCGCTCCGCTTTAGAGCGCGAACCAACACCGACGGACTACAAAACTGAGCGCCTTCTCACATACTGTCATGGCAAGAAACTCCTAGCAACAACTCAGCGACGTATTGCTATCCAGAGAGCACGGGAGTGTAAAACCAAGGAGGAGTACGCGTCAGCTCTTCACTGGATGTTGCGCGGCAACCACCTTGACGAAGTGGATGCTTTGTGCGATGATATTCTGAAGCAATGCAACGACACAAACTCGCTGGCGCCTTTGCACGAGGCGGTGCAGTTCATGGAAGCGCACCCCGAGTTTGCTCGTCCGCAAAAGTTGGCATGGCTGGTTCGATACCGCGAATTCCACCTGGTTCTCGACGACAGCGAGTCTTTGCGGCAGCAGCTGAGGAGTGATGAAGCCTTGAGCAACAAGGATGAGCGCGCGAGCCTGGAAACGAAGCTTCGCTTCGTTAACATGGAAGCTGCGAAGCGTCTTGACTGGCTGTTTAGCTCCCCCGAGGCCCCGAAGGCGCTGCGGTCTGAAGTGCTCCTGCAAGCTGAACAGTTACTGAAGGAGTCCCCATCCGTGTTCGGATCGCGACACCTCTACTCTCTTATGGCGTACCTGCAGCAACTGGACCGTTCATTTGACCGTCAACAATTTTACGAGTCAGGCTCAAACAAGCAACTGAAAGAGCGCATCGAAAGTTTGATTTCTCGAAACCTGGCCGAAGCAATGCTGCAAGAAGCAACTGCAAGCGGGTGTGGTGCTTCTTCCGCGGCGGGTCCCCCAAGTCTTCATTCAAAACCTGCGCTGATTGCTCAGCAACCTTATTTGATCGCAGATGCATCTTTCACGCCGATGGAAGAGTAGCGGGTGCCCTGAATTCAGGCGCGTGATCCTGCTGCTGGAGTGTTGGGGTATTGGCTCGAGTTACTCCCAATTCGCGGACGATGTCCTCTACTGCTTGCAAAGCTGATCGCTGGCGAACGAGTCGAGGTGGCGACGATGCCTTCTGACGCGGCGGTCCTTGCTCAGGGACTGTTTGGCCATGCAAGTGCAAATATGCAGTAGACGTTAGAGAGAACGTAATAGCAAGATCTGAACGATAGTCGTACCTGCTGGTTCATTTCCACCCGCTTCAATAGGTGCCGTGGTTGCTTTCCTGGGTGTATTTGCAAAATGGTCATTTCAGTGCGTTGGCAGATTGGAGCGGGGCAAGTCACGAGCGGATCCAAGCACCTTCGAAACATCACGTCCCCGCGCACCTGCTCGCTCTGAATTGTAATCTTCAATAAACATGTGAAATAAGGTAAGAGGGTCGCTAGGATCGTTCAAACAGTACTTACGTTTAGTGTTGAATTCAGGCGCGAGTCATCGAGCAAGAACGAGCGTGTGACCTACAGAGCATGAACTCGAAGAGTTGAAGTTCAGTTTTCGCAAGTGGCAACTTTCAAACCTACAGAACCATACGATACCTTGCTGCCACCGAGATATTCTGCTAGATCAACGTTGACAACACCAAGTCGCGTATAGCCTCCAGTGGATGCGGGCGCAACTTGACGGATTGAGAGGCGAAGGTTGCAGCTCTTGAGTGTCTTCGTTTTGGGCTCGAGTCTGAGCGTGCAGTTAGTGATCGTCACTGGGGCATCCCAAACAACTCTGTTTGCACTCAGCACACCGCAGCTTTCGGTGACACCGCTATGCATGAACGTCGCTGATGCGAGCTTCCACTTGCAGTACACTTGGGCGTCTGGGTGAGGGATATTGGAGCATGCGTGGATCACCGCGTGGATGTCGAAGACCACCTGATGAGACGCGTCCTTGCCAGGTGACAGCCGGAACATGCTCTTCGTCGAGACCACCTCAAACTACGATGATCCACCGTTAACCTACGATCAATTTGTGGGGAGGACAACGGCAATCACCTTGACTAATTTTGGCTGTGTGTGGTGTTGATGCTCAGTTCGGTTCGTAACAGCATTTCGTCTACCTATGGGCGACTACCGAAGAACAGTGGGCTGCTACTGCTCTACCGACACCTGATTCCCCCCCCCCAAACTCTGAATTTGCTGAAAAAAACTTGAGCAACTACGAGATTGTTTGCTAGGCGATTGAGCTCGAAAGTGTCAGCTTGCTGCATGCGTCATTCTGTACGAGTACGCATCGTTAGTATGGTAAAAGTCCAAGGGCGCGCGGACTGATAGCTCAAAATGAGAGTTGGCAACTTACTTGCGTCTTCTCCAAGCAGATCGAGTACGTCGGACATGAAGTCGCCGCCCTCGCGCTTGAATTTATAGGCAGCTTCAACTGCTTCCTTGAAAACCTTGACAACGTTCGTGCCGTCCGCCGCTGAGACGAAACTGAACTCGAGATTGTGCGTCTCGGCGAACTTAAACTTTTTGCTGGTCACCTAAGGGCAAGCCACCGCGTCAGTTGCATCCCACAAACTACGAGGGCATGCATACTCACGTTCATGTCGACGTCAATCTTGTTGGCAACGAGAAAGCACGGGATATTCTCGCAGTATTCGCGCAGCTCCTTGTACCAGTTGGCCAGATTCTGGTACGTCACCTTGCGCGTGACATCGAAAACCTGTGAATTTACCTGTGTTAGCACCATGCTCCTCGATCAGGACTGGAAGACAGTAGATCTTGGGTTCCCACCAAGATGCACGCTGTTGCTCCGTAGTAGTACGATGGGTGCATGCTGGAGAACCGCTCTTGCCCAGCAGTGTCCCAGAAGTCTGCAGTGAAAGACAGAGAGAATAGTAACATGTGGTTGGGTTGAACAACTTCCACCGCTCGTGACTCAGTTTAATAGAGTTAAGCTACGCACCAACTTTGACCGTGCGCTTGCCGTTCTCGCCATCCAACTCCACGTCCTTGCGGAACAGCGTCAAGGCAAAAGTCGACAACTGACGAAACATATCAGCAACGCTTTAGCAACCTCGCATTGAACTAATAAGTGAACCTTTACTACCTGCCGTGGTTGGTATTCGTTCATCATGAAGCGTTCGACCAGCTTCGACTTGCCCACGGCCGAGTCTCCGAGCAGAATGACCTGCCAGTGCCACGTCAGCAACAACACCCACCACCACCACCACTACCACTCGTCCCTCCCTACCCACCTTCACATCGGGCTCGCCAAGACTGTCCTCGAGCACCTCGACCGTGTCGCTCTTCGCCGCCATATCTATCTGCTACTGTGATAAGGCGACCGTCGAAAGGTCGCAAAGCGATAGAGCAGCCGTTGCTACAATTATCCGGTTGCGCATGGATTCGCGCACGGATGAAAGAAGGGCCAACACCTGTATGAACATGAACGCAGCACCCTTTGCAATACTAGGGAGGGCTACCAGCTGAAATAGCCTTGATAAAACTGCTGTACACTGCACTTCAACTTGTTGTACGGGAGTGATTGCACCTTACGTATCCAAATGACTGCTCCTTTTAGTATCTGGTGTATCGCACACAAGGCGTCGTGATCCACCCAAGGAAGGCGCCAACCCGCAAAACCCACCACCTCTCGGCCAAGGAAGGCGACGATGGAGCTGGCGACGGAGCACGTGCGCTTGCTGGACGCCGGCAGGCAGCGTGTCGCGTACTCCTCGCCGCTCAGCACTTCCTGCTTCGCGTCGGTGGCGTCCAAGCGCTCGCAGCTGCTGCAGCACGGCAACAAATACGGACTCAGCTTCGTGGCGACCGAGCAAGGTGCGCAGTAGCGGTAGCCCTCCCATTTGATACTCGGGTACACACAGATTCTCTAAATTTATACGTTCTTGCCTGCAGGCTTCACGGTGACCAAGAACGACGCGCTGGAGGCCGCATGCGCCGACTACAACAAGCGGCGGCAGGAGGCCATGGACCACAGCCAGAAGCTCACGCTCGAAGAGATCCACGAGCTGCCGACGATCAAGCAGGTGCAGCTGCCGTCCATCGCGTACTGGATCGCGCTCTCTCCGGACGAGCTCACGGTCGCTGTGGCCTATGGAGACGCCGTGGCGCTCTTCGAGGTCGCGCACATCCTGGAGACGGTACGGCAAACAAGCTGCAAAATTTTCATTTATTTATTGGTTTCTCACTAATAATTATTTGATATTTTCTTGCAGGCGTCGCCAGCTCCCTTTCAGACATTTTCGAAGCTGCAGGCGCAGGAGATCGCGTGGTGCACTGACGCAGCCAGCGAACGGCTGGCGGTCTTGACGCTGGAGAAGCAGGTGGCCGTGTGCACTCTTACTGGAGACACAACTGTTGTCAACACCCAGAACGCCGCTTCGTCCAGTAGGTTAACTTGTGGAATGCCTCAAAGAGAGCTCTTGAGCGTGGACTAATTTTTTTTTTATTGTTGCTGTTACTGTGTGATTCCAGTCTCGTGGTCCCCGTCGGGAGAGCAGATCGCGATTGGTCTTGTGGACGGCACGGTTGGAGTGTACGGGCGGGATTCTTTGCAGCTTATTCGATCGATCGACCCGCCTGAAAGCTGCGCGGGGGGAGACCTCGAAGGTAGGAGAATCTGTGTCGTGTCTAAATAACTGTAGATGTGCTTGTGGCTGATGTGGCTTGCTGCTTTTGGTCCAGTGCACCACGTCAACTGGGCGGAAGACGAATTGTTTTTGGCTGGATACCACAAGTATGACGACGACGAGGAGGAAACGACCGCTATGGCGTGTATCTTCGATGGAGATCAGTGCGTTGAGCTGGACGAAATTGTCGGTTTTTTCGACGTGGAGAACCGCAGGCACCAGTATTTCTCTGTCTTTTTGCCGGACTGGTAAGGCGCACTATGCTTAAAGTGTGAGCAATGACACAGGAACCTAACGTGTTACTATGCTGTGTGCTGCTTCGTAGGCGGATGTTCTTTGTTGGCTGCTCGCTGAGCGCAGATATCGAGTTGCTCGTTTCAGATCCCACTGGTGAGGGATGGCAACTGTGGAAACCGCTGGAAAAATATCAAGCCCGTCTTCCCATGAACGCTGAAGATGAAGAATCCTACCCGATGGGCCTTGCCCTTAATTTGAACTCGACCTCGCCGGTCCCTGTTGACGAAGACATGTATCCGCCGGTGCCTGTCGTTTCGTGCGCCAACACGGAAGGACTCTTGGTGAACTTTGCATTTGTTGACACAACAGTGTATGAAGTTGACTTTGTCAAGAGCCCGTCGCCGTTTGAAGTGAAACCGGCCCGTAATGTCCAAGCGAAGGAGGAGACGAAGGTTGAGCCAACAAATGAACTCCAGGTTGCGTCAAACACGACTGCAGATATTGAAGCAGAAAAACCTGCATCTCCGAAGAAGGAGATTTCTCATGCCTACGGCCAGAACGATGAGAACGAGTTCGCCGAGTCGGACGGCGAGTCGAGCGACGAGGAAGAGGAACGCAGGGAAGAGGAAGAGAATGCCAGAGCTACGTTCCGCACAATTGCGGCTGAAGGAACTGACTTTATCGCTTCAGAGCAGTTCCCGAAGCTGTTTAAGGCGCTGGGATCTACGTATTCGGAGGAGGAGCATGCGAGCACGCTGGAAAACCTGGAGAAAGACGGCAAGGTGTACGAAGACGACTTCGTGTCGTGGTATGTGAACTGGATTTTCGGTGACGATGACTCGGACTCGGATGAAGATGAGGACGCCCCTGCATCGTCAGCGACGAAACCTGCCGAGATGAAGTCGAAGGAGGAGATCGCGGCAGCCTTTTCGAAATTTACGGCGAAGGAGGGAAGCTGGAAGTGTGAGGAGTGCATGGTGAACAATGGCCCTGAAGCAATGAAGTGCACTGCGTGCGAGGCGTCAAACCCTGCCGCACCAAAGGGGTTGGCTCCTGTGAGTGCGGCGAGCGTAACGTCCGCGGGCTCGATCGGATCCGGTGGTTTTTCTTTCCCAGTTCCCACGGGCGATGCTGCATCAAAGCCGTCGTCTTTTTCTTTCGGTGCGACGCCTTCCACTACGACTGACGGCGATGCTTCAAATAAGCCTGCTACTGGTTTCTCGTTTGGCGGTGCGGCAGCGACGACGGGTTTCAGCTTCCCGAGCAGTACGTCTACTACTGGAGGAGGCTTCAACTTCCCGACTAGTACGACACCTGCGACTGGTTTTAGCTTTGGTGCATCGGCTGGAGCAGTTGACGGAACGAAAGCCACGGGCTTTAGCTTTGGTTCTTCGGATGCCGCTTCTGAAAGTAAATCCATGCCAACGGTGGACGCGTCGTCGAAGTCAAAGCCGCCCAAGTCTCCGAAAAAGGTTGTTTCACATGAATATGGCCAAAATGATGAAAATGAGTTTGCAGAGTCTGATGGAGAGTCAAGCGACGAAGAAGAGGAACGCAAGGAGGAGGAAAACAAGGCGAAGCAAGCATTCCGCTCCATTGCGTCTGATGGAGATGACTTTATTGCTGCTGAACAGTTCCCGAAGTTGTTCAAGACCCTTGGCTCGACGTATTCTGAAGAAGAGCACGCGAGTACGCTCAAACATCTCGAAAAGGATGGGAAGGTATATGAAACCGACTTCGTATCGTGGTATGTTGATTGGATCTTTGGCGACGATGAAGCCGATTCAGATGACGACACCGCCGAGCCGGTGTCCGCTAGAAAGGAGATTTCCCATGAATACGGCCAGAACGATGAGAATGAGTTCGCCGAGTCGGACGGCGAGTCGAGCGACGAGGAAGAGGAACGCAGGGAAGAGGAAGAGAATGCCAGAGCTACGTTCCGCACAATTGCGGCTGAAGGAACTGACTTTATCGCTTCAGAGCAGTTCCCGAAGCTGTTTAAGGCGCTGGGATCTACGTATTCGGAGGAGGAGCATGCGAGCACGCTGGAAAACCTGGAGAAAGACGGCAAGGTGTACGAAGACGACTTCGTGTCGTGGTATGTGAACTGGATTTTCGGTGACGATGACTCGGACTCGGATGAAGATGAGGACGCCCCTGCATCGTCAGCGACGAAACCTGCCGAGATGAAGTCGAAGGAGGAGATCGCGGCAGCCTTTTCGAAATTTACGGCGAAGGAGGGAAGCTGGAAGTGTGAGGAGTGCATGGTGAACAATGGCCCCGAAGCAATGAAGTGCACTGCGTGCGAGGCGTCAAACCCTGCCGCACCAAAGGGGTTGGCTCCTGTGAGTGCGGCGAGCGTAACGTCCGCGGGCTCGATCGGATCCGGTGGTTTTTCTTTCCCAGTTCCCACGGGCGATGCTGCATCAAAGCCGTCGTCTTTTTCTTTCGGTGCGACGCCTTCCACTACGACTGACGGCGATGCTTCAAATAAGCCTGCTGCTGGTTTCTCGTTTGGCGGTGCGGCAGCGACGACGGGTTTCAGCTTCCCGAGCAGTACGTCTACTACTGGAGGAGGCTTCAACTTCCCGACTAGTACGACACCTGCGACTGGTTTTAGTTTTGGAGCACCATCAAGTACTGCTACTTCGACGACTTCTGCTACCAGTAGTGCTGACACGACGTCGAAGGATCAAACACCGGCGTCCGCTTCTAGCGGTAGCGCGTATCCCCCGGACACGACGTCAAAGCCTAAACCTCCAGCGTTCGGTGCTTCGATTGGCAGCGCGTACCCTCCTGACACTACATCAAAGCCGAAGCCTCCAGCGTTCGGTGCTGCGAGTGGCAGCGCGTACCCGCCGGACACGACGTCGAAGCCTAAGCCGCCGGCATTCGGCGCTTCGAGTGCCTACCCTCCCGACACGACATCGAAGCCGAAGCCTCCAGCTTTTGGTGCTGGTGCGAGCGGTGGTGCTTACCCGCCTGACACGACAGCTAAGCCTAAGCCTCCAGCGTTTGGAGCTTCAACCGGTACGTCAACATCTGGCACAGGATTCAACTTCCCGACTAGTACGACACCTGCAACAGGGTTCAGTTTTGGAGCAGCGTCTAGTTCGGCAGCTACGACGTCTACTGCTTCCAGTAATTCGTACCCTCCTGACACGACATCGAAGCCTAAGCCCCCGGCGTTTGGTGCTGCGGGTGGGAGTGGATACCCTCCTGATACGACGTCGAAGCCCAAGCCTCCAGCGTTTGGTGCTGCCAGCAGTGGTACTTACCCGCCCGACACAACGTCAAAGCCCAAGCCTCCAGCGTTTGGTGCCGCAAGCGGTAGCGGATACCCTCCTGACACGACATCGAAGCCTAAGCCCCCGGCGTTTGGTGCTGCGGGTGGGAGTGGATACCCTCCTGATACGACGTCGAAGCCCAAGCCTCCAGCGTTTGGTGCTGCCAGCAGTGGTGCTTACCCGCCCGACACAACGTCAAAGCCCAAGCCTCCAGCGTTTGGTGCCGCAAGCGGTAGCGGATACCCTCCTGACACGACATCGAGGCCTAAGCTCCCGGCGTTTGGTGCTGCGGGTGGGAGTGGATACCCTCCTGATACGACGTCGAAGCCCAAGCCTCCAGCGTTTGGTGCTGCCAGCAGTGGTGCTTACCCGCCCGACACAACGTCAAAGCCCAAGCCTCCAGCGTTTGGTGCCGCAAGCGGTAGCGGATACCCTCCTGACACGACATCGAAGCCGAAACCTCCTATGTTTGGACAGCCGACTGCTTCCGATAAGCCGACGAGTTCGTTTGGATTCGGCTCTTTCGGAAAGAGTTTCTTTGGATCAAAGACAGAAGCGGAAGCATCGTCGGAGTCGACCGAGCAAAGTACCCCTAAGAAGTCCAAATCCTTGTTTGGAGGCACTTTTGGCAGCGGGGCTACAGAGAAAGCGCCCGACACGTCTTCGTCTCCATTCGGCGTTGTCCCCAAGGCAACCTCGAAAAGTGCGTTTTCATTTGGAGCATCAACTGCCAGCGAGCCGAAGGAGGCTACTTCGAAAACTAGCTCGGCGCGACCAAGCTTCTCATTCGACAGTGTGTCTTCAACACTCGACTCTGCTGCAAAGAAGGACAGTTCCGATGACGAGCCGAAGACGAAGCGCACTCTGAACTTTGGCGATTCAAGTGCATTTGAAGCGAAGTCTAAACCGATTTCTGCTGTGAAGACCCAAGCGAAGCCAGTCGCAGCACCTGTAAAGTCGTCGAAGGCTGTTCCGTCGTCTCGGATGGAAGGCCAACTGTGGAAGTTGATCGTGGACTTTGACAAGTCTCTTCAGCGGGTAAACCAGAGCTCGAAGAACATTTCGTCCAAGGACCCAGAATTCTCGAAGGCGCTGCTGGCTAAAACGGACAAGCTACGCGCTCAGATTTCGAACCTTTGTGATGAAATCAACAGTTTGGACGAGTCGCGCGATCAGATCGAGAAAGATGTGCTTTTCGTCATCGGAAGTGACGGTGATGTGCACGAGCAGCTCGAGTATGGTCGTGAGATTTTGAACAGCTTTAATGATGAGGCTCTCAAGAGAACGCTGGAAGAGCAGCCGCTTGATCAACGATCAAAGGAGACCTGGGTATCGCTCAAAGAGAAATTGGACGAGGCGGACAAGTGTTGTCGTGAGCTCGACAGTCATCTGTCCTCTTCCAAGATCGGCACTGATCCAACCGGCGCAACATCGTCCGCGCACTTGTTCCGCGTTCTGAAACAAACTTACGATAACTCCAAGATGCAGTACAACAAGGCTTGCAAATTGGCTGACCAGTTGGAGAAGTTGAGTTTGCGCGGCGATCGAATGCGTCAAACCAACGGTGTGAGCGGGCTTTCTGCGGTTGAAAGTGAAGTTCATTCCGCGGCTACCAAGGAACAAATGGTTCAGGTGATTATGGAGACGGAGCAGCGAAGTCAAGACGTGCGCCGGAACTTTTTGTCGCTGTGCAACAATGTCGTGACCCCCCGAGATGTTTTCTCAACGCCGCGGCGGAAGTTGGCACCTCCTACACCATCCGATTCGTCCACGTCGCCCCTCCGGATCAAGGCCTGCAGCAAACTGATGCCGAAGACACAACTAAGTGTTGCGTCTCCCATGAGCTCGGCGAAACAATCGTCCAGATCGGTGTCGTTCAAGGAAACCCCAGTTAAATCAGGGTCAAAGCTGTTTACTCTCGCAGAAGCCATGGTGCCGAAGGAGGAGCCTGCCAAGCTTGTACAGACTCCCCAGCCGACAAAGCCTAGTGTTGGTGTAGGCAAAGCACCGCAGCGACCAAGTCTGGGAGCCCCCGCTGCAGAAGCGAAGCCCGCAACGACATCTTCTACTACAGCTGCACCAAAGACCAATGCGTTCAGCTTCCCGAAGTCATCAAACGCTAGCGCGACTGCGTTTGGTGCCTCAACGGCCAAGGAGAGCGACAAGAGCGCTGCACCGACGACGTCAGCGTTTGGCGGATTTGGGGTTAGCTCGCCAGCAGTAAAGCCGAAGCCGAAGGCCGAGGCCAAACCTGCTCCTGCCTTCTCATTAGGAGGAAAAGAGGCGCCTGCATCATCGTCCGCCTTTAGCTTTGGATCAAAGAGCACGGATCAGCCTACTGCGTCTACTGCTGCCACGACAGACTACAAGGCGCTTTTGGAAACGTTTTACAAGGTGCACAACCCGTCTAAGGGTGACAGCGTGATTGAGAAGGCTTTGGCAACGTACAAGGGCAGGGAGGAAGAGCTGTTCACTCGGCTGTTCACCATGTACGTCCCCGATTCGACACCTGAAGATGTCAAGAAGTATTTAAGTGGAGGACCAGTTCCCCCCAAGTCCACGTCGGCGCCAGCCGCCTCGAAGTCCGCGTCACCAGCCCCCACGACGACCAAGAGCCCTTTCAGCGGTTTTGCAACGCCAGCTACTGCTCAGAAGGATAGCGCCGCTAAGCCTAGTCCGTTTGGTGCGTCCCCGTCCGCCTTCAGCCTCGGCCCCGCAGCGAACAAGTCGACTGGCTTTGGTGCTTTTGGATCCACGGCGACTAGCTCTGCCACGACAGCGACAACTTCTGCGACAGCGTCTCCTTTCGGCAAGCCTGCTGTCGACTATCGCCAGAAGTTGGTAGAATTCTACCAAAAGCACAACCCGGACAAGCTCAGCAGCGTGGATGCCACGCTCCAGAAGTACAAGGGAAATGAGGAGAAGCTCTTCCAGAACCTGGCTGTGAAGTACAAGCTGAACGACGCCAGTGGAGGCATCTCGGTGCCGCCTGCGAGCCCGGCCGTGCAGCCCGCGAAGCCTAATGCTTCTGCCAGCCCGTTCGGTCAGCCCGGAGGATTCTCTGCTGCCAACACCTCGGGTGGGGCTGCTTTCGGATCCACCAGCTCTGTTGGGTTCGGCGCGGCGAAACTAACCCCCGGTGCTTCTCCATTTGGTGCGCCCAAGCCGACTCCCGCTGCGTCTCCGTTCGGTGCCGCCTCTCAAACCTCCAGCGGCTTCGGATCTGCTAGCGGAAACGGATTTGGCGGGGGCTTCCAGTCGAGTGCTCCTACGACCCCGGCCTTCGGTGCCCCCTCTCCATTCGGCGCCGCAAGCGGTGGATTTGGAGCTGCGGCAGGCGGCGTGAACTACCGGGAGAAGCTCACGGCGTTCTACCAGCAGCACAACCCGGCTAAGCTGAGCTCCGTGGACGCGACACTGGAGAAGTACAAGGGCCGCGAAGACCACCTCTTCTCGATGCTGGAGCAGAAGTACGTCAACAAGCAGCCGGCAGCGCCTGCCGCCGGAGGTTTCGGCATCCCCAGCACCTCGACGTTCGGTGGAGGCAGCGGCTTCGGCGCGCCGTCGGCCTTGGGGTCTGCTAGTGCCGCTCCTGCGTTCGGATCAGCCTCGACATTGGGTGGAGCTGCTGCCCAGCCGGCCTTCGGTGGAGCTACAGGCTCTGGCTTCGGCATGGCGTCGCGTATGGGCGGAGGCGGCGGGTTCGGCGCGGCTGCCGCTGCTCCTAGTGGAGGAGCCGCTGGATCGGGCTTCGGTGCCTTCAGTGCTCAGACACCGACGTTTGGTGGTGCTACACAGCAGTCCGGAGGCTTCGGCGCTGCTGCCAACAGCGCAGGCTTCGGCTCGGGCTTCGGAGGTGGCGCAACCACCGGCGGCTTTGGCCAGCCTGCCGCGTTCAGCAGTTCCAGCTTCACCCAGATGCGGTGAGCTCGCCATTGCGGTGGACATGGTCGCCGCTGACACTTGACGCTACTTGACACGACGTAGTTTGTAAACAAAGATACAATTGATACCCCCCCAGCTTTGCATTTACACCAACAAAAAAAGCAACTTGCACGTTGAAGTTGCAACCATGCGAGTGTGCCACAAATAATATTGAACCCCACTGCCACAAATAAGAGGCCCGGAAAGCTCTCATACAAATCGTCTGCAAATTCTCAAATACGGGCCGGGTTCGTAACGACCCGTTTCAGACAAGCTTAAATATGGCACTGTACATGTGGCGCATTGCAGCCAGTCATTTTCTCCATGGCTTTTGCACGTGCCGCACACGCTGTCATTTCCCAAACAGACCTCCTAGAGCTAAAGTGCAAAATTTTGTGTCCCGTGACAAATTGTATGTAGAGGGTGGTGGAGCCTATGCCTCCCGGCCACTCGCAGTCCTATTTGCGACAGACTCGGCGTTGCCTCCTCATGCAGCCAGGTCTTACAAGCGACTGCAAAAGCAACCGTTTATACCAGCGACCCGTCCCGTTGAGTTTGCGGCCTTGTTTCCCCCAAAGGGGCCGCGCAATTACCGATGAAACATCTTCCAACCAAAACACAACATAGTGCATGTACGATAAGGCACTAAAGCAACATTAGACGCAATCCATGAAGGGCGTGTAAGTTACATGAAGCAGCGTAGTGGATTTCAAAGATAATGCAAGAACAGCAAACGAAACTTTGTGGTAGATAGATGGAAAATATAACGCGCGAGACTTTCTTTCTTTTGGCTTCTCAAAACACTGCAAACACGGCCTTTATCTGCCGAACTCGCTCTCAACACGCGGCCATTTAGGTGGCAAAAAAGCAAGCTTGTCTTCCTCGATTCTCTGGCGGTTAGAGAGAGAGAGCGAGGGACTGCGTGGGCGTAAGAGCTTCCCCGCTGTAGTGTAGCCACTCGTAGGCGTCTCTCGTCGTCGTCCTCCAGCTTAGGCCTCCTCGCACCACTTGTTCTCTTCGCGGATCTGGGCCTCCTCCTCGGGCGTGAAGTCGTTGACGATGTTGAACGTCTCGCGGATCTCCTGGGGCGTCTTGCCCTTGATCATGCTGGCCACCTTGGCGCAGGCCAGGTCCAGCAGGCTCTTAATGTCCATGTAGTTGGCCGCCAGGATGAGCTCGAACAGGATCTCCTGCTCGATATCCACGAAGTTGGCGTCCCAGTCCGACACCACGTCGTGCATGTCCGCGCTCTTGAGGGGCTGCAAGTAAGAAGAGCGTATACATGGGTTAGATAATGCGTATACACTCTAACCTGCAGCAAGCGTATACTGTCTAAGCGCAGCGACGCACCTTCTCGATCTCGCGCATGGGGCTGTTGTGGTGGTGGCTGCAGAACTCAATCACCTTGGATAGCACGGGGCTCTTGACGTTGGGCAGCGGGATCTCCTGCACCTCGTCATCGTCGGCGTCATCTGCACGCAAGCAAGTACAAACCCATCGGTTAGAGAATTTGTCTCCCTCCACGCGTTTAGCACCACTTAAACCCCCTCTCTTTTCCCTTAACCGCCATGGGTTAACTCCACGTACCGGAGATGAGCGTCTTGACCAGCTCGCTCATGGCCGCGACGCTGCGCGAGACCTCGAAGCTGTCGCCGTCCATGGACACGAGGTTCACCTTACGCGAGTCCTCCTCCTTGGGCACATCCTGCGCGGGGGCGGCGGCGGCGTCCGACATGTTCTGACTAGGAGTTTGTATGCGGAAGGGAAGCGAGCTTGGGCGACTCGGCGCTTCGTAGAATGGGGCCTTCTAAAAAGCAATGATCGCTCCAAAGCCACGCAATAAAGCGTAATCCAACGCGTAAACAAGCCCCCTATAGCGTAATGTACGCGTAAAATACGCCAAATGTTCTCTAAGGTCCACTTCAATCCATCTCTCGCTATACGGAACATCAATTAATCAATCAACCCAAGTCTCTTAAACAGAGGTGAATCAACGGCTTCAACTTCAACTATAACCCTCAGCTCGCCGACGCCGCATCGACCCCTGCTTGCTCGTGTCAGAGCTGTCGCTCGCGGACACGGCGCCGGCCTCCGTCTTCAGCATCTGCGCGACCATTGCACGCGCGCTCTCGTGCTTGGCGAGCTCCCGCTCCCGACGCAGTCGCTCCGAGACGTCGTGCGGGACGGAGGGCACAACGCAGTCGAGCCAGACTTTAACCAGCAACAGCAAGTGCTCGATGCCAAAGACGATCCAGACCTTCTGCGTGGGGGTGACGGCGGGGAACGCGCGCTCCAGCAGCGACGTGGAGTACGCCAGGTTGAAGCAGTTGGTGAGCACGGCCAGCACGCTCATGACCTGCAGCACGTGCAGCCACACGCCGATGCCGCTGGCCTTGTGCGCGAGCGGTCGCTGGCGCGTGTGGCAGAGCTTGAAGGCGTCTGTGCGCAGCTCCAATACATTATTCAGCAGCGCCAATAACGGCGCCAACGGGAACGCCAGAGAGAAGAAGGACACGTAGCCGAACTGCACCAGCATCTCAGTGTAGTCCTCGAACGTGTCGTACTGCTTCAGTCCAGCCTCTTCCCACGCGCGGTCTGACGCTTGCTCCAGGCGCACGCACTGCTCGTGGATCACGGCGTTGGTGCTCATCACAGCTTCAGGCGCGAGCTTGGTGGACGTCGTGAGACTGCCACGGTGACGACTCGGGCCTCGCGGTGCAGCCGCTGCGCCGGCGGCGCTGAAGACGGTGGACTGGTTGAACTGCTCGTTGCTGCTTTGCTTCTTCGCGCGGGCGTTGAGCCGCCGACGCACAAAGGGGTAGAGGGTCTCCATGACGTTCTTCCAGATCTGCCCCGTCACCATGAACGACGCTAGCTGGATAGCAACTCGGACCATGCCGTCGCTTGTTGCTGCTGCGGATTCCGCCTCGGTGCTGGAGGCGTGGGGTGCGAACGAGTAATAGTACAACGAAGCGAAGACGTGCACGAACCGGAAGGAGAAGACCTTGAGGATGAGGTGGCTCTGGTACCTGGACTCGGTGCGGTGGTTCTCCCAGTTGTTCAGCGATCGAGCAGCTCGAGTGAACGCGGCATCAAGCACGGGGATCAACAACCCGTAGAGAAGCGGCGTGAGGAGAAGGTAGACCCAGAAATCCCATCGGACTCCAAGCCGCGCCAAATGCTGGATGTCCTCCAAGGTGATTGTTCTCAACCTCTTGATCTTGTCAGCAATTTCCGCAGCTTCGTGCTTCGTAGCAAGGGACTGAGCTTCGAGCTTGTCGCGAGTAGAGAACCCATAGTAGGCGAGCGTCACCACCGCAGCGATGCTTCCAGCCACACAGGGCATCGTGACGCTGTACTTGAGCAGCCGCTTCCAGAGTGCGTAGCGCCTTTCAACCGGCTTCTGGTCGCCGCTCTCTTTGTCATCGTGAGACTTGGTGCTCCGATCCTCACCATAAAACTCTGGACGCGTGACCTCCTCATCTTCGTACCCCCAGGTTCCCCAACGATAGGCCAGAGCTGCTGCTCTCCGTTTCCACGCGATGATGAAAGCGGACGTCCATAGCGCCATGAAAACCGCGTAAATTGGTGCTGCTGGGTGGTCAAGATGCTGTGAGTGAACCTGCAGTGCGAACAACACCACACCTGCAACACTAGGGACCACAAGCCAGCGCGTATACATTTCCATCCACGCGAAGTAGAACGCAACTCGCTCGCCGAAGTACTGCGCCACATCATCAAGCGGCTGGTGCAGCACACTTCGGACAACTAAGCACCGGGAGTTGGGGTTGTGGGCCTGATCGTGATCGTGCTTGGCAGTAAGCAGCGACGCCCGCCAGAACGTCACCCACCGAGTCTTCAGCAGTGCCAGGTCCTGCTTATGGAGCGGGTACATCTGAACTACATGCCTTGCAGCCACTGGGCAGGACTCGTTAAGTCCAGCTCCACCGTCAGTCTCGGATGCAGTCAACAGCGCATGCACGATACTCTGCTTCTCGCTATCGAGAAAGTTGATACAATTCCGATCTCGGTCGAAGTCCATGAAGCTGGATGCAAGTTCACATGAGAAGGTCATCCAGACTTTATCAAATCTTCGTTGCTTTCGAAGTCGGAGTCGCTCTGCACCCAGCTCCAGCACGCGTTGAGGAGCTCGAACCTTGAGTAAAGATTGCTTCCCGTCCATGGAGAGCAGGCGCTTGACGTGCAGCCCCGTACGCCGAATCCTCCTGATGATCACAGCTCGGTCGCTGCTGGCGTCGATTCTGGCGCTTGGCTTCAGCGTGGCTGTGACCTCGGGCAGATCCATGGGCTCTTCATGCTTCGAGGGCTTTAGCAGAATTGCGATGTCGAACTCATCTTCATGTCGTGACAGCTTCCCGATACGTTCCGGTTTCCCAGTCCCCCTGAAGCTGCTATCGTCCACGCTCCGTTCGTCATTTGAGTCGCGACGGTGGATGCGTTCTACGAATTTGCGACCTCGAAGGCTATTGCTTTGAGACGACGTATCCGCCCTCTCAGCGTTTTCAGACTCAGGTTCTGTAGAGAAAGTTGGCGAGACGACGGAAGGCTCAGCGACTGAGCAGTTCTCAATGACGGATTCACGGTCTTCTTCCCCTGTTTGGAAGAACAAAGTTTGCGGCTGCTTGGGAGGTGTCAAGACTGCTGCAATCCCAGTCGGGATACGCTGGTGTTGTGGCGGAGGCAAAGACTGGTAGCGATGGTGGGTTTTCTTCCGTCGAAGTAGTGGCAGCGCTGGTGGTTGATCAGTTGGTGGTGGGGTCTCTGCTGTAACACGTAGACTTGGCCCTGACTGATCCTGACGTTGAGCGGTTGGCGCTGCGCTTGTTGGTTCCTTTTCGCGTGTGTGACTCACCGTTGTATCTGCTGCAACATTTACTGGGCGTCGATCCGGTTGGGCAGCGAAATGTACACTGCCGCCCTCTTGTTTTCGTGTCTGGCAGTTCTGTTCTAAATGGTTTGATTTGTGGAGATGCTTCTGGATAACTTCATTCGCTCGGAGACGACGCGAAGGACTCGTTCCAGGTAGATCATCAGCTTTAGTGGCGTCAACAGTTGCTGGTTCGTCTTGAATCGCGATTGCAGTGTGCGGTTGGACAGGACTGTCAAGTTGTTGCTTCGCCTCCCCGACGACTTCGTGCTGATTCTTCACGTGCTTCAGCTGGTTACCAAGCGCAGTTTTCCACGGGCGACTGTATGAAGCAGGAGAAAATGGTGCAGCTCGAGAGCGCTGTGAGACCAGGTCATTAGGAAGCCGTTTGGGCAGCGTGCCTCGAGTTGCCAACAGTGATGAGGGTGCTAGCCTTCGCGCTGGAGGGAGATTGATTTCCCCCAAAGCCTGACTCACTGCAGCCGCTGCTTTGGTCCTTGGTGACGATGGACTCTCCATTCGCCTACGCTTGTCTGGGGAAGAAATTAGTGGTGAATCGATGCGGTACGCAATCTGTGCACTGCTGCCTTGTACAGTACCCCTACCGTTGAGGGGTTTCCGCTTCGTTGATGAAAAATGGTTTCATGCAATGGCCGGAAATACTCATACAAATAATCGCGGCAAAGGTTGAGCTCTCCCTCTATGAGCCTCAGGAAGCTCGAGCAGTTTCTTAACGTGGGTCAATGGACAAGTCGGCAACGCCACGTCAAGGCTCTTTCAGAAACTCGTCGGCGCCAAGGAGAATTCGAACTGGAGGGCGAGCCCTTGATGGTGCACTCACCGCTCGAACTCGACGCGTTAGTCGACTGGACAGTGCACTCGAAGATGCAAGAACAAACTCTGGATACTCACCGTTCTGCTCACCGCGGCTAGTGCGCAAGCAGACGATCCCCGTGGCGAGAGTCACAGCGGTTGATACCCTTCAAACTGTCTATGATAAAGTAGAACAGCGCAACAATGCGCTAATCGATCTCCCAGCTCGAATCCCAGCTCTCTCGCCGATACAACTACAGAGTGCAAAGCAAGCTGTGCAAGGTTTCGTTGACCAGATGCGGGGCGTAGCTGACGCAGCAGATACGCAAGCCAGAACTGCTATAGCACGAGCGTTGATAAACGATGCGATGCTGCCTGAAGGCAACACAAACTCAAGAATTGCACCTTCCCGACAACAGAACAACGAAGCTGAGGGGCTAAATCAAGTGAACGACGTCATGTGCTGGTATTCAGTGGGGAAGGAGATCGGTCGAGGGACTTTTGGCCGCGTCCGCTTCGCTACCCACCGACTGAGTGGCACCCCCGTGGCCATCAAAAGCTACGCGCGTTTGCATGGCGCCAGGTCCTGCTTAGCTCTGGACGCAATCGGTAAGCGGGGTGCTGGTGACTGTCATGTGGATGCACTCGAGTGGCGACGGGTTCGACAAGAGGTTAACGTTCTTTCACGCTTACACGCACACCCCAACATCATGCGCTTTGTGGAGGTATTCGAGACACCAACAAGGATACACGCCGTCACAGAGCTGGTAAAAGGCACAAGTTTGTGCGATATATTGCGTCGCGCTCCCGGTCAACGACTTCCAGAAGCCCGGGCTAAAGGGATATTCCGACAGATCGTTGCGGCGGTGGCAGCACTTCACGCTCAGCGCGTCATCCACCGCGACTTAAAACTGGAAAACATCTTGCTGGACGAGAGCTCGGGGCACGCAACAGTGATTGATTTCGGCTTTAGCGACTTCGAAGACTGCAACGACCCCGAAATGCCAGACCCAGCTGACGATGCGGCTCAGAAAAAGAGACTGAGGAAGAAGAAGAACTTTTGTGGGACTCCGTCGTACATGGCTCCTGAGGTAGTAGCAAGTGAGCGATATGATGGGCGGCCGGTGGACGTTTGGAGCCTGGGCGTTTTGCTTTACGTGATACTCTGTGGTAAATTCCCGTTCCAGGGTGTTAGCTTCCACCAACTTTACCAGAAGCTTCGCAGTGGATCGCAGCAACTGGTATTGCCGCCATCACTTTCGAACGAAGCGCGTGCTCTTCTTCAGTCAGTATTAGTTGCCGATCCGGTTAAGAGGCCGACTGCTATTGACTTATGCTGCTGCTCGTGGCTGCAGGATGCAGAAAACCCCAAGTCGTCGAATCTACAGCTTATATCTGCACTAAGATTATCATTTGAAGCGTGGCCAGGGCTAACGCCAGCAATCTGCAGTGCACTGACGCAGTACTACGGCGTCCAGCTAAGTGTTTCCAGTCTGGAAAGCGGCTCACAGCAACCCAAGCGACTGCGTGCTTTTATCGACCTCGCTACTGTAGAGTTAAGTCACCACTTCGAGAAAATTGCTGGCAGCATATCATCACCAGCTCCATCTTCGACGGATTGTGCTGGCTCGAATCAAAAAGAAATGGCGGATCCTGGACATCGTGAACCAGCCCAGCAAGTCGTCGAATCTTCTACACGGCACAAGCAGCAACTGGAAAAACTGATTGGACTCGTGAAGACATCGCTCGAAACAAGCACCCAACGTTAACTATTATTAATACTACGTTGACTAAGTTTCTGACAGGCGTTCGGACACCAGAATCGACAGCGTTATCTGCTAGTCCCGTGATGCGTACTCTCAAAACCGTATGGATGTGCATATATTCAGTACTTATGCATGAATTCCGATACTCACATGCGAGCACAGCGCAAGATATTATATGCGGCGTTATCATCCTGGATACGAACGAGTTATCATAAGCTTCGCTCCGGTTGTTCAGACCAATAATGCGCGGTGCGCGGTGGCTGGTAGCCCTCCACGTCAATTCATTCTCCATTCTCCATTTTCCCTTCGCCACGACACGCTCCACTCTCTCTATAGCTCGCTCTCGCTAGGCTGTCAACGATGCGGGTGCACAACTTACTCGTGATTGCTACGGCTGCCACGTTCGTCAGGCTGTGATGGGGGCAAACAGCAAATAGCGGTGGTGGTGACCAGCAAAAGGTCCCTCCGAAGCTACGGCATGGACGACTTGAACGCTGAAGATGACGAGGAACAGATGATAAAGCTGAATTCGGTGGAGAAAATCGACAACTTCTTTGGAATTTCAACCAAGTGCTGGGTATGGCACGAGTCGAAAAAGTATTTGCCGATGGCAAGAAGCTCGACGACTGGCTCGACAAGACAACATTCGATACGCTGCTGACCTCCAAGCCGAAGGAAATGAAACCCGCATTCAACGAATGGGCTAAGAATGGGGTTACTGCGGAAGGCTTACTGAAAGCGCTGAAAGTCGACCCAGTCGTGCAGCATAATTACGGCAAGGTACATCAGCTGTACGACTTTGTTTCTGAAAGGAATGATGAAACAACGTGTCAAAGCGGCAGTTCAGAAGGAGACCCATTGAATTCGTGGCAGTATCACCTCCGGCGGAAATTTTTTCAAATAAACGACATGCTTACCACAACTATCATTTGCTTTGTGTCGCGTGTGGAGCAATTTGGTGTTCTCTGACTCTCAACCACAATGAAGCAAGGCACAAAATCCAACTCGGGGGTATAATTTCTCTTTCAAAGCCACCGAATTGTCCATCCTCGAAAACTTCGCACCTACCCGGTACAGTACAGTCCAACCAGGCAGCAAAAGGTTTTCTATTGAATAAATGCACCATTTTCGCCTTGTTAGTGGCAGCCGTGCCCACCTACGAGCACATGGCAAGGAGAAAATATCGCTAGCATACTCAACACGATCACCCACACGAATCCGAACGCATAGAGACCCACAACAACCGCCGCGCCCACCGGGGAAAGTTGATGCCTCATTTCTTCCAGTTGGCGGGGTCCCTTGGGCAACAATCGGGTCGTCAGGAATATCACCGGAATCAACGGGATGATACTCGTGAGCACCGACAGCTTCCACACGCCACTGAAGTCATGTGGCCGCCTCTGAAGATCCTTGAGCTCAACGGGCCAAATGTGGAGCAGCATGTTCGAGATCGTGTTGGCAAATGCCTGCGCAAGGTTCGTCACACTCGTAAGAAGAGCAAATGCCACGCCTTCTTGGTGCTCGGGACACACTGCCACGAACATTTGCGCCACGGGGAGATACTGGAACCCGCGAGCGAACGATTCGCCTGCCGCGTCACCCATCGCAAACCAAAAGGGAGGGATCCCAAACGTTTCGTTCACTTGCAGCACCAGCAGCACGTTCAGCAGCGAGAAGCCAGCAACCACGACACCCGTGACGAAGTACACATCATGCCACGGCGCCTCGTACCGAGGGAGAATATGCAACCGGTACACGACAATCGACGCGAACGTGACGGTAGCTCCAATGCCGCTAAGTGATCCGTACTCGAAGGCGCTGAAGTCATACGCGACTTTGAGAAAGTTCCCCCACGACGCGTTCTGCACGAACAAGGCGTTCGCCAGCACCAGGAAACACACTGGCTGCCACGTGGCCCGACGCTGCAGCATCAGCCAGATCCCTGCCGCTTGCTCCTCTAGTGGCATGGGTCCGTTCTCTTCTGTGGGCTCGTAGAAATACCTTAGCGACGGGAGCACTGTGACCACGGGAATGAACGCGAGGAAAGCGAACTGCTGACCCATCGAGGCGCCCCACCCCCACTGCGACTTGTTGCTGAGCAATGCTCCCAGCCAGTAGCCCACCATTTCACTCGCAAAGCGACAGAGGTACACCGTGGTCTGCAAATGCGTCCCCTCTGGCTGTTGCTTGGGCTTCCGTCCGTCTTCCGTCTGTAGCTTCGTCTCCATTGACCTCTTGGGCGATTTCTGCTGCAGGAGCAGCACCCGATGCGCCACCAGCGCGTCTGCCATCACGTCCGCCATCACGACGCCAACCGTAGCGCCCAGCAGTAGCAGCGTGAACGACACGATCGTCAACGAGTCGGTGGCGCTGCGAATCGACAGCAACAAGTGGAAAAACGACGTCGTGACGCAGCCCAAGAACAAATAGGGCGTGAACCGCTGGCCGTAGACCGGGAAAACGTCCGGTAGCAGACCGAAGAGCACCTTGAATGACCAGGGCAGGGCCCGCACGACTGCTACGGTGCTGAGCTGGGCGTCGGAGGCGCCCAATGTCCTTGGGAAGTACTCGATGTTGGCCTGCGGGAACGAGTACATCAGACCCGTGCTCATGTACGTCATGGGGATCGCCAGCGCCTCGAGACTCCAGACGGAGCCAGAGTACTGCTCGGGGAGGATGGAGGACAGCAGGAGACCCTCGTCCTGGCTGGTAGTGCGTGAGCGCTTGATGTGGTCGCTAAGAGACACGTAGCACGTCGAGTCGGACGCGCTTAGAGCCTCGTCCGGCGTGGCGGCATCGCTTGGCTTGGCTCCAGCTCGCTTCATGACGCAGCGACCGAGCAGTAGTGCAGTGAGCACATGTACGGATCGCGTCCGGCGCTAATGGAGCTCGTCGGAGTGGTCGCACCCCTTGGCGTCCCGTAAACTATCTTCTCGTGACAGCTTTTGATTGGATCATCGCTGTTGAAGTTGGTTTTGCTAGTCGATCGTCGGCACTCGTTCCTTTTGGCTGCAGCACAGATATTATCCTATGATACAAAGTGTGGAAACCAACAAAGCCGCGATCAGTGCATCTGTGCTGTCGAATGGGACGTTTCAGGTGCAAGTCGAAACCCCATCCTAGCGACGCTAACCCCTACCGGAGGATGCGAACTGCTGTAAACAGGAACACCATGACGCAGTATTTTGTTGCGACGCGGCTGGAAGCGCGTAAAATTTATAAGGAGCAATTGCTGTGCTTGCGTTTGGCTGTCGCAGAGCGCGTGTGTTGTCGTTAAAAGGGATCCAAGATCAAGCACTGCAGTATACTGAATCAAGACTACATCTTTACAAAATTGCACTGAAATAAACAACCTTTATGCGTACTTAGCGTCTCAGATAGCTGTGATTGGTCAGGTTTCCCATCTGAACCTTTACACTGCAAGCTCACACGTCACTTCGCACTCGTCAGTCGACGAACGACCCCATTGCGCACCTCCTCGTGTCCGCCATGAGCAGCTCCTCTTCCTCCCCAGCTCGCCTCAAGCCTTTCGGTGCGTCGCCCCCGTCCCACCGGCTATCAACATGTCCCATCCCGCGACCTCGCAGCTCTGAACCAACAGTGTCAATATTTTAACTCATGTCAGGCCCGCTGGAGCCGCTCTCGGCGTCCGCTCCGTGGGCGATTTTCCCTCGCAAGAAGCTGGACGTGACGTACCGCGACATCGGCGCGGGGCTGGCCGCGTGTCTGCAGCTGAGGGAGCACCAGCGCCAGGAGTTCGAGCAGAAGATCACGAGTCTGTGGGACCCCAGCGGTCATGCGATGGTCACGCTCTCGATCCGGTAACAAGGCTCTGTGGTACTATAAGAGGAGGGCTTTTTAGGGGTACAGACTGATGCGTTTGTTGTGTTTAGCACGGGGTTCGATTTGCTGTTGCAGACGCTGAAGCTGCCAGCGGGGAGTGAGGTGCTGTGCAGTGCCATCACCATCCCTGACATGCTCTACGTGCTGCGTTACCATGGACTGGTGCCCGTGCCGGTGGATCTGGACCCGGAGACGCTGGCGGTGGATGTAGAGCAGTTGAAGAAAGCTGTTACGGAGGTACGAGGTGGAATTTTTGTTGAGTTTGATAGGTTTTTGTTGGCTGATTGGTTGCTGTGCTCATAGAAAACGAAAATGATGCTGATCGCGCACATTTTCGGCTCGCGCTTCCCACTGGATGAAGTGCTCGAGGTTGCGCGCAGCAATGACTTGATGGTCGTGGAGGACTGCGCGCAGGCGTTCACGGGCATGCAGTACACGGGCGAGAACCGGGCGGATGTGTCGATGTTCAGCTTTGGAACGATCAAGACGGCCACGTCGTTTGGTGGAGCAATTATTCACGTGAAAAACGCTGCTGTGCTGGAAGAGATGCGTCGTCGTGAGAGAAGGTAACGTGGATGTGTGGGCAGTCGGTAAAGTTGTCGGGAATTGTATAGAAGACTCATGTTATATTTTGCAGATACCCGTGCCGCACAAACCTCTTCTTCTTCAAGCGATTGGTGAAATATGGTTTGCTGCACGGTATTTCCACACCGGCACTCTACGGTCTCTTCCTTCACGCCTGTCGCGCCGTTGGAGGTAAGCTACGGGCTGATTCTTCAAAGTATCGTTAGCATTCCACTAACTTTTTGTTACTGTCATCTTTTGTTCTCCCTAGCCGATCATGACAAAGTTATCACGTCTGCCATTCGTGGCTTTAGTGGGGGAGAGTTTGTGTCACTGATCCAGTATCGACCTTCGATGGCCTTGCTTGGGCTCATGCATCGTCGCCTGACCTGCATGGATGAGCAATACGTTCTCCTCAGAAAGTATGACCCATTGAGATGTTTTCAGGTTTATTTCCCGGGGCTGATTCTCACGCGTCTATGATTTCCCTGTCTACATGTAGATCGAAGAGCGAGCAGTTGGCTGATGCCATCAAGGACCTCCCCAACGTTTCGGTACGAGCTACACTTGTTCATACAGAATCTCGGTGGAATTTCTAACATGACGCGTTAGATCCCTGGCCACCATGCTGAGAAGCACTACTACTGGTTGTTCCCCGTGTGTGTTCCGTCCCCGCAAGTCGTTGTGAGCTACATGAACAAACACGTACGTTGACCGGTGCAATTATTGGTTCTACAACCAGTTCTAACATAGTAAATACTGTCCATCATTGACAGGGGTTCGACGTCACCTCCGGAGCTACGCAGCTCGCATACGTACCAAGCCCGCTAGGACATGAGCACGACCCTGTCCACGCTAAGAGTATCATGACCAGGTTCGTTGTCATTTTTAATGTTTTGCACTGGAGATCCGCGTCAAGAGCTGATGATACTATACTGCCTACGTTCCAGCTTGGTCTACTTACCAGTCACTCCTGAAACTCCTGACTGGGCCATCGAGAAAATGATGAGCTGCTTCCGCGATGCGCTGCACTCGTCCAGTAGACTATGATCTCCGAGCAGCGAAGCCCATACTTAGTAGAAAACGGCCAAGCAAAAGATGTTGTACCGACACTGAACAGACCGACAGACACATACTCTAGCTTTTTTATCATTGACTACTTAGTTCAATCTTTTAAGATTAAAATATGCGTGATCACTTCACCCCGTACGATTGAAATTGTGTTGTATTCAGTGATACCGTATCGCAATGCGCTTATAAAATCTAAAACCCGATCGTGCAAAGTGGTTTGTTGCAAATACCGTCATATCGCCTAGAACAGCGCGTTCAGAAGCGCCGAGAGCAGTGTGACAGCCACGCCTGATGCTGCGAGAGAGAACTGGGAAGTCGATCCACTCGGGGTGGTGGTGGTAGTTGCCGACGACGAGCCACTGCTGCTGCTGGAAGTGGTGGTGCCACTGCCACTGCTGCTGGGGGTGCTACCGACTGTACCCGAGCCCGAGCCGCTTGCCCAAATGCCACTCGATTGCTGACCGGAGCAAGTGTAAGCCTGCACTGCTGTCGGACACGCCAGACTTTCGTTTTTGTCAGAATCCCACGAAATATCCGACAATTTGGGGAAACCAGTCGGGCACGTAGGGAGCGTGACACGGTCGCTCGTGAACTCGTCCATGCTGGTTTCGTCTGAAATATCGGTCGCGTTGTACTGCTTAGCCAGGTTGTCGTAGTTGGGCATCGGGTTGTACTCACACGCCACGGTGTCGTGGTCACAGTCTTCAGGTGAGAAGTAGCCAAGGCCATAGTTCTGCGGGCCAAAACTCGTGAAAGGATACGGTGAAGCTGGATCAGAGTTCGCCGAGTTTTGCAGCTCAGTGGAGTACTCGAAGACGAATCCACCCGAGAAGACCTTGCGGAAGTCTGACGAGTACAGCCACTGGGTCTGAAGCCACGTGCGCTGGGCATCGTACCCGTCAACTGTCGGGAAATTCTCGTTCAGGCACCCGTACTCGGTCAGCATGACTGGGATCGTCAATTGATACGACAGGAAGTCCGTCTGGAGCTGTTTGAAGCCGCCAGCACCGGCGTCTGTGAGCGCCTGGGCCGTGTGGTCACAATACTGGTACGCGTTGATGCCATACCACTCGGCGTTCTCGTTCGTGTCGGTGCTGTCCGTGCGGCAGTTGTAGTACTTGGCGTTGACCTCGCGGTTGTTGTTGACTTCGTTCGGGTCAGCGAGTACAACACCAACGGGGATCTGGCGGATGCTATTGCAGCCAGCGACGAAAGTGCGCATATCCCGAATGAACTTCTTCTGGCAAGGCGCATTGACCGAGGCGTCGGCTTTAACCTCGTTATTCACTTCGTTTCCAGCACTGAAACCCTGTCGAAACGAGCAAAATTCCACTGTGAGTCATGCTCGCGAGATACAACTTCAATGTAAAGCAGCGAGGAAGCTTACCAGCACATTGTCATACTTCGCGAAGGCGAGGATGATCTGCTCTCCACGACTCTTAAGATCAGCACTATAGCACGCCGGGTACGGGTCCTTCGTTACTGCGCAGTTCTTGCAGCTGCAGGGCGACAGATCGGCTTTGTTAGAGATAATTCCACGATAATTGCACTGCATTGAGAATCTTCAGTTTACCTGGCTGCAAGGTCGATGAGAGCGTACATGCCCTTGGCTCGCAGCGCGCACATGAATGCGTCGTGCGACTTGGAAGGGTCCACGGCGTACAAACGCACGGCGTTGGCACCCGTGGCGGCGAGATAGTCGATGTCTGGCCCCCAGATGTCTTCCTGGTCGTCCGTGAAGAAGTCGATGTTATTCTTGTTCTGCTCGCCAGCGTTCGGACGGGGGTAGTAGTCGATGCCCTTGATCGCCACGGGGTCACCTGTCTTGGCGTCGAACATGCGGTAGCCCTTGATCTTGATCGGGTTCGTGTAGCCTTCGACACTTGCAACGGTGAGGGCGGCAACCAACGCCGCGAGAGTTGCGGTGAGGTTCATACTTGGTCGCTTGTGTAGTCAGGTCGCTTTTCGACAATGAACGAGGCAATGGAGATCAGTGGATTGGAATTCAGCGGAAGTTAGGCCTTCAGGCCTACATGGAGTCCAAAGGCGTGAATATATTTGATAAGGTTCTCCGGTCGCATACATATAGCACAGTTCAGTCTTATCAACGCTCACTTTATCTCAAACTATTTTCACTTCGAATATATATTTATCAAACAACTTGAGTCTGATCTACTTCAGTATTAGACAAGAATACTTGCAAGAGCTGCCGCCGCGCCAACGATGGCAACGGACAGGGTCAAAGTCGAGGACGAAGAGCTCGTGTTGCTGCTGTTGTCAGTCGCACCCGTTCCTGATGCCGCAGTGGTGGAACTTCCGGCTTTGTCATCGGAATTCTTCGACGTCTTCGACGACGACGTCGTGGAGCTGGATCCCGCATCACTGGCCCAATCCCCACTCGGTTCCTGGTCGGGACATTCATACTGCTGGGCAGTAGACGGGCACGTCAGACTGTCGATGCTGTCTGCCTCCCACGTAACGTCAGCCAGTGCGGGGAATCCATCGGGACACGAAGGCAGAGTAGTTCGGTCGGGCGTAAAGTCATCCTTGTTGCTCTCCCCCGACACATCCGTAGCGTTGTACTGCTCCGCCAGGCTGTCGAAGTTCGGCATCGGGTTGTAGACACACGGGACCGACTCGTGGTCGCAGTCCTCCGGCGAGAAGTAGCCAAGTCCATAGTTCTGAGCTCCATAGCTCGTGAACGGGTAGGGCGATTCGTCCTTGGCATTGGCGTTCTCCGTCGAATACTCGAACGCAAACCCGCCGGCAAACACGTCACGGAACGTCGAGTCGAACAACCAGCCAGCCTGCAGCCACGTGCGCTGCGCTTCATACCCGTCCACAGTCGGGAAGCTCGGGTTCACGCAGCCGAACTCCGTGAGCAGGACGGGGATAGTCAGATCATAGGCCGAAAAGTCCGTCAATAGCTTCTCAAAGCCCCCGGACGACGCCAGCTCCGTAACCTTGGCGTTGCAATACTGATACGTGTTGAGTCCGTACCATTCCGCGTTCTCGTACTCGTCGCTCGAGTCCGTCCTGCAGTTATAGTACTTGGAGTTCACCTCTCGGTTGTTGTTGGTCGTGTCCGGGTCGGCCATGACCACCCCCACGGGGATGTCACGGAAGCTCGAGCAGCCTCCGATGAAGGCGCGCATGTCCCGAAGGAACTTCTTCTGGCACGGGGCGTTAATGGCTGCCTGGTCCACGATGTTATTCACTTCGTTGCCGGCGCTGAACGCCAAGACGTTGTCGTACTGGGCGAACTCGGAGATGATCTGCTCCCCCCGAGTCTTAAGAGCCCCCGGGTAGCACGCCGGGTACTCGTCCACGGTGATGGAGCAGTTCTCGCAGCTGGCGCCGAGATCCACGAGCGCGTACATGCCCTTGGCTCGCAGCGCGCACATGAAGAGGTCGTGCGACTTGGACGGGTCCACGGCGTACAAACGCACGGCGTTGGCGCCTGCGGCCGCGAGGTACTCGATGTCCGGGCGCCAGATGGCCTCGTTGTCGTCCGTGAAGAAGTCGAGGTTGTTGGCGTCCAGGTCCCCCGTGTTGGGGCGCGGGTAGTAGTCGATGCCCTTGACGGCGAAGGCGTCCCCCGTCTTGGCGTCGAACATCTTGTAGCCCTTGACGGTGATGGGGTTCGTGTAGCTCTGCGCCGTTGGCACGACCACAGCGGCGGCGATAGCCATTGCAATGGCTCCAATACGCTGCATGGTTACGTGCCTCCTTGGGATTGCAGGGGCGACGTGAAAGGCAGCGGGCGAATTGAGGAGTGAAAGTGTTCGAATGAAGTGTGTGGTGTGACTTTGGGTGCAACAAATCCAGCACATACAAACACCAAGTAAGCCGAGTTCAGCGTCTCTTGTCCAATGTGACCTGATGGTGACCGTCCGACAACAAGTGCCCCCATCAAGTCAGACGCTCCCTTCGCAACACGGGAATTTGTATGCCCCCTGATATCTCTCCACCGTGACCCCAGGACACTTCAAACGCGGACATGCTCTCTATTGTGGGTAACACGTACGCACAGTCAATCGCTGTTGCTGGTCGAGCAATTGCTGTAGATGGTCGTGCCATTCAAGCTCAAGTGCCTGTTGACCAACCGATCCGATTTTGCCGGTGGCAAACACGGCGAGCTGCGGTGGTGGGGCTCACTTCTTGTCTTGCGCTGGCACGGGCAAGAGCAGCAAGTGCAACCAGCGCAACATTACTCACTGTCGTCTGGTCGATCGAGCAAAAATTAATGCGGCTGCTCAAGATTAAGTACACTTCAACGAGCACAGTACATTCGCCGATATGACAGGACGGCCACAGCTCGACATTGCGTCACATGAAGCCCAACAATGCTCTCGTAAGCTTAGAATACAATCTCTTTGCAGCATCTTTATTATCTGCGCTCTATCGGTTATCTGTCGCCGACCAACGCCCGCTACTTCCTTCTCCTTCTTTTACCATTCACCGACTCTTAAGACACCGCTGTCTACAGCAACGTAGCGATCGCAGAGCCCAACAGAAGCACCGAGGCCACGGACACCCTGACAGCCGACGCATCCGACGAGTCACCGCTGCTCTCGGCGGTGCCGCCGCTGGCTGCGCTCGACGTGGTGCCCTCGTAGCTGGTCCAGTCGCTGGCCGTCTGGCCCAAGCACTTGTAGTTGAGCACCTCAGACGGGCATGACGCGTCCTCCACGCTGTCCGACTCCCACGTCGAGTCGGCGAGGGCCGAGAAGCCCGAGGGGCAGTCCGGGGGACTCGAGCGGTCCGAGTCGGCCGTGAAATCATCGTACGAGGACTCGGACGAGAAGTCCGAGTCGTTGTACTGCGTCGAAAGGTTGTAGAAGTTGGGCATGGGGTTGTACGAGCACATGGTGTCGATCCAGTCGCAGTCCTCGGGCGAGTAGTAGCCCAGTCCGTAGTTCTGCGCGCCGTACGACGTGAACGGGTACGCTGAAGCGGACGAACCCGAGCCGTCCGAGTTGGCCATCTCGGTCGAGTACTCGAAAGCGAAGCCGCCCGAGAAGACCTTGCGGAAGTCGTCACCCAGCAGCCAGCCGGCCTGACGCCACGTGCGCTGCGCCTCGTAGTCGCCCACCGTGGGGAAGCTCGGGTTCACGCAGCCGTACTCGGTCAGCATCACCGGGATGGACATGCTGTAGTTGGTAAAGTCCGTCAACAGCTCCGAGAAGCCGTCAGCGTCCGCCAGCGTCGTCACGTCTCCGTCGCAGTACTGGTACGTGTTGAGCCCGTACCACTCGGCGTTCTCGTACTTGTCGCTCGAGTCCGTGCGGCAGTTGTAGTACTGCGCGTTGAGCTGGCGGTTGTTCTTGGTCGTGTCCGGGTCGGCCATGACGACGCCCACGGGGATGCTGCGCATGGTGGACGAGCAGCCGCCGATGAAGGCGCGCATGTCCCGAATGAACTTCTTCTGGCATGGCGCATTAACCGAGGCATCGGCTACGAGATTATTGATCTCGTTGCCGGCGCTGAAGCCCAGCGTGTTGTCATACTGCGCGAACTCGGTGATGATCTGCTGGCCGCGCGTCTTGAGCGCGCCCGGGTAGCACGCCGGGTACTCGTCCACCGTGATGGAGCAGTTCTCGCACGTGGCGCCCAGATCCACGAGCGCGTACATGCCGTACTTGCGCAGCTCGCACATGAAGTCGTCGTGCGACTTGGACGGATCCACAGCGTACGGCGTTGGCGCCCGCCTCAGCCAGATACGCGATGTCGTCCTTCCAGATGGAGCTGTTGTCGTCCGTGAAGAAGTCGTAGTTGTTGATGTTGAGCTCGCCCGAGTTGGGCCGCGGGTTGTAGTCCACGTGTAGTGGGGGGTTACGACTAGCAAGCCTCTTCCCACTCACCGGGCATCGCACCCAGCGCGATGCTGAGCTGGCAAAACGACAGAGCGACAGAGCAGTTAGGAAACCACTGCCGGCCGACGGATCGTGCCGAGCAGTGAGGCAGAGTTCATTTTACCTACTTGAACTCAATAGACTGAGGAACTTACCAGGAAGCGCCGGCTTCCCTAGCAGGAGGGTTTCGCTCAGACCTACTACAAAGAATTCTATAGTTGCGAGGTCTCGCGACTGAACGGAAGGACTAGGAGAAGATCAAGATGGGGTTCACGTCAAGCGACGACGAGTCTACCCACAGCCACTCGGCAGGAGAGCGCACCGATGCTGAGGCAGGACTGCAGAAGGAGGCTGGGGGTGGGGCAAGTTCGACAGGCACGTCTCGTGTCCCGCAGCCAATTTTCTCTTTTGTCTTGGCGCCAAGGGTGTCTTCTATTGCTCGTGACGAGTTGGTAGAGTGGCTGAAGCTTCGCAAGGAGTACGAGGAGGCGGTGAAGGAGCGCTGCAAGGACGGCAAGGAGGACATCAAGGCGGTGCTGAAGAGCATCAAGAACTCGTTTGACGACGACTTGCTGGAGACGCTGTGTGAGGTGAATTGGGGCGTCGCGAAGGACGACCTGACTGATGAGTTTCTGCTGGAGCAGATTCACGCCATCACCGACAGTTACCAGAACCAAGTGCTGCCGCCGGTCAACGAGCTGTTCCAGAAGGAGCTGCGCATGGATATGAACAACAAGGACATCACTGCACGGGTGACCAACTACTTCATGTCGTGCAACACTTTGATCAAGAAGTATGGGATCACGAGTTTCTTCGAGGAGGAGAAGGGCACGAAGAAGAAGTGCAAGCTGCTCGTGAACTCGCTGCCTGCCATGCTCAAGGATAAAGTGAAGAATGAAATTGACTACCGTTTCCCGGAAGCGCAGAGCAACGTGATGAAATTGTACAAGCTCATTTGTCAGCAGGCGCTGGAGGAAGCTATTGAGCACCGCGCGCTTGCGAGAGAAAAGAATTCGAGCCGTAAGCAGAAGTTGAGGGATCAGCCCCAGCCATTTTGGAAGAACAAGCGCGCGCACACCGGGCAACAGCAAAAGTCGGACAAACAACAAAGGAAGGTGGTGCAGCCGACTACAGCGAGCGCAGACGACAAGAACAAGAAAGACCAAGCCGGGCCCAAAGGAGCGCCGAAGGCTGGATGCTTCAACTGTGGAGGGCCCCACTACCTCAGTGCATGCCCCACCGCTACCAAGGAGGACCGTGAACGTCTTGAAGTCTCCAAGCAGAGCAAGAAAGGCGGCGAGCCCCCCGCGGGGAGGCACCGCTAATCTCAGGAGACTCGCAGATTGCCTGCCAGCACAAACACGCTCAATTGTGCTGGAAGACGCTTTCAAAGTGGCTTTCTGTGCTGACAGCGGCGCAGACAGGTCTGGAATGAGTATGATGGTGTATGAACAATTCGTGAAGGCGTGTCCGGAGGCGGAACAAGCTGTGAGGCTGGAGGAACCACTCACATGCAAGGGTGCTGACGGCAAGCCAATTGAAGTGAAAATGACGGTTAATTTGCATCTCAAGTTGACAACAGCGGCTGGCAGTGTACGCATCGCCAAACCAGTTGAGTGCCTGGTCATTCCTGGTGATAGCACTGAATTCCTTCTTGGCAACGACCTGTTGACCATGTTGGGGATAGATGTGCTGAGGCAGTTGGACATGCTAGTGGCTAATGCAATGCGAGGTGAACGGGATGATGAATTTGATGATGTGGACGAACCACAGGTCGGCTCAAGTGCTGGATTGAGCGACGAGGTACTGGCTGCAGTAGAGAAGATGATTGAGCGCGCTGTGGAAAAAGGTTTCCCGACAGAACTGGTGCCTGCACTCCGCAGGATTGCGACTCGATTTGACCTATGGAGACTTCGGCTAGGCGATGATCCCCCAGCCCGAGTGCCTCCGATGAAGATCCGGCTCAGGCCTGGCGCTAAACCCTATCGGTGCAAGGCCCGGAAGTACCCACCCGAGGTTCGCAAGTTCCTGGACGAGTTTAACGACGAGCTAGTCCGGCTGGGCTGGGTTTATGAGAAAACGGAGAGTCGGTGGGCTTGCCCCGCTCTTCCTGTACGCAAAAGCGGTGGAGAATTCCGACAGACGTCGGACTACAAGCCGGTAAATGCAGACATTGAAGCGATTGTCGGGGTGATGCCGGATTTGCACGTTGACCTCGAGAGCGTGAAAGGAGCCCAGTTTTTCGGATTGTTTGATTTTATTAAGGGCTATTGGCAGCTTGCACTGGCTGAGGAGTGTCAGGAGTGGCTCTCTTACATGACGCACCGCAAAGTGTACACTCCGCGCCGTGTACCACAGGGATGCACGGACGCAGCGCTGTTCTTCCAGTCGACGATCCAGAAGTGCCTGGAGGAGTTGCTCCACAAGCATTTGCTCGTTTGGATCGACGATCTGCTTTTGTACGCGCAAGATGCCAGCACCTACCTCGTGAAGCTGGAGCGGTTGTTCGAGCTACTTGATTTCTTCGGCTTTAAGCTGAGCCCGAAGAAGTCCAGCCTGTTCGAGCGGGAGGTTCGGTGGTGCGGCAAGCTGATTAATGGAGATGGAGTGCAGCATGACCCGGGACGCATCCGAGCGTTGCAAGCCATGCCGTACCCGCGGTCAGCAGGAGAACTGCAACAATTTTTGTGTGCTACAAATTGGATGAGAGATTCGCTTATCGACTACGCAAGAGTGGCGCGTCCGCTGCAGGACACGCTGGACGACGCACTGTCGCGTGCTTCCAAGCGGACGAAGCGGGTAGCAGCAGGTGTCGCGATTGAGCTGAACGCGTCACAGCGCCAGGCTTTCGATGAAATGAAAGCGATGCTATCCAGAAGTGTGACTTTGGCTCATCCGAAGGACGGAGCGACAATGTGTGTGCTTACAGACGCCTCGGATATTGGTTGGAGTCTGCTGGTGACCCAAGTGGAGCACTGGCAACCAAAGAAGGAGGTGTCGGAGCAAGCGCACGAGATGCTTATCTGTTTGAGCGGCACGTTCACAGGATCACAACGCAACTGGAGTATCATAGAGAAAGAAGCATATCCTATTGTGTGCGCATGTGACAAGCTGAGCTACTTGCTGCTCCGCCCGGGGGGTTTCAAGCTCTATTGCGATCATCGCAACCTGATCTACGTGTTCGCGCCAGGTCAGGAAGTCAAGAAGCACATCCGAGGCAAACTCCTGAGGTGGGCGACAAAGTTGATGGAGTATCACTACGAGATTGAACATATTGACGGGGAGGCGAACGTATGGGCGGATATGATCTCTCGGTGGGCCGGAAACCACGATCCATCTGTGCGACTGAATGTGATGAAGCTGCGTAAGCGCAGCAGGGACGAGCCTCATGCAGAAGGCAAACAGCGGCGTAAACGAACTCGCCGAGGCTCCAAGAAGCACGTGGTGGTGGTGGAGCAGCAACAGGAAGTGCCCACCTCGCAGCAGTACATACTGAGACCGCTGGACGACCCCGACTTTGAGTGGCCAACCTGGACGGCTATTCGAGCTGAGCAATTACAGCATGCAGACAGCCGACCGAACAATGCGACGGGCGATGATGAAAATGGCTGGTACATTGGCGAGAAAGTCTGGATACCCGTGAAGGCCAGTGGACTTATTCAGCGGATGCTGGTTGTGGCGCACTGCGGTTCGCAGGGACACCGCGGCCGCGACGCCATGCTGACGTCCCTGAGACGGCTATTTCTCATTGACCGACTGCGTGCCCGTGTAGACACGTTCCTGTCGAACTGTCTAATGTGCAGACACGTGAAAGGAGGAAAGGTTATTCAGCGCCCGTGGGGAGAGACCTATCGAAACAACACTCGCAACGGCACGTTGCATTTCGACTTCCTAAGTTTGGGGGACACTTTTGCCGGAGATCGCTACCTGTTGGTACTCAAAGACGAGGCCACCCATTTCACAGAGCTGACACCATGTGCAGACCCGACCAGCACGGTGGCAGTCGAGGCGATACTGGCGTGGCACAGCAGATTTGGCGTTCCGCCGGTGTGGATAAGTGATCAGGGCTCCCTTTTTACGAGCGAAGTCGTCGCAGAGGTGTGCAGACGTTTGAAGGCCAGCCACGATTTCACGGTGGCATACAGCCCGTGGATAAATGGAAGTGTGGAACGTGCGAATAGGGACATCATCCAAGTCCTGCGTGCACTCTGTCTCGAGTACAAGGTGGACACGCATGACTGGACGTACTTTGTGCCGGTCCTCCAAGCAAGTCTAAACCACACACCCGTTCCATCACTAGGGAATCGGGCTCCTGTGGAGCTATTTTGTGGACTACCTCCCGCGATGCCGCTGACGTTCTGCATCGACACCAAGCAACGGCGAATGGTGGAAGTACCAATGCAGACGACAGCCATCACGAAGTGGCTAGAGGAATTAAGGACCAGCATTCGTGAGATGCACAAGCCCATGACGGTGGCGCGCGCACAACAGACCGTGCGAAATAAACAAATGCAAAAGCGTGCGTGTCGGCCGAACTTCGACATCGGCGACTACGTGCTCAGGTCGAGGGTCGACCAGAAGTACTATGACAAACTGTTGGTCACCTGGGTGGGGCCGTATCAGGTGGTGCGAGCCGACAAGCACTCGTTCGGTGTCCGACATTTGCTGACAGGGGAGGAGATGGACGTCCACCCGTCACGGCTGAAGTTTTACGCGGACAGCTCGCTGGAGGTCACAGAGGATCTACGAGAGCACATTGGGGCACAAGGCATGGTGCTGACGGTGTCTAAGCTGTACCGCTATCGTTGGAGCCGCGAAAAGAAGGATTATGAAGTGCTGGTCAGCTGGAAGGGCCTCGAATCGATCGAAGACTCGTGGGAGCCGACACAGCAGCTACGCAAGGACATTCCGGTGTTACTAAAACAGTATGCCGCGGACACAAACGACCCGAAATTCGTGCAGCACGTGAACAGAGACGGCAAGGGCAGGGCACCAAAGAAGTAATCTGTAACAAGGATCGTGCAACATGACAAGCTACGGAGGCCAAGAGAGTGGTCAAGGCTTGTGAGGGCAGTGTAGTGGGGGGTTACGACTAGCAAGCCTCTTCCCACTCACCGGGCATCGCACCCAGCGCGATGCTGAGCTGGCAAAACGACAGAGCGACAGAGCAGTTAGGAAACCACTGCCGGCCGACGGATCGTGCCGAGCAGTGAGGCAGAGTTCATTTTACCTACTTGAACTCAATAGACTGAGGAACTTACCAGGAAGCGCCGGCTTCCCTAGCAGGAGGGTTTCGCTCAGACCTACTACACCACGCCCTTGACGGCGAAGTAGTCGCCCGTGTTCGAGTCGAACATCTTGTAGTTCTTGATCACGATGGGGTTCGTGTACGCGCTGGCCAGCAGACTGGTGGACGACGCCAGCGCCGCCACAGCCGCGAACGCCTGTGTGAGCTGCATGCTGTGGTAACGAGTCTGTCCAGATGTGTCTACTGTGTGTGTGGAGTCCGCTGTCTCGCGTCCAGGGAGCGGGAGGAATCCGCCGTTCTACTGGCAAATTGGGGAATGAGCACTACTGCGCTGCACTGAGCGGGGCTCCTCTACCCGGCCAGGCCCTGGCCCAGGGACCTTTGAAAGGCATCGCCGATCGCGTTGGACTCGCCTTTCTCAGCGCGTGGCGTTCCGATCGATCCTTGCGCCAGCTGGGCATTTTGGGCAGATCGCCCAATACCGAGTGCCCAAGCGATCGATCTCAGGCGTGTCCATTTCGCTGCGCCCGATGGATTTTCATGGTCATGGCGGTGGGGCTGCTGAGAATGTATGGCACTCCGGCTTGACACTCTGGCTACCGGAGCCCACTTGACGAGAATCATCCCACACTTGTGCCGAGTCTCTATAGGACATTGCAATGCGACCTGTCAGCGATGTCCACCCGCCATTGCAGTAGTCGCGTACCACGCGTAGTTTGAGCAGCAGCGCGTACCATCATGTGCGTGCAAGGAGGAGCTCTCGGCTGTCATCGTCGAGACCTTCCCCACGCCGATCTTCCGAAATTGAAAACACAAAAAAGTGATGTAGTCCACACAGCGTAAGATTTAGAAAATAACGCGTTGTTTCAAGGCCAGCTCGACCCCCAGCTTTTGCGGCACGGTTCTCGCCCACCAACTCACCAGATCCTCCCCCATCTAGCCGAACCAGTATGACGGTACGTATGTCACCACATCCTGCACTCTCGAACTCTGCGAAGTTGCTGCGTTCGGGAATGCTGGAAGGAATATGACACAGTTGCTGATTGGATACTAACTTCAGGTCTCGCGACCTTGGTTACTCAATAGGTGACGACTGCCAAGACCCAGGAGAGTGCGGAGAAGCCTGTGAGTGCCAAGGACCCGGTAGATGAGACGAACCGAGCCCCCGAGGACGAGGAGGAAGAGGACAGCGTCGCCAAGAGCGACGAGGAGAGCGCTGGTGCTGACGACGAGAAGGAAGACTCGGTGGGGGAGACGGAGGACGACGCAGCGAAGCAGGATAACGATGAGGAGGACGAGAACGATGGCGATGAAGAAGATGATGGGGAGGAGGAAGAGGAAGTGGGGCTGTCGTATCTCTATACGAACTTTGAGGACGACGAAAACGACGAGGACTTCCAGGTGGACGCAGCAGCTCAAGATGACGATGATGACGACGAGGATGAGGATGATGGGGAGCAGGTTACTGCCGACGACGAGGACAATGGCGATGGCGATGATGATGATGTCGAGGACAATGAGACTGCCGACGACGCAAACGGGGATGACGATGATGGAGCCGCCGGCGATGAAGAGGAGGACAACGACGAGGAGGAAGACGGTCCGCCAGGTATGTGCCGCTGATTGTCTTGTTCGCTGCGTGATGTACGTGTAGCTTACCATTGTTCCGTTGATATTCCCAGCTAAGAAGCAAAAAAACTAACCACTCCTGGTAAAAGTAGTTTGTAAAAAATAGTGAGTGGCCCAGCAAACAAGCTGGCTGGAGGGAAGCGCAATTACGAGAGGTGCAGTAAGTACAACTTCTTTTGCAGAACTGTACTTGCTTTTTGCGGTTTAGAGGCTTTGTCAGAAGAAGAGGCTTCGTGCCGACGTCCCTATTCGTCTCATCAAAGGGCGAGTGTTTCTGTCTTGGCTAGACGGCTGCAACCTCGTTGTAGAATTGCGAACGGCATAAGGCTGTGGAAGTTGAAGTAAGCCGAGATTGCTGTATTTAAGCGATTTACGCCCGTTTACATGACGCATTCTCTTTCAGCAACATGAGCAGTGTGTTTATCCGACCATGGTGCGCTTCCGGCCACGCAGACGGACCTGCGAGAGCTTCTGGAAGATCGCGTCAGAGCGACGGGATTTCGCTCGGTATGCACGCAGCACCTCTTCCACCTGTAACGCCAAATTATCAGGACGCATCTCAACCAAGTGCCAAACCAGCAAGCACGTACCAGGAGTTCCGAGTTCACGTGGGTGCTGGCAAACGCTCGCTCCATGACGTAAAGGTCCACCGCCTTGTCCTCCGGCAGCGGCTGCGAGTTGGCCAGACCAAAGTCGATCATCGTCTGCCACATCAAATACCTTAGCAACACACCCAGCTTCTTCCCACCCTACCCACGCGGCACCTACCACATCCGTAGCGTCGTCGCTGCTCAGCATCATGTTAGACGTGGTCAGGTCTCCGTGGACGATATCCGCGTCGTGCATCTTGGCGATGGCTGCACCGATCTGGTAGGCCTTCTTCAATGCCATCGGGCCATACTTGGGGTCTGCTCCACACCACCAACACTCCATCATAAGTCTCTAAAGTAACCCCAATTCCTGGTGCATTGCAGCAGTACTTCTTACCGAGCTTGTAGGCTCGTCGCAAATAGTCCTTGAGACTGCCGCCTGGCACTTTTTCCAGGTAGAGGCGGCTCTTGTCCTCGTCCACGAGGAAAATGGCGGGCGTGAGGACCCCGGCGCGGCGGCACTTGAGGATGCAGCGAGCTTCCTGCACCAGGCGGCGGTGCGACAGCTTCTTGTCCAGCACCGGCAGGCGGTAGCTCTTCTTGATGCGCTCCTTGACGATACAGGGGCGGCCGGCGAAGTCCGTCTCGAACACTTTCTGTTGATTGCAACGGCATAATTAGTTCGACGGTATGGGTTAGTTGTGGCGTGCATGCAGGGCAACGTACCGCCTCGGCGCCCTGGCTGATGAGCTGCCACTCGGTCTCCGCCATGTTGTTCACTTGGTGTGGTGAAGTTTGTATGGCGAGAGACGATCTGATGTGTGATTGGCTGAAAATATTTGTGTACTACTGTATGGGGGAGGGACTATTTCTGATGCGAGCTCTGGAACATCTGAATCTGGTGAGTTGCCAAGTTGAAGCACTCAAGGATGCCCAGGTTCATGTTGCCAGGACCAATGACTCCTTGGTCGCAAAGGCAGGTTCGTCCCTAAGGTGTTGCGTCAAACGGAGAAGATATCTTGTCATCGTCGGCTTCTCTGCTGCAGAACTCGCCTCATGCTACATTGTGTACTGTGGATTGAGTCAATTACTCTTTGACAGTGCCAGTCTTTGCGGTGTCCGCCGATCCAGACGGTTGCTGTAAGGATAAATTATCGGATCTGCAGCCGGCCCCTCTGTAGCCATGACGTCCCGCTGTTCGTGACGGCGGTCACTTACTCTCACTTGGCAATTTTCTCCGACGACTCGACAGCCCGTCATGTTGTCTTCACGACGCCCTCTTCTCGCTTGGGGCATCTGGAGCCTCGTGCTCCTCCTCGCCATCGGCTGCGTTGGTGTCGCTGGAGAAGCCCAAGCAGCTGAAGTAGCCGAGGTGGACGTGGACGACGACGTGGGCCGGGACGTCGTGGAAATCGTCGAGGCGCGCGGCTACTCAGTCGAGACGCACAAAGTGACCACCGCGGACGACTACATCCTCACCATGTACCGGTTGCCAAAGACGTACGCGGAGAGCCAATCCGAGGCTAAAGTTGCTGCCAAGAAGCCCGTCGTGCTGCTGCAACACGGTCTCCTCGACAGCAGCTTTACCTTCGTGTGCAACTTCCGCAACCAGAGCTTGGCCTTCCTACTCGCTGACGCCGGCTACGACGTCTGGCTCGCTAACAACCGCGGCACGACGTGGTCCAGAGAGCATTTGACCTACACGGACGACGACGACGAGTTCTGGGAGTTCACGTGGGAAGACATGGGCAAGTTCGACCTCCCGGCAGAAATCAACTACGTGCTCAACAGGACCCGAAGCTCGACTCTAAGCTATGTCGGACACTCTGAGGGAACCACACAGGCGTTCGTGGGCTTCTCCACGGATCAGGAGCTCGCGAAAAAGGTATCGTACTTCGCAGCGCTCGCCCCCGTGGCTTGGACTGGCCACCTCGCTGCGGGTGTGTTCAAGACGATGGCGAAGGTGCATCTCGAGAAATGGTACCAAGCCTTCGGGATTTCCGAATTCTCGTCCAAGAGCACGTTTATCCAGGAGATTATCGGCGGATTCGCGTGCACACTGGCGGAGAAGCTCTGCAGCACCACGATCTCTCTCGTCGCCGGTCCGTCCGTCAGTACCAACATTACGCGGATTCCCGTGTACATTTCACAGACCCCGGCGGGCACGTCGGTGAAGAACATGGCGCACTATGCGCAGAGCATTCGTGACAACACGTTCGCATCCTACGACTACGGCTGCAAATGCGACCGGGACTCGGATATTGACGAGTGCAAGGAGTCCAAGTGCAAGAACAAAAAGGTGTACGGCAGCTTCGACCCGCCCGCCTTCCCAATCGGCAAGATGGTGTATCCCCGCACTGGTTTCTATATCGGATCGGCGGACACCATTGCCACGGCGCCAGACATCGAGCAGCTCCGCAAAGCGCTTCCGTCCGGGACCGTCGTGCACGAGCTTGCAGTCAAGGAATACAGCCACCTGGACCTGACGTGGGCATACAACGCGAACGAGAAAATGTACCAGGACCTGCTGAAGCAGCTCAAGAAATACCAGGGAGTGGGGTACACGGGAGGCGCCGGCGTGTCGAGCTTAAGCAACTCGGTGGATGGCACTTCTGGCTCCGCTAGTGTCGGGGCGGAAGCCAGGACCTCGTTTTCTTTTCGTCAACTAGATTTGTTAGGTAGTCTCCTGTAACGTCATCGCTTACGTTCAGTTAAGCTTGTCAAGAAGGTGTGGCTGATCGTAACTATCGCCTGAAATGCACTAAGCTACAATAGAGTTCAGTATCCGCTGATGAGAAAGAAGCATTCTGCCTCCCTAGCTTCAGTCTTTGGAAGGATATATTACAGGTCATGAACGCATTAGGTCACACTATAAAAAAGCACTTTGGTCACGTGGTCAAATGGCTTGGTCACGTCCATAGCGTGTGACCTAATAATGCTTGGTCACGTGCTGATAGGACTTAAGAACTCGTGCATTAGACTGCTCTGCGGGCAACTAACTTTTACATAAGGTTGTAAGGAGCAGGTATTTGTGTGTGTATTATGGTACCGTTGCCACAAGTTGCCTAGCCCAGCGGCATACATGTATAGACGCTCGTTTCGAAACGACCCGGGATAAGGCATGCAACTGCGCACTTCAAAAGAACCCTCAAGAGCAGCAGCGCCCTTTGGTCAGCCAAGTCGATCATGGCTCGCTCGCCATCCTCACGGCCCAGAAAAGGTGGTCGCCGCCCACGCTACTCGCCGACAGCTCGTCCAACAACGAGGGCCTCCAGTGTCCGCCAAGAAGTCGAAGCCGCTTCCGAACCACCGCCAGACTATGATTCCAGCGTCCCCACATTACCCCACGAACTCCAGGCTGCTCTGGAGTCTATTCCAGAGGAACAGAGCTGCACTACATCGATGACGACGTCTACCCCTTCGACTTGCTCCAGCACGCCTATGCATCCGCCCCATGAGCCGCCGTTGATTGCGGAGCATACGCGGCAGCATGATCCTGGGGATCCAGCTGGCCTGACGAGCTCAGCTTCCACGATTGGCCTCGCAATGGCAACACGGGTGAGTGAAGCAGCTCAAGGCGATACGGTAGCGTCGCAGCCCAAGAAGCGAGATGGTATAACAAAGGTATACCTTGGCGGGTACCAGTACACGAGATGCAACCGAAGCTCGGTGAAAATCACTTACCGCTGCAGTTTTTATCGCAAACCAAAGCTTTGCAGCGGCAAGTTGGTGTTTTATGCGGCCTCAATGACATACGACTTCCAGAACATGGTGCCTCATACATATCAAGGCGAAGCCAGAGCCGAGCTAGTGCTTGCGAATGACGATGGAGTATGTGTCAATGTTGTGGACGACATGAAGAAATACGTAGACGACCTCGCTGAGCAGGACTTTTCGGCTAAGAAGATTTGGTCGCTCGCATACAATCAGTTTTACGCAAAATCAACTTGTGTGGTTCGTGGGCTTTCTCGACAGCAGGTTCTTACTCGAGTAGGAAATGCAAATGCTCGCCCTAACGCATTCGCTTGGTTGGAGACTCCGGAGTTGGCGCGAGTGAAACACAAAGACGTGGGCTTCCTTCAGTTCAAGTACACGTGGCAAGACGACAACCGGATCAAGGCAGGCAAGTCGGGCTTCGATCGGATCTTTGGTTGGGCCCATCCGGAGCTGCGAAACCTGCTTAAGTATGAAGGTCTACATTTGTATGTAGACGGCACATTTCGCTGTTGTCCGAAAGACTTTGGCCAGTTCGTCACGCTCATGTTGTTCGACCCATTGATGGACCTGTTTGTGCCGGTATTCTTTACGCTGGCGACGAACAAAACGCAGGACTTGTACAACAAAATGTTCACATGCATCGAATTTTCGCTGGGTAGGAAGCCCAAGCCTGCCGATGTGGTCTGTGACTTTGAGGCAGCCATGATATTTGCAATTCGAGAACATTTTCCGCCTACACACATCCTCGGGTGTTTGTTCCATTTCAAACAGGCGTGTAGACGGAAAATGAAGGAGTATCGGATGCCCAACGCTGAAGTTGTGGTGGCCATGGAGTTTGGCGTTCTGGACATGCTCACTGTTGTCCACCCTGCCAAGATAGCTATTCAAGGTGTAGCCTGGGTTAAGGCTAAAATCAAAGCACGCTGCGAGTCAAAAGGACTGGCGTATTCGCGCGCAAAGTGGAAACGATTTTGGCAATACTTTGCTAAAACGTGGCTGGACATGTACCCTCCAGATTTGTGGAATACCCACGGCGTGGAGCGCAAAGTTGTGAACAGGACGAACAATCCGCTTGAGCGATTTCACAGAGAGTTAAACGCGAGAATAAAGGATCACCCTTCGCTAAAGCGATTCGTGCGTGCCATCGAGGAAATTGCGCGCGATTACGTTGTCCACCGAGCGAGCATAATCTCCGGTGACGCTACCGCGCCTGTGAGACCGAATATGCGATTTCCTAGAGCTGCAGTGCTTCCGGAACCCAGTGAAATCCAGGACTCCGACAGTGAAGAGGAGACTGACTTCGAAAATTCGTCTGTCGATGGAGTGGAGGACGCTGACCTTTCTGACGAAGAGCTGGGAATATTGTACGACACATCCTTCGACTACGAAGAAGAAGTCAAGATTGACACCTAGGTAGGTGCACGATGAAGCCCTGCTGAAATGCTGCACAACTTCACACTAATATATATCCAAGCTAGCTTAGCCATTTCTATTGTTCTCTCACGTGATCAAGTGCGATTTGGTCACGTGGTCAAACAGTGTGACCTAATGCGTTCATGACCTGTAATAATGATTACCCAGTCTTTAATTTTGTCCGTCGATTTTGAGGTTGGGCAGCAGTGAGAAAATACACGAGTTCGAAGCACTTCCCATGCTGTAAAAATACTTTTGTGAGTGCATTGTCCAGCCGAAAAAAACTAGCCGCAAGCGAGCAAGTGGTTGCATTCACCAACTCACTTCCTCCCTCCGCTTGTGCTCGAGACGAGCAAGTCACCTCCCCGACACAAAATGAAAGCGAACCAAGTTGCAGACGCGCCACCAGGAGCGATCCCAGCTGACCTCGAAGGCAGTTGGGTGTCCGACCAGCAAGGACAAGCGTACGGTGGAAGCGGAGCCCAACAATATGCCAGCGTCGTGCCCTTTTCAGACGACACGCCGCCCATGATGGGGAGTTGGTTGGTCGGCCTCTGCGGGTGCTGTACCGACTTGATCCCGAACTGCTGCATGGTGACGTTTTGCCCCTGCATCTCGCTGGCGCAGATCTCCAAGCGCCTGGGCGTCAGCTCCTACTGCTGCGGACTCTTCCTAAGCTTCCTCTTCGGGTGCTTCCTCTCAGCGTGCTTACCGTTCTGGATCTGCCACCTGCGCTCTGTTACACGACAGAGGTTCCGCATCCCGGGGAATTGCTGCGGAGACTACTGTGAAGCCTGTTGCTGCCCATGCTGCGCGATTGCTCAAATGGCGACTCGAAGTGGAAGCTACACACCCGGAAGCTGCAGCTTTGGCTCTCTCGACACCCTCCCACCGTACAACCACGTGTAGGCGAGTGCAGCTGCAGCAGAAGGGAAACAAGTTGACAGCGCTGAACGATAATACAAATCTTTTATTCACAGTGACAATGACGTTGACTCACTTTTTAGTATCCGACATCGACGTACTTGCCGATCTGCGTGATCAGGTCTTGGTAGATGAGCTCGTTGGCGTTGAAGCCCCACGTGAAGTCCAAGTGGTTGTACGCGACGCTTTGGTCGGTGACAATGTCCGCGCTCGTGAGCTTAGCGCGCAGTTGCTCGATGTCGGTGCTGGTAGCCAGCCAGTCGTCGCTGCCGGTGTAGAAGCTCATGCGGGGGTTACTTGATGGCCCCGAGGTCGAACGAGGGCGGCTCGAACGCTCCATACACCGCCTTGTTCTTGCAGATGAGCTTGGAGCACAGGTTGATCCCCAGAGCTGGCAAGCAACTGCACCCGTAGTCGTAATAACGGAACGTGTTGTCCCGAATTCCTTGCGCGAAGTGCGCCATGTTCTTGACGGAGGTGCCGGCTGGGGTCTGCGAGACGTACACTTGCACGCGCGTGGTGTTGACGTTGTCCGAAGGTCCCGTGAGCGCGTTGATGATCGAGCCACAGGCCTGGTCCACGAAGGCGCACGCGTACTTGGCAAGGATGCCCTGGATCAACCAGTTGGTCTCCCAGAACGCCCCGACACCGAGGATCGTGAACAACACGTCCAAGTACGTGTCAGCCATGAGCTCGAAGACGGGGGAGGTGATGTGGCCTAGGTACGCAACGGGAGCAAGGGCACCAAAGTACGAGACCTTCTTGGCCAGCTCCTGGTCGACGGAGAAGCCGGCGAACGCCTGCATGGTCCCCTCCGAGTGGCCCACGTAGCTCAGCGTCGAGTGGCCCGTCGTGTCGAGCACGTAGTTGACCATGGCGGGCATGTCGTACAACGCCATCTCCTGCCACGAGAAGGCCCAGTACTCGTCGTCATCGGTCGTGTACGTGACGTGCTGGTTGGACCACGTCGTGCCTCGGTTGTTGCCCAGCCAGACGTCGTAGCCCGCGTCCGCCAGCACGAAGGCCAAGCTCTGGTTGCGGAAGTTGCACACGTACGTGAAGCTGCTGTCCAGCAGGCCGTGGATGAGGTACACGGCCGGCTTGTCGTTGCGGACGCTGTCGGCCGCAGCGGAGACGTTCAGTCGGCTCTCCGTGTACGTCTTGGGCAGCCGGTACATGGTCAGGATGTAGCCGTCCGAGGTCGTGACCTTGTGCTCCTCGACGTAGTAGCCGCGGGCCTCGACGATCTGCATCACGGTCAGTCCGTCGTCGGGGTCCACGTACGCTTCGGCGATGGCTCGCGCGGGTTTCGTCATGGTCAAGAGTATGCTGGTCAGCGCCAGCAGCAGTAGCGCCACGCTGCGAGGGATCGCCATGGCGGTCGAAGTGACGGACACACGAAGGAGCTTCGTGCGGAGCGGGGCGAATTACGTTATGGACGGACGGGGGACGCCCATCGAAACACAGGAGAGAGATCCCGCCGTGACGGTCAGGTCAGTCGGTCTTCTCTTTTTGATGCACGAGAGCAAATCACTTCGTCGCGTCCACCAGGTGGCACGCAGTTTTCCAGGCGTTTGGATACCTGTCAGCAGCTCAAAGCTTCAGGCGGTCTGGTCCTGCGTTGCATCTTGCACCGTGCAAGATGGATTGTTGCCGTGCAAGTTGCACGGCAACACTTTGCTGTCAAGCGTGGCCTCTTGACGTCATCAAGCACGCGTGACTTATGAGCAGAAAACGACGTGGTGGCTCAGTTTTGGCGGGGCAGGTTAAAGCGCCGCCACTGCAGCCATTCAGTGCATGTATCGGATACATGTACGTGCATTCCATGATGGAGCGCCTGCAGTGTGAATAACAGCCTCGGTGCGTGCCTAACGCGAAGCTGTTCGCATTGCGAGCGCTCTCACGTGCACTGAATGGAGCTTCGACAACATTGCAATCGTCCGAATTAGAGTCCACACCGCAGATGTGAGGGTCGTACATGTACATCTTGGTGACCCCGAGACAACCAACGCGCCAAGTCGATGTCGTGCTGGTCGAGGACGGCTTGCAAAAAGCAGACAAGCACGAAGCAGTTCCCAGCCAACTCGATGTAACATGTAGACTGCCAACGCTGCCGGGCATACTGTACGTTATGCGGGTACACTGTACAAATGTTTCATCTTCGGCGAGTAAGCTCGGCCAGTCATCGGGGTGGAGGAAGCAGTCGCTGCGTTGGTCCTTGTACTGCCCCATCACTTCAACTTCGTGTTGTTCCCGTTTTCCATGATCTTGAACCGACGCAAAAGCCCGTGAGCGGACGCGGTGAAAAGATACTCACTCCATTTGGTCATTTGCAGAGCTGGACACGACAAGATGCCGCTGGTGCCTCGATACACGTGGGAAGAAGACGCGTCCAGCCTCGCGCTGGAGCTGCATCTGCCCGGGACAGCGCTGCGCAACACCGACATTTACGGTACGATCGAGCGATGCAAACTCACACCTAATTCAATGCACTCGAGGATACAAACTTTTCTCATTGATCTCTAGTGTGCGATCTGGTGGTGAAAGTCAATGCGGCGCCCTACGTGCTGCTGCTAGACTTGCAGGACGCTGTGGACGATGCGTCTGCAGTCGTGAAGAGCATCCCGGCGTCGAGTTTACTTCGGATCTCATTAACCAAGAAGGAGAACCGAGTGTGGGAGCAGCTGCAGTACCAAGACACCAAAGCCGCTTTAAAAGAACGGCGAGAGGCGTCAATGGACCGGAAACGAGCGAGTGAAACTGCGTTGAGCGAGAAGAGGAAGGAGCGACGGCACCAAGAGGAGAAGGAAACTTTACGGGCACAAATGGCAGTCGACGACGCCAATCGCCAGATCCTGACCGACCTCAAAGCGGAGGAAAAAGAGCGTGAAGAGGTATCAGTCTGATGACCCCATGTGTTGATGGAAATGCTATACTGATAGTCATATTACACTGCCATTTGTGTAGCGGAGCTTGTACGAGTCGTTTCGAGATCTACAGATCCAGGAGCAGGAGCGGAAGAAGAAGGCAGCGAGCGACCAAGACGCGCATACGCAGGAGAACATCACTTCGCCTAAGCGCGAGAACCGCTCCCCGCCAGCTGCTCAGAAGTCGAAGAAGAAGGTGTCATTTGCTACACCTCCTCACGACAGTTCACCTGAATTGAGGGACAACCAAGAAGACGAGGTCATTGAACTGACTGAAGATGGCAGCTTTGACATTTCAAGTGCTGCGAAGCCTGCAGTTGACGTGGGGTCGCAGTCTAGCGCTGCTACAGCCGAAGCCGCCGAGACAAATGATTGGGTCGAAGTCTCTCGTGACGAAGCTATTGAAGTTGAAGATGATATCGACACGGCTGCAGAAGCGGTCGAGCTTCCTCCCCCTCGAGAGTGCGTAAAGTCAGAAATCCGCTTCACTCCTCGAGTCTTCCCGACGCCATCACGGGAATCTAAGGCTGCGGAGGAGGAGGACTGGCTGCTGAAGAACCGCAAGCACATCAACAAACACCAGGGACTCAACCGCACATCGGACTACGACATCAGCGAAACGGATCGTACGTAAATTATTCGCGACAAACTTGGAGATGCTTGCGGAGTGCACTAATATGTCTGTGTATGTTGTGTAGCTATGTGGTTGAAGGCTAAGGGGGACGACTTCTTCCACTCCAAGGACTTCCGCAGTGCTACGAATGCGTACGCTGAAGCCATTTCTGCAACGTCCAGCGATAATACCGACCTGATCGCAACTTGTCTGTCAAATCGTGCCGCTTGCCTGCTTCAACTTGACGAGTTCGAGGTACGATACTGTAGATCGACTCCACCGTACTCTGTTGCTGATCCCTGTTATTGTTAGGAATGCATTTCAGACTGCTCGAAGGCTCTGTCGTATCTCCCTGATACACGCGATACGGACAACAGCTCGAGTCTGCTGAAGCACTACCGCCTGAAGCTAAAGCTATTCGTCCGGCGCGGCACTGCCTACTGTCGCGTTGGCCAGTACAGCCAGGCGAAAGCAGACTACGGTGTGGCCTGCTCCATGGACAACCAGAACCCGCAGCTCCGAGACGACTTTATGGAGCTCGTCGTGATGGAAAAGGCACACGAATTGAAGGTAGCCGGCGACGAAATCTTCCGGCAGGGCAAGGATCTCGACCAGGCAGTTCAAAAGTACTCGGAGTCGCTGCAGCTGAACCCCCTATCGATCGCGTGCCTGTCAAACCGAGCTGCGTGCTACCTGATGCAACATTCTGCGACACAATGCGTCCAAGACTGCACACGAGCTTTGGAGCTTCTGCAGCAAGACACGACGTCAGTTGGTACTTCACGCCAAGACCACGGACTTGCCTTCTTCTCGATTGGCCCAGCCGCTGGGTCACCCCAGCGACGGGCTTGGGTGGTGAAAACGCTTGTCCGACGTGGCGCCGCTTACTTGTCGCTTCGTGACTTGAATCGAGGTACGTTGTGCTCGATATTTTGATATCGGATCGAGTCTAAAGGGGTTTGTTTTGTTTGTTATCGGACAGCTGAACAAGACTACGCGGCAAGTGTCGAACTGGATCCAACCAACGAAGCGCTGAAGGCCGACTTGGCGAAGGTTCGCAGTGAGCGACAACGTAATGAAGTGGAGTGCGACGAACCAGTCCCAATCCCCCTTCAGGCCTAAAACTTTAATGCCTACACATTCGTTTTCAGTCTTTCGAATACTTTTTAGCTTAGCGAATACTTCAAGTACTATGTTGTATTTTTTCACATGAATTACATGAATCGAGATAGCATAGATACAATTTAGAGCAGTCCGATGGAGAGGCTTGGAAGAGCTACATTCGGGCGCTGGCTGGGTGCTCGGATGCAGCACTGACCGGTTTCTTCGTCGCCTTCGAGCTCTTCTCGCACAGACGGTAAGCGATCCCCTTTCCACGCCGGAGTGACTTTTGCTCGCGGTTCTGGAGATGAACGCACACCCGCCAACGAGGTTGTGACCACTTGTGCACAGTAGGCAAGGAGAGCACCGGGACTTCGCTTGGGCACTGGTGTGTCGGTACGAGGTTTGCAGTTGACCGACGGCAAGCCGTCGAGTACGATCTCGTTCCCACCCACGGGTTTCAGCACGACTTCCGCTGGTCGAGTGCATGGCGATGGGAGGCTGTATCCGACATAGTGGAAACCTTTACCCGGTAAACTTAAACTCTTAGAGCGGTTGCGTCCAGGAGCAGGAGGAGGGAGCGAAGCTTGTCGCGGTTCTCCCACCTCATCAATCTGCACTCCGTAACAATCAGAGCGCAGCGAGTTGTCGTCCAAGTCGAGCTTGCTTGTAGCCGTGGGCGACTCGTGGCAGTCCGAAACGTTGGTTGCGAGGCTCGCTCCTGTGGTCCAGAGTGTGTACGGCGAGTCGCTGCGTGGCGTCATCGTCAGCTCCAGATCCCGACACACAGGTTTGACAACATGACGCGAGTGACGCTCGGCTTGGGCCGATCGCTGCACTTGCCGCATCCAGCTGGAGACGCGGGTCAAAATGGTGCGCACCTTGCGAGCGTTCTCCACTGCAGCTTGCTGCTCTTGCTGGACAGTTTCTAGCTCCAGCTTGAGCTTCTGCTCCATCTCTTTGTGGGTTTTGATCGCATGCTGCAGCCTTTTCTCCAGGTCGTCGATGTACTGGGCGTGCAGCGTCTCCATCAGTGCCAAGCGCTGCGCCAACAACTGGTTCTCGTTGCGGAGCTGCTGCAACTCACTGCGACCCTCGCGACGAGAAGGCGAAATCTCGGAATCTTGAACATCCTCGTCACCTTCGTTGGGGTCGTCGCTGTCTTGGTTGTTGTCTTCTTCTTCTTCATGCCTCCCTGGTTCCGCCTTCCCGACGACGACCGCCTTGTCCACGGAATTCAGCTTGTCCTCCCATTCGTCGCTCTGTGAGCTGGTTGAGAACAGCGACGCCGCAGTGGGCAGACTTCGCGCGGCCGATTGACGAGTGGTGGGGAGCTCTGCCATCACGTGCGAGCTGTGCGAGAAAAGCTGGAATGGACTGGAGAAGCTGACGCCCCCATCGAGGGGATAAGATCTCGCTGCGAATGACATGCATCCGACAAAAGGGTCCGCTGAAACGCACGGCACGTACTTCCACAAGCCACGCAGCAAGTGACCCCAGCCGAATTGGCTTGTAGCTGGCCCCCAGTGGCCGCCAATAGGGTCAGCTACGGGCACGAGATCCACCGAGAATAACCTAAGTGCTCTTCGGCGCCCAGAAATACCTCTATTTACCTCGTGCTCAACGCCACCAAGTCCAACGTTGCGCGATTGTTGAAGTTGTGCATTACGCCCGATCGTCGCGTTGTACAGCAGCAGAGCCCCCACTCCAACTCGAGTGAGTGAGCTTACGCCAGCGGCTGCGACTGGCTGGCCATCCTTTTCAGCATGAATTTCATTCGAGGCAGTGCAGTGCTGCCATCGCAAGTGTAGCCCTGCTGGGCTCGTTGGACACAATGGAGACACGCGCGCTTTCGATGGTAGAAGCCGTTGCTGTACTCTTCAACGGTTTTTGCCAGTCGCGCCAAGACTCAACCAATACTAAAAGCCCTGCTGGCAGCCTACAGCGCACACGACTCTCGCTGCCGGCAGCAAGCGCCTCTTGCCTTTGCAGAGAGCGAGGGAGGGAAGCGGGAGCGCGACAAATCGAACCGATCGCTTGCGCTTGAGGAGCGCAGATGTTCCCGTTCGTGTCACGTCGTTACATTGAAACGCTGCCATCGCAATTTAGAGAGCTTCGAGTCCCTTTCATTGGCTTTTATCACTCTAAACTCTCCCTAAACGGATGCAATATCGAATATTTCAGTCAGTCAACCTTGCACGCAGACGGGCGCGGCGGACCGGGAGGTGATCATCGGAGCTGCTCGGCTCCTGCCGCTTCATCACTCGGGACCGGCCGCCATTCACCATTCCTCGCTCGCTCTCACCTCTCCTCTCGCTGCTTCTTTCCCGAGATGCCGCCAATGCTCAACAGCAGCAACGCGCACGCGCACATGTCGCCGCCGTCCTCGCCTCGAGTGCGCAAAGTGGATGTCGAGCGTAGCAGCAGCAGCAAAGGAGACCGAGACCTGCTTCAGTTCCTCCTCGACACGCTGCAGCAGCGTGTGACCATCACGTCAATGCGCTCGCTCTTCAGCTGCGCGGGCGTCGGCGAGACGGAGCCGTTCAACCTGCCGCCGCAGCACCGCATGCTGGCGCGCATGAAGACCAACGCCAACTACTTCCTGACCAACTACCTGCTGCTCACCGTCGGCGTCTTCGCCTTCCTGCTGTGAGTGTACCGTATTGGTGGTTGCTGGCATTGCAATTGCACTCCTGTTCTAACTTGGTGTTTGATCGGTCTGCAGGATGTTCTTCCATCCGATTCAGCTGCTGGTGTGCATCGTGGTGGGCTACGGGTGGCACGTGTTTCTCACCAAGAAGGAGATCCCGACCGACAAGTTCGAGGTCTTTGGGCGGCGACTGAGCGAGCAGGACATTCTGCTCGCGGCAACAGGATGTACGTTGGTACCGGTATTTGCACGTGTACTGTGGTGAATTTTATACTGACGATGCTGGCGTCGTGTGGATCCTTTGCAGCGACGATGGTGTTCCTGCTCTTCTTCGTTCTGCCGTCGGTTATCTTCGCGTTATCCGTCTCGTAAGTGTGCTCGCGGCGTTGCCTTTGCTGCTGCTGCGTGTGGCGTTGGCATCTCGTTTTGAAGACACTTTTGTCATTTCTCACGTGGTTTGGTGCATTCCTTCTGTGTCCACAGATCACTGGCTAGTGCGGCGCACGCGTTGCTGCGCAACAACCGACTCAAAGACGACTCGTTTGAATCTCGACAAGGCTCGACTGCGGCTTCTAAGGCGGAGGAGCTGGTGTAGTGTGTACTCGCGCGTTTGCCCAACGCGATCAGCCACATCTATCTACTAGTTTCAATAGCGACCGACCAACAGATCCAGCCACGGGAGGCGATGGAATGCGCTGGCACATTTCGTCGTTCGACACGTCTGTATACTCGTCACCCAAGATATACGTTTATTAATCCAAAATACGTCCATAGTCTTTCAGTTCAGCAGTGCGAAATGGCTCTCTCATTCGAGCCGCTTCTTGACAGCGAACCTGACCGTCTCGCCTTGCTCGTCGTAGCCCATTTGACGCGTGTGCATCAGCACATTTGCCAGCACTGGGATTTTGAACACCAGGAATGGGAACGAAAACAATCCGTACGCAGTGCGGATCCAGTAAAACAGCGCTTGACGCTGCCACGACTCGAACGGAAGCCACAGCACAAGACTCGCGAGGGCCATGATCACGGTGAAAGACACCGTCTCGTATCCGCAGAACTTCATGAGGTAGCCGCCACGATTTAAATGCACTTCGTTGCCGAACGCATCGTGAAACACGCGCCGCTCTCGCAGCTCCATCGACTTCGTACGATACAACTCCTGCGGCCGCACAGTGTACGGCAGTCGAAAGAACGCCGCCCAAACGAGGACGATCTGAAGCACGAAGAAGCACGCCGTGCCTTCACCGAGGGCAGGTCCACCTCCATTCTGGCACGTCAGCATTGACCCCTGCACGATGCACCTCACGTACATGAAGATCCCGAACATCATGTGCATGATCCCAAGGGTAATAAACTGCGCCGCCTTGAAACTCACAATAAACTGGCACAGTTGGTGCTCATTCGTCTTGTCCTTGATGATAAACATAAAGATCCACCACAACTGCCCCACCACCGGCAAAAGACCCACGCTCGTATACAAGACCCACCACGGATCCTTGAAGGACTTCCAAATCGTCTTATCACACGGGAAAAGGTGATACAGAATATGTCCGCGGAGACGCCGGAAGGGTCCAAACCTTCGCTTGGTAACTGGAACGACATCTCCTCGTCCGCTCGGTGGGGCACTGCCACCTCCACTGCTCCTTCCGCTAGCCTTAGCAGCCTTCTCCAATGCACTCGTAGGCGAATCCTGGCCAAACAACTCGCGCGTCTTGCGGAAAATCTCCATCTTGACGTCCGGCATGAACTGCTCAATGCCAATATCAATGTTCGTCTTCAAATAACCCGGCATGTCTGGGTCCTTCAGCGTCTGCTTCAGCCTGGCGGCGACGATATCCAGCGCGCTCTCCAGCACTTTCCGCACTGTGCGGTGCATAGCGAACTGCACCTCGTCCTTGGTGTCCTTGGCGATGTGGTTGAGTCGCTTGCCTGTGGACTTGATCATGGTGCTTGTGCTGCCCACGATGCCGCTCCAAGCGGTAGGCAGCTGCTCCGCAGCGTCGGCGGCTCGCTCTGCGGCGTCCAGTACCTGCTGCTCTGGGAAAATATCCGGGAACACGCGCTTGTATTCCTGCGCGAAGAGCTGCACGTCCCTGACCACGAGCTCCCCGGGCGGCTCCGCGTCCGAGTCGAGGCTGTCGCTGCTGCCGACGCTGAGCCGCCGCCGCTGCTGCTTGCGCGTGAGGTTGCGCCAGAAGCGCCGCATCTCGAGCCGCTGCTGGGCCGACAGCTGCGGCATCTGCTCCATGGCCTGGAAAAAGAGCTCGGACGTCACGGGCCGCTCCGCCGACTCGAGCTCCTGGTCCTCCAGCTCCTCGCGCTCCTGCAGGAACGAGAACACGAACACGCCCGCCGACATGGCCACGGCGCCATACAGCACCCGCGCCCCCAGCATCTAACTGTTTGTGTGCCTTCAACTGTGACCAAAAATTCCATCTTGATACTTTATGTGTACCACATCATATAACTTCTATTTATGGTCCGAATTAAATGACCAAATCTGAACGCTACTAAATCTAAAAGTTTTGGCTCGCAATAGTATCAATAGTATCAATTTGAAGAAGCTTGGCTGATCTAACGGACAATATGGCCGAGTACTCGACAGAGGCGGAGGACCTGGTGCTGCGCGCGACGGATGAGACGCTAGCGGGCCCCGAGTGGGCGCTGAACATGGCCCTGTGCGACTGCGCCAACGCACAGCTCGCCGCCTGCGACGATATCGTGCGCCTGCTGCAGCGCCGCCTGCAGAGCGGGCAGCCCAAGGTGGCGCTGCTGGCGCTGGTGCTGACCGAGACGCTGGTGAAGAACGGACCGGCCGCCGTGCACGGCCTCGTGGGCTCGCGGCTGTTCCTGAACGAGGTGGCGGCGCTCTCGGACGGCAGCCTGGGCGTGGACGTGCAGAACCAAGCGCTGCTGCTGATCCGCCAGTGGGCCGACGCCTTCAAGGGCGGCGAGCTGCACGCGTTCCAGGACGTGTACAGGCAGCTCAAGCTGCAGGGCGTGGCCTTCCCGGAGGTGGAGAACGACGTACCCATCTTCACACCGCCGTCGTCCATGACTGCTGTCTCTAGGGAGGAGAGTGCTGCAGGTTTTGCGGCTGCGGCGCCGAGACGCACGAGGGAGCAGCAGCTGGAGAAGCTGCACGCGGACTTGAAGGTGGTGCAGGAGAAGATTAAGCTGCTGAGGGAGCTGCATACGAGAGGACAGACTGGAGAGCAGCTGGAAGACGTGCTGGACTTCTTGCGCCAGTGCCAGCCCAGGATGAACACGCTCATTGAAGGAGGCATCATGGGCAAGATCGACGAGCGCACCCTCGAGGAGTGCCTCACTGTATGTGGACTGTGGAGTTTGTTTTTCTTTATGGTGGAGGTGTTGATATTTATATTGTGTTGGTGTTGCTGTGAGCAGGTGAATGATAATTTAATGAAGACGATGGAGGAGTGCAGCAAGACCAAGACGAACGACATGATGACCTTCGACTCGCCGCCTCGCGCCAACCGAACGGCTGGGCTATCGGACGGAGTGGCCGCGTTGAACTTGGACGATGGAGGTAGGGCGTCGGGTTCAGCTGCTGCTGCTGCTGCTCGGCCAGTGCCGTCTCCTCGCTCCACTCTTACCACTATGGATGATGGTATGTTGTGTGTAGGCGCTGCCCTGTGACAGCAAGTGTTCGGGTGATTAAGCATACCTGGCTGCGTTGTGTTTGCTGCGATTTTTTATTAGACTTCGACAACTTCTTGAGCAAGACAGCCACTCATTAGCGGGCAAGAGGACCAACAAGCGAAGGTGAGACTACCGACATCTCTAGCTTCAACCAGCATGATCTCAATCGTATATTCTTGACACTTGATCGTTGTGGGTTAATGGATCGACATGTCTTTGGTGGTAGCTTTTGGGGCTCTCTTTACAATCCACTCCTTCTCCTGCTCAGTGGGGGCTCGCGTCTCGGATGGATTATTGTACGCCGACACGAGGCCTGTTGAGGGGGTGTAAATGCCGTTGCCGGCGTCGTACGAGCCCAGCGGGACTACTCGATTGACTCCGGTGTCGAAGTAGTTGAGCTCGCCTGCCGGAAGGATTCCTCGAGGTGATACCGACTCCGAGTAGTACTGCCGGTTGGCGTCGGTGCAGTACGCCCAGCCCGTGGGGGCGTACTCAAGTCCGTCCGAGAACGTGAAGGTCCCTTCCACTTGCTATACAGGTGATGAAAGCGTCAGAACCTGTGGAATGAGGCTGTTAAAGATTTCAGTTAGCTTTCCTCCTACCTTTCCACATGCCCATTCCCCTTCTAGCTTTCCTTCGGGGAAAAAAAGCGTGCCTCGACCATGAAACTCGCCGTTCTGGAACTCGCCTTCGTATCGATAGCCGTCGGGCAGGTGTAGCACTCCCTTGCCATGGTAACGTCCGAACTCCATGGACCCCTCATACTGCACACGTCTGTCAGTGAGTGTATCAACCTAGCAACAGCAGCAGCACAGACGGTCTTTACCTTTGATTGACTGTACTCCATGACTTGGGTCGCGGAAGAACGAGACTTCTTAGAGGAAGGAAGATCCTAGACTGACAGACCGAAGCGCTGGAATGAAGCAGCAAGCGAGATCAGCATCGCCATTGCCTTGGCGTTCTTGACGTTCTTATCGCGCTCACTATTTCGAGCGCATGATGCCAAAAATTGCAACACAACAGGATCAAGGACTGAACACTGGTACAGTATTATTTTAAAATGTGTGCATGAAGTCATATCTTCAGGGCCGGTCTTAACCACTGCCATGCCATGCCATGGCAAAACTCGCCCCTATCTGATTGGTCCGCCGACTTTAGGGGTAGGGTAGTAAAGCCACCCATGGCAAAACCATGATGCCACCAAAGTTGCAAATGCCACCGTGCCACACTCACAAATATCCCAGTAAAACGTCAAAATTCTCTTCCACACTCGCAACGCATCCTCCGACGTCAACTCGCCCATGGAGATCAAGCTTCCTGTTCTCTTCGTCCTGATGCTACTGCTGGTGCTCCTCGGGGCGCTCCCTGTCGACATGCGCCGGAAGTGCCGTCAACGCGAGCGTATTGACTGGGAGACGTACGCTCAGCGTCTCGTTGACGAGGGCCTATTCCACAAGTGCTACAAGATGTCGTACTCGTCATTCATGGCTCTTGCGGCAAAGCTTGAGCCGTACCTGGCCGTCGACGAGAAGCAGTCGCGTAACCGAACCGGAACCGAGCCGGTAACGCATATCAACAAGCTACAGATGTGCTTGCGCTGGTTGAGTGGCGGATCTTACCATGATGTCCGTGAAGTCAGTGGTGTGAGTGTTTCAGCGTTCTACGCATCGATTCATGAGGTGGTTGACGCTATCGTCGCTCATCCAGAGCTCCAGCTGCAATTTCCTACTTCCGTACAAGCCCAGCGGCGTGCTGCAAAAGCATTTGAGCGATTGAGCAACCTACGTGTAATGAAGGGATGTGTGGGCGCTGTTGATGGGTGGCTCTGCCCCATTCGAGTCCCGCAAAAGAAAGAGGTGTCAAGGGTGCGGTCATTCTTCTCCGGGCACTACCAGCGTTATGGCGTCAATGTGCAGGCGTGCTGTGATCATTTAAGTCGCTTCACGGCTGTTGCTTGCTCGAGCCCTGGTGGGACCGGCGATGCAGTGGCGTTCCTAAAGTGGAAGCTGTCGCGTGTGGTTAATGAACTACCAAATGGTCTGTATGTTGTTGGTGACAACGCATACACGAATACCAACCAGCTATTGACTCCGTTTCCCAGACCTGGAATTATTTCGGCGGCGCACGACAGCTACAATTTTCATCTTAGTCAGCTTCGCATTAGGATAGAAATGGCTTTTGGTCTATTGGTTTGTAAGTGGCGAGTATTCAGGGCCCCGCTGGAGATTAGCTTCAAGAGAGTACCGCGTACGATTCTTGCGGCTTCTATTTTGCACAACTGGTGCATTAATCAACGCCTCCGCGAAAATGGCAACTACAGAGTTGAAGATGATGAAGAGCTGATTGAAGGTGTCGAAGACGTCCGTCTAGGTGAGGAAGTTCCTGCCGACTTCACCGTTGCCCCTCAAGATGCGTCGCGCTATCGCAGCATATACCAGTCTTCAGACCTGGACATTGACACAGAGACGTACAGCCGCTCCGAGTGGATTCGCAATGCTATCGTTCAGCTCGTTGAGCGCAGCGCAATTTTGCGCCCCCGCCGTAATAGAGATCGGCGATCTAGAGAAGAGAAGGAAAATGAGTAGTGTTCTCTGCGGCAGACGTTAAATAAACTAGCATTTAAAATGTTACTGAAGCAAAGCAATATCGGACGAAGTAGAAGTAGATTTGGTAAGCGATGATGCTGTGGAGCGGCACCCGGACTGGTTGTAGCAGTGCGATCTAGTACAGGCTCGCAAGCTGAGATTCGTAGTGCTGAAGGCGTTGCTGGTAAAGACTGATGCTTCTAGCAAGCGTAGCGTCCACGCATCCACTTTGTTCCGACTTTCGCTGGGACTCCTTAACTTGATCAATCAGCTGGTGGAGTTTCGCGATGCGATCGATGAGCACGTCTTCTTCGTGGGGCGTGGGAGTAGTGTCAGCTTCCGCGGGTGGTGCTACGACAGCCGGAGCTCTTACAAGGATATCCGCTATCCGATTAACCGTCTTGAGCACTTGGTCTTGCCACTTTGAAGGTTTTGTAGATGGTGGTAGCAGTGCTGCCAACCCCAGCGAGTCAATTTCGTCCTGTTCATGCATCCCACCTCTCACGAAAGCTTCCAGTTCTGGCTTCTCGGTAATGCACACTCGAAGATACGCGACGTCCAAATCACCGGAGCAGAAATTGTAAAACTCCTCGGAGTTTTGACCCGACACGAAAAATTTGGCGTAGGCTTTCGCGTAGTTGCCGTACACTTTCTTCCACATGTCGTAGAGCTTAGCAGTCTCATGCTCCACAATGTGCGATGGATCGATGTCCGCAAAGCGGGGGTCGTTTGCAGCAGCAGCAAAGAGATGGTTATAATCGATCGTGTTGGTACGATGCTGGACGCCAACCTCTTTCCAAAGGGTTGTCCTCTGATTCACTTCTCCGGCATCAATTTGATCTCGTGTCGCCGCATCATCCGATGATATAAGCCGCTGAATAAATTGATCAGAGCTCAGGATGTTTAGGAGTCGAATGACACAGTGCTTGGTCTTGCGCAGGCGAGCCTCCAAAAGGTTTTCATCGTCCACCGACGACTGGACGACTTGCTGTGCTGTATCGTAGGCACGTAGATGCTGGATCTGCTCCGCCTTGGTCACCTTCCGCCCCAGGCGGAATTTCCTCTGAGCACACTCCTTTCGAAGCTGCACGACAGTCCACATGCTGTAGTCGTTGCACGTCGGCGGCACGACCTTCCCAGGATTGCGAACAGTCCAGTTCGTCACCGTTTCATGTCTTGCTGCAGAGCGTTGGTCACCACACGAGGCTGAACTCGGCTCTTGTGCAGGAGGTTCACCATTTACAGCCGTCCCAGCATCTCGAGCGGTCCCAGCATCTCGAGCAGTCCTAGCATCTCGAGCAGTCCCACCATCTCGAGCAGTCCCAGCACCTTGGCCATTATCACCATGCACTTGATCTTCTTCGTCATCCGTTGCAGGTCCCAGCACTTCATCGATCGCGTGAAGCAGCTCCGCACTTGTTCGAGCGGCCTGGGTTTCCAGGACAGCTTCAACTTGGGTCGAAGTTGCCGTCGGGTCAGCAGCCAGCAGCTCGCGCACTGCTAATGGTACGTTTACGGCACCATCCAACAAGGTGGCTGGCAGGCCAGGAGCTTCTTCAGTAGTAGTGGGCGCGGCTGGTGGCTTAGCAGGGGCGCTGCGAGCGCGCTTGCGGGCGCCGAGCGTTGCGTGTGCGGCGCGCTTGCTTGCCGTGCCGCTCATCTTGATGTTTCCTTTGCAATGATAATTTTCTATCTGAAATATTGCCGTATGGCACATGATGGCAACATTGGCAAAATTTCATTCTTATCGAGTCGGTGCCACGGTGCCATCGCACGGAGACCGCATGCCATGGCATGGCATGCCATGGCAGTGGTTAAGACCGGCCCTCAAGCTGAGAACGAACGATTTTCTTCGCAAATCCGGCTGCGTAGCCGTGTCTGTCGTGGAGATTTGCTTGTTGAAGTCCTGCTGGACGTGAAGTTCACGCCGTGAACGTGGATGACCACTGGTCATTGACCAGCACGCCAAGACAACCTACCAAAAACACCCAAGCAAATCGCGTCCTTCTATTTGGGGTGATTCTGGGGGTTGCACCCCCAGACCCCCGCATTAGAAAAACTAACTACTGGACAGGGCAACGGGTCCGTTCGCAGAGGAGCTCGTCGCTGGGCCCGCCTCCGCAAATACCGCGCGGCCCTGCTTCGCGGGCACCCCGCGCGGGTTTGCTATGGCTACGCTCCTCACACCCGCTCACTACCGCCTTCTAATATGGTCGACCTAGCCCTTTAGGAAAGGTGCTCGTGTGACAAAATACGAAAAACACCAAAGAACGCACACGAGCACCTTTCCTAAAGGGCTAGGTCGACCATATTAGAAGGCGGTCGACCTAGCCCTTTAGGAACGTGTGACAAAATACGAAAAACACCAAAGAACGCACACGAGCACCTTTCCTAAAGGGCTAGGTCGACCATATTAGAAGGCGGTAGTGAGCGGGTGTGAGGAGCGTAGCCATAGCAAACCCGCGCGGGGTGCCCGCGAAGCAGGGCCGCGCGGTATTTGCGGAGGCGGGCCCAGCGACGAGCTCCTCTGCGAACGGACCCGTTGCCCTGTCCAGTAGTTAGTTTTTCTAATGCGGGGGTCTGGGGGTGCAACCCCCAGAATCACCCCAAATAGAAGGACGCGATTTGCTTGGGTGTTTTTGGTGGGTTGTCTGCTCGTGTGCGTTCTTTGGTGTTTTTCGTATTTTGTCGCACGCCAACCCTTGTCTGCAGCCGCATCTGCTCGAAGTGAAGCCATCACGCAAATTAGTCATGGATGACAACTTCAACTAGCGTGTCAACAACTAAGCGAGAGCTGTGCCTCCTCGAAAAAGATCCTAGGATCCTCTACTCCGTGTTGAGGCTATCGACCGACTTGAAAGTGCTCAAGTATCGTTTTCACTTGTGCAATGCCGAGAACTGCAGCACGGACTGCTCGACAGCAGCTTCACCTTCGTCTCCAACTTCCGCAACCAGAGTCTCGCGTACGTGTTGGCCAACGCCGGCTTCGACGTGTGGCTCGGCAACAACCGCGGCACAACGTTGTCGAATGAACACACGACGTTGACAACAGACAATGATGCGTACTGGGAGTTCTCGTGGGAGGAAATGGGTCTCTACGACCTGCCGGCGATGATCAACTACGTCTTGGACACCAATGGTCGCTCCACGTTGAGCTAGTCGGCCACTCGGAGGGTACAACGCAAGCGTTCGTGGGGTTCTCAGGAGGTGGCGAAGGTTGTCGACTACTTCGGAGCACTCGCTCCAGTAGCTTGGACGGGTCACGCCACCGCTGAGCTCTTCGTAGCGCTGGCCAAGCTCAAGGTGGACGAGATCTTCCTCAACTTGGGCTTCATGAGCTTCTTGCCTCACACGGAGCTGCTCGAGACGTTACCGGTAGCTGGCCGACGTTGTGTGCACCTACCTCGACGAGCTCTGTAACTCCGTCATCGGTCTCATCGCCGGTCCGTCGGACAGCTTGAACGCCACGCGCATTCCGGTCTAATACCTCTCGCAGACCCCCGCGGGCACGTCGGTCCAGAACATGGCTCACTATGCGCAAGGAACCCGGGACGACACCTTCGCTACGGCTGCAGCTGTGTGCGTCTCCTCGGGATCAACCTCTGCTCGTCGTTCATCTGCAAGAACAAGGCACGCCCGCGTTCCCTATCAGCGACATGGTCTACCCCCGCACAGGGTTCTACATCGGCGCGACCGACACTTTCGCAACGTCCACGGACATCGAGCAACTCCGGTCGGGGCTTCCCAGCGGCCATCGTGCACGAGCAGACCATCGACGCGTTCTCGCACTTGGACTTCTCCTGGGCCCAAAATGCCAACGAGCTCGTCTACCAAGACCTATTGGTGCAGCTCAAGAAGTACGCTGGCGTCGGGTATTGATGTTGCTGCTGCTGATCGAAGGGTAGGCTGGACGCTGTGTGTGTGTCGTAATTCGCTTTGTATTTTCTGTTTCCTACTGTACTTGTGTGTTCTCCGTCAGCCTCAGGAGGCCTCGGGCTGGAAAACGGCGTCTTCTTACTAAATAACAACGCGTGCGGCATTTCCAACGACTGAAGTCTGGTGTTGTGGGGGGTTCCAGCGCTGTGCTGGTCGCGTGAAGGCTCTCGTGCTTCATAGGTACTCAAAAGAAGGAGAGCCCGGGCCCTGTGAGGAAGACGCCTTACCATCCAACAGTCATCGAGCCCACGTCTTCATCCGAGTCGTCCTCCTGGTCCATCAGACTTAATGCCTCGCGGAACACCTCGACAGCCTTGTCGTGCTCGCCCTTGGAGTGCAGAATCTTGCCGAGCATTGAAAGCGACGCGTAGTTCTTGGGCGTGAGCGCCAACGCACGTCGGATAGCGATCTCCGCGTCGTAGAACTCACCGGCACCATGAAGCGCGCGCGCCAAGTTAATCCACACGTCCACGTCTTTGCGGTTCGCGTCGACCGACTTGCGGAACTCCACCACAGCGCTGTTGTACTCGCCGCGGTCGAGGAAGACCTGGCCCAGGTAGTTGCACGTCTCGGCGACGTTCACCTCCCTGTCCTCGATCAGTTCCATCTTCTTTTCCACCTGCACCGAGTACTGACGCTGCCTTCCCTGCTCTTCCTTCTTCTTGTTGTTGCCGCTGTTGTGGTTCTCGTCGTCTTCGTCGTCGTCCAAGGAGAGGCGGTTAATATCAATGATGCGGTTGCCACGCAGCTCCGCGACGTCTGCGTCCACTGCAGTGCGCTCTTTCTTCGCCTCAGCGGCCAGACGGGTGGCGTCCTCCAGCTTCTTCTCAATGCGAGACTTGGCCAAGGTCAGCTCCTGCACATGTGACTCCAGCTCGCGCACCTGCTCCTGCATATCCTGGTACTTCTCGGTCGAGTCCACATCCGTCCACGCGCGAGGACGTCCGCGCGGGTCGTCCTCGAACGGCAGGGCCGTCGTCAGCGTCGGGTCGCGGTCTGCCGTGTCCAGCACAATCCTGCTCGGGGTACTTGACGAATTGAAGTAGCGGTCGGTATCCGACGGGCTCTGGAAGGATGAGTCGTGGCTGCTGGAGGATGTGGTGGTCATGGACACTGTGCTGTTGATAGAGCGCAGCGGCGGTCGGCCGGCGCCCTTGGGGTTCGGCGTAGACTCCTGTCGCATCATGTTGGGCTCCATCGGAGGCAAGCTACTGTGGCGTCCGTGGCCGTACATATTGACCACTGCTGAAGGCGCGCCGTTCTCGCGCAGGTCGTCGTAGCAGAGAATACACACGCGCTGGGGCGTCTTGAGGCCCAAGTGGTGCAGCGGCAGACGCTTGTTCGAGTGCGTACTGCACACCGACTCGCCGCACGAGCGGCAGTGGTGGCGCGTCTTGAAGTAGCTGAACTTGAGCTGGCAGATGTTGCATCGCTTGTCCAGCCTCCAGCGCGGGGGCAGCGGCACCCCCGCGAGTCCGTCGGGCAGTCGCAGAGCGCTGCTCACCGCGTTGACGGCCGAGCGGTTGCTGGCCCACTCGTCGTCCAGCGCGACGCCTCCGCGACCGCTACCTAAGGCAGTGGGGAGACTCTTGAAGCTGCTGACGCTGGCTGTGTCGTCCGGGAGGGGAAAGCCTCCGGGCTGGTTCAAGAAGGCCTGGAACCTGGCGCTCGGGCGGTCGGGCGCCTTGCCGGCAGCGCGCAGCTGCTCCTCCATCTCGACGAGGAACGTGACCTTGTCGTCCGTGAGCTGGTAGGCTCTGGCGAGCTCGGCGGGCGTCTCGCCCGTGGGGGTCTCCTCAAAGAGGCACTCGGCGACGTCGGGTGCGGCCTGCACGAGCGCGCGCAGCACCTCGAGCTTGGTGGCGGCCTTGACGGCGATGTGCAGCGGCAGGAGGCCGCCCTTGTTCTTGTGGCTCAGCGCGTTGGGGGCCACGTCCACCAGCTTCTTGACCGTGCGCAGCGGCACGTGCGTGTCCGTGCAGGCCCAGTGCAGCGGCATCATGCCGAAGTCGTCCATGTCGTCGGCGCGCTCGGGCTGCGCCGAGATGAGGCGGTCGAGCGCGCCCCACTCGCTGGACTCGGCCAGCTCCAGCGCCGTCTTGGCGGCGTCCTGCGCGGCCTTGGGCTTCATTGTGTCTGTGTGGGTCTCTCTCCGTCCTCCTGCTCTGCTACGTACAAGTCGCACACACGTACACTCACACGTCTGCGGGGCGCGGGGAGTTTTCGGTTGTGAGACCGTCGACGGAGTTGCCGAGCCTCGAGGGAGAGGAGGGCGACGTCGGCCTCGGCTGCGCTGGCCCGGCTCTGTTGCCGAAATTGCCGATGTACTGTACACCTTCTTTTTTGTCAATTTCGGCCAGCCCAAGTGGTGAATTTTGCCTTTCACCCACCAGATAGAAGAAGGCGCTCTCGTTGCCTGGCAGCTCGCCCCAGCTGGGGGAGCTTGTCCCAACCCAAGCGAGAAAATCTTGCAATCATGCAAAAGCCTGCGTATACATGGCCGCTTACACTTTGTGGTTGGAACCATACCAGAAGCTGCGTCACGTTTCGTGCTTAGAGATTTTTTGCTTCGCGCCGTTGGAAAGGGACACATCAACTCGGAGATTTGCAAAGCCGAGCGTCGCGGTCGCCGCGCGTCCGAGCTATGGCTGTGGCGTGCCGAGCGCCGGAGTGGCGACGCCCGGATCGAGCGCGCCGCGATCGATGGGCCGCCTAATCCGGCCGAGATCGATGTGGCTCAGCGATTTCGTCATGGAACGAGCTCAAGAAAAGATTTTTAATCTGCGAAGGAGATGCATGCGCACGCGGATCTGCCGGTGCATGGAGCGCAGAGACCCCGCCCTTGCTGCGCGCGCACTTTGCTTGTTTTCTGCCGCTTTTTCGCCAAGCAGCGGCATGGCCAAGCGCTTCTCAGGCGAAAAAGATGCCGGGCGCTTCAACTTGGGGAGCCGCACAAGCCCAAGGATGAGGTGGAGTGCCTGCATCTTTGATTGCAGCTCAGACAGGGCGCGGCTTGTACATGTAGCAGCGAGTTGCTGAGCAACAGCAGCAGCAGCAGCAGCGCGGCCGGGCCGACATTGGAATGGCTCGCGATGAGCATGGGTGCTTTCCAAAGACAGCGCGTCCACCCACCACGACACGAGGCACGCCAGCAGCAATGGCAGGGCAGACCGCGGGCCCGGCAAGCGAGCGGATCCCACGCCCGCCGAGAGATGCAAGCACGCCAGCTACTTCAGTGGAAGCTCTGCCATGGTTATCAAACAATTCGGATTCGCTCTTGGTCGTTACGCAATGGCTACCGTCGGCAGTCCTCCGAGCGAGGTGACGCACTACAACCTCGTTGTCTCGGCAACAACGCTTGCCGATATATACACCGGGGCGCCGCGCCGCGAACGTTCCTCCGGGCGTTAGCAACGGAAGGTAGAAGGCGCGCTGGCGCCATGGGGCCAGCAGCAGCGGTGGCGCCGTCCCCAGGACAGCGCTCCGTTTGCGCGGGGGGCCAGCGAGCTCCGGTTGCTGCGGAAGCGTCCGCCAGGCTTCCGTTCCGCCCAAGTTCTACTCCATTTCGCGGACGACGACCTTTTCTCGGATGTCGGTGTGCGGCACGGCGCCCTCCTTAGCGTGGGCGCGGCGGTTGGCCATCTTCTTCTGCTCGCGCGCGCTGGCCTCGCGCTTGGCCTCGGCGGCCTTCTTGATGGCCTTGGGCACGTGCCGGTGCCTGCGGTTCACACGTGGCGGTTTAACAGCAGAAGGAGCGAACACGACTCTCGTTAGTGGGACTGCGCGCATCCCCGCGGTCGCCGCTGAGCAACAACCGCGGCAACAGCAACAACAGCAGCAAAACGGCACACGTACTTGGAGATGCGGCTGATCTCGCGCAGGTGCTGGTAGCGCTCCTTGAGTGACTCGTTGTACTCCATCTTGCGGCGCTCGCGCGGAGCCATCTACTCGAGCCAAGCAAACGCAGAAGATATCAGAACCGGTAACCGTAGAAGGTGGACGTGGCGCGCCACGTCAGCAACTTCAAAGCTGCAAAAAAACGAGAGCTGTAACCGCCACCAGAGCTCGCTGGTCGGCAGGGCAGCATGGCATAAGGAGGAGTTTGCGTACCTTGGAGAGCTTCTTGGACGCTTCGGCCTTCCAGATGCGGATGTTGGTGTCGTCACTGCCCGACAGCACGAAGTTGGCGTCGGCGCTGAACTTGACGGAGAAGATGCTGTGGGATGGTGGGCAACAGACCGGTTAGTAAAATTCCAAGACGGTTAAGCGGATAAGATCCATCAGCATCAGCGCGCAGGGCGCCCGGGCCCCGATGACGCCACGCTGCACGAGTAGCGAAACCGCGCCGCCGCCGCCGGGTGCCACTCAAGTCATCCGTGAGGCGCCGGGGCGTTGCATGCGCATGACTCATCGGGCCTGAGGATGGCCGGAAAAACGAGACGTACCGCTGCATGCGCTGCGTGTGGTAAACCTCTCGGCTCTTGGCCGAGCGCACGTTGAAGATGCGGATCGTGCGGTCATACGAGCCCGCGACGAACTCCCGACCCGTGGGCGAGTAGGCCACGTCCATTCTGCAGCAGAAACAACAGCAACAAGCACGTCACGTTAGCGACACCGTGTGCAGCGTTGCGACCCCTGTAGCTAGCCGAGTCAAAAATGACGCACACTGCCGAAACGTGGTCCTTGTGCACCATCATCGCGCGGTTCATCTTGCGCATGTCAAACGTGTACAGGTTGTGGTCCTCGTTGGCCTGGAAGAAAGCATCGTAGATCGCACAGACAGCGTTAGCACCCCCAGAAGAGACTGAGCGGAGACCAAAAGGTGCAGCCATTTCGGGAGGGCGTGGCACTTACGACTGTGAAGTTCATGGGCTCCATTGGGTTCCATGCGAGCGCGTTGGACCGCATCTCCATGACGATTTTACGCATCGAAGACGCCACGCGGATATCGTACAGCGTGATGTTGCGGTCCGAGCCTGTGGAAGCCAGCAGCGAGGCCTCCGCCGGGTTGAAGTGCACCGAGTTGATCGAGTCGGCACCCCACGCGAACTCGTGCGTGGGCGTCGAGCGCGACGGATCCCACACCTGCACCTTGGAGCCGCACGTCGCGAACATATTCTGAGACCAGTGGTGGTCAATACCGCTGCAAAATCATCCGCATATCAGTACAAACACCACCGAAAAAATATTATAAGCTGTAGTCGCTCCACGTACAGGAACGGCTCCTTGGACGTGAAGGTGGCCAGCGCCGTCGGCACATCGTCGTCCTCGTCCTTCACGCGCAGCGCCCACTGCTTCACCGTTTTGTCCTCGCTGCACGAGTAGAAAGTGTTGCCATCCGGGGTCACCGCCAGGCCCCGCACGAAGCCGCGGTGGCCATACACGTTCCAGACGCACTTGCGGCGCGGCAGGTCCCACACGCGCACCTCTCCATCCGCCGCGCCACTCACAAACGCCACCAGGCTCTTAGGGTTCGTGGCCAGCGCCGTCACTCCGTCGCAGTGGCCGTCCAGCGCGCCGATGAAGGGCTTGGCGAACAAGCGCTCGAGCTTCACGGCGTTCAGCGCGCGCGTGTACTCGCGCGGCCGCTCAAACGGATGGAGCGCCGGGTCGTAGTTGCGGAAGACCTTGAGCTTGTCGGACTGCACCTCTTGCGTGAAGTCCTTCTCCACGCGGGAAATCGTCTTGACCTTCATGGCGGGCACGTAGAGCGGAGCAAAGCAGGAAGAGGTGTCTGCGAAGAGATGTCAACGCAATGGAGCTCTTGGGTCGACTGGACGGCGTCGAATTTCGAATATACAGTCCAGCGATTGGCTGAAAATACAATAAACGGCTCTGATTGGATGATATCGAAAATCTATTGCCTTATTTAAGTGGATCAAATGGCGGAACTAACATTTCATCAATACTATTTTGCGCGCGTCACACATGAAATGCCATGCCCGTCTTGAACTCCTGGCGCGTTACAGCTTGAACTTCTCGTCGAGCGTGTCTTCGCTCAGCGTCCATAGCTTGCTTGCGTTCTCGAGCGAGTGGCTGGACTTGGCGCCTGCCTCGAGAGCGGGGTAGCCACGCATGTGCAGGAAGCCGTTGGGGCCATAGTATTCCCCGCCCTTGACGCTCTTCACGGTCGCGGCATACAGAATGGGGAGCGCGCCCATCTTCGACGTCATGAACGGCAGCCACGACACCAGCCACACGAAAAGCTCGGCCAGCCAGTACGGAAACGTGCTGCGGTAGTAGCGGTTCCAGATGTCGCTGTGTGTCAATCCAGGGTGCGCCGCCACTGCCACCACGTTCTCAATCTGCGCCGACTGCAGGCGACGCTGCAGCTCGTAAGTGAAGAGCAGGTTGGCCATCTTGGACGTCAGGTAGTCGCGAAGGCTGCCGCGGGTGTGACCCAACGTCGAGAAGTTCAGGTACATCCAGGCGAAGTAGTGAGCGAGACTGCTAACGTTGACCACGCGAGCTTGGTCCTTGGAGTGACGCAGCAAGTCCAGCAGCAAGCTCGTCAGGTAGAAGTGACCGAGGTGGTTAATTGCAAAGTGAGCCTCCAGTCCGTTGGGTACGTGGCGCTGAGCGGGTACCGATACTCCGGCGTTGTTGACGAGCTGGTCGAGGTAGTCGAACTTGTCGTGGAATGCACGAGCGAACTCGCGGATGCTTTCGGGGTCACCCACGTCCACTTGCATGAACTCGACCGACCCCACGACATCGCTAGGAATCTTGGCCAGTTCTTGGCGGACCAGCTCTTCAGCGCGTCGAGCACGGCCTTCATTGCGGCACGCGAGAATCACGTGCGCCCCGTGCGCTGCCAGCGCCTTGGCTGCCTCGAAGCCGATGCCCGAGTTGGAGCCCGTGACGATAGCGAGCTTGCCCTTCTGGGACGGCATCGTCGAGCCATCCCAGTTCTTCTGCGTGCTTCCGCCAACTCCCATGCTTCTCGTGATCTGATTGTTTCTGCTTCTGAGGTGGAGCTTGGGGGAGATTTGCTAGCTGCAGCAGAATGACATCCCCGTTGGATGAAAGCCGCGTTCGCATGGTCCCAGGTCATGTCTTTGCAAAATGGGTCAGCGAATCCAAGCAGAAACGATGCACGTTGATGGAACAGGCAAGTCCTGGTGTTCATGTCGGACCAGCAGGTGAATTGAATCGGATGCAAAATCTCATCTGTATTAGTGTTCGCACGACTACAGGTGCGCTCTTCACTTCAAGCACTTGTCGGTGTCGGCGTCTTCGTCCTATCGAAGCTCTTACACCTCGAAGTTGGCATCCAGCAGCTCTTCACTCAACTTCCAAAGCTTGTCTGCATTTTCAAGCGAGTGGCTGGCCGGGTGTGACGTATCCAGCGCTGGGTATCCTCTCAGCGTCATCCATCCGTCCGGCGCGTAGATTTCGCCGCCACGCACGCTCCCCACAGTCGCTGCGTACAGCGTGGGCAGTGCTCCAATCTTCTGGGGCAGGAACGGCAGCATCCAGATCGCCCACCTCGCCAGCCACTGTAGGAACGGCCACCCCGCGAGCTTGGTGCGAATGTACTTGATCCAAATCTCCGTGTGGCAGACTCCGGGGTGCACCACCACCGACAGAACATTCTCAACGCCTGCAGCTTGCAGTCGGCGCTGCAGTTCGTACGTGAACAGCACGTTGGCCATCTTGGACTCGGCGTAGTCGCTCATGGAGTTGCCCGGGGTGTGTCCCATCGTGGCGAAGTCCAACTTGGCAGCATGGTGCAGGCCGCTCGAGACGTTCACGACTCGCGCCTGCGTCTTCGACCGACGAAGCAGATCCCACAACAAACTCGTCAGGTAGAAGTGGCCCAAGTGGTTGATGGCGAACGTGCTCTCCAAGCCTCTCGAGTTGTGTCGCTGCGGCGGGCACGCGACTCCGGCGTTGTTGATCAGCAGGTCGAGACGGTCGAACTTGGCTCGAAAGGCGCGAGCGAAGTCACGGATGCTGTCGACTTCGGCCAAGTCCAGCAGCATCAACTCTACGTCACCGACAGCATCACTGGCCTCCCGGCTCAGAGCCCGACGAATGGACTCCAGCGCTTGACGGCCGCGGCCTTCGTCTCGACAGGCCAACACCACGTGAGCCCCGCGCAGTGCCAAAGTCTTGGCCGCTTCGAAGCCGATGCCGCAGTTGGCGCCTGTCACGATGGCCAGCTTGCCCTGCTGCGAGTCAATGGTGGAGCCGTCCCAGCGGCCAGTGGAGGAGGATCCGACGCCCATGTCCGCGGAGATTGTGCGTTCGCCTTAGATACTTAATCGAAAATGGAAGGGCGATTGTCAAGTGAAGTACACTTAGTTTGTATCTTCAAATTCAACTCAAACATGCATGGCTCGTTACGTAGCAGTCCTTAACTCTCTCTCTCTCCTTCTTCTGCTTCTCTTACTCTGTCATGGGGTTCGGTCAGCACACCAAAGCTTGTGATAGATGCTTGACCTCGGAGCGGTTCAACACGAGCTGCACGGACTGCGAGTTGCTGGCGGCACTGTCGCCCAGCTTGACGCGACCTAGAAGCACGGGCGGCCGCTCCATCTCCGGCGGCTGCCAGCCAAACACGCTCTCGCCTCGACTGATAGCGTTCGTGACGTCCTGACCCCAACCGTCCTCACGCATAGCGGCTCCGACGCGGTCACGAAGGGCTGCCAGATCCCGCTGCGTGCGCGACTGCTGCAGTTTTTCAGCTATGAGCTGCGCGTGCGCTGAAGAGCCCGTGGGCGACGCGGCTCGCTTGAGATCCACCAAACGCGGCATCGACAGCTGAGCCTTCACCTGGCGCGAGAACGTTGCCACCTCCTTGAGAGAGTTCGTCAACCGCTCCGAAGGTTTTGCTGCCTGGGAAGCACGGGAGCTCGCGCTGGCACTTGCTCCGAGCAACTTCTCCAATCGTTCCTTCGCCAGCGTGGAGCGCACAGTGTGCAGCTCGTTGTGGAGCTGCTGGAAGGCGCGCCGGAATGCGTCGGCGTCTGCTGCGCTCATTGCTGACCCCTTGCCGCCCGCAGCGCTGGCATTTCCGGCCTTGGCCGCGCTGCCAGCGTCGCTCGAGCGTTTCAGCTGCTTGCGAAGGTCCCGGTTGAGCGAGTTCAACAACGTCTTCTCCTTGTTCGACTCGTCTAGCGCAACGTCGAACTGCTCGCGCTCCTTTGCGAGCTGCGCCTCCAGCTGGGACTTCTCACTCGTCATGGCAGCCACGCTCTCCGTCAGCTGCAGCACTTGGCTCTCTAGCTTCTGCGCCACCACGCGGTGCTGGCTGTCCGCGCGCTCGAATTCCCGGATACGCTGGTGCAACGCATTGCACAGCTCCGTCATCTCAGCCAGATTGCTACGCAGTGTCGAAGCATCCACGAGCTCCTGGTGAATAGCCTGGGCACGGATGCGCCATTGCGGTCTGCCATTCGCTCCATCCCCATGCTCATTGCGAGTACGAGGAGCCACCGCATCGGTGAAGGCACCACGGCACACCAACTTGAACAGCAGCGCTAGCTTCTCCTTGAACGCCACAGTGTGGTCGTAGATAGCCTGCTGCGTGAACTGCACCAACTCTTCTGGTGATTTAGCGTGCTCCAGAAGACCATCCTGGGACAGCTGTGACTGCAGCGCACTAGCTAGAGACTGAGCCTCCATAGCGTAGCTCTGAATGGAAGTCACGGTCTCGCCACCAGCAGCCACTAGCCCGTCCAGATCGTCATCTGAGGCTGCTAGATCGATCTCAGCGCGGCGGTAGAATAGCTGTGCAACATTCAGCACCGAGAGCAGCTCGCCGAGACACTTATCCAGAACCGGAAGCAAGTCCGTCCGCAGCGCTGCGGTTTGTGAATCGTCTGGCATCTCGGGGCTAGCGATGAGGTTCTTGCTCGCGCGCAAGAAGGTGACCATTGCAGAGATCGAGAAGGCCATCTTCGCTACATTCTTTCGCGCACGCAACTTGACCACCGCGCAGCGAGCACCGAAGCTCTCAGCACCCACGGATGACGAAACCTGCGCGACTCGATCAGCATGCCATTCATCCGAGATCTGCACCAGGCGATCATACAGCGAAGCAACATCGCCACCACCGCGGGCGCCATTGAACAGAGCACCTTCGGAGAAAGCAGACAGAGCCGAGTCCAGCACACTCTCCAAAGCCGACGTCTGCGATGTGTCGAGCGCTGAGCAACCCTGCGAGAATTCGTCTTCCGTTGTCAGGTGGCATTCCAGCATGAATAGATCCTCCTTGGCTTTGCACGAGACCGCCGCCAACTTATCTCCCAACACCAACTGTTCGACGCTCACTCCCGTAATAGAGCCACTGCCGTCATCCTTCTCGCCCTCCTGTGGGCTACTCGTTGGTTGCTGGACGACGGTATCCAGATCCTTCTTCAAGTGCTGCAGCAAAATGTCCGATTTGCCAGCAATGCGTCCTAGCGTCAACCGGACACGAAGAACCTTCTGGTCGGTCTCCGAGAAGATCGAGTTCGGCACCACAGCGCGCAGGAACGAGTTCTCCAGTCTGGCCTGCTCAGCGATGATCTTCTGTTTAGCTGCCTCAGTTTCGTGCTCGCGCGCAGCAGCAACAAGGGCGCGCAGGCCCATCGTCTGGTTCAGCGCCAGGTGTGCAGTATCCTTCAGCGACTCCACCGCACCACTCTCCGCGCGAAGCTTCGCCTTCAGCTGCGCAATCTCTTCACGGTGACTGTGAGCAAGATCGCGGAAGCGCGCAATAGTGCGCTCCTTGTCCTCAAGAACAGTTTTCTGGTCCAATGCTGCCTGCTTCAGCTCCTGCAAAGATACCCGTTGAGAGTCGATTTCCGCTCGCAGCTCAGCCTCGTACTCGGAGTGCTGATGTTCCATTTCCTGGTCCACCTCACGCAACGACTCCAGCGATTGCACTGTGGTCTCCAGCTCTGCCAGTTTCTCGCCTAAAGTCAGGTTCTTCTCGGTTAAATCTTCGACCATGGACTCGTAAGCGTTCGCCACATCCAGCATCTCCTTAAGCTCCTCGGCTTCACTTTCGAGCGTGTTCTTCTTGGTAGTCTACATAAACGAAAAGTACCCACCCGGGCATATTTTTTTGCGTCAGTACAGTACTCCTACAAACATCACACGCAGCACTATAACGTACCAGTTCTTCAACCTCTTCCCGCAGCGACACCAGTTCAGCGTTCTCACGTTGGGCCTGACGCAGCTTCTTGCTCAGATCAGCCTTCTCCTCGGACGCGCGCTCATGCAAGGTCTTCACTGCAGCTCGAAGCTTTCTGTTCTCATCTGCCAAGTCTCCAGTGCTCGCAGATCCCTCGGAGTCGGATCCAGTAGTAGCCGATAGCGCCATAGCAGCCTTCAGCTTCTCGACCTCCTGCTGCAGCTCTTCGGCGTGCTCCTCAGCGATCTCCTTGTCCATCTCGATGGTCTCCTTCTCCAAGGTCATCATCTCGATCATATCCTGGAGCTGTGCCAGTTGCTTCTCCAGCGCCTCCATCTTACGCGCGCCAGAGCTCGACTTGGCAACTGCCATGGCCACCTCCTCAGCTTTCTTCTGCTCCGCAGCCGTGAACGCGACAATGCGCGTCTTCTGCTGCGCCACCTCCGCCTCGAGCGCCTTGATCTCCGACGCCTGCGTCGCGTTCTCGAGCCTCAGCTCGTCCAGCTGCTCCTCGTGCTCAGCCTGCAGCTCCGCAATATGGTCCTCCAGCTCCGCGCGCACGGAGCGCACGTGCTCCTCCGCCTCCTCTCGGATGAGCTCCACTTGCTGCGCGAGCTCCTCCTGCGGAGACAAGGCGTCCTGCTCCTCCAGCACTTCATCCTCCTCCCCCATCCTCTCGTCTCCGTCTTCATCCACCTGAGCCTGTTCCTGTTCTTCCTGTCCAGCAGAGGCGAGCTCCTCGATCTGCTTCTCTTGCTCCTGACCCTGCTCCTCCAGCAGCTTGATCTTCTCGCTGTTGGCCGCCGCCGCCTCCTTCATCACCGAGACGCTCTGTCTCAGCTGTTCCACGTGCCTGTTCTTCTGCTCCAGCTCCTCCTCCAGCTTGGAGATCCGCGCGCGCGCCTCCGTGAGCTGGTCGTCCGATACTGACCCGCTCGCGGACACCGCCGAGCCCCCAGACGTGCGGCGCTCCAGCGACAGCCGAGAGGCTGACGCTGAGGCCGCTGACGCCGACGCAGAGATACTCGATCGACTACTGGGCGTGATCATGGACGCGCGCGTCCTGGGCGTCGACAGCCGCGAGCTCGCGGAGCTGCTGCCGACCGAGGAAGGCGCCGGGATGGACGAAGACGTCCCCACGCCCGACAGGCGGCGCGTCGTCCCGCTACCCACGCCCGATAGCCGGCGGCTAAGCGGTGCCTTGGCAGCACCTGAACCGCTTGAAGAAGAGGATCCCAGCACCGCGCGCACCATCGACTTCTTGACGAAGAGCCCGTGGTTCGGCGCGCACGTGAAGTAGACGCGGCCGTTGAGCTCGCCGTTGTTCTTGCCCTCGGGCCGCTCCAGCTCGATGCCCACCCACTCGCCGCTGGCGAAGTCCGTCTCGCCCACGAAGCGCACGACGCCGCTCTTGCCGGCGCCGAACGCCACGCGGGCGCCCACCTCCAGCTCCATGGCGCTCGATCAGGAGGATCTGTGCGAGCTTCAAACGCAATGATGGAGGGGCATAATTTGAATAGCAATTACTGTGTACGAAATCAGCGAGACAATAATTGCACTTACACAGATGGTGTGGTGCACATAAGCTGTCATCGTTTGATCGTTCAACGTTTTGCCCAGCTTGTTGCTGCGATGGCAGATGGGGGCACGCCTTCGTCAGCTCGAAGACACAACAGGAGGAAACTGCAACTCGATTTGGGCGCTCGGAGCAACGGCCGCCAGCGATTCGCATGATCCCGCTAAAAATGTTGGAGGCATTGTCTTCGAGGCAAGGTCTGGCGAGCCTCGACGCCTGAGGATGAAATCGCATCGGGCCGCTAAACCAGATGTTCCGTGTGTCAATGTTGGATATTACTGTTTAGAGGCTGTTAGTTAAAGAAAAATGAAGGAACGTCCAGACGTGTATTCGCCCGCGTTTGTCGGAGAGGTTCACGACAAAGGCGTTGGAACCACACTTCTGGCGTTTTCCACATTCAATCAAGACCACACAAGCTCATAGAATGACGGGCTCATCAATACTTCTGGACGGGTGTGACCCTGAGTTCCTCAGTTGCAGGGTGATTCTGGCGAGCTGTAGATCCACGAATCAGCAGGAATGGTACGTAAGCTAATTGACCGCGCGAACAGTTTGACTCAGCAACCACAGCATGTAATGACCCACGCTGCCAGGTGTAATGTCGATGGTACTGAAGATTTCTTGTGAAATCTTGCCCATATGAGCGGTATGATTAACAGGGGGTCTAATTCCATGTATTTTTAGGAAAAATATGGTCCGCCCCCGCTAAAACCGGCTTCTTATCCCACTGTCAAGATTTGTGGCCAATTGGATCCCGTTAGCCGGAGCCACAGAGACTGTCCAGTCTGAGCCTTTCAAACCAAAAAGCGCGCGATTCCAGCCACCGACTGCGGCGTCTGCCAGCTCGCCCAGCGTGGCACGTGAATCCGGCGTCGCCCGGTCGTCGCCGCTCCGTCGGAACTTCTTCAAGCGCAGTTCTCTCTCTCTCCATTCAGAGAGTTTGGTCCCCAGAGACAGCAACAGAGAGGCCAGTTAGTGGAGAGCACCGACATGACAGTGCGCAGCATCGTGCAGATGTTTGAGAGCTTGGCAGCTTCCGCGGGTGCGGAGCCGTCCGCCCAGCCGCTCGAGTCCCCGGGACGAGGCAACGTTTGCGGCTTGGTGACGTACTACGACGCGCTGGCGGTGGTCGAGGAGCCCCGCGTGATTCTTCCGACCAAGACCGTGCGCCTCGTGAGGGAACAGCCTGCGACGGAGGACGCAGACGAGCTGGGGGAGCAGGGCGAACAGGAACAGATGGAGGAGGAGGAGCTGGTGGAGCAGGTGGAAGAAGCGGGGGAGGCAGTGGAAGTTGATGAAGAGCAGGAGGACGACGGGGCCAACAACGACGACAACCAGGAAATGAACGAGGTGCCCGCTGTTGCGGCCAAGCCCGTTCGGAACTGCTCGCTGCTTATGAGCAAGATTCCGCCGCCCAAATCGCGCGAGTTCCACCTGGCTGCCTGCTCGGTGCGCAAGCCCTCCTCGGAGAGTGCGTCCCGTAGTCGCACGTCTTCCTCTTGCTCCAATGACGCTAGCCAGCCGCTGTACGTGCCCCCGCCGACACCTGTCTCCCTCCGTGTGCGCGCTCCGTGCACGAGCTACGCTGCCTTCGTGTCCAGGATCGAGAGCTCGGCGTCTCGGTTGCTGGACTTCGAGAAGGACGAGCGGTGGTTGGAGCAGGTCGAGAACATGAAAGGCCGTGTCGAGGCGCTCAAGAGGAGGAACCACCTCGCTTTAGCAAGGGAGGTGGCCAGCACTTCGCGGAAGTGCAGGAGCATGAGCGAGTGCAGTGGCGTGTCAACGGCGTCCACAGCGTCAATGTCGTCAATGGATACGCCCGAGGTCAACTGCCAGTAAGCCGACGGAGGCCCCGCCTCCTTTGAGCACACCTAACTTATTATCTAGTGTTAAGCTGCGCAAGCAAATGTTGCTCCAGTCAGAGTTCCACGTACATGTGTAATAGCATCCCGAGGTGTCCAATTAGCCGAGGTGCCGACTTTCAAATTCAAAAGACCCGCGAGCAATTAATTGAATGTGACATTAAATATTATCAATAGTAGTACGAAATATATTTGTGACAATATTGCCCATCCCCCGAGAAACAGTGGAAGCCGGATTTGCGGTCCATACAAAAGCCAAGTCAAAACGGCCTAGGAAGAAGCGCCCAAGCCCGCGGTAAAGCGCACGCCTCCAGTTCCTCGACAGCGCGCGTGTGTGCGAGCACACAGACAGACAGCATTCGCAGGATGACCACCGAAGCAAACGCCTCCGTGCTGGGAGGCACCGTGCTCAACGCCGGACCGCTGGGAGCCGAGTACGTGTCTTGCCGCCCGTCCGATGTGTCTAAACGAGGGAGGGAATAATTCTCTAACCATCTCAAACCTTATTTTCACTTAAACTTCATCTTCACTTTATCTAGAACGACCTACGGCAAGCTGCCCCCGCTGAACCCGGATGACCTGAAGCTGCCGCCCCCGCCGCCTTCAGCCGCCGACAAGGTCACGAACACGGCAGACGCCATCTCCATCAGCGAGGTGTGGGAGGAGATCAAGGCCAAGACCCGGGAGATGTACGTATCCACCTACACGGCAACTCTAAGCGAAAGATGGGGTCTTGTATTCAGGAATGTTAACCTATGGTGTGTATATTCCTTGCCAATTACCACAGCATTATGGGCTCTTCGGTGACCGGCGTGCTGTCCGCCATGCGCATCGTGAACCTGACCATGGCTGGCTGCATGATCGCTCTGGCGGTGGGACAGATTATCCAGTCGGACTCGGCGTTCTCGGTTATGGCAGACGCGCTCTCCGTCATCTACACCATGTACGTACAACCCGTGTTGCCATCGCTAGCTTAAGTTGTGTGTGAAACTGACCCACTTTCCTATGTATGCATTTTGTGCAGCTTCTTCGCGTTGATCCTCGTGGGCTACGAGCTGCGTACCGCGTACATCGACAAGCTGCTGCGTGGTAGCTTCGGCTTCATGTATAGTCCGTGGGGACGGTGCCTTTTCTTGAGCATGTACGTGACTGACAGACACGCTAGCCAGAAAGTGATACAATGGATGCAAGTGCTAACCATTTGGTTTGCGCTGCAGGATCTCCATCTTCCCGTTCGGAATGTGCGGTGTCTACGGCGTGCTCGTCTTCCTGGCGGGTTTCGCAAACGCGTACTTCAACTACTTTGTCATCACGAAGCACCCGTCGTTCACGCGCGGCGTCCCGGACTACACGCCGCCCGAGGAGACGCCGGCTGCCAAAGCCACGACGATCAAGGAGGAGGATACGACTGTCTAAAGAGATCGGTGGAGAGTAAGATCCAGCGGCAGGCGTTAATCAAGCAAGTTGAGCCGAGTGATTGCTTGCATCCTCTGGCCTGAGTCCACATGGCATTGAGGCAGGAAGTCGTGCATATATCTTCATAATTTACGAGCGTTCATTCGTGCCGCTACGGTGCCATTGTCTTCGTTCTTGTATTGCCCTAATTCGGAGAATCTCGTTGGCTGATACGCTCGATACCGCCTCACAAAAATCGACAGGAACGTTGACAATGGCCGCCGAGAAGGAACTGTGCGAGCGCGTGTGCCAGAAGCAGGCGTGTGCCATCCAGTTCTGCCTTCAGCGACGCAACTATCAAGAGAGCAAGTGCGCGGAGGTCATCAAGCGCTACTACGACTGCTGCGCTGCTGCCACAGAAGCAATGCAGAGAGAAGAAGAAAACACCAAGTCGACCCCTAACGTTAGGGGTCCGAAGTAACGAGCAGCACGACTAATCAAGCAAACATCGAAGTTATAGCAACTTACACTCGCTCATATTTACTCCATCTTGTGTTTTAACGGCTCAACGTCCGAGGATCGGATTGTGCTGCGTGACAACACTTTTCGGCGCACTTGGCCAAGTTTCCACAGTACGTGGGTGCTGCTAAGCAACAATGCGCTATCACATAACACAAGAGTAGTCGAAGTTAGAACCATGGCTATAGTCCAAGAGCGGTGAACATGACAACAACTACGGTACCTCATCATTTCCCAAGAAAACAGCACGAACGTTGAGAGTACGAGCTGCAACAGTAGAAGCAGCGCTTGAACCAGTGTCAAGATCGCGAGCTGCACCCGCGGCTCTCTGAACGCGGATGGTTTAATCTGTAATGAATTGCCGTCCGTGACTACGGTCACGTCTTTCGTGGAGCTACCGCGCGACTTGTTCTTGGCTTTCTTTTTCTGAACATGGAGGAGCAAGCGTGAGAATTAGATGCTTGGAACTATACACGGCTTGCTGACGTACCTTAGTGGTGCCCAGAAGTAGCTGCTCGGGTTCGAACTGATCGATATCCTGGAATATTCCTTCCATCAATTTCGCCCCGCGCTGTTGCATCTTGACGAAAGAGCCGCTTGCATCTGAAGCAAAGCAGTGAAGTACCACATATTTTGCCGAGAGCAGCACTAGCACGTGAACAAAAGCTGCCGCCGCCGTGAGCGCGAACGCCATTTCATCAAAAATCAATCCTTCCTTCTGCATGCATATTAAGCACCTTGTGCGTTAGCTTCTCACACGCTCATACCATCAAGTTGCAGGGCTCTTACGTAATTCAGGCAGGTAGAGAATCCCGCCACCAAGAACGTGGTCTCCACCGCTGAAAACACAATCTGACCAGGCGTAAGGCGGCCTTTACCGCTCGTCACGAGGTAAATGGACACAACATCCAGCACCAATCTATACCCAGGGCAACACCACCAACATCCCATGAGCCTCCTCTCGTTATCCACGAGAACACAGCACCTTGTGACCTTACACGATAGCGAGAAGCACAAGCTGCGGCGTGTTCAACGGCACCCCAGTCCGATAAAACCACGTTCCCAATCCACCCAGCGTGAATATGAAGATTGAACTTCTCCAGTAACTTTCACTGCGACTGCCTCCTCGAAGAGCGACGTGTGGCAGCAGCATCGCCACAAAACTCTTCCTCATCATCCACACACCAGTCCCAACTACCAACACGATCTGTGCCATTGACGCACCCTGCACAATACACAAACGCACAAATACAATGTCATAATACTTACACAACAGTAATAGTGCCGGTTGCTCTTGCTGTAAGGTAATTTACCTGAGCTATCATGAGCGCATTTTGCACCACGAGCGCCACGAGGCTGTGCAGCAGCAGAGTGCGCTCCAATCTCGCTGGAACTCCAGCAACATCAGCACCCAATTGGTCATAAACCGCCTTCATCTTCACCAGCGACTTCTCAACAACCTCCAAGTCCACTGGAGCCTCTCGGTTCGTTGCCGCCGGCGCCCGCGGCGCTGCCGCCTGCCGCCGCTTCTTGGCCATTTTCCAGATCTGGAAATCTTCTTGGAAAGCGATGCCTATCAAATTCGTACGTGTGGTGCAGACGCCCTCTCATTGGTCGAAAACCCTTGAGCCCATCCAACAACAGGCTCATTTCACAATCGCGACCCAAGCCACCAGAACGGAAATGCTGCGACGTGTGGCTCTCTCCTCGCTGCGCTGCGCGTCACGCCGCGCCTCGGCGCCGAGCTTCAAGGCGCTGTCAACGCTCGCGCCTGCCTGCCGACCCGTGCGCGCAATGGTCGCGCCTCGTCTCAGCTCGCTGCAAGCCGCGCGCTTCTCGTCGGACGTGCCGGCGCCGCCGCCGCACATGACGGAGCACGAGTTCATGGAGCTGGCGGACGAGACGCTGCACGATATCCAGAGCTGGCTGGACGGTATTGAGGAGATGCTCGAGGAGTCCGACGTCATGTTCTCGGTGCGTTGTGGCATATTGAATTGACTGAGAGATAGAGCGTGTCATACAGACTGACGACCTGGTTGACTGATGTCCAAACAGCAAGGCGTCCTGAAGATCGACTTGGGCGACCACGGCACGTGGGTGATCAACCGCCAGGTGCCCAACCGGCAAATCTGGTGGTCGTCTCCGATCAGGTACGAGGTGCTGGGGGGTTATTTGATGGCAACAATGTGGACTCTGACGTTGGTGTTGGTGCAGTGGACCGCGTCGTTACGAGTACGACGGCGAGAGTGGCAACTGGTTGAACACGCGCGACAGGGGCGAGCTGGTGGAGCTGCTGCGCTCCGAGATTCTGGACGCTACAGGCATTGAGATCTATGAGGCCGACCAATGAAGCTGTGCCGGTGTGGAGTAGAAGAGGGCGTAGCTGAGCAAATACAGTGTACTTCAACGTGATTGGAGTCGACGCGGCTCTTCTTGAGTGCCGGTGGGGACTTGTATTGTTGTGTCTTGCTCGCTCTGCGCATTCCGGCTTTGATAAGGGAGGGCTTCACGCGCACAGCGGTTGGGTTTAACTACAGTCTAGGTCTCTTCGTTCTCGTCCGTCTCGTCCTCTTCGCCAGCCTCGACGGCTGACTCCACTTTATTCATGTCTACTTCATGCCGCTCGCTCATGTAGTTCTGAGTGGTTACAGACACGCATGAGTGTCAGTGCTTCGAGCCATTTCGCATTGAACGCAGATGAACTTACTTCGAGCAAGAGACCACGGAAGTACTCGGCGGATGCCTCCAGGGTCGTCGAGGCCAGCAATCCCTTCCGACGAGCTTCGTCCTCTTCCCAATCAGCAATGGCGCGGTCGCGCATGTCCAGGATATGGTCGCGACGTCTCTTTTCGTTCTCCACCTCCGTCAGTTGCGAGTAATACTCTTTCTCCTGAGAGTCGCCAACACAAACCTGCGAGTTAGCTTCATCGAATAGAAGCAGGCAACAACTAGGTGGCAGTACAAGGTTACCTCATCCGTGCACTTGCGCCACATATCGCCCATGATTTTCCTCGTCTCGGACGCAGATCGGCGTGTCTTGCCTAATGCCTCCTTCTGCATTTGGCAGTACACAATGAAAGGGTTGATCGGACGAGGTAGACGGTCTTCCTGCATAGCCATAAAACAGCATAAGTTGTTAGTTTCAATGGCACACCTAGGTTTTTTACCCCCAAAGGTCAGTTCACTGGGCCAGCATCGTATACGAACCTTTGCTACTGGGCGTGGAGGGCGCTTTGACCGCCCATTCGTTTGTGAGGCCGTCGATGGGCTCTTCCACGTTGTAGGTCTGCAAATTGTCGTTAGTTCAATGAGTCCATGAAGAACGAAATATTCGCTGCCAGAGGGACGTACGCTCGAGCAGCAGTAAGCCTCGCAGATAAATATGTCCTCTCTTCTCTGGACAGTTCGCTTAAAACTGGCTGCCATAATTCTGTCACAACGAACGGTGGATCAACAAGTTAGACTAGACTTCCCACAGTGTATGCCTGGAGCGCATAACCAGATACATAGTACTTACTTGCATCGGCCGTGCTACGAACGACATCATCGAGTGGCGGCATAATTTCAATGTAGCCGGCGCTGGAAGTTGGCAGCGTGACACCGGTACCCTTCACTTGAAAGGGATTCGCCCCTATCCATTTGCTCCCGCTCAGTGCGATACGATAGGCTGCCACCTGCTCGTAGATTGAAAATACGATTGCGGGCTCGAACTTTTTGGGCAAGTTCAAGTCGGCGCAAAGCGTACTCGCAAACTTCTCGGTTGCGATGCAGTCGTTTGAGATATCCCACTCGAACTGATCGCGAAGCTGTAAGGTACAACGTAAATCAAGCGGTGGATTAGATTAACATAAAACTAAGTAAGCTACGTGATCTTCCACTGCACGTACCGAGAAGCCGTCAATAATGAGATCCAAGTAGATAGGGTATGTCCGTGCACTCTTCTGCTCCGTGCTCAAGCAAGAAGTAAACGTCAGAATTTGTCTTCGGATTGACTCTGCAATAGCATCCTAACGGCAAGAAGACAACACGGTCAGCACACAACAGATAGCGAATGGAACACTAGAGTACTGCGCATACGTACTTTCAGCTTATCGCTCATTTTTTCATCCTGGGCAATTTGCGTAGCAATAACTTCCGGTGAACATGATGTCAGGGCCCTATCCAAATCGATCCATACGAAACAAACGTTAGCATTGCCGCCAAGGCAGTACCCCCACGATTACAGCGGGCAATCCAATCAAACGTACGCGTTGACTATGAACGTATCCTGGAAGCGAACGCCATCCAAGTCGACATCGAGACGAATAGGGCAGATAAGCTCGGGCTTGGTCAGTCGCCGGGGCTTCCGCACATCAAGCTGATCTGTCGTTGAGTCTGTAAGCCCCTCCTCCTTGCATGCTTCATCTTTTGCCGCAGTGACCGTCACTTTAGAGCTAGAAACGTCCAGAGGTTGCACAATGGCCCTCCGCTTCCGCTTCCTATTGCCCGTATTCGTTTGCTCCGCCTCCGCCGCTGCCTTCTACAGACCACAGCTCCACTCAGCATCCTCCCAACAATAATAACCGTAGAATAAACTGCACGAACCAATTGCGCAGGCGTCGCGTCTGCATGGATAATGCTCCTCCTGTCGCTCACATTGCGTCCGAACTGCACACAGCACCACACCACAGTCGTCAGCGTCCTCCTTTTCCTCCCACAGCTCCTTCATCGCTCTGCGACCTGCGTGGGCACCGTTGATCGCCTGGAGCCGCCGTCCAGAGGCTTGAGGGGCTTGGTCGTGGCGCTCTTGAGCGTCTGATGCGCCAGCGCTACGCGATACCGCATCAGCAGCTTGTCCACCGCCGTGTCCGCAATCTGCCGTTCATATACAGAACAGTTAGAGGGTGGTAATACAGTCTGTGTTACGGCTGGAAGGAAGGACGTACGTCGGACGCCGCCTTGAGGCGCCGCGCCTCGGGCGACAGATACGCGCGCAGCTGCTCCTCGGGCCAGCCCAACTGTCTCGCCACCTTCTCGTCCGGCACGGCGTAGCGCTGCATGAAGAGCGCCAGGCGGTCGGCCGCCGAGTGCCAGTCGCCCGATCCCCCGCCGCTCATCAGCGCAGCTCTTGGCAACAGTACGTGTATGTATGGAGGGGAGCTCTGCGCTATTGACCACTTTGGGCGGAAGCGGTGGAATGTGGCGTACACCAGACTTCCCCCTTTTGTGTGCAGATGGTGTGGAAGATCAACGTCGCCGCAAGATTGTGTACGAAGTCACTAAATACTATTGAGTACGATTGACTTTTGGGGAATGAGGTGGGATGTACGATTTCAAACTGGGTTTTCGCGCCAGCGCGAAAACAGTCACCTCATCATGACGAGAGTTCCGGTGTGTAGATGTATTATGTAATAAGAGCAGGCTTTAAGTCAGGCACGCACAGGTGTAGATGAACAAAGGCAAATTACGTGCTTATGACAAACACAGATTCTCCACAAAACTAGGATTGGATTTGGCATCGATCGATGTATGTACAAAGCTTTCGACAGCCTCAGCTCGATGCGATCCGGACCTGACACGCAGACAGCTCGGACACCACGTCTCAGGGGATGTCTTGGACGTTCTGGGCATCTCCGACGTTCTCGGCTACTCCGCAGCAAACAGTAACAGGTACACAGCGTGAGTGAGTCGCGTCTGATTACATTTCCTCGGACGTTCAAGCAGCGTCATCGCACATACCTTGACCTCCGTGGCGGCGGATGCTCGGCACCTCTTTCCTTCTCACCTGCTGCTCCTGTCCCTGTTCCTGACGCAACGTCTGGGCTCGACGGTCCTCTTGACTCATAAACACGAACGGGGACCGCGGCAAGCCCAGCGCGTCGAACGACAGCGAGCCCGGCACAATGGCATTGCGGCGACGAGCAGCCAGCGACTGGCGGAAGCCTTCGCGCAGACCAGTTTGAGACGGCGCCAGTGTCGGCTCTGACTGCGTAGCAGCGTCGCTCTGTCCACGCGGCGAGTCCGGGATGCTGAAACCCATTGCTGCAAGTCGAAGGTCAAAGACGCCGCCTAGAGCGTGGAGTTAAGTATTTCACACTCGGGCGGAGATGGGGCTTCCGGCCGCGTGCGAAATTGAGGAATGACCGCCTCCAATCCTCTCGCTGTTCGAAAGAGACGCCGCTCGGAAGAGGCTACATACACTGTCATGCCATTTCTATCCGCACGCCGATTGCCCGGTGATTGACGGTGCGAGCAAGACGACACTTCAATCACATTGCACCTGATCTTATTCTTGCCAACCCATAAAAGCCTCTCTAATCCGATCCAATGTACCCATCTGTACCGAAAGTATCCGTTCAGCGCATAAACTTCCATCGACCATGGCTCCCCGAGGTGGCCGTGATCTGGACGCGCGCAAGGCGATTCTGCTGGGCATGGGGCTGCTGTTCGTGGCCTACTTCATGGTGGTAAACGTGTTCTTCGACCTGTCGGCGCAGACCCCACACCTGGCGCAGCAGCCAGACGAGCCCAGGGAGTTTGCGGACGCCGTGGCGCAGGAGGAGGAGGCGAAGCCCGAGGAGACGACGCCAGTTCCCGAGTCCACGCGCTCCTGGGAGCCCAAGCCGGACCGCAAGTACGTGTGGCTGGACGTGGCTATCGACGACGTCTACGTGGGGCGCGTCACCGCCGAGCTGTACGCCGACGTCGTGCCCAAAACGGTGGAGAACTTCCGAGTGCTGACCACGGGCGAGAAGGGCCCCGAGTACTCGTTCAAGGGCAGTTCGTGCCACCGCATCCTCAAAGGGTTTATCGTGCAATGCGGAGACTACACCAAGGGCAATGGAACAGGGGGACGCAGCATCTACGGCGGCAGATTTGACGATGAGCCCAATGGCCTGAGACTCAAGCACTCCAAGCGGTACATCCTGCAGATGGCCAACGCCGGCCCCAACACCAACGGCAGCCAGTTCTGCTTTATGCTGGGCCCTGCACCTCACCTGAATGGCAAACATGTGGTGTTCGGAGAGGTTGTGGAAGGCTTCCACGTCGTGGACAAGATGGAGGAGGCAGGAGTGGAGAGAGACGGCATCCCTCTGCAGCACAAGGTCAGCTTCACGGATGGCGGCGAGATCCTCTTCTAGATTGGATGCAGTAGCAAGAACCACGTGAGCAAGTGAGAGAGGAATCAATGGCTCGAGTACAGAACGCCACAGAAATATATACTCTATTGCGTTTGATGGGGGCATTGGCGTTCTTGCTGTTCTTGATAGCCTATGACAGGTGCCCCATGGCCTCCGCGAACGCAATGTAGTCGCGTATGGATTCCTTGGACGACACTGGAGTAATACCGCGGAGTGCTTCTTCGAAATGCCGCTGACACACCTTCTTGGCCTCCAGAGACTCGCGCAAAGCAAGCAATGCAGCCTCACGACAAAGGTTCTACGATTAACAACAACGTTAGAAAGTGATGAGTAGATGAATGCGAGTAAATAGTTGGTACCGTACCTCGAGTTCAGCTCCACTGAAGAACGGAGTGCGCTTTGCGAGCTCCAACAAGTCGACGTCGTCGTGAAGTTGCATGGGACGCGAGTGAATGCGCAAAATATCCACACGGTCAGGCTCAGCGGGGAGATCGACGAACTGGATGCGATCGAACCGCCCAGGTCGCATGAGTGCTGCGTCGATGCAATCGGGTCGATTGGTTGCACCGATGACCAGGAGCCCTTCAGCTGACTCAACGCCATCCATCTCGTTGAGCATTGTCGACAACACGCGCATGGCAGTGGAGGAGCCGCCCTCTCCACCGCCCGATCCATCAAACTCACGCTTGGCAACCATGACATCGATCTCGTCAAAGAAGATGATGGCTGGGAGGGCCGCACGCGCGTCGCGGAAAACTTGACGTACAGCAGCCTCTGCATCGCCGAAGAACGGCGAAAACACTTGAGCTGCAGACAGCGACAGGAACGTAGCGCCACTGGAGTGAGCTGCTGCACGCACGATTGAGCTCTTGCTGCAGCCGGGTGGACCGTAGAGCAATACGCCACGGCGTGGTTGGACTCCCAGCCGAGCAAACGTCTGCGGGAATTTAATGGGCCATTCTAGTGCCTGTTGCAACGCCAACTTGGTCTCAGCCTGACCGCCGATGCTGTCCCAGCCTTGCCGCTCAAAGTCCTTCCTGCAAGCGTTATAGTTCCAATGCGGCAACATTGTTATCATCTCTCCTACTGCAAGCAGTCAGCCATGGGAAACAGTACTTACGTAAATCCGCTGGCACCTCGAAGAGCTGACGGTACAACGGTCTGCATCGCTTGCTCAAAGTCCTCCACAGTCACCTCGAAAGCTTCACTCTTCTTCTGATCGCCTCCATCGTGGTGGGTAGGGGCAAACGTGCGTTTACCTTCGCTACCTAACAGAAAACCGAAATACTCCTGATCGGATTGTCGTTGGCTGCTGACCTCAGTTTTGTCCGCGCCGTGCTGGATGCTCTGCTTTGCCAGAAACCACAGTGGAATAATCGCAGTTGGATTGGCGTGCCAGGCACGACCAGCGACCACAGCGCCTAGCGTCGACGACGCGTTCTGCAGAGCACTCAGAGGCTCTACTCTCCGCTTCCAGTCTGCCCACCACTGTTCCAGTTCGCGGTCCCGAGAAAGAGCCACGAGCTGCCGCGTTGAAGCCACCATTGCAGCCTCTCGACACAAAGCAGCGATATCAGCACCAACATATCCGACGGCTTTTGCAGCCAATCTATCTAGGAAGGCATCACGTCGAGCCTCCGCGTCATCGGGAGCATCGCTGCTCAAAGCGTAGGGCGTCCTACTGAGATGAACCGTGAAAATCTTTTTGCGCAGCTCGGTGTTCGGTGGTGCCACGAAGATTTCGCGATCAAATCGCCCCGGGCGACGCAGAGCTGGATCGATGGAGTTGGGTAGATTCGTGGCGGCGACAACGACGACATTCTCCCGCGACAGACCGCCTTCAACACCATCCAGCAGTGTCAACAATTGAGCGACAATTCGGCTGTGAGCTGACGAGGCGCCTCCTCCAGCAGCTTCGCGCTTTGGGCAGAGGGCGTCCAGCTCATCGATGAATATGACGCTGGCTGCGTGCCGCGCACTACGAGCATGAACCACAGCCGTCTCGAACGTTGACCGAAGTGCCTGCTCCGCGTCTCCACGCCCGCTAGTCATAATCTCAGACCCGTTGATCACCTGCAGGTTGAGATCCAAGGTCGCTCCGGACGCATCTTGCACTTGACGGCACTCATGCACCACCGATCGAACGAGCAGCGTCTTGCCCACACCGGGCGGGCCACAGAGCAGCACGCCTTTAGGGAACTCCACACCCAAGTCCGACCGCAGTCGCGGATGGGCAACCGGAAGCAGAATCAGTTCACGAAGCGCAGCACGCTCGTCCTCCATGCCTCCCACCTTGACTCCCTTTGTCTGCTGCTCCGGCATCGCCACAACCAAGTCACTGCGTCCTTCCTTTCCACCTTCTCCACCAACTTCGCTCTGATCTGTCAACGTCACACGCGTGGTAGCCGTCACACGAGCAAACCCTCCAGCGGGATACGTCGACACCACTCGGAAGGTCATCACCTCCTGCCGCCCTTCCTCTTCTAATCCTCTGCTCTCCGCCACGAGTCCGTTCAGCGTCGGAAGTCTCACTCTTGCTCCAGCACATACAACAAAATTACGTTGAAGCGTCTGCTGTAGCAACGAGCGGGTGTCCGGGTCGCGCAGTCGCTGGTGCTCGAGCTGAGACGTGGATGAAGGTATCAGCTCCAGCGTCACGGCCACAGCAGTGCGCACGGCTGCACGAGAGATCCACTGCAACTCATAGCCGCTTCCAGCATTGATATCAGTTGCATCGCTATTGTGATCAAGCAGCAACGCCTGCAACTCCTTGAAAACCCGCCAATCTCGTCGCAGCGTCACGGACGCGTCCACCGTGGGCTCTTGGGTGGAGATGGAGCCGGCTGCTGAGCTCAGCGCAACGCGACAAACGGCAAAAAAACCGTCGCCAATGTTGTAAAGCGCGTATTGACTAGATCCGCGAGGACGCGAGCGCAGAACTGTCGGGGAGACGCGGCAGCGGCACGTGAAGTTGACGCCGGTAGCATTTGCCCCATGGCCATCGATTGACATCTTTGGTCAAATGGTTACACAATCAAAATGTGTTTTAGTCCGGATTGACTACTGTAAAACCTCTAATTGTGCCCACCCTCAAATAGTACCACCTCTCATTTTTGGACCCCACTCTCCACTAAACATTTTGGTACCCGTTCCAACCTTAGTACTCCCCCATTCAAAAGAACACGAATCATCTTTATTGGCAGTGAAAGTTCTTGTTGCTGGTCTAACATGAGAATGGTGTTGTCTGCGCTGCCGGGATACCACATTTCTTATCCAAGTTACCGTCATTGCCCTCGCTCATATTCTACAAAGCACCATACCGCATAGTTCCTCGACACTGTGCTGCATGTACCTAAAGCGATTTGCATGTAAAGCGATGTGCATGTAACCAAGGATGAAAGCTGATTTTGGAAGAAGTTTTCGATGCCACCCCTTTGCGTGGGTGGGGTCTAAATTAGTACCCCAGGGGGCACAATTAGAGGTTTTAAAGTACCATAAATAGCGAGCCTAAAATTCGTATTATACCACAAATAAAAATCACAATTCGATTAAAAAAGGTAACCCCTGCCAAGCATAATGGGTAGTCGTTTATTATTCTCTTGACGGTGATCTTCCGCCAAACACCTCAAAACGAAGTGCAGATTGTGGCATTTTCAAGATGAAATTTTGGTCAAAATCGCGGCAAAATTGGGTCCTCGAGGCCCAACCTAAAATCGTCCCTTAATATAGAGCTGGCTTGACCGGGAATATGGCCCAGACGGATATGATTGTTAGCTTTGGTTTTGAAGGCCATGCACCGTCGTGCTTTGACTTTTTTCGTTGTAAGCGGTACACAATTTTAGCAGAAGAGATATTATATGAAGACACACAACGTCATTTTCACCTCGATCTGGACTGACGTCGTTTGCCAAGCGCAACCTCAGTAGCACTTGCAGTTTGTCACTGTCAGTTTACGTGAAAATCACAAACGTGTTAAGAACTGGTTCGCGGGCTTGTGAGCCCACTTGGTCCGCAGTTCGGTGTTTTTTGTTGTTTGCTATTGCAGTATGCGGCCTATCAACATAATCTGCTCTCTTCAGCTGCTTCCTATCCATACAATTCATTGCCTTGCTTGCTCGCTCGCTTGATTTGCTTGTGGCGGGCTCTAGCAGCCCGCTTGATCTCGCAATTCGGTGGTTTTTGATGTCGTTGTTGCTGAAAGAATATTGCGCTACACGAAGGACATCTCCTGTAGCTTGTACAGTCACAGATGAAAATACTCACCTTGCCTTTGTAGTTATTGTAGCCCATCCACATCTTGCCGAAAGGATCTCGGTGAGAATTTACGCTACACCTTGGTCCCACTAGCAGCTCTAGAGTCAGGTATATTGTAAAAATAAAAAAACGCTTGCTTTGCTTTGCCCTGGTGAGAAATTTACGCTACACCTTGTGCACCGTAAAACTAATCTTGCTTAGTGTAGCATGAAGGTTGCTTAATGTCGCTCGGTGACAAACTGTTGGAATATGCAATCAGACAGTGTCAAGTACCAGCCCGAAGAGACGACGACCGGGGCGCCTGTATGGTGTAACGGTCTAACGAGCTATGTTCTACAGGTATGTTATGAGTTCAATCCCCGCGGCGCCCTACCTTTTCCAACATGGTAGCACTTGTTACGGTCGAAGGGTCGACTGTGGCACTAGTCAGGTGAAGGTTGCTGGAATGTGGACCGTAGTGATGATTGTGTGGTTCGTGTCACAACACGAGGTGTCTGTGAACGGAATGTGTCTCCAGGGGGAGACGCGGATGGCCTTAAAACCCAGGGAGGTCATTGCGGCAAGGCGTTGGAGTCGGACCAACAAGCTGCTGGAAAGGTCGCAATCAGGAGGTCCTGACACTCTCGATTGAGGGGGAGTGTTGGAATATGCAATCAGACAATGTCAAGTACCAGCCCGAAGAGACGACGACCGGGGCGCCTGTATGGTGTAACGGTCTAACGAGCTATGTTCTACAGGTATGTCATGAGTTCAATCCCCGCGGCGCCCTACCTTTTCCAACACAAACTCGCCGGGGCCGCCTAACGACAGTTCTTCGAACTGCGAACAGTTCCTCGAACTGCGAACAGTTCCTACGAACTGACTGCGAACATCTTAGCCGTAAGTGGTTCCCTCGACTTTGAAGAAGTGTATTTTTAGGGAGGATGAATAGCGTTTACTTTTCGGCGTAGCTCGCTTTGTACACACGGTGAATACACAGACACTGAGACCGAAATACATCCCTCCCTCCACACACATTGAAATTCATGGATGATCATCTTGTCAATGACACGAGGCGTCATAGGATATACTAAGCTCATCGGGCAAACTTGATATGGCGAAGCTCCAGTGCGAAAACCCGAGCAAAGCTGATATCATCTCTACAGTAGTACGCGCTCGCTGTGTCAGCTGCAGTAGCCACCAGGCTTGTTTTTATCGGCCGGTACTCAAACATATTCTAGCCGCTACAACACTCGGCAACAGCACTTTACATTCAGATTTTGTGGCGATATGCGTCGCCGGCGCGTCCACAAAACAAACAGAAAGGAGATACTAGTGCATAATGCACTGCATGACAAGTACTGCAGAAAGATGGTGTATTCCCTACTACTGCTATTCCGTTCATTACATCCTTCCAGCAATCTTGCCAATATTCCTGTCGACCCAGTAGTTAAAGTAGTCGGCCCACTTTTTGTAGACAGGATTCACATCCAAGTCAGCCTTCGAAAGAGACTTGACCAACTTGTGGAGCTCCAACCGCGTGTAGATAACCGAGGGGTCCACTTTGTTCTTGTAAAGCTTCGCGTGTGACGCCCCGCTCAGGTAGAGTAGTTCTTGCTTCAGTTCCTTATCCGTCAACGCCTTCAACTTCTTCAGCTGGGGGGCGAGTTTAGCTCTCAACTGTTTAGTTAGCTTGGTGACGACTTCCGGCGCACTCCTCTCTTCCGTGCTGTCGACTTCGTCTTCATTCTCCACGCTGTCTGCGTCGCGGATTCTCAGGAAGCGCTGGGTGCTACTGGGAAGGGCGCTGCCGGAGACCAACTTGGTCGGACCGGAGGCCGAAGTCGCTGACACAGTTGCCAGGAGTGCGGCGATCACCACAAGCAGCAGGATTGTGCGCATCTCCTTCCTATAACGCTCTCAGGTTGAGAGTGAGAGTATCTACTGAGGTGGTACCGCGTCTGGGGCAAATTCTGGAATGACTTTACCGCGATTCTCGGCACGGAGCCGGCACCACACGACGGTCGGACCGCCGCACTTCGCAGATTTGCCTAACAGATGGGTCCAGGTAGTAAATGTAACAATATGGGATTTGATTCAGGATTTGCCATCCATGCTGTAGTACAGCCTGTACCGCACACTGTGCGGCGCACAGATGCGGTGCCATCCGACTTACAGTTGGAGTCTGAACTTTGCATTTCTCTAATTTCTCAAGAACAATACTGTCAAAATATGTATTTTCATCCCAGACTCCACCACTATTCCTGACACTAGTAGCGGAGGTGGAGCCCGAAATCCACACACTGGTAGTGGGATCTTCAGTACTCAGAATTTCCCCCGAGCACTCTACCTTATACGGTACAGTAATGTACCTCAATAAACAACCTCTGATATGGATAGAGTATAGAAGACTATCAATGCTACATAGACAATATAGAAGGGACATACGTATTGATTTAGTATGATGCACTATCTTGATCGAAATGAAGCGTAGGTGATGGTACTGTAAACCACTCTTAAATGCTGTGGCTCGAATTTAAAAGGCTAGTCAACACCTCAAGGGTTGTGAAGCTCAAAAGGGTCGACATAGTTTGCTATAATGGAATAATGTACAACTGCAATAATGCTATGCACTATCTAAATTCAGTATATCAACAAACCGCATCCTTTCTTTTTTTCCCATATGTATATAATTTCTTCCAGTCTATTCGTTGTTACCCCGTTGTTTATTGAGGCACATTACTGCATTATATACATTCAGAACTACCTTTCTACTGAACATGTACCGCAAGAATTCGTGTGTTTGCTGACCTTGCCTACACATGCCCTCTCCTCTTCATAGCCTAATAACTACACTGTACACACAGCCCCTTGCAGGCATTTGATTCGCCCCAAATAATTGTTTTAGTTTGATTGGGACAACGGTGAAGTGCAAGCCTTCCGTCATAGGTACTTACTTTCAAGTTACAGTATACCTTGCAGTGCACGCACTTCAGAGTCATGTATTGTAGGTACTGGCCTAGCCTCTTTTAGCTTGCTGAGTTTCGATAGTCGCTATTCCTTCGAGAAAATACCAGTTTACATAGGTACCGTATTTGATATGTACCGTTATGTGTTCGAAGGATGCCTCGGTAACGACTTCGAGGAAGTTTGTTGGACTTGGTATGCGCTCCTGACGCGAAACGCCGTGCTCACACCAGGCCCAATACACTTCACTACCACTTCGCGCGCTTGCTGAGTCGTCTTAGGTTTTCTTTTCATTGTTAGGCGCGATTCATTCACGCCCATCGGCATTTACTTTCAAGGCAGTATTCATTCGTTAGGCCCCGGTGGCTTGTGCTACCGGTACGCTGTTGTCGTGCGTAAGCAAGATAATTGCACTTCTTTTGACGGTCTTGTGATGTCGCTGCGCCTACTAACAATAGCCGAGATACTCAAGTATCGGTGCGAACGTCCGCGTGTTATAATCTCCGGCTTAAACTATTATGGCCAGTACAATAAGGCACTTTTGAGAAGGCTCGTCGTTCATTGCACAGAGCATGAACTTCGGGCTCTACATTGGGGCGGTTCTGACTCTTTGGTGCTACATGTATCGTACTCCGTACTTCGTACTGTACTAGTACTTCGTAGTATAAGAAGGTAAATAGGACATGGAAGGATTTGTATCTGTCAGGTATTACAACACAACACCAGTGCTAGTACGGGATAGTATTTACAAGGTTATAAATTGGTTGATTTTCTGTATTGTGGTAGAGGACAGCATGATAACGTACCGGTACCAGCCGTAAGTTATAGACACGGCATTTGCGAATACACCGGGTAGACTCTACCCGGTCTCTACCGTAGAGACTCTCCTCAGCTTCGCTACACTAGTATGTGCCCTTCATCCTAAGCATTGCTGGCTCTGTAATCCCTTCCTCAGACCTTCCCCAGGTCCAGCATCCAGGTACAGTAATGTGCCTCAATGTACAGTTTCCTACAGAGAATATGAAGATGACCTTCAGAAGGTCGAAGTCGCTACTGATGAGAGTCCTCGTTGACGCGGCAGCGCAAACCCGAGCTTCGACTATTTATGTACACTGTAGTAAGAAGACTCAGTCTTTACACGGTTGAAATCCTTAAGTTAAAAGGCTTAATTTAACAGGGGGCATCGATTGTACAAGTATTTACGACGTATTTGAAGCAGGAATCCTGCTGCAGGATAGCTCGTTTTTTGAGTCCCTGGGAAACTGACGTTAGCGCTAAGGGATGTGCTGGACGTGTGTGATTGATTTATTAGTGCGTACATGTAATACACGACCCAGGTGTCAACGATACTCTTAGAGGTCAACTTTTTGTATATGTACACTGCTTTCTTGGCAGAAACCCTTTAACCTTTATCCCTTAATGCGCATACCCGTATGCGTATACCGGTATGCGCAATTAAAATTAAATTTTGGCATATGGACACGCACGTGGGTTTTGTGGGCTGGTACAGAGGTAGCTGAAGGACGTAGCAGTATCCTCCTTCTTTCCCGAGATGAATCGAGCAAGTCTTCATAGCGAAGATGCAGGTTGAATATGGAGATTTTTTCTAAAATGCCAATGTTAACGACAGCGGTATCGTCGTACCAACTTGCGAAAACAAACTCATAGCGGTATCATTGTGATGTAGAGAGCTGATATACGTCGCTGATGAGTTTAGAACCGATAAACGCTTTACAAATACGAAATATAGCCCGTTGAACATTAGTCTTCAGCTTCCACTGCAACTCAGGTTACCTATATAACATGCCGTGCCGGCTTTAGCACAGCTACTTCAAACTGTCTTTCTCTTGAAAAACAAATGGCCCGATATACAAACTTGTAGATAAATTAACTTTTGCCGGCATCCTGGATACCCGTATGCTTTCGACCTGGGGGATAAAGGTTAACCCGCGTTGAAAATCTTGGGACCCACACAACGTGTTTCAGCTGTACAGTTAAAAAACCGGTGTATTAGAAACAATATGTTATGATTCATAAAGTTTATTGATGATGCACAAGTTGTGAACAATGAACTATTCGTATGTGCAATACTGAGTAAGCAGCTACCTAGAGCTCACCAATGGTGCTGTCTGGCGTTGTAGCCGTCCGGCGCCGGACGTCCATCGTCGTCGTGAGCGTCTTAGGAAAAGCTCCGTGGAGCGCTGGTCCCAGGCCTCTCGTCCGTCTCATTGACGACTCGCGCGTGGGCGAAGAGTTGACGACCAGCAAGACGAAAGTCATTTTGCTGAAATTCGCGCAAGAGACTCAATATCCGACGGAAGGGGATGCTACTTATAGCATTCCACGCAGAAAATACTTTTACCGGTGTATGCATCTCTACATTGGCAGGGTCGAGTTCAGTCTGCAAATTGCTAGTGGCTAATGTGTATATACGAAGTGTTGCGTGCGCAGAGCGGTGCAGCTCTCGCCCACTCAGCGAAATTGGGATTGCAGAGAGTCCGTAAGATATGGGCTGCACTATGCAATACAAAACCCAATAACACAGAATAGCCTAGTTCAATCAGGGATCCAACACAACAATCTCCACGTATCGTGCAAGTGTCAAAGCTTAGCACAACTTAGACACGAGCACTCCTTGTCAAGTAAAGCGCATGGTTGCTATCCCATTCGCCGACAAAATCAAACAGTCCTCTCCTATTCGTCAAAATCATCTAAATCTTTTCAGCCAATCGCAGTTGCGGCTTCTCCGCCGCTCATTTTCAAGGGGGACCCAGACCAGCGGAACGCTACTACCAAAGCCCAGGAGCTCCGACCCGAAATGCGCGCCGCCAGTTTCCTCGCTCGTCGCATGGCCGCCGCCTCGGGCCGTCGCGCCATGTCCTCGGCGCACGGCCACGGCCACAACTACCCGCACGGCATGCACTTCCACGTGAGCCCCGTGCACAAGAACCTGGCGCTGGCCTACGGCACCATGCTCTGGTTCTGGGTCTTCTGGCGGGCAAAGCAGGACGGCCGCGTCGTGCTGGTATGTGCATCCTAGCGTTATATATCGATTGCGATACTTATGTATTATCTTGCTAATTGAATTGTGCGTGCGTTTGCACTATGCAGGGCCTGGAGCACCCGTGGGACCACGGCCACGGCCACCACGAGGCGCACTCCGAGGCGGCGCCCAAGGGCTACGCCCTCGAGAACGGCAAGATCAAGTACGAGCGCTCGGAGATCGGCGCGCTGCCGATGCCCGTGGAGATTGACGGCGAGGAGGAGAGCGAGGACTCGGCTGACGACGACGTCATGGACGACCTCCACGACGCTGATGAGGAGTAAACGTGCTTTGATCTACACACAGCAGAACAGGTTCTTGCCAGCGGAGACGCGGCTATTCATAAAGTGCTAGCTGCCGAAATGCTGCTGGGTCGTTTTATTCGCTGGAGAGAAGCCTGGCGAAAGGACAATAAAACCCGACAAAAATGAACGAAAGGGTGGATTGACACTGTACCTGAAGAAAGCTGCACCACTGCACTGCACTGCACTGCACTGCAACGCAGCGAAGACCACAGGGATACGAGCGTGGCGAACAGGAAGTTGAACAGCATTGTTTTATGTGCATACAGGGAAGGAATCTGTGTGGGGTCGCTTCGCGGTGAGTTTACTACATGGTCAGCAGTTTGGAATGGAGCTCTTCGAGATCTTCGGTCGTTCGGTACGTCACTTCCGACGCTCTTGCCGTGAAACGCTTGTGCAGATTCCTGAAGCTTCCGCGCGTTGTCACTTTGGACCGCTTGAACTGGCGCGAGTCTTCTTCCAGCGCTGCCTGAATACTGTCCATCTGCAAAAAGGCCTCGTGGAGGGCCGAAATGTGCTCTGCCGTGCGCTTCAACGGCGAGATCGCTCGCTCTGGCATGTCGTCGAGAAACGAGACCTGTGATACATACTCCTGGAACTGCTGGGAGCGCTGGTCCAGCGCCTTCTGCTCGAGCTCCAAACGCTGGTTCGATGCTGAGAGCTCCCGTAGCTTCAGTCGAAGAGCCTCCAGCTGTGCATCCAAACGACGTTCCTCCCTCTCCTCCTTTGACAGCGAGGAGTCCTCCCCCTCTTCTGGTAATGCAGCGTTCTCTCCTCCGTTTTCCTTGTGCCTCTCGGCTCGAATCTGAGCCACTTCGTCCGCCAGAGCCTCAGGCACTGAAACGATGTTGCGACGCACATATAGCTCGAACTTGTCAAAATTCTTCTCGAACGCGCGGTGCACCTTGGACATGTACTTCCCAGAACCCTGCACCACGCACAACCGAGCCACAAACATTGATTATTGAGCCTCCCATAGTTTTACAGTATTGAGTTTTCTTCCCCACCTTGGCGACAGCATTCAGCTGCCTTGCCTGCTTTTTCTTGCTGCCTGTCGACTCCAGTTTCTGACGCACAGAAAATACTATTAATTAGCACGACTTTCACCCGTTAAAGCTTCGCGGGGTTGAGCATTTCCCACCTGATGCAGCGCATTTTCCACCTCACCCGTGACATCGACGACGCTTTCAGAGATATGCTTGGCCACTGCGACGCACCCAATAAAGAGACAGGTAGCACCGTTAAAACCACCAAAGAAAGCGTAATTTAGTAGTACTAAAGACAAGGGGCGAGAATCCCTCGGGGGCGACGTACGGTCTGGCAAGAAGCCCGACAAGATGCCAGTCTCCGCCTCGGCCATGCTGCTCTTGCGCGACTGGAATTTGAAAAATAGTTGGTGTGCGCAACACAACGAGAACCTTTTTACCAATGAAAGAATCGACTGGATTTCAGCCAATAAACTCGGCAGTCGTTACTTTTTCCGCTTGGTACGACCCGCTCCGTCTACTTCAGTTTCCGTCTCCCGACCAGCGGTTGCAGTCTCTGATACGCGCGCGATGCTGTCAGCGGTGCTCAAGCGCATCGCTCCTCGCGCAGAGGCAGCAAGTCGCTGCTTCTCCTCGCAACCCACCAAGGTGTGGGAGCTTTTCCCCGCGAGTACGGCAATGCCTTACATATTTCAAGTTCGAAGTTTTAGTGGTGTTCTGACTTGAGACCTCTTTCTTCATTTGATGTGCTGCAGAGCCCGCAGCAGCACAACCCCAGGCGCCGCAGTACATGATGAACATGCGGGACAACCTGGAGTTCGCGCTGGAGCGCATGCGCCTCACTGAAGGTCCTGTGGCTCTGCAGCTGCTGAATCGCAATGCCCGTCGACCCAGAAAGGTGTGTTCCGGTGTTAAAACGGAAGGTCTGTAAAGTGGAAGATGCTAATGTGGACTCGGTTGGTGACGTGTGCAGGCAAACCACGGCAAGCGACCGTGCTCTCACTACCGTAGACGGTTAAAACGTCTTGGCCGCAAGTAGACATCGGCTACATGGCGTCTGCGCTGGCTGCGCTACAGGGGTTTTATTGCTAAGCTTAAAAGGTTTACGAAGCGACAGGATGCATAATAGACTGGAAAAATAGGCTGTGGTATTTGCCACGGTTTGCCACAGGTCAGGACAAAGTGATGAGTCCTAGCGATGGATTTCTACTTGATATCGGGGATGCCCTTGACAATGCTATCACCTGTCAGCTCGTACATGTGAGCGATCTCATTCTTGAAGCGCTTTTGGGCGTCGGCGCGGCGGAGCTTAAATGTGGGCGTTAGAAGCTCGTTGTCGACTGTAAAGAGCTCGTGGTGCAAATAGATCTCGCGCACTCGCTCAAATCCTGCAAGTTTTGCGCGCTTTGAGGCCTCCTCGATCTCTTTCTTCACGGTTCCCCTGATCAAGTCGTGATCACAAAGCTCGCGGAAAGTTGCGTTCAGCAAGCCATTCGTTTTGGCAACCAAGCGAATGACTGCTTCGTCAGGAACAATAATCGCCACGACGTGCGAATGGAAGCTGTCGCCATCCACGAAGATTTGTCCGATGCTCGGACACGTGATGAGAACATTTTCGATCTTCTCCGGAGCCACGTACTCTCCTTGGGACAGCTTGAAAATGTTCTTCTTGCGGTCGATGATGCGCAGTTGACCCAGCGGTGACCACAGGCCGATGTCTCCGGTGTGCAGCCACCCACTAGCATCCATGGCTTCGGTTGTCTTGTCTGGCTGCTTGTAGTAACCTTTGAAGACGAGCGGTCCTCGGACACATATTTCTCCCCGCCCCATGCAAGGAACAGCAGCAGACCCCTCACCATGCGATCGATCCGTCACAAGGTACCCCATGTCGGGGACAGACTCGAGACGGATCTCTGCAGCCGTGTTTGGAGTGCCAACGAAACCCGTGGACAGATCGCGGAAGGGTGTAGCAGTCACTCCTCCGCAAGTCTCAGTCTGCCCGTATCCCTCGACGACAGTGGCCAAGAGAGCAATTCGGCAAAAGTCGAGTACTTCGGGGGCTAGAGGAGCTGATCCAGAGATAATAAACTCACATCGATCGAGTCCAAGCCCCGCTCGGATCTTGCGGAACAGCAAGCGGTCCCAGAACGCGTGTTGCGCGATCCCGCGGCGTTGCAATCGGCGAATCTTCGTACGCACTCCAGTGGTGAACAGGAAGGCCACGGACTTCTTCCCATTCAGCATCTTGGCGGTGATTGAGTCGTAAATCCGATTGAGTAACCGAGGGACGGTGACGAACACGGTCGGTCGCAGAGCCTTGATGTCGTCCACGAGTTTCAGCGGGTTATTTTGTGAGAAGCCTATCCGACTTCCCACGCTGAACGAATGCACGTGTGATGTTCGCTCGAGAATGTGCGCCAGGGGGAGATACGACAAGTACACACTGCCGGAAGAGAACGCGTGGCCACCAGCGATGCAGAAATCTTTAACAGCAGCGCACCCTGAGAGAATTCCGGCGTGAGTGAGCATAACTCCCTTCGGATCGCCCGTGGTTCCACTAGTGTACATGATGGTAGCCATGTCATCTCCAGTCGGTGGCTCAGCAGGCATGGGATGCTTCTGTCCTTCGGACTCGACGATCTCCAAGTGCAACACGTTGAGACCAGCTCCGCGAGCATCGCACTCGGCTTCAAATTGTGCGTCACCCGTAGATCCGCCCGAAATGATGACGGTTTTCAGGTACGGACAGTTGGAAGAAATCTGAGTGAGCTTGGGCAGCTCTGCGGCTGTGCAGACGATAGTCGAAATCTCTGTCTGGTTCAAAATGTACTGCGTCGAGTCCGCCCCCAACGTGTCGTACAGTGCCACGACCACCGCGCTGAATGAATACGCAGCATACTCCACAACCACCCAGTCGATCGAGTTCTTCATGTAAACAGCCAGCATGCGGTCGCTTTCGTCATCTCCAACACGCGGCAATAGATCCAAGTGCATCATACCCGCACCGGCATTGGAAATTCGAGTGGCGACTTGTTCGTACGTGAGCCACGTGAACGGCTGCGCGACTCCATCAACGAGCGGCTGTACACCGAGGCACTGGAGTGCGGGGTAGCTCTCAGCAGTGCGGATGAAGTTGTGATATAGGCTGGGTGCCTCTGGCCTTGTTAGACCTACGAAAGGGTCGTCTGGGTTAGCCGGGTCTTGCAGGATAGCGTCTCGTGGTTGTGCCAGAGAGCGATAGGTAGGCCCCGCTGTGTCTGTCTCGGTCCCCTGCAACACCTTGGAGTACCCCAAAGGCGTTGGCATGGTGGTCTTTACGTGCTCCTAAGCGCGACAAAGATAACGGAATCTGAATGGAGTTAGTGCGCATAAGGTGCACGCAGCCTCGATGGCTGTCACTAGGTCAAATTTAGCAACGCAATCAGAACTCCATGTCATGGCGTGTGGCTTGAAGACCCCACTTGGTCTATATATGTACATAGAGACACAGTCTAGTTACCACATCCAAGTCCTCTAGATCTTGGCGGGCTTTCGGTCCTTGGAGTTGATCTGCATCGTCACCGGTCCATCGTTCACCTGCATTTATCCGTGACGACGTCAGTAACTACAGCAAGAGCAAGAGCAAGTCATTCTTTCTTGCAGAGATTTCTTACAATGGACACTTCCATGTAAGCGGCGAAGACACCCTCCGCCACCCTCTCGGGTACGTGCTCACGACGTACACGATCGCAGAAGGCGTCGTAGAACTCCTTTGCCGGTCCAGGGCCCACTAAGCAATATGAAGACACACAATTCATAGCATCAAATAGTCAGCATCTCCACCCAACTCAGCAACTACGAAGACGGCGTCGTACTGGCGAGGTGGAAGTCGGGCTTGTTGCCTGCGAGCTGGCTGTGCAGCGTGAACTGGCTCACCACCAGCACTTCGTAGTCGTTGGACTTCACCGACGTCTTCCAAGCGCGGTCCGACTCGTCAGGCCACAAACGAGCGTTCTATAACAACGTAGCATACAGCCACACGGATGCATTGCATTGGGGTTAGCATGCGGATACTTTGGTGGCCGGTCACGTTGTGACACAGTGCGAATCTGTACCAGCAGGCGGCGGCAGCACCACTCCGCGTCGTCGTCCGTGTCGTCGTGCCCGATGCCCACGAAGCACAGCAGCCCCTTGCCGATCTCGCCCACAACTTTGCCGTCCACGCGTACGGAGGCGCTGGTCACACGCTGCATGAGCACCTTCATCTGACCCAAGAGCTCCAAATGTCAACCCACTTTTTCCGCCAATGATAATTTTCCATACCATATTCCACCAATCATCGATGGTATCAGCTTACGTTTTCGTCCAATGGTGATTGCTGACCGTTAATGCACCGGCGGCTACTAGCGAGCATGGCGCCGCGCGAGGTGCTGCTGTTCGGGCTGTCGGCGAACCCGCCCACGGGCGCCACTGGCCACATGGGCGTGGTGAGGCACTGCCGCCCCATGTTCGACGAGATCTGGCTGCTGCCCGTGTACCAGCACATCTACTCGAGCAAGAGGCAGCTCGCGCCCTTCGAGCACCGCGTGGAGATGTGTCGCTTGGCGCTGGAGACGCTCCAGCGAGAAGACGACGCCGGCGCAGCGCTGAAGGTGGTGCAGGAGGAGCGCGAGATGTTCGAGCGCGCGGCTGCAGCTAGCGACAATGCAGAGCAGCTCCGACTCGGCAGCATCGACCTGGTGCTGTTTCTGCGGGACAAGTACCAGGACACGAGCTTCACGATGCTGCTGGGCGGCGACACGTACGCGGATCTATTGGCTGGCAAGTGGAAGCGCGGGGATGAGCTGATGCAACTGATCAAGCTGCTGGTGGTGGATCGCAAGGGCGTCGAGTCACCATGGCGAGACCAGCAGGAACAGGAGAGGGTCAAGTACCTGCACGTGCCGGAGCTCAGTGACGTGTCGTCCACGAAGGTCCGCGCGACCGCAGATCGCGCTGAGCTGGAGCAGCACCTGGATCCGGCGGTGCTGGACTATATCGTTGAGCACAAGCTCTACGCGTTCGCCGCCGCTGCCGAGTAAGCACGATAGAGGGAGGCAACGAGGGTTAATAGAAAGAAGCGTACGTCGATTTTTGGGGGTGAGCTCTGGTCTGTCCCGGGGGCATCCTCCCGGCAATGCGATCTTCTCCATCTAGCGCCGGCAGCGAGCCGCTTCCTCTCTTATCTGGCAGCGCGTCACATACAGCATCGGCAGCAGGTCAGGACAGTCCAGTCGACACCTCCATACACACCCAGCAGCAGCCGTCTGTCTACCTGGTTGGTGTCCGCGTGAAGCACTGGATCCTCGTGCCCCCGTGGCTGAGCGAGCACTGGATAATCTCCCTCTTGAGCCCCCACTTGGCGCTCTGCTCGTCGATCTCCCGCTCTGTGTCCTTGTCGTAGCCGAAGCTCGAGCACATGAGAAACACGCCGCCGGGGGACAACAATCTGTCCACGGTCCAGAAGAGCAGCGGCACGACCTCGCGGGCGTAGATGACGTCCGAGCCGACGATCAGCTCCGTGGCGTGCTTGCTGCCCGCCGGGCCGGCCTGCAGCCTCTCGAGCGCCTCGATCTCCTTGGATCCGTCGGGTCCCCAGCGCAGAGTCTGCGTGAGGCACGTGGCCTGCGTGCGCTCCTGCTGGCCAGCATTGTGCTCGATGACCTTGAGCACGCCCGGGTCGTGGTCCGTGAAGATGACGGTGGCGTCGGGCCGCAGCTGGGCCACAGCCAGACCCGTGAGTCCGCATCCGGCGCCCAGCTCCACCACGTTGCCGCTCGGGATGGAGTCGCGGTGCGCGGCCAGGTACTCGCAGAGCGCGGGCGCCGCGGGCCACACGTAGTGGCCAGACTGCAGCGCGCCGGGCTCCTCCTTGGCGTACGTGAGCAGCACCGACACGTCATTGTTGGCGCCGTACTCGTAGCGGCACGTGACCCTCTCCAGACACGCGTCGAACATGAAGCCCACGTCCGTGAGCAGTCCCTCCGTGCCGGCCTCCATGTCCATCCTGGCTGCTAGCTTGGCTTTTCGATTGTGGCGACCAGTGGTGTGTCTGCGTAAGATGATTGTCCCTAGCTGCTTGATTGCGTATGTGAAGTCAAATCGGGTCGGCACACAAAATAACCACCGGACATCATATAATATGCCACATCATCGTCGAATTATGTTCGCCACATCAGGTTCTTTTTGGCGGGAATCATCCAAAACTTTAGAAAGGCCGCGCGCAATACTGTAACATAACATCGCTCAGTGGCTCAGTGCTCAATTGGGCTGCCATGAGCTACGCGCTGCAGCGGCGTCTGCCGCTGGAGCCGCTGGACCGGCAGGTGGCGCGCGCGAGCATGCAGATCTGCCACAGGATCGTCATGCAGCAGCTCTACATCTCGCGCGCCGACGCGGCCAAGCAGTGGGTCGTAGTGTCCAACCCGTCCGAGGAGTGCGTGGACCTCACGGGCTTCCGACTCAGCTGCAGCGGCACGCGCGACGTCTTCCGCTTCCCGGCCAGGTACACGCTGCTGCCCGGCGACGAGGTGACGGTCTGGTGCTCGCCCGGAGGGCTCAAGCTGGACGAGGACAACCTGTTGCAGCCCTACCTCTTCTGGACCAAATCGGACGGATCGCTGCGCCACGAGCCCTTCTTCTCATCTAAGGCTAACGCCAATGAAGTACTGCTACTGGACCCGTTGATGGTTGAAGTGGCGTCCCTGCGCGTCGCAGCTGACGGCCGGAAAGAGTTCCGTGTGCTGCACTGCAAGTCGGGGCACTCCAGGACCGTCCGCAGCGAGATTGACACGCGGTTCTGCGTCGGGTGTCTGTCTCCGCCCGAGTTCGAGACGCGCACGTCGCGTCCGAGTCCAGAGAGCGGGAAAATCACGTCACCGGCTCGAAACGAGCGCGAGGTTTACGTGTTCTCGAGGTATTGGGGCGTGGTGTCGGACAAGTCGCTATTCGAACATTTTCTGGCGGTCTTCTTGGTGCCGCTGATTGAATCATTCCGCGCAGTTCTGATCTACATCATGTTGTGCATGTTCCAACCGGTGTCCAAGAGCGGGCTGGGCCCGCAGCTGCGGGCCAAGGTGACGACGCTGCTGCTCATGACGCTGGCATGCGACGTCGTCTCGCGGAGACTTACGTTGTGCATCAAGAGTGGACTGCTGGTTACGATTGCCAGCTTCACGTCTGTCGTACTGGATCGCGTGGCGGTGGTGGTGCTGTACTTGTCGCTTCAGATACTGTACCCGGCGCTGGGCTCGTCGTTCCAGTATATGCTCACCTTCGACTTGGGCGTAGGCTGTGTGAACGCTGCCGCGGTGCATGTGCGGTTTCTGGAGGCAAGACGCGACTGGCACCCGCTGTTCAAGCAATTCGCTCGATGGGATCACCGCTCTCGAGGAATCCTTTGGGCCTGCGGCATTGGTCGCGAGCTGTTGCTTCACCTGCTGCTGCTGCTCCCGTTCAGCGACCACCCGTCGCCTGCATGGAAGGCTGTGGGTTATCTGCTCGTGCCGCTCTTCACGGTGGCGTCTGGTGTCGACTTCTTGCGCGCGGTTGCCACAATCCTGCACATGGTCAGATACCCCATTGTACAAGTAACAACGCGATGGCGACAACTTCAACAACGCACGCAGGTATACCACGAAGATGTGTACGATTACGAAGAGGAAGAGAACTTCACCGATGAGGAGGAACCTCAGAAAGAGGCCCCGCCCCTTGTGTTCTCCACACCCAAGACTCTCCGCTTCCGATCTCTACGCCCGTATAGTTAGAAATATTTAGCAAAAAGTAGAAGTAGGATAGACATTAGCAAGCAAGTTAATGCTGCCAACCAGCGTTTCGTACAGTCTAACAGCAGTCAGCTTGCTTGCAAGATCCACCAAGTATGCAGTACTATCATGCATTAGGCATTACTTGAGTAACCGGAGTGCACTGCACTCGTCCCTCTTTGCTCTCTCCTTCGTCTTCTCTCTTTTTTCCCTGATCTCCTCCCGGCTGTCAACCACAAGGAGTCTTGCCTCTGGCCAGCGACACGCTTCTAAAAGTTGGTGCCCTCAGGCGGCTGCGGCAGGCGTCGGTTAGTGGGCGAAGCCATCTCGGCGCGGATGGCCACCAACACGTTCTCGATGCCGTTGTTGCGGTGCCAGCTGCCCAGCGCCGCCAGTCGTCGCGGGTCCACGCGGCCCGACTGGGGGTCCACGCAGCTCATGTTGATGCGGCTCGTGAAGTGCACCTCAGGCGGCATGTGGGGGTACTGGTCGCTGCAGTGGATCCGCAGGCTGTAGATGCGGCCGTCGTGGCACGTCTATAGCAAGCAAGCAACAACCGTTAGTTGGATCGACTTCCTCCTGATAGATACTAGTAGCAAACGATGACTCACGCCAGCAGGACCGAGGATGGTGCCGATCCAGTTTGTGAGGAAAATATCGTCTGCCTGCTCTAGTCCGTACGAGATGCTCATGTCGCCATGGCCCTTCTCGCTGTTCTCCAGCTCCTCCAGCAGCTTAAAGTTGCGCGGCACTGCCAACAGCAACGAAACCTCAATATTAGTATCCCTACAGCCATAATTCTGCTTGATCAAAGCCTTCTCCAGCCTCTTCAGTCAACGCACCGATCACCACCTCTGCACCGTGCTTAGCCATGGCTCCAAACGCGCGACTCGCTGCAACAAAACGCACGGTTAGATTTCTGCTTGCATCTCGGTCCACAGAGCTCCGTTCGGGGTCTGGAGACGCCCAGGAGAGAGCGCAGACGCTGCCAAACATGAAGACGCTGTGTATAGCGGTGCGACGTGGCTGTGGGCCGCCTAGCAGCACGCAGTTAATCGACGTGATCTTACCTGGCTCTTGCGGTGCTTTGACGAGTTCTCGCTTGGAAAGTGGCTATCGCCTCCCCCCTCAAAAGGACTATTGAAGCGACGCCATTGGAGGAAAATGACGAGCTCTTTTTTTGACGAATCAGCGTTCGAAAGATGCAGTAGGTGGACAAAGGTGGACATATTCCGTCCACCGGCGTCTACATGGACTCTATTTCTCCTTATCTATCTATCGACCCAGTAAATCACAGTTGGAACTCCTTCTCGCGCACCAAGACGGCACGCAGGTGCTCCAACTCGCTGCGCCAAAGCTGAGCCGGGGTCGTGGCCTGCAACTGCTGCAGCTTCTCCTGCTTGGTGTCGTGCTCCTTCTGCAGACGGTCGGTGAACTCCTTGGTAAAGCTCATGAGCGACGTGTTCAGCAGGTAGTCGTAGTCGTCGCTTCCGTCAGCTGCAGCGGCTGCGTCGTTCTGGACGCGACCCACAGCAGCCAGGCCGAGGTCCCCGACGTGGTCAATCGCCTCCTCCTTGAAAGCCGACGCCGGAGAGAACCCGTGCTCCTTCAACAGCTGCACCAGCTCGGCCTTAGGGATACGGTCCTTGAGGACCTTCTGTAGCTCGCCGAAGGACACCTCCTGGATGAAGCGGATGCGGTTGCTCAGGCGAAGAACCTCCTTCGTTTGGTGCTGCTCCAGGTGCTGCTTGCGCTTCGAATACAGCTCGCGTCGGATACCGTAGAAGTCGCGCAGAATGTCCTCGCTCGTCTCGTACTTGACCAGCTGACCGTCCGCGTTGAACGCGTGCATGTTGCTGGTGCTCAACGGTGCCTCAAGGCGCAACAGCTTGACCAAAGCCTCACTGTCGCCGGCATCCCCGCTGTCTTCGTCCTTCGCGCCGTCCTCCGCGTACTTGGCAAGATCCGAGCGCGTCATTGAGATGTCGAAGCGCACGTCGCGCTCCGAGTGGTGCTCCGAGAAGGACCGGATAGCCTTCTTGCCCACCAGGTCCCACAGGAACTTCTTGTAGTCCTCCACCCACTTGCCCACTGGCAACTCCGTTACGCGCAGCGTCGACGTGTTTACCTGCTGGACATTTCCACGCGACACGAACGAGTGTTTACCTGTTTGGCGAATGTCTCCACTGAAGCCCTTGGCCCACGGCGTCATGGACGCCAGCTCCACCTTCGACAGATCGTCTCCAGCCTCGTCTGCATCAAGGAGCTTCAACAGGTTGTCGATCACCACAACTGGGTGGTGGCAAGGGATGGATGAAGACCAACCCGTACCGATACCTTCTGCGCCATTAATTAGCAGCATCGGGATGATAGGCACGTAGTGCACGGGCTCAACTGGGAAACCATCGTCGTCTGCGTAGCGCAACAGCGCGTCATCTTCCTCGGGGAATACCAGGCGCGTATGCTTCTGAAGCAGCGTGAAGATGTAACGCGGACTGGCGGCGTCCTTGCCTCCCTGCAGTCGAGTACCAAACTGACCGGACGGATACAGCAGCGGGAGGTTGTTGGAGCCCACGAAATCCTGCGCCATGTTTACAATCGTCGAGTGCAACGAAGCCTCGCCGTGGTGGTAGGCCGTGTGCTCACTGCAGTAACCCGCAAGCTGCGCCACCTTCACTTCACTCGTTAACTTGCGCTTCAGACAGGCGAAGAGAACCTTGCGCTGTGAGATTTTGAGTCCATCGACCACCGACGGCAGCGATCGTGCGTTATCGGCGTGCGAGAACTGGATGAGCTCACGGTTCACGAAGTCTCGGTACGTCACGTCGCCCGAACTGGTGTCGAGGTAAGAGTCGGGCGAGTACTCGTTCAGAAGCCAAGCCTTGCGGTCCGCCGCACGCGCCTTGCTAAATACCATGTCCAATGCATCGCCGTCACTGTCGCCGCTCCAGTGGAAATCCACGAGGTGGTTGTCCAGGTCACTGAAGTATTCGCGCCCTTCAGCGCTCGTGCTTGTACCCAGACCCTTGTAGTACTTGATGGTGTAGTACTTGAGATCGGCCGGGTCGAGTGCAGCCTTCCACTCGAAATACTCGGGCAGACTGAAAAAGCGGCGGGTCTCCAGGCCGCGTTCAGTGCCCACACGCTTCGAGGTCGGACTCACCTTGATGATGGGGGTGATGAACTCGCTGATAAAGCCACCCTCCTTCAGCAGCTCCGGCCAGAACGTGTGGAACAGGTTGAACAGCAAGCCTTTAATGTGCGAGCCATCGTGATCCTGGTCCGTCATAGCAATCACACGTCCGTAGCGCAATTTCTGGCGAGCTTCCTCCGTGCCGTAGTGCTCATCCATGCGAAGACCAAGAATCGTACAAAGGTGAGCGAACTCGGCGTTCTTACCGAGCTGCGCGACAGTTGCATCACGCACATTCAACAGTTTTCCGCGAAGAGGGAACACACCATACTGATCACGTCCAACGACTGCAAGTCCAGCCACCGCTAGTGCCTTAGCTGAATCACCTTCGGTCAAGATAAGCGAGCATTCACTTGAGCGAGGTCCACCGGCGAGATTGGCGTCCTCCAGCTTGGGCACGTTCACTGACGTGCTCTTTGCGCGCGTGGACGACACCTTCTTGAGCAAGGCGGCACGTTGACGCGCGCGCGCACTTTGCACGACGCGCTCCACAATTCCCGAGTCCGAGATCACGAGCTTCAACAGCCTTTCGGAGAGTACGCACGTCGAGCCGTACGTCGGCGGTCGCGAGGACATGTACTCCTTCATCTGCGAGTCGAACGTCGGGTTCTCAATCTGGCAGTTGATGAAGATCGCCATGTGCGGCTTCACCTGCGCAGTGCTGACCGAGAGCTCCGGGTACTTTTTGTTGATGTGCTCAGCAACGCGGCGGCAGATCTGGTCGCTCACGTAGCCAACGTGGGAGCCACCACGCAGAGCCGACATGCCGTTCACGAAGCTCACCTGGACAAAACCCACGTCGGACGGCAACACGCCAATTTCCCACCGCTTGTTCACTCTGGAATAAATGTAGTCCGCGCCAGAAGATGCCTCAGTGTCACTGTCCTTCGGTGCTGCGTTTGCCTTTGTAGTCTTGGAAGCAGGAGCTGTCGTAGTGGAATGGCAGAAGGCCTTGATGTACGACTCGAACCCAGAAATCGGCACCTTTTTACCATTCAGAGTCACTTCCACATCGGACAAACAGCCCGCCACATCGTACACGCGTTTCTTCAGCACACGCGCCATGCTGGCCGTCAGCTTCTCCATCTCAAATCTCTCCAGGTCAGGCGAGAACGAAACTTTCGTGAAATCCTTGGCTTCTTTGCCAGCGAATTCGGTGATCTCCGGTTCGCCACGCGTGCGCATGTTGTCGTGCCAGACCTGTTTGTACCGCAAACCAGTGGAAGTATCCCCCGTCTCCACCACAAACTCGGTACTGAAGATATTCGTCAGCTTGGCGCCGTATCCGTGCCTCCCACCCGTCAGTCTCGCAGCCGTATCGTCGAAATTGGATCCCGTGAGCAAGTGTCCCAATACCAGCTCGGGTACATATACCTTCTCGGTCTTGTGGAACTTGACGGGGATGCCTTTGCCGTCGTTGTACACCGAGATCCACGGCCTGTATCCATTGGCCTTGTTACCAGGCTCAATGACTACGTCCAAGTGGCGCATGCTCGGATCGCGCACCTTGTTGTCCACTGCATTGACGATGATCTCGTCGAAGATCTTGTACAGCGCAGGAACGTACTCGACGGCCTGCTGCTTCATCCGAAGCTCGTCTCCGTCCTCCTTGGCTGCGCTGTCCGACGGCACCATCCACATCGTGTCCTTTGTGGCCTCCACCGAGCCAATATACATGCCGGGACGTAGCAGCACGTGCTCGAGCGGCGTCTTCTTCTGGTAGATGCTCTCGACGCTGCTGAAGCTGCGCAGGTCCAAGGCGGACAGTTTGGTGTCCACAAAAGGACCATTCCGGCGCTGCAATTGCAATAACCTATTGGAATTGGTGCTAAACCCACGGTTAATAGGCCTAGAAGCCGACGACAGCAGCGATACAGCCGCGCGAGACGAACAGCGCGCAGTTGCGGCCGCTGTACACGTCGCCTGCAGTCCGGAGCTGCACGAAATCGCAGCGCGAGCGCTGGAGAACGCCTTGCCAGCTGTAGAGCCGGCATTTGACGCCTGGGAAGCGCTGGCGACGCTGCGGAAGGCGCGTCGCCGACCAGCTCCACAGCGCCACATCTTTGGTCCGACTTGACGTGTGGAGGAGATCACCACTTCCAGTACGTCCCCGAAAGACTGCGCCATGTTTTCCCGCCAATCCGAGTTCGCCATTCCTGTGCGATATCTACCAATCCGAGATCGTCGTCCTTGTAAGGAGATGTCACTAAGTTCTCCCCCTCACCAGTCACTTTCAACACAAAAAATCGAGCTCGAGCTCGACACCAAGCTCAATCAATCATGGCGCGCAACGCTGCGTCTTCCTCCGAGACGGAGAGCGAGCCGCCCGAGCAATTAACGCCCGCTTCGTCTTCGTCTCCTCCTCCGTCTTCTTCTCTGGGCAAGCGCGCGCAGGACGACGCACTGAATTCCGCAGACAGCAAGAAGCCGCGAGCGCGAAAGGCCAAAGACGACCCCAAGCGCCGGAAGACCGACGACGAAGCGGCGGAATCAGAGGCGCTGGCAGCAGCATCTGATCCCAAAGATGCGCAGGAAGTGCCGATACTGGACCCAGCAGATGCAGCGCAAGCGGCTGCTGCGGCTTCCGCTGTGCTCGGAGATGCCGCGCAGCCTGTGGAGATGGTGATCACGTCGGAGGAGGCGGCGGGTCTCAACGCTGCAGTGGCAGCAGCTGCTGTGGAGCCGCCGCAGGTCCAGGAACAGGTGCAGGCCCCAGTGCAGGCTCAAGCTCAGGCGCCACCGCCCAAGCCCAAGAAGGGACGACGCGTGCGCAAGACCAACCTGGAGAAGATGGAGATCCTGGCCTACGTGGACCAGGGAGGCTCGCAGGGCGCGGCGGCGGAGAAGTTCGGCGTGTCGCGCACGGCCGTGACCAAGATGGTGAAGGAGCGCGCGGCCATCTCGGCGCAAGCGCTCGTGGAGAGCGCCACGAGCAGTCGGAAGGTGCTGCAGTACCAGCACAAGCTGAGCGTGATCGAGGACATGCTGTACAAGTGGCAGATGCAGATCGAGCTGGACGCGCCGGCGCTCAAGATCACGGGGGATCTACTGCAGTCCAAGGCCATGGAGTTCCGGAACAAGATCCTGGCGGACTACAGCAGCGAGCTGTCGGACGAAGTCGTCATGTCGCTCACGGACTTCAAGGCGTCGAACGGGTGGTTGCATCGGTACATGCAGCGTCGCAGCATGCGCTCGCTGCCCAAGCAGCACGGCCAAGCGGGAGTCGCGTCGCTCATGACGGACAGAATGACGAACGACCAGCGCGTTCAGAAGATACGCGACCTGCTGTTGACGGTGTCGCCAAGCTGCATTTGGAACCTGGACGAACTCGCGCTGCGCCATCGGACGACGTCGGCGAGACTGGACTCGGTCGTTAACATGGACGTGCGGAGTCTCGAGCGCGTTTCAGTTCTGATGGCGGTGAGTGCTACGGGGGAGAAACTGCACTTGCAAGTGGTTGGCAAGGACCCGAACCCGGAATCGTTAAAGGACGTGGACACGCTGTCAACGTATGGAATTCATTATCGGGATCATTGTCGCGCCGCGCAGGACGCCAACACGATAGCAGACTTCATCCAGGCCATGAATCACGAGGCGACCGTGAGGAAAGAGGTGTGGTATCTGGTGCTGGACAGCTGCACGGCCCACGTCGCCGCCGCTCATGCGCTGAATCCGTCGGGGTCGTTCCGAAATGGTTTTAGCTTCGACTCCATCGTGCTTCTCTTCTTGCCCCCTGGTCCCTTGGGCGACGCCCAGCCGCTTCACCAAGGTGTCTTCAGATGGTTCAAGTCGCAGTTCCGGCGGGAAATGCTTCACACTTTGCTTCACGAGTATGAACAGTGGGCGGAGACGATTAAGAACGAGGGACAGAGCAATGGCACAACGGCGAGTGATGGATCTCCGGTGAACGAAGTCTTTGACGTCCACGCGCACACTCATTTGCGGAACGCGATGGGCTGGTTACAGAAGGCGTGGGAATCTGTGCCTCCGTCTTTGATTCGACAAGCATGGTCGGCGTGTTTGTTCCTAGGTGCATCGCTCCCTGGAGACGGCGAAGCAAATGATAAAGAAGAAGAGCTCAAGGCGTACACAGAGCTGCTCGAGCGGCTGACAAAAGTACCAGCGCTTCAGAAGACTCTCGGCCTTGACTTCACCGACAACCCTGGTCAATTCATGGTCGACCTCGTGGATTTCGACAAGTCCGAGGCGAATGGAACGGATGAGATCGCGAAAGATAACGAGATTGTCATCGAAAGTTTAGCAGCACAGGGGCTACTTCGTGACACACAGAGAGCGTTGGTGCTGGAAAGTATCAAGAGCGATGACCTGCCGATGCTTACAGTGACTGAGGCCAACTCGAGCGTATCACGGCTACTGCACTTTATGTCGCAAGACAGCGACAATTTGTTGACACTGTCGGAGAGGCGAACGGGGCGCGCAAATCTGTTGATTCTGCAGCGTCTGCTGATGAAGGCTCGCGACAGAGAGCGGGAGAGGGAGGCGACGACGGACTTTACTGTATAGCTACAAAGTCAATCATCATGGTGCCTTCCAGTCGGGTACGTGGGTGTTCAAGGATAACATTTGAGGAGGAATACACACGCCTACGTGGCTGCTGTTTTGTGAGGACAACGACAACGGAAGGACTAAATTGACATGATGCTGTCAGCTCTCGGCTGGATCGCCTGCTGCCTGAGCGCCACTACTGCCGTCTTTATTCTTGTGTAGTACAGGGGCCGAGCTAATTCGTGTTACACCCTTCGACTGCGCGCCGCTGCTTGTGCTGGAAATCGGTGGCAGCTTCTTGCTGTTGGAGGAATGCGACGGACTGGACTCCATCCCACCGGCGCGACCTGCCCACTCGGCTTCTTTGCGAGCCTGGCGCTTCGCCTCTTCCTGGCGCTTTTTGCGCTCGAGAGCGAGTCGTTCGCGCTGCCGCTTCAACGCTGTTGCCGACAAAGGGCGGCGCGAGAACAACCGGTTGCTGCTGTCCCGATCGTTCGCGGCGGACGACTTCATGCCGCCATCTCCGCCGATACCTGACAACTTCAGCTTTAGCGCGCTGTTGGGCCCAGCCCCCGTTGACGCCTGTGCTGGCACTCCAGTAACACGCGCGTCGTCGGCAAAGTCGATCAGGAGGCTTGTGCTGGCGCTGCTGGTGTCTGCCTCCGTCTGCTCTCTCACGTCCACGACGCACACTGTTTCAACACCGATGAGAGACGCATGTGCCGAGCCCGAGCTTCCAAGTGTTGCAGTACTCGAGATCTGGGCGTTCACAATGGCTGCTTGGGATGATGGAGAAGTGGTGCCAAGTGCCTCAATTTTACCCCCGGCGTGCACGTACACGTGCTTGATGCGGTCGTTTCGCTCGAGAGCTTCAGCCAGCACTTTGATGCCGTCTTTGCCGATCTGATTGTTCCTCAGATCCACTTGACGCAGCCGACACGTCGAAATACAGAGCACGGCTGCAATAGCACGCGCGCCTTCACTGGAGATCGAGTTGCCTCGTAGCTGAAGCTCACGGACATTGGTCGCGTTGCGGAGAAGCGCCGCGATGGCGTGCACCTCCTCATCACCGACACCGCTTTCTGGGAGTTTGAGGATCCCGGATGAAGCCGAACTACGCTCATCGCTATGGTCGGTGGTGGTGATTAATGCACGCGACTTGACCTCGTGAACGTAGCGCAGCAGTGTCTTGCGCTTGGCGTCTTCCTCGGTGGTGAGCCGCTCTTGCATCCAGCGGGTTTTGCGCGAAAGGTGCGCGATTTGGTCTTCTTTAGCAACAAGCTGCTCCTTCACGTCGGCCACCACGTCTTCGCTGGCCAAGATGGTGGTTAGCAGAGCTGCGATACGCTCTACAAGGAGCTGTTTGGTGTTCATGCTCTTCTGCGCGCGCTTGAGGAAGACGTTAATACCGACTCGCTCAAGGAAGTCGATGGATTGCTGCTGGGCTTTCGGCGTGAAGTTCGTTCGCTTGGCCTTGATCAGCAGCAACCCACCATGTGAAGCGCGGCATTCCACAAAGAATCGGCCATTAGCCGCTGCGGCGGCGTCCTCGGGGTGCGTCGGTTCTTGGTTCCCACGCTGGTGACCTTCCTGTTGGTTGTCCCCATCGACGCCCATCGTCATCGGCACACCGGACTGCTCCATGGCTATCGCCATCTCGGCCATTTTCTTCTGAGTAGCCTCGAACTTGATCGCTTGGGCGTCGAGTTCGTCCTGCTTACAACGGAGAGCTTCGGTCACAACGCGGTTACTCTCAGCTGTCGCGTGGAGCTTGTGAGCGAGCTCGGCTCCTTTCTCCTGCAAGGTCGTGAGCTGCGCCTGGAGCTTTTTCGTCTCCTCCTTGCTCACGATCTTGGCCTCCTCGTCGGCCTGCATCTTGTTGAGCAGGAAGGCCACTCGAGAGCTCATGGTCTTGATCTTCTCCTCGAGCTGCTTGCGCTCGTCGGCCTCTTTGAGCTTCGCCTTGACTTCGTCACTGCACCGCAAGGACAGCTGCGCGTTGTGCTTCTTGAGCGCCTGGAGCTGCTCCAGCAACACCTTCTTGTCCAGTTCAGACTTGACGCGAGCTTTGCCCTCCTGGGTCCCCTCCTTCAGCAGCCGAGCGTTCTTCTTCTTGAGTGCAAGCAGCTCCAGCTCCTTCTGTTTGAGACCGTCGATCGCCTTGGTCTTGCCCAGTTCGGCCAGTTTGAGTCGCTCCAGCAACTGGAAGACCTTCTCAGCCATCTCACGGAGCTGATCGGCGGAGTCTCGGTTCTCCGCCTCCATGCGCGAGCGCTCCTGCTCAGCCTTGTCGAAGCGCGTCTGCAGCTCCTGCTTGTCTCGCTGGAGATTCCCGTTCTCGATGAAGAAGTTCTTGTTGGCATCGATCTGCGCGCGCTTGGCCTTGGCTTCAAGCTGCACCTGCGTTTCCAGCTCCTGGTTGCGAGCGTGGAGCTTCCGCGCCTTCTCTTCAGCTGAAGCGAGTTGGTCGTCGCTCTGTCGTTTGGCTTCCTCGAGTTGCTGGAGCTTCTCTAGAAGCTGGTACTGCTTCTCCTTGCGGACGCGAAGCTGTTCCTGCAGCGCCTCAAGCTCTACCTGTGTCTTCATCTTGAGCTCGACGTTGCACGCGCGCAGCTGATCGCTCTCGTTCCGTAGTAGACGCACTTCTTCAGCTCGCATCTGACCCTCGCGTGTGGCTCGCGTAGCTATTTCTTCGTGAGTCTTGGCAGACGCCAAGAGCGAAGCGTATCGAGTCTCCAGTGCCTCCAAATCCGACTTCAACGCTGTTGTCCGAGTAGCCAGCGACGCGCTCTGCGCTTCTTCATGCTCGAGCAGACGTAGAAGCTCAGTGTTGTGGTCTGTCAGAACGCGCACTTGCGTCTCGCGCTCCTCAATGCCAGTCTACCAAAGCGATCAGTTAGAGGTCATCAAGACCTACCTATAAAATTCAGGCGCGCGACGGACCTGAGCTTTGATGAGCGTGGTCTCGGCAGCGCGCGCTTTGCTCTGCAGCTCAAAGTTCTGGTCCCGCAGGCTGCGGTTCTCCTCTTCGAGGCGGAGCTTGAGCATCTTCAGCGTGCCGATCTCGTCGTCCATTGCGTTGAGCGAGGTCAACAGCTGCGCGTTTTGGCTGCCGAGGATCTTCATCTGCTCGTCCTTCATGGCGAGCGCCTCGGCCGCGCGCGTCTCCTTGGTGCCTTTCTGGGTCATGGACGACACCATGCCCGCTGCGTCGGGGCCCGAACGCTACAGAGAATCACTTTGAATTAGGTCGAAGTCGAGTACAGTCACTGCAAGGATGGGACGACTTCGCACCTCCAAGCCCGACCGCAGGGGCGACTGGCTCATGGTTGTTGATGTGCGCCAGGCTGCAAGCAGCAAGGAGAACACTTGTGGCGGCGCTCTGCTGATCCGCAGCAGCCTAATCATAGATCTGCGTTCGTCTAATTTGGTCACTACAGTATAAAGCACTTCAACGTCGCCCACCAATCACCATCAGTCACTTTGGTGTCCTGCTGATACAATGCCTTACCGGTACAGAACTCTGCCTGAGTACCGAACGCCTGATATATATAAGGGCTCTAGGTTTATAAAGTGATCTCAGCGTTACCATAGAAAAGACTGTACTGAATTAGTTTAGTTTAGAAGGACTTCGAGGCTTGCTTTGTTAATCAAGCCCAAGCGAAGCCAGAAGTGCTGAATTGATTCAGCGCTGACCTTTGACCAAACGTGTTCGCGCCACATCAGTGCGGTTAGTAGCTCTACTTTGAAAGGACTATCCGCTCCCTCACCTAATTGATCTAGTGCATGCATCATCTTTTCAAAAAGCACATACCTTTTGATGAAGTAGATTATCCCATGGTCCATTGACTGAAAATGTGAAAGTGAAAAGGTAATGCATAGAAGACCGCACAGGCAATCAAAAGCGCGCCAATTTTCAACTGCACAGCTTAGTACTTTTGGCCAAACAAAGGTATAGTGGATTTTTACATCAGTACCTTTGCCCATCTCCGTTCGACCAGTCGTTGGACCTTGAAGTATTAGTTATATGAGGTTATGTATTGTATACCCGTTCGGTATTTAGGCAGATTTCTGTATCACCCGGTCTCCATAGTACACTGTACGATGTAGCGGGAAATTGCTCTGGAGACGACTTTTCCGTTTGCGTGACGCGCACGAAAGAGAGATAAAAGTGGCGCCCACTGGTTGTCGCTCGCCCCAGCAAAATCAAGCTGCGTTTCGACGCTTGCAGCGCCGGACCCGCGTCTCTGACAGGCAGACAGACACGCCGGAAGCGGCTGCAAAGCGCGAAAACCACACGAAGCAATCACTTGCTGTTGCATTTTGCTGTTCGAACTGACCAGCAATGACCTCAGAGGTCGTCGGACCGAGGAGTTGCTCGCTGTGCGGCGGCATGGTTGCGGCGTTCGGCCCGCTGTTTGCCCCTTCGAAATGGCTACAGTATTGCCAGAATTGGTGCCAGTATTAGTTTATGAAGGTTGTTGAGCTGATGTCATCAAATCCCACGCGTGTCAAAGTTGGACCATTTGTGTCTATTTGGGGGAATCATCACGCGAATCGGTTTATGATCCCCTGCAGGTGTGTCGCGCGGGAGGACAGTCTCGTGTACGAGGGGCAATCCAGCGGCCCGCGCGCACGTTGCTGTCTAACGAGATAAGGTAAATCGCACAGACGAAAAAGTGAAATCCACAGATTGTGAAAATATGTGACAAGTAGTGATCTTAATAGAAGGCGGTAGTGAGCGGTTGCGAGGAGCGTAGCCGCAGCAAACCCGCGCGGGGTGCCCGCGAAGCAGGGCCGCGCGGTATTTGCGGAGGCGGGCCCAGCGACGAGCATTCCAGCGAACGGATCCGTTGCCGCACACTCGGAGTTAGTTTTCTTTATGCGGGGGTCTGGGGGTGCAACCCCCAGCACACCTTTAATAGAGGGCGGCGGAAGGTATATCGGTTTATCTGTGCGGTTCCCCTTCAGATCTGTGGATTTCCCTGTTCTGTCTGTGCGATTCTACCGTTCTCCTGTCTAACGGGATTCCCGCGTCAGGTCACCCCTTTGGTTTTGCCCCGGCACAGCAATTCAGGTGCGAGGCCCGCTGCGTATGACAGCAACGAAGCGAAGCCATGCCACCCTTCACACGGTTGAAGCTGCTGCCCGCAATCCACTCCAGTGTCCACGGGCGATTGCGCTGCAATGTCGCTGACGATCAGTGAAAGTATCTTGTGGACATGAGCAGCGGCACGTACGTGCACCACCGCTTCATTCTCCGACTTGCCAGAGCCCTCGACAGGTCACCACCATGCAGCCAAGTGAGGATGACCGGCGATTCTATTGCCCCGTGGAGCAGTGCGGCCGTAGGTTCAACCGCAAGTACACGCTCACCGAGCACATGAAGACACACACAGGGGACAAGCCTCACGTCTGCCGAGCCCCCGAGTGTGGTAGGAGATTCGCCACGTCAAGCAACCTCGCGCGGCATATGCGTCTGCACGGCCCGCTGCCGCTGGTTAAGTGCCCGCGCGACGGCTGCTCGCGCTCCTTCTTGAGCGACGTGCAGCTAGCCAAGCACCTGAAGCAACACGACGCGCCGCGAACGCACCCGTGCAAAGTGGCGGGGTGCAACAAAGTATTCACCACCACCGGCAACTTGAACCGGCATCTCAAGAAGCACTTGACGGACGGCAAGCGCGAGCAGCTCGCGTGCTCGTCGCTCGCGAGCTGGGGCATTCCTCGGAGGTTGAGCCCCACGGGCGTGGAGCAGGACTACTCGACAGGCGTGAGCGCTGATGTTATGATGGACGTGACCCCTGCCCCGATTGACCGGCCGTGTGACGAGCCCTGGAGCCCGGAGACGCTCGAAATTCTCGGGCACATGTTGCTGAGTTGAGTCATGGAGTGCGTGAGCGTAAAGAAGTTTAAATGCAAGGTCAAGCGTATGTAAATGAATTACACTGTACTGTACAGTGTGCGGTCATACAATACTTGGAGGTTGCGCCAACGACAGCTAACAACGAGAAAAGCAGCCAAATGTGCCGTTTTGCTGTTCGAACGCTGAGAGCATCATGCCGAAGAAATGGGTGCACGGCGCCGACTACCACAAAGTATTGCTGCAGACAGCTTGCACTGCAGTAAGCAAGCAGCGAGCACGAGCACGAGCTCGACTCGCTCGTACTAAATACAGTACACGAAGCGCAGACTCACGGAGCCGTCGCCGAGCGGCAGCGGACACGCTACGCTTTCCTGTATCGGCTGGTGGTTTGCGCCGCGCTCCAGTGGACATGCTGTGCAGCATCATACACTCGCCACTGGGCCATGGCCCATGCGCGGCGCATTCGTAAGCGCTGGTGTTTTCATTAGCCGGTCGAGTTGAACTCCGCTTGGATTTTCTAACCTGTGACGGCGCTGTGACGGGCCCAGTCCCTGCGCGCGGATACCCGCGCCATGAATCCGCGGTCGAGTCGGTCCAAAAAGCGGAGCCCGTGCTCGCGGCGTGCGATCTGCCGGTCACACGAGGCGGGTCATGAATGTTGTGTGAGCAGCTCGAGCAATTTTGCGCGCGGCAGATGGCCAGCTGGGAGAGCAGGGACGGAGGCGCAGCACACTCAGCGACTGTATGGGCTGATGACCTGAGGCAGCTTTCGCTCGCATAGCCGCCACTGGCGAGCAGGCAAATCGCCGAGGCAGAATCGCGTAAGACATCCATCACGCTGCGCGTCCACAGCCGGCGAAAGGCCGGGTCTCCGATTGCGCGCGTCTCCAGGCTGGGTTCGAAGGGGACAGTACCGCAGCGTCAGCATCGGCGCTTTCGAACAGCTTGCTTCGTCGGTCTCATTCCTCAACCTGCCCAACACTAGCAACAACAACAACAACAACAGACAGCGAGCGCCATAGCTTCAGCTCCTACTACTGCTACCAGCTACACAACAACAGCTCGAACATGCAGGCCATCCAGCTCGATCGCATCGTGATCCCGACGGACACCACGACCCCCAAGCAGAACAGCAGCAGCAACAGCAGCAGGGCCTTCCAGTGCCCCGACGTCCGCTGCGGACGCCGCTTCAACCGCAAGTACACGCTCACGGAGCACATGAAGACCCACACGGGCGAGCGCCCGCACGTGTGCCGCGCGCGCGGCTGCGGCAAGCGCTTCAGCACGTCGGGCAACCTCTCGCGCCACATGCGCCTCCACGGCGCCATCGAGCCCGTGCACTGCCCCGTGAGCGGCTGCACGTGCAAGTTCATGAGCGACATCAAGCTGGCCAAGCACATGCGCTCGCACTACGTGCCCCGGACACACACGTGCCGGGTGCCGGACTGCGGCAAGTCGTTCAGCACCACGGGCAACCTGAACCGCCACCTCAAGAACCAGCACACGGAGCAGGAGCGCGAGAAGTACAAGGCGCCCGCCCCGGCGTCTCCCACGTTGAGCTCCATGTGCAGCACCCCGACCGGCCAGAAGTGCTCGACCCCCTCGCGCGAGAGCCCCACGGGCATCGATCAGGAGTGGAGCAACAACGCCTGGGACCTCGCCTCCGAGGAGAGCGACGTCGAGCTGCCGGAGCCCTTCGAGACCGCGTGCACCATGCCGTGGACGCCCGAGATGCTCGACATCCTGTCGCGGATCCTCCTCGACTAAGCGAGCGTGTAAAACGACTTAGCAGATAGTGTAAAGTAATTTAACCCGAATCGACACTTTGACAACCACCACCAGCACGGTACATGTACTGTATCGGTCGATGTCTTGATGAGTTAGCTGCGTTCATCACGGCATCCGTAGGCTGGCACCGCACCGTGGAGCCACGGTACATGTACAGACACATAAAGACATCAATGCTGCCACATTGCGACCAAAGCTACGGAGCAAGCAACTAGTTGCTGCGCGTTACAGCTTTATGTAGCTGCGCAACAGCTGAGGTTGACTTTAATCGCACAGCTGCATCGCTTGAAGGGCAGCAATGGCAAAGAGACCGACACCTAGGGCCGCGTGCGGGGGCCTATATTGGTCTGTACCTTTACGAGATTCATGCTCATGAGAAGACATACCTTGGAGTCCGAGCTCCTGGCCCGAGGAAGACGCACTGTTCCAGTCACATATTTACGCTGTCGCCAAGACTTAGCGACACACTTTTATCCATGGTGGCTACCTTACAGGAATCCTATAGAGAGAGGGGCCGTACACATGCAGACAAACCTCGAGTGACGACCAAATGGAGAACCAGAGCGAGTGCTCGAACAGCTCGGCCGACGAAGGTTTAGATTGCAACAGCATTCAGTACTGCAGCAAACTACACAGCAATCCAAAGTCAGTAAACTGCAGTAGCTCAAGGTATGCGTACATGTACGCATATGCATTTCAGCTCAACCTGGTGAGTCTCACCGTGAGACGCTCTTGTGACAAGGTTGCTTGTACATGTACCTTGCCGAGGTATGCTTCCAAGTGCACCCCCAACACTAACTCTGAGAGGTAGCACTGCTAGGCTAGCAGTGCTAGCAGAGGGTAACAGCATTACAAAAACCTCTTGCATACCTGTCAGGGCCGCCGATTATGGCATTTTTATTTATGTAAGTGAAGCTGGCTCATAAATAATGGTAGGCCAGAGAGAAAGAAGAGAACATAAATAATGTCATGCAGAGAATGTGTCTCATAAATAATGATAACATATTATGAATCATGGATTACTTAGCGTTTGTATGGATCCATCTAAATTTTAATATTTATTTCTGATAATTGCCCAGTTTCAATTATTGCTAGGACCCCTTGACATAAATAATGTTATGGCCAAGCGGAAATGGCCTACATACATTATCCATACTTAATTATGGTCATTATTGTTATGGCCATGCTATTTTCGGCGGCCCTGATACCTGTACATGTATGCGTACAGAAGACGGACCTTGCAGGTCCCGCTGGACAACCAACCAAAAACACCCAAGCAAATCGCGTCCTTCTATTTGGGGTGATTCTGGGGGTTGCACCCCCAGACCCCCGCATTAGAAAAACTAACTACTGGACAGGGCAACGGGTCCGTTCGCAGAGGAGCTCACTACCGCCTTCTAATATGGTCGACCTAGCCCTTTAGGAAAGGTGCTCGTGTGCGTTCTTCGTATTTTGTCGTCCCGCTGGCAGCGGTTTGGCAGCGGCCTGCTGCAGACAGTGAGCGCAAGCACTTTTGAGAGTTGACGCGCCGTGTCCACTTTCTGGATCGCAGCGTTTATGTGAATGCAGGTCTATGCAACGAGGCAACTGTACCGTGAAGAGCACATGAGATATCGGCATAGTGAACCTCATATGTTTTCGGTGTGCCTCGCTGTTCGTACTCGACCTGACGACGCCCTGCTCGACGCGCGCAATAATGGCTCGTGCCGGTCATTGCCGTCTTGGTCGAAGCTCCTGCTGTAGCCGCCGCCGCGCTTGCGGTCTGGTGATGCCTTCACCACCATCTCGCTGCGGGTGGAGTGGCTGGATTGCCTCCATGTGCAGAGCAGAAGAACAGCTCCAAAAACTGACAGAGGGGGGGGGGGGGCATTTCGCTAGTGTGGAACAGATGCCGATGCCGGTGAGCAACATGGGCACTTTGGATACAGTACTCGCTCACGCCGACGTATATTTACTAAGTTACTGACGACAACGTCGAAGCACCGTTCGCAGTTGCTGGCTGGTGGATGGCTGCGCCTCCTAAATACTACTACTTTGTTTAACAACGCACGGTGGGGTCGTGCAGCGCGCTCACGAGAGTGTCGAGCATCTCGGAGTTCCACACGTCCTCGAACAGCTCCGAGCACGAGCGCGTGGGCGAGTAGATGGACTGCGGCACCTGCTGGCCGTACGGCGGCAGCATCGGCTGCTGCTGCTGGGCCATGATCTGCTGCGGCCAGCACGTCGCCACGCGTGGCTTGAACACGGGCACTGTCGGTCCCATCGCGGTCCATTGCTCGGCGCTCGTGGGGCTGCGGTGCAGGAACTGCGGCGGCATCACTTGGGGCGCGGTGACGACCACCTGGGGTACCACGACCGTCGGAGTCTGCTGAGCCTGGAGTTCACCTGCCGGCAGGTCCGGGTGCTGGTGTTTCTGGTGGCGGTTCAGGTTGCCCGTCGTGCTGAAGGTCTTGCCGCAGCCCGGTACCAGGCACACCTTGACCGCGCCGCCGTAGTGGAACTTCATGTGCTTCTCCAGCTTGTTGTTGCTCGGGAACGTGCAGATGCAGCCCTGCACAGGACACTGGAGCGGCTCGATGTAGCCATGCAGCCGCTTGTGGCGCGAGAGGTTGCCAGACGTGCTGAAGCGCTTGCCGCACGTTCGAACGGGGCACACGTGCGGGCGCTCGCCCGTGTGGGTCTTGATGTGCTCGGCGAGCGTGTACTTGCGGTTGAAGCGGCGCGTGCAGCCCGGCTCGGGGCACGCGTGGATGGCTGGCGGGTGCGGCCTCTTCACGCCGGCGCTGGCCTTGGCGCTGTGCGACGGCGACAGCTTGAGCTGCTCGTGAGCTTCGCTCTGTGGCGCCATGGCTGTTCGAATCTAACAGGTCTTGATGTGCTTTGTGCGGGGCCAAAGCGAGAATGACCGCCGCGGTTCAATCCGCGGGCAGCCGGTCACTGCTTGAAGCGGGTCAAGCAAGCGGCCGCGCTCACCTCGATGAGGCGTGTGACAGTCACAGTGACTCGCGTGTGAGGGGAGCCATCACGTTGCCTGAGATCTTAAGACGGGCAAGCCACTGTCATCTACGAGCTGACCAGCTGCGGATCACCTAAACTATTATTCACAGTGTGCTCATTGTTGCCCTCGGTCCCACCTCGGTGCTTGACTGAGTCGCCTCCAAGCCCACTGGCGAGCGCTCGAACACACAACGGGCGACTTGACTTGCTCGAGCCATCTTATCCTCGGCGACGGTGCGCGCTGATCTGTTCTGGACGCTGGTCGATGGCCTCCGGACGGTTCGTGAGGCGGGCATCCATCCTGTTGAGATCGGCTAGCAGTGCAACATGGCTGCCACTCCAGACGCGGCAGCCATCAATGCCACACCGGACACGAACTCCTTCGGTGCGGGGCTGACTGCGCTGGTCTGGCCTCACACATGTGCACGCGTGGATACCTACCGACAGCAGTTTTCACGCGCACCGAGTCGCGCTCCTACAGCGAGCCGTTTGACATGTCTGCGGAGCCACGAGTTCGCAGCGAGGATACCGTCGCCTGCCCGACGCCGTTGGGGCGGTGGTCTTCGTCGTCGCACGGAGTCTTGCGCCGATCTCGCGCAGATGCCGCATTGATCCGAGCATTGAGTGAGCTTCGACTTCAAAATCCCCATCTTCAACGAGCGGCGCTGGCAGCTTGGCGCGGGCCGCGCCGCGCGGCACCGAGGGCGGATCGTTCGCGGATCACCAAGCTGCCGCATTGTTAGCGAAATTCGGGGCTTCCCCAGCATTTCGGTGTTCTTGTCCGCGGGCTCTGAGCACATCAATGCTAATCGCAACACAACAGCAGCGAATTTTACTCGATCGTCGACAAGGAGTTAGATGAATACATGTATAAGTGTACAGTAGTAAACTAGGTATATTTTTTTCGCGTCGTCATTAGCATTGCTTCACCGGCTCAGCGTCGTCGTCGAGAATGGACGCGAGGGTCTCGAGCAGCTCGTCGTTCCACACGCAGTCGAACGAAGTTACCTCGGAGCCCAGCGCCGACGGTGACGACCAGCTCGACGCAGTGGGGGTCTCGCTTTCGTTGTCCGACTCCCCGCTCGTCGAACACGAGCTCCAGCTCTTGACGCCCACTTTGGCAGCGTCGTTTTGAGTTGGGGTTGTCGTTGGCGAGGTCACCCCTCCGTGGTGCTTTTTCATGTGGCGGTTCAAGTTGCCAGTGGTGCTAAACGTCCGGCCGCAGGCTTCGACGTGGCAGACCTTGACGTCCCCGCCGTAGTGGAACTTGAGGTGTCGCTCGAGCTTGTTGGCGCTTGGGAACACGCAGATGCAGCCGTCAACGGGACAGCTAAGCGGGTCGATCTTGCCGTGCAGCCTCTTGTGCCGGGACAGGTTGCCTGAAGTTGTGAAGCGCTTGCCACATGTGCGTACAGGACACACGTGAACGCGCTTCCGAGCGAGCGGTTTGCTAGGCTTGGCTACCACCAAGTTGGTGCACGGAACGGTTTGGTCGAGCTGTTGTTGCTGGAGCGCGGGCATCGGTAAGAAGCTTTGGCAGGGCATCGACATCGGCATCTGCTGCACCGGGAGGCTGCAGAATGCAGCGTTCATGTAGTGCATGGGCTGAAAGTTCATTGTGAGGTGGACAGATAGCAAATTCGAAAGTGATCAAGCAAGTCTGCACTGTTTCAGGAGAAGGTGATCCGTCAGATGCAACCCGTCATGTGTTTCGGCGCTGGGGGAGAGTTTTCAGAGGCCAGGAAGCATGTGGCCCCCACGCGCGAGATATTGCAAGGATATCCATGACATCAACTGCTTCGGACTGGCGAAAGACGCCAGCCCCGCCGTATTAGAAATGCACGCAAGTCAAGGCTCTCTTGGATTTTCCACTAGCCGGGTCAAGTCTGTCCGAGCACCTGCCTTACAAAGGCAGCTCCAAGCCGTGCGCCACCATGAACTACCGGCAATTGTGTCTGCGACACCTTCACAGCGATGCGTGGAGGGCAAGGTTATCATGCGTTTAGCTGCTGTTTTTGGCGCTGTAAGACGAACTATGAGGGGTATTACAGGCTTACATGCCCCCAGGTGTATTTATTTACGTTTATCAAACAAGTTCTGCTTAGTCAATGCCGCCCGGCAAGCATTCACCATGCTTGCCATCGCTGCAGTGCCCCCCCCCCCCCCCCCCTCCTCTAAGCCAAGCTTTAAGACTCGCATGCCGTTATTTTAGTCATTGGAGTTCAGCCGCGAGGACATACAATGCACACAACGTACCATATCCACCGCGTTGTATCAACCCCACTTCTAGCAGTGTATGACTCAGTGGATGTCCAGGCCTGCAGCACCACGGATCCGCTGTTACTGTCGCCCGCTCTCACTGAATTCCTCCAGGAGGTGGTTGCCGCACATGGCGAAATGCCCTAAACTGCTTCCTAAGCTTACGATATATCGAGTGTTGACTGCATACTGTTGCGGGTTGCACCATCACACACATTCACGAAAGGTATCGAGTTAACTTAATGGTTACAGACAAACTGTTCTGTTCCTAATGCCTAGCACGAGAAGGTGGTCTGGTCGTCGAAGATATTGACGAGCGTGTCCAGCAGCGCCGGGTTCCACACGTCTTCGAACAGTCCTGTGGACGCCGAGGACTCCCACAAGAGGGTCTCATCGCTCCAAAGCGAGTCGACAGCAGTCGTCGGGAGAGGGAACCATTGCTCTGTGCTCGTGGGGCTGCTCGCCCCGTGGTTGAGCGTCGGAAAGCTAATAGCAGCGACCGTCGCCTTCTCCTCCTGTTGATGCTTGTGGCCGTGCTGGTTCTTCAAATGACGGTTCAAGTTGCCCGTCGTGCTGAAGGTCTTGCCACACCCGGGCACGCTGCAGATCTTGTTGGCAGTACCGTAGTGGAACTTCATGTGCTTCTCCAGCTTATTGTTGCTCGGGAACGTGCAGATGCAGCCCTGTACCGGACACTTGAGTGGCTCGATGTAGCCATGCAGACGCTTGTGGCGCGAGAGGTTGCCAGACGTGCTGAAGCGCTTGCCACACGTGCGCACGGGGCACACGTGCGCACGGGGCACACGTGCGGACGCTCGCCCGTGTGGGTGTTGGCGTGCTCCACGAGCGTGAACTTGCGCGTGAACTGCCGCTTGCAGCCCGGCTCCGAGCACGCGTGCGCGTCGGACAATTGGCGCTTGAGACTGCATGCCTTGGTGGTCGATTCGGTGGGCGATGGCATCGTTGTCGCTACGGGTGAGAGGGTGGTTACTAACCGTGAGTACTGTATTGGATGTGGATGCTTTGCTAGCTGAGCAACAATTGCAGAATGGGCTGGGCTGCTCTGCAGGCGGTGGCGGCGTCTCTTTGGCGTCCGCAAAGCACCGCGAGCTGATCCCGGTGTCGCGATTTTGAGCAGGGCCCGCCCGCGTGGCGGGAGCCTTCGGTCTGGACACGCACATGGTCGCGGATTTGGGCCCGAACGTGTGTGACACCGAGGTGCCGCCCGCCTGCCTGAGCGCGGCCGAGGCCAGCGCCAGGACCAGCGCGTGCGTGGCGGGGGCTTGTCACGACTCGGCTGGGCGAGCCACAAAGTTTATGGTGTTCAAACCGGCCAAAGAGGCGACGCAAGTGTCCGCAAGTTGACACGGATCCTGTCCACCTCGTGCACCGGCGCATGTGGCGCGGTGTCGACAGTGCTCGGCGCATAGACTGCAGTGAGAGGAGGTCTGCTTGGAGTCCACAGTGTGGACTCCACACCCATCGGATCGTCGTTACAGCTCGACGACGACGGAGCTATCACCGCCACAGCCACCAAAACTTACAGAAGTCTCTTATTCCGCCCAAGGCAAAGCGAGGTGAGGCCTGCCTGGCTACATTGCTGCAGGATTCTTCATTAACGCGATGCGGATTGTTCAGTGGCGTTGAACTTGTCACTCGTAGCGGGGGCATAATCGTCCGCTTCAATATGATGCCCCCAAACGGATACTGTACACTTCACAGCTGTCTGGCGTGACAAAAAGCCTGGCCTGGATCTGTGTCATGCCTGGCTGGGTTGCTGGCTGGGTTGCAACGCTGCAGGCTGCAGTTAATCGATCGTGCAAGGCAACTACAGTACATGTAGCTCTAACCAATGATACTGTATGACCGTTGAGCTGGTTGATGCTTAACTTACAGTCGTGTTACTCGAATAAAATAGGGTCTAGCTCCTTTCTCTCTCTACATGCAGAACTCGAGCGGCTCGTCCTCGTCTAGCAGGGACTCAAGCGCGTCGAGCAGGTCCTGGTTGGTGGCCGTCTCGGTGAGGACCATCTCGGCGCTGAGCGTCTCGGACCAGAGGTCGAACTCGAAGCCTGCGAGGGGGGCGCTGGGGATCCACTGCTCGGCGGCGGTGGGGCTGCCAGCAGCAACGGCCTTGATAGACGCCTTCGGGCTCATGCACGTCGCGGCCTCGCCGCCGTGGTGGTTTTTCAGGTGGCGGTTCAGGTTGCCCGTCGTGCTGAAAGTCTTGCCGCAGCCCGGAACGAGACACACCTTGACGTCGCTGCCAAAGTGGAACTTCATGTGCTTCTCCAGCTTGATGTTGCTCGGGAACGTGCAGATGCAGCCCTGCACGGGACACTTGAGCGGCTCGATGTAGCCGTGCAGGCGCTTGTGGCGCGACAGATTGCCCGAGGTGCTGAAGCGCTTGGCGCAAGTGGGCACGGGGCACACGTGCGGGCGCTCGCCCGTGTGGGTCTTGGCGTGCTCGGCGAGCGTGTACTTGCGGTTGAACTCGCGGTGGCATCCGGCCTCGGAGCAGCGGTACACGCCCGACTCACTGTGCTGGCGCCGGAGCTCGGGGCTCATGTTGGCCTGGAATTCGGTAGTGATGGGGATCATGGTGTTCATGCTGATGTGTGTGGGTGGGAAGGCAAATTCGAGAGTGAGCTGAGCTGAGCTGAGGGCGGCGCGATCCGCCGGGGCGGACCAAGCCAACTGTCGATCGTTGGAGCTGTCCATCGAAACTCCGCGCGGCTTTTTATGTCGATGCATAGTGAGACCAAGTCAAATCTGACTCCCTAGCCGTTACCCTCCACAAATCGAGTCGGAACGCCACACTGACGTCTGGAGTTCAGCTAGCCGAACGGCGTGTGACAGCGCTCACTGTTCGTAGAGGAAGAGCCACAAGCGAGCGCCTCGCCAGCCTGAGATATCGGCGCGCTGCTGTCTCCGCCTGAGCCAAGCCAGGCCAGGACTGCCATGTCCACTTTTGCCTCGCTTGACGCCGAGTTGCCGTTACTGCGCACTGTACCAGTCGAGTCGCTCGAGCTCAAGCCTGGAGCTCACCTCACTTGAAAGCCTTTGTGGACACGCTTCGAGGCAACGAAATCTGCGCGGATTGTGTCGTGGTCCGACGTGCGGCGAAAAGGTCGAGCTCCTGAGATCCAAGGACTAAGATCCACCGCGGGCTTTGCCGCAGGGCGGAATGTAGGAGACCAAAGAGCACGCTATCAACTCGATAAGTTACCGAGCAAGAAATCTAGCGCTGTGTAGTTGCATCGCGCGGGCGTCAGCTAGCGTAGTGTTGTCTATAGTACATGCAAGCAACAGCTTCGAATAGATGGCGATGTCTACTACAAAATTCATTCTAATAGAAAGCGTTGTGTATGTACTGGTATGTTCGACGCATGCCATTCTGTTGTTGAGCTTTTAAGTAATTCCTGTGTGCAAGGTGTTGAGATTCATTCTCTTGAGTCTACTGGTTCTAAGGGTAGCCGAGCTCCTGCACGTGGAAGCGGATGATGTCGTCCACGAGGCAGCTCTGCCTGTCACCGTCGCACTTTGGGCCGTCGAGCCCCGTGTCGATCAGCAGCGCCGACAGGTTGTCCAGCGTTTCGTCCAGTGCGGCGAGGTGCTCGTCGCTTTTGCGGTTAAAGTTCGCCGCCGATTCCTGCGGCAGCGGGTTCGTGCCCGTCGACCACGCGCGCTTGAGTCGACACTGCGGGGCGGCGAACTGCGTCTCCGGCCGCCATGCATCCGACGTCGTGGGGCTCCAGGCGTCGAGCGTCACGCTGCTGCGCGGCGTCCGCAGCGTCGTCGCCGGCACAACATCGAAGTGCTGGTTCTTCATGTGGCGGTTGAGATTGCCCGTGGTGGTGAAGGTCTTGCCGCAGCCGGGCACCTCGCACAAGTGCACGGGCCCGCCGTAGTGGAACTTCATGTGCTTCTCGAGCTTGAGGTCGCTGGGAAAGCTGCAGATGCAGCCCTCCACGGGGCAGCGGATGGGCTCGATGTAGCCGTGCAGGCGCTTGTGCCGCGCGAGGTTCCCGGACGTCGTGAACCGCTTGGCGCACGAGCGCACGGGGCACACGTGCGGCCGCTCGCCCGTGTGGGTCTTCATGTGCTCGCTGAGCGAGTACTTGCGGCTGAACTGGCGGCGGCAGCTGGGGTCGGGGCAGCGGTGGAACAGCGGGTCCTCGGCAGGTGCTTCGGCGTTAGTGTCCGCCATCGTTGCTGCGTGGATGAATACAGTTGTGCTGCTGTGCCTGCGTGGCGGTGCCGAGCGGCTGGCTGGGAGACTGCAACTGGTAAAGTGAGCGCCCGCTCGCGTCGTCGCCGTGATGATGGCGTGGAGTAGCCTGCAGCAGATTTGCTCGATCCCAGTTGACCCAAAATCGAAGCCCGACGGCGGCGATGGCGATCCAGGCGAGCGAAACAAGGTTAGGCTTCTTGATCGATGCTGTACACTGGAGGACCATTGTTGTCGCCTCGCAGCGGCGGCGAGAGCGCTGGTGGTCATGCCGCCGCATTGGCTCTCCTCGGTTCGCCGCCGCACGACGGGCGGCGGGGTGATTGCAGGCTGTAGCAGCGTTGACGCTCACATCAGCGCTTCAACTTTGCGCCTTTGCGGCGTATGACACACGCACAGGAGTGGCACTCGCCCGAGTACTGTGGCGAGCCGGCTCTCTTGCGGACAGCGAAAGCTGCGCCTTGGTGGACCCATCGTCCGTAGAGGGCGGACCCTTGGCCCCATCGTCGAGGAGAGCAGACTTCGCCGCCGCGGCCGAGCCAGGGTTGGCAACGTCGGGTTTCGGAAAATGACACCTGTATCATCTGACGGCCAATTCCCGGTACTTTTGTGGAAAAAAATGGGCCAAATGGGACTTTGGTGGGACTCGAACATACCGGTACGTTACTGCTCACCCGATCAGTTTTTGGACCTAACGACTTCAACCACTGCACCAGTGTCTGGGGTGGAGTTCTCTCTGAGAGAGTCTCTAAGGTCACAGCAAGCATCAATTCATTTCCCAACTCGCGTTTCACCGCCCACCAAGTGCAAACCAAGCATGGCCCGCCACCCCTTCGCCAACGAATTCATCCAGCTAGACAAGACACCAAGAAAAAAACGCTATAAAGTCAAGTGCAAGCATTGCGACAGGGCTGGGGTCGTAGCGCCTAAAGTCTTCACAGGAAGGAGCGAGAACTACGTAAGCCACCTTCGGAGCTGCAAGTACTACCAAGCTACACTGTTTCGATCCGCTGCAGCTGCAACACCATCGCCGCCTCAATGGGATGCTGCACATGTTGCCATGTTCGAGAGCCTTCTTGTAAGGTACCAGCATCGCTGCCACCTTTCCGACTCTTTCATCGAGTACGAAGAAACAGTCATGCTCCTCGAGTTCCTGTGCCCAGGAACCAGTGCATGGCTCCCGACACGAAGGCAATTAGGAGGTCCAATCCTACGTCAGCAAGCGGGTCAAAGTCAACTTCAGCTTGAGACTAGCTTGAAGAAGACGTGCTCGGACACAGGTGGGCGAGTGAGCCTGCTGTCGGATGTATGGGAGAATATCGCAAAGCAGCATCTACTGGGAGCGCAGCTTCTACTATTTGGGTGCGCGATGACCTTTGCGCTGGATCAAGTGGGGGCTGTGCATCATGGAATCGCTATTGCCAAGGAACTCGAGGCTTTGATTGGAAAAGCTACCGCAAATGGGTGGACAATTGGAGCTGTCGTCACCGATGATGCCGGTCAATGCGGCAGAGCGAGACGAATTCTGGCGCTGCGGTGGCCTCGTATCGCTTTCGTACGCTGCTTCGCTCACGACGTTAACAATCTTGTGAAGCAAGTGTTGAGATCGGTTTTTCGCGCCACGGCTCGCAAGGCAGCAACTGTAGTAAATGCACTGAATGCATCCTCGGCTAAATGGCTGCGCCTCCTTCACGATATTCAGCTGCAGGAATATGGCAAGACGCGCGCGATGATTGCGCTGTGCCCGACGCGGTGGAACTCGATGCAGGGTTGCTTCGCGTCATTATTGCGATCCAAAACCGCGCTGACTATTTTATCCTGTCGTCACGCTGGAGTCACCGAGGGTTGGCCAGCGTCACTTCAAGTGTTGGAGAGTTGTGAGTTCTGGACGCGTCTTGAGGAAGCAGAGCAAGTAATCCGACCTCTTTCCGCTGCTTCCTTTCGGCTGCAGCGAGACCAGAACACGCTCGCTGATGTCGTAGTGTCCTTTGCTGAAATTTATCGCAAGTTTGCTGCCAACGCTCAGTACGGCGAGGCACTGGTGTCATGCGTCGAAAAGCGCTGGATGAGTTGCGAGCAACCGCTATTTATGCTGGCGCTGTATCTCCATCCGATCCACGCAAAGAAGGCCGCTGTGCTTCCCGCCACGGATGTTTCCTCACAAAGTCGGATCTGCCACTTCGCCGTCTATTACTATCGACGGTACATTGACGACGATGTGAATGGCTTACGCGACAGCCTTGGCCGCTGGTTTGGTGGAATGTACACGACAACGAGACCTAGAGAGTACGCAGCCCCTGTTCCGTCATTTTGGACGGCAATGAAGCAGGAGTATCCGCGATGCAAACTGCCGGTGCTTGCTCTTACCGTCCTCTCAATTGCTGTCAACACAGCCACATGCGAGCGATTGTTCAGCGAGCTGGGCAATATCCACACACCGATCGGAAATCGAATGGACGCGTACAAGTCGGCCCAGATTGAAGCCATTCGCGAGAACAGTCGACAGTCTCTAGCCAAGCAAGTTTCATCGTCGATGCTGAAGAAGAGGCGAAAGAGAATCGTTTCGCCGACCGAACGAGATGCTGCTTCTGATAACGAGGAGGAAAGCTGCAGTATTATCGAGCATAATTCTGCCCCGACAGCGGATTCAGTCTCCGCCGCTCCAGACGGCGCTGCTCACTCCGACTTAGGTGTCACAGTTGAGGTGGAAGGCGGTTCGGTGCTTGGTCTCTCTTCGGATGAAAATTTGGTTGACTCTGCTTCACTCGACAAAGCTGAAGAGGAAGCTATTCACACCATCGAGTTCTGGGATAGCTACTTGAAGGAGGTCGAGATCGCCGACGAACTCGCAGACGCTGACAGCGAGAGCCCCTCCACGGCGGAGTCTAACCCAGCGGAAGTGCTGATTGATCCGTATGAAGAGATTCCAGCTCCGGATCGCTCGCCACTCCCAGAAGAAAACATTGCGACGTTTCCTCAAGAGAGTCGATTGAAAGGTATTCGAGCCTACAAGTCTTCGCTGGCAGAGCTGTTTAGCTCTACATGTTTTTTCAGTGAGGAGAGCTAGGTGCAGAAGTTTAGTTCAGTTCAAATACATATCATTTCATTGGCGCACGCTAGCAATATATTACTTGCCTGGTCTTAATTGTCCATTGCTCCTACGCTGCGGAACAGCAGAACGCATTTGGTGTCGCCAGAGAACCCCGCAGTGATTCCGCTCGCTAGATCCGACTTGTACGCTGACACGTACGCACTATTGATGTTGCGCATGTGCTCAGCACGGCCCAGCACCAGGATGTTGATGAACGTCGTCTCATCCGTGCCCATGCAGCCCTTGCCTGCCTTGCACAGGGCGTCCGCGTCCGCAGCCGACTTCACGCTCGTGTGGATCGACGCGTTGAACTCGGCCACCTCACCGCGCATGGCGGTCAGGATCACCTTCTTCAAGTCGCCGCTCAGATCGCCGCTCAACACCTTCACCAGGTCCTCGCCGTACTTCTCCTGGAACGTCTTCTTCACCAGCGCGATCTCGGCGTTCGAGCGCGCCATCACAATCAGGTAGATCCACTCCTCGGTCGTGCCTAGGCCCTTCGTCGCCTTGCGCAGAATATCGGCCTCCACGTGCTCCAGAGGGCTCGCCAGGCTGGCGGCCAGCAACTTCAGCAGGCGGCCGTAGTCGCTCGTGCTCTTCACCCACACCGTTAGGCTCTGCTTGTGCAGGACGCGGTAGCGCCCCCAGATCAGGTAGCACTGCTCCGCAGTCTTCGACAGCAGCAGCGATGTCAGGGCAGTCTCGTCCGAAGCTGCGCCCGTGCACACGCGCTGGATCTCCTGCGCAGCCGCGTCGATATCGGCAGAGAACGCCATCGACTCGACGCTGCTGCCCTCGCGGGCATAGCGCGCGTACAGGCTGCTCGTCACCGCGGTGGCGGTCTCCGTTAGAGCAACAGGACTTTCCTGTTCGCTCACAGCAGACATCAACGCAGTCACAGTAGAAGAAGCAGGATCCAAGGCGCTCGCCGTCTTGCTGCCGGTGGCGCTCACTGCAGGGCTCGGCGAGATGTTCGCATTCTCCTCCATCGACGCGCTAGCGCTAATGGCCGCACCAGCAGCAGCAGCAGCAGCACCGCCCACAGCAACGGCGGCACCAACACACGCAGACCATCCCGACGTGCTCACAGCAGCAGCCATCGACCCGGACGCCGACGAATCGAACACCACCTTGGCCGCATCAAACACCGACAGAAGCAGCTGGCAGTACTCGCCACTCACCACGCTCTGGATGAGCGTGCGCAGCTCCTGGTGGTACAGACGCATGTACACGATGCGAGCATGCGCAGCAAGACTCACCACCACGATGCTGATCAACGTCGATTCACCCGTGCCAATGCAGTCTTCGTGCTCACTCACCTCACTGCTCTGACGGTCAGGACCCCCTCTTCACATCACCGCTCAGATCGCCGCCCGAAACCTCCACCAACTTCTCGCCGTACTTCACCTTGAACGGCTCCAGCTGCGCGAACTTGGCGTTCGAGCCCACCATTACGGCCAGGTAAATCCACTTCTCGGTCGTTTCCAGACCCTTCGTCGCCTTGCGCAGTATCTCGCCCTCCACGTGCCCCAGGGGCTCGCTCGCCAGCACCTCCAGTAGAATGGCGTAGTTGCTCGAGCCCTTTACTCATATACACCGTCAGGCTCTGCTTGTACAGGATGTGGTAGCGCCGTCAGATCAGATAGCGCTGCTCCGCCATTTTCGACGGCAGCATCGAACTGAGCCGCGCACAGGCGCTAATAGCTCTACCGGTGTACCGGTATTTGTGTCCCACTAAGTCCCAGTGGGGGAATGGGCACGCCCATTGGGCGTCCCAGGGAAAAAGGGACAGTCCCTGGGATTTTGCCAACCCTGGCCGAGCTGCGCTGCCCCCATCATCGTGATACTCTCGAGATCGGCTTGTACAGTCCGCCTCGTTGGAAGATTCGGTGTACTTAAGTACATGTAATGACCTCCCTAGCACCGCTACGCTACAGAGCGCGTGAATCCATCGTTTTGTTTGACATGTTGATGCTCTCACGGGAACCTCCCGCTGGTCGAGCTGCTTCGACTCGCGTCACCCACTGCAAGTACATGCACACACACGACTCGACTCAGCTGCAATGCTGCGGTCGCGGGCGTTGAAACCCTCGCGATCAATCTGCACGGCCGCTTGCCGTTCGCGCTCGGGGGCGATGAACGGAGCCCTCCTCTGTCCGTGAGATGGCACCCGGCTCACGGACGGTCACCGCGAGCTTTTCAATCAAGTTACCGGTCCCCGGCTACACTGTCGATCGACCGCCTGAAAAGTGGACACGACCGGGGGCATAATCGTAAAACGCGGCGTTGATGCCTCACGCAATGGGCGACGAGCAGCCATGGCGCGCGTCCAGCAGCAAGATGTCAGCGTCTGCGTGCGTGACTGTTGTGTCCGCCGCCGTGGACAAGCCCGGCTGCAGTGCAGCATGGTCATCGCTGGCTGCGTGCTCCGTATCACCGCCTGTGGCGCTCGCCGCCAGATCGGATTCCTTTGACGTAGCTGCTCAGAGGACAACAAGCCATGAGTACTGTAGCGCGGCTTTCTCCAGTGTACAGTACAGGCATTTCGCTGGTGCCGATGTCACACGTTTCGCCGACGTACGCGCGTGCATCTCAGGGGCCAGCTGGGCGCGACTGGAGAGTCCTCCTCCTTTTCGAGGTCCCACCCCGCCTCGACGAGACCAGCACGGGCGTCGTCCGGCCGAGCCGCTGTCCGTCGTTCCACCACCTCGCAAACCTTAGTCGCCTGTACTCTGCCCATTTTGGCATTCCCTGGCTCACGTACGCACCATGGCGGCCTCCGACACCACTTCCGAAAGCTCGCTCGCGCTGCAACGCCTCGCGTCAGCGCCGCTGCCTCAGACAGAGAGCTCGGCTACTATTGACTCGACTCGAGCCAAGCCGGTGCTGCCTACAGCGCACTGCTGCACGGAGCCCGGCTGCGACCGCCACTTCAACCGCAAGTACACGCTGCTTGAGCACACTCGGGCGAGAAGCCGCACGTCTGCCCCGTCAGGACGTGCGGGAAGCGCTTCAGCACTTCTGGCAATCTGTCGCGCCACAAGCGTCTGCACGGATACATCGAGCCGCTCGAGTGCCCCGTCGAGGGCTGTCTGAGCTCCTTCCCGAGCAACAACAAGCTCGAGAAGCACATGAAGTTCCACCTCGGCAGCGCCGTCCAGGTGTGCACCATCAACCACTGCGGCAAGACCTTCAGCACCACGGGCAACTTAAACCGCCACATCAAGCACCAGCACCTGGACGACGTCCCCAGCGGTGTTATGTCTCCGTCCCAGTTCAGTGTAACGAGCCCCACGAGCGCCGAGCAGCAGTCCACGGCCTCGTACACTGCACTTCTGCTGGAGAGCAGCATGGAGGTCTCCCATCCGCCAGCCATCGACGTCTCGGTCCTCCCGCAGCTCACTCCAGAGCAGTGCGAGAGCTTCCGGTTGCCGCCGCCCAAGGCTCCGACGACCTGGCATTCGGACGAGATGGTCGATGCGCTCACGGAGATCTTCGACGAGGCCGTAGCTCAACCTGAGGAGGACGGCACGATCAGCATCCTCGACGACATGGTCAACTTCCATGTCTCCCACATGGCCTAAAGCAAACTTTCAGTGTGTGTTTAGATGTAAGTTCGAAGTAAAATAAGTTAAGAGGGAATGAGAGGAGTTGCTACCCGACACCTGTTGACGTTTGTCATCGCGTTCTCACTGCTCGCGCTTGCTTCATTCCGTGCCGTGGCACCGCCGCTCTATCACTGCATTGCACACCTCCGAAACGCTCTTTCGAGATCATTAGAAAGGTCTTCTCAATGTAGACAAGATAACTCCATCGTGTATCCACAATTATGGCAAACTTCATTAACTTATTACGACTAGGATACGAAACGTGCTCCGTTCTCCTTTATAGCTCGATGTGGTCGACATGGAAGCTCACCATGTCGTCCAGGAGGTTCTGCGGCTGCGGCTGAAGCGGCGGGGCCGGCAGTGGCTTCTCCGGGTCCGCTGAACCATACTCCATTTCGTCGAAGATGGAGGACAGCACGTCGGCGATGCCTGGGTTGCGTGTGCCTCGCGGAGTCACTCCCACCGGCGACGGCAGTTGAGACGGCATCACCTGCGCAGGGCTCGGTCGGGTGTAGTCTCCACTCCACCGACTGCCGGTGCCGTAGTACTGCTGGGCGACACCGGGGGCGAACGATGGCGGCACCAACTTCATGGGCGGATTGACGACCCGAGGGCTCGGGAACTGGTAGCCCATGTCCACGGGGTACTGCACCTGCGGGACCTGAACGTGGAGCTGCTGCTGCTGCTGAGGCGGGTGGATCAACAGCGGCGCGTTGGGCTGCGGTGGCGGCAGTGGACGCAGCGTCTCGTTCGGGTGGTGGTGCTTGGCGTGGCGGTTGAGGTTGCCCGTGGTGCTGAAGGTCTTGCCGCAGTTGCCGATGGTGCACACGTGCACGGGGCTGCCGAGGTGGAACTGCATGTGCTTGTCGAGCTTGTTGTCGCTCGGGAAGGTGCAGTAGCAGCCCTCGACGGGACACTCAAGCGGCTTGATGACGACGTGCAGCCGCTTGTGGCGCGACAGGTTGCCCGACGTGCTGAAGCGCTTGCTGCAGGACCGCACGGGACACACGTGCGGCTTCTCGCCCGTGTGGGTCTTCATGTGCTCGACCAGCGTGTACTTGCGGTTAAACTGGCGGTCGCAGCCTCGATGCGGGCACTTGTGCGGTTTGTCCATGCGCGGCGGAGGCGGCGACGACGTAGAGGAGGGCGACGTGGCGCCGGCGTCCGAGCTGAAATCGCTGTACGAGTACTTGTGGACGGACTCGAATTGCATCATGATGGTGCTGGCGACTGGCAAAACTGTAGGCAGATGGATCGATATCTTCGTAGCTAGCCACGATGTCGCTCGGTCGTCCTCGCCTCGATCGGTGGAAATGGCGGAATGAAGCGAGCGGCGCGCTGCGCTGCGCTGCGCTGCGCTGTCGCGATGATAGCTTGGAGTACATGATGCTCGGGGGATCCCTGCTGCAGATGCCACTGTTAGTTGCTCGAGCCATTTCTCAGGGCCGCCGCGTGTGACATCGCACGCACCGATAGCCTGATGACGCTCGGATGGCCCTCAGCCGAAGCTGCCCGGGAGAAAAAGGAGCACGCAGCGACTGGCAAAAGAGGGCTCGGGCGTCTGGACGAGCACGCAACCGCACACTGCGGACATGGAGATGAAGGAACGGCGTGGTGGTGACGAAGACGACCAAGACTCTGCCAGCCGGATGCGATGGCGGTCCACGTGCGCCCCGCTCAGGATGTCGCTGCTCACCATCTTGTCCACCGAGACGCTGGGGCATAATCGCAGCCGCCGGGTCGATGACCATGCTGAAAATCCACCGAGCGTCGGTGAATCGGTCCGCTTCAAGTGGTCCCTCCGCCTTGAGCAACACGGCGCCACGCCCGACTGCGCCGGTTCTGCCACACCTGCTGCAATACCGATCCGCGGTGTAGATGTACACACTGCACGGGATCGGTAAGGCAACGTTGCCTGGGATGCATTTTGATTCGAGTCCAGCATGATGTCGATCTCGATCTCTGCAACAATTGCATTCCGACACATAACGTCACGGGTGAGTACACTTGTGGATTGCCTTGCTCCCTTCCTTTCATCTACATTGTCCTAGCAACACGAGTAAGTAAAATAGCTTACGGTAGTGTGCTTTGAAGACTACTGAAGAGCCAACCTCCAGGACCTACTGTACCGCTTATTTTAGGTTCACGAACACAAAACATGCTTTCCTATAGTAGATCACTTTGCAAACCCAAGGAGACCGACCACAAAGACAACAAGACAGCATGGGCGTGACCAAGGAGATCCTCTCGGAAGGCAACGGTCCGACCCCCACCAAGGGCGCGTCCGTGACGGTGCACTGCACAGGCTACGGCAAGGACCGCGACCTGCAGCAGAAGTTCTGGAGCACGAAGGACCCGGGCCAGACGCCCTTCACCTTCAGCGTGGGCCTGGGCCAAGTGATCAAGGGCTGGGACGAAGGCGTGCTGGGCATGAAGCTCGGAGAGACGGCGCGACTCACCTGCACGCCCGACTATGCGTACGGAGCTGGCGGGTTTCCGGCCTGGGGATATCCTTTTCACCAAATACTTTTGTATAGTTGCTAGCTGCATATTACTAGAGGATACTTTTTGATCCATGTTGCTTTCTTAACTGTGACGCTCGTTGTGTGTGAAGTGTACAATTCAGCCGAACTCGACGCTGATTTTTGAGATCGAGGTGCTCAAGATCAACTAAGAAGGAAGGGGTGGATATTCATCGCTGTCAAAATGTTTTCAGGCTTCGTATCCGACAAGCTGAACAATGGAGGCAAGTTTGTCCACGAAGAGAGAAATGCACTGCATATTTTGCTACGCAGTTACGTTTCCATTTGCTTGACATACGTGAGACTTGGTTGATACAGCGACGACGCAACAAACGGATTCCTGGAATCGAAGTCGATGTTTGTTGTTTGGCAGCATCACCACCAGTTGCAACTGCGCTTGGTTCTGTGACGATGCATGGTGGCAGCATTACCTCTCTGAGCGCGTCCGCGACGTCGTCGGTCTCTGGTCAACTCGAGCTCTTCCGTGTCTTCATCGCTGGATTCTGGTACGGCACGTCGGTTGTACCGGTGCTCGCTGCCGTCTCTGCGAATCTCTCCGATTTCCTCCACATCACGACGCTCTCTGCGAACTGCAGGCACCAGTCGCAGTTAGTGAGAGCAATTAGCTTCGATAAAGCTTCGGTAGTTACCTTGGTCGCCTGCGCTACCCATTCTGCCTGACACTTTCCACAGCTCCAACACCATGGCTGCAACGGAAGTTGCCATTTTCATAAACTCGACAATGCCCGACCGCTCAGCAATGCAAGCTCCCCCTCCTCCTTGCCGAATGCCCCCGGGCGCTGGCACAATAATCACCACGATGAACGCAATGGTGACCCCTAAGAAGAAGGCATCCAGTTTTGATAGTGAGACTTCCATGAGCCGTTGAGAGACTGAAAGCAAATGTGAAAAATGAGGCGTGGTAAGTCAATTCCTTTCTTGCGATATCTGGACAACTTGTCCACGACTGAAAAATTACCATTTGATTCGGGCACATCAATAGAGTTAGCATACCAATGCGCCTGAACTACAGTACTAACGGGGTCTCACGGTTGCCTTGCTACCCACAGGCAGCTACATTCATTTGTTTGGTTTGCATTACGCACGATTGGGCAAGACCAAAGAAAAGACTAGATAAGTGCGACAGTGTGGTCATTGCCACCTCTTCCTACGCCGCTTCACCGCTTGATGCTTCAATAGTACGGGCCACGACGCGGCCCAGCAACAACAACCCCGCCGCGAACAACACGTCGACCAGCGACAACGACCTCGTCGTCGCCGAGTGCCTCCGCATCATCCGTCAGCTCGTTGTCAATACCACGGAGCGCTACATCAGAGAATTGTTAGTAAGCAGCGATGCTACGCTACGAACCACCGCATAATACAATACCTACCGCGGTAGCCGACACCACCAAGCCCACCAACGTCACCGGGTCCACCAATGCCACCGAGCCCGCCAAGCCCACCTAGCCCACCTAGGCCACCAAGACCACCAATGTCGCCCAAGCCGCCAACACCTCCAATTCCACCAAGGTCATCGTCGTCTCCGATCTCAAACTTTGTGTTCTCGTCACTTGCCAAAATACGCTTGCCGCCAGAATACTTCTTCGAGGGCCGAGCGTGCTTCGGGTGCTCCATATGCCCGGGCATATGCGACGCCATCGCCGCAGCAAAGAGAATCGACGCGAAAACGAGGAAGATGGCCTTCATACTTGGTTCTTGGGGGGAGGTGCTGCGCAGTCCCGGAGATATTTGCGAGTGAAAGCCCATGCGAACTTGAGCCTTGGTTTGTGATGCCAGTTGATCAACTTGCGTGTTTGAAGCCACTCCCTCTCTCATCCTGCCCGTTCGTCTAAATGCTCAAGGATCAACCGCATCAAATTCGGAGAATGGCCCTAAAAATGCATGCATTCAAGAAAGTTGTTCGAAGTCACGAGCTAGATACTTCGAAGCTTTCGCTCCAACTGTTTGATCTGTGCCCAGACATAGCAAATCAAACCTGTAAGAAGCTCTCCCTGTTTAACCTATATGCAAAAGGTGCAGTACCTTGTCATCCCAAGCTGCGACTTCGGCTTGGAGTTTGGACTCTTCCTGCGCACATTGCTGCTGCAAACTAAGCTCTTGGCGACGAAGTTCAAACTCGATGCGCTGTTGTTTGTTATCACTGGCCGCGCCGGGTGCGTTGAATTGGCTTGCGTATTCCGTTCCATGCTAGAAGCGTGCACAATCGTTTAGCTATCCCAACCGCGCCATAGATCACAAACCAGATCTGGTACGAACCTTGATGCCCTCGCCTAAAAGGCGACTCAAATCTTCAACTTGACGAAGCTGCACAGCCAATTCCTTTTCTTGTTCCAGTAGCGAGTCTCTTTCGCGGCGAAGTTTTGCTTGCTTATTGGTGGTGCTCTTCCTCTCGCGCTGGTGCTCTTGATGCTCCTCCTTAAGAGCAGCGCTCTTCTTCTGCGCATCATTTACTGCGGCATTTAAACTCCTGACTTTTTCTTCTTGCTGCTCAATATCTGTCGCCAGTGAAGCGAGCTCGTTATCCAGTCCCTCTGTCGTAGATTTTGCCGCCGCAATCTGAGCGCTAAGATCCTCCAATGTTGCATTTAGCTACAAAAGTGATGTGCTTAGTTCCGCTCACACAGCAACTGTATAATGCTCGAATAACGATGCACTTACTTGAGTGTGATCTTCGTCCAGTAGTTTGAGGAGATTCTGCACCATGTTCACACCAGGTTAAACAATAAGCTCACTGGGTAGCGAATAATCAGAACGTACCTGTTTCTCTTCCAGCTTCCTCTGAGCGGATTGAGCATGCTCGCGCTTAGAAACCAACTCTTCTTGAAGACGAGTTGTATCGAAATTTTCTCCACCGCGGCCAATTGCGGACATCGAGCTCGACAACTCGGCAATTGCGCTCTGTACGTAACCCCTCAGTACCAAAACTAATCTGAAAACACGCTGAAATACTTACCTCAGCAACAGCGAGTTGCTCGTTACGCTCTTGGAGCCTGACCGAGATAAGTTGCGTGAACGATCAAGGAATGCGAGTTACAAAAGGTTTGGATTAACATACCTCTCTTCCAGTGCCTCGCGTTTGGCACTCAGAGCGTCAATGGCAGACAGCGCATCCTCATTTGTCATCTGGCCTCGTTCGAGCTCTGAAACAATGGTAGTGGTGTCAGCCATGCACATGCTTGTAGAGCCATCGTGGCCAAGCACAGCCTGCAACTTACCAGAGGTGATGAAGGAGATTCTGCGTTCGAGTGAGCTGATCTCGTTCTTCGTCTTGAGTCGAAACTTTCTGCGCTTGGCTTTCAACTTACCTTCGAGCTTCCCTGTACAGACGGCACACATGATGTTAGAGCAGTAACAAGTTATTTAACTGTAAACAGGCGTACCATTTTCTCGGACAACACGGAGAGTGTCCTCGCGCAGACGGCTAAACAAGATCTCGGTTTCTTTCTCTTTGTAAAAGATCGAGTCACGCAGTTTGTGGGCCTCCTGCTCGCACTTCAACACGTCGGCTTCGAGCTTAGCCCTCTTTTCCACAAGTTGACGTGTTTCTTCCTCCATTTGGACGATGAACTGCTGAGTATATTTGATCTTCGCGCGGAGCTTCTGACGGGAAGACCTCTGTTCCGTCGGCTCGGCACACTCGTCCAAGGCGGCAGCAACTGTCAGAAATTCAAAGAAATTGTTGTCAGACGAATATAATGGCAAGTCTCACCTTCCAATCCAAATACCCGTGCGTGTTTCCATCTCTACTGCCTCCTTAGACTGGGACAACTTCTGCAACTCAGCAGTAGACTCCATGATCTGGTGCCTCAAGCTCAGCATAGCGGCTCGCTGCTGCTGAAATCGCGAGCGCAGCACCTGCACTTCACTCTCACGCTGCGCCACAGCGTCTACGATGACAGCTATTAGACATAGACGTAGCAAAAATCCCCATCACATGCCCGCCTACCTTGGAATTGACGATGCTTGGCTTCGGCAACTGTTCAACCCCGACGTAAGCATCTTCAGGACCCTCGCATTTACCATCAGACATGGCACTCATCCACTCGTACCAACTTGTTTTTCCTCGAGGCTCCGAAGCTCGTTAGCGTCTTCAGCCAATGCGTCCTTCAATGCCTTGTAGCGGGCGCGTTCTTGTGCGATCAAATTCTGCAGATTGTGTACACAATGTTAGACCGGCTCACAGTACTCGCCCTTCGGGATGTTTGACACACCTTGAAGTGTTTGATGCGGGCGTTCACCGTGGCCACGTTGCGTTCATTCAGCTTGATGCTCTCCATGAGCTCCATCTCCGCCTGCATCATCTCCACTGCAAGAGAAACAACGGCCACCAAGCCGTCCGTCAGTAGGAACAAGATGGTGTAAGAGAAAGCTCTGACCGGGGGGCCAGACGCACCGATGTACTTGCGCAGCTCGCCGATGTCGTCCCCCATGAACATCGTCCTGGCGCTCGCTTCATCTGCTCGGAGCCTCTCCATCTTCTTGCCGCTCGCTTCCACTTGCGCCTTTGAGTGCGGAAAGCGAAATGGATTAGGGAAACCATGTGACCATCACTCTGACCTCCAAGTTGAAGTTCGCGGCAAGCTGCTGCCCTGCTCGTGCCCTGCACACAGTAAGATGAGATCCTGATCATTCATGCGTCCATATTGCTATTTTGATGTGCACCAGCACAACTGACTCTTGCATCTGAGCGAGTTTGTTTCGGCGGGAAGAGTCACCTCAGTAGTAAACGCAGCAGCACCAGGCGTCATGGTTTCCGCTTCCACGGTTGGCGTGACGACAGATGTGTGTGCCTTGTCCGACCAAGTGAAGAAGTACCGTGCTCGCGTCGTCCAGAACAGCCAAGGCGCCGACAGTGACGGCAAGAATGCTGCTTCGGCGTCGGCCATTCCGTCGCTGCTGCTCATGTGTCTCAAGATCATCTCCGACCGCTTCCGTCTGCAGCCCAAGGCGCAGAATGTGCCTCGTCAGTTCCTGCCAGAGGTCATGGCTCGCCTTCCATTGGACCTCGACGTGTGCGTGACGGCTCCGAATGTGACAGACGAGAACTATTGGAAGCGCTGCTGCCTCAGTAAGACGCAGTGGAAGAACATTCAGATCGCGGACCACGGACTCACGTGGAAGCAGCTTTTCCTAGAGAAGCATCTGCAAGATCTACTCGAAGACTTCGATCCATCGCTGGATGATCATGACCACTTGATGGCCGTCGTAAAGGCTTCTAGTGAGTACATTTTCACCCTGGAGATCGACCAACTACTGTCGCATCTAGACTTGAACGAGATCTGCGCGCAGTTGCGCAACTTGACCAGACTCCGAGTGACCTACGGCGTCAAGCAGATTGGAATGAAGTACGAGCGCATGTTGTTCGGGATGAAGATCTCCGATGCCACCAACCTCTCGCACATAATCAAGTCGTCGAACTCGCTGACGACGTTGTGGCTGCCCAGCAATCTGCTCGATGATGACCTGCTACGGATGCTCATGACGGGGCTTGTGAAGAACACCAGCATCACGTCGCTCGATCTATCACACAACAAGCTGACGAACCATGGAGCGAGGTTATTGTCCAAACTGCTCGGCCCCGAAAGCGTGATCACCACGCTGAAGCTGTGCGACAACCAGATCCACGCAGAGGGCGGGAGGTACCTCAGTCGCGGGCTCAAGTACAATACCAGCCTGGTGGAGCTCGATCTTCGGCTCAACCGCCTCACAGACGACGGCGGTCGAATGCTGTTGGAAGGCCTCGTTGAGCACACCTCGCTGACTAACCTGAACTTAAGCAGTAACATGCTGGGCAAGGAGAGTGCCGAAGCGTTAGCTGAAATCCTCGGCGACTCGCTAACGGCGCTTCGCTCCCTTGACCTGAGCAGCAACGCGCTGGCTGAAAGCGATGGAGACGTGCTGCTGCAGGGGTTGCAGCAGAATAACACACTCGTCGCACTCGACCTGCGCCAAAACACGCAGATCCCCGCTGATGCCGATTGCCTCGTGAAAATTGCACAAAAGATTCGACAGAACGAAGTGAACATGAAGACCCCGCCCTCCACTGAAGGGGGTGGTAACAGCTCATAAGCCACTTGCACCATCTTGCTAGGAAGAATATACCTATTCCTCAGCACTCGCTTCCTGGCGCGACACCAACAGTGCATGCATTAATGAAATGTACACGACGCTATGTGCCTCGCTCTCGTTTCCATCCTCTTTTCTATCGCTCTTCTTGTCTTCACCATTTGTCCGCACACACGCGAACAAAAGCTGCTTCTTCACCATTTTGGCCACGCGACAGAAACTCACGACATCCACGCGAGCGAATTCTTGCTCGTAATCTTTCACCACCACCAGAGCCACCGCATGTGTCTGCTTGGGGTCATCTACGCAAAATAATACACAAATCGTCAGTAGCACGCCCACCCTTCCGTACACAACTCGCATCTGACCTTTGTAGATGAGGAAATCGGCACCGAACTTTGAGCCGAAAGTTACGATGTAGCCTCGCTCCCACAGATCTCGGAAAACACGCAGCCGAGCCCGACGTTGTGACGCTGTATTGAACCATAGCGTTTTAGTAATGCGCGTCAACTAACAAGGATTAAGCAGCTCTTACACAGTCTCCACGTGACGCCATCGCTATCCACAGTCTCTTCTTGCCGTGAATCGCCTCTTAATTCTTCTGTAATTTCATTCACTAGTGTCCGTCTCTCCTGCTCCATGGCGCCATGCCCAGTAAAGTCCGCTACCGACGTCTCTAGTCGAAGGAACCCTTTCACGACCCCCAGCGCCATCTCTTCCAGCGCCAACCGCAGCCGTGGGGGTGCTGCAGTCGCACTTGGAGCCGCCCCATCAGGTGAACCATACAGACGACACTCTTGTTGTAGAAATGCAATTTGCTGCGGCCCACTAACCAGCGCGTAGGTGGCGTCCGCGTCCGATGCCTCCACCACCATCGCCAGCGCCACGCTCATATTGCTGGAAGTACCACACTGAATACCACCAGCCAATCACATATCGTAACATCAATCTACACTTATAGGACGCATCCTACAAATCGTTTAGTCAACGTTGCGGGTTCAAGTAGCGGTCCGACGGACACCGCGCGGTACCTTACCACAAGCGGATCGATCGATCATGGCGGACGAGAGCAAGAAGACGACGGTGGAGACGGACGTGACGGAGGAGGGCGACTCTCAGACCACCAAGACGGTCACGCGCACCACGACCACCACCACGCGCGTGGTCTCCCCCTCCCCTGAGGCTCCCGCGTCCTCCGACTCGATGCTCGCCAAGACCTCGTCGCTTCTCGCCGCGTACGAGGCGTGGGTGGGCAGCCACACGGGCCTGGCCCGCAATGTGGAGACCACGCTGTACGTGGCGCCGCAGCTGGTGCCGGTGCGTGACCAACTTGAAAGATCTTGATGATTTTATTTTATTATTGTTGGTATAGATTTTCTTAACGTATCTCTTGGTTTTTGATGCTGCAGAAGCGGGTGATGGAGCCGGAGGTGGCCACACAGTTCGGCTACTCGCTGGTGGGGCTGCTGCACCTGTACCATGACTACGTGCTATGGAAGAAGGACACTGCGGAGCAGGAGCCGCCGACCGGCAGCCAGAAGTGCGTCTGGAGTTGAAGTTGCCGTGATGGTATAATGTGGCTGGGTTGTTGATTGTTGCTGTTTTGCTCCGTGCAGACTGACGCGGTTGGTTCGGGTCCCGCTGTCGCTGATCTCGCACGTGCAAGTGCTGGCAGAAGTCGTCGCCCGCCGAGTTGGCGGAGACGTTGGCAAGTGGCGCCTGATCGTGTGGGTTGAGGTCGTGAAGAGTGTGCTCCGTCTCGTGTTGCTTGCACAGCGCCGTCGTGCCATGATGATCCGTGGCGGCAAGGTGAGTGAGCTTGTTGCTTCGTTGTGTCGTGCGAATCTAGACTCACAGGTTTCTCTGCTACAACGATACAGTACAAGGGCGTGGAATCTGCTCCTCGGCCATCGGCATTTGCGCGCTTCAAGAAGCCGAAACAGCCTGGTTCCCGCACGGGCAAGACCTTCGGAAAACGTGAGTGATCGAATGGCCGAGTTGAAAGCTTCGTCTGTGCTAAGCTTTTATCATTGCGATGATGTAGCTGCTGTGTCGGAGCCTGAACCGATGAAGGAGACGAGTGTCGAGGAAGCCCCCAACAAGATCATGTTTGAAGTGAGTCGAGGAAAAATCGGCATCTTATACATGTACTTGCCTGTGTTGATTAACCACGGTGGGTTCTGCTTGATAGGACACAACGATTGAAGTTGCGGAAGGCTCGCGGGAGGATCTCCTTGTAGCGGGAGAGGTCTGCCACATCTTGCGGCCCGTCGTATATGCACTGCTGCGTCGTCGCCGACCTGAGACTTCGTGGACCCCCGTGGTTGCATCGCTTCTCGTGGAACTCTCTGGGTACGTCCTTGCCGAATGTAACACGGTCAGCAAGCAGCGTGTGGCTTACGCCGCCTTTTGTTTTTATGCAGTTTGGCGCTGTCTGCTGCAGCTGTTACGCCGGTGGAGCCGAAGAAGCCTGTCACCGCTGACAAGGCGAAGGACGAAATCGCAGCCCGAAAGGTGTGTTTGACTTCTATCCCCATTGTGCTATTAGACTATCGAAGTGCTTACCGTTGTTTGCGTGTGGTAGATGGCTCTTCTTCTGTATTTGCTGCGCGATCCAGTGTTTGCAACTGTGACGAAGCCTGCTACTGGAAAGGTAGGTCGAGGATTTTTGAACAGGGCCATGAACGTGTACTCACTGCTCAATTGATGCGCATATGTATAGGCTGCGGACGTGCTCGACTACGTGCCACTCGTGGGCAAGCTGTTCCGCTTTGGCACGACTGCTGTGCTGGACTACTACCACCAGTTCCACTTCTACACCTCGGCGTCGTAGAGTTCCTTGGTCTGGTAGGCTGTTTCTCTGAAATCGTTTGTACAACTCTTGTTTCCGACGCCGTAGTGTCGAGAGTTTGCATAAAATAATTGTGGTTTTCGCCGGAATATCTTTTGTACTTCACGTGTCATTTTCGAGGATTTACTCTGGAGCTGTAAGACACAATGTCTGGTTTCTAACATGGTCACTTCTGAAGTTGCGCCGCCAAGGACGGAAGTAAATACTCACCTCTGCGAATAATGAAGATTCTTGCAAGTCTGATGGTGTTGGTGGCGATTGTGGGGACTTGGGTGAATGCTGAAGAAGGTACTGCAGCTATTTTCTGCGCAAGTACCAGTTCCGGTGTTTACCTGTTGAGCTTTTTGCAGGCAATGGGCTGGGGTACCTGGAGGATCAGCACCCAACCGGAACCATGACTGAGCTATCGAACTTGCGTGGCGAGGACGACGGGAGCGGCAGTGAGTCTGGTTCCGGTGACAATATCCGCCGCTATGGCAACAGCCGTAAGCTGGCCGAGTACGTTGAGTATGATGGAAGCGGAAGCGGGGGCGAATCCGGATCCGATAACAACCGCCACGAACTGGCTGAAGATGACGATGTAAACGCTTACTGCCGTCCTGGTGCCAACGATTGGCCCGCGTGCCGCTCCATCGGATACCCGGGATGCAAGCCAGGCATGGTTCGCTGGCCCCAATGCCGTAATGATGTCTGAAGGCGTCTGAAGAAGGGTGCGAATGCCTCCGCAGCGAGGCAACAACCTAGCTATACGAAGTAGCTTCGACCCAATGACAAAGAATATGACGTTCACAACGCAAGATTCAAACCGTACCTCCGATTGCATTGTGGTGTAATTTGACAGCAAACGTTTATTTCGTGGGTCACCTTGTGACTAGTGTGTAGAAGAGAAGGTAGGCCGACGTTAGCGTCTCTCTTCGAAATGTTGGCTCATCAAGCACTGAGACCACGTCATCATCGATCCGAAGCCACTCGACGGGCTCTTGTCGAGAATGGCGATGCCGCACATACGCGACGTAGTGACCAGAGTCAATCGAGTTGCCAAGATGAGCACACACGGCAGCTAGCTGGAATGTGACGCGTTTCTCCTCATCTCGGATAAATGCATTCATGGTGATGTCCAGCAGCTCGTCGCTCCCACACGGGAAGCTCACGGGCGTATCCACCTTCTCCGTTTGTCCTCTCGTCGATGTATGCTTGAATCGTTGCAGTCGAAGAACTAACACAGGCGGCACACGCTGTAGTAGAATCTGCGTGAGGCGGGTGGTCTTGGCACGGCAGTACCCATCGCAATACACGCGATTCTCGCCAGTGAGCTGTTCAGGGTGACGAAAGTGCTCCAGACACTCGGACAGCGTTTGATCGCCCTTCCCCGAAGCGATGGAGAGTGAAACAATCCTGTTCGCCGCAATAGCAAGCACGATCAGCCAATCTTATAAACCAAACCACTTCAAAACTTCCGTATTATACGCACCGTTGCTCTTCGTGAAGACACGTGAGGTTAGCACAACTGCAGCATTGCGAGCCTCGCACAGTTTGCCCCGAAAACAGATCGGTAATCACTGAGGCGTTCTGTCGGAGAAAATGGCTCCAACGCGCCTCACCCAGGTTTGCTGCAGCAACAGCACGAAAAATGTCAGTTCATCTCCATTGCGACCACTTCACCAATCCCAACCACCTCACATACCGACTGCGTGCATGTACGACCTCGGGTCGTTTGGGTCGTAGCTCTTGAGCTTCTTGAGACACCACTTCTCCGCTTGCAGGAACTGCTGGCGCTCCTCCTCCTCTTCTCGTTGTGGCTGCGCCGGAACCCGCAGCAGATCGTGCAGCAGTTCCAGCAAGAAGGACAAGAACTCCTCTGCATCCTGTTGCTCCTGTCTGGACGCAGCACTCGACACCAAGAAGCTGCAACGACTCGCAGCGGACCTGAAGCGCCGCATGCGCTGCTGGTTGTCCTCCCTTGCGTTCCTGCGTCTGTCCTGCCGCGCTCCTCTGCGTCGCATGCCCGCCGCTTCAGCCTCCAGCTCCAACTCCACCTCTTCTTCCTCCAACGGGGAGATTCCTCTCAGCAGACTCACAAGCGTCTCGGCCACCAGCAGCTTCTGTGCCTGAGCGTCGTCGGGCTGCCGCACCACGTGCAGCTGCGAGCGCATGCGCAGTGCGCGGTCCACGCTCTCGAGGAAGGCCGGGACGGCGGCCAGACACTGCAGCACGGCGTTGGCGAAGCACAGGTTGCCGTTGTTGGGCAGGCCGCAGGGCAGCGCCGCGTCCTGAAGCTCTGAAGAGGGAGCAGCAGCAGTAGCAGCAGCGCTGGACGCGAATGTATCGCCCGCCTCGTTCTCGACGCTTGGGGCCGCCTCGACGTCGTCCAAGGACCCGATGCCGAGCCGCATGAGCGGTCTCTTGAGCCAGCGACGCAGCCAGAGCAGCGCCTGCGTCCACCAGAAGAGCAGCAGCCACGGAAGGCGCGCGGTCTTGGTCCGGGTCGAAGCGCCGAGCCATGGCCCAGCCATGGTATAAAGGCGTCTTGAAGAATAATTTTGAATTTGTTGAAAAATAATAATAAGCGAGGCGAATGCTAATTGGTGGAGAGCGAGAAAATAATACTCGGCCACACACGCGCAGCAATTTGATAATAGACAATGCTGGGCCGAGCTGGAAGGTTGACGCCGCTGCTGGGCCGCTCGCTGGCCGTGCAGACGCGGTGCTTCGCCGCGAAGCCCAAGATCCAGTACGTAGATCGTTGTTGCGGTTAGTGGATTCTACCGTTCTATAGTTAATAACTGACTGGGTGGGTGGGTGTGGTCGGTAGAGTGCCTGTGGACAAGGCCAAGGTGCATGAGACGCCCATCGTGCAGAACTGCGGCGGAGACTTCATGCGCTGGATGGGGCCCGGCAGCCGCTTCCAGATGTACTGCTCCTTGCTGCTGTCGGGCAGCCTCATATACCAGGCCGACGCCAGCGCCAACATGCTCGAGGTGAGACGCGATGTCAATGCGAAAAGCTTTCAAGAGCATGGGGGACTGACTGAGTGACGGATATTTGTAGGTGCTTGCAACCAGTGGGGCCATTTGCAGCGCGTCGATGACCGTCTTCTTTGGCGCCAAGAGGCTGTGCGACAAGGTGGTGACGGACATAGTGTCGTGCCGGAGGATGGGTGACCCCAACGAGTTCGTGCGGGTGTCGGTCATGGGCGTCGGGATTAAGGAGGTGTTGGAGGCCTCGCCAAAAGGTGAGTGAAGCTGTTGCGAAGTGCAGAGCTCGTGGACGGGTTGAAGTTGATGGTTGTTTGGTGTTGCGTGGGGAGCAGACTTGAAGTTGCTGGGGCATGACGGCAAGGACGCGTACAGCTTTGTGCTAGGTGGACGACGACTTCAGCTGGATACGTCCACCGGCGAGTGCTTGAACCGCAATGCACTGGATATTCTGATGCAAGGCAGACCGCTCGTCACGAGGAAGGTCAAGCAGGGCAAGAAGGGATCGCGCAGATAGAGTGTACAGCGGATTGCGGTTTGATGTCGAATTCATTCAATATACCTCGCTGCCCTTGGAAGTGATATCTTTGAGTGGCTGTCGGTCAAGATTGAAACGCTAGTATCGAACTGATCACTGCTAGTGACGCATCGAACACGTGTAACCTCTATGCTGCCGATTAACACTTTCTTGCCGGACCAAAAGGAAATGTCAGAGGCGCAACTTGTTAGACCTACTGATGTACTTCAGAATTATAGTAGTGCCTAGATTGTCATTTCATCGCGAACGTGTTGCATTATCTGAACTCCGGGCGATAGCGATCGCGAATCCACGCGTTTTCTTTTAGAGTCCGCCTCTGTAAATGTTGAGCCGAAACCCACACCACTCAGGAATGCAAGTCTGCACTTGATGGGCACCGGTGTAAGAGTTCTCTGGATCGGGTTGTGATGGTACGCCCGGAGCCTGCCCCGATACCTGTCGTTGCCACGAAACACAATTACCTCAAGATAGTCGAGTTTCTCGTTTGCAGCTAACATTTCGAGCAGGGATCGGACAATATCCATTGTATATGGATTGTTGTCGAGACGGCCGTCTCAATCAATATTGCAACAATATCAATATCCAGTTCAATACATTGCAATATGCAGATCTAATTGTGTATCTTCATGTTGAAGTCGTCCTCACAGTCTTGGCAGAGGCACAACTAGCTACTCAGGACATTTCGGGTAGACTGCACGAGGCGGGAGAGCACGGAAGGCCGCGAAACCTCTTGAGTGCTCACTTTCGTTTAAGCGACTTATCTCAGCCGCCACTGCACTACTCTTAGACAACGCCGCCGTTGACTATACTCTCCCACTAACAATATCAGCTTTCTCCATCGCGCTCCTTAAGCAAGGTTTTGGTCGCTCGAGTCGCAGGCGGAGGTTCGGCATGCCCAAGGTCCTCCCGATCTACGCCACAGCCCACACACGTCAACAACAACGTCAGGACCTGCCCACAACCTGCGCTCATCATGGGCACTAACTCGGCGAACAGAGGTGCCACCCACTGTCACCACGCCGCAGGTGGCCATGCCAAGCAGGTAGAAGTCATCGTCGCCGGATCGAGTGGTTGGGGCAGAAGGAAGGAAATCGTGAAGGAGACGGTTGTGTACACTGTCTGACGAAGTAGAAGGTGAAAGCTAAGCGTACACGTCTAGATGACAGGCCAGGATCTTAAATCCTTCCTGGACAATAGTGATCAATATGTAGTGAAGATTGTCCGACAGCCAGCAATCAATATTGCGGTAGTACAATTGTTGCACTTTTACAATTACAATTCTTTTTTTCCAATCCCTGCATTTCGAGGAGGGCGTCCAAACTGGTTTCGATAGCTCCGGCAGCAATTGACTCATCTTGCCGAATTCGCAGACGCCTCATGCATTGGAAGAGTGGATCACTTGGGGTGCTCAACACCTCGCAGAGACCAGGGATGTTTTCGCGATTAAAGCGAAGCGCTGGCAAAAGTTCGCCTTGCAGATGGTAATCCAGGAAAGCGTGGCATCAACGTATCCACCGCAAAGTGACAACTCCTCTAGATTTGGGCAACCCTGCAAGACCGTGTTCATGTTTAAGGCTCTGTCAAGTGTAAGAGATTTGAGCGAATATCCAGCGGCCCTGAGGAGAATCGGCAATCTGCCCCAGACTGGGTTGTTGAACAGGCAAAAGTCAATACGGAGAGAAGTCATCCCCCCAGATCCACTAGGTTGGCCCAGGTGATTGAATTCCAGATCGTCACGCATCACTTGGCATCTGCAAAAAACAGGAACCAGGACGTTTACCCACATGCTGCTCTCGTCGTCACTGAAAGCCCACAGATAAGTGGGAACATCGCTGTGGACCAGCCCCCCACGTCAAGTATCCAGGTAACCTGACAAATGGTTCTTTGAAGGCGTTGCTCGAGGTGCAGCAAGCTGAAAAGATCATCCGGAAGGGTTGGCGAAAGTGGAGTCAGAAGCACGACCTGGAGAGCGTGGCTGATGGCTCGATTAGAAGCGTTTTCGTGTTAGATGAATGCAGACATCGGCATCTTTGGGGAAAATGTGTCCGGGACTTAAAAGAAGGTACAAAAGTTGATTCGAGGAAATATGTGGTTCTCCCGTGTAGCAATGATGGAAAGTGTCTTTGATTGGACTCGCAGACGCCCTCAACTATCTGGGACTGAAATCTATTCGCCCAGCTTGAACTCAGCGCAGTATCAAGTTGGTGAGATTCATCTGCATTGTCGATTTCCTCTTCGCAGTCGCCACTATGAGGCCATGGCTTCGGCTATGGTGCTTAACCAAGCATCCGAAAATGGACTCGACTTGCCTTAGCACGGACGATTTCAACCCGGTAAGACCACAATGCTGGAAGTGGATCGCCCACGGGTTGTTTTCGAGATTGATCACAACAACACTGCGCTGCGATCTATCGCATTGATGTCGATCACTACTATGGCTATTGGTGATATGGAAGGCTTTGCGGCGGTATTAGAATCTGACCACCCCGAAGAAGAGGTACATGTATTTCGTACTGGTTGAGGTCTTCTAAACGAAAGAGAGGCGACACTAAAGGAAACGCTCCGATACGATATTAATGATAACAGCAAACCGAGTAGGAAGAGCGTCCTCGAATTTTTTGTCGCCTTCTTCACCCAAGTTCAGCTCGCAGTATCGCTCCAGCAAGAACCTCCACCCAGCGTAGTCGACGTGAGCTACCGCTACAAGCAAGGCCAAGGTCTCTCGCACATATCGGATCTTCTTCTCTCTGTTGCGCTCGTGGTCCTTCAGGTACAGGAGCAGATCTGGCTGCTTGAGGACATCGATCTGGGGTATTGGGCCGTACATAATGTTCTTCCGCAGGGGAGCCACAGCTACCAGGTATAAGAAAAGATTTCTGCAAGATATTTAACCAATTAGAACCGTACTCATGTGTAAGTTAGTTCAGTACATGTATTTCGTTGTTCAGCGGCCTCCTAAACAGCTGCACTCCACTCCAGCGTGTTAGTGCATGCATGGACCAAATAGTATCTTAGCATCACAACTGCGCCTGTAGCTTCTGACACTACAGCATCCATACTTCTGAGTGCATTTAGCTGACTTCTGAGTAACGAGAAATGTGCCACCGTAGGCTTTCGAGTACACATAGACCTCGTTTGGGCTCGCGTGCTTCTCCGATGCCGGACTTGGCATCTTTTCTAAGGCACAAATGAAACTGTAGTATTGTGTGTTCTGTTCGAAATTTCCGCGGGCGGATTTTTGAACCGCCCAAACCAACCACCGGCCAATCTCCAGACCTGTACAATCTGATAGTCTTTATGACTTTTCAAAGGGTTGCCGCTGGCAGATTGCTAGTCGCCAGACCTCCAAGTGCAACGATGGAGAGCAGTGCAGCGACCACAACAACTCCCCAGCCGCGCCCCCCGCGGGGAAGGCACCGCTCGTCCCCATACCCAAGTACTCGAGCACCAGCCAGGCGATCGCCACGCCTGACACCATCGCCACCTGCATCTTCGCCGCTTTCTGCCCCGCCAGCAAGAACCCCCCAACCGGCGTCTCGTGTGAGCAGTCCTCATGCTGGTGTCCGACGATCTCCTCGCTTGGCGCAAGAGCTACCACCGCCTGTACCTATCGTGGCATCACACAGTACTTGTGGGGCTCCAGGCCCAAGCGCAACTTCACCGGGCCCCGGTACAGCTACGGCGTCGCCGTCTTCCTCGACCCAATTGCTGTCCGCGACGGAGACGACGACGACTCAGCCTGTAGCTTCTGCGATCGATTCGCGGCGCCACCAGCTTGTGGTCCGCCCCATCATCAAGAAGACGCATGCGCAACAAGAGAGATCTTGTGAACAGCTCGACGATGTTGTCTTCAACGGAGCGACGTTCGGTGACATCATCACCAAAATCTGGGAGCACTTGAGCTCTCGCGTGAAGGCGAGGGCCGTTAAAACGGACGGGGTTTGGACTACTCAAGTTCCCACCAAGGAGCAGTGGTCGAAGATGATGCAGTTCAAACACAACCGCCACCTTGTCGATAGCGCTAAATCGGAGGCCGCTTGGGACAAGTGGCTGCAAGCCATGCGGGGGGAGACTAGTGTACGTGTACGGAGTGGCTATCAGTAAGGGGCAGGATCTGAAGGAGTTCGAGAAGGCGTGTATCGTTCCTGAAGAGACCGACCGGGCTGGTGCAACGGCGGAGAGTGGTCTCCATGAAGTAGTGGAGAAACTACAATCAAAATGGGGGCAGATATTTCAAGGCAATGCAGTGGTTTGGCGAATGTGGGCAAATCACTTGACAAGAAATCTCAACCGTTCGACTTGGGATGAAGCGATTGCTGAGCCCCCGCCCGTCCAAGTGCCGTGTCTTCTACAAGCAGCCGATTCCCGTGTCGAAGAACATTTAGCGAACGTGTCTCGCTCAGCAAGCATGGCCCTTGATTGCGTTAATGCATCAATCGCTGCTAACAAGCAGCTTCGGAAGGATTGGAAGGCGTTTGGTAGAAGACTGGATGATCAAGATACTGCTCTAGCTACCCGTAAATCTATCATTGAGGCTTTCATCAGTGATGTGCTGCCTCCGCGTGACGTGATCGACCCATTTGCGCAAATGGAAAACCTCAGCGATATCGAGCACCAAGAATAAGTCGTAACGAGTAGCAAGTCCTTTATTATCTCGTCGTAAATCCTAAGTCATCCGTTAGCTCCTCTTCTCGTTCAGCTCCGTTGAAATCTTCTGGCACATTGCGATGTTCCTTAGTGAGCTGAGCACCAGGATCGAAGAAGCCTTGGATGTTCCACCCGCAATGTTCAAACACTCGAGACATGTCAAACGCCGCAAACCGCTTGAACGTTCGGGCCACGAACGGCAAAAGGTCGTTCCCACTAGACTCCACATAGTGCCTCTGGAACGCTTTCTTTACGTAGCCAAAGAAATACTCGATTGGATTGTAGAATGGGCAGTAGGCGGGCAGGAATATCGGGACCACCCCAATACTCCTAAGAAAATGGACAATCTCTGGGTGCCTGTGAATGGACGCACCATCAAGAATCCAGACAGAATTAGGACCGGGATATTGACGCACATTCCCCAGCTTGGAGTAGGCGAAGTCGCGACAGCACTTCGTAAACTCCACACGGTCGAACGTTCCCTCCGTGTTGTAGTAGTCGATCACCCCGTTAACCCCGATGAAAGTCAGCAACGAGATCCGTGGCTTCCTCTGGAAATCGCCACGAACGGCAAGCTTTCTTCCTTTGAGAGAGTACCCTCTTTTACGGATCATACCTCTGTTGTCGAACGCCACCTCGTCCAAAAAGACCAAGTTTTGGTGATTCCAATCAATCTTACTCAATTCCTCAGCAAACCGGAAGATGTCGTGCTCCTTGATGTGCATGGCCCTGCGCTCAAGCACTTTCCAAGTGAGGCCGTAATCGTGAATAATTCTCCAAACCGTAGTCTTCGAAATAGCAAGACTGAAGTATCGCTTGAAGTCAGTCTGGGCCTCGTCTAGATATGCTAGAGGCTTTACTTGATAGTAGTCGTAGAGCCACTGCCGATGCGTCTCTGTGAACTTCTTGTCAGCAGCAGTGTTTGCGCGTTGAAAAGTGCCCGTTTCTTCATAAATTTTGATCCAGTTTCCGATTGTCTTCTCACACTTGTTGTAGATATGGGCGAGCTCGCCCTTCGAGTACCCTAGGTGGAAGTAGCCGTATAAGCAATGATACACCGTGTTAGGGTGTGCATGCTGCCTAGTGACAGCTTCCTCCATGTTATTGTTGTTATCAGCCGCGATTGACTCGCCAACAGCACCTTGAAGCCTAAACGTCAACTTCACCCGAACACAGGTGACCCACGTCACCACGTCTTTCCTCCAACAGCGGCAACAACAGCACTAACCCCACGAGCGCCGACAGCAACAACAACACTCACGCGTCGACGGTCCAAGTCAGCACCACCTCCACTCACACGTCGATGGCCACCTCCCCGAACGCCGACAGCAGCAGCTCTAATCACACACCAACGGCCCACGGCGCTACGACAATTACGAGCGCCGGCACTTGCACAACTCCTTTCACACGTCGCCAGACCGCGTCACCACGATCTCCACTAGCGCTACCAGCAGCAACTCCACTCACTCACCGGCGAACTCGCCACCAGAATATCCACGAACGCGGACAGCAGCGACAACACCCAAACACCGATGACCCAAGTCGCCACGGCCCTCACGAGCGCCGAAAGCAGCAACTCCACTCGCACGCCGGCGATCAGGAAACCACGATCGTCACCGACAGCGATAGCTTCAGACAGTATATCAAGGGCAGCTCTCCAGGATTTGTGCTCCAATTAATCACTAGCTGCAGCAACACTGTTGCAAGAGATACACGTCTCTGATGTATGCGAGGCCAGCACGTCGACAAAAAGCTTCGTCACGACAGCTAGAGCAGTAATAGCCAACTACATAAGCAAACCACCTCCCACAACCACACATACTTGAACGTACCGCCTCCTGAAGGTGTCCGCGATGCTCTGGAAGTCAGCTTTGAGCTCGTTGCCGCTTCCTTGCTGCAATGGAGAATTGTTGCCGACTGGTGATAGGGTATACCGTATAATACTTCTAGCATATCAACCGTCACGGTGTAGGGTTGACCGAATTAACAAAAAAACAATAGTTTTTTTTGGCGATGTACAAAACACAATTTTAGTCAGTTCGCTAACTAATCGTCTGGTGGGACCTCGAATACCCCCGCTGCCGCGTTCTCAACTACATCTCTGTCATCTTGCACCTCTCCAAGTTGGCGATCAAGCTGCCCCAATTGTAGCAGCGCATCCGCGACAGCAGTAGACGTCTGTAGAACGCCAGTAGGTAGAGCGGCATTGGCTATCTCGTCAGTAGCAGACGCGCCCTCCCCGGGCGCTGGCGCGCCATTGTTGTTTTGGCGCGCTTCGGGCATTAGAGCTCCAGTATTAGGTACGCTACACAAACATATTCCTAACTTAGGCTAAGTCTAGGACTGTCGGATGCTAGAAGTGCTCAACAGTAACGTGCCACTCTTTTCAATTAAGATGCTCCTATTGGCTGAAATCCGTTTGTCGGATGCTAGATGTTGTCGGATGCTAGAAGTATTATACGGTATACCAAGGATTTTATAAATATTGGCCAATGATAGGGCTTTGGCGATTCGCTGGATATTTCATGGAAGGGAGGCAACTGCCCAAGTTCCGCAATTTTGGGCGAAATTGACAATAATGCGGCCTGTCACGTGGCTGACAGACGGCGGCGACAGCGTACTCGAGTCGTCATCGACTTGACGAACGAGTGACGAAGAGATCGACCAGTCAGTCGGGGCGCGGAGTGTGGCATCGGCAGCTGGATGGTGGTGGAGGTGAGTCAGTAGGCTGAAGGCACCGGCTACGGGCGGTATCCTACAACTTCAAGGCCAGACGTCGGCCAGGCGAAAGACAGAAGACTGCAGGAGGGCAGACACGGGGAGGAGCAACAGACGAAGAGTATGCAGGACGGAGAGGCGACGACGGAGTGAATGGCGTGCGGCTGGGAGGCAGCGAGAGCAGATAGGTTAGGAACAAGGGCCCTCTCGTAGGTAGGGATAGGAGGCTTCGTAGGTGGGGCAACGAGCGTGCGGCCGGCCGCTCGACCCTCAGTTGAGATTGTTCCCGGTTGGTGAGCAGTTAAGACTAAATACAGCAAGAGAGTGGCGCCGTACGCAGGTTCCAGTAAAGCTAAGGTGAGGCGGAGATTAGGATGATTGGTGCACGATGAGGGCGTAACACAGTAGGGTGGTGGGGACTGTGGCCAGAAACCACAGAGGTCGTAGCAGGAAGTGCGAAGCCTGCCACGATCGTAAGAGCGAAGGAGTTCGCTCGCCGCACTCGGGCTTGAGCTCCTGAACTCGAAGTAGATAGAGAAATACGGATTACCTGCGGGACACAGCCCAAAGACCCTATCCGGGGGTGACGGTCGCCGATAACGTGTCCTTCCCACCGTTCCTATCCGAAGGACGTCTGGTCCGACGGCCAGTAGCTGTCTGGTAGTGTTGACGTGTCTGCCTCGCACTTCGATCTCTCTCGTGACGTCCACCGGGCTACCTAGGCGGACGCACTACTCTCTCTGGCTGCTGAACCAGCCGACGTGCAATGGATTTGGCGTGGTGGTTCGGGAACTAGCTACAAAACTTACAATCACTCGAAAGTCATCGAAGTGGACTCTAAATTAACATGTAAGTATTATAGCACCCACGGAGGCAATTATTTTGCCGAATCAAACATGAACTGTAATAGACTCCACCTGCGCCCGCCAACAAGTTTGTGTTATTAGGCGTGGCGGTCGTTGGGTTGTCTTCAGCGCTACGCCACGTTGCCCGCGACGTCAGTGCCGAGTTCAGAGTTGTAGTCAGATCCACCAGCCTTCCTTAACCCTTTAGCTCCCATGCTTGGTAGAGGTCCCCTTAGACCTCTACCAGGTTTCGATAATAATTGCTATTGGACAATATTCACTAACCCCTACCGCAGGTCGGCACGTTGACGTTCGTAGAGGTCCCTCCAGACCTCTATCATACCATCACCTAGGGTTCCGTTACTGCCCGAGTGCACTAATATTAGATCGTTAGAGGTTCCTTCCCTCCTTTGCACGCTCAAAACAAAACAGACGCCGCGATGAGCTCACCCGTGGATGAGGAGGACCTCACAGGGGACTGGGAGGTTGAAGCTGATGATGAAGACGACTGCGGTAACGTTGCTTCGGACGATGGGGTACCAGCCCGCGCTGACGAAGGAGGCCATGCTGGCAGAGGAGGCACGCCCGCCACCAACGCGCCCGAGAGCCGCACCACGGCCGAGGAGTACATTGCCTCACTGCGCAACAATAGTGGACTCCATGTGCCGATAGCTGACCAAGTAGCGAAGGCGTACGACAAGAAGGCGGAGTACGGCATTTTCTCTTTATTTTTTACGGCCGTGTTCAAGGAGCGGCTTCGGAAGTGGACGTCGGACGTATTGGTGGAGGAAGGGCACGCAAAGATCACTGAAAGCGAGTTCAACGCGTACTTAGGCCTCGAGATCGCGATGAGCATCTGCCCCCTGAATGAGATAGCAGAGTTCTGGTCTGAACGCCGCTTTCTTGGGCAGCAGGCATTCATCGAGACGATGTCTAGAAACCGGTTTCAACAGATTCGAGGTGCCCTCACTCTACATGCACCCCAGCCGCCATCGTTCGATAAAGAGCGGGATCCGCTTTGGCGTTGCCGTGGAATAATGGAGCATTTTCAGCAACAATTTGCAGAGTTCGCTGTTCCTATTGGTGTGAGTACTATTGATGAAATGACTGTGCGGACGAAGGCACGGACGCGGGCAAAGACATATATGCCATCCAAACCCGACAAATACGGGGTTCGCTTTTATGCTGTAGTGGGGTGGAGCTCGCTGTACGTGCACGCGCTATGGGACAACTCGTCCGGCAACAGCATGCCGTCCACGCCGGCGGAGCGCTACACGAACCTGTTTCCAACATTGAGGACTCCATTGTACAACACACTGCGGGCGGAAGATGTATCCATCGAGCCGGATACGGCGACGGCTATGTGGATTGCCATGACCGGCCATCAAACCCGTGCTCTGCGATCTCCTACTGGGCATCGCCTTGTTGTGTCGGATAACTTTTACACTCGTCACACATTTGCTCAAGCACTGCTGAAATTTACGGACGGTGAGATGCACTTGCTGGGGACAGTGCGTATCAACTTGGTCGACAAATGGAATAAGGCCGCCGTGGCATCAGCGATAGCACGCGTGGGGGCTGGAGAGCGTGGCACCTGGGAGTTAGTTGCAGCAGTAGACCCAGAACCGGGGTGGGAGGCGAAGAAGAAAGCTCATCAAAACGCTCAGCGCCGACTAGCCAAGTCAAAGCAAACTCAATACGAACCAGCGATTCTGCAAGCTGAACGGGCCGGTTATATCGTGTACAAGGATCGAAAAGTGGTTATCTTCTACACTAATGACTTGAAGGCTACGCCCTCTGCACTGACACTGCCCTCGACATCTGCCGAAGCTGTATTTTGCTGCCATGGTACCTATCCAATCCAACGCTGGACAGAAGATCGAATGTTGCACCGCAAAATATTCATGGCACCGACCGTAATTGCTGCATACAACCTTTGTATGAACGCGGTCGATCGTGTGGATCAACTGCGCAGCACTAATCCAATTCGTCGGCGCGAAAAGCGGCTTGGAATGACGATGTTCAAGTGGCTAATGGACCTTGCAATAATAAACGCACAAACGTTACTCAGCACAGTGAAGCCAGACGCAGCAAAGGGTGTATCCTTGCGCGAATTCAAACGCAGGATAGCCGACGTACTTACCAGTGGCGAGAAGCAGAACAAGCGTCGGCGCAAGTTGCAGCAGAAGCAGCGCGCCACCGAGACGCTGGAGGAGATAGTTGGTATGGACACGTCGCTCCACATGATAACGCCTAACTCCACCGAGCACAGCAATGGCAAGCTACTCTGTCATCTCTGCAGCGTACGAAACATCAAGAAGAAGTCCCGATATGGGTGCACAAAGTGTGAGGTTGGTTTTCACGTGGAGTGTTTCACGGCCTTTCACAACAAAGACGCGCTCAAAAACTCACCTCAGCTACGGTCTGCCCTGGAAGCGCTCTGTCGAGCCTCAACCGACGACCCCGTTACCTTCACACGCAAGAAAAGCAACAGGACGATCACACCTATTGAGAAACTCAAACTACCAGAGGCATAAACACAATATACATCGTTCATACCTTTGGAGAGTCCGGCCAATACTCCTTCAGCTTCTTCGCCACGCAGCGAGGTACGGGTCCGCGTAGGTTGCCGGCTTTCTGATAGAGATAAAGCCGGCTCAGAGTCTGCCGCAACACGCGGTTGCAGTGCTTGCGCCGCAGCAGTTTCCGCTGCACTCGTCCAGCCGCCAGCCACAGCTCTTCCGCGTAGTTCTCCCACTCGCACGGCGCGGTACCACACCAGCAGCAGAGGTCGTCACGTACAGGCTCCATGGGACCTATGTAATGGCACGGGCGGTAGTGAGCTGCACAAGATTGTAGAGGGAGGGATAGGAATTCGGTTGCAGCCAATTGGATGAAAATATGCCCGAATCCGAAATGTCAGTCATTTGATTCGCCCTAGTAGAGGTCCGGATGGACCCATTGGAAATTGCTGGTAGCTAAAGGGTTAAGCATGGACTGCTAGCGTTTCGGTGTCTATGTTGTTTGTGTTGCGCATGTACCGCCTTTTACCTGTCATAAAGGCTCAGTCAAATGCATCTGGGTGTAGGGTAATGTGACGCCGCGCCCAAAACGAAATGTATCGTACTTAATATAATATCGTACTTAAACCAGACTTCACACCAAACAGTCTCACTCGGCACTGCAAGGAACGCAGTGGAGGCGGCGTGGCCGCGAGCACGCTTTGAAGACTGTCGTTTATTAGGCACGTGGTAGGGTGCGTTGGCTCGGTGTGCAGCGAGTTGGAGCGTCTGGGAGTGCGTGTGGGGCTAATGCTGGCGTGCTGTGCTGCGCAGGTTTGAAGAAGAGGAAGGCGGCTGGACGGCGGCTCACCACGCGGCCCGTGCGAGGCGCTGGACATTGCGGCTTGGCAGTCACGTGGTAGGGTGCGTTGGCTCGGTGTGCAGCGAGTTGGAGCGTCTGGGAGTGCGTGTGGGGCTAATGCTGGCGTGCTGTGCTGCGCAGGTTTGAAGAAGAGGAAGGCGGCTGGACGGCGGCTCACCACGCGGCCCGTGCGAGGCGCTGGACATTGCGGCTTGGAAGGTTTACAGTGAGATACGTGAGTGCATTGCGAGCAAGTTTAGAAGTCGGTGCGTGCGTGAATCATGATGTAGAACTATGAATTATCTAAATGAAGTACCTCTTACTCTTGATCTGAGCTGTCTTCATCGGAGCCGCTGGTTGTTTCTCCGGGTGTGCGGATGTCGTCGGCAGAGCTTACGCGGGCTCGACGTGCCGGCTTAGTTATCGCAACAGAAGCTAGCTGCATCAGGAGGATGTCGATCTCCGCCATCATATCAGCCGTTGTGTCTTGAATAGGTCGCGTGTCATTGACAACTCCAATACGCTGGAAGCCTCCGATTATCGTTGCTGTCGTCAGGTTCCGCCAGGCGTCGGTGATCCAGGCTGCAATCATATCACGCGAAGGTGCAGCTAATTCGAAGGCACCCCCACCTTTCTTCCGGGTGCGCCGCCGTCGCTGGTGTCTGGGTTGCGGAGCCTCGTCAGCGCTCTCGGGCCCAGATTCTGCTTCTTCTCGGTAAGTTATCATGCTGATAGGACGGCTGGAGATGTCTTGCGTTTGAACCTCATCTTCGTTTTCGTGCTGGTTGTAAGTGCCGCCCTCTTGTTGTAGTTCCTCTTGCACCGGAAGGCCTTGCGCATCAGCAATCACGTCGGGCGAGTGCGAAAGCTCAACACAAAAGCTTGCCGGGGTCCTGTCAACCCGCGTAGACTGCTGGTGTAATGCCGCCTTCAACTTCCTGGCCAGCTCAGCTTGCTGGAGCACTATAGCTTGCCGTCCAGCCTCCGCCTTCTTTGTCGCAGCCGCTCTCCGCGTCACTTCAGCTCGGTGATGGTTTGCAATTTGCTCGCGCATTTGGGCAACCCAGGCTCGGCGAAGGAAATCCTTCAACGGCTTATTCCAAGCTATATCCGCAGGCTGGCACACGTACGTATATCGGGGCGGGACCTGCATCAACACAACGTTGATGGACTCTGCATACTGGGTGACCGCTTCGGTCCAGTGGCCGGAAAAATCATCCCACAACAACAAAATGCGGTCATCGATATTCTCTCGCCCAGCAAAATGAAATTTCAGAAACTCAATAGATAGTTCCGCGTTCCACCAGCCTTTTGAGTTACCGTAGATGTGGCATCCAGTTGATCGTTGAAGTGGGGCAATCTTGTTCCAGAGCGTCCTACCAAATCCATTGCGAAACTTGGTGTTGGCAATTCGCTCAAGCTCTTTCTGCGAGGGTCGAGTCTTGAATACCAGGAAAGGTGCTCTTTTGTTGCCGACGGCATCCGCCAACAGCATAGCAGTAGCCCGTTCCTTGTCTTTGCCGGCACATTGAACCCAAACCGTCCTCGTGTTGCGCCGGTCAATTGTCCTTCGTGGCAAATACTCAAAACACACAGCTGCATATTGTTAGCGAAAAACGTTATAGTAAAAATAAATAGTAGCAGCTCAATATACCTGTTTGGTCAGCATTATACAGCTCAGAAATACTTTGCTCGACAATTACCTGCCGGACTGAGGCGGTAAATGCTGCGGCAACTTGTGCAGCGTCGTCCGGGGTGGTCTGGCCTTGGCGTGTCCTAGCCCGAATGGAGAGCTTGTGGCGCCGAAGAAAACGTCGAGACCAGGAAGTTGAGGCTCGAAACGAGCCTGGGCGAAGGCCTGCTTCCGCCGCCACTTCAAGGGCTTTTTGGGAAAGCATTCCAGGTGATACTGGAATGCCTTCTCGGCGAGCCGAGTTGATCCACAACACGATCTGCTCTTCCGCTTCGGCTGATAACACAGTACCTTGGCCGCGCTGACGCGACCTCTGCATGCTGCCATTACCTTCCGTGCACATGCGCTCAATGTGAGCGCGCTCCCTGTTCCATCTGCTCACTAGTTTCTTTAGCTTTTTCATTTCTGAAGGGTAAGTAACATCACCAAAGACTGCCTTAACGCCAGTAGCAAGTTCACCAGACTTCTTAAAGGCATTTATTGCCTTCAACTTATCCGAATAAGCGTACGCAGTTCGGGCATATAGCCTAGGCCGCCGCCCTTCACCTCCTACTCGAGGGCGAGTCATCGGCGACGCACCATGGTGTGCACCGAGAACCAGTCGCTGCATGGTTCGTACTTAGAAAGTGATTCTACGGTATTTAGAGTCCTTATGACAAACGAAAGTTGTACCTTCCATCATGGAGCTATCTTATTGGCCAAATTACGATAGCCCTTAAGACAAAGCGGCCCCTTATGACAGGTAAAAGGCGGTACATTGCACATTGTACATGCACACTTGAGCTCTATAACGGTGCACGTCATGCTCGCACCATTTTTCGAGCTCTACCCACCAGTGGTGGGCCACCACCACCATTAGTTGTCGACCTGGATTGCAGCTGCACCGAGTTGGCAAAGCTCGGACGTGGCGTCGGTAAGCACTTGCCGCAAGGGAACACCTAGGGTCTGTAAATTTATCTCTGCAGCGAGTGATGCCAACCGCTGGCTACAGGGACCCGCTAGCAGTGCTTGCTTACCAGGGATGGCGGAGCTCGTGCGTTGGTAACCTTCAGCCGAGCTCGAGACCGCGGGATAACGGACCGACGGCGCCCATCCCTCGCGATGGTACAGTACATGTAGCCATGTTCTGACTACTTGAGTCGGTAGCCGGTTTCCGCTTCAACCAAAAATTCTAAGATCGCATCGCGAGGAGGTCCCACGGCGTCCACCCGTTGGCCTCCAAATTCGAACTTCGAGCACAAGAGCTTGCATGTGTTGCAGTTTCTGCGCGTTCGATTATGCAGGGCGGACCTGCCGCTGCCCACCGAATTGCAGATAGATTTTGCTCGGCCATGCGGCGGTGCCGAACGGATGGAGCCGCTCCGGATCACCGACGCCAAAACCGATGCGCGTCCTCGAGGTCTCGGCACCTCCAGCGGCTCTCGATATCGCTCTGATACCTGGCCGAAATTTTCTGACGAACCACAGCAAGCCAACGGCGACTCGCCACGGCCCAAATAGATCAGCCAAGAAAGAGCCGTGCGAGACCTGGGCATCCGCGACTTTGCGTCGCACAATGACCAGCTCAGCCATGCCGTGTCCGCCGGTGGTGGGCGCTATTGATAGCTGCAGCCCGTCATCCCGCAACTGTATAGCCAGCGCTGCATTGGGGGCACTTGCTCCATGGACAACGGCGACCGGCGAGCGACAACTGTGTCGCGTTGCAAAAATTAGCTGCCAAGGACGACGAGCTACAGTAGGTACTGAAGCCTCGCCTTGCGCCGGGCCGTTATTCAGCGTCGCTTCCTCGCGAGCGAGGTGGCTTCGGCGGCATTTTCCACGTAGCGCTGCCCGCCCGGCTGCACACCGCGGGCGTGGAGGAGGTCAAGGGCAAGCTCGGGCAAGACGCAAGCGCGCGCGATCGAAATCAGATACGGACGAGAGGATTTTGCTTGAGAAAAAGTGCCTGCGCGCTTGTGAAAAAGTTTCCCGATGCGATACGGGCATTTCGCTGTTGAAGAGCGCGGAATTATGTATTCGCAACAAACTTTGATCCAGATGTTCACGGCGAGTGTAACTCGGTCAGATGGCTGAAGTCACCTGCGTTAGCGCTGTCAACGCTCCACCGAGCAATGCTGGCGAGACGATTTTTCACCTTCTCCTGTGCGGCCCAAAAGCGTTCACAGTCCAGAAATAGCGTCGCCACCATCTAAAAAAGTCAACAGTGGGATCTCCATCTGGTATACTCAACCCAAGTAAAGTTTTTTCGGTATACGAAGACCAATACGAAATTAATCCACCCACGCCCCTTTTATCCCAAACTGCGACCCTGTCAGCACATTTTCGAGGCCAATTTTTCGTCGACACACGCCAAGCCCGAAAAATTTGATGGCATGTCCGATTCTGAATCAGCAGCTCATTTACCAAAGTGCCCAGCCGAGTGCAAGTCGTGACCGATCGATCTGTCGATCGCACCCGCAGCCAGCACAGCAATAACAGCAACAGCAACAATAGCAGTCAGTCAGCGCACCCTCTTCCGGCCCGTCAGCTTCGACGCCACCAACATGCTGCTCGTAGACAAGCGCCCGCCGCAGAGCCTGCCCGTGACCGCCGGCCGCAAGCGCAAGATCGTGCTGAGCGACGACTGTAGGGAGAAGCGCGCGCGCTGCAGCAGCGCCTGGACCGAGCTCGAGTACGAGATGGTGCTCGAGGAGGCCACGCTCCTGCGCGAGGAGCTGGAGCTGCTGCTCTTCGTGGCCGCCGACCTCTGCCGAGACCTGCGCTGCGACGACACGCCCGTGCGCAGCTTCGCGGCCGCGCTGGAGCAGATCGGAGAGCTCATGGCCTCGTCGCAGGCCCTCACTGTGCCGCAGATCCGCGAAATGTGCCAGCAAATGCTCACCATGATGCAGTATCTGTGCCGCGTGCACTACAGCCACTTCGCGCTCGTCGACATGCAGGATCAGCTCCGGGAGTGCCGCAACCGCTTCATGCTCTTCATCTGCAAGAACGCAACGATGATCGGACTCTAGAGGAATGGCTTGCAGCACCGCTCCACACAACCTAAGTTATGGGCCGCCACCGACGCCCTGTATAAGTAATTTGCCACACAAGGGGGCTAGCAACCACATACAGTAATATATCGCTCCGTTTAAGTCGACGTTATGGCTTCGATGGCAAGCGTTTCTGGCGTCAGATGCAGCTATTGTCAACGCCGATGCGGCGTTGGAAAGTGCGCTCCGGTAGTTGAGACTACATCGTAGTTGCATGAGCCACCTCCGGGCCATTTACTCACCTAGGAACTACTTACTATGTAGTACAGCAGAAGGCACTTTTGATCGTATCAGGACACCGACAGCGGATTTTTTAGGCTCTTCTGTGCACAGAAGCTTTCGGCGATCGAAGTGTACAATTTCTCAGTCAACGCGCGGTAGCCGATGGTACAGTAATGGGTATGTTGCTCTCTTTCAGAAACAGCGGTTGAACCAGGATTGTCCACTCGAGCAGAACTGCACACGAGGGACACCACGGCTAGTGTCGTGCATGTAGCCACGCACGCCGTCAATCTTGAGTCGCTCATGCTGATTCAAGAGAGCGCCCAGATCACTATCAGCCTCGCTGTTTACGGCCGCGCTGCTTCCTTGGCTTCCTCCGGGGAAGTTAAACAGCGATTTCGTTGGATCGATGAGCGATCTCAATGCAGGTGAGATTGCCACTGCGCTCGGAGTCCTCAGCGCTTCCAGTCAGTCGTGATTCTTCGTTCTTGACCCTCCCGTCCTCATCAACTTGCAGAGTTCTAGTCTGTCTGAACAGCCTCCACATACCAGTAAACTTCAACAACAACAACCTGTAAGCCGTCCAGGGTCTAAATGATCATATTTTTTGAGTTAAGCGGCTTAAGTGTGCACTTCCGCGCACAATTTTCCTTTGTTGGTGCTGTCTGATGATCCGAGAGCAAGCTGTTGTTGGAATGCCTAGCGCTTACTAGTATTACCGTACGTCACTCCACTTCATCTATGAGTAATACTGGCGCTGCACATTCTCAAGCACATCCCGACACGGCACAACAGCGCGAAGCTTGATGCACATCAGGAATGCCCCTGCAAGCTTTCTGTGCAGGGAATACACCTCTTGAGGCGGAGGTGTCAGACGGCCATGCATGAACACTTCAGTGTGCTGGCCGAGTCGAGTAGTGAGTTTGCTCTTCTGGAAATCGAAAGGTTCGTGCGATCGGAATGGCTCACCAACCACCATGCCTGCGGCAACGTGCGCGCGCATCATTGCAGGAGACTCGTCGCCTGTAAGGAAGTGCATCTTGATCGAATAGTCGACCATTGTCTTCTCGTCTTCGTTAGCGGCAGCCCACACGATGTTGAAGTAGTCATCCACGAACGCCTTGGGGTACTCGCGGGCGGCACCGAAGTCCACAAGTCCGATCGTGTCCGTGGACGCGTTGTACATGAAGTTGCTCCAGTTCGGGTCGGTCTGCATGAAACGCCAGTTGAAGAGCTCGTGGATCGTAAGCTCGAGACTGCGACGAGCGATACTGTTGCGCACGTCTTGTGAGAGGTGCACGGCCTTATCGACAGCAACTCCGGAGATCAATTGCGTCGTCAGAATACGCGACGTAGACAGCTCACGGTACACGCGTGGCACGACGTACTTTTCGCCCATTCCGCTCTGCTTGATTAGCTCCCTGAATCGCTCTTGGTTCTCGGCCTCGTTCAGGTAGTCGCACTCGGCCGTGAGCTCCTCCTTGCCCACACGAATGATCTCATCAATGTACAATCCGCGGGGCAGGATGTTGGTGTACGTCACCAGCCTCTTCAAGTTCGACAGGTCGCTGCCAATAGACTCGGCCACACCGGGGTACTGAATCTTGATCGCCACTCGGTCACCGTTTAACAACGTAGCGCGGTGGACCTACGCAAGACGTTCAAACGAGCCAAAAGTAACACATATTACACCTCTGCTCGCCAAGCACACGAGTAAATATTCATGGAAGTATGGTACCTGCCCAATGGACGCAGCGGCAATGGGGACATCATCGAATTCCTGAAACTTGCTGCGCCAGTCCTCTCCGAGCTCGGCCTCGAGCTGCTGATGTAGCTGGTCCTTCGGCATCACGTGCGCACTATACACCAGCAACATCCATAGTTAGTCGTCAATTCAATCTCCAGCGCAATACACATCCTCATCTTACTTTTCACGGACGCGATCCAGCGCCACGGCGAGCTTGGACGGGATCATGGCCTCATCCTGAATGCTCAACATCTGCCCGAGCTTCAAAGCTGCACCTCTCATAGTACACAAAGTCTCCGCCAGCTTCTCTGCATTGGAGTCGGACACGAGCGCATTGTACGTCCCGTTCTTGCCTCCACTGCGCACGATCTCGGCCGCCGTGCCCACCGCGAGCCTCGCCGCCAGACCGCCAAAGCCCAGGATGCGGGACAGCGGCGACGACGGCACATGCTTCTCCTCCCAGACGCGACGCGGAGGCTCTTCGTCCACCACGGGCGGAGTGACGATCTTCTTCACAGGCTCCTTCTGGGCAGGCTCCGGTACCTTGTGCACGGGCTCGGCGGCCTTGATCTTCGCGACTTCCGTCTTGATCTTGAGCTCCTGCGGCTTGGGCGCGTCTCTAGGCGCCTCCACCTGCTGTTTGAGCACCGGGGCCTTCTCCTGTATCTTGGGCTTGGGCTGAGACGGCGCAGCGGGAGGCGCAGCGCCCTCACCGTTGAGGAAATAGGGAACGAGACGCGCCAGCTCCGTCGCGTGCTTGGAGAGCTGCGAGCTCTTGGCCGCCACCTCGGGGCCCTGGGCGCGCGCCAACTGCTCCGCCACCTTGCCGGCGCCCTGTAGCACGCGCACGAAGTCCTGCGTCCACATAGTGTCGAGAGCGGAAGTGCGGGTGTGCGGCTTGCGGATGGATTGCTGCTAATGGAGTGTTGGTCCCTTTTGCGCGTGTCAAAACGATCAAGTGTAACGGGTCTGATGTGCGACACACCAAGTTCAACCTTACATCCGACTAAGTACGGACTAAGTGCGCCCGGGATCCATCCCCCGAATTCGAGGAGCTTCAATACGACAACAAGCGGCAGCAGCAATACAACAACAATGGCCGGTGCGGCGTTGCGTGCTTCGGTGGCGTTCTCTTCGCTGGCTGTGTGTGGATCTAACGATGTGTTTGTATGCGATGATGTAGACCAAGTCCGCGCGTCTCACCTGCTGATCAAGCACAGCGGCTCGCGTCGCCCCGGTACGAATGCGTAGAGGGACAGAAGAGGTGGGTGAGTATCTGCTGACCTTTTTGTTTGTCCTTGTGCAGCCTCGCGTCTGTCGAACAACATCACGCGATCCAAGGAGGAGGCCATCGCCCAGTTGCTCCGTACTGTGAACCGCAACTTGCTGCAGTTGCTGCGAAGTGGAGAAAGCTGATAGGTTTTGTTGTATTGGACAGAGCTTCGCGCGCAGATCGTGTCGGGCCAGGCCAAGTTCGACGAACTGGCGGTGCAGTACAGCGACTGCAACAGGTTCGAGACCTTTTCATCTAGGTGGACTTTTGAGATGTTGTGGGGTGATGTTTCTAATGAATTGTGGATCTCTAATGGCAGCGGCACTCGCGGCGGTGACTTGGGACCGTTCGGCCGTGGCATGATGCAAAAGCCCTTCGAGGATGCCACGTGAGTATATGCTGTACACTATTAGAAGCTGATCATGTCGGATACCTGACGATGTCCTTCATGTTGATGTGGCTGCCAGGTTTGCGCTCAAGGTGGGCGAGCTGAGCGACGTCGTTGACACGGACAGCGGCGTGCACATCATCTTGCGCACTGCGTAAATGGAGGTAGAGAATTACCTTCATCTGCAAGTCTGAAGACGTCTTCAAGTGTGCTAGCAGTTCATGTTTACAGCAGGATTTGATTCATGGAATGAAACTACTGTGTTGATGATTTTCACGACCTGTACACTACAACGACGCTGATACATGCCCCAGGCATTGTTCAGACCACACGACGATGTCTTCAGCTGGCTTGAGCCATCTTGCGCGCGTACAGTTGCACGTCGCTGCGCTTACGCTGCCGCTGCACGATTGACCTTAAAGGCAAAAGCTTGGTGATGGAGGCCAGAGAGCTGGCAGACACTGGGCAGTGCTTGTATAACGGTGGTGCATCCTTCACATGAAGCTTAGAGTCGAAAGTGTCCTCGTCGATGCGGACAATCCATTGAAGGTTGTCGGCCTTGACGATTTTCTTGAAAAAGGCGTGCAACTTTGCTGTCTCCTGCTGGATATGTTTTGAGAAGCTACCGAATGGCTCCTCTTCGGGGAGAGTTGGGATTTTTGTACTCGGGTTCTCTCGTCGAGTTGCATCCGCCCACTCGTATAGAGCGCTGTAGCTAAGCCACACGAGCAGCGTGTTGTGAACCTCCGTCTTTATCTGAAGCTGGAACTCGACGAACCTCTGGTGTCGAATTTGGCTGCCCACGACCCTCGCTGACACAACTTCAGCGTAGTCGTGTTCGTCGTAGTTTCTGGTGGGCAACGTCCACACTTTGGTCCGCAACGCTAGCGTCGAAAGAGTTGGTGACTTATTGCGCCGCTTGTACACGCACGTGTCATCGTCCACACGGATACCCCACTGGAGGTGTTGAGCTTTGGTCGCTGCTGCCAGAAATTGGTTCAGCTTGATAATGCGGTCTTGAATGATCTTCTCCGAGAAGTTGCCGAATAACTGCTTGCATGGAAGCTCGGGGACGCTCTTTCGTGAGTTTCCTTGCTGGCTTTGCAGTGTCTCGGCCAACTTCCGGAATGTGCTGTAGCGGTGCCACACGAACAACGTCCCACGACTATCAGTCTCCAGCTGCATCATGTACTCGACAAACTGCTGGTTATCACGGTAGGTGATGCGATGCTCGATGATTTTTGCCGACAGCAGTGCGATTTCCTTCTTCTTCTCCAGTTTGCTCTCCAGCTCCATCACCTGCTGCCTCAACTGCTCGTTCTCAAATCGCAACTGCTCGTCTATGGCTGCCTTCTTTCTCTCGATGCTCTTGCTCTTGGCCTCGCCGGCGGTGAGCTGCTCTCTGAGCCAAATGTTCTGGGCCACCAACTCACGATTGAGCTCCAGCACCTCCTCGGCGACTTGTGGCACACAATTCACAGAATGGTTCGCCCGAGGAGGAGATGGAGCAGGAGGAGGTGGTATCCGACGCCCATTGTGGCTGCTTCCCTCAAGGTAGTTTGCGCTTCCTTGCTTCTCCATACCTCGTCGCTGGTTGCACTGCTACTTGCGCTCTACCCGGCAAAAACGCGACTGAACCGCATCTCATAGAGCTCGAACAGCGTTTGGTGCGAGAACATTCCGACTGAAACCACTTGCAGCGGTAAGAGGTCATGACTACTGTACGCGGTGCATTGTACCTGTCAAACGAAGCGCTGGAGTGATTGTCAGTTAGTTGAAGTTGACTCCAGTTGAAGTTGAAGCCAACTTCAACTAACTGACCATCACTCCTACCGAATCTTGCCGCTCCCAGTGCGCACTCGGCATTCTCCAAGTTGCCGCATCATGGTAGGAAGACCTCAGCACCCCGTCCGCGCGGAGTTCCGCGTCATCCCCAGCAGTACCAAGCGTCCAAGCGTCGAGTGCCTGCACTGCCGTGCCCAGTTCCGCAACGCTCAGCCAGGGAGCACGCTCATGGCTCATGTGGTGCGCTGTCCACAGCTCGCTGAACCTGCGCGGTCCCGTTGGAGACTGTACGCGGAGCGAGAACGCGAGGCCAGCGACGCACGCAGACGTAAACGAAACCTTCTACAACGGAGCCACGTAGCGCCGGAAACCGTGGGAACGTCAGCCGAAGTCTTCGCCTACTATCAACTCGTCGCCAAGACGTTCATCTCGTGCGACTTCCCGTCCTGGAACATTGCCAACGCTAACTTCCGGAAGCTGCTGACGTTAGGGCGGGACGACGTCCAGTCGCTCAATCGCCGCAAAGTTGCACGCCTAATGATCGACTTAACGCCAACAACTCTTTCGCTGGACGTCGACGTCTGGATGTGCGCAGAGGTGGCGTTGTACCTCTGCAAAGACATCGAGCAGGGTCAAGTCGTCGTTGACTCGCTGGTAGATGAAGCTCGGGGCTGTCAACTGCTGGCGAAAGCGTTCGTTGCGCGGCAGATCCCGTCATGGGTGATTGAGGCCGAGGGTCTACGAGAGGCTCTGATCCAAGGTCGCGTCAACGTGAAGCTCCCACGCCAACGAGAGCTCGCTGGGATGATGAAGTATTTTTCTCCGTCGACAGTTTCCATGAGTGTGAGCGAGTGGATGGAGTTCGAGAAGCTGGGATACATACTTGCGCAGTTCGAGGACAATGTCTGACTGCGCCTTTCGTCGTGCGCCTGGGGAATCGTCGGCCTCTCCTAAATAACGCATACTACGTGCGAGCTCGACACTACAAGCAAAAGCAATGGAGCAGACAACAAAAGTGAGCGAATAAAAGCATTACGCAGAACTTCCATCTAATGTGCCTTTCTTGCTGTTGCTACTCGGTCAGCTTCAACGCTTTAGCTCTGGAGTTTCTCGCCTCGAAGCAGGCGAGAACCGCACGCGATACTGCACTCCCGTCCCTTGACTCGCTAGTCGGGCCGTTCATCAGGCGAGATTGGTGCCGCCGCGCAACCATCAGAGCAATTGCTGCGCTCTCTTCTTTAGTCCACTCGCGCTTCTGCACGATACACTTACACCTTTAAGCAGTCTAATTTCCAGCCGTACTGCCACGACGGAAGCTGAACGACTTCATCGACAGTCGTGATGATGAACGCGGCGACGACGAGTGCGTGCTGGCAGTAGAAATACTCTCACGCGACGCGTTCTTCACGCGACGCTTGTACACGCACGTGTCCTGGTCCACACGAATGCCCCACTGGAGGTACTCGGCGTTGGTGGCAGCCTCCAAGAACTGGTTCAGCTTGGCCACACGGTCCTGAATGATCTTCTCGGAGAAGTTGCCGAAGAGCTGCTTGTTCGGCAGCTCCGGGATCTCCTTGCGCTTGTATCCGTTCTTGGTCTGCAGCGTGGCAGCCAAGTTACGGAACGTGCTGTAGCGGTGCCACACATACAGCGTACCACGCGTGTTGGTTTCGATCTGGAGCTTGTACTCAACGAACTGTCGGCCCTCGCGGTATGTGATTCGGCTGTCCACCACCTTGGCGGAAATCAAAGACACCTCCTGCGAACGCACCAACTTCGTCTGCAGCTGCAGAACCTGCTGCTTCAGACGCTCGTTCTCACGCAACAGCTCAGCGTCAGCGTACTCGGCCACGTTGGACGACAGGGTCGAGCGCAGACGGTCATTTTGGGCCACCAGTTCGCGGTTCAGCTCCAGAGCAGCCTCGGCAGCCGACTTGGCATCGCGCGCAGCCGACTCAGCCTCAGCAACCTTGGACGCCGCCTCCGTGAGGGCACGGAGCGTACGCGGCGACACGGGCCCAGACGGGCTCGCCTCGATGTCGTCCTCCTTGTCACTTTCGTCACTCCAGTCATCTTCCACAGGCTCCTGTCACGCAACAAAATCCTTAGTAAATGGGTCGCAACCATAACATTCGCGTCAATGTCCAAGCTTACCGGCTGGGGGTCGCTGTGCTCGCGCTCCTCCATCGACTTCTGGCGCAGACGCTCGGCCGCCTCCTCCTGGGCAATCTTGCGAAGACGCTCCTGCTCGCGCTCACGCTCCTGCCTGACACGCTCGAGCAGCAGTGAATACAAGAAGCGCTGCTTGCGACCACGCTCCATAGCCTGCAGCTTAATAATGCCAACACGCAGTTTACGGTAACGCTTGGCCTGAAGACCACCACGAGTCATAGCCTGGATCTCCACCACAGCGGAGCGCTGGCGCAGGAAGCGCTTGCGGTGCACGTAGCCGTGCAGCGTCTTCTGAATAAGGATGGCGTGATCCTTGAGGATCACGTTGCGGCGGTCCTCGAGTCTCTGCAGAAGACCCGAACTGAAGTACACCTTGGTCTTACCCACAGCAAACTTAGTGTTCTGCATAGTGGTAGCCATGTCGGGGATCAGCTCCTTCAGGAGACCGGCAACCATTTCCGAAGGCTCAGCATCGCGCAGAGCCGACGGGCAAATGATCTGGAAACGCTGCTGGAACTCCACCAGAGGCAGACGGTTAGGGAAAGCTGCGCGACTGATTCGGATAGCGGCAATCACTCCGGCACAACGAAGCTGCTCCACAATCATAACGCGGTTGAACTCCACGGCGCTCTTGTTGGCGTTCGGCTTGATGCAGCGCACGTACTGCGACGACGTCTTGTTGATGGTCTCCATCAGCTCCGAGAGCTGCTTGCGGAAGGCGCCGGCAATGGTGTTGCCCACGAGGAAACCCTTTTGGCGGCCTTCCTTGCCGTTCTTGCCGCGGCTGTTGCGCTTGTTCTTCTGCGTTGGGGTGAAAATGCCCGAGATGACGCCGTTCTGGCTACCAGACAGCAGCTGAACCATGTCGGTAGGCAGAGTGTCCTTGTTCTTCTCCAGAAATCCCGTACCGTTGTACGTCACATCGCCAGCGTAGTGGTGGATGGTGAACTCCAGCGGGTTGATTCTGTTCTTCTCGATGCTCGGGTGGTCGCTGCAAGCGTCGAGAACCTTGCTCACGAACGTGCTGTCCGTGGCCTGAGGACGCAGCACTTCCTCGTTCAGCAGGCTGACGATACCCATGCGGCCTTCAATCAGGTCCAGGATCGGCTGGTTGTCCTCGAACGTCACGAGCGTAAGAGGAATGCCCTCGTCCACGTACTCCTGCTGCACGTCCTTGAAGACGTCGCTGTTGAACTTCTGCTGCAGCTTCTCGTTGGCGTAGTTGATGCACAGCTGCTCGAAGCCGTTCTGGTCGAAGCTCTCGAAACCGAAGATATCCAGCAGACCGATGTGCGTCTTGACGTTGTTCGTAGAGCAGATTGCCTTGTTGATACGGTGCACCAGCCAGTCGAACAGCTGAGTGTACATGCCCTTGGCCAGAGCGTCGCGCAAGTCCGAGGCCTGCTCGGCGTTCAGCGGGATCGTGTACGACTCGGAGCCGGCCGTGATCGAGCGCTCCAGCAGCGTCGAGTGCAGGGCCGCGCTCTCGGTGCGCAGCAGAGCGCCCACGTTGTCCACGATGTCCTCGTTACTGACGTGGCACTTCTCGCTGTCGTTGCCGTTCTGTTCAAACTCGACCTCTCCGAGGTTCAGGATCGCCGCCACAATCTCGAAGATGGCGTTCTGCTCGTCCGTCGAGATGCCAATAGTGTCCAGGGCGTCCTGCGTCTCCTTCAGGCACTGCACGTCGTCGATACCTGTGAGTTCGGCATCCGCACCCTCCGACACGTACTTGTAGCTGGTGGCGTCGCCGCTGAGCTTGAGCTCGGCCTTGCGCTCTTCCGGCAGGCAGAAGATCTGGTGGAACACGTGGTAGTTGCGCTCGCCCTCCGTCTGACCCACAACGCGACTCTTCTCGAGCAGGTAGGTCTCACACAGACAGCCAACGAGCGATCCGAGGTTGTCGAACTGCAGCTGCGCGAACTTGCCGAAGCGACTCGAGTTGTCGTTGCGCTTGGTCTTGGCGTTACCGAAGGACTCGAGCAGCGGGTTGGACTTGAGCACCTGGTCGATGACCTTCGTGCCGTGGTTGCCACCCCCGGAGATGGAGGCCAAGTGGTTCATCATGATCTTGACCGTCTCGGTCTTACCAGCTCCGGACTCGCCACTGACGAGGATACTCTGGTCCACCTGCGTCCGCTTCATATCCAAGTAGGCGGTGGCCGACAGCGCGAACGGGTGCGGCGCCAGCGAGTCCCGGGGCTGCTCCAGGTACTGCTGGTAGAGCTCACGGCCGTACAGGTCCAGCCACTGGTATGGGTTCACGGCGATACAGATGGCGCCAGTGTACGTGTAGGGCATCTTCTTGGCGAAGCGCAGCTCCAGGTTCTTGAGCACGGCGGGCTCGTGCAGGTGGTTGAGCGTGCACATGTCGTTGGCGCCGTCCGCCTCGAACACGTTGCAGATAGGCATGGCTTCATCCGAGACCTCGCCTGCGTCATTGGCAACGATATATCAGAGGAACGAACTTTAAGTTAGTGCTAAATCGACTTTAAGACAGTGCTAAACCAACTTTAAGCTAGTGCTAAAGTGGTTTAGAGAGTGGTAAATGCATATATATGGGAAAGAGCGCAGCGAGAGACGTACCGGCGAGACGCGCGATGTCGCGGATGTTGACGACCTTCTGCAAGCCGTCGTCCTTGTCCCACTCGCCGTCCTCGCTGGGCTGAAGGCGCACCTCGGCGCTCACGCCGTCCTCCATGCGGCGCACGACCACGGCCTTCTTCCAGACCTGCTCGTCGTGCGGCACCCAGACCATGGCGCCGTTGTCCAGCATGCCGCCGGCGGCAGCAGCAGCGTCCTCCGCCATGATGGTGGCTCGGTTTTTTGGTGGTGTTAACCTCTCGGGGGGCGGGGAAGCCTTCCTTCCTGTTGCGCGGGGCGAGTCTCCGTGTGCCTCGAGCCCTGCCTGCTGCCTGATGCGGCGATCGTGGAGTCGCTCCGACCGGTTGTTTCCCTCCCTGCCTGCTGGCCTGTGGCTCGGCGCTGACTCGATAGCCGCCGAGTCTCTCCCTCGTCCCTCGTCCGTAACCGCCCGCCCAGCCAATCAGCAGCGACTGATTTGCCAAAAATAACAGCGGCGCAAGCATACGGGTCGCGCACTCGCGTCGGTCGTGTCGAGGTGGTTGGTGCATTCCTATCGACAACCGCGCGATCGACTGCAACCGCAACACAGGCACATACAGACAATCCCCTCGCTTGTCATGGCGTCGGGAACCCACTTTTTATTCCTAGTTGAGGGTATTCCTGTCATGGGGTGTACCGTACACGTGGTACGCAAGTTGTACCATCTATATGGTACACTCTAGCAACAATCTCGAAGGCAGCCAAGTTGTACAAGGTGGGCATTCATCAGGCAATTATCTGGTGCATTGAGTGCTGGAACGCCATGGCTCCCTCGCTTTTTGCGAAGTGTTGGGCTCACACCGGGCTGTTGGACTACTACACGTGCAAGTGCGATGAGCCGGAGGAGGAGGACCCGATCACCGACGAGATAAGCTCGATGCTATTGCGCTTACGGGTCGAACCCTATGTCCGTAGAGGAGCTGCTCATCCCACCAGAAGAGAACATCATCGACGAGCCCACGGATGAAGAGTTCTGCGGCGTCGACGAGGAGGAAACCCCACCGGCGGAAGGAGAGATCGATGCAAACGAGGTCGTTGACGATGATTCTGAGAGCACGGAAGAGAATATGAGCCCTAAAGATATCAAGGAGCATCGAATGTGGGTCGCCAAACTACTCGTTAGAGCTGATGCTACAGGTGTGTCGGACAGATCTGTGAGTGGGCTCCGAACGATGCAGCGTGTTTTACGCGAAGAGCCTGGAAGAAAACAAGGACACAGGCAGCAAATGTCATTGCTTGACTACTTTGGACGTCCTGTACAGAATGGACTTTTACTATAGTTAAGCACCCCAGAATATTCATATTTTGCGATTTTTATTCCTTATTACGATTGAGGGGTGAGGGGGAATAGTTACTTGGTTTTGTATATGACGGTCATTCAGAAATCGTTGGGACCCGACTTATATGCCTGGTGAGGGGGTATTCCTGACCTAGGGATTACTAGCGAGGGGATCGTCTGTACTGTGCACTGCGTTCGAAGCGGTTGTCAGGAGACGAGGGTATTTGTGATGGTGGCGTCAGGTTGATGCCTTGACACAACATGTATGAAGCCAAGTTGCTGGCAACGAGCGGACGCTCTCGCCCTCGATCACGTTCGCGGGCAGGATGCGCCGTGTACTGCGGATGGCAGATCTTGCGCCACTGCCCCGCCGCCGATAGCCTTTTACCTCGTTACAAGAAGTCTGCCATTGACGCAACTAGGATGGCGTTCACATTTGTCATTCTAATAAGACACAGTCGGTGCTCTCTATGCGTGAAGACCTCAGTTATCGCTGTCGCGAGCGAGCGGATTTCGTCCGTTGCAATGGCGCGACAATGCGTCATTCGAAGGAAGCCATCTTCGTTGTCGTCGTCCTCTCGGTGCGCGCGCCGCTCAGATGCGAGCAAATCCCGGTCGAAAAACATTTTCCTGGTGCCCCCTTAAACTGTCAAAAACAGCGCTGGCTCCTTGTCCAGCGTACCCATCTGACCGTCAAGGGCGCTCGTAATGCTGTGACGCCAATGGCGCTGGTCCTGCACATTCCAACACGCAGCAGAGGCATTAGCCCCCAGGAACACCCAACTGGATGGCGCCACGAATATTGGCGAGGGCGTTACGAGGGTGCTCGAAAAATACCCAGCGCAGAGGTGGGCACGCCACGCGAGCCCTTCCTTTCGAAAGGACTGGGGAAGGTGTCGCCTGAGTGGTAATGCCTCTTCGGCCAAAACAACTGGAGGCTGCCGCCTTCCCGGAGGTTATCCAATTGTTGCTAAAGGCACCGACGGGATCAGCTACAGTACTTCCACCTTGATGGCCAACTGCAGGCTTTTGATACATGTAGCTGCTCGTGGCGATGTGTACCAAAAAGTAAGTAAAAAAGGTAAGTCACAAATTGTGCACCAAGTGCTGCTGTCGTATTGTAGTACATGTACTTAAGTACACAATTTTTGTTCCAGTTACTCAACTACACTTGCGAGCTTTGGTACGGTATTTATCCTACGTCCGTGAGTAAAATAGAGTACCGTGGCACGAACCTGTGGATACAACGAAACCGAGCAGTCTACCAGCATGAAGAGGTGACTATCTGGCAGCATGCACGAAAAATTCTTCACAGCCGCGCTACGGCACCAACGCGCTCGCAAAACGGGATGCAGGTGAGCTGACACCAAAATTGCCAAAACGGCACCCGTCTATTAGTAATTATCCGTTCTTGTCTGCCCTCGGTGAATATCCACACTTGTGTTCTAACACAACTAACATGCAAACATACTCGGCACTACATGTACAGCAACTAAGATGTCAGTATGTCAGCACCTATGCTCATGCATATATTAATGTTGGGGAAATTGATACACTAAGAGAAAGCACTAAGAGAAAGCAATACCCAACCAATTACATGTCTTCGAAAATTAGCAAGACAAACCTGAGAGCCGTCACCGCAGGTGACAAGCCCCGTTCAGTCACCGGACCGATGCAAGGCACCGGCACTGCTGTCACAATTACCATGTCTAGAAAACAAATCACTAGGCACTCTACCGTGAATTTTGGCGTTATGTTAGTCCAATAATAATATTGTAGTATTAGTACTTTAATATATTTAAAACACTGTAATAGTATATATTACTATTGTAGTACTAGAAGTAAGTAAAACCAACACACACGCACACAGCGGCATCTAACGTCGTCGGCATATCTCGACACTTGTACATATTTCGGTGCAATGAATAGTTGATACAAGATCTGTGGTCGGTACAAATAAATGAATGTTTATCAAAATGGCATTTTTTTGAGTCTGTGCTACCTAACCGTTGTACGGAGTGAGCTGATGATCTCGCGGTGGATCGCAAACCATTCCTCCTTGGACAGACTCTTCCTTACTTGCAAGGAGAACCCCATTGACAGCTGGTAGAACAACACGAGTTGAACGCACTGAGGTCGCCACCGCTTCGCGCCTTGCAGCAGTTGCTGATTTTTACCGCTTCATCATTGTACGCATCACCGCAGGCTGGGTTTTGGCAGTACTGGGCGTTGGCTGGAATCGTCGTGGCGGCCACAGCGACAGGACGACAGCGAAGCAGTCTTGAAGTTCACCGTCAATTACTTGGTGGTTTTGACTCGTGTCGGCTGAGGGGTGGGTGCTGATGTCTTGGACAATCGAGAAATGATGCAGCGGAGTCGTGTTGCCTTCAATACCCACCGACAACCTGGCATACCGTGCAATATCCAAACGATCATGTTAACTAAAAAACGTTATTGCGACAACTCGACTTTCCGCTGTTCTTGGTTGTGGGTCATTGACAACAGCACAGCAGCAGAAGGACTCGCGGGTTACCATTGAGCCATGCGCACGCAATGAGTTCGATCTACTGTACTGTACATCGATTGTTCGTTATAGCTACGGAACTTCCCACACTACGAGCAGAAAGCTTGTCAATGAGTGCCCAAAGAAAGAGGATTGTAACGCAAAGGTGGATGAAAACGGGAAAAAGTTGTGCTTTGTTTGTAGTTGCATTGCGCTTCGGTAGGATGCCGCTGAAGCCGTCTACTTGCAAGGGCTGGCGAACTGGCAACTCGTTGAGCAGCACTGGTTAAAGTTGCCGCCGCGGTCCTTGCAGCACTTTCTAATTCTGGCGTTCGAGTCGGAGTTGCGGTATCCGCAGACCTGGGCAGCACAGACTTGCTGCTGGGCGTTGGCAGAGACAGCCGTGGCGACCACAGCGACGAGAGACACAGCACGCAGGTCTTGAAGTTCTTGGCTTGGGGGGGGGGGCGACGACGGGTGTGGAGGACCTGGAGATTTGAGAAATGAGCAGCGACATGCTGCTTGCTATCTCGAGCGGTTCGTCGCGTTCGCAAGGATTCCTGCGATCTCGTAAACACAAGAAACGTTATGGTACAGGTAGGCAACGATTGTCTGGATGTGCTAAAGTTTTACGTAAGACTTCTGTTCTGGCGAAGCCAGAAAGTTATCCATTTACTAGTAAAGTGGTGAATGATGGCAACGACTTCCCTTGTTGAAGGTAAAGATGCCAACTCGAGCAAGAAGCCTCAAAAGAAGAAGAAGTGGCAGACTGCCACTTCGGTACTGCCACCGGCAGTACCGCGTGTCCACTTCAAGCGAGGCGGATCGGGTCGAAGGGCGAAAGCAACAACGCTGCAGCAGACTGAAGTCACCGTTGAGTAAGTGAGTGAGTGAGAGCCGCTCTTCTAAAGTACTATAGTAGTTATAATTTACTTACTAACGTTACTTAGTACATTCCAAGTAGTATTACAAATATGTATTATACTTGTATATAAGTAAAAGCCAAAAAAAGTCAGTACTACTCGAGTCGTGGTGACTGACAAAAAAACGCATTCGAGTTCATTAAGCTACCTAGCTTAGCTACCTAGCTTAATGAACTCGAATGCGTTTTTTTGTTAGTCACCACGACTCGAGTAGTACTGACTTTGAGGTGCCTTCGGCAGTGAGGTGAGTGTGGACGACTCGGAGATTTTAATTTAGAGTGAGCAGTGACGCATGCACTGGCAAGCTTGTCAGCCTCAACGGATGCATTGGTACCGTTGTATCCCGGTGCACGAAGCACTATTCCACGCAGATTGCAGGGCCGACAGTGCAGCATTAACATGGGGCAGCAGTGAAAACACGTTCTTTTAAGAATATTTGTGCCGAAGTCATGCATTCGGCTGTGGTCGGAGTGTTCCAAAATCAAAACAAATAAACGGTTTCCTTGTATTTGAACTCGACCATCGCTACAGCGGCCTTCGACCTGACTTGAGGGGCTATTGCGCGACGGTGACTCAGTCTGTTTACTGGTTCGGCGCCGGAGTAGCACCGCACTTGGTCGAGCAGCAGTCGTGGAAGGCTTCTCCAGTGTGGCCCTCGTTACGGCACTGCTGGCTGATGGCAATGTTGGACTCGGAGTAGAGCGTGGGGCAACCAATGGCCTGGCAGTAGAGAGGGGCCGACTGGTCTTCGTCGGCGACAGCGAAAGTGGCGACGGTGGCGGCGAGGACGAGGGCGAAGCACGTCTTGAAGTTCATACTGGCTGATAGTTCGATGGTCTGTGGTGCAGTGTCTGCTGTGCTGGCTTGGGCTAAACGCGAACTGACTCGAGCGGCGGACAGCAATGCACACAACCGAACGCCAGACGAGATAGTGAAATCGGATGGGACCATCAGCAACAGCAGTCTCTATGCAAACCATACTGGGACGCCGATAAGCCCCATCCCGCGACAAAAATTCCAACAGCGGGCGATGCGCCACTGGTTCGAGAGAAAGAGAAAGTTGCTCCTCGGAGAAAATGCAACGTGGCGTGTTTAAGGCAATGAAGTGCGCCAATGTGCAGCGTTCTGTGCGAATGTGCTTCGCTTCGCAAGCCGAGTGGTATTTCTATGATTGCTGCAGGAGCTATGGGCAGAGCAAAATGCCACGACAGAGAGAGAGAGAGAGAGAGGTGCAACTTGCAAAGGTCTTCATCGATCGGCGCTGGTATTTCTTTTTACTGTGGTATGTTCAGTATCACTTTTTATTCCTAGATGAGGGTGTTCCTGTCGTAGGGGCATCGTTTGGATGGTACAATTGGTACAGTTGCGCAGGAGAAATGATCAGTACAGTAATTGATCCATGAGCTCGGTGACACCGAGGAGTTTGAAAAGCAATCATGCTCAATGGATGCCGAACACGTACCGGTTCCGAAATACATGAGCAAATTCAAGCGTTAAAAATAAATAAAACGGGGATTGGGCAACGCAACATGAACACTAGGAGCCTATGTCCTGGTTCAACTAACTCAGATGTCCCGTATAAATCGGACTTTTACCATGGTAAGCCCCCCAGAACAATCATATTCTGAGATTTCCGCCCCGGAACTTCCACATCACAGCATTTCAGTATCTTGCCTGGTCTATTCGGACCAAAAACGCACAATACTACTGCTAGTGAAAATATTTCTTTGCGGTCTGCCGCGAGTTAAAGTCTCCATCAACTACGAGTTCGTGATTCTTAATCAGCGCCATTGAGGTGGCAGGAGGACAAATCATCAAGCTTTCACTTCCATTTTCTTTGCCGCCCTTGCCCCATATCTGCTGATATTTGTGCATCATAAATCGATGTATTGAATACTTTATGGTGTAATGCCCTTTCGAGCTTAGCGGCGTTAAGGCCATTTGGCTCTCAACGGTCAGATTTGTTTTGTATCGTTTGTACTGTATCGAACATGAGCTTGCTATTAATAAGTAGTACTACATGTAAATAGTGTCTCAAAGTAGTACCATGCCACTCTACCTGCGCTTGGGTAGAGGCAATGTAACAGCGCCGTTTGTTAATACACTGGCTCCATACGGTACGTATTGTATTGTTAAAGTGTACATGGGTAACCGCGCGTGTCGTGCAGTATCTTCTTCACGCCATCACGTCCTACAGAAATGTAGACTATGATGATGTGAAGCATCACATGATGAGGTGGCCTAAGCATGAGGCTTTACCTTATGACCCCACAACAAGTGCAAACCAATATCCCCGGCCAACAACGAGCGTACCGTCCGCCAACAGATATCCACAGGGAATATCTCTCATTCTCTTCTCTGCCAAATCAAGATCACGTTCCCAAGACCAAGCCTGACCAACGATGAACCTCAAGACTTGCGTTTTCGTCTTCTTCGGCGTCGCGCTCACTGCCTCGCCCACTCCAGTCGCCGCACAATTTTCTGGTATGTGCATGGCGCCAGGCTGCGCATCCATCACCTCACCGCAAAACTCGCGCATCAGCGCCTGCTGTTTGAGTAAGCCGGACTTCAACGAATGCTGCCGCATGAGTTGCAACCTCGGCTCGCCTTGCAAGTAACTGAGTTCGAAGATGGAGAACCTGGTGGCTACATCGTTTGTTCGTTCGTAAGCTTAGTTCGGTAAGAGTGCGAGCGAAAAGCAACTACAACCACCTCGTTTTTCACGATCTAGGCTTCATGTTTTATATTTTTTATTTATTTGGTGGTTGTGGCTTTCTCTTCTTTCGATGGTGTATTACAAAATACACATTAATGCACTTACCCAGGGGCTGCCCAGCCCAGTTACTGGCAGGGGGAGCCGAGGCTGCAGCTAGTGCGGCAGCACTCGTTGAAGTTTGGCTTTTTGGAGCAGCACGAGCTGATTTGGATGTTTGTTGGCGAAGTACTGCGCCACACACCTGCGGCTGCGCTGCGACAGACACGAGCGACGTAGCGAGCACGGTGCTGATGAACGCGAAGATCTTAAGGTTCATTTTCTTGGCTTGGCGAAAAGTGGAATGAAGAAACGAGGAAGTTTGCGGGGCCTAGTACCGCTACCAAATACTGCTTGGTCGATGCTGGCTTGTACCTACCGGTATTGCGCTTTGGGCACTTGCCTTATCGTATGATACTTCAGATCATCATTGTCTACATTTTTGTAGTACGATACGCTACAGACAACTCCATAGACCACCTAGCGGCAAGGAGAGCTGAGGTTGTAGCCTGCAACTTGCAGGTCTTGTGGTGTGTAGTTAGCTTGGCAAAATAGCGGAATGGGCGTGGACTGCACGCGCGGGTTTAAAGCTAGCTCAATTGACCAAGACTTACTATTCATTCGCTGGCAACTATTTTGAATTGTGCGTCATGTTCAGAGCTACCGATCTGGACTTCGATAGCGCAAGTGCCATATCTAGCAATTAGTCCTTGTACTCAGCGCCAATTCATTCCCGCAGTGCTTTAAGCTGCTTCGATGAGACCTCGGACCAGTTACTGTAGTTGCATGGGCTGCCGGTTCTGCAACTGGAGAAGCAACACGCTTCAAATTCCACCGACTGGTACGAATGTTGGACTCAGAACAGGGGTTGATCGCACAAACCAGTCTGCTCGGACAAAGTGCGGCATCAGTCGAGGGGAACGAGGCGGCAATCGCGGTACTGATGAAGGCGATGACGCAGAGCTGGGGGTTCATCTTCGATTAGGTGGATTGATCGGTGCGATTTCTTGGACTTGCTGAGTTTGTGCTTGGCTTGGCAAATTGCAGAATGAAAGTTAAGGCTTGCTCGAGGTCTATCAGCATCGCAATTGTCTGCGCTCAGCACCGTTTTCGCCAGCTACGCTCCTCTAATCTCGAGATAGTCAAACATGATTCGGTGGCTCGTGTCAGGCTGCAGACACGGAAGCCGCCAGAAACACCTGTACTTCACATGCAGTAATAATAGCTACTGAAGTAAAATACTGTAGGACAGACAGCTCAGGATACATGTACCTTCCAAATCATTATCGCCTGAGCGAGAATATTGCTTAGCGCTGGGGAGCTTCATGGCACAGCTCACAACAGGAAGGACTTCTGATGCATCTGAAACGTTGGTGCTTGAAGCTCGCGCGCTTGCAATAGTGCGTCGGCCTGCAAAGCTGCAGGACCGCTCACGAGCAACGCCACATCAGCCCCCATGCCGTAGTTCTCGCGAATCTCGCCGTGAACGTCGCGCAGTCGTGCACCCAAGTCGGGACGCTCCTTCTCAATCAAAAAGTTGCGACTGAGCAGGGATTGTGCAGGAGTTGGCAACGAACGTGGCGTGGCGGGCGGCGCAGGGCTCGAGATATCAAGACCAGCAACTTCCATTTCACCCATTGCAAAACCCATGCTCCCATCGTCGTCTTTGCGAGCGTTCTTGCGCTTCAGCAAGTACAGCACGATACTAGCTCCGAGTCCCGCACCGACAGCAGCTGCACCCAGCAGCAGAGTGCGTCTCACGAACGATTTGGCCGTGAATTCCTTCATGCGGAACACCCACACCATCATCAACACACAACCCAGAGCAGCGCCCACGAACACCGGCAGTCCGAACATGTAGCCATGCCCTGAAAACGCATGACGTTCCAACGACGACGGATAGAAGCGCTGAACTCGAGGCGAGGCTTCCTCTGACATGTCGTCGGGTTCCGTTTGGGTATCGTCATCCTCGTTGTCGTATCCACTGCCACCATTTCCAGCATGAGTGAGATGCAGCCACACTTTGCACTTCCACTGAGAGCACCGGTTCACCGCATCAAGCAGCTCGGCGTGTGCCTCCAAGAACTCCATATCACGGCACGTCCAGACAATCCACAACGTGCGTGGCAGCCCCGAGTCGTCATTTGCAACCTCATCACGGTCACTCGCATCTGCCAAAGCCTTCAGGTGATCCAGAACACTCAGGAACGGGGTGATGCCGCTGCCTCCTGCCACAAACACCATGTGCGGAGCCAACTTGATCTCGGAACCATAGTAGCCGTCCACGTGGACGGAGTTCAACTTCTGCGTCTTCATGAGAATCAGCAATTGCGACGTGAACGGCCCTTGAACCTTGGCGTCCAGCATGAACGAGTGGCGGTTGCGTAGTGGACTCGAGCTGATGGTGAACGGGTGCCACTGGTTTCCAATTGCGTCCACCTTGATATACACATATTGCCCCGGTAAAAAATCCGATCCCTCCGTAGTCGACCGTCGCAGTTCCAACTGGAAAACCTTGTTGCTCATTGCCGTTGCCGACACCACAGTTGCTTTTCCACGTCCGAAAGCTGAGACGGCTCGATAGATTCCGTACACCACAATTGCCGGCACCAACCAGAACACTGCGGGGTAGTAGTGCAGCCCCGTGAACACCACAAAAACTGCACTGAAGCAGTGCAGCATCACGAATCGTCGGAAAAACCTGCGTCGCACCCACTCCATCGAAGACACGGCGACGATTATCAAGGACATTATTGCCACAGCTCCGAAAAAGTTGCGGGTCGACCCGTAGCGCTGTTTAGGTGTGCAGCTCTCGTCCACACACGGGAACAGCATTTGCTCCACCTTGCCCTGCATGTACCACACATAAAGGTACAGCACGCCGTGCAACATCAGCATGGTGAATCCGAACTGCCCCGCTAGAACGTGGTAGCGCGCCGCGCGTTCACCGGAAAGACCGAAAAACTTGTGCAAAAACGACTGGCGCGCCACGAGGATGACGGAGAAAACCATGGCATAAAGCCCGTTCATGCCAAAAGCGCGCGCTGTCCGAGGCAAAAAGCCCGCTTTGGCCAATTTGCCGCTTTGCTTGTCGATAAGCAGCTTGCCCACCACGAGGTTAAGTTGCAGCAGCAAAAATCCGCCGATAAGCACCACGTCCACTGCGTCGAAGCCGACACTTTTGCCGATACTCGGGTGGGTTTGCACCCATTTCACCAGTCTCAGTTGCCGGCCCCACCTAACCAAGGACCCAACCGAGTGTTGCTTCCAATAGAAGACCGTCCCCGCAAAAAGGAACGGCAACACGATGGCAAATGCGACAACGGCCGGCTCCACTTCGAACTTGTCGCCTAACTTGGTCTCCAGCGCCGGGAAGAGCGTGCGGTAGTAGATCGGCCAGCGGACCCACAGCAGCGCGAGTAAAATCCACACGCTGCAGATTTTTAGGCAGATTTTCGCTCCGTTGCGCCGCGCCTTGGACAGAAGATGCAGCGCCTTCTTCTGCTGCGGCTTGTGCAGCGGTCGCTTCATGCCGCTGTGCTTGGGGGACGTGCGGCTCGCGAGCAGGCGGTCGAAGGCGGCGTCGTCCAGCTCGTCTTGGTCCAGCAGCAGGTCCAGCTCTGCGTCGGCCTCCGGAGAGCGCGGAGGAGACCCGGGCACGCGTCGGCGCTCCATGTCACGAGCGCTCATAATCGGCGAGCAATCCCCGGAATGCGTGCGTGCGTGTCGGACTGTGTCAGTAAGGTTAAGAGACATATGGAATTCTAAGCCAATCAATCTGTAAGATGACTTATAAGGTCAGTCTTGTACAAGAACCAGAGCTGTGCAGTACACGGTCGCAATGCATTTTGCCGTGTGAGTTGATCTTGGCGGATCCTTTGCTGCTGCAGGGAGATGATCTCGCCGAGATTGCACTGTACTGCTGTACTGTACTGTACAGCTTGTACAGGCTCCTAGCTGCTGGTGGTGTACATACTGTAGCGCCGGCATTGACGAAACGCCCCCAAGTGACGAGGCTGTTCGCCGCCGGCCTCTTGCCGCGGGGCATTCGGTGGGGAGCCGCAGCTAGGTAACCTCGAGCCCTTCCTGAGTCAACGAAGCAGAGCCACAGACGCCGGCGATCCTGCGATTGGAGAGCTGCTCTTTCGCCGGGAAGGCAGTCACAAGGTACAGTAACCAGCGGAAAAGCACGCAAACTGCAGCAAAATCCGTCGGCGCTACACCCACGCCCGGCCTTTGCTTGGGAGGACGCCCCTGTAAATTGGTCCCGTCGCACCACTACAGTCTACGCACGACCGCTTCATCGCTTGCTGGCAACATTCCACAGCTCTGAGCTCATGGGCGGAAGCTATCGCCGCGGCGGCATTACTGCACAGCAGCGCATGCTAATAGTGGAGACCGTGGACCAGCCTAAAGCAGAGCCCATCGTTGCAAGTGCCCTGCAATTTGCACTGCTCGAATGCAAAACAACGGAGCCATTGCCCATTGCCACGTACTTGCGCGGACTGAACCGACGTGGCGCTCCCACTCCTCCCGAGATACAACGCGACGATACCCGTCGTTAAAATGCCATCCTGTGGTGGAATTGCATCGCGCCCTGATCGCAACAATGGTCTGCTTACTAGACCCTCCCTCTCACTGTCGCCGTGTGCCAACGGAGACATGCCCCCACCGACGTGTCTTTCGTAGCAAAAACGAAATTACGAAACGAGCACGGCTGCCGCATGCCATTTTGCCTCTGCCACGGAGGACGCCACGGTGGGCTTTTAGGTTCGGGAGGCGTGCTTTTAGCGCAAATCGCGACGAATTAAGCTCATTCCGCCTCTTTTATGGATGGCGGCGTGGGCAGACATCTCTCGACCAATGGCAGCGCGTCCTGCACTGGTCGAGCGAAACTGAACGTCGTGGGGACAAGCCGCCAGCTGCCCGCTGCCGCATTTGCGTCGTCGCCGAGTTGTTTAGCACCAGGCGCGGAGTCAATCTCACGAGGAAGCAGCAGAAACCAGTTTTCTCGCGCGGCAACGACGGCGGCAGGCGTTCCTTCGCTTCATCCCTCCCCCTCCCCCCTGTCGCCTTAGACACACCCACACACAGACACAGAGTACGTGGCTCGGCGACGCGATTCCCTCCGTTAACACTACCTTAAAAATAAGAGGCCGGTTAGCACTAGCCTAACTGAGTTTTCTTGTTTGTTGCCGGCAGACCCCCTCTTCGCTTAGCATACAGGTATGGGCACGCCGACCAAGCGAACGGAGCGCGTGCTGTCTGACGCCGCCGACAAGGTGGCCAAGGCCGAGGAGGCCGCGCGCCAGTACGAGGCGCAGCTGGCCGAGGCGGCGGCCAAGAAGCGCCAGCTCGAGGAGGAGAACGAGAAGCTGCGCGCCTCCATCCTCAACATGGCGCTGCAGAACGCGAGCGTGGACCTGCGCCGCGAGCACGTGCAGCTGCGGCAGACGCTCGACTCTTACCAGACCAAGATCGACCAGATGCGCGAGATCTCGCTGCTCTCGGCCAAGGTGGTGGACAGGTGCGTCGCATTGAACATAAGCGTATGCTCTTCTTGTCTGGCGAGGTGCTAAAGCTGTCACTTGGGGGATTGTTTTACTGCAGCCGCATTAAGACCAAGCAGGGCCGGCAGTACGTCGAGTACAAGCTGCAGATCGAGACAGACATCCGAGGCACGCTGGTGCTCTGGCATCGATACAGCACGTTCTTGTAAGTGGCCTTTGAACCTGATATGACGAAAGGTGTATGCTGGCGGGTAGATTTTTTAATCAGGTGCTAACGGAGACTGATGTTGTTGCTTGTTGCTACAGGAATTTGGCCGCCACGCTCAAGGCCAAGAACCCGACGAGCGAGCACGACATCCCGGAGCTGCAGACCCAGAGCCTGACAGGCTTTTTCTCGGACCAGCTCATCATCGACCGCATTGCCAAGCTCAACGAGTTCCTGGACGTGGTGACCAAGGCGGACGAGTTCCAGTGGGGCATCCGGATAGATAAGGACACGTGCGTGTACAAGCGCAAGAGCAAGCGCGTGGACCGGTCCTTCAGCGTCGGCTCCCGGGAGAGCATCTCGACGCTCACGCCCAGCATGCGCGACAGCATGTTTATGCCGGCGTCCTCTCGAGCGTCCACGATCTCCATGGACTCGTATTAGAGCGCGGAGATGTCGGATCATCGGACAAGGCTCGAGGACGTTGGTGAAGAAGGACCCTTTTTGGAGAGGACCAAGTAGTAGTGTATCACAGGAAATTGCAGGACAAGTCGCGACGTGTGGAAAAAAGGAGAGAAGAGAAGGCCGGCGAGCAAAGAGGCAGCAGAGCGGCAGAGGCCCGCATTGTGGCGTGGCCTTGTGTACAGGGTGGCCGGCGAGTTGGACGGACTCCCAGTTTAACGACAAGAGAGGGAAGGAAGGAGAGCGAGACATAATGCAACGTTGTTTTTACATAACGTCGGCTTCGGCCTTCCTCAGTGTGTTGTGCTGTTTGTTATCTCTTTAGTTGTCCAGATTGAGCAAGAAGGCCGCGCCCATCATGACCCAGTAGTTGGGCGGTTTGTTGCTGGGGAGCTGCACGGCGATGACGTAGTTGGTGGAGATGCCCGTGGTGGACAGCGTGCCCTGCCGCACCGACGTCTTGTACACTGGACACGGGTACATCATGATGCCGGGGCTGAGCGTCGGGTTGCTGGCCACCGCCGACGTGGCCGGCAGGAAGTGCACGATGGACATGGCCGAGAACATCTCGCCGGGCTTGGCGTCTTCGAGAAGACGGTGCGTTGGAGACCACTTTGCACCTTGCAGCCAGAGCCCGTCGACGTAGATGCCGTCGGTCGGACTCTGCGTGAGTTGCTTGGCGTTCTCGACGTCCATGACGGTGAAGGTGAAGGCCAGCGAGTCGATGGCGGTTTGGTACTTGCGCGCGAAGTTCTGCAGCGTGCCCGTCATGAATCCCTGCGGGAAGAAGAAGACGTTGAGCTGGAAGACCACGGGCTCGCCGTGGAGCAGCCACTCGCGGAAGAACGCGACGCGGTCCAGCATATCGCGCACCCAGGAGGCCAACGGCTTGAGCGAGGCAAAACTCACCGAGGACCAGAGCTGCGGCACTCGGCCGTTCAAAAATGCCATGTACATGTTGTCCAGGTCGGAGCTCATGACGATGAGGCCGTTGATGGCCTTCTGGATGTCCCTCAAGGACGTGCGCATGCGACGCAGGAGCGTGTTGAACTTGATGACTTCCTGGCCAAGAACCGTCGCCAACGAGTCCATGACGACGGTGCCCGCCACTTCGCGAGTCTTGAACGTCGTAGGTCCGGCCTCTTCGACGTTCAAGTCCGTCGGTAGATTCTCCTGGATGGAGATGGCCAAGTCGAGCACGCGCTGGTCGTTGGACTTGCCGCCGCCCCCGCCGCCGTCGCGCGGCTCGAGACTCAAGATGAGTTGCATCATGTTGGCGCTTTCGTTGCGCTCGTACGTGACGTTGGCGTTCTCGTGCATGCCGAAGAGCTCCGGGTTGTCGAAGGCCGGGAGATTGCTCAAGTACGACTGGATGCTCGTGTGCGAGAGCTCCGTCGGCACGTGGTAGATGCCCGACGTCGAGTACGAGTGGCCGGGATTCAGCACGTCGGGCGTGTAGAAGTTGCTCAGGATGCTCGTGAGGCAGCGGCGGTCCCAGTCGTCGGTCACGCGGCCGCCGTAGTTGATCTGGCCGGTGACGTACCGCAGCGCGTCCCAAGGGATGATCGGCTGCTCCTCCAGGAACTTGCGCAGACTCGCCAGGGACGTCTCGAGGTCCGTGTCGTTGAACTCGTACTTGATGTTCCAGCCCAGAGCGCCGAACTTGCGTCGCTCCTGGACGATGGCGTGGAAGAACGTGAGCGCGCAGAGGAGCGACTTCCAGACGTGGTCCTTGGGCTCCCCCGTGTCGAAGTTCCCGAGGTAATGGAAGCTTTCGAGCACGTCCTCGGACAGCAAAGTGTTGAAGGATCGGACGAGGTTGGCGCGGATCCCTTTCGGCGGCTCGTTCGTCAGCTTGATACCGTTCTGCAGCACCGTCACGGGGAAGTAGGCGGCCGGGAAGCTCGTGAGGAAGAGGCGGAACGTGTCTTGGCACTGCTCGTCCGTGCGCTGGCCCATGTCTTCCACCAGCTTCTCGAGTTTCGGCATCCACGACTTGGCCAGGTGGCAGTTCTGCAGCAGCACCCAGTCGCCCACTCCTTGGCTGCTTTCGATGAGCTTTTCAGCGCGGGGGCCTTGCCCCTGGCCCAGCGAGATGAGGTGCAGCCGGTCGATGAAGGACATTTCCTTGGCGAACCGAAGCAGCATCCCCGTCGGGTCAGCGCCGGCTGACAGCACGAAGATGCACGGCGTCTTGCGGTCCGTGTCGTTGTAGATCTCCTCCATGGTCGTGGTCGCGTTCCGGCCGAACTCCGCCCCCATCTCGGTGGAGATCATGCTCAGCACAGCCTGAGGCACCTTCTCCTCGGCCAAGCCTCGAAGCAGCAGCACCTTCTGGAAGGCGGTCAGGGTGGCGCCGTAGCTGCCTGGACACGAGTTGGGGTTCGACAGGAACGCGGGGTCTTCCAGCCACGCCACCCAACGCGGCCAGACATTGGTCAATGACGCGCACAGCCCCTGGAAGCCGTGGAGTTCCGTCTTCTGACTGCTGTCTGCTCCTTCTGGAGCAGCCGCGTAGCCCGTGACCACCGTCTCGAGCTCCGAGATGAGGTCCCATTGAGCCTCCGAGATGTGTGAAGGCTGAGGGTTCGGCTGCTGAGTAGAGCGATCGGTACCCGGAGGAGCCCCTCGAAGGTAGAATGACCACTCTCGTGCCGAGATTTTGCCCGAATGCAGCAGGATCTTGCAGCAGATGAGCATGGAGAAGAGCACCTTGTGCACCTCGAAGAGCCCGCGGCAGATGTTGACGTAGATGTAGCGCGTCTGGAAGTCAATGAGGTTCGTGAGTCGCTTCTGGAGCGTGTCGGCCTTCGGAGCCTCGTCGAAGCAGATATTGAACAGCCTCTGGAAGAACGGCAGCGAGTACTGGTACATGGGGTCGATGAGCGCGAGGTTGGCCACGACGAAGTAGATGATGGACCCGCGCGTGGCCACACAGCGGTATTCCTCACGCGCGCGGTTGATCTCGATCTCCGTGCTCTCGGACTCCAGCACGCGCTCCTTGATGATGCGGGACGTGACGTTCGAGGACTGCAGCGTGTCGATGAGGTCCTGGTCGTCCAGCACGTTGCCCGAGGACTCGGAGAGCTGCTTGAGGATGCGGTCCTCGATCTCCTTGAGCTGCTTCTTGTCCTGCGCCATGGTCACGACCAGCCGGTTCTTCTTCTCCTCGATATCGGGTCGCTCGTGCCGCACCACGTCGCCAAGCAGTTGATCCTCCAGCCCATCCATTGTGACGGTGAAGTTGATGACTGTCACCTTGATGTAAACCTCGGGGAGGTAGTGAGGGTTGGGCAGCTTGGTCGTGAGGAACAGCTTGAACGCCGGGTCGTAGTCCACGTCCGAGTCGCCAAGACGGATGAGCACGCGCCCGCCTTGCTTGTAGATGGCCTTCTGCAGGATCGGCTCGAGCGAGGGCTCGAGCGTCTCGTCGATATCCTCAATGAGCAGCGCCTTGCCATTGCGGATGCAAGTCTCCAACGACCGCAGCAGGTTGGCGTTGGTCATCTTGGTGCTTTCGAGCTTCTGGGCTAGAGTCTTCTTGATCCACTTGTTGGCTTGGCCCTGCGGGTCGATCATCAGAGGCCACCGCTCGCCTCGAGTCACGAGGATGGCGTTGTCGGTCGACGTTGAGTCTGTCGGGAGGCCGTTGAGCTGCCACTCGCGGATTTCCACTGGACTGCCGAGTGTCGTCGACAGACTGTAACCTGGAGAGCAAGGGATGGCGAGCTCCTGCGTCTGCCTGACCCATTGATCCACAATTCGCTGGCGGAACCCTCCAGTGAACGGCCCGTAGTACGAAATACAAGCTGCGGCGAGGAAGGTGTCGCCAATCAACGCCAAGATGGACTCGGCTAGTGACGCCACGCTCTCCTTCCATCGCGCACCTTCCACCGACAGCCCGGAGATCAACTTCTCAGCGCGCACGAGTCGCTTCTCCGTCACGGCCGCGTCGTTGGCCAGCTTGTCCTTCTCGTCCAAGGTGTCTTTGCACTGCTTCTCGAGCATGGCCACGTTCTCATTGACCACGCGCAGCTCCTCCTGCTTCTGGCTCAGCACGGCGTTGGCCTCGGCGAGCTTCTGGTTCATCCGCTCGAGGTTTTCCTTCTTGGGCCCCACCTCTTTGGCCACCTTCGAGTACACGTCCATGGCGTGCACCCACATACAGAGCGACGTGGCGGCTTTGGACACTTTGGACACCACTTCGACAGCCATGCCCGGCTCGGACACGGCCTTGCTGAGCTTCTTGAGCGTGGCGGCGGGGATGTTGTCCTTGTCGAAGTTCTTGAGCTTGTCGAGGAACGTCACGTCGCCGAGGATCTTCTTGGCCGAGTCCCAGCTCTGCTTCTCGTTAAACAGCAGACACACGGCGTTCATGACGGTCTCCACGGCTTCCGGGGGCTTGGCGAAGGACTTGACCTCGGTGATGTCGTTCTTGGACAAACTGTCGAGCGCCTTGATGGCGCTGTTCAACGCTGGCATGGCCACGTCCAGATCCTTCTGAGCGTCGGCCTGGACGATGGACACCTCCTCCGCCTGCTTGGTGACAGTCGCTTCGTCCTGCGAGACGCGCTCGCGAACGATGGCGGCCGCCTTCTGGTCCACGGACACGCGCTTCAGCAGCTCCTCGGCTTCCACGGCTTTCTTGGCCAAGATGGGCTGCAGCTCGATCAGCTCGGACTGGAGCGAGTCGACGATGTTGTTGGTCTCCTCGAGCTTCTTGACGCCCACCTCCATGCGGTTCTTGATGGTCTGCAGCACCGCGCGCTTCTCCTGCAGCATCTTGAGGTACAGTCCGATGAGGTCCAAGTAGCTCTTGGGCGTTGTGTACACGTATCGCTGCAGTTGCGAGAGGAACTCGTCGCCGAAATCGTTCGAGGTTGTGTGCACAATGGAGCACATATCGACCAGGGATCGGCGGATGTCTTCCGAGGGCAAGGACACACTCGCGAGCAACCGATCGGCCACAGACTGCAGCGCCTCGCGCGGCCAGTTCATGTACCAGTCGATCGTGCAGCAGTTGATGAGCGACGGGAACGCGCGGCAGCGCACGCGCAGAGCGGAGCCCACTGGGGACATGGCCAACACAATGTGCAGGTAGTTGCGCACGCGCTCGATGAACGTGGACACGCAGTTGTCTCGCGTCTCGGGGATCTCCATGGCCTTGACGATGGGGCGCATGTCGGCGATGATGCGGTCCATTTCGTCCTGCGGGAAGAGGTTCGGCACCTCTCCGCTGTTGAGGACGTTGTTGATGTCCTCCAAGAAGCTCTCCTCGACGATCTGGCTGTCCGTGAAGAGGAAGACGGTGGAGGTGCCGCCCACTCCGGCGCTGATCATGAGCTTCTTGAGGTCTTCGTGGAACTCGTTGGTGCCGTAGCCGCGCGTGATCTCGATCTGCACGCACTTGGCCTCCACCATGAACGCGCCGAGGCGAGCGAGAGACTGCTTGCCACTGCCGCCAACGCCGATGAGCATGGCGTTGCCGCGTGGCTGGCGTAAGATTCGTACGAGGCGTGACAAGTGCGCGATGGCATCACGGAAGAAGACGAGGTTCATCTTGTTGGCGAACGTGACGTTGTAGTTTTCGAGGAAGTCGTCCATGATCTTGGTCACTTTAGAGACGTCGTTGCAGTACTCGTACAACGGGGTGGGCACGCCCGGCTTGAAGAAGTCGCCGAACGTGAGCGGACACGGCGAGTGGAAGAGCGTCTCTCGGGCCCAGCTGCAGTTGAAGAAGCGCTGGAGGAGCGAGCACACGAGCTCCTCGAACCACGTTTGGTCCGACGAGTTGATGAGTCGGTCCTGGAACACGCGCGAGGCCTCGTGCACCCACAGGCGGTTCATCGAGTCGGCGTCGGGGCATTTCGACGGCGTGATCATGAGAATCCCCTGGAAAACTTTCGACACGTCGCGGAGGTTGAACGTGTAGTGGAATTTGTTCGGCGTGGGCAGCAGCTCGAGCGTCACGCGGTTGTAGATCTCGATCACGCTCGAGATAATGCCGTCCTTCATGGCCTTGACGGATGGAGCGAATTTCTCCAAGAAACCTCCGAGAATCGAGGCGAAAATGAGCTTTAGAGACGTCTCGCCCGCTGGGTACATGCTCAACACGTGAAAGTGACGGACGAAGCGAGGGGTGCAGTGCGACCGCCCTCCTCCAGCTGGAGCCGCAGCGGCAAGCAGCATTGTATCTGCAATATCCTTCCAGAAGAGTTTGTCTCGGTCGTAAAATCCGCCGAAATCCAGGAATTGTCGTAACAGTTCAATGGGCGCTTGAGCTCCGTACTCCTCCACTGCCGGGAGATTCACGTCGTCGACGAAGATGATCATCCGCTTGCCGGCCACAGGCCCCAGCAGATTTTTACGCTTCTTCTCGAGTTTGTTCTCGATCGTCATTTGCGTGACTAGAGACGACGTTTGTGCGGAGAAATTGATGAAGATGGTCATGAAATTCGACGCTGGGGCGGATGGCGCTTCACCGCCTTCTCCATTGGCGTCCCCGCTTGGAACCATGGGCCCGGATACCAACTCCTGCAGTAAATCCTGGACGATCACGGTCTTACCGGTCCCTGTCACACCAGTGACGTACGCTGGCCTCTTCGCCGCCGTCAGAGTTCGCAAGAGGAAGGTGAAGCGTACCGAGTCTGGCGTAGCGACCGTCATCTTAAAGTACGGCACCTGGGCGTTGTACTGGAATTTGGGCACGATCTCACTCCACGCGCAAAACTTTGCCTGCTCCACGTCGACGAAGTAGTCGAACACGAGTCCGGCGTTCGGGATACTGAGCTTGGCATCCCCCATCAGCTCGCGTGCAAAGTTGTCGAACTGCTCGTGCGTGTCGACCGTCATGGTGGCGCCCACGGACCAGAAGAGCGAGAAGGCGAAGACTTTATCCAGCAGCTCCAGCATCTCCTCGACTTTCATCGCGGAATAGTTGACGCCGCTCGCAGGACTGAACAAACACGCGAACAACCGACACAGACTCGTGGCGAGGTTCATGTCCACGGTGGGGACGAGCTCGAAGCTCTTCCGGCGGACGAAGTGGATGCACTTCTCCACGTAACTCGTGATGAGAAACTCCAAGCGTTTAATCCCTTCGGGCGGGAAGTCCGACGGCAACTCCTTCTCCATCCAGGTCTTGACGAACGGCATCCAGCCGAGATCCGTCGCCGTCATGTACACGACGCCGATGCGACTCACGGTGGCGGGGGACGCCACGGCCAGATCCATGACTTCGAACAGCATCTTCATCTCGTTCTTGAGTTTAATGCGCTCCCCGTTGGCGAGACACAGCGTCATGTTGTCGTCCAGGACCGTGTTCATGTTCTCGATCCACAGCGCGTCGATGGGGCCGTCGAACACCGTCCACTTGACGTCGGACGTCTCGTCCGCCACAGCCTCGCGCATAATAGTGGAGGCCAACCCGTCGTGCCATTCCTGCGTGGCTTCGTTGAACTCTCCATAGAGTTCCCCCATGGAAATACACTTGGGATTAAGCACCCGAGCGTGAACAGTTTGATACACCGGATTCTTGGACCCTCGCGCTCTTAAAGACGTCATGGTGGACTGCAGTGTACGGTAGCACGACGTCTTCCCCGCGCCCGTGGGGCCCACCAGCGTTCCTCCAAACCGAACGTTGAAAATGTCGAAGAGTTGAATGACTTTCGTGATATAAGTCGGCACTTTTTGCAGTCCGGCTTTGGTGATTTCTTCCTCGAGAGACGCCTGCAGCTCGCCGTAGTCGTTCGGAGGGATGTCGGTGCCCGGGAACAAGTCCAATACAATGGCGTGGAACAGCGGCAAGTCGTCCGCTAAGAATTTAGGGATGTTGCTGTCTCGCAAGGCGCGAATTAGCGTCACGTCTTCGTTTAAATCGGGGTTGGCACGTTTGAGTGACCCAGCCATGACTAGCACGGACTTGACAGCGCGCAGGCCGTAGTCGTAGTGCGGCTGCTGTGAGAGCTGCTCGCTGCAGAGAATGTAGAGCTTGCACATCTTGCGCGAGAGTGTGCGCGCATCGCCGAACCCCTCGGCGAAGAGCATGATTTCGGCGATCAGCGCGTAGTCCGGCACCATCATGGACACGGGACGGAAGCACACCTTCAAATTATCCGGGAGCTCCGTTCTGCCAGCGTAACCAGGGTTCATGGTGACGATAACGTGGTGATCTTTGAGTAAAATCTCGATCCCCATGAAGTTAATGTGCTCTTTGCCCTGGATTCTCCCTTCTCTCAGGATCAACAACTGCTGCGCCACCACGGATAAAACTTCGATGTCAATGCGGTTAAATTCGTCCAGACACGTCCAATTGCCAGCCTGCGCGAGTCCGCGGAAGAGTTTGCCCATCATCTTGTAGTCGATCTGGTCGCTGCAGTTGAACACGACGCACTGAATGGCCATGGCTTTGGCTAAATCCTTGCTACTCTCCGTCTTACCCGTCCCTGCTGGACCGGCCGGAGCTGCGCCGAGCTTCATTCCGTACGCTCCGGTTAGCGTCATCCAGCACCGATCGGTCAACGGAGTGATCACTAGACGCGACGTCGCCCCCATGTACTCGTAGCCGTACTGAATGACCGAGTCCGAGTGTCGGATGAGCACGTCATCCGCCTGCGCGTCCCAGTAGTAGCGCAGTTGCTGCTGCCAGATGAAGTTCCCCACGGAATCCACTTTCTCCGTCCACAGACTCTCCACGATGTCACGCGCGTGCACGTCTGTAGTCACGAGGGCCACGATAACCTTGCGCTCCAATGAGCTCAGATCTCCTCGGATCTTCACGATCAGCTCGTTCAGCTCGTACAGATTGCGCTTGTACCACGCGTGCATCTCCTCCACGGGGTTGCTGCTGTTCAGCGCCTCCTCGGTGCTGCGCGCCCACGTCATCTGCGCCACAGTGGCGACGACTTGGCCCGGGTGGTCGCACACCCACACCGCTCGCTGCTTGGTGTCGTAGTCCAATAGTCCGGCCTTCATGAGTTTGTAGATGGACTGCTTCATACTCACCTCCAACGCCTTCAACCAATCCTCGACGTTGCCTCGAGCTTTCAAGTTCTTCCCGAGGGGGACGCGCTCGTTCTCGGACGAGTACATGGCGATCATGTCGACGCTGCCCGGGACGTCGCCAAAGTCAAGTTTCACGAGGTTCTCAAAACATTTACGGAGGTGCGGTTGTACAGCCTGCGGGTTCTTGGATTGAGCCAGGATCTCCAGTAACTCGTCGTTAGATAGGAAGTAAAACCGGGGGAAGGCCATGCGTTTGGTTTCCAGGTAGTCTTCCAGGTTCTTCTGGATCTTGTCCAAATGCGCGTTATGCTGCTGTAAAGTCTCCTTAATTCCTGGGAATGTGCCGGAGGTTAACACGTGCGGGTTCTCGTTGGTCCGACGCATGATCGTCTTCCAAGACGCGTCGACGTGGCTGAAAACCTTCGACGCGTCGGGTAATTGACGCTGGATGTCGGGGGCAGAGAAGATGTTCTCCAAGTACATCCAGTTCTTCTGTACGAGCAGCCACTCGTCCAGCGTCTCCTGCAGCGTCACGAGCTTCTTCCTCCAGCCTTCCACCTCCTCCTGAATCGCTCCAATGAATCGTGAGCCCATGATCGTACTGATCGTTACGATCGAGTCGTCAAGCTTCGCAGTGACCTCCTCAACGCTACCCAGAACGAAGACGTCCTTCGACTCCTTATAAGGCTTGACCTCGAACTCGGTCGTGGCCCACGCGTCGGTCACTTTCTTCAGCATCTCCTCAAGCACAGCCTCTTGCTGCGCTGACACAGCCACGGCACTGATTGTCTCGCCGTGCTTCATGACATTCCTCTCGATCAACCCACCCAGCGTCATGCTGCTCTCGCCCTTCATCTGGAAGCCTAACGCTGCGTGGATTTGCTTCCAGTGTCGTTCTTTTAACGACGGAGAGCGCAGATCTGTCACCACGGGCAGCACCAGCTTGAACTTCTCCACTTCTCGCTGCAATAAATCCGCGGCCTCGTTGCCCGGGAGCTGCTTCTGCGCGGTATACGCCACTTTGACGTACATCTGCACCTGTTTACTGATGGCTGCGACGTCGATGTCGTCGAACACTGTGTCCGAGTAGGAGACCGCGAGCTTCTGCCACGCGTCCAGCCCGCTCCAGAGCTTCATCTTGAGCTCGAAGTGCGCTGCCACTTCGTTGATCTCGTTGAATTCGCTCACGCTTTGCTTCAACTGCGTCTGGAACATCGCCAGCATCTTGGACTCCTCCACGAGCTGGTTGAGCGTATCTTCTTGAGCTTTGAGGTAAGAGAGAGCTTCACTCATCGGCGTCTTGATCGTCGAGAGCTTGGGGTGGTCCAGCTTCTCCGACAACAGATTAGCGTTGCGATTCAAGGGGGCGATACTATCCAGAATCACTTGCGAGAAGCGCGCCGTCTCCGAGTCGATCTCCCCTTCGAACCGCGTGACGGTGCCCTCCAAGCTCAACACACCCTCCTTCATTAGAATAATGTCCTCTTTGATATCGTCGGGGACGCGCCAGTCGTAGTTGTCCATGAGAACCCCCATCTCGTACACGCGGCGGTATCGGCTCCTGAGGTCTGGCAGCATGGCACTCACCTTGGTCATGTGCACCACTTTATTCACGAAAGCGTCGGGGGCTGACGGGGTGGAGAACGCAACGGGGGACAAGTCGTTGAGCGTCTCGAGCAGCGCCGTGCTGGTTTTCTTCATGAGTTTGGGGATCAACGCGCGGATACCGAGGATGCACTTCTCCGGGTTGGGTAATAGTCGGCTCTTGAACTCGGACGAGTCGACGCGGAAGATCCCGACGGTGGCGGCGTCCGGGATGTCCGTGAATGACTGACCCTGGGACTTGTACTTCTCGATGGACTCGGAGAAGAAATCTAGCGGGGCGTTGGCATACGTCTCCATGAGCATCGTCACCTGTCCTTCGTTCTCGGAGTAAATCTGGTGGAATGGCGCAAAGACGTCCATATAATCCTCCACAGCCTCAAACGCTTCATCCAGCGCGACGAAAATGTCGTTAGTGAGCATACTGAACTTGGCGTCTTCGTTGAGAATCAGCGCCACATTCAACTGCTCCACAGACCAGACGTCTTTGCCCTCGTCTTCCGCACTGGCGGTCGTGTACGGTGCCAGCGACTCGTGACCGAGATGTCGAGCTGGGGTTTCCACCATGCGAAGCGCTTCCTTCAAGGCTCGTTGGAGAGCGCCATTCCACGAGTCGTGACTGGGAATCGCGTTCAGAGCGGAGGTGGCCGCGTCCATTTCCACTGCGACTGCGAAGATGGCGGTGAACGGAGGAGCTGCGTTCGCCTGGCCCGGTTTGCCGGTAGTTTTGTTGTTAGCCTGCTGCGGAGTTCCACCCGAAGCTCCTGGCTTTGCAGGTGCAGAAGCAGTAGGAGCCGCTGGGGTAGCTGCAGTTGCAGTTGCAGTTGCAGTCGCTCCTGTGAGCTGAGCTTTTCCAGCTACAAGCGTTGAGTACAAGCGATGAAACGAGTGCACTGTAAGCTGAATCGTTGCGTCGATTGTGAGAAAATCTGCCAGCCGCAAGAAGTTCGTGAGTGTCCGACACTGTTTACGCAGTGCAGCGCGTTCCATGAAGGTCATTTTGTGGTCAGCCGAGATCTTGTTGGCCTCCAGGAAGCTGTCGATCACTTCATCGCACGCTTTGACACACATTTTCAAGGATTTGGACGAAAAGTCGGCGAGTTGTTGCGTCACTTGCGTCCGCGTCTTCTGTTGCTCTTGCTCAAAATCTCTCAACGAGTAGGTCTGGCGAGGGCTGAAACGTACCAGCTCCAACTTGGTCACGTCGAGACAGAGCGCGCGGAGACCGAGCAACGTTGACTGTAGACTCGGCGCTAGAAGGAATAGCCGCTCGTTCAGCGCCTTCTTGGCGTTCCGCATCTTGTACGTGCGCACCGACTGCTTCCACATGTTGAAGTTCTTCCACATCTTGTACTTCTGGAAGAACGGGATGGCCAGCATCTTCATGAAGCGCGAGTACTCGGTCTCCCACTTGTCCAGCGACCAGAACTCCGAGTGTTCTGTAGTGAAATGGGTGACCCCCTCCATGCTCATCGTGTAGTAGTCGGAGCGGTCCACCTCGAAGTGCTCCACCACTTCCAGCGCGTACATGATCAGGTCCGTGTTCTTCTTCTTGCGTAGATACAAAAAGTTGCCAGACTTGAATTCCTTAAGATACCGCGGGTCGAGGTTGAGAGACGCGGTGAAGGACGATTCTGTCGCCAGAGCCTTCCGCTGCGCAGCTTTGGACGCTGGAGAGAGCAGCGCGTACGAGTTGCCGTCCTGATTGGTTTCATCCTCTTCACGCGGAGCTACCAGCGTTGGTGGTCGGATCGAAGTCGTACTGGAGACGTGCGGCTTCTCGCGCAGATTCCGGATCCGCTCGGATGCTTTATGAAGGCTGGGGTGCATCACCCCCGGCGGCAAACTCATGGCACTCGCTGAAGTTGATAGCAGCGCAGTACTGTTACTCGGTACAGGAAGAGGAGTTAGCGCTTCACTTCGGGCCTTCTTGTTAGGTACAGGACCGACGTCGCTGGGGATTGTAGCAGCGCTTGAGTTTTTCTTCATGCGCGTCTGGAACTTGGGCTTGAGCACTGCGTTCTGCGCTGGCAAAGGTCGGGAGTAGGGATTTGGCGCCGCAGCGTTGTTCGAACGAGCGGGTGAGCCAGGTCCGAGGTTGGGCTCGTACAGTCGCTGCAGGATCTGATTCGCTTGCGGTCCGAGCGACACGCCTCGCCGCTTTGCTCCATCGCGAGTATCGCCGCCGTCCGCATCCATGCTCGACTGGTTGGTTGCTCTAGAGAACGCTGCTGGTCCCTGTCGGTGTGGTCGATCTTGCGGGGAGTCGCCTTCACCGCGAGGCGGCGGCAAAGTGGTCCACAAAATAGTAACGGATATGAGTGGAATCGACACTTGAGTCTAAAAGGTATCTTCACTTGAGTGTAGCCATTCGTCTGCAAGGTGACTTGCGACTGGCGAAGTTCAAAAATGACCTTTCGGTACACTATGATCGGAAAAGTGCTTCCACGTCCTCCACGTTGATAATCTTTTCCAATCATTTTGACATCCCCGACGATAGAAATGACCACGGCTTTTGGGCAGCAGGTTCTATAGTTTCGGACGGCCTACACACAGCTCGAAGGCAGAGTGCGTACGCTGAGCTCTTGTTGAAGTCGCGTGAGTCCTTCTGCTGTCGAGTCCACTCGCGCTTCGTTGTAGCTTCCACATACATCTGCTCCGGGGCACTCGGGGATGAATCTTGGACAATGGATTCGTACCCTCGAACACTCTAGATGGGAGCAGCTTGGGAATTGTCGAGGACAACCCAACATCTTTCATTCGCCTCTTCACTTGGACCAAAATGTACGACACAGTGTCCCCGGAGAAGATGGGGATCAACACATGCGTTCTCTTCCCCTTTGGACAGAGTACTCCAGCTGCACGGCGGTCGAGTAAGAACCATAAAACCTCCTCCGTGGGCTCCTCTCTAAGATCGTGGAACTGAGAGAAACCCACTTTCCAGTCTGCCCACGACGCCATCCACTCCCTGTGATCTTGTTTCTGCTCTTCCGTTGGATCTCCCAGCCAACTAGTCTTGAGGACAGGGTGGGCGCCTCCGAGCGTGTGAAGTAGCTGCCTGACCGTACAGAATTGTCCAGTGAATACAAAGTCGCACGCGTCATCGCCTTCGAACTGCGCATGATGGCATCATCCATAGCCAGCACGAGGAAAATACGTGCGGCAATCGCATCGGTCGTGGTATCAGTCATGTCCAGAGCTTCCTCTAGAATCATATCCCGGAAACGTGGCATCATAAACTCCTCCAATGCCGCTAGCTGACCGGTCGTTGACTGGAGCTGGCACCATAGTCGAGCAGCACCGAATGCCAGCGCAGGCTCCGGTGGGTAGCAGGTTAGATATTCATCGTTTCGGATGAAAATGTAGCTGAGGACGCCATGAAGCCGGCGACAGCACGTATCGACAGTAAAATATCGGAACGTGGCCTTAGTCCAAGTCGACAAAAGACGCTTGCAACACCAAACATGGTGCTGCCGTTGTAGCTAGCACGACGCGATATACATGTAAACTGCCCCCGCAAAAGTTTCTTCGCTGCAAGATCGGAGACGGTCTTCTGCTGATATGCTACTGCTACGTCTTTGGCAGTAACTGCGTTCCAAAGTGGCCGGCCCATTGAGACCAATCCATTACATGTGACCTTAGCATGAAGCTCTCTCTCGGTATATCCTTCAATGTTACTCTCGATTTGTAGTCAGTGTCGTGTTGAGGTGTACTTAAGTATGTCCGCCGTATGTGTCAGTATAAAGGGCGAAAGGAACATGCCTTCTTTTTGCTGTTGCGTTCGTGACGATGAAGGATACTTAAAGTCGTACACTTTTGGGTCTGAATCCGCCATCACCGCGAATATGCCGCCAGAGTATCCTTCTTCGACAAACAGCTTGTCATTCGCAGCCTCTAGCGCGCTGTGAAAGAGATCAAACCCCTTGGCACCGTGCGCATTCCGACGATCAAAGAGCGCGAGGGTCTCGTCAACTGCAAGTACCAGCACACGGTTAAGCCCCGACACTCGGCGCCGACTGCGAGCGTCAGCGGTGCAGTGATCGCAGTTCTCACTTGGAATTCAGCCTCTGGAACTGCAAACAGCTTCAACCAGTCGCTGCCCACGTTTTCCCAATGTTGCTGAGCGTAGTAAAACGATTTAACCAGCTGCGCCGTCATAGAATCAACGGTGCAATTGCTGCCGAAGACAGAGTCGCCAGCAGCGGCGTCGCGACAGGGAACCCCGTGAGCTCGAGGCTCTTGCGAGCGCAAATATACAGCACTCGAACACTAGTACCGTCAATACTTGAGACGATGTTGGCGTCGTTTGCCGTCATTTTGGCAACTTCGTACAGCAGTCTACTCTTGCCAAAGCCCGAACTTTGGATCAATGTCGCGACAGGCCTGACACGATTGCTCTTGTATTTCTTCCAGTAAAGCACAAGATACAGGATAAAATCTCGGTGAGCGTTGCCGATGTAGGGCTTGCCCAACGCTGCTTGAAGCTGCTTCACAAGGCGAGAAGATCCACGTGTCTCCGTCGTCGTAAATAGCCTGTGCATTTCGCTCGCAGCGAAAGCTGACGCATTCATAATGGCTTTTATGTTGTTGAGTCCGTACGCAAGCGCGATCTCAACGCTTAGAGCCTCGCGCTGAGATTCGATTCCCCTTTCACGTTTTGCTGTGGCCTCGTCAATCTTCAACCGCTTTGTACCTATATTCACGCCTGATGTCAACGGGCAACCTATCAGCGAGTCTACCGAACCGACAGCTTCTCCGTCAAACTTGCAGTTTCCTCCATTGGTTTCTTTTTCTTTTGTGGCGCGACCAAGCGTTACTTTGTCAGGCGGATTTTGCATAAATATTGCTTAAGTAATGCGTAGTGGGCTCAAACTAGGGCTACGCATAGGCTGGGATAGCAATTTTATTAGGGAAGCCAGAACTTTCACCACATCAGTAGTATTACGACGACTACCAAAGCGTGCGAGTGCAACCTCAAAGCTTAACGACTCGTCGCCTCTCTTGCCTAGCAAGTGAGAGGAAGAACTATCAGCGTATGGGCGATACCTTTATGATAAACCTGGAGCATTAAATATCTTATTGGGGGTACCCGGACTGGTTGTCCGGGGGGTTCGCAGTTCTCGGAAGCAGCAAGATTCCTGCATTGGACTTCCGACAACAAGGACACAACAGCCAAAATTATACCGTACGCATTTTGAGCTCATCTGCATCATACTTTCAAACAAATATTGTGTTTGCTTGACACGCAACCAGGACTCTACCGGAAAGACTAGGATAACAGCATTTTTTTTAAATAGCATTATTTATTATATCTGGGTTAGGAATCTCTTTTACTGCATATCGGTAAGCATCTCCTGCGCCTGCTTCGCAGCCGCAGCATCTGCCCTGGTATCATACTTCAAATGATACACCGCTCCTTCGAAACTGCAAATTCGGGTCAGGCGAATGTGCGTGGTTGTCGCGAGAATGTCGCTCGATGATACGCAGGGGCCTGTGGTGGATGTCGCGAGAACGTCGCTTGATGAGACACTGGCCTGCATCGCCGAGGCGGTGGATGTCGCGAGAATGTCACTCGATGACAAACTCGCCTGGGCCGCCTAACGACAGTTCTTAGAACTGCGAATATCATAGTTAACGTTACGTTTTGTTTTCTTTGCATTGTTTGTACACCGAATGTGTGACCGCAGGAGACACTTACTCAATGTATGTAGTATAGCCCTCAATCATACCAAACTTTGACGTTGAGCAGACTATTTCTTTTAGAAATCCTTAAATTGAAAGCTTACGACTACATCAATGGCCCCGCGACCGTTGCATGCGGCGATATTGCAGCTGGGAGGGTGTATACGGCGCGCATCTTCGCTAGAAATCGTGGCCTACAGAACTGTCAGGCTTGTAGCTACTGCATTTTGTACTTCGTAGTTAAAACGCGTGTTGTCTTCATACCGCTCCAAACTTACCAGACAGTATCGCATTACCTGGCAGATGCTGCGGGTGCGAAGCAGGCGCAGGAGACGCCAATGGGTAATGATAAAAAGCCTGCTATAAACTAAAAACAAAACAATAACATATACGGTTAAAACCCTCCTATCCTAGCCATCACGGGGCCCTAGTGCCGTGGTGGTGGGTGGTGCTCAGGCAATCGTTGTAGAGGCGGGTGGCTAGGTACGTAGGCAGGGTGCTTGGTTTAGTGGTGCAAAATTGCACAATAGCTGAAGTCACATGACGCCTGTCAGCGAGACCGAGGTAGACACGGCCTACTACAACAGTCAGCCAAAACCACGTCTCGAATTCAGGGTCGTAGTGAACCTGATAGTGACGAATTATGGCGAAAAACGCGCGATCATGTTAGTTTAGGGAACTTGTGGCTGTACTGAGCAATTGTTGCAGCTCGCGAGATAAAGGAAAAGCAGGGAGATAGGTACGTACGTAGGTGTCGGTTGCTTTAGAATGCGAAATGGCTGAAGTCATGCCCTGACTAAACACGATGTCTGGAAGACAGAAAACTAATGACTCGAGATCGGGCTCAGTTACCGGCTCCAGCTACCGGGTCACCAGTAGAAAGACAGCCAGCGACAAAGGACCACGATACCGGCCTCAGTTTACTGGCTTCAGTTACCGAGGCGCGAATTAACCCGATTTGAGCTGCCTAGCAGCATGACCTATCGGCCACTGCTATCCCAGTAAAATACTCCAATAAGTACATTATATTATTTTCTGTCACTGAAGACATCGAAACGCGATATGAAAATCTTCGCCGATATTTGCCAGCAAAATATTATGGTTAATATCCTGGCACAGGGAGCGCAGCAACCAGAGTTATGGATATTTGTTTTTTCGGAGTCCGGATGGCATCCCAAGGTTTATCAAGGCCCCCCGAATTCGCCCGACAAGACTCGAGCCAGGAAAAGCCCATCGGTGGTTTCAGACGGCAGAGAACGATATTGTCGGTTCATTTGTGGTCTCGGCGACGCGACGAGGAAGGCGCGGCCTCCGGCCCTCGCTCCTCGAACGCTGTCATCCTCGTCGCTTCAATATCAAATTCATGCGCAACTCGCGCGCTATCGTCTCGCGCCATCGCTGGCGACTCAAGAATTTCAACCCCCCCCCCCCCCCCCCACCACCACCACCATCCCTTTAGGGTAGCCATTCGGCACCTTGCTTCCTGTAGGATAGATGGAAAAATGCATTTTCGCTTCATAAATCTCCAAACTTCATCCTGCATCGTGGCAACGCATTGCGCGCCGTCACTTTGCATTCCTTGTTCCTGAACTTTCTGAACTCGACGTGACCCTACAATGGTGCATTCCTTCCAGCTCTACGGTAGTTTTTCATTTTAGAAAGCACATGAGCCGGCCAGCAAAGATGGTTCGATCAGCTCATGTAGACAGCTAGTTGGGTAAACTTTCTATTTGCTGGTCGACTATTGCATCTTCTTCATGTCGAACCAGCGTCTAAATAGTATTATCTACAGCCCTACACAGGACATTGAGTCTAGCAGAATGTGAAGTTACTGTGGAGTCACTATAGAGAGTACAAAAGGACCCTCACTCAGATTTGTATCGCAATACAAATTTGAGTGAAGGTTACTGTAACAGACACCTCACTTTTCCTACTGCACCATGCTGTCTGCTCTGTCGAACCACCTGCGCAGTCGACGCGTGATCCTCGCGTCGCAAAGCCCTCGGCGCCTGGAGCTTCTCCGTGACTGCGTACGCCTTTAATCTAATCTTTGCATATCAATACCGCGCTCTTCTCCTGACCACACGTTCTCCAACTCATTCCAACAGGGTCTCACTTTCGAGGTGATCCCGTCCACATTCGAGGAGAACCTGCCCAAGGAGCGGTTCCCGACACCGGACCTCTATGTGATCGAGAACGCCAAGCAGAAGGCTCTGGGGGTGCTGAACCGCGTGTCCAAGGACAAGGAGGCGGGTTCCAAGCTCCCAATGGTCGTCATTGGATGCGACACCGTCGTGGTGCAGGACGGAGTGATCCTCGAGAAGCCCAAGGACGAGGAGGACGCCTTTAACATGCTGACCAAGCTGTCGGACCGCCCCCACGAGGTCTTCTCTGGTGTGGCACTCTTTACTGCCGAACGGGGCTCCGACAACCCGCACCTGTTCTTCGAGAAGACCAGCATCGTCTTCGGTCCGCTCGAGCCGGAAGACATCCGCGGTGCGTCCGCTACTGCAGCTTCCAGCTCGATGAAGTATCGGTATACTGACTTATTGGCTTCATGCAACAGCTTACATCGCAACCGGCGAGCCGATGGACAAGGCGGGAGCTTATGGACTTCAAGGTGAGTCACAATCGTTGTTGTCTGTCCATTGCTAGACATGGGCTGATAGACGTTGGGTTTATATTGCAATAGGTCGTGCGCGCTGCTTCGTGCAGGAGGTCCACGGATGCAGCAACAACGTCATTGGGTTCCCGGTGCAGCGTTTCTGCCAGGAGCTCAAGGCGCTCGCGGCAGTCAACGAGCTTTAGACAAAACCACAACACTCGATCTTACGGGTAAAATTTTCTACCTTGATTGCATTGTTCTCTATCGAAAAGCGTCACGTCTTCCTTCTCCTCCTTCCTCTCGCTGGAGTACGGCGCTTTGCAGCCAAGGCTTACTTACGTCTTGAAGACTTCTTCTACTCGGTTTTCTTCTTGGGCTTGGGCGCCGGGATGAGGGAGAACACGACGTACAGCACGACCGCGGCGATGTGGCCGGCGAGGTACGTGTTCTTGAGCGAAGCGAGCGAGTGCTCCCACGACATGGCCTGGAAGGGCATGACGAAGTAGTGCATGGCGAAGAGCGTGAGCAGGAAGCTGAAGACGTCGTAGATCTTCTTCTTGGCTCCGAACGAGCCGTCGGCCTCAATGAAGCGCGGGCGAAGACGCTTGAAGGCCAGGCGGTTCACAGCCGTAGCAAGGGGGACTATTACATATCCGAAAGACTGGTGGTCAGACGCATCGCTTCACATACGCAATAAGCAATAGCGGGTACGTACGGCTCATGAAGAAGATGTAGTAGCCCGGGTAGAATCCGTGCCAGAAGGCCGAGATGAAGTACGTGGCCATCAGCGAGTTGCCCGTGCGCGTGTACACGTAGCGCTCCAGCCAGTTCTGCGTGCCCTTGTTCCAGGCGCGCGACGCCGCGCGGATGCTCTGCGAGAACTCGAAGCCCAGGATGTCCATGTTGCTGACGCCGTTCCAGCCGCGGCTCGAGCCGTCCTTGTTGAAGCCCTCGAAGCCGAAGCCGCACAGCACAGTCGCGCCCTCGGCAATCTGCAAGAAAATAAACAACAATCAGTCTCTCACTACAACCGACACGCAGCCAGCAGCAGGCTCGTCTGTCTACCTTCCAGGCGGAGTAGTACTTGGCCTTGCAGAAGATGAGCGTGATGTACAGGTCGCGGATCTGGAAGAGCAGCGGCAGGTCGGCGATCTTGGGGTCGTGCAGGTTGGACAGCGGGTACATGGGGCCGTACACGGCGAACGCCGCCATGAGCAGCGAACCCACGAGGAACTTGGAGAAGGCGGCCAGCACGCTCGATGGCTGCTTGGTCTTGCCGTCCAGCTGGAACTTCTTGCCGCTCGTCACGTCCAGGTACTCGCGGATCTCGAAGGCCGGGCCGGCCAGGAACGTGGTGAAGCTGTAGACGTAGCCGTAGAATTCGAGCAGACTGGGGATCTCCTGGATGGCGAGCTTCTGGCGGCCCTCGTAGACCTTCTTCTTGCCGGGGGACATCTCAGCGCCCTTCTTCTCGAAGGTCTTGTCCACGACGCCGTCGTAGTAATTGTAGGCGAAGCTCGTGAGCTTGATGACCAGCAGCATCTGCGGGCCCGTGAAGTCCAGCGTCCAGCCCATGTAGTCCACGTAGAGGCGGTAGATGTGCGACGCCGACATGTAGAGCATGTTGAAGAGGAACACGAGCGTGGGCGCGTGCTTCGACGGGCCGAACTTGACCAGCAAGTACGTCAGGAAGGACGACACGAACGAGTGCACCCAGCCCGAGCCCAGCACGAACTGCGCGATGGCCACGCCCAGCACCACGTCCATCACGTGCTTGAGCGACGCGCCCGGCAGCAGCTTGTACACGAGCGCCAGCGGGTACGCGGCGAACAGGCACAGCACGTAGCGCAGCTGGTCGCTGCCCAGGCCCAGCGACGCCGACAGCTCGTCCACCTGCGCGTGCAGGAAGCCGAAGTCCAGCGGCGTCAGCAGCTCCGCGTACGGCTGCAGGTGCTCCACGAGGTCCACGACGCGGTCCATGGTGCGAGGGGGAGGGGATCTATTAAATGCCGCAGAGGTTGACACGCACCCGATCTGATCGAGCTGATGGCTACGCAAGTCTGTGGCGAGCAGCTACGCTTCAAAAACGCGAGAGTTGGTGTGGTGCACGTGAGTTTGAAGGTCAACGCGGCGTTACATCAACTCGCCGTCCGACCAACGTCATTGGTTGCCCCGGCGAGGTTCCGCGTTCGTCCGCCCTGTTGTCAAACAAGTTGGCGGTGCGTGCTGGACGGCATGGCACGGACGCTTCCTTCCAGGCGCGTTTTAGCGAGTTAAACGGGGAGATGAAAGAATGGATTGGGCTTGCTTGAAACTTGTGCAGCAGCTCGCAGCGCGCAGCTTCTCAATGTGACAAGATGCTGTTGGGGTTCTTCTCGTCGCTTGATGATTGCCAACAACCCTCGAAGCCGAGCAGCTAATACAGTGTAGGAGAACAAAAGTCATCCGCTGCTTCCTCTTCTTCTTCGGCTGCGTGTCTCCATTCCATCCCCTTTTTCACCGCTTACCTCCTGGTGCCGATACTTGCCAAAGCCTTGAGCTGCACTGGACCACCGCAACTCGTAGATCACCGAAACCACAGGCTTCAACGTCAAGATCGTCCGTTCCAAGTAGCTTCACGCTCTCGTTCTCTTCATTCCATGCTCGCTAGTGGCGGCAGCTTGAACAGTGACACCCTCAGCACCAGTGAGAAGCCTTAACTTACCAGCCGTCCGAGTCGCGCGTGGCAGGCGGGCGAGCCAGCGCTTCAACACTGCTCGCGCAATCCCCGGCACTGCAACGTGTGACGCGAACCTGCGATCTTCTATATCCTAGATTTTCATTGCGATTTGATTGTACCTCATGCAAGGCAGCACAATACAGAAATTCCCTTTATATTTTTCATTTCAAATTTAAACGAATCTATCGCGTCATCGGCAACTCGCAGAGAATGACATCGCTCCGCTTAACTCCATCCGTGCAATCCTCGGCCGCAGCCTCTCATTCCTGCTTCTACCTCGCACTACAATCTACATCTAGGGCAATGGCGGCGTCCCAGGTTCTCTCGGCTCTGAGCGAGGCGCTTACGCCGCTGCGGTTCTCGCTGCTGAACGCGCAGCTGGAGCAGCTCTCGCAGGTCGTGGGCTTCCCCGTGGACCAGCTGCGCTTCGTCGTGTGTCTGCTGGGCGCGTACCCGCTGTCCGTCGTAGTGCGCAAGCTGCCGTCCGCCACGGCCAAGCACTGGCTGCACATCTGCGCGGGCGTGAGCATCGCGCAGTTCGTCTACGGCTCCGGATGGCTGCACTCGCTGCTGTCGTCGCTGCTCACGTACGCGCTCGTGTGCGCGCTGCCGGCCAAGCGCGCGCCGTTTGTCGTCTTCCTCGCTAACATGGCGTACGTGGCGGCGCTGCACATCTACCGGTTGTACGTGGACTACATGGGCTGGCGCATGGACGCCACGGCCAGTCAGATGCTGCTGCTCATCAAGCTCACGAGCTTCGCCTTCAACTACCACGACGGCGTCGTCTCGTCGGCCACAGCCGTCAAGGACGGCGACTCGGAGCACACGAAGCGCGTCAAGCAGTCGCGCAAGGCGCTCGCGATCCCCGAGATCCCGTCGCTGCTCGAGTTCCTGGGCTTCGTGTACTGCTTCACGACGTTCCTGGCAGGTCCGGCCTTCGAGTACAAGGAGTACAGCGACGCGATCCACCAGACGCGCTTCGTGGACAAGAACGGAGTGCGACGCAACGTGTCCCCCACGCGCGCGGCGGTGTCCAAGCTGCTGCTGGGTCTGGGACTGATGGGACTGTTGGCTCGATTCGGAGCGCTCGCCAACTTGAAGGAGATCCTGAGCGACGACAACCAGTCCATGCTCTTGAAGTGGGGACGGCTGTTCGTGGCGCTCTTCCTGACCCGAGCCAAGTACTACGTGGCCTGGAAGCTGTCCGAGGGCGCCACCGTGCTGTCCGGCACTGGGTTTGAAGGGTTCGACGACAAGAACGAGGCCAAGGGCTGGGGAGGCGTCAGCAACGTCGACATCTTGGGCTTCGAGCTCGGTGCCAACGTGCGCGAGATCTCGCGCGCCTGGAACAAGGGCACGCAGAACTGGCTGGAGCGCTACGTGTACACGCGCACGGGCAACTCGCTGATGGCCACGTACTTCGTCTCGGCGCTGTGGCACGGCTTCTACCCGGGATACTACCTGTTCTTCCTCACGGTGCCATTGGCGACGGCGGTGAACCGCTTGGCGCGGCGTCACGTGCGTCCGTACGTGGTGGGGAGCGCCATCAAGCCGCTGTACGACCTGGTGGGCATGATCTGCACGGCGATGGTGGTCAACTACCTGGCCGTCTCGTTCGTGGTGCTCTCGTGGGAAGAGGCCGTCGCGGGCTTCCGCTCCATGCGCTTCGCTGGACACGTCGGGCTTGTGGTCTGCTACCTGCTGCTGACCTTTGTTCCGATCAAGAAGACCGCGGGCAGCAAGAAGAACGTGTAAGACGAGGAAGGCGGCGTATCAATCTACTGTATGTATCCAAGGCTATCGTGACCCCGTGGCGATCTGAAGAGAGAAAAGTATCATAACATGACGAAGAGAATTCTTTTGGGGAGCAAAGCGTTTATATTGGAGCTGGGAGTGATATCAACCGGAGTACAACTCGTAGCCCGCGTCGTGGTTCTTGTAAGTGTTGTCCTTGGAGGCCAGGTAGGTGACGCGACATTCGGGCGGCTGTGGTGACCAAATGCCTTGGTTCGTGCAGCGGAGTGTAGCGGAGCCCTTCATGTTGGTGCCCTTCATGCACGTGTACGTTGCGGTTGATCCTGGTGCCGTGCTCGAGTATTTCACGGAGCCCTGGTAGACGGAAGCCGGCGCGCCGCAGTTGTATTTGGGGACGCTGACACTGCCGCGCAGATTGCCTGCTTCGGTGGGGGTGATGGTGGAGATGAATATCGTTACGGCGATGACACAGTCGCGAAGGAGACGCATCTTGCTTGACGGTGGCAGCAACGACGAAAGCTGGGAACACTACGATATCGTTTGTGTGCACACCCCCTCTGTGGTGCGTCAGACTACTCGTCTCGAAGGTCTTATCCGGTTAGGATGAATTCATCGATGAATGCATCGTGTTCTGGTGCAAGGCCTAATATTTTTAGTGACATAGCGGGACAAGATACGAAGTGGATTGAAGCCTTACGAAGCGCTATTGTACTCTACAGTGTACTGCGCGGAAAGGAAGATAAGTACTTCAGGCTATTATTGCGACACTGGGTCTTCAGAAGTCGGACGGAGTGAGCACGATGCTGTGATCAAACTGACGCTCCGCTGTGGTTTCCGTGAGCGGAGGCTGTTTGCGTCCCCGGGCTCGGAAGATGGCGATCGTCACAGCCAAGATGCTGCCCACTGCGATGATAATGGCGATCACTGCCGCCGCGGAAATTCCGACCGAGGCTATCGTGGCGGTGGTGAGCTCCGTCTGCGTGGAAGCCTGAAGCGCGGACGATTCGGTCTCAGTTGTGCTGGATGTAGCGCACGGCGTCACAGTGGACTGAGTCACAGGCGATGCTGTCGTTTCTACAGCAGCCGTTGACTCCTGGATCGGAGCTTGTACTGGACCCTCAGTCGCCACTGCAACGGTATCGGGGGGCGACGTCGCTGCGGCATAATCCTCCTGGATTGTTTCTTGTTGCGTTTCATCTTGAGCTGGCTGAACTGTAGCCGCCTCCGTTGCTGGCGTCTCGGTACAGGGCGCTTCAGTTGCCGGGGCCTCCGTTTTTGGTGCCTCGGTGAAGGGCGCCTCAGTTGTGGGGGGCTCTGTTGTCGGTGGCTCGGTGCAAGGCGCTTCCGTTGGGGGTTCTGTTGTCGGTACCTCTGTTGCGGTTGGTTGAGGGGTGACTTCATCAGAATAAACGCTACTTTCCGTGGGCATTGGCGTCGAAGCTGGGGTTGCGGTGGGGGTGATCGTCGGAGGTTCCGTCGTGTACGCCGGCGGCTGCGTCTTCTTGCACGGTGTTGGGGATGGCGTCTGCTCTGATTCCGGTGATTGATAGGGCGCTTCTGTCGCGACCGGGGTCGAAGTAGGCGCTTCTGAATCGATATACACAACTGGGGCCCATGTCGTGGGCGCAAGCGTTTGTGTCTCTGTGGATGCCGGAGTTTCGTAGATGTACGGGGCCATTGTATCCGGGGCGACAGTGTCAGGCTCCTCTGTTGGCGCTGTTGACAAAGGCTGCGTTGCTGCCGGAGCTTGTGTTTTTTCAGTGGCCGAAGGTGTTTCAATGTAATACTGCGATGGAGCGAAGGTCGATGCCTCAGTAGACTGGGGCGCGGGTGTTGCCGTAGGAGTCGGTGTCGGGTAAAATGTGTCTAAAGCCGTTGTAGTCTTCTCGGTAGCAGTTGGCGTCGGGGCTGGATAAGGAGCTGCACTTGCCTCCTCTGTAGCAGTCGGCGCCGGATACCAGGGAATGCTCTCGTAACTTGGAGTTGCCGAGGCTACAGCTGGCTCTGGTGTGGGGTATGGCGTTTCCGGGGCAGGCGTGACCGCCTCCGTAGCAGTCGGAGCGGGATACCAGGGCTCATTTTCGTTAGTTGGACTTGGGGCAATTGTCTCCGGAACTTCAGTCGGCTCTGGTGTTGGGTTAACTGTATCGGGGGCTAGCGTGGCAGCCTCTGTAGCAGTCGGAGAGGGATACAAAGTCTCCGTTGGAGTTGGAGGGATTGTCTCGGGATTTTCCGTAAGCTCTGGTGTCGGAGAAGGAGTATTGGGGGCTGTCGTGGCACCCTCTGTCGCAGTCGGCGTGGGGTACCAGCTTGCTGGTGGAAAGGAGGTTTCCGGAGCTTCAGTCGGCATCGGTGGACTTGATGTTGCGGCCGGGATAGTCAATGTTGGCGCTGGCATCGTAGTAGTGGGTGGAAAGGTTTCGCTTGGCTCGTATGCTGGGGCTTCTGTCTTCACTTCGTTCGTGTATGGCGCGGCCGTCGGAGTGTCAGAAACCCTTGGAGTCACGGCCGGTTCTTCTGGAGGGTATGTCGTAGGCTCCGTTGCAACAGGTTCTGGGGCTGGCGATGAAGTCTCCTCTATCGGTACAGACTCGGGATACGAAGTCGGCAACACTGCTGGTGCTTCGCTCGGAGGAATCGTCGAGGCTTCTGTGGGTGCTTGAGTTTCCTCGATAGCAGGGGGCTCGGTTGCCTGCTGGATTTGCACAACAGGCTCTGTCGGAGCGGGCGATGTGGCTACAGGCTCGGTGGGCGCCTCGCTTGCAGCTTCGGTAGACTCGGGGGCTGTGCTGTAGACCGGAATCTCCGATGCGGTCACTGGTATCGCTGTGGCTTGTTCCTGCGCTGGAGCTGCGGTCGCGGTGGGGACCTTGCAGTTGTACAGTTCAGTCACGGTGGTCTTGGAAAACCACGTTTCATTGCAATCCACGTTCTCGACATCGAAAGGATCCGAGCTGAGAGTAGATTCGCCATCACTAGAAAAATCCCAAGTCGGGCAGCTCACAGGGTCCAGGTTCTCTTCAGGGGTGGCTGGCCAGTAGTCCGCGCATCGTGTCGAAGGAAACGTACAGCCCCAGGCGTTCCTTCCTTCGAGGTGAACGCACTGCGCGTTCTCCTTCGCAACACAGTTGGTACCGTCGAAGCTGGCCAGGTACGGGAAGCATTCGTCTAGAGCTTCGTCACCGATTCGAGGGCATTCCACGCCAAGCGGCTGCTTGCCACTCCCTGAACACACCACGCCACGACTCGCTGGGATCTGAAACGTGGCATCCTGGCACACACTTACCGCCGTCGACTCGAGCGCTCCTGTGTGCGAGGCTGAACCACCGAGAGCCAGCAACGAGAGACCACAGCTCGCCCGCAACGCGCTCCACTGAGTCATGCCGTGCCAAACGAACGCGCACTCCAAGAGTCACTAGCGTTGTGCAGCTAGTAAAGTAGTGGAGGGGCTTCGAAATCCTCCAATGCAGTTGTGGGGTCACTTGGAAAATGAGATCGAGCAGCGAGAAGTTGGTAGGAACCCGCAGGGCGTTGGTAAGTAATATCAGGAGCTGCTACAATCGCTGTCGAGCTGAAAAATCCAACGTAGAGTAAGACGATAGGCGTTTGCGCGAGTGGCGTTGCGCAGTGCGTGCCTTCCGGTCACTTCAACTTGAAACGGAAATCTCATCATTTTATATGCTCTCAAGGCTCTCTAAAACAGCGTTTGTGTGGAACTTGAACCTCCAATACATAATATCGAAACGACGCGGATTGCCGCCACTGACTATTGTGCATCGTTGACACTGAAGCCGGACAAGTGATGGTACGTTCAGCCAGGCAGCGTGACACCTTCACGTGAATAACGCCGGTCGATAGGATTTTTCTAGTGTGGCGACGAGAGTATTTTCCCCTTAGCAGCCGTGCACGCCATGCTAAGGAGGCGATGGGAGGAGAAAAACGAGAAGGCACACGGATGTTCGCTCATTGCCTCGATCAAAGATCAAACGCATTTGGCACCACATTTTTTTGGCTATCAGGCATGCAACGTCTCCAATGCGTTGAGCTGGCGTGGGCTGCCCTCAGGATACTTATTCGGATCGCAGCAGCATTCGAAACTGCGACACTTGGCACTGACGGGGCGGGGGTTAAGCACGCTCAGTCAGCTTTTTCTAGCGTGAGTGAGTGCAAGCGAGTGTGGGGAGTCTTCTGAACTGATCATTGTTACTGCACTTAATCCACCAATGGTCCGCGCTATGGTGACACCAGGGCTGGCTCAGGACGCGCGCTTTCATCGCCACGCACCTCGACCCAGTCGATTCCAATTCTCGCTCCTCTTCGCTTTGTTGGTTGGTCACTAACACCGTAATTTACACGAAACCGCCGATCGGGCCGCCAAAACTCTGCAGGCGGTCCTTCCGCCGCGCGTTCTGCTCCTGCTGATACTTCTCCACGACACAAGACACGCTACGCTTGGGCTCGCGTCGCTTGGATCTGCGCTTCTCTCTCAGTCGAGACAACGCCTCCTCATCGTCCGACTCGGACGACGACGCCTCCTCGATCACGCGTTGAGACCGGGATCCCGGATTCTCGCGCCGATTCCAGCCCTGCTCGTTAATCTGTCGCCGCAGACGAAGCATCTGCTCGCGCCCGGCCGTCCCGTTCGCGATCATCTCCTGCAGCATCGACTCCTCGTCGTTGGAGAACGTCTGCTTGGCCGTCATGTAGCCACCGCCGCCGACTTCTTCATACTCGTACTCGGTGTCCGAGTCATCGGAATCGGACGTTTGGTCGGCTGCACTGCTGTGTCCGTTGTCGTGGCTGATGCTGTTGCTGCCGCCCATCGACTGGAACGAGTCCCACTTCAGCTGCACATACCTGTCGAGCGCAGGGGGGAAGGCCAACTCGTCGTGGTCGGTCTGGAACAAATCGCCGAAGTTGCTCGGCAGATCCGTGAAGGTATCTTCAAGCTCCTGCAGGAAGCGCTGGCTATCAATCACGAGCCGGTGCTGCGCATTCACACGATAGCAGCCGGGAGCCTTCATCACAGCCTTGTTGATAAACCGGTCCACGTACCGCAGGATCATGATGGCGCTGTACTCGGTGAGGTACTTCTCCAGCTCCCGCTGAGCGTTGATCGAGATGGCCTGCGCGTTCAGCGCCGAGCTGACGCGGGACATGCGTTCGGAGTCGGTCATTTGGATGTTCTTGGCCGACTTGGCTTTCCTCTTGACGCGCGAAGTTTTCTTCTCCTTGGTGCGCGTGGAGCCCTTCTCCTTCTTCTTCTTCTCCTTTTCCGCAGTGCTGGACTTGTGCGACGACTTGGACCTGTCGCTGGAGTGGCTATCCCGTCGCGGACTCGTCTTCTTCGTCTTGTACTGAGCCAGGGAGGACAAATCGACCAGCTTCACTTCATCCCCAGACGCTGTGGACGACGTCGATGAAGGCGCAGATGGCGACGCTCCGTGTTTCTCCTTCTCGAGCTCGGATTCGTCATACACCACAGAGCTGAGCGCCGACGTGGACGTGGCCGCACGCGCCGTGCGATTCTTCATGAACGCTGCGTGTCCGTCGGGCGTCGAGTAATGCCTCTGCATCCGATGCTCGTTCTCCAGCGCCGACGTGCTCTTCTGCTTCTGCAGGAACTGGTCGCGCAGGGATTCCTCCGCCACGGAGGCGCTGTGCTGCTTCTGCAAGAACTGCTGCCTCAGAGTGCTGGCCTCGGCGCGCGATCGCTCGGACGCCGCCATCAAGTCGTTCATCCTCACAGTCTTGGACGAATTGTTACTGCCACTGGGCGTCGCCGCTACGGAGCTGTCATGGGCGGGGTCCGCGGCCTCGCTCTTCTTCCTTTGCTGCTGCTTGTGCTGCTCGTGACGCATCTTGTCCACCTGCTGCTCTCTGCGCTGGTGCTGCTGCATCTTCTCGGCCTCTCGCATAGCCTCCTTGCTGCTCTGCTGCTGCTTGCGCTCGCTGGCGTTGGAGCTCCTCATGGCGAGGATCTTGCTCTCGCGGATGAGCCGCCTTGGCGAGCTCTCCCTCTGGTCGTTGGCGCCGTGGAACGCGCCGTCGGAAGCCGACCCCAGGAGGTCTCCGGAGTGCGGCGGCACGTCCGTCTTGATGGTCACGGGCTTGAGGAAGTCGCGCAGCAGGTAAAAGACGCTGACGCTGGCCTGCGTGCGGTCCTGCAGCGCTGCGTACGCCGCCTGCTGGTGCGAGGGCAGCGCCTGCACGTACTGGTCGTAGCGCGCCTTTTGCGCTTTACGGTACGTGTGCGTGAGGAAGAGCAGCTTGATGAGGAAGCGGTGCAGCTCCACGGCGCGCTCCTTGACCACGTGGTCCTTGCGGCTGCCGAAGAGCCGCTTGGCCGGGAACGGAAGCTCCTGCAGCTCGCGCGCGAACTCGCGCGAGCACGCGTCGTCCAGGATGTGCGCGCGCGCGTCCTTCATGACGCGCTGCACGTCGTCGCGCAGCTTGCGGAAGTCCGAGTACGTGCGGCGCACCTCCCACTCGTCGGCGTCCTGCTGCACCTTGACCACGTACAGCACCTGGCTGCCGCCCGTGAACTCGACGTGGCCGATGGCGACCACGAGGCGGCTCATGGCGAGAAGCGAGAAGGCAGTGAGTACACTTACACTTGGGCAATGAATGGGACGGCCGGCACTCTGTTGACTCTTGCGGTGCAGCGCAGTGTTGCGAAGTGCAGTCAGCGCAGTCGGCGTGCTGTTTTGGTTCGGCCCGAAAGCCTTGATTAGCGACGCGCTTCTCTATGTGAAGGCCAGCCGGTGCGCGAGAATTTATATCTGATGGTGGGTTGGAGGTTATGGGTTAAAGGAGGGGAAAGATATAGAAAAGAAGCGTGGACGTATATATGGACGGTATGTGTTTGTGGAGGCTGGTTTGGGAGAGTCAGTCGCGCACGAACAATGTGGTTGCCACACAGAAGCGCTGCTGTTCAAGGAGCCCCTTGTCGTCGCCACTACAGCAGAAATAGTCCACGGCGGCGCGTGTGCGGCCCGGAAATGGGACTTTCCCGGCGCGGACGATCGAGATGACGGCGGTGCCTGCACTATGTATTGCACCGTGGTCGAGTCGAGTTGGAGCTTCGCTGCGCTGCGCAATTGTTGCAAGCAAGCAACGGACTGCAACCAAACATCAAAAAGACGACATGCAAGCTGCATCCCTCCTTCCTGTAGAATAGATAGATATACTCACGGTTTCGAGAGAGAGAGAGCGATCGCACTGGCAAGCGTTTCGGTTGATGCATGGGCCGCTGCCGCGCCGAAAAGAGCAGATCCCTGGTCAGCGGTGAGAATTTTTAGGTCTCTTTTGCGATGTGCCCCACTGAGATGGCGCCGAGCTCGATTTGGGGTCGATAGGCGCATGGCCTTTAGACACCTTCTGGACGCGCAGCCATTTTCGTTGACGGGCTGATCCACTCCAGGTGGACGCGCGTGCGAGTGCGCGGAAGGCGCTTCCAGCCTGACATCGACAGCCATGTGTGCTCGGCGAAATCGCATGCACGCAGTTGAAGCCGGCAGCCTGCCGTGTGGCTGTCGATCGTCTTTCAACCAACCGTAGATACACGTTGAAGTCGGTCGCCCCAAGCACTGCACTCGGATCCTTTCGTGCGAGGGTCGTCATGGCCTTTAACGCGGCATTTCTTTTGCGAACTGGGTGTTGTCGCCAGTGCTGCTTGGTCCGAGGAGTCCGGAGAGCTCCTCGTCGCGGCGCCATGCCGGACTCTGCCATGGAAAAACCCGGCCAAGAGCGAGCGAGATGGATGCACTATAATAGGAAGGAAGGATGAAAGCACGGCCCATTGATTGCCACTGCGCGCCATGCCCTGACCAAGACCAACTGGTGCTTGTCACTCACGTGACTTTCTTGAGTCTGCACTTTTGCTAAGCCCAAAGGCTCGTTGTGAAACTTCCCGTTCAGTTCATTACATAGCACGTCCGGCCGGCCGTCATGGCGTCCCAGGAGCTGGAGCTGGAGCGCGCGCACCCGGACGTGGCGCTTCCTGCGCTGGTGCACCGCGTCGCGTCGGACGTGTCTGCGTCCTCGCGCCTGCTGGTCATCGGCGACGTGCACGGCTGCTTCGACGAGCTGCAGGCGCTTCTGGCCGCGTGCCATTTCGCGCCTTCAGCCGGCGACCGGCTGGTGTTCGTCGGGGACCTGGTCAACAAAGGCCCCAAGTCGCTGGACGTCGTGCGCTTCGTGCGCGACTCGGGCGCGCTCTGTGTGCGCGGCAACCACGACGACGCCGCCCTGAGCGCTTACTACAGGTGGGTGCAGGGCGGCCGCGAACCCGGCTCAGCCAAGTATCCGTACGTGGAGCAGTTCGAGCCCGAGGACGTGGCGTTCCTCGAGCAGCTGCCCTTCTCGCTGTCGCTGCCCCACCACGGCGACGCCATAGTGGTGCACGCCGGACTGGTGGAGGGGGTCGAGCTGCAGGACCAGAAGCCCTTTGACATGTACAAGATGCGCTTCGTGCACCGCGAGAGGGCGGACGACGAGAATTCGCAGTGGAAGGCGCTGGAGAAGGAGAAGTTCAGGAGTGAGAGCGGCGGCGAGCCGAAGATGTGGGCCAAGGTGTGGAGCGGACCTAGGCATGTGTACTTTGGACATGCAGCGAGTGCAGGGTTGCAGGTGGGGGCAGTAGTGGGGAAGGGAGGTATAGTTGAAGTTGAAGTGCTTATCTAACTTTTTATTTAATATTTAGCAAGAGAGTTGTGCGACCGGCTTGGATACAGGTTGCTGCTATGGACGGAAGCTCACGGCGTGTATTATCCCGGTAAGAGGATGAAGGGTAGACGATATAGTGTTGCCGGTTTCATGCCTAATGATTTGATGTCTGCGTTTGGTGGCAGTCAAACACTTTGGTGCACGTGGATGCGAACGAGCAGTATGAAGTACCGAGCGGCGCCAAGAGCTAACTGCGATGCAGATTTGTATTGCAAGTAGAGTTCTTTACTCGTTCTGCTGCTTTCAACTAAAACTCAATTACATTAAATTCTCAAAAAGCTTGTGGAGCTTACCTGCCGTGCGTTTTCTCATTGCGTGTAGCGAACGACGCCCTCCTCCGAGATGACGAACTCACCGACATACAGGTCCATCACCGCAACTTGCACACTCTCCTGTGCAAAGTGCATCCCCTTTCTGAGGGCCAGGTCTCCGATTGCTCGAAGCACGCGAATGATTTCGTCAAAACTTGTAGCACCGTACAAGACACGCCTACGAAAGCACACAACCCCGGCGAGTTCTGGCGCAGCGTCGACAGCAGCTTCAAAGCGGGAGAACTGGCGAGGAGTGATGGCTGGAGTTGCAGTAAACTCCAAGTACATGGGCCGCCCGACGAGCTTGTCGAGTGCTGCCTGTACCTTAAAGCGGTCCGCAACGTTGCTCAAGTACCATTCCAACGCGCGAAACGTGTCGGGTCCTGACGTTTTACCCAATCCCATGGCATCACGTGCTAGCGAGTAGGTCTGAACGAGCTCTCGATACCCGCCGGGCTCTCGCTTGTCAAACGGCGTCTTCACCAAGCGCTTCTCCAGCACGTCCAGAATCTCGCGAGCCTGTGGCGCCCGATCGACGGAGACACTCAGCTGCGCCGTCCCTACCACGAACCTGGTAAACTTCATCGTCGTATCACAGAGCTTCCGCACAGGAGCGAGGGCTGGAACCGCAATGGCAGCGTGGTCAACCCGATAGAGCTTGTGCATCATGTGGATCACTTGTGTAGCTTCGGAAGCAATAATACTGCGAATGCGACGATCCGTCGAATTAAGTCGGCTCGGGTGCGACGATGCCTCAACCGAGCTCGCGAGCTTCTCAATCAGCTTGCACGCGCGCTGCACGTCGTCGGATTTGTCACCTGCAGAGATACTTGGGTCTCGCAGTCGAGCGAATGTAGCTGCCGTATTCTCCAGCGAGTTCTCCAACAATGAAAAGCGTTCGGCGTCTCCATTCGTCTCATCCGATCCATCAGCCACGAGCAGATCGGTCAGCAAGTTCGTCGCCTCATCAGTAACGTCACTCACTGCCCTTGTGGTAGCCACAGCAGAAGCGGCTGGGTTTCCCGTCTCACTCTTTTTGCCCTTCTTGTTCTTCTTGCTGTTTTTCTTCTTCTTCTTCTTTGACGCTGCAGTGGTGTTTGCACTGGCAGGTTCCAGCGCTTGTTGACGTTCTTCATCGCGCTGGGCAGACACTGACTGACGTAACTGCTCTGCACGCAGATTGCTCTGATGACGGAACATCGCATCACGATTCCTCGCGCCTTCGCAAGTCGCCTGACTCCTCTCGATTCCAACGATAGATGCCGCGATCTTGCGTCTCCACTCGCGGCCGTTCGTCACGTCACAGACACGCTTCCCGTTGCCGTCTTTGATGCGAAGATCAGCTCCGAACGCAACCAGCATATCATATAGACTGCGATGCCCGTGCTTGACAGCCAAATGCGCCAGCGTTTCCTTCGTGTGAAACGTGGGCGTGTTCAAATCCACCATGTTGTCCGCTTCGAGAATGATCCGCACAATGTCCTCGTAGCCCGCGATTGCGGCGCTGTGAACTGCCATGGTGTTCGGCAAGATCTCCAATCGAAATGGAAAGTCCCGTAGCTGCGGCTTATTCCGGCAATGCAATGGCTGAATCGTGAGTGCTCCAAGTTGGATCATCCACTCCACCAGATCGGCATCATGGGCAGGACCAGCTGCCGCTTGGTGGAACAGCGATCCAAGTTCATCCAGCATTGAGTTCGATATCGTGTTCACATCATGCCCTTCGACAGGTTGCTTGCAAAGAGAGCCCATAGACAGGAGACTCGGGTCCTTCCTAAGCTCCGACTTGAGCTGATGCAGATCCCACACTGAAAGCGGCCCATCGCTATTTTCCAGCAACCGCATCAGACCAGAAAACAAGTCTTCGCGCTCCTGGCCCTCGGTCGTCCTCATAGATGACGTCGAGCCATATTCTTGGTTGATAAAGTCAGGTTTGGACGGGAACGTGAAGTACTTCCGTTCACACACAAGAGGCGGGGTCGCAAACTTGGCCTTAATCACAGCAGCAGCCTTCCTGCACAGCATCTTCACACCCTCGCCACCCAAAATGTCCAACTGAACCACACGATACTCAGTCGGTATCATATTCATATCCAGCGACCCATCTGATTGCAGGCAATCCAGAAGTGGCATCAGAGGGATCATCACCGAGTCCTCCAATGCGCGGTTAACCCGGTATTGTTGAGACTCGCCACGTTTTGGGCGAGCGATATAGTCATCATGATACCCTCGCTGACCCAGCGCGTCACACATGTCTGAGAACACGTCCGTGAGATCGTCGTTCAACTTCAAGATGTCGCGGGACAGCACACGCGCTTGGAACAGCTCCTTTGAGCATATATCCGCGGCATTGTCCAACATCGCTTTCGACGAAGCGCCCCCAAGCATGGATTTGTCATTCTCATTCAACAGTCGGTAAATCTTGGACAAATCCCGAAAGTGAAGCGCCTTCCGCACTTTAACCCCTGCATTCCCAGCAGGTGGTGATACACCGCGGTACATATTATTGACTGCAGTAGCAGTCATGTGAGAGCTCAGCAGATACGCGCGGTTGTACGAACCGTGCACTGCTGCGGCTCGCGAGGGCGTAAAAATCATTTCGTCGTAAACTTGCAACACGTCGTCAAAGAACGGGATGTGCTGGAGGAACCCTTGCTCCACAAGCGCGTTGTAGAGGTGGCCAAACGCTCGAAACCTCGACGTCACCATCAGAATCTCACTTGCCATATGCAAGTAGTGGAAGTCGTAGGTCATCACCAGGAAACCCGCCATCAACGGGTTTGCGCGTGCCAAGTTGTGAATCCGACTCGTCATTTTAATCTCCTCAGCGCATTGCTTCAGGCCGTTGTGAATCTCTCTGTCGGCAGTGAATACCGCGCCCTTCGCCACAGTGGCCTCCATGTTCTTCATCAGATCCTTGGTGTGCTTGAACGTAAGACTCACGTTACGAGTGAGACCGGATTTGCCTTGCAGCGCCGCCACCGATTTCAGCCAGCAGATACACGCAAACACTATAGGAACTGTCACCTGACGGGAGGTAAAATACTCATCCATCAGCGCCATGAAGGAGCTCGTCAAGTTGGACTTATCGAACGCAGACCCAGTCGCAATTTTCGTCGCGAGGATCGTGTTGTACAGCAGCGGCAACTGCTGCAGTAAAAACACCACCATGTTCGTAGGGTCTGGTAAAACGTACTGCGGCATGCGGTCTTCACCATAAGTTTCACCGAAGAATCCATCGCGTAACACCAACTTTGTCCTCGCCTGCGTCGGAATAGCCGACGTGAAGCTCGCCAGCGTGCTCCCCACACTCATAAAATCCACGATCAACATGCCCGGAACGAATGTATACGTCCCAGTGTTCTGGAACTTGGTCCAGGAATCCGTGACCGCCTTCCCCATCTTCTTCATGTAATCCTTCGACGTGTTCTGCACCACCATACTTAATACGTCCTCCGCCGTCTTCAGCATGGGATACCGCAGCTGCAGCCTCGCCGTCAGAGCTGTAGCTGTGTCCATGGCCAGCTTCACCACCACCGTCGCCTCCACCATAGTGCGTTGCTGCTTCTTGACCTGGTCATAGACATTAAACACGCCCTCCACCAGCTCCTCCAGCTCCAGGAAGAAGTAGACCACCTCCAGCCTCAGGTCCTCAGCGAAGGCCTCATTGAACAGCCGCTCCCTGTCCACCTTGGCTCCACTAGGAGCATCAGGCTCAGCGACGAACAGCTCCTCATCGGGGAAGTAGTCTTCGTCCACCTGCAAGACTTGATAATAGTTCTCGAACCTCTTGCTCTCGCTCGTGGCCTCCTCATCGTGCTGCTGAGTCTGCAGGACGTTCTGTAGCGTCTCGTGCCAGCCTCTCAGCAGCTGCAGGAAGTGCTGATGACCGCGGTCTCCGCCGTCCGCAAAGAAGGAGGCGACTTGGTGACGGAACGTGATGGCGCACTGACAGGCAGCGAGCGCCTTGGGTAGCTCCTGCAGCAGCTTGGGCGTGAAGGACGTGGGCTCCGCTGCGATCTCCCGCACCACGTCACTGAGCACCGGGAGATGAATCTGCTGACCCGCGTGCCGTCCGCGGCCGTGTGCTAGCAGCAGCCAGTCCAGGAAGAAGGCCGTGGCGCGCTTGTAGCGCGCATACTTGCTCGTCGGGAAGGCCGGCATCGGGTCTCACTCAAGATTGCCTTTCGAGATCCACAGCAAAGTAAGATGTACCATACGATTGGTACTACTCTGTGATGGACCCATGGTAAAATAAGCGGGTGGATGAAGTGAACCTATCCAGTAGAATAACTCGTACCCAATCCTTCCACTGGGAATCCGATCCATTTGGCTCGGCAAGCAGGCAAGCCGACCCGACGCCGCCGACAGCGATGGACTCGCTCAAGAGCATGTTCTTCAGCGGCGAGGGCGCGGCCAAGCCTAAGGTGCGCGTCTAGCTCTCCCTGTTACACCCCTTACTGAAGCGTCCTAACGCCCCCGCTCTGCCGTGTTGCCGTTCCGACAGGCCGTCAAGTGGCTCGGCATGGGCCGACACGCCGCCGGCAAGAGCGACCAGATGTTCATCAGCGCCGAGGCGGCCGAGCGCGTGCTGCAGCCGCTGGGGGACACGCCCATCAACCTCATCTCGATCTTCGGCGCCGCGCGCCAGGGCAAGTCGTTCCTCATGAACCTGCTGGCCGACCAGCAGGACCTGTTCAAGATCTCCAACCTGCGCGAGCCCTGCACGCAGGGCGTGGACCTGTCGGGCCACTTCGTGCCGCTCAGTCGCTTCAGCGGCTTCAACGGCTGCCCGCCGGTCACGCCGCGCGCCAGCAAGGGCCTGCACGTCGGCTTCGTGGACGCCGAGGGCCAGGGCGACCGCGACATCACGTACGACTCGCGGCTCGTGTCGCCCGTGCTGCTCTCGTCCAAGGTCGTGCTCTTCAACTGGAAGGACAGCCTGCAGGCCGACCGCATGCTCAACCTCCTGGCCGTGCTCGCGCGCGCGGCGCAGGGCATTGAGCTGGCGGACGGCGCCAACACCAAAGTGTTCGGCCACCTGCATCTGTACGCTGCGATATTTTCTTTTGTTTTTATTTTTATTTAGGTGATGCTAATGTTTTATTATTATTATTATTATTATTATTTGGGCAGGGTGTTCCGGGACTGGAGCTTCGTGGACTCGACGCCGGAGGAGGTGTACAGGGATCTGTTCCAGAAGGAGAAGGGCCGCAGCGAAGAAGTGAACGTGCGCAACTTGGCGCGCGTGAACCTGATCGAAGCCTTCGAGTCGATCAACATCTGGCTGTTCCCTGCGCCCGTAGAGAACACGGCGAACCTGCGAGACAAGATCCGCTTCGAGCAGCTGCAGAAGCCCTTCCAGGACAAGCTGCGCGAGCTGCGCAAGTGTCTGTCGAGTCAGCTGCAGCAGCCCATGACGTTCTACAACCGCCCGCTGACGGCGAAGTATCTGTCCAAGATCATGCCGGCGCTCGTGGATACGCTGAACAGCGACCAGGTGATCATGCCCGAGTCGATTTACTCGTCCATGGTGCGTGCGGAGGCTCAAGCACTTAAGGAGAACTGCGAGAAGGATATTTCGGCCTATTGCGAGGCTGCTGGTCTGGAGGAGCTGATCTCGAGCGATGAATTTGAGAAGATGTTGCACAAGGATGTGGAGATTATTATCCAGGAGGTGTTCGAGAAAATGGGGGGCTTGCCGGCGACAGTGCGCAAGGACATGCAGACCTCTCTTCGAGCGTTCGCAGAGAAGGAGATCACGCTTGCACTCCACACGAACAGCGAGAAGATCGCCGCGCATCTGTCAAAGGTCGTGGATACGGTATTCCAGAAGCTGAAGGAGGAATGCGTCGTGATCGAGAAGACGAGGCTCCCCATGAAGAGCGCACAGCTGAGGCAGGAGTGCTCGGATCTGCTGAGTCGGGAGTTAAAGCGGATTGAGAAGCTTCCCATGGGGTTGCAGGGAAAGCGCGGAGTCGAGATCGAATGCGGCCGCGTACGACAGAACGCAAGCCTCCTATTTGACAAGCTGGAGGTGGCTAACGACAAGGCCATTCAGCAGGCCACCGCTGCACTGAGTGATGTGGTGCGTGCAGCGAAGGCGCGTATGAGCTCCGAGATGCACGACAGCCTCGACAAACGTTTTGCAGAGAAGCACCCGGTTACTGTGACCAAGCTGCAAAAGGAAGTGGATGTTCTTTTCACGAGAGTGGTGCAAGAGGTGACGCAGAAAACTGGGCACGTGAACGAGTTTGGAGTGTCGGACTTCCGCTCCGACCTCGACCACCACAAGGCCCAATTGGCTGACGAGATGAACCGACGCTACATGATCGAAATGCGTCAGATACTGAACGAAGTCAGCTATGCGGCTCGGGAGGACTTGGGGAAACAAGTCATGTATCGTCTTGACGGGAAGCTGCCGATGCTGGAGGAGGAGGTTAAGGCTGCCGTTGACAGTGCAGTCGAGCATGTCAAGGGCGTCATGGCCGACAAACTTCAAGGATGGACAATTCTAAAGAGCGATCTCGAGGCCAAAAGTATGGAGTTGGAGAAGCTTGGGGATGAGGCAAGTAGAGGCATGGATTGTCTTAGTTATATGCGAGTGCTGATATGTTTGCTATGTACTTACAGTTTGCAGACAAATACCTGCATCGCAACCAGCAGTTGGAGAAGGATGCGGATGTGCGCAAGGAGACCGAGCAGTACGAGAAGCTGCGCATTGACGTGACGAAGCAGTTTGAGCAGAAGCTCAAGGAGGTTGGGCTCCCCACCACCGACGACGAAATCGACTCGGTGTTTCGACATGTGCTGCAGGAACTCGCTGCTCAATTTCTGTCGACTATTGTGGATCGTGAGACCACGAAGTTCACTGCAAAGGGGCTACGCGAGATTCTAACGAGTGATTGCAGATCAGCTGTGGAGAATCAGAAGATGCTGAATAGGTTGGCAGACCATTGGATTTCATTCTTATATTGGACACTGGTGCTAACTCTCAACTGTGGCGTCATGAATGTGTAGACTTGCGATTGAGAAGAAGGAAGCGTTAGATTTGGCGGAGAAGGAGAGGCAAATGCGCGAGCGGGAACGACTTGCCGCGGAGCAGAAGGAGGCGGAGATCAATCGCTTAAAGAGCGACCACTCGAAGTGGCTTGGCGAGAAGGACAACGAGTCGAAGCGTCTTCGTGATAAGCTACAAGAAGAGGAGAGAAAGGCTCGTGAGCTGCAGCAGAGGGTAGAAGAGATGAAGCTACAATCAGCCCGCTTGGAAAGGCAAAAGCACGAAGAGCAACTCAAATCGTTGGAGCGGTCACGTCTAGCCACGAAGGCAAAGGAGGACGAGGCGGCGCGACTGAAACAGGAGCTAGAGGAAATGAAGCGCAAGGCTTTTGAAGTAGAAAGCCAGAACCGCCAGCTCGAGGTTCAAGTCCAGTCTGAGGCGAAGAAGAGGGATGAAGCTGAAGAACTGAAGCGGCAGCTGGAGGAGATGAAGTATGCCATTGCACAAAAGGAGCAAGAACGCGTGAGCATGGAGCTGCAAGTTCAACAGGAGCAGGCTTCTCGTGAGCAGGCTGAGCTTGCTGCGCAGCAAGCAGCGAAAGCAGCTGAAGTAGCCGCTCGCGCTGCGGTTGAAGCTAGTCGACGCCAGCCACCTCCAGCACCGGCGAAGACGGAGGAAATTGGACGTAAGAGACCTCTAGCAAGTGGGTCAGACGATGTTGAGATGGAGGACGTATCTCGCTCACGCGCGCGAACACCCGTTCGTGCGGCTGGTGAGTGGCTTGCGTCCCGGGTGTACACGACTCTAATATTTGTCGCTGATTGTGTGTATGTCTTTTGTGTTTGATGTACAGCAGCCAAGCCGTCCCCGGTTGCCAAGAAGCCTCGTGGACCGAACAAGGCGAGAGCCGCTCATACCAAGGCTGGGGGCAAACAGAAGATGTCGCTGGCGGAGGCGCGCAAGGCCGCTCAAGAAGAGGTGGAGAAGCGTATCCAAGAGCGTGCCAAGTTGTTGTCGGCATCCAAGAAGAAGAAATAAAGAGGACCAGTCCGCCGACAAAAACCAACCAAATCTTTGACGACAATCAATTTCAAGAACTGCGTTTGAACCAAACACCTTTTGAAGGAACGTTGGCCGCACGCTGTATTCCTCCGTGCGAAATATGGCTCTCCGCTGTCCTTGCTCTCCCTCTTGCCTTGAAGTCTACTGCACCTCCAGATCTTCCAGTTGTTGATTCACCCTCCGCATCTCCGAGCCACAATTCCGGCTTCATTAATAGCTGGGAAGCAACAAGTACCAGCTACAGTTCCATAGCGATGGCCATTTGCTCCGCCCCCGCGCTTGTAAGGATCTCCGAAGTACTAATTGGTTCAATCGCTGGTGCGTCCCTGCCCGTGTTAACCTTCACCAAGCGGAAACACGTCGTACGCATCTCTGCTGCGCTATCGCCGTGACTCTCGGGGCCATGCGCTTTTGTGGGGGCTTTGGTTTCTACGGTAAAAGTATCGTGCTGCTTCTTGGTGTGACCTTGCTTCGAAGCTTGATTTTCCCCTGTTTTTTTGTTATGTTTCTTGCGTCTTCGGCCTTTTGTTGATGAGTGTTCTCCAGCAAGATCCCCGCGTTGCTTATTGTCCGTTTTACCTTGTTTTGAAGTTTTCTCTTTCTCGATACGATCGGCAGGTTTCTTCCGCATTCGAACCTTCGCCAAAGCTGGGTCGCTGACAATGCCCTCGCCCGGTTTTCTCACAATCATTTCATCGTACGTCTCGCGCATTTGATCTTGCTTTGGGGCTCGGGGAGGCACCAATTTAACGACAGTTAAATGAATAACACTGGTGGCGGGAATACTTCTCACAAGGCTCTCCAACATACCAGCGCTAAGCGCCTTGTGGTCAGTCTCGACTGTAAGACACTCCATCGTCAGATATTTCCCCAATGAAACCACAGCCCGATTTTTGCCGCGCCTTTGTGTGACTACTTCCAGTCTCAACTGCGTCCTCGCAATAAATTCGGGCAAGTCCACGCCGGGCTGAGTGAGGAATGGCACCGAGACGGAGTTTACGAGATCGATCACATCCTCAGGAAAGCTAACGGGAACATCAGGTGACCACTGCATACCAAGCTGGTATAGTAACGCAGAGAGAAACTTCGGAAAGCGCATCCCCCCGAATCCATCGCGGTGGCTTGCTGCTACGACCGCGCCAGTCGCAAATGCCTCCAGACGCATATCATCGTTTGCTGCCTGAGTACTGCTACTGCTGCGGTATAAATGTTTGGAGCCCGCACCCGGCCGGCTTTCCACGAAATGAATCGCCTGGCAAATTGAAATTGGTTTAGATTCCAAGTCTCTCAGCACAGCAAAGTATTTGCCACCAGTTAGACAGAGATGCAAAAGTGCATCTTGTTCAAACGTCGGGAAGACACTGCAGCATTGCCACGGATCCGTTCCATGCATCCCTTTCACCGGGAGACCCGATGAACTGAACCATAACTCGAACGAACTCGACTCCATGATACGTGCGAAGTGGTACCTGATGAGGCCAGGCGTAGTTTCTTGGATACTTGAGCCTTCTTTAGTGAAACTCGCAGCGAAGAACAAGCACAGCTGACCCATTAAGAAATACTCGGATGAAAATCTGTAATCACCAGTAAACGCATGTGCGAGCACTCCAACCATTCTGTCCATATACTCCACAAAATCTCCGCCGCCGTCCAATGGGTTCTCCAGCACGTACTCTAAAGCCACTTTGGCAAAAGATGGTCGACTATGCTTGATGATATCCCGCAAAGCCTCCGACTCCAGATCTTCCACTCGCGGGTCTTGGAACCTCGGAAGGCTGGGTGAGATCAGGCACCACATCGAGGAGCGCTCTCGGAAGCCTAGCGTCACAAGATCCCAGACGACCTCGTTGGTGGCACTCAGGATAGCGGTTATTCCAAACGACCGAAACACGTTGATCATGAAGCGGGGCTTCCACTTGTTGGGCTCTCTTTTAGATCCCTCTAGACAGGGAAAATTGTCGAGAAAGAATACACAAGCCCTGCCCGCCAATGCGTTCCACACGTCGGTACGTGTCCGCTGCTGCACAAAAGCTGATCTTCCGGTGAGCAGCGCCCAAATAAATCCATAGGTGTAGCATTGCGGCTGCGCAGTGATGCTACTTATCTGGGCATCGTGCATCGTCGGTAAATCTTTCGCCACACAGCGCTGAAACGTATCGGACCGGCGAGCAAACGCCTTGTGTACATCCTCTCGGACCTCGCCGCACACGACATAAAATACCTCCACCTCCTGCCGAGCCATGAGATTGAAGGCCATCTGAGTCTTCCCAGTGCCTGTTGAGCTCGCCAACACGATGAATCGGACGTTCGCCGGATCACTGGAAAAGGTGCAGCTGACTCGTTCGATGTCTTTCACCAGTTGATCCACTTCGGGAGTCTTTGCTAGTCGATCCGCAACTTTCCAATACGCATCCGTGTGCATCCAGCTCTCTTGGTTTTCAGCCACTACGAATTCTGCAAATGGTACAACAAGCACGTGAATGATTTCATCCGATAGGTCGCCGACAGCGCTGAAGATGTTATCCAATCTTTCTAGGCTGTCCATCTTCATCGAAAGCCATCGAACTAGCGCAAACTTTTCACGCTTGCTCAACGCGTCGATGTCAGGAGAGGAGTCTGCCAGCCAGCCACCACATTCGGTCCATGCGATATAAAGACCAATCGCTGCAGCGGACTTCCCCATGAAGGCGTCGGGAAATTGCAGCTTGATCTCCTCCTTCAGCTCGTGGACGCTGGACGTCTTGCCAACTCTCAAACGCATCAAACATGGCCTCGCATCCCCCAGAATTAAGCACTGGAGCTCAAATATATCTTGCTCTCCTTGAAGTGGTGCGGGTGCCTTGACCACCTGCACGAGAACGTGGATATCTTGGTTCGTAGACGAGCGTAGCTGCGGCTCGATGGAGTCGTTGGCGTGAAGCCTCTTCGTACAAAGAGCTTTAACCACTATCGTGTCTCCGTGCATGAGCGCTTGCGTTTCGGCCATGTCGTCCGTGAGCCAGTTTCCGTTGGGCAGCTTGGCAAGGTAGATTTGGACCCGAAGCTCGTCAACTCCATCAAAGCACGTAGGGTTCGCGCCCATGATCTTCGCGGTCAGCGTGCTTACAGTGCTTCCAGGGCTGATGAGCACAGACCTCGCGGGCGACCAGCCCTCAACAAGAAGATACCACACCTCCATCCCGCTCTCGGTTGCGGAATGATCGAGATCTTGGACATTTAGATTCCCGTTTCATTTTTTTAAAGGAGTGGGTCACTGGCTCTCACTTTTCCTGGCGCGTCTATCAATCAATAGTACGATGGAAGCAGGCCAGACAGATACGATGCGACCTACCGGATGAAATGGCCCACGTGCTTGTTGAAGCAGACTTCGTACATGGCTGAAAACCAAGAGAGCAGTTTCGGCGAAGGTGATGCTGAATGCGGCGGCTGAGATGTGCTCGAAGGAGTTATTCAAAACACGCGTGCTATCACGAGATATGCTAAGGAAAAACCTTTTTTTCTCTCACCGGTTACTTTCCATTTAGTGGGGATACATTCTCGACAGCTACAGTGCATTTCTGATGGATTTATTTCATTCTGTACATTCGAAATGGATGTTACATGCATTGCATATATTTTTCGGTTCAGGGCTGGTAGGGTTAACTGTTCGGTGCCGTACCGAAACAATTAGAAGGGCAGCATCGACGCAGGAACTGTAATCTTGCGTCATTTACATCATTTATGGCCTTTAAAAGTTCGGACAAGGTTCGCGGCAGGTTTAGGTACAGAAGTCGCTATCATATACTACTCTGGCCCACCTAAGAAACAACATTTCTATCTGGCCGCCGTAAAAAAATCAAAAAAAATCTGTTGGGGGTGAGCAATACCTCAAAATAAAGGTGAGATTTGGTGCTTTCGCGTCAGCCCATTGGCTGCTTAAAAACAGCAGAATTCGGGGAAACAAAACATGTTTTGTTAACCCGGTTTTGGGTAACATTAGGTTTTTTTGCGTAATGGATACAATTTTTAGCGATATTCAAAGTTAAGGGTACCATTGGAAAGATCACTAAACCGCCAATGCGGTGAACCGTTGAAGAATATCATAGTGCTCTTGTGGGCATCGTGGTGCTCGCATATATTTTAAGGTTTTTCTAAGCGATTACGCCGATTTGTTGTCTGGTCGAACTTTATGACCAATCATATGGCTTACGGACGACTTATAGCCAATCCAATACGATCTGAAGTATTGAGGTTTAATAGAAATGTTGTTTCTTAGGTGGGCCAGACGAGTATTTTTCAACTAGGTGGTTTACCGCAATGCTCATGTCATAGAGGGGGGGGGGGTCAAAAACGACGGTACTTGCGCAACATATGAATTCGCTTATGACATGGAATTATACAAGCTTATGTAAAAAAACATAATTCTAGACAACAGCACTCTCAACAATGTCCGCTTCAACGACAAGTTCAAATACTTGTAGCTGCTCGAGTTGACTGGTGACTTCGTTGATAGAGGTCAGCACCTCCTCCTCGTCTTCTAACTCGTAGCTAGCTGGATCGTCCCCCGCTCCCGTTAAACCACACTTTCGCCGTGAATCCGTCTTCGTCTTTGAGTTGTGGCATTTGATGCGCAGCCTAACATGCAAACCACAGGGTACAACTGGTTGGTCAAGCTGGCACGCTCAGACTACTGGTGGGCAACAATCTTGCCAAAATGGAATGCGAGAATGACTGGTGTCTAGTGTCTCAATGGCTGTGCAACCTTGGAGATCACAAATATCCTAAAATAGTCCTGAAATAGGATATCGGCAGCTAGTGCCTAAAATTGCCTAAAATGTCTATCTGCAGGTACGGTGCCCTTTCCACGATACCCGCCTTTGACATGTAGCCCCCTTTGACATGAGTATTGCGGTAAGTACAGAAGCCAGTATCACATATTTTTAACCTAGGTGTGAGGCTTACCTTGCGAGTTTGGTCTGGCAAGGCACAAAGCAATTTGCCACGTCACGCGAACCTAGACGCCGCTTCCACAACGATGACGAAGACAGCAAGACGCACATTGACGCTCTTGCGCTAAGCTTAAAAGGCCGAGAGCGCGCCAGAGACCAGCTAATCGCTCGTCTCCGACGCCTCGACGAAGAAATCGAGGCGATGGAGCAATCCATGCACCGGCTTGCCCGCTACCGAGGCTTGAGGGGTTCTCGATAGGCTCGAGAACGCAAGATTCGCGCTGTCAAACAACAACAGTGTCACCAAACGTCTCTGGTGTACTTCCCACGTCGATTGCACAGCTGAAGCACGTATCACTCTGGATCCCGACGCCAAGTTTCGGTTGTCGCGTAGTGGTATGAATACGGCAATTGTGGCACCGATTGAGACGCAGCGGACGGGTATTCACTTCCGGAGATCGACGGTTTGCTGCTGGGAGGCCAAGGTCCCAAAAAAACTGTTTGAACACCCTACGCATAAGTACGGTCACTCCTTCCCTAGTCAAAAACAGAGCACACCGGCTGCGAAGACGGGGGATTTCGACATTGCCACCTACGCTGATGTTTGCTGATGGTTTGGGCGACTCCAAGACTCTGCACAACCCCAGCAGCATTTTTCGGTCATATGCGCTACAATCGCGAGCGGGACGCTCGGCGCATCGCTCGTCAACCCTTTGAGTTTCAAAATGAGCTCATTGTGCTGGACTGTGTCACCGACACAATCGACAGTGGCGGCACCTCGGTCGGAATCATCTTCACTTCGCGAAGGCTTTTTCGAACAGGTCAAAATGGCGAGATGCTCGGGGTCACAGATGGAACATACAAGCTTCACTTCGGTGGTTGAACGCTTGTGTCTTTTGGCACATTTGGACTTCGTTACACCGCTTCGCACTCGTACCAACAGAAGTTTTACCCGATGGCATTCATGTTCGTCAGGACGGAGACCACCTTTGCGTATACGAAGCTGTTTTCCGTATGCAAGCAACGGTGCCAAGAATTTTTGGCGTGACACTGGACCTACAGTTTGGTTCATTGGACGATTCCACTTTAACTCCGAATGCTTTCCAGACAGTCTGGTCTGAGATCAAGCTTCTCGACTGCTAGCACCATCTCGACCGGAATTCTCGGAAGAAGAAAGGGTTGCTAGCAGAACGCGACCGCTACAACGACATCATCAAACCCCAGCTCAATTATTTGAGTCAATCGCTCTCGAAGCATCAATTCGAGGCGCTTTCCGCTTTCCGCTTTCCGCACTCATTACTCAAAATTGGGACGACCTTGGTGAGGGCGAGTATGCGGAGTGGGTGGTCGAGTGCGTGATGGAAGTCGGGTCGGAGCTTATCCAGCATTTTGCCGCTGGACCAGTTTCCACAGAGGTTCTAGAAGCTGGTGTACTCCTCTGCAACGACGACAACCACTTCCCGACTCACAGCCGCAGGTCGTGTAGAGCAATCCGCAATATTCAGGCGTATTATTGCGCGTTCTATTCGAAATTTCCGAGGTCGATTGATTGAATCGACCCAGCCGAATCGCCGCAAAACCGACAAACCCTCGTAAAATCATATTTTATGAAGTACACAGGGTAAGACAATCACTCTAAACCCACGTGCAGATGCAATTCCGCATTCTGCATTTCCGCACTCAATGCAATGCAGCCGCCGTCAGGACGATCGTCTCGTGCGCGAAGTCACCAGCGAGTCTCACCATACCCTGTGCGCGGGAATGTAGCGCGTCACGGCCCATCAGATGACCAGGAGACGGCGGATGCTGTATTCGCAGCAGAGCAAGCAGCTTGTGGCGCTCAAGTCCTGCGCGCCGCTGCTGGAGCTGATAGTCAAGCAGACTGTGTCGGTCAACAACGCGTCTCAGCTGGCTTCTTTCAAGACCTTCGAGCGCCTGTAGGAGCAGAGCACCAAGTTGATCAAGTTGTTCGAGCGCGTGCTGCTGCTGGCCTCATCCCAGACATACCCGTCACTGCTGGAGCAAGATCTGATCTTGGCCAATCCAGCGTCGCGGCCGGGGGTGCTGCTCCAGACATGCAAGCAGCCTCTGGAGCTGGTCGCAGCGAAGAACGAGCAGTACAAGAGCGAGTCGCAGCCGGAGGTGTCGGCCCAGACCTGCCAGTCGCTGCTGGAGCAGACCTCAGCGAAGGTCAAGCAGTACCTGATCGAGTCGGAGCTGGAGGCGCTACACTGGGCTTGCCACCAGCTACTGGAGCTACAGAGACGATGAATTTGACAGCCCAAGCTTCACCGAGGCGGGCATCTGCTCCTACCACTACTCAAGCTGATGCAGTCCTCGTCTCCTCCATTGCTCACTTCAAATTGCGCACTTCACGAGCACTTCAACATGAGAAATACATTGTGATTGGTTTAAAGTAGTTCTGTTTATAGCGAATCACATGGCCTTGTCGATTACCTGCTGGCAGCTCGAATCGCTCGAGTTTCGCAATTTTGGGCGGAATCAACAATACTTCAACCAGAGATACTACATCGTCCAGGCCGACAATGAGCATGGGATTGAAGGTGAACGCAAGACGAACAAAGACCTATGAGAGGTCGCTCTGCGCTTCCCTAAAGGAGAATATTCAGCTTCGATGCCTTTCACTGCCCAAGGTGACGGTGTTGGATCGACTTCCGTATGAGTGCTGCCGGATCTCTCGCTGACCGCCGAGGAGAAGATCGAAGACTTGAAGGTGGGCGCGCCGACCGGACTCCCACCCGAGGAAGCAGCGAGACAGGAAGCGCGGCTACGCCAAATCATCTGGAAGCGGCGGAAGTGGTTGATTGGTAAGGGTAATGCTTTGCCGCCAGCCGCCCTGGGGTTGGTTTGCGACATCGACGTGGGCGACGCAAAACCCGTCACACAGCGCATCCGGAAAATCCCGCCGCAATTCCGAAAGAAGGTCGCCGACTTGATCAAGGGCCTACTGAGCGCGAGGATGATCCAGAAGTCGAAGTCACCATGGGCGTCGCCCATTGTCGTGATCATAAAGAAGAACGGCGTGGACATCCGACTTTGCATCGACTACAGGCTCATCAACGGGCTGACGCAGCTGATGGTGTACCCCATGCCGCTCGTCAATGACCTGCTCGAAGACTTGGTCGCGTATCTGTGGTACTGCTCCCTCGACATGGCAAGCGGCTTCTGGGTCGTCCCCATGACGGACCGGGCCCGGCTCATCTTGGCCTTCAGGGCCTGTACGAATAGCTGCGTATGCCGTTCGGCCTGTGCAACGCGCCGCATTTTTTTGATTTACCAACGCTTGATCGACAACGCGCTCTACAGATTCCTGAAGCTGTCTCCAGATGGCAGCACGCTGGACGTCTTTGAAGACGGCGAACCGGTGAAGCCAGGCGTCCACTCCGTTCTGGGACGGAGGTCGTACATCGACGACATCCTCATCGGAGGCACGTCGTGGGATGATCTGTGCGAGAAGGTCAAACGCTTGATGGATGTCTGTGAACAGTGACACTTGTCCATCAGTGTCGAGTGGGGCATGTCCAAGGCCGACTACCTGGGCCATCGGGTCTTGAGACGTGGGCTCGAGGTGAAGCCAAAGAATCTGGAATCGCTGGTCGCGCTCGAGTTCCCGCGCACGCGCAAGGTCCTGCAATCGTTCTTGTGTATTTTAAACTACTACCACCGATTCATCGCCGACTTCGCCGTGTACGCTATCGCGCTGTATTCGCTGACGGAGGCCGACTTCGACGAGTACGTCGCGCGACCAGGAGGCCGCGACCAAGAGAAGTGGATCCACGCGACGCGCGCCTTCGGGCAAAACTCGCCGAGACCCCGATGCTGAAGCGCTTCGACGCAAATCGAGTCCGTCGTAATCGTGTATACCAGCGATTGGGCCATCTCAGGAACTCTCAAATACATGGGTGATAACCTCAGTGAGCTTGCCCAGTTCCGCCCCCCTCGTTTGTGGATAAAGGTGCTCTGTGACTGTCCACACCGCTTTCGGGACCTGAGGGAGCAATAGACCGAAGATTGCTTGTTCCACATTCAAACGGAGAGACCTGCTCGCTTCCAGCTTGATAGAAAATGTTGACGTTGTTGACCCGCAGCAGGACACGTCCAGAAAAGGTGGTGCATGTCCACGTGCCCGATTGGAATGCAGCTCGAGTGTGGGAATCCTCTTGCCTCCTGGGAGATGCCATACAGTGAGAAATCGTGATGTTTGAGCCGAAAGAGTATTTGTTCTCTCCACGCGCCGAGACCGACCACTCACCTTATCCGGTTCCCTTCCAGGGGCGAGATTTCTGCAGGCGCACGAGTGCTTAGTTGTTTCCATCGATCCAGCTTCCGTTTCCGGTGGTGCTCGCTTCTACGTCGTGAGACCAACACAATTACAGCTCGCCCAGCGCCGGTTACCGACCCACAGACAGACTAAACGGCTCACTCTTGGGTGTGGGTGAACATGTCGCACTTGGATTTCCGGGCGAAGCGCTCTTGTCACAAAGGACACTGAAGTGTACTTGAGAGCTAATAGTGGTGCTTCGTGGCAGGACGTCAACCCCATTCTTGATACACGCTACAGGAGGCTGTAAGTGATCCATTTCGACGTGTATCGGGTGGCCTGCGGGAACCGACCTCCCCACAGTAAGAACCCTGAAAGAGCAATCGGGGAAAATTTGGCAGCAACAGCTCAATTAGAAACTCGAGTTGACCTTGTTATGACCTTCTGTCAGTGGCCCACATTGTGACTTGACGCGAATACCCTTCGCGAAAGGCAACGCCACGTTGGGTGTTATGTACACCTGAAGCGCCGCCTTCGCAATAGATGCCGCAAATACATCCCCAACGATGTGAGCAGTGCTTGAGCCTTGAGCAGCCCTCTTGAGACCGCTATCGCCGCCATGGCCATCCGTTTTACACGTAAGTCCGGCGCGGCCAGTCCCCCGTGTATCCGGGGTAATGCCACCAAATCGGCATCCACCCAGCCTCTGCATCCAGCGATATCGGTAGCGAATACTCCGTGCCAAACGTAGTTCTTGATCCTCTTTCAAAAGTTGTTCATAGTCCGAGTAAAGGGTCAAGCATGCCGTCCAATATAGGTCAGCTTCGGTACAATAAGTGCTGCCGCAATCAAACTGCGTTGATCAATAATCATCTTCTTCTGGCTGGCCAAGTGGAGCCGAATCGTGAGCCGCTTGGCTGCCTCCGCCCACGTCCGCTCTGGGTCAGTCTGACTCCCAACCTGAATGCCTAAATATCGGCCTTTCTCGTCGGTGGGCTGAAATAGCAGTTGCATTGCTGGTCGAGGTCCGTGGTAGGTAAGAGCGGTAATGATGGTCTTTCCTGGATTCAGGAAAATTCCTGATGCCACCTTAAAAGCTGATGTCACCACTAACAACGAGTTAACTTGCTCTGGCAATTGCAAGTATACGGCAGTATCATCTGCATATCCGGCCACTCGTAGTTTCTTCTGTCCTCCTGCCGACTTCAATATTACTCCTCGTAGATCTGGGTGACGTTCGAGTTCGCGATAGAGCGCATCAAGCGCCAGTATGAAAAGCATCGGGGCAAGAGGACACCCTTGACGGATTTCGCTGCTCACCGCCACCTTCCCCGAAGAGAATCCATTTGCAAAGAATTGCATGAGGGTGCCCGTGTGCAAGAATAACACCGCCCGTATAAATCGCTCGGGGAAACCGTGACGACGTAGTGCTTTGATGAAAAATTGACGCGCCAAGGAATGATACGCCTTCATACAGTCGAGCAGCAGTACAATTGCATCGTTCTGGTCCACATCTCCGTTAGCTATGCGTTGCACCGCTTCATACAGATCTAGTGTATCATAATTGGTGCGACCGGGGACGAAACCGTTTTGACTGGGATGGAGGTGGGTTTCACCCTGGTAGCCAGGATCCGAGTGGAGATTTTGTAATCGGTATTGAGAAGCGCGAAAGGTCCGTAGTTCAGTGGATTGATCTAGGAGAGAGGAAGTAGGAACAATGCTGTTTCCTCCCACTCCTCCCATGCCAATCCTGTCGGCGGCCGGACTGCATCTCCCCAATCGCCCTGTAGTAGCTGCTCGCAAAGCGACTTCAGAATTGTGTGGAGTAGCGGCCTCGCAGACATCTCGCGGAGCCGGTCTCGCACAAACTCGTCGCGTCTTGATTGGGGTCGTGCCGAGCAAATTATTCCCGGTTGTTGGAGTAGCGTATCTTCGAAATACAGACCCAAGTCTTCGCATGCTTCAGAGTTGGGGGGGGGGGGTTCTTGGTTGACGCTTGTCCCTTGTCATAGGGCGTCGAGCCTTGGGCGTGCGGCGTTAACGGACCAGCGTTTTCTTGGCGTTCCCGTCGGGCGTGCGGCGTTATCAGGCCGGCGTTTCCTGGGGCGTGGGAGACGTTATCGGGCCTACACGGGGTCTTGTGCACCGCGGTTATCAGTCCTTCGCCTAGGCAGCGCGTTATTGGGCGCCCACCTAAACGGTATACGTTTAACGTGCCTGTGTTCCAGCACAGGCTATTCCCTACTTCTTGCTTGCTAAGCCTACCACCCTACGTCTATCCTTGCGTCTGTCGTGCTTGCACTACCGTTCTTCAACCTGATTTGCGTAACGTAATCAAGATCTTACCTCGACGCTCGGTGAGGTCTGGCCTCGGCGCGTTTTGACTCGGCGGGTATAGCTCGGCGCGATTTAGGGTCGGCGCGTTTTTACAGAGACGGGTGCGTTGGTTGACCCGTCGGGTAATTACGCGTCGCACTGGATTCTGGTGCCATGTCTCACAGCCCATCACCCGCGTCGCAATCCCGGCGCTCTCTGCCGCGCGTCGCGGCCCATCAACCGCGTCGAGTTCCATCACTCGCGCCTGGGAGCCGCCTTCTCCCTTGGGCATCTGCATCACCACGTTTTCCGCGGGGTGCTACAACACATTCGTCCCGCTGCCACGCGCGCGCACTCCCCAGGTGGGTGTGTCGTCGCAGAACCTGCCCCGCGTCTTCGCTTCTTCTCGACTCATCGCGTCTTCCGCCTCTGCAGTCTTCCGCGCTCCAAGCTTCATGGATCGCCGCCACGACATGGACGCTGACGACATCGATTTCAAGGAGAAGGAGGAGGAAGTTGACACCGACGACATCGATTTCAAGGAGAAGGAGGAGGAGGTTGACACCGACGACCTCGCTCTAGCTGGCTGCGCGGTCTGTGCCCTCGGCGCGCGTCGTCCTCGCCTCCTCGCTGCGCCCCAAGTTCAGCTTCCAGCTTCAGAGGCCCCCGTCCACTCAGTGGCGGCTCTTGTTGCCGACGCGCACACTCTCCAGCGTGAGCACCAGGCGCTGCGCGCCCAGTACGAGCTCGCCTCCATGCACAACGTGGGATTGGCCACTCACGCGTCCGTGCTGCACGACCGCAATCTTGCGCTCCTGCGTCGCGCCCTCGAGGGCTACCGGGCGGGTGTGGCTAAGCTGCAAACGGCATTGCTGTCCTGGGGCTTGCCCTCCGTGATATGGAGGAAAGCGTGGAGGAATTCCGGGCTCGTGCTGAGCGTACTGACGCGGTCGAGACGAAGCTCCGAGTATCGGAAGCCGCCCCCCTCGAGCTGTTTCACGGGCTTCAAGGTCAGCTCGCGGCTGCGAAGGTCCAAGTCGCTGACCTGACTGCCCGGCTCGCGCAAGCACATACCGCTCCGCCGTCTTCGGTTCCGCTGGCTCGGTTATTCGCAGCGCAGGGAGAACGCGACGATGCGCGGGCCGAGCGCGACGAACTGAGCACCGAGCTTGCCGCCGCCTGGGCGGATCTCGCTCCTGTCCAAACGCGTCTGGGTGCCGTCGAGGCGGAGCGTGATCGGGCGCAGCAGCTTGCGGCCACTGTCGAACAAGAGCGCCACGACGCTCGCGGCGATAGCCTCGTGGTCGTTGAACAAGAGCGCGATGGGGCGCATGATACACGCAACCAAGCATTTCGAACTTCTGCCGCCTTACGACACGAGCGGGATGCCGTTGTCGTCGAGAGGGGCCAAGCCCATCAGGCCCTGGCTACTCTCGAGCAGCAGTGTGCCCCCGTCGACGAGGAACTCCGCGTGTCCCGCGCCACACTCTCTCAGGTACGCGCCGAGGCCGAATCGGCTCGTAGCTTGAACGTCCCGCTACAAGATGATCTCCGGCGTGCTAATGCCCTCCTCGTGTCCCACGCCAAAGAGATCCGCCGCGGTGCAACGTGCCGCCATGAACTGGAGGACTCGGTGGCCTCTGCCACGACGCGCCGTGTGGCAGCCGAGTCGGAGATGACGCGCACTCAAACCGGCGAGCTTTGTGACACGTCGCGTGCTGCGCAATACAGAGCTGGGTGGTTGTCCATGCGTCGAGCTTCTCAACAGCGTCGAGGAGCCATCGGCGCCTAGGCGCATCGGCTCGGCGATCGTGCCGTCGAACTGGAGAAAGAGCTCGATTTGGCCGTCCGAGAGCGCGACGAGCGGGCTGTGGTCTGGCGTCGAATGCTCCGAGACGCGCGTCGCGGGCGTGAACTGGCGCGTCGGGTGTGCGACGAGTTGGCCGACCGTCTTGCCGGCGTTATTACGCGCGAGGGCGGTCAGACCGACACCGCTGACCTGATCAGGCGACTCGAGGTCACTTTCGCGGCGGAGGTTAACGCCGCGGTCCCCCTGCCTCCTGCTGCTCCAACGTGTTCCCGTGGCATCTGCCACTCCTGCTCCTACTGCTCATGTCTCTGCTTCGACTGCGTCGGGATCTGGCGCTCCAGCTCCGACTCCCTCATTAGAACCGTCATTGTCGGGTTCCCGTCGGCCTCGTCATGGCGCGTCGAGCCGCTTAGGGTCCCAGCATCGTGCTTCGGGGTCGTCCAAGACGGCGTCCGCCACGTCCTCGGGCTCTTCACTGCTCCGTCGTAGTCAACGCTCTTCTACGGTGGCCGACGCAGCGGCCTCGGCCAGTTTGGCAGCCCAAGCGTCGCCGGCCAAGTTAGCCTCGGCCGTCGCGGCAGCAGCAGCAGCCGCGGCACAGGCTCGAGCGCTCTTCGGCTCTTAGTTATCCGATAGCGAGGACCAAGCGCAGCGCGCCCAAGCCAAGTGCCGTCGGTTGCAGCCGTCTGGATCCCGTTCTCGTTCTCCTCTACGCTCGAAGTCGCGCTCACGTTCCGCCTCCCGTTCTCGGTCGGCCATTGTTTCGTCGACCCATTCCGCCGGGTCGGCGCATTCTTCATGTTCGTCGGGTCCGGTGCACGACCGACTCCGCTTCTCCGGCTGGTTCGTACGCCTCTCGCCGTCCAGCGCGGCTTCCTCTCCGCCTCCACCTCATCACTGCGCAAGAATTGCGAACGCTCTTCCTGCCACCACTCGGCTGGATCATTCCACGCCGTGATGTCCCTGAGCCCGCGACCTGGAATCGGGCACTCGTGACTCAGGCGAATGTCGACGCGTTGCACGCCACTCGCCCAGGCGGTTGAGTCGCTCCTCTTCGCGTCTGGTGACGCGCCGTTCCGGCCCTTCTTGCGCCGACATCGGCGTCACATCGTGCACTGGGCCCAGGCCTACTGGGAGTCGACGCATAAGCTTCTCGTGCAAGGTGCGCAGTGGAAGAGGTGGCGTACGACGCGCAATTCACGGCGTCCCCACGCCGGCAACCATCTCAACAGCTTGTTGCAGTTGGCGGTCGAGTTGTTTCGGTCGGGCTTCGCCAACATGGATCTCCTGCTGGGCCCCATGGTGCTCCACTTCCCGCCCGCGCACTCGAAGATTGGACGATGGTATCCGGGCCTCCAGCACACAACGTTGCAAGCCGCGCTCGACGACATCGACGCGCAGGAGCCCTGGTGTCGGTTCCACCGGACGCCGCTCACTGTGGCCAAGATGGACGCCAGCGTACGCTGTCGAGTGACGCGCGATCACCCCGCCTACCATCTGCCCCGCCTTGCAGGTAAGTTTATTCAGCAGATTTGAGTCTAGTCCGTCGTCGTACCCCGCTGGGGCCGTAGCACTTAGTCGTCTTAGCCATAACTTCAACACGTAGCCTTGATTCTTTTCTTCGTTTCCTTCCCCTTTGTCACATCTTTTTATGAGACGACCCTCCGCCATGCCATCTTCAGCGACAGGCTGGTCCTTCTCACTTCCCTCATCCAACTTCACCTCGAACTCGCGTCGCGTGCGGCCGTATCGGGTGGCGCAGCCCTCGCGCGTGTTCATAAGCTTCTCGACCTCGTGGACGTCGTCGTCCAGCTCGCGCGTGGCCTCCCAGCTGTCTTCCGGCAAGAGCTCCTCGTCGAAGTTCTTTAGCTTGCATCACCAGCTGCATCGCTGGACGCGACGGGAATTCTCAAACTGGCTTCAGCTTGGAGATGTGGACGACTGGGAATAGCTGGTAAGGCGTACCCGCCGTCTCAAGGCGCTCCGCGAACGCGCTGACCAGCTCGGCGACACGGAAGGATCCGTGCCACATGTGCGCGAGTTGGGAAGTTTCCGGCATAGCGCAGTGATGACGGAAGCGCACTTTTCGGGTTCAATCGGAATGAAGTGCATGTGCATGCCGGAGTCCAACGGCAACGTCAACGCAGACGTCAGGGGGTTTCCCGCCAAGCTTTTGGAGTTGCTGAACGATAAGAAACCCCCGAGAGGGTTGAGTCCGCGGCGTCGCAAGCGGCCTCGCCGACGCAGTTAGTTTTGTCCTCTTCATCCTACAGCCGGTCACTAGTAACCAACCGTGGGTGCAAGGTTCTAATGCGGTAGTTGTCGGCGAAGTCGTGTAGGTAGAGCTGCTCATTTAGACTTTCGCTCCGTCAGCGCGAAGGGCTACGGGTGACAAGTTCAAGTGCGCGCAGGCCTCGAACACCTCAGGCAGCGCGTAGCTAATTTTGGGTACCGGGCGAGCACCTGGGGAGGGCACAGCAGACGACCAAGCCGGAGCTCACGGCTGTCAGCACGAAGCACGCAGTGAGGAAACGACACGGAGGCCGCTGCCACCAGCCCCCCCCCCCCCCCCCCCCCCCCCCCCCCCCCCCACCACCACGCTGTCAGGCATCGACTGGCATCCACTCGTATATTTGTGGGCGCTCATGTCCGCCAGCCGCTGCCCAACAAGTGCCGTCGATCAAGAGGGCTCGTACCTTTCCAGCTAAGTGTTTGATAATATTGTTGAGGTCACGTTGGCTGTGCTCAGGTTGGGTCGGAAAAGCGCGCTCGGTTCCCCTTAGCTCCTCAAGTCACTCCGATGGGTATTCAAGGCAGAGGTGCACGCTCAACACCCAACGATAGGGTGGCGACACCGATGCAGCCGCGAAGCAGGCGAATGACACCAGGCGACCGTGCTCGCACAGCATCCATCGACAGGGTGGTGACACGGCTTGCAGTCGGGGCATCTGTGAGGAATACACTATCGAGTCGAAAGTGGATACTGGGGCTGGACCGAGAGTGGCGCAACCGATCCGACCATGGGAGCCACCAACCTCATGACAAGGTTCGTGTTTTAACATCATTGTCAGCTACTTGCACCTACTGTACTGCTGCGCTACCAGAGCCGCTCATCCTCCGCTCAACTCGGCTAATATTTGGGGCAGCCTCCTCGAGTCTTTGCTACGCAAGCCACTCCAAGGCAAGTCTCATTTAACGAAGAAGGGGCAGCTCTGTTTTCCCCACATGCCTTCTTGAAGAGAGAGAGGAAATTGCGCGCGTATCCCGGCTTGACTCGGTCTAGGTAAAGCCAAACTTGTGAACCCGCCGAGATCTCGTGGCTCGTCGCGTTCTCATTCTGTCAGTGTGCTCTCCCTTCGACGGCCTCGCGTACTAACTCTAATGCTTGTGTCTTTGCGACCTTGTAGTGACACTGAATGCAGAGACTCCATCGTCTGGCCTCAACGTCCCGGGTCGACGTGTTTCCGACGGCAAACGTCACTTCCAGGTCGACCGGGGATCGCAGTCGTGCACCAAGAAGAACGAGGTCCCGTTACTCGTCCGGTCGTGTGATGTGTTCAGTGCAACGGTAAGACGCTCGGCGTATTCGTCCCAGTCGTGTTGGTCGATGTCCGCGATGTAAATCTTAATCGCTCTTGTGATTGCACCATGCGTTCCGCAGCGCCGTTGGCCTGAGGGCGGTAGGCGAGCGTGGCTCGCTGTCTCTGGCCCATGGGCTTGTTGAACGGCTTAAAGAAGTCCGACATGAAGCCCGGCTTGCGGACGTGGCGAATAGCCTCGCTCGCGCCGAAGCGTCTGAACACAGATTCTTCGTACGCCTCGGCCACCGTCTGCGCGGGTTGTGACGCGTTTGCCTTGACTACGACGAACCCCGTGATGAGGTCGACCCAGACTAACAGCTCTGTGTTGCCTTGGTAGGAAGCGGGCAATGACGAAATGTGGTCCATGGCGATGACCTGAAACGGATACGTTGCGACGATATTTCCCGGCGACTCCCCCTAAATAGTCGGGTGGCCCTATCCCGTCTCGCAGTCAGTGCACTCTCCGACGTAGCGCTGGACGCTTCTGAAGATCCCTGGCCAGTGGAAGTGACGTCTCACGCGTTGATACGTGCGGCCAATGCCTTGGTGCCCGCCCTCCAGGCTGGCGTGGTATTGGTGAAGTACATCTTCTCGGAGAGGCTCTGGGATCACCAGCTTCATCATCACGTCTCGGTCCTCGGCGGACTCGTCGCTTCTCGGCTAGTAGTAGAGTAGTCTACCCTCGCCTTCCTCGTACTGCGGCGCAAGCTTCTGGCAGCTCTTCACCTCGCGCCGGGAGAGATCTCCGACGTCACCGTGGAGATACTTCTTGAGGTTGCCGATCAAGACCTCTTCGTCTTGGGCGATGAGGACACGATCCAGACGGAGCTGTTGCACCACTAGGTCCTCCAGGACCTCCAGAGTTCGGCCCCTACGCGTTTTTTTTTGTGTCTGGCCGCAGAGCGTGTCTTCACCGCGAGGACTTGTGCTGTCTCGCGTCCCGCGTTCCTGGCTTCCTCAGCGGGGTCGTTCGCGTCGCTCTTCTTCGCGTCCCAGTTTGTTGCATCGAGAATTTTCGCGTCGAGGTTTTCTGCGTCGACGCTCGTCGGGGACACTATAGCGGGACTTGCTGCCCGCGGTCGTATGATCTCTTTCAAACAGTTCAGCGTCTTCAGGTCTCGGATCTCCTCGGGACTATGTACGCTGCGGCCTCCTTGACGTTGCAAAGCTTGCCCTGCCAACATGTCGGCGCTCGCGTTCCAGTCTCGTCGCACATGGAAGCGTTCGTGGCGTGGCCATGCCTGGAGCGCATTCCGCGTCTTTTGCCGCAGCAGCTTCAGCCCGGGTGACTTGCAGTCCATCTCGTCTCGCATTTGCCTGACCACGAGATTAGAGTCTCCACACACGATCAGTCGCGTGACGTCTTCAAGTTCTTCGAGAAGAGAGCAACCCAGCAGCAACCCTCGGTATTCTGTCTCGTTGACTGTAAGGTCAGTCGCGTAGCCTGATGCGGCGCTTACGATTTCCCAGCCCGGCAACTTCCAGATGACAGCACTGTATGCGCCGCCCTCTTGTTTCGCCTTGGCGGATCCATCGAAGCTCAAGCCGTGCAAGACTTCGTCGAATATCGCGTCGGGAATGGTTATGACGGCGATTCTCGCTGCCCGTTTCCGCGGAGCGATCTCTTCCACTGCCGCGTCGACGAAAGCTCACGGTGTGGTGCTCGCGGCCAGTGCGCCGAGGAGTTCTCCCCCCCCCCTTTCATGGATCGGCAGCCCTCCATCTTCCATGGCGAGAGAATCGCAGCCCACTGCGACAGGCGGCCTTGCCGTCCCTTGGATCGGAACAACCAAGTGAGTGTCCTGTGGCGCATCAGGACGCGGACTGGTCTCCCTGCTAGCATCGGGTAACACTCGTTCAAGACGCGCAACAGGGCCAAGATCTCTTTCTCGACGACATTGTAATTCAGCTCGTTGGGCTTCAACGTGCGACTGGTAAACAAACTTCACCGGCATGTACACCCCATCGTGGACTTGCGTGAGCACCACTGGCGTATTGGCGCGGCGCTCTTCTTTCATGTGGTATGCCGATTAAGAGTGGCATTTCTCGACAATGCCAGCAATATCGCGGCCGAGTCCTACCGAGCTGTACTTGCTTCCAGACTCAAGGCTGGATACGGAACCGTTCCCTTGCATCTTCAACGGGATCACCCGGGGAACCACTTGAATAGGGCGGCTGAGATAATGCGCAAGGTGTGGAATTAGCCGGACAGAGTTCACTGGAGACTTAGCGCCGATAGGCACTACACGGTACCTACTCTTCTTTGATGGGGGCTCTCGGGGTAATCAAGGCCCAGGCGGCAGTGGAGCAGTAGTGGTCCGGGTTGAAGGATCCTCGGTCGGGTATGAGTTTTGCTGGGTGATGAGTATGTCATATGTGACAGCCTCAACTACCAACAATTTGGCAGAAAACCTCGGGCCCCTCGCGGGGTTAAAAGCATGTCAACACAACAAATGGACACCGCTCCACGTCATCAGCGCCAGCAGTATCATCATCAGACAACAGTCATCTCGAACACCGCCGAAGGACAAACATCTCCAGTCATTGTACTGGCAGAGCCGGCGCAGTGCGAATATCATTAGAGTCCTTTCGTGGCAACACCACCGACGGGAATTCAGTAAGATGGTCGATTCACTGGCCAAGCTAGCTATGGCCTCACAGCGGAGTATCCAGCAGAAGCCCGATAGGGTCGCTGGGATTACGTAGTCCAACTCGCGGGCAGTGACATCAGTCACTGGCAGGAGCGACACACTGTTGAGAGTTCTTCGGTACTCGCGACCTCCGCGCTTTAAGGGCTAAGAACACTCTTGCTTCTATATTCTACACCAGGGCAGGAAGGATAGAGCCGACCACCGACAAGGTCATGAGATGTCGTTAGCGAGTTCTCGGTTAAGTGACAACAATGTACCTCAATCGAAACAGACAAAAACCTTGATTCGCTTCTCTATTGTTTTGTATGGAACCGATAGGAAATCGTGATTTGCACAGAATAAGACCGTTTTGTCCAACGAGAATGCGATACGGATAGAGCTAGATGGAGCAAGACGTCACTGTTCGTTCAAACTGTACTAAAGGCCTTATTCGGGCTCTTTACTTATCACAGCAGCTCTTATCTCGCACATTCAGCTAGCGGTTCTGCATAATAGCTACAATTTGTAATTCGCTACTGTAGCTAGTATCACGAGTGCAGTGAGTGCGATCCGACCCAGGGGGTTCCGTAGTTCATCACGGGCACATGCAAGCCTTGAGCCACGGGCAAGCGCAAGGCTGGAGATGAATGATCCTGGGCCCCCTAATGCACGTAAGAATCCAATCCGCCGTCCGACACAAGGACCCGTACAACACGCACACGTGGTGGTGGCAGTGGCACCAGTGCTACTCTGACGCCTTGCGTCAACTACATGCAGGCACTGAAAGTGAGATCGTCTAGCTTAGTCACATAGCAAAGCGAGTCTGCATTGCAGACTCGAGTTGGAGTAGGTAACTCTCTTCCCAGCATCATCAGCGCGGTCACGGCTTAGCGATCGGCAACTTTTCGCTGCTAAGTGCGCGGCGAGATATTTGCACCTGGCAATTTCATAAGTTATTTATTGGTTTAGTCGACTAACTACACCCGATATTGCGCACTGCTGCAGCTTCGCCTACCGGCCACGCGTCATGCGGTAGTCGCCCACGCTTTTGTAAGTTGCAGAGGCAGTAGGAAAGCTCGCAGACAGCAGTAGGATAGTTCGTAATGAAGAGCTAAATAACGGCTACGTCGTAATGTCGTAATGCACAATGGTGAGAATCACCCAGTTGGCTATCTATCGCGGTCATTGCCAGCATTTGAGCCACGAGGACATGGTGCCGGAAGAGCTACGACTGTCATGTTCATCCCAGTTGGTCTATATCCCATCTAACATCATTGGTACCCTATCGAATAGGATACTCGGTTTCGTGTCTGACGATTGTCTAACCTATTCCGTCTAAGAATCAATGTCATTGATTTGTGTCCGTCATATCTTTGTGTCCAAATCTGTAATAGCTTAAACTTTAAGCTATTACAGATTTAACCCCTCCAACCCGGCTGCTGCATAATGCTGGATTAGGATTTTCCTTAAACTGCATATATGCAGTTTAAGGAATTTTAGACTTGAGTTTTGTATGGGGTGTATTTTCCATCGCCACATGGTATACAAACTTTAAGTTTAAAAATTGTCGGGTTTCTGTTTGCGCATTTCTTTTGCAACATAGAAAAGGACGGACAGTTTCTTAAAATTCAAAATATGGGATCTGGCAAGCTCCCCGTAATGCAACTGATTTGCATACAATACGAAAGGTTTTTGGGACACTCCCTCCCAACGAGTGGTTCAGCAGCTTACCTTTTCAAAATCCGCCTCATTCGAGAATTTACGCGCGCGGACCACGCGTCGATGGTGAAGCCACGCGGAAAGATTGTGCGTGACCTAGAGATCACTGCACGCGACCTGTCGTTCAAGTGAGGACGCGGTACTTTTACCACACAGTGCTGTAACTCCACCATAGATCTGTGTCTGCACCACAAATCCGGGAAATCACTTAGCAGTACCGTAATTCCACCGTAAGTTGTGGGCGCTTTGACCCGTTGTGGCAGCTCTTCACAAGTCTACAAACGTGTGTCTCATTTGCCGCGAATCGTGTAGTCTAGGCAAGTTATTTTTTTACCGCTTTCTAGCTTAATTTATATTTTAGCATATTACATTTCCGAACCCACCAGAAGTATTAACCAACTTTCGCACCTCCGTCACCGTCCAAGCTGCCTGCGTCGCTGCGCCGCCCAAGCCGTCGCCCAAGCAGCAACTCGCGTCCAAGATGCTCACCCTCCGGCAGTCGCTGGCGCCGTGGTCTTTGAGGTGCTGCCCTGCTGCTGCAGCGGTGGAGGATGGCCAATGCGTACTGTGGCAATACTCCCTCAATAGCAATACGAGGGCTTATGTAAGGTTGGTCTGCGCTAGTGCACGTACCGTGTAAAACTATTGAGATAGCACAGAGGTCATGTAGTGAACGCATTTAACTCTCTCTAACAGCGCTAACTCAACTTGGTTTTCTTGTTTGCTTTATCGGCATCGGCAATGCTTTCTTGAAGCAGCTGAGATCGAAAGTTGTCGGAAGCACCTGCATTAAAGCCACTTGTCCACTCTGTCAATTTGTCTTTGATGCAGCGCGGGGCTTGCTTCGTGTAGTACAGTCTCGCAATTTCCTTGGAAATTCGTGCAATATAATGCATTGCGTATACACCACAGTCAATGCTATTGTTTTGCTGAGGCTTGGTATAGAAATGCAATGTCCCCACGGAGTAGAAAGTAGATCAGGTGCACTCTCTCCTGTACGAGAAACCATTTTACAACCTCAAAGATGCACGGCGTTTTTTAACTCCTTTCAGCGAGTCAATGTGGTAAATGTTTGTTGGGCCCGATTGCAACGCATTTTCCACAATAACAAAGCTCCAGTGTTTTCGGCCAGATATCGAAACAAATACAAACGGAAACGACCCTCATTTAACGCGACCACATGTACCATTGAGGCGATCGGACTGCTGCTTCGGATCTTCCGTTTTCCACGCAAACTCCATTAGGGAAAATAAGTCAGTGCATCACACGTATGTGATTCCACGCTCTTGCAGCACGAAGTAGTCCATTATCGTCTCCGATAGCCAGTTGCCTATCATGAGGCTTTTGATATGTTCACCAAATAGCAGCATGTAATTTGACCCATGCGACCATTCTGAAACCTTCTCATCTCGCGAAAACCGCTTCCGGTAAAAAGATCGTCTTTGCGGTCGAGAAGCTGCAGCATCCGATTGCTTTTTAGGTGATTCCATTTCAAACCAGCTAGCATCAGAATCATTTTCGGCATTCGCGTCGGCTTCATCAGCACTGTTGGTGCTACCGTGTTCATCAGAATCACTTGCTTCATCTGCACTGCATCTGCTCCTTCTCCACCTTGTATAACTTCTTCAAGAATGACACCACTACCGCCAACATTCTTGACAACACCGCAGCCTGCGTTGTTGATAGCGGCACCCACATTTGTTTTGACACCATCACTATCACTAGCACCGCCCCCATAGCCACATTCTCGCTCAGTACCCCCCCCCGTTCTGGACAACGTCATCATCCAATTTTCGACATCATATCTGCTCTTGATGAGGGCATAATCTTTTACATTTATGACAGCATCATCTCTTGATTTTTCGACAGCGTCATCTGAATTGTTGACAATCTTATCTCTTGCATTCTGAACACCATGTCCTCCACCGTTATTCGCAGGATCACCTCCACCGTCGCTATCAGCACCCCCTCCGGTATCGGCTGCATCACCTTCATTATTCTTGATACCAGTCTCAGCGATTTTGACACCATCATCTTCGACATTTGTGGCAGTACCTTCACCGGCGCTGAATCCAACATCGTTACTGTTTCTTGCAGCATAGTTCGCAGCATCACCGTCGCTATAAGAACCATCATTGGCTACATCATCTTGTTCTGGACACCACCACCACCACCACCACCCTCAGCGGTTTTGACAGCACTCTTTCCAGTACTGGCAGCGTCACTTCCCGCAATTTTGACAGCATCACTTTCTCCAATATTGATCTCACCAAGCCCCGAATCACCGCACTGCTATTTCCGGTGCTGGTACAATCCTCGCCTAGTCGTTTTTTATTGTAGTGATTCAGGAACTCGCGGACCCAGCTTTTTTTTACTGTTTTTGTTGGGCTTGTCTTCGAGAAACACCACCGGACATCGACAAAACGGGAGTAGGTCTCGGGAGGTACACTCCCCCCTCTCCTGCAAGCAGACTCGATATTGGCGGAGGACACATTCTTCGTTGGGCTTTGCTTTGCGGAGGCGGCCACCCTTCTCCTCTCGTACACTCTCAGATGCCACAATGGTGTCCAGGTTATGCCAGTATTTCTTGTTCCAGTAGTTGAGAGTTCTGATCTTCACTCCTAGCATCTTTCGATAAGCGCGTTGGGAAATTCGGATTGTCCCTCCACTTCTTGAGTATCTCGATTCGCTCCTTCTCCGTTCGATGGACGCACGCTCGCTTCGCCATCCTCTTTTGAGAGAGTTTAATGGGGGGGAGAATGTGACAGTGGCGTTGCAGGGCCAATCAAACCGAGAATCAGATTATCAGTAATGGTTCTGAGTCTGACGTTTAGATCTGGCAATTCCTGCAATATAATATATATTATGTTGTTTAGGCAAGCTGATCCATCAACTACTCGCACAGACGGTTCTGAAAACGTTTCTGATTCAAACAAGTATGGCAAGAAATTCCTGCTCTGTTCCTGCTCTGTTCCTGCTCTGGCAAGTAGTTCCTGATCTGGCAAACAGTTCCTGCTCTGGCAAGGAGTTTCTGATCTGGCAAGCATTCCTGATCGGGCAAGTAGTTCCTGATTGCAGGCTCTGTATCCGTTTTAGTTTCACTCTCTCTTTTCCAGCATGGAAAGCGAGTTCTGGGTGTACTGTTGGAAGCACGGGACGTCTAAGGCGAAGAAATACGCATGGTATCGCAAAGATATTGCGAACGGCGATTGACAGCCAGTAATGAAGCCTTCCTCCGGAGTACATTGGGCAAGCAAATGCGTGCAAGTTCTGGCAGCGATGCTTTAGTGATAGCGAAGACAAATCGGACCCTGAGGACGAGGTTGAAATATTGCAGCGCTACGTTCGTGACGTGAAAGCTGAAATTTGCGGAGCCCCGGACTCTCGCTTGCTGAAGCGCTCATTAGTCTCATATCAGATAAAGCTTGATGATGCTCTCAAGCTGCGTCGCCGCGAGCTTCAACGAGACCGCATATAGCACCACGTCGAAAATACCATCAAGAGTGCCCATCAACGCTACAACGAAACGGTATCGGCTCAAGTGACATCGGATCCAACCTCCAGAACAAGCGCAGCTCTCACGGCACAGCCTAGCCGGTGCCGATCGCGTAGCACGTCACCTGACATGTAGGTACTTCACATGTACAAGGTCCAAGTAAAAGCAATAATTTCTCTTATAAACGTGGTGGAGATCTGTATTGTGATAGTAGTGATTTGGTATCATCGTAATGGCTCTAGTTTTCGTAACCACCTTGCAACGACTGAAAATAAATTGTAATACCATGACACGGATAAACCAAGTATGAGTAAATCGTGTTAGGGTTTCGTATGGATGGTACTACTGCTATCTAATCGCGATATGCAGCGGTACCGCGGCGTACTAATTTGTTGGGCAGGCCAACCCTAACAAAGTAATTTTTATTATGAAGGTGTCCATGTAGGAGACCATGCAGTACACATAGAAGGCAGGTGGAAGGTTGCGCTTTTTAATGCTTTCTTCCCATGGCGAGCCTATGAAGAATATCGAAGCACGCATGGATGGCTTGTATTGTTTTAATATGGGAAAATTTGCTGTTAGTAAAGCTACTAGACACTAACTCACTGTTAGTGGCGTGTTTGCTAACTGTAAATGGGCAAGTTAGTAGCAGGGGATTAATTGCTCGATATATTGCGGTAACGTTGAGACAAACTGAACGCCAAACTCTATTTTGCATGCTGGAGAGGATATTGACCGAACAGAGCAGTAAAGTGGATCAAATATCTAATGTTCTGAGTAATATTCGCTCTTCTTTCTCGAAAATTGGTGTTGCTCATTCGGAAATGACATGCTTACAAAATTTACTTGAAGCTAACTAACTGTTATCAACACGTACACCTAACGTTACAGTTTGTGTATAGGCGTATAGGAGAACATCATATTGTTTGCATACTTTTGCAATTCGTTAAAAGTTGTTTAATACTGCATTAAGGTTTTGTATCTTTGATGGATAAAAAAATTCTTTTCATACTTCGTTCGAAATTGCTGATTCAAAGTTGACAAAGCCCAAATTATGAGGCGTTTCGCCAAATAGATCTTCGTGTAAGTTAGTAGAGAAGTAAAGTTGGGTTTGGTTTTTAGCTACTAGCTATGTAGTCGCAATGCGTTGGTTTACGAAAGCTATACTCAAAGCAACGTAAACATTTTTAGTGATGTTGTGCCAAAGCGGGAAACACGCACAACAATGAGATGTAGCAGACTGATGTCGAATCAGTCTCTCTCTCTCTCTCTCTCTCTCATTCACTAATTTCTCGAAGGCAGCTCATTGAAATTGTACGCGCCAAAACGGCGGCATCGTAGACTCCTACCGGGTCAGAGCAGGACCTACAGTTGGGTCCTGTCAACTTGGGACTCGATACGGGATGTCTCCACCTTTCTCTTCTTGTGGCTAACTAGGAGTTGTCTTCTTTCACCGTCAACATAGCCGGTTACTCGTAGTGCGTGCAAAATGTGGACATATGTTCTGAAGCCAAAACAGAACTTGCATGGACACCAGTGAGGTTGTAGATCAACCGGTCAGCCAGTAAGGGGTTGATAGTCAACATCCATTCGCGCTTAATTTGACCCCATTTGAGCCGACACAGCAATACCAACCTCGCTGCGCTTTGTAGGATTTACTTGTACTCGGCGGGCTGGCCATGAAAGGACGTGAACAACCATTCGGCCAGACGAGGTTGTATCAAGCGAGCCGCCTTGGGGCCAAATCTGCAGTAAGTTTTCACGGGTCATCTCTTTCTCGCGGCGAACCAGTGCTGCAGGAGGGATTATCGCGTTGATAAACGGGCGCAGTGTAGTGGAGTCATGATGATAACATTCCGTTATTTCTCTAAAAAGCATTCCCATCGTCAAGCGGCGTCTTAGTGTGTAGTCTCGTTTAAAGACACAATTGAATGTCTCCACTGTATTGTTGGTAGTTGCGTATCCACTTGGTGTGATAAACACTTGCCAATTCGAAACATTCCAAATAGCCATTACTTTTTGCATGTAGAGCCCAAAGCCCTAAAGTGCCGGTTGCGTCAACCAGCTTTGCAAACCTTGGTTCCTCATCACACTAAATTCGTATTCGCCATTTGCGAAATGCAGGCTATATGTCGTTCACCGCACGAGCGCGCGCATACGCAGGAACCCCTCGTAGAGCCGTGTAGACATCTTTCATCACATGAAAAAAGCACATCAAAATCCGGAACCGGGGGGTTGTTACCAGAAACCGACAAGAGCGCCTTGTGCTGCGCCTTATCCGCGTATCCCATCGCGAACCGAACCACTAATTGCTGACCAGTAGCCCACGTGAACAATCGGCTCAGCGCTCGTAGTGCAGCTTCATAAATTTCTTGTATCTCTTGTGACACAATAAAGAGAGCGACTAAGTGAAATCCTCGCTAGCGGTCTGACCCACCCACCACAATAACGGGATAGTCAAGTCGATTTAGCTTGTAGGTGGCGTCGATGTGCAGAATAAAACTTTTGGGGGGGCATCAATAGCCTCAAAATCATAGCCTTGGTCGACAAGCCCACGCCAAACGGGTCGTCATCAGATCCATCTCCAACCACCGGTCGTCCATTCGAGTCCATGTCCCACGAGAAAGTGAAAGGCTGCGCCACCGACTCGGCTCCGTTAAATCCTCTGTCCGCAATCCACTCCTAATATCGTCTAGTCGGTCGTGATTATCAAGTTGGGTTCACGCGTAATTATTAACGTAGTTCTGGAGAGTAACGAGACTTGGTAACACTTCCAATGAAACACCGAATTTCCTCGACAAGGCGTGGCGAATTCGCACAGGTTTGAGACGCTCCTCGGCAAGGTCACGACAAAACTGCTTCTGGGCGGTAGATAACCTCAGTTTTCGGGGGGAAGCCACCTGACTAAGGTGCTGTTCAAATTCGAAGACACACCATAGCTTCGTTGAATAGCATATTAGCAGTTTACCGCGCCAAGGGCACGGTCCCAGTGTACCGGTTGAGCAGTATTCTGACTTGCAAGTAAGCAGTCTGTACCGCATTCTGTGAGACTTCTCACCACCGTAAATGCTGCACGTGATAAGGTCGCTCTTGTCTATCTGATGTCTCTTGAAGTTGTCACTCACCGGTCACACAGACGGCAAGCGCCCTCCACGGCAACGGCTTCCCCATTACCGGATGGTCCCGTCCCTCCCTTCGTTCAGCTCTTCCCTCTTCAGCTCAAGTAGACGCCTTCGTTTAGTTTTTTTTTTTCTGGAGTGCCAACAGCCACACAATTACCCGATCAATAACAAGTTGTCAGGCAAATACCACACGCCGGATGTCAGGTAAAAATCATCTTGCCATGTTTGTATGTTAAAAACAACTTGCTATGTCGGACAACTATACATGTAACTCGCAATGTCGGACAAGAGTAGTGTCTGCCAAAATCAACTTACCCTGTCTGCCATGAACAAATTGCCATGTCTATCAAGAATAACTTGCCATGTTGCCTGTCAAATTCTACTTGCTTTGGGGGTAAGAATTGCTTGCCTGATCAAAAACAAACTGTTAGGTCAGTCAAAAATTATTCGCCAGGCCGGTCAATAATTACTTGCCAGACTGGTCAACAATTACTGGCCAGGTCAAATATTCCTTTCCAGCCCGGTCAAAAATTACTTGCCAGATCGGTCAATAATAACTTACTAGATCGGTCAAAAACTACTAGTCAAATATGACTTAGGTCAGCTCTGTCGAGAATAGCTTGCCTGGTGGCCTAGAATAATTTGCCAGGGTGGTCAAAAATAACGTGCTCAGTCAAAATCTTCTGTCTTGCTTGCCTCCCATGTTGATCAAGATTAACTTGCCGGTCGGATTCACTGGAACTCACTCCAAGTCTTTCTCTAGGACATGTTCATCACTGCATCACATGCACCGCATCGCTGCACGGTTAGCTTGCATTTTCTACGTGCCCGTGTCGTACTCGTTTTTGTCAATGGTGTTGGCCGAATGGTATTTTTCAGATCGGTTCAGGTAATACTGACGTTTTCTCCGTTCAAGTCGGTGTGGCGCGAGCTGCGTCAGCATGGCTGGACGCGGAAGATGCCCCCAAGACGCGGGCGGAACGACCGCCACTTCTATTTGCGACCTGGTGGCGACGCGAGCGACGCGGACGGTGTTGATTTCTTCCTTGGTGAAGAAGCTGTGCTGGAGTATTACGCAAATGGTATGTGTGTATTGATTGTTACTTGCCAATGAGGTCTAACGCACGTATTTGCCATTTATGCAGTCCTACGACGTAAAGCACACACTCCTACCCCAGCTTCCGCCCCTTCGTCGACTGCTCCGGTGGCTCCGGCTTCAGCATGCGCGCCTGGTGATGCTCAAATTGCTGCCGCCGCTGAAGTCGTTCGGCTCAACTACTTGTCGGACATCGACGTTGCCAAAGCTCGCGCTCGTGCTAGGGCAGCCACTGCTGCTTCTGCCACAGTCACCACGACGCCGCAGCCCGCTCTCCGACCGACGCCACCCGTGATTCCAGCCGCTGCCGTCGCCCGAGGAGATCCTGCTGCTACGGTCGCCCACGAATCGCCGCCCGCTTCCCCCACACCCGTTCGGCGCCAAGCTCCTGGCAAACATCCAGCGCGTCGGTCTGCTAGACGATCGCTGGAAGAAGCGGCACGTTCGACAGCTCCAAGTATGCCACCGCGACCCCCGCAAGCCCTGATTGCAAGTTCACCTCACGTGTAGCCAGGAGAGTCGGTAGACAACGAAGACAATCGTGATTCAAGTGCTCATTCGGTGCCGTCCAATGGGGCTCCAAGCGACGTCGAGTCTGGTAAGATGAATGCTATGCTGAATGTTATGCAGTATATGATCGCGCGTATTATGCTGCATTATATGCTGTATATTAACTTGCCCCATAACCTGAATTCTAGACGGATCGGTATTATGCATATGCTGTACAGATGAGGAAGCTGAAGATCGTGAAGCCAACTCACTAGGCAACGAGCTGCTTGCAGACAACAACGATGATCTGAACACGGTGGGGGACGAAGACAATGAACCGCAGTTTGGCGAAATGGAATCGGGTGACGAAGCTGAGAAGGACGACGTCGAGACGGCCGAGTACGACTCGGACGAAGATATGGTGCCTCCGTATGATGAAGATGACGACCGAGCAGGAGATCACGGCTGAGGTTCCTTTTGCCGATAACGTTTTGAGTCAGTTTGGCGGCGAAGACGAGGTTTTGGCGGGCAACCTCAAGAACCAAGTGCTGCGTGAAATGTCGGCAGCCGGTTGGGAAGACGTCGTCGCGCCAGACACCGCTGAGTATATCATGACTCCATACGAGCCTGTCAATGACTCGGGAGCTATCCAGTCATTCGGCAAGGCTACTCGGGGCCAACCGCGGATGTTTTACGGCGGGGTGACTCGCCGCTCGCACTGTTCTTCTACTTCATGTCTGTGGTTCTCTGACAGCATATTGCTGGCTGCTCAAACAAGTACCATCGTGAGATGTTGCCACTGAGTATCGAAGGAGTCTATCTACGCTACAAAAACAAGAGGCGCCTGAATCTGAAGATGACGCGAAAGACCAAGCGCGACATTCAGGATGAGATGGAGGGCGTGAGGCCCATCCTGCCACACGAGTTGTGTCGGTGGGTTGGGTTGCTCGTGGCAACGACAATTGCGCCCAATCCAGAGAAAATGTTGAACGACTGAACGACTACGGACGACGGAGCTATCTCTCGTGGGTGCTTGGGTTAGTACTTGCTAGAGATCGATTCATGGAGATCTTGTGCAATCTTTATTTCAACTCAAACAACGCCCCCGCGCCCAAACTGACCGTGCCCGGAAGATCCAAAAACTTGTCGAAGTCCTGGAGTGGACTTTCGCCCGAGGGTATGTTGCGCCTTCGCATCTACCATTCGACGAGGCAGTGCTGCGGTCTCGCTCGTTGTTCAACAAGATGCGTGCCTACATAAAAGACAAGCCGCACAAGTGGGGCACCAAGCTCTTTAAGCTCTGTAGTGCTGTAACCGCGTACTCCATTCGGTAAGTTTTTTTTGGGACGCAAAATTGGTTGTGCTGTATTATGCAATTTATGATTACTAACCCGGACTGGCTTATGCTGTGTATTGACAGGTTTGAAGTCTATTGCGGCAAGAAGCAGCACGCCAGCGATGCTGACATGACGTCAGGGCCAGCAGCAGTGGTCCGCAACTTGCACGAGGTATTTGGGCCGGATGCACGGAAGCAGGGAATGCGGCTGATCGTCATTGACCGCTTCTACACGTCGGTGGCATTGGCTATTCAGCTGTTGCTGATGGGCTTCTACTGTGTGGGCACGATCATGACGACCCGCCTTGGGTACTGCAAGGATGTGATTGAGAAGAAGAAAACGCGCCCCAAAGATGTTGCCCGTGTCTCGTTCAAGATGGCGAAGTCGAAGCTCGTGTCCAACATGACCGCGATTAGCTGGTAGTACTCACGCCCCGTTCATTCTACACGGGGGGGGGGGACTTGGAGCTTGACCGAGTTGCTCGTCAGGACGGAGCAGCGCAAGTGGAAGTGTTATGCCCCCGAGTCGTAAAGGACTATCATGCGTTTGTAGGGGGCGTGGACGTGCATGACCAGCTGCGGCTGCAGCGGTACTCGCTCCAGCGAGCTCTACGGTTCACAAAATACTACAAGTCACTGGCGCTCGGCTTGATCGACTTGGCGTAAACAGCTACATCGTACACAAAGCGTACGACCAGACAGTGCCTGGAAAAAATATATTATAATAAATAGTAATGATATTTTCCTGCCTCATTTATTTATTATTGCTATATTTAAGTATCCTGTATTAATGATACTGGGCGTCATTTATTTTTTGTATGGTATAGTTATTTCTTCATGTTTTGAACCCAATGTGTACAAATATCTTGCTTTTACCAATGGTTATAGCGAGACTCAGTGTTTTCATAGGGCTCATCTTGTCCAGTGATTCTAGAAAGCGTCACCCGTCGACTATAGCTTTATTCTGCTCATTCAACAACTGAAGACATTCTCCCCAGCCCCCTCCCCCACCCTCTCCGTTTAAAGCCATGCCCAAGAACTCCGACATCTGCCGCGCTTTCTTCTCCTCCATGCCTGACTTCTACTTCAAGTGCAAGTACTGTGGCGCGGTACGCCGCCAGCAGGCTTCGAGTGGCTACGGCAATCTCGTCAGCCACTTGAAAGACAAGCACCCCCGCTATGAGGCTGATTACCTCGCCCAGGCCAGCTCCATGACCGGGAACCTACACTCCTGCGGCTTCGTGAGCGACAACGTCGCGAACGTGTACCACTGGCTGGAGTGGGTGGTCGACCGCAACATGCCGCTGTCTGAGGTGGACCACCCACTCACGCGTTCGATGTCGCGTCTCAAGCCCATCTCTTCCAAGACGCTGCGAAAGTACCTCGCTGCCACGGCCGAGGCTGTCAAGAAGGCCATCGCTGCGGTAATTCCGCCCGACTTTGGCGTCATGTTCGACGGGTGGACGTGCTTTGGAGAGCATTACGTCGCTGTTATCGCCGTCTTTTGGCTTAACGGCGAGGTGCACTACGTGGTGTTGGCTGTAGCGCCTCTCGTCGAAGCTGACCAAACGGCAGAGTCGTACTGTTCTTTCACTCGGAACATTTTGGGTATTTTTGGCCTATCCGTGGAGTCGTTGAAGTTTCTGTGTGGCGACAACTGCGCCACCAATCAGCGGATGGCTACGCTTCTCGGCGTCCCATTGGTGGGTTGCGCTTCCCATCGCTTCAATCTGGCGACAAAAAAGTTTTTGGCCGAGCACGACGACCTGGTTGGAGCGGTGAGCGAGCTGATGGCGGCGCTGCGCACCCCCAAGAACCGCGCCGAGCTGAGACGACACACGGGTCTGGCGCCGCTGAGGGCGAACGCAACGCGGTGGGGCTCGGCGTTTGCAATGCTGGAACGGTACGTGCGCATCCGCGACGAGATCAAGCGCGTGGACGCCGTGTACGACCTGGTGCCTAAGCCAGCTGCGCATCGCCGGATTGTGAAGCTGACCGAGACCCTCAAGACGTTCAACAGCGTATGCAAGAAGCTCCAGGAAGACACCCTCAGCATGAGCGCCGTACGCGTCCTCTTCGACAAGATGGCTGAGATGTTTCCCATCACAAGTTCGTACCTGTCACCGGATGCCGACATCATTCACTCTTCGGTGTTTGAGAGCGCTGTCGTAAAGGTAAGCATGTTGCTGGTATTTTGCTAATGTTGCGCTTAATACTAATGTTGCTGTATGTTTCACTAGATTGCTGGAAAGCGCGAAGCCGAGCTGACGCCAGAAGAAAAATACGCGGTGGCACCGTTTGAGCTCAGCTCTGCGGTGAACGCGCCCGCCGCCAGCACGCAGCGGTGCCGAAGACTTCGCAACCGCGCTGCTGCGCTCCGACGATGTCCCTTCGGAGGCTGGACCACTCTACAGCCCTCTCGTCAGAGCGATTCCACCGACCAGTAACCGCTGCGAGAGACTCTTCTCGCAGTGTAAGCTTGTACTGACGCCGCAGCGCTCGTCTCTCCTCCCTATCAACTTCGAGATGATCGAGTTTTTGCGTGCAAACCGTAAGTTCTGGGATGCCCACACCCTAATGGGCATTGATGTTGCCGATGCTGATGACTAGTTGCGGTGCTGGCAGCTCTAGCTCAATAAAATATGTATTGAGCAGTTCTTTATTATTGATTTGAGCTTTCACCATTTATTTATTATTGTTGTAGGACTTTGGGCATCCATTACTTTATTGTAATGTCCGAGCACTGCGACCAGAACAAGCAATCCCGCCACCTCAGCCACGTCAAGTTCATGAAAAAGCTGCATCTGTAGCTCTTCCGTGTGCAGGCATACCTCCGCCTACGTACGAGCCCATTCCTTCGGTGGCAATGCAGCCACCTCACAAACAGCTCGCCAAGTCGACGAGTGGCGCAACGAGGGGACACAGGCTAAGAGGCGGCAGCGAACTTCAAAGTCTGCTCAGTACTGCGCACGGACAATCAGCGAGCAGCAACTACAACTTACTTTTGCGAAATGTGCAGTGAGAAGGACACAGTCTTACTCTGCATGAAGGCGCGGCGCCAAGTGCACGGCGTTGCACTGACCTATTGGGACGTGTGGCACAAGGAGTGGATGCACGGCAAGCTGATTCCTGTGGACAAGGGCAACACGATCGGAATGCGCAAGGCAGGAGATGTACCCGGAACACCGACGCCTGGCACTCCGACGACACCTGCGTCGAGCAAACGACGTCGCACATAGCCGTAGTGAGTAAGCTGCATATTATCCTGATGTTTACGCTGCATAAATACAGGATAGCTTTGATTGCATGCATGTAGATTTTCAAGCAAGCAATCTCTTTACCACTGGTGTCGCTGTCTCCACGCAAGCCCATCTCAACGTGCATCATGTTCGTGCAGGCCGATCTTGATTTGCATCCTTCGACGTCAGTTTATGAGTAGTTTCGTGCTGCTAGACGTGTGTTTGAGCAGCTGTTGATTATGGCTGTTTGCTTCATTAGAAAATTGTATACGACAAAAAACGCTCAGTGGCATTTCCTTTGATCGCGTTACCAGCATAATTTGATCGCGTTACCAGTAGGGGTGACCCCCCCCACTCCGTATATGATAAACTGTATAGGATGTTTGATTTTCCAAATTATAGAAAACGAGAGCAAGGTGCAGTGCCATTGAGGGTATTTTCTGTTGCTGCTGCCCTGTCTATTTCCTTGGTAACTTGTATTATGCAGCTTAGCTCAACAACATGCAGTATATGGCAGTTTTAGCACCGCTCTACACACTTTTGCAAATCTCAGCCTTTCACTTCCGCTAACCCGACCCCTTTATATACAAACGTCAAGTCTAATTATGCTGCATACGCAGTTTAAACTTTTTTTGGCGTCCTGTCTGGAGGGGTTAAGTTAAAGAGGGACTGAGATAACTGGCTCTCATCTTTGGTACACTGTACCAGAGGTCAAAGAGGAGTTTCTACCACCGTACAGTAATGTGCCTCAATAAACAACCTCTGATATGGATAGAGTATAGAAGACTACCGATGCTACACAGACAATATAGAAGGGACATACGTATTGATTTAGTATGCCTTGATCGAAATAAGGCGTAGGTGATGGTACGGTAAAGCGATCTTAAATGCCGTGGCTCGAGTTATAAAAGCTAGTCAACGCCTCAAGGGTCGTGAAGCTCAAAAGGGTCGACACAGTTTGCTATAATGGAATAAGGTACAACTGCAATAATACTATGCACTATCTAAATTCAGTATATCAACAAATCGTATCCATTCATTTTTCCCATATATTATATAATTCTATTCGTTGTTACCCCGTTGTTTATTGAGGCACATTACTGTGTACGACGCACTTGCCACTCTTGCCGAGGCAACCCACTTCATTCAGCTCAGAGACTCCGCAAACAGTGAGTGTTAACGAAGTGCAAAACCTCGTGGGTGTTCCGCAATAAAGCGGCCGAAAGTCGTCGATATGGGAAAGCGCCGAATGCAACAACGAAGAATTGTCTGATCAGCCGGATTAGACAAGCGGAGTAAAGCTCGAAAATGAGCTGCAACTACCGGATACACGCGATAGAGGGCAGGCACTGAGTCCAGTAGAGGAGCGCCTTCAAATTGGTGTTTGTTTCGTGCAGTCCAAATCACGTGAAGGACAGCACTCCGTGTTATAGACCAAAGAAGCTTGATACATTCAGTACCGTCATTGAGACCTTCCACCCAGACCGGTAGAAATACAGTAATAGTGTCGGACCCACTTTGATACCTGATTTTAAAATTTAAGCTTTTTACCGACGTATTTAACGGCAACACACGAATGTTGCGCGACTGTGGCCGTATCCGAATCTTGCAAAAATACCTGATGGGTGTTGGACATTACCCCAGCTCGCTTTCCAGCACAACACAAATCACCAGCAATGGAAGTGTTCGTCAAGCTGGTGCACAAAGGAACCCGTACTCCGCTCAACGATAACGAGCCAGCACTAATCACAGTTGCAGCGGGCGCCTCGAAAGTTGGCCATCTCAAAGAGGCTGTCCACCGTCGCTGCTACCGCGCCGTGGGTCATGTTGATGCGGACGCACTGAGAGTGTGCGACCCCGACGGTCTGGAGGGAGCGTACGTGGCCACACATGCCCCGTTGAGCGCCATTGACCCGGCCAAGATCTACTTTGTGGAAGTTCCGACCGTGTCCGAGGCAAAAATCGGCGTTGCCCCACCTCCCGTTATATGGACTGCCCAGTTGGTCCACAGAGGAACCCGTTCGCCATTCAACAAGATTGGGCCAGTCGCAATCCTAGCCCCACCGGGCTACAAGACTGTCGGCCATCTTCTAGCAACAGTCCACCAGCAATGCCATCACACTGTAGGCCACGTTGACGTGTGCCAACTGAAAATGGCCGCCCCGGACGATCTGGAGGGCGAATATCTGGATGTGTTTGAGCCCATTGAGCCGACAAAGGTTTACGTCGTGGAGGTGCCCTCCGTGTCGCAGTCAGCCGCCGCAGCCGTACGGCCTTCCGTTGAGTGGTCAGCCCCCCAAGCTCGCCCCCACCTCGTTATTCGAAACGACGTGAAAATAGTTGAGCTGGCCGAGGTTTTCACAGAGGGCACCGGGGTTGGTTCTGGAAGACGGCTGTTAAAGCTTTTCTGTCGGCGGCAGTTCGTGGATCAGTGGAACGTAATGAAATGGAACTCAGTTGATAACGAGGCTCTGCAGTGGATCGTTGGACCCCCGGGTACGGGAAAGTCGTGTACAGCGTTGGCTTTCGCTTACGCGCTTAATTCTTCGGTTTGGGACGTGCTGTGGATTGGATTTTCGCCTCCAGACGATGCGTTCCTGTGCGTTTGGCTCCACGAAGAGGAAAAGATGATGTGTCGTGTTGCGGTACAAGACGTTCAGCTTCTGCAGCAGTTAGTGGACTCTTTGTCTTCCACCAGAAGCACGCTTGTGTTCCTAGATGGATACGCTGCGTCAGCCCACGAGCTGGAAGAAGCCCGTCGAATTTGCAAAAAGTGGCATTGTCTCGACAAGGCGCTGCGTCGACTGATTTACGTTTGCTCGATGTCAAGCGTCAACAAAAAGTATCGGACGGAATTATACCCCGCGATTTCAAGACGTACGCCAGACGTGCAAATGGAGACGGAGGGAACCGAGTCGTCTGTCGTGCAACTAATATCCAACCCCCCAAGCAGCGCGCCAGCCGAGCGACTGCTTACCGAAATGTCGTATGACCTGGAGTCATGGAGGCTTGAAGATTACCAAGAGGCGATCATGGACAACGACGAGTTTTTCGAAAGTGTGAAGGACATGTTTGACCCGTTCCCCAGTGAGATGGATGGTCCGATGGAGGGAAGAGCAAAGTTACTCGAAGAGAAGTTCTGTATCGCTGGGGGCAGTGTGAGGCTGATGTTTGCTGTTTCGGTGAATACAGCTATGACTTCTTTGGACAAAGCTATTCGCGAACTGGCCTCGAAATCTCAGCGTTTGCTAGATGTTTCAGCGCGTGGTGCCATCAACCGATTGCGAGCAGAGTACCATCACGGAGCCAATCGACAAGAGACTTGTTTCGTGAGCGAATATGTTGCCAGAAAATTCGCAGCTCTACATGGCCCGGAACTGCTACAGCAAGTGGTGACATTGTGTGACGTGGATACGGCTATGGATGGCTACTTGTTTGAAGCCTGGTTTTTCGCGTCACTAAAAGCGTGGGGCGTGAAGTGGTGCTACCTCCGAAAGTTTATAAACAAAGACGGAGAGTTTGCGCGAGCCGAGACAACGTTTTTTGATCCCAAGCATGAGTCGATCGCTGTTTCGCTTGAGAACGCGATATGGCTGGCACCAGTCAAGTGGAATCAAGGTGGATACGATGCCGTGTTTATTGACAAGGCCGAATGCATCGTGCGATTCATTCGAGTAACCCGTGCCCAGAATCACAAATTTTACCCCGATTACTTCATTAAGCTTCTAGTCAAGCTCGCGATGCACGCAGATATGGTGGGGGTCCAGTTGAAAGCGGTCGTGCTGTATTTTGTCGTTCCAATGGAGAGGTTGAAAACGTTCACCTGTCCGGTCAGCTCGCAAGATTTCGGCACATCCGTCATCCAACATACATCGGTTGCTGGATCGATAGCAAAGGCAACTCGAAGTCACTCTTACGGCATGTTCCGGAAAAGCAAATCGAAGGTGAAAGTCATCGGAGTCAACTATGCCAAGGTAAAACGCGCTCGTCAAATGAATGGCTAAAGCTAATACTACGTAGTACTTGTAGCGCGCGTACTTGGTCGCTGGGAACGACGCCATGATCTATCTATGTTCGCGCCTCTTCGTCCAGTAAAAGGTGCTATCAAATGAACGCAAATCTTATATTTTGGTTAGCATGCAAATCTTGTGAGTGGCTGACAGTGAGTGAAAATTACTCAATCTGCCATGTGGACTTGCACTGAAGCAGGTCTCGAACCTCTACTTTCGAAGAACTTACCTTACTAGTGTAGCCACATCACAACGCACTATTCCACCTTCACCACGCTGCCGCTGCGTTTCGAAAGACCCCCGCAGCTGAAAACTCGAAGTCACCGATATTGATGGCGGGCGTACAAGGATGCGGGTTGGAATCGGTAAGCTGAATTCCGGCATCACGAGAGACATCGAGAACTAACGCACGAGCCTTCATCACCTCGTCTTTGTTTCTACCACCGTATACGACGCAGTTGCCACTCTTGCCGAGACAACCCACTCCATCCAGCTCAGAGACCATACTAAGATCGGCCTCGAATTTGCCGAACTTGTGACCATCCACGTTCGTCTGCAATCGGAAGTAGAACCGAGAGCCAACCATTCTGTCGAGTTTCAGCACCAGCGCGTCGCCGTCCATCCAGGTAGTAAGGTACCACTCAAAGCTGTGCATTGCACCAAGGCTAGATGCTTGGCCAAAGCCCAGAGTGTCACGAACGGTGGAATATCTTTGCACTATGCCTCGAAACTCGGATGGTTTTCGATCAGCGTAAGGTGTCTTCAGCAAACGCTTCTCCAGCAAGTCTAAGAGCTCGCGCGCTTGGGACTTCCGGCTAATAGAGACACAAATTTGCGCCGTCGACAGCACGAACTTGGTAAACTCGAGTGTTGTACCGCAAAGCTTTCGCAACGGCGCGAGGGCTGGCCCCCGGACGGCTACATGATCAACTCGATAAAACTTCTGAGCCATGTGGATGACGCGGTAGGCTTCGAATGACACAGCATGCCTTGGCACGAATTCTGACGACTTCAGTACATCTGTTCTGGATAACAACTCCGTCAATCCCTCGAGCTTCTTAATCGCAATGCACGCGGTCTCAACATCACTAGCTTTATCAGCGCCTCGGATACTTGGGTTTCGTAAGCGAGCGAAAGTTTCCGAAAGCGTCGAGAGCGCCGTCTCGACTGAAGATACATCTGCTAAAGCCCGTCGGACTGCCAAGTCTGTTTGCCGAGAGCTGCGTAGATCCATCTTGTTCGCTCCTGCTACAGCACACACCGCAGCCTTCCTTCGCTTCTTAGTCCGCCTCTTCTGCTTCTTCTTCGGCATTTTAGACGTGGTAGACAGTTTTTGGATCGCACACTGTTGCTTATCATCGCGCTGCGCAAATACCAGCTCACGCAATCGCTCAGCCCGTACGGAGACTTGGCGAGTAAAAGCTTCATGGTCCACTGCTGCGTCACAGTTTTTCTGGAGACCCGGCATCGATGCAAAAATTTCAGCGATTTCATTTGCCCATCCCAAACCAGCCACTAAATCACCGACTTGCTCCCCACGGCCGTTTCTCGTGTAAACATCAGCACCAAAAGAGCGAAGCAAGAAAAGCAAATCCCTATGCCCATTCTTCACAGCCAAATGGGCAAGCGTATCCTTTGAGTGGAACGTCGGTGTGTTCAAGTCTTCCAGATTAGCAGCTTCAAGCATCACCCGACAAATGTCGGCTTGACCAGCAATTACGGCACTATGCACAGCCATCGTATTGGGCAGAGCCTCGCGGGTGCACTCCACATCACTTAGTTTCCGGCAGTGCAGTGGCTGGTTGGTGAGCGCTCCCATCTGAATCATCCAGTCAACTAGGTCGATGTCGTGAGCAGGTCCAGCGGCTGCTTGGTGAAGTAAAGTACAGAGATCATCTACCGGTGAGCTTGCTTTGTCGGTGGGGTCAGTCCTGATAGAGTGAGACATCATCCCTAGAAGCTCGGGGTCCTTCTTGATTCCAGACTTGAGACGATTCAAATCCGTATTGCACAATGGGCCGTCACTGGATTTCAGCAAATTCATCAACTCGGAAAACACTTCCTCGCGACTCTTATTGCTTGTCTCTTGCTTGAACGATACTGTGCCGTACTCCCGGTCGACGAAGTCTGGCTTGGGAGGAAACAGGAAATACCGATTTTCACAAACTTGAGCAGGCTTGGCAAATTTAGCTGTAATCACAGCGGCCACCTTCTTGCACATTGTCCGTACGCGCTCACCGTCAACAGCACACTCGCGATGTGTGAACAAACCAACTGGTAGCGTGCTCCAGTTCATAGACCCGTCACGCTGCAGACAATCCAAAAGGGATAGGAGAGGGAACATCACCGCGGTCACTGGGGCGCGCGTGGTGCTGGTACTACAGGACCCTTCCCGTTCACGATCAGCAGTGTATTCGTTATGAAATTGTCGTCGCTCCAATGCGTCACACATTTCCGAAGACATCTACAAGGTCGTCGTTGAGTGTCATCAAGTCTCGTGATAATGTGCGCGTGTCGAATAGCTCTTTTGAACAAATATCGGCAGCCTTTTGCAGCATTGTTCTTGGCGACGCACTTCCCAAGCATGACATGTCCTTTTCAACAACAAGGCGAAACGTATCCGTAGTATCTTCAGGAAACTTCACTCGATCCTTTGTAAAGATCTTGTTGTTGGGTAAAACCACACCTCGGTAAATTGCGTCAACGGCAGCAGTAGTATGATGGCTGCTTAGCAGCCAGGCGCGATTGTATGAACCGTGAACCGCTGCGGCCCGTGACGGGATAAAGATCTTGTCTTCGTAAATCTCCAACAACTCGTCGAAAAACGGGATGCGCTCAAGGAAACCTTGCTCCGTCAGTGCGACATACAGGAGGCCAAACGCACGCAGTCTTGACGTAGGGAGTAGAACTCCGCTGGCCAGCAACAGGTACTTCATATGATGTGCAGTCATCATATAACCTGCCAGCACCGGATTCATGCGTGATAAATTATGGGAGGAAGTCGACTTCTTTATAGCGTCAGCACAGTCTTCGATGAGGTCGTGGCATGACATCTCGCCTTTCTCCAAGGTGGCCTCCATATTTTCCACCAACCTTTTCGAGTGCTGGATCGTGAGGCTGATGTTACGGCTCATCCCTGCGTCGCCTTGCAGAGCAGCCACAGACTTGATCCAGCAAATGCAGAAAAACACCAACGGAATTGTGACCTTGCGGGTCTCGAAGTATTCCTCAAACAGCGCCACGAACGAATGCACCAACTCTTCGCGCTTAGAATCCGTTCCGGTGTGCTTGTTCTTGTTCTTTTTCTTCTTGTTCCCACGAATCGCATTATACAGCATCGGTAGCTGATGCAACACGAACATCACCACGTTGTCCGAATCAGGTAGCAGGTGCTGCGGTGTCCGCTCTTCGCTGTATCTCTCCCCGTCGTCCTTTTCAGGCAGGACAAGAAGGTTCCAGTACAAGTCTCGCTTGTCTTCTTGCCTTGCGACAGTTGACCGGAAACTTGCCAGTGTCCACCAGACTGTCGAGAAATCGTTCAGCAGCATACCCGGGACGAATGTGTACGTTCCGTCCTTCTCAAACTTGTCACGGACGTCGCGGGAGGCCTTTGCAATTTGATCACGCAGGCTAGAAGACGGGCTGTCCATGATCACGAACAGCAGGTCTTCCGCCGATTGAAGTGCTGGGTACCGAAGTTGCAGTCCAGCAGTGAGTGCGTCGGCTATATCCATCGCGATGTTCACCACCACAGCGGCCTCCATCATGGTCCTCTTCTGTTTCTTGACTTGGTCGTACACGTTGAACACTTCCTCCACCAGCTCCTCCAACTCCAGAAAGAAAGACGCCACTTCCAGCCTCAGATCCTCATCAAATGCTTGATCAAACAGTCGCTTCCGGTCCGCCTCGGCTCGCTTCGGGGCCTCTTTGCCTCTCACAAAAGTCTCCTCGTCCGGGAAATAGTCCTCGTCGACCTCCAGCACCTCGTAGTAGTTCTCGAACCGCTTGACTTCTTCAGCTGCAGCGTCAAGCTGCTCCATCGCGAGCTCCTCGAGCGTCTCACTCCAGCCTTTTAGCAGCTTGAGAAAGTGCAGATGGCCCACTTGGGCCTCGTTGTCTTCAGCAAAGAAGGCGGCCACGTGCTCGCGGTACGTGATGGCGCACTGGCAGGCGACGAGGGCCTTGGGCAGCTCCTGCAGCAGCTTGGGCGTGAGGATCGACGGGTCCGCCACGATCTCCTTGACGACCTCATTGAACTCGTCCAGCTGCACGCGCTTCCCGCCCGCGCGTCGGCCGCGCCCTCGCGCGCGCAGCAGCCAGTCCAGGAAAAAGGACGTGGCCCCCTTGTAGCGGGCGTACGTGCTCGCAGGGAACGACGCCATGTGTGCAGAGGGGAGCTTTGAGCTCTTGGGCGCGAGTCGGAGAATGCGGAACGTCGAGGAAGTGGGCACTTGGACCGCGGAACCAGATGTCGTGGGATCGTAAGTTGAAGTTGAGCCAGGAGTGATGGTCAGTGCATGCTTCGTGTTATGGCAACACTTCCTTGCTACTTGCTAGAGGGCTTGCTTGCTTTTCTTCTGTCCTTCATACTCGCACGCACTTCACGCCGCCGCAGCATCGCGAACGATACCGCCTGCTGAAAACACAAACTGTCCGACACGAACACTCGACGTGCACTGTTGCGAGCTTCGATCAGTGAGGCCGACTCCTGCAGTAGCTGCAGCCCCGAGAACCAGCCCACGGACCTTGGCCACGTCCTCTTCACCCGAGCCGCCGTACACAACGCGCTTGTCGAGGCAAACCACTCCGTCAAACGCAGCAAGAGTGCCCTCGAACTTAGAGAACTGTGCTGCATTCGCGGTGGCTGCAAGGTCGAAGTAGAACGGCCGTCCGTTCATCGCGTCAAGCTTTACGTGCAGCTTGTAGTCGTCCACGGTCGTGACCAAATACCACTCCAGAGCGCGAAGCGAGTCGGGGCTGGCGGCTCGCCCCATTCCCATCCCATCGCGAGCTTCAGAGTACGTCTGCACCATTTCTCGAAACGCTCCAGGCTCGCGCTTCTCGAACGGGGTCTTCAGCAGGCGCTTCTCCATCAAATCGAGAAGCTCACGAGCCTGAGGCTTCCGGCCGATGGAGACGCAGATTTGGGCCGTGCCCACCACAAAGCTAGTGAAGCTCGGGATTGTGTCGCACATCTTCCGCACGGAAGCAAGCACGGGAACGGCGAGTGCAGCGTGGTCGACTCGGTGGAGCTTCTGCATCATGTGAATGACTTGGGCAGCTTCGGACGCTATCGTTGTTCGCAAGTGGCGATCCGTCGAGTTAAGTCGGCTCGTATGGGACGACAGCGCAACAACGCCTTCCAGCTTCTCTATCTCTTCACACGCACGCTTGGCATCGTCGAGTTTGTTCTCGGCTGGAATGTTGAGATCTCGCAGACGAGCAAACATAGCTGCAGTATTCTCGAGTGAGTCGTCCAACACTGTCAGAGGTTGTGAGTCATCGTCGGCATCAACTCCCGTTCCCGTAAGTGACAGGAGATCCTTGAGCAGATTCGCCGTGCCATCTACCTCGACAGTTCCTTGAGAAGACGGAGCCGTTGTAGCCGCCAGCCCCTTGTCTTTCCCCTTTTTGCCCTTCTTCCCCTTCTTTTTACTCTTCTTCTTCGGTGCACTCGCTGCGTTCGTGTCCGCAGTTGCAAATGCGCTCTGGCGCTCTTCATCGCGTTGGGCAGCTACAGACCTGTGCAGCTGATCGGCCCGGAGAGACGCTTCGTGACGAAACTGGGCATCGCGATTTCTCGCACCCTCGGATCTTGCTTGGCTTTCTTCGAGGGTAGCAGTCGAGCCGGCAATATCGTGCGCCCAAGCTGGGTCCCTGGTCATCTCACTCACGCTTCTTCCATACCCATCCTTAATGCGGAGGTCGGCCCCCAACGCAGCCAGCACTCGGTACAAATGACGATGGCCATGTTTGACGGCCAAGTGAGCAAGTGTCTCCTTTGTGTCATACGTCGGCGTGTTCAGGTCGATCATGTTGTCCGCTTCAAGAATGATTCGGACAATGTCTTCATGGCCTGCGATTGCTGCGCTGTGAACCGCCATAGTTCTGCACAGATCGCCCCGAGGGCATCTCAGATTGCTCTGTCTGACATCGGTTCTGCAGTGCAGAGTCGGTTGGATGACAAGCGCTCCCATCTGAATCATCCACTCAACCAGTTCAGCATCATGTGCAGGACCCGCTGCAGCCTGGTGAAGTAGCGTTGAGAGATCATCACGCGGTGCGTTCGCGAGATTCTCAGGATCGAATACGCTGCGATCAGGTCCTGACAACGAGCGAATAGAGATCATGTTCAATAGTCCGGGGTCTCTCTTGATTTCCAGCTTCATAGTTTTCAGGTCACTCTCCGACAGCGGGCCGTCGCTTTCCTCGAGCATATTCATCAAGTCGCAAAACACATTCTCACGGTTCGCACCCCCTGTGGGTGTCTTGAACGATGCCGAGCCATACTCCTGGTCGACGAAATCTGGGCGTGAAGGAAAGGTAAAATACTTTTTCTCGCAGATGAGAGGCGGGGTCGCAAATTTGGCCTTAATCACTGCAGCCACCTTCCGACACATCGCCGTCACCTTTCCACCATCCAAACGGTCAGTCTGGACAACATTATTTCCGATCGGGAGTGCCTGTAAGTCCAACGAGCCATCGCGCTGTAGACAATCCAGAAGCGGAATCAACAGCATCATCACAGCATCTTCCAACGCGCGGTTCACTCGATATTGGCGAGACTCGCCGGGGCTTGGACGCGCAATGTACTCGTCGTGATACTGGCGTCGACCTAGCTTGTCACACATTTCGGAGAACTCGTCAGTGAGGTCGTCGTTGAGCTTAAGAATATCACGTGATAGAACCCGCGTCTGAAACAATTCCTTCGAGCAGATATCTGCGGCCTTGCTGAGCATAGCTTTGGACGAGGCTCCCCCCAAAACGGTCTTGTCACCTTCAATCAGCAGTCGGTATGTCTTTGACAAATCGACCATGTGGAGAGCTGTCCGCACTTTAATGCCTTCGTTTTTGCTTGGAGGTGGGGCATCACGGTACAGTGCGTTCACGGAAGCAGCAGCCATATGCGAGCTTAGCAGGTAGGTGCGATTGTATGCACCGTGAACGGCTGCAGCACGTGATGGAGTGAAGATCATCTGATCATAGATGTTCAGCAGTTCGTCAAAGAACGGGATATGCTGAAGGAATCCTTGGCAGACCAAGGCATTGTAGAGATGGCCGAACGCACGGAACCTCGATGTCACCATAATAACTTCACCTCCAAGGTTCAAATACTGCAAATGGTGGCTCATCATCGTGAGACCGGCCAGCAACGGGTTCGCTCGTCCCAAGTGACGGCCCATGTTGGAGTTCTTGATCTCTTCCGTGCAGTACTGAAGCAAACCGTGAATCTCTTGGTCGTTGGTTTTAACCACACCCTTCGCATAAGTGGTCTCCAGGTTTTTCATCAGGTCTGACGTGTGCTTGAACGTAAGACTCACGTTACGGCTGAGACCAGCATCTCCCTGCAAAGCAGCAACCGATTTCAGCCAGCATATGCATGTGAACACCATCGGGACTGAGACCTTGCGGGACGTGAAGAACTCGTCCATCTGCGCCATAAAGGAGCCCGTGAAGCCCGACGGATCGTATCCCGACCCAGTAGTGGCTTTCTTCGCGATGATAGTGTTGTAGAGATGCGGCAACTGCTGCATCAGGAACACCACCATGTTGCTAGGGTCCGGGAGAACGTAGTGCGGAGTCCTCTCTTCGCCATAGGTTGGGCCGAAGAATCCATCCCGAAGAATAAGCGTCTGCCGAGGGTTGGTCGGGATAGCAGACGTGAAGCTCGCCAACGTATTCATCACATTCATGTAGTCCACCATTAGCATCCCCGGTACGAAATGGTATGCTCCGCACCTCTTGAAATTCTCCCAGGAATTGGCGACCTCAGTCGCCACGCGCATCCGGAAGTTCATGGGCATTTTGCTCGTCACAATATTGAACACGTCCTCCGCCGTCTTCAGCGCCGGATACCTCAGCTGCAGTCTCGCAGTCAGCGCCTTCGCACTGTACATCGCCAGCTTCACCACAACCGTGGCCTCCACCATCGTGCGTCGCTGCTTCTTCACTTGGTCGTAGATGGTAAATACCCCCTCCACCAGCTCCTCCAGCTCCAGGAAGAAGTAGACCACCTCCAGCCTCAGATCCTCTGCGAAGGCCTCGTCGAACAGCTTCTTCCTGTCTGCCTTGGCCGTCTTGGGAGCTCCACGCAGCACGGCCGTCTCTTCGTCCGGGAAATAGTCCTCGTCCACCTGCAGAACTTCATAATAGTTCTCAAACTTGGTGCTCTCCATCTCCATCGCCAGTTTCATGCTCTCCAGCTCCAGCAGCGCGTCGTCGTCGTCCGGCTCGGCGTCCGCCTGCATCAGCGTCTGGTGCCAGCTCTTGAGAAGCTCCAGGAAGTGACGATGGCCCTGCTGCGCCGCATCGTCCTCAGGGAAGAACGTAGCTACATGCTCACGTAGAGTGATGGCGCATTGGCAGGCAGCGAGGGCCTTAGGCAGCTCCTGCAGCAGCTTGGGCGTAAGGGACGTGGGCTCCGCTGCGATACCGCGCACCACGTCGTCCAGGGCCTTGAGATCCACGCGCGTGCCTGTGTGTTGTCCACGGCCGCGTGCACGCAGCAGCCAGTCCAGGAAGTAGGCGGTGGCGCGCTTGTAGCGGGCGTACTTGCCCGCGGGGAAGACCGACATCATCACCCAGTTGCCGAGACCGAAAAATGGAGATAAGACGGTTGGTTGGTGACTCCGGGGACTGCAGCACGTACAGCATTCTGTACCGATTCTGCCAAGTTGAAGTGAAGAGGGCGACTTTTGGCTGGAGTCGACGCCATGAGGAGGTATGCTCCACGGCAGCAAGCGGTGCGGCTGCTCCGCGGCGACAGCGCTGCCGACGACAACCAGCAGCCAGATGCCAAACGAGCTCCTGCCTCTCGTACTGTAAGTTCCGCAGCGGCGAAGATTAAAACTCCGTCGTCAAGTTCGTCTTCGCTGGCAAGTACTTCATCGTCATCCGCGTTGGTTGCCAAGAGGAAGGCGGAAGAGCTGTTTCGACGTCTCCAGCCCCACTCGCTCGTCCAGTCGACTGAGAAGCTGCTGGCGACGTTGAGGATCGCACCAACTTTGTTTGTGAATGGGGAGGAACTCCGGCCCAAGGCCCCGCCAGCCCCGACCGTCGCTGCTGCAGCCTCTTCAGGGACAAGACGCCCGACCTCGACGACGGCAGGATGGCGCTTCAGGCCCGATGCAGGGAGGTTTCGCTACGGAATGAGTCTGCAGTATTCGCCCTCGGACACAGAGTTGAATCTGGCGTCGCTGAAAGACGTTCGAGTTTTGGTCACCTCCGCAGCCATGCCAACACCCCGCTGCATCCCGGTGGCTAGTGGCAATGCTCTAAGCACCAAGGCCTGGAGGCTTGTAGGTGAGACTGATCGTCGTATCGGCTTGGCTCTCTATGAGATTTCTCTCGGTGACTGGAACGCCAGCTCCCTCCTTGCGCTCGTGTGGACTCAGGAACGTGAAGTTGCTCGGCTCTTCTTGCAGCTGCATACGACGGAGCTGCTGTACTCGGCACCCCAGCGAGCGCTACAAGTCCGTCGTGATGACGATTTAGACCATACCCATGGTCTGCATTCCTACACAGCAGCAATTAGTCTCCGATCGCTAGACGAGCTCTTCTGGGAGCGCGAGGTTTACCAGGTCGAGTTCCCAACACCTGAGGCTGGTGCTCAAAGTGTCACGGTTCAACTGCTGGACAAAGTTCATGGAGGAACAGTCGCCGCTAGAGACCGCGTTCTCACATCGGTGACCGAGCCAGCGTTGCGATTGGAGACTGACGCCGTCAAGTACGCTATGGACAACTGCCTTCTGGTGGATTTCACGCTTTGGGAGGCCGAGTGTGTCCCAGTTTGGAGCTTCACGCGCGCTCTGGAGCTGAAGAACGGGTCTAGTAAACAACAGCAGCACGATGACGAAGGCGGCTTCGACATGTCCGTGAGCTCCAGTGGAGGGGACGCAAAACGATTCCAGCTGCAATTCCAGGACGTGCTTCGTGGAAATGAACTTGCTGTCCACTTGACAAAGCTCACGTCTTCTGCCAAGAGGACCAAGGCCTGGGTGAGCCAAGTCGACGTATCGCTGAGCCTCTCGTTCATCAATTCCACATTCGGCACGAAATACTAGCTACAGCAGCTACTCAAAGAAGCGGTGAGCTCAGGATACAAACGAATATTAATGATGATTAGGTTTGGTATAGCACGATACGTCGAAGTCAAGCCTTGAGCTTGCCGTGTCTACATTGTCACACCCAGGTGCTCAGTATCGGGGTCCTCTGCTTCTTGGCCAGAGAGCTTACCAGTCGGGCACTGCAGCTCGAGCGCTTGTCGAAACACTAGAATGGCGTCGTCATGGTCACCACGCAAGTGCAGTAGCTTCCCGAGGAGCGACAACGCCCCAATCGAAGCTGGATCCAGCTCGAGTGCACGCCGTACAGCGTCCTCAGCCGCCACACTGTTTCCGCCCGTGCCGTCCAATGCTTTCGCCAGGTGAAGCCACGCTGCAGAATTTTCACCGTCCAACTCCACGCTACGCTGCAACTCTATGACAGCCCCTTCAAAATCTCCTTTGCTCAGCAGGGCTTCGCCTAGTTCATGGTGCGTGGCTGCCACATCGAGAGGTGGCTCCATTTCCGCGAGCAGGTCAGCAGTGCTGCTCAGTCTTCTGCCTCCGTTCAAAAAGGCTAAAGTCGCTGCAATTTCTGCCTCCTCGTCCTCATCTTCGTCTTCTGGGGGGATGGAGTACCCGCTTTCCCTGTACTTGTCGGCAACTGCATCCAGCACGCGCTTTTCGCGCTCTGCTCGTTCGATTTCCTCCTCGCTGCGTCGCATGGCCTCTCCGAGTTCGCGTTTTGCGGCCATCAGCTGCTGCATGCGCTGTTCCAGCTCCTGCTCGTCGCTTGAGCAGCAAGAATCAACTTCAGACAATCGCTGCACGTGCAGCGATCGATCCAGAGCCGAAGAATGAGGTCGAGGGCGCCTCGCCCTGCTGCGACGTCGACTAGGCTCTGGCTCGGACTCCATTGAGTGTCCCTGCCGCTCGCGCAGTTGCCGCTGGCGCTCCACTACCGTCGGCTGTGCCGGCGCAACCGACAGGAACATGGAGCCCATAGACGGCTGCAACGACTCGACCGCTTCCGACGCTGCTGTACTCCAATTCCACGGGGCTGGCACAGGAGCGAAGCCATTCATATTGACGTCGCTGTTGTTGTCGTTGTTATCATACCCCCATTCAATCGATCCATGACGCTGCGTTGGCTCACTGAAGACCGACTTGCTGCGTCTGCGGTAGCGCGCGTGCATATTCGTCGAGTTGTTGGAATAGTTGCTGGTCGAGTCGCCCGTGTCAATGTATGGGTACGCCCCTCCCGTGCGAGTCACGAGCTCCAAGGCGCGTACGTTCAATTGCTTCTGCAGTTCATCAAAGCAACACGCGCACACGCGTTGCGGCTGGAACAGACCGAGGTGTTTCAGCGGTACTCGATGTCTCGAGTGTCGTCCGCAGACCGACGCCCCGCAGCTTCGGCAGTGGTGTCTCTGTCGGAAGTAGCCGAACTTGGCGGCGCACAGTCTGCACCTCGAGGCGAGTGCCCATCGTGGAGGAGGCACGTGCGGCGTCATCAGCGCTGCTAATGTCTCTTCTTGCGTCATGGACCTGCTGGTGCTAAACCTGTCCGACATCCTGGCCTCCCTGCTGTGCTCACTCTGCTGATGATGTTGCTGGTCCTGTTCCGGGCTCTCGCCGGGCGACTGCGACGTGGGAATCGCCGTGGAGGACGGCGCACCGGTCCGCGCGTGGGCCTCCAGCACCTGCAGCAGCGCCAGAACGGCGTTAGACGCCACGGGTCGCTGCTTGGCCAGCATAAGCGGCGTCTTGCCGTCCGGGGTGCGCACGCCGATGGCCTTGGGGTACACGTGCAACAGCGCCTGGATGGCCTCGAGCGCCAGCCGCTTGCGCACGGCCAGGTGCAGCGGCAGCAGCCCCGCCAGGTTGCGCGTGGCGGCCGCGGCCGGGTGCGCGCGCGCAACGGTGAGCACCACGCGCGGCGGCGCCTTGGGGTCGCTGCAGACCCAGTGCAGCGCCGTCATGCCGAAGGCGTCGGCGGCTCTCGCCAGTCGCGGGCGCAGCGCCAGCGCCACCAAGAGGCGCGGGAAGTCGCCGCTCTCCGCGAGCTTCACGGCGGCCAGCGGTGCCGCCAGTTGGTCCTCGGGCGTCAGCGCCGGCTCGGCGCGGTGGTCGGCGGGCACCTGCTGCTGGCGCTGCAGCCGCACGGGCTCCATGGCTTTGGGTCGTTTCCTGCGGAGGGCTCCGATAGCGGGAAGCGCGCAAATCCGGGAATGCGAGGGCCCAAAATATAAATCAGCGAGCTTTGGGCCTTGAAGTTGTTGCAAGATCGCGGGCGGTGGCACTGTATCCACAACTAAACAATACATATAGACAGCATCGTAGCAACTGATTTGTGAAGGTAGCCATACATAATACTATGAATATAGGGGCCGCATTTGTATATGCTTTGTAGGAGGCATATACGATTTGATTCGATTGCTTCGTCTCTAAAAAAATAGCGCGGCGTTTCGCGGAGCTATTATTTGATTTGATGGGGCAAAACATGATCATTGCCTTCACTCTGCGACCGAGCGCGAGTTCCGCTGCGCGTGTGTGATACTTATGTCTCCTCTCAGCACGGGATGCTGGTCAGAATCGCTGTGAGGTCTCAATTCTTGCTTGGGGAAGAGCATTTGACCCACGGTGCGACAGCATTGCGTCCTCCGACCCATTTGACGTTTAGTGCAGCGGGACACAACGAGCTAAAGAAGCTTCCTCGCACGTTCGCCGGAGACTAAGCTTCGCTTTTCTGAAGCGACGACACCGGATTGCCTTCAGCGGATTGCTTTCAGAGCTTTTGACCTACCTCCGGTTTTTATTTTTGTGTTTATTTGTTAAAAGGGTAAATATATATTCCTAAACAAACTGTGAGCTGCTTCATCACCTCTACTGCACCGTCGAGTGTGATCGTAGCAGCCCTCGCACTTGTGGCGTAGCGGGATCAGCAAAATCTGCGAGATCGCCAATCCAACTTACCAACTGCGCCCGAACACCGACTTACGGAGGGGGTCCCCCGATGATCCGTGATCTGTGTGCTGAACTTGGTCACCTTGTGTACCCGTCGGTAGGGCTGGATCTGCTCCTCTGGTGTCTGCTGAAGCGTCCGAGCCTTGAAGACAGAACAGTCTGGGCGAGACGCGGGGATGTGGGTGGAGCAGCGCGGAAATCTTCACTCTGCTCGCAGTAGTAGTTCCCAATCCAGTGGTAGTCGACTTGGATCGGGCGGCCTGGATCTGGATCCGGCCGTGGGGTAGCCTTGTAGTAGTTGTCGTTCCTTTCCGATGCCTTCGCAGGTCTTCCTTTGCCGTACTTGCCGCTTCCTATAGCGGGATCCGTAGATGTTGAGAGTCGAGGATGCACCCGGCCAAGTAGTAACTCCGGGTGGATCGGGGATCTGCACTTGTAGGAAGATCACTAGGAAGGTTGCAGAACTGGCCAATGTATTATCCAGTCTTAACCAACGCTAGATCACTAACCAGAACCTTGCTAAGCCGTAGGGCCAATATACTTCCCGTTTCCAGGCGAAAGCGAAGGCACTTGCGATGTATAAGGCAAATTCGAGTCTGATTTATGCTTAAGTCCCATCCCATCCCAAAATCCTATCTCCCTATGGATCCTATCATCCCATCTGTACCCACTGACTCTATGGAGCTTGTTTACCTTCCTTGCGTGTCGCTTGATTGCTCCCGTAGTACCGTAACCCCCGATCCATTGTCCACTTCCTCGATCCCGGTACCGTCCTGATCAATCTGAGTCGGACTCAGAATCAGATCTGGATCGGGATGTAGCCAAGTCCGAATCCGTCAATCCGCTGCTCCACCAATCACCTTCCAGTCTCCAATTTCTTGGATCCTGCTTCTCCACAACCGCCTCCTGTCAGTAGTCGGTGCCGACCAACGGCATAACTGCTGACACTTTCGAATCCACCGCCTAGCTGACAACATGTCGGACTCCTCACGCGACGGCGCACCTGTTCCTCCGGGTGGCGGGGACCCGCCTGGTGGCAAGCGTCTGCCGCCCGATCCCCAGGTCGCCGTCCCAACTGCAGCGGACATCCCCACCTTGATGGCGGCTCGCGATGCGGCCGTGCGTGAACACGAGGAGGTCGCGGCGCTATTACTTCGGGAGACTCTGGACGCCCGAGCGACCGAGGCCCACCTTCGGGATCTGATTGCGGAGCGCGAACATCTTCACCGGGAGATTGCTGACCTTCGAGCGCGCGTGGATCCAGCTTTCAGCGACACACCTCGGATCCAGGATCTACAGAGGCAGGCGGAGCATCAATCCCGGGCGACCCAGGAACTCCACGAGCGCCTCGCTGAGTCCGAACGTGAGCGGCAACGCCTCTCCCACAGCAATGACCATCTCGCCACAGAGGTGGCCTTGGCTGGGGCCGAGATCCACGGACTTCAAGAGGAGCGTGCTAACGCGGAGCGAGATCGTCAAGAAGCTGAAGAAGAACACCGTCTCGCCGAGTGCGCCGTGAATCGCACGCAGGAGGCTCTGGAAAAAGCAGAAGCAGAGCTCGCCTCCGTGGCCGTGGATCCACCCGCTCATCACCAAAGATTGGACAATCTTGCACGGGAGCGGGATCGAGCCGTGGCGGCGCTGGACGAAGCCACTACTCGCATGGATCGACTGCAGGCTGACGTGCAGGCACTTCAGCGTCTACACAGGGAGGCTCGCACCGAGCTAAATCAGCTCCGAGCTGTCCACATGGCGACTTTGGCCGATTTGGATCGGGCCGTCCGGGAACAGTCCGCCCCCGAGTTAGCTCGCCTCCAGAAGACTCATGACACCACGATCGCGGATCTGGCTCAAGCCCTTCGCGCCCGCGACCAATCCCGTCAGGAGGCGGATCGACTTCGCGCTCGCGTGACTAAGCTGGAGGAAGAAGCCGACATTGCCGAGCAGACTATGAACACACTGGGCCGGCGTGTCCAATCCATCGAGGCAGAGCGGCGTGGATTGTCCAAGGATCTGACGCGCATGAGCAGTGAACACGACGCCCTGGATCGGGCACATGCCGCTGCGCTGCGCCAGTTGACCATGATTACAGCGATGCCCAGTATCCGCCCTGCTGCCGTAGAAGAAGTGTTGGATCCAGCTTTCATGCTAAGCCTACTCCGTACTGCTCCTCCTGATTCGGCATCATCGGGTCCAGTGTCAGAGCGTTCTCAGCCCTCAGGTGGGGGATCCGGATCCTCCACTTCCAAGCGCGACCGCGACGTCGCAGAATCTACGGATCCCACTCCCAATCCAGATCCTAACCCAACACCCCCGGCGCGGCGTCGCATCTTCCAGAGCACTCCACCAGGTAGTCCTGACCGGGATGCCCAAGCGAGCGGCGGTCATCCGACGGTGGATCAGCCGGATGGGGGCGATCCAGATCCCGAGAGACCCGAAGCTCATGCGAAACCGCTGGGCAAGGCAGTCCTCAATGACGACGGCGCGGACGACGAAAGCGACGACGAAGAGGATGATGAAGAGACATCCAACAGCATCGAAGGCAGTGAGGATCCGGATACTGCAGCAGTGACCAACGAGTTGTTCGAGGCGCAGACCCTGGAGGCCATATCGCAATCCCGATCCGCTGAACGCCGCCGCCAACACGCTTCTCCTCGGCGCCAACTCGCTACTGGTGGAGCTGGCGAGCCTCCGGATGGATCTGACGACTCTGATCCACCTTCTCGTCCCGATCCCCGGGGTCATCACGCCGATCCCAATTCGGACAATCAACCGGATCGGCCCGATCCTCTCGCACCGGTGGCTCCGTTCGGTCCCGAAGAACGTTGTATCCCTGGACGCGAGCATGCTCGCGTGCTCGTACTCGTTGATTGTAATCCATCGGTAGTGGCTCGGCTCAACAACGTGGCAATGGTGTCCATGCTGGTCGGCGTTCTGTTTCCCGTATTGCCCACGACTCCTGGCTGGCTTTTCCCGTATCTGGATCGCGAGGACCGTCCGTCGTATGGATTGGGGGATTATTGCCACGAATTGATCACCAAGGACAACGCGAACGCGTTATACGCCACCAAACCATGGGAAGTCCTCGAAAACAACGGCGATGCTATCTCCTTCGAGCCCGCGGTCGGAGGTCGGCTTGGAGTCTGGATCCAGAAGTATGGGAGCTACGAGGAGGACAACATCGTCTCGTATTGGGAGTCCACACACTCCTTCCCGATCCCGGACGTAATGGTCGCTAAGGATCCGTGGCTGCAGACTTTCCAAAAGGAGCGCGACAACCGCCGATCTCATGCCGGCCGAGCCTGGAAGCATTTGTTGGAGCTGTTGATCGTGGTGATGAGAGAGGGTTGGTGCGACCTGGACATCCTGCTGGATCCATACATCCTGCATTTTCCAAAGCGTTCCGAGACGGTCAAGTGGTACCCCGGTGTCGTGTCGCGTCAAGCTAACCTGGCGGATTCCAACCTACACCGTCCTGAGCCCACCGACCTTCTTGAGGCACTGGACGAATGTAATGAGGCGGATCCATGGCGTAACCGCTACCGAGACACGCCCCAGTACCATCCTGCTCGCAACATCGCCCGTCTCCCGGCCAAGTTTTACGACCTCCGCGCTGTTGGCGATGTCGAATAGGTGCTGGATCCGTAGTTACCTTCTTTAGGCCGATCCAGATCCGGAACATCGTCGTCGACCATGCATCCCTGCATACTCAACTTGTCGTAATGAAAATCTCCATCCACCTTCTGCATCCTCCTTCATCCATCACCATATCCGCTCCATCTGCATAATCAACTCGTGCGTTCAGATCCAACTTTCGCAGACTTCGCTTCGTAGTCGTTTCTTCGTGCCCTTTTCTTTCTGCCTTGTTCAGACGCTACAGGCGTCCAATCCATACATGCATTTACACAAAGTCCCAATCCACCGACCTGCAACCACCTTGCAGATCCATCATCGCAGCTTCTCCACAGAGCGACCAGCTCACTCTAGTGGATCCCAGCCCCACTACTCCTCGTGAGACTGCATCACACCAAACCGGTTCCGGTTAGTGCGATCCCGCAGGAACTCGTGCAGTATGGCACCGCAGTTGAGATCCGCCTCGTCTACCCAGGATGGTTCCTCGTAACCACGCCAATGCACCAAGAATTCTCGATGGATCCGTCCGTAACGAGTTCGTTTCCCCGTCCTCATGTCAGTAATCTTGTCCACTTCATATTCATCTTCCTCCAGTTCCTGGATCCAGCTGTCCTCAGGTAACAGCGCTTCATCGAAGTCGTATCGATCTGTAGTGCCCTCTGTCAACTGGATCTGAGGTCGATCCGGAAAACTTCGAACTAACTTCAGCTTCGACACGTGTACCACGGGGAACAGCCTGTACTCAGTGCCAGGAGTCTCGATCCGCACCGCATATTCTCCGATCTTCTCAGCAACACGGAACGGCCCGTGCCACATGTGCGCCAGCTTGCGAGCGTATCCCTCCTTGACCCGATCCAGGAATAGCCAAACGCGGGATCCAACTTCAATCTGATGTGGATGGACCGCCTCGTTGTGCCGATCCGCTCGATCAGCGATCGCCTCCCGCAAGCGTGTATTCACTTCCGCTCGTGCTTGCTGGTAGTAGCGTTGGATCTGGTACCGCCACCTCCTCGGATCTCGATCCTGACGGCGAGTGCTACCCACTGGGATCGTCGCTTCGAGGGTAGATCTAGGATCCCATCCATGTACCAAGTAGAAGGGTGTTTCTCCGCGGATCCGATCCTGTGCGGTGTTCAGTGCGAAGGTGAGTCGCTCCGCGTAGTCATCCCAATCACGTTGATCCAGATCTTGCACATACATCTTGAGGGCACGAGTGGCTGTCTGTACCATGCGTTCTGCCGTCCCGTTCGCCTGCGGTCGATATGCCATCGTGGCACGTTGTCGCTGACCTAGGATCCGGTTGAAGGATCGGAAGAAGTCAGCCATGAACCCCGGCTCACGGTCATGTCGGATCACCTCACTGGCACCAAATCTTCTGAAGACACACTCTTCGTAGGACTCCGCAATAGTCTGCGCGGTTCGCGAGTCACTGGCCTTTGCTATCACGTATCCGGTAAACAGATCCACCCAAATCAACAACTCGGTGTTACCCTTATTGGATCTGGGCAGCGACGGTATGTGATCCATCGCTATGATCTGGAAGGGGTACGTAGCTTGGATGTTACCCGGCGACTCGCCTTGGATCGTGGGTCGTCCTTTACCAGTTTCGCAATCCACACACTCACCCACATATCGCTGGACGCTCCGGTACAAACCTCGCCAGTGGAAGTGATCGCGGATCCGCTGGTAGGTACGGCCGATCCCTTGGTGACCCCCTTCCAGGCTGACATGGTAATGATGGAGGACGTCTTGCTGCAGGGTCTCTGGGAGCACCAGCCTCATCAATCCATCACGACCCGCCTCCACCTTCTTCGTCGGGGGACAGTAGAACAGCAGGTCGTTCCGATCCACTTCATAATCCATTGCCATAATACCATAGGATCGGGCATCCTCCTGCGTCAGACCTTGAATATCGCCGGCCAGATACTTCTTCAAGCCGGAGATCCACGCCTCCTCGTCCTGCGCTTGACGAATCCTCGCGATCCGAAGGTCTCTCACCACTTCTTCCTGTAGGACCCGTGGATTGGAAGTTCGCTGGGAATTGGATCGGGATCTTGCACCGGCTCGGGTTGTCACATGCGACATATGAGCGACGGGAGCATCCTCATCGGCCTTCACCACCAAGATCTCATCCAGGCGGTTTAGGGTGACTAGATCCTGTATGTCCGCTTCCTCTTCAACCATGATCCCAGCTTGACGTTGGAGTGCCGCGCTAGCGAGACTGTCGGCACTGCCGTTCCAGTCGCGCTTGACATGTACCAGCTCATGATTGGGCCAACCACGTAATCGATCCAACGCCTTCTGCTTCAACAGCGTCAATCCAGGTGCCTTGCAGTCGATCTCACCTCGGACCTGGCGGATCACTAGATTGGAGTCACCACAGATCACAAGTCGTCGCTGCGCTTCGCCTTCGAGTAGATCCAGACATAGCAGAAGTCCGTGATATTCTGCTTCGTTGACGGTAAGGCCCTCGGCATACCCGGATCTAGCCTTCACCACAGTCCACTCTGGCAGTTTCCAAAGGATCGCACTGTAGGCGCCTCCTCCTCGCTTGACACGCGCCGATCCATCAAAGCTGACCACATAGAGTTCCTCATCCGGTTGCACTGTCGGGATCGGGGCTTGGATCTTGCGTCGCGGCTCCTTCTTTGGCGCGATGTCGATCAAGGCCTGATCCACCTTGGATCGGGGTGTGATACTGGCTGCCAGAGTTCCTAGGATCTCGTCCTCGCCCTTCGCGCACTTCATAATTTCCAGAGTCCATGGCGAAAGGAGTGCCGCCCATTGTCCTAACCGTCCTTGCAGACCAGCGGATCGAAACAGCCAAGCCAGCGTCGAGTGTCGGGTCAGAACCCGGATCTGGCGACCCACCAACATATTGTAGCTCAGATCCAGAATCCGCAGCAGGGCTAGCACCTCCTTTTCGACGACGCCGTAATTGAGCTCGTTCGACTTCAGAGTGCGGCTGGTGAAGGTGACAGGGTAATGGATCCCGTCATACTCCTGCATCAGAGCGGCCGAAATGGCCCACTCACTAGCATACACCACTACCACAGGCAGCAGATCCACATTGAAGTGTCGGAGGATCGGAGTTCTCGCCATCTTCTCCTTCAGTGTCGCGAAGGCTCGATGAGCCCGGACCCAGCGTAGATCCACACTGTCTGAGTTGCATGTCTCCGGATCCAAAGTCCTCATACCGGCAGGATCCTTCGCCTCCAAGTCGGAAGTTTCCGTGGATCGAAGTTGTGGATCCACCGCCTTCGGTCCTAATGGATCCGACAAGTCTCGATCCCTTGGACCCAAACTCGTCACACCCATGGCGACTTGGATGCGCTTCTGGTTATCCGGCTTACTCATCGCGGCAAAGTCCACCTCTCGTAGCTCGTAGAGAACTGCAGCGTAGATCGCGTAGTCCTCCAGGAACCGACTGTAATAGTTCAGACTGCCGAGGAATGACTGCATGGATCGGAGCGTCCCTGGGAAGGGTAAATCCGTCAAGGCTGATAAATCCTTGGGGTTCGCCTCCAGTCCGGCATGGGACACTCGATGGCCCAAGTACTCCACCTTGCTCTTGCCCCAGAAGCTCTTCACCACACTGATAGAGAGATTCCATTTGTCACACGCATCCAGCAGAGCATCCACCCGGTCACACAAGTGATCCCAGGATCCAGCGGTCACCAGGATGTCGTCGATGTAGGATCGGCGTCCCAACACTGACGGTTTTCCCGGACCTTCCGGTTCTCCCGACTTCAGATCCAGATCCAATGCCTTAGATCCCGTTCCGCACTTGAGGCGTGACTCGCCGTCCGATCCAGATCCAGCTTCTAGTTGTGGGATCCGGGTGAATCCATACAGCGCATTGTCGAGCATCCGTTGGTATATCTGAGGCGCATTCTTCAATCCAAAGGGCATCCGGTTCCACTCGAACAATCCAAACGGGGTGATGAAAGCGGAAATTGCACGAGCCCGATCCGTCATAGTCACCACCCAGAATCCACTGGCCATATCCAGCGAGCAGTACCACAGCACCTTGTCCAGATCCTCAAGCAGGTCGTTGATCAAGGGCATCGGATAGATCATCAGTCGAGTTAGACTGTTAACCAGTCGGTAGTCAATACACAACCTTATATCCACTCCGTTCTTCTTGATGATGACCACGATCGGAGACGCCCACGGGGAAGTCGAATCCTTGATAATCTTCGCACCGAGCAATCCCTTGATCAGATCCGACAACTTCTCATGATACTGCGGTGCCACCTTACGCACGCGCTGGGCAACGGGCTTGGCATCACCAACATCGATGTCGCACACGACACCTCGCGCCACCGGAGGCAGCGCATTGCCTTTGCCGATCAGCAGGTGTCGGCGCCTCCAGATCCTTCGCCGAAGTCGGTCAATCTCTTCCGCCGTATTAACATCTGGATCCCCCACCTGGATGTCTTCAATTGTCACCTCTTCCGTGGCCGAAGTCACTTCGGGCAATACGGCCATCTCCGCTTCAACATCCTCTGCGTGCAGATCCCCGCTCACATGGTAGCAGACTTGGTCATCCGCCTCCGAGTCAATGCATCGCGGACCTTCGGTAGTCGGTGGATCGCGGCTGATCGTTGGATCGGACGTCGGACCTGATTTCTGCCTTTTCTCTTCGTCTGGGTCTGCACCCCGTCCCATCTCACCATCTGCAACTTGACTTTTCACTGGATCCATGGCCTGTCCGGTAGCACCATCTGTTGAATCTGCGGATCCGCCCCCTGTCTCTTCGTGATTACCACCCGATGTGACAACGGGATGGACCGCCTGTCCCACGTCAGCTGGATCCAGCGCACCTTCGCCACCTTGAGCGCCAGTCGTCGGGCCTTGGTCTGTCGGTCCATCGCCGGGTCCCTGTGAGTCTTCGACATCGGGCTCATCACTTGGATCCAGGTCCAACGCGCGTCCAGCAGGGGCGTCGTCTGGATCGAGAGCGGGTGTGTCATCACGAGCGGCAATTAGGGCTTGTTGCACCTGGGTAGACGCTATCCGGGGCATCCCCAGCCGTGTTGCTTCGTAGTCTGTCGCTGACGTCGGATGTGACTCCGGTGGATCGTCCACAGCGCATTCGCCCGGTCCACACCCAGGATCCTGGGATCGGATCTGGGGGGATGGGCTCAGGATCGACACCCATCGCGCCGCCTCGTCGCCCAACACGGTCTCCTTCTCGCAGTCCATCGACACCTCCGTTGGGGCAGTGAACACGCCTCTTCCCAATGAGTCTTCATCCCTTGGATCGAGATTTGGTGGGCCTTCGGCTGCCGGATCCGGGCTTGGTAGATGATCACGTAGGTCTCCCGGCCGCGAATCCATGGCGTAGGCCGTAGTTGAAGCCGGGGGAAGCGGTATCCCTGCCGTCCCGCCCACGCGTCCTTCGGTCGTCTGGTCGGATGGATCCGACGACGGTTCGCCCTGTTTACCCTCAGCACCCTTGAATCTGGACTCCACCTGTCGGACTTGAGCTGGATGCGGCCTTCGCAATATTGCACGTGGCGTCGGGTACTCGGGACGCTCCACCATCGGCCCTGGCGGGGTCTCTGGAGGCTCCGCCTCCCCCGATCCGGCGTCCGTCGTGGCCTGCAGCGCGAGGTTCTGCCACTCCATGTAACGGCGAGATCCGACGGACACATAGCCTTGGATCCGTGGGACCCGGTCTCCGGCCAGCCACATCCCGACTTGGTGGTTTTGACGCAGCACCAGCTCCTTCTCGCCGATGTTCGTGATCTGAAGGTATCGAATCTTGCCTGGGCCCTTGACCACCGTTGGTACCCATCGATCCCCTCGGGTAACCCACAACTTGTCATGCTCCGACCCTCGTAGACGCATAGGCAGCTCCGCGGACTCTCCGATCCCAACTTGCAAGTACCTATCCAGCTTCACCGACTGCGCCTTATCAGTGTAAAGTGGGCGGCGTCCGCTGAGCTGGATCCGGACTTCGTCGGGCAGGCAGAGGGTCCCATCAGCCAGATCCAGCCGGATCCCGGCCGGGACCATGTAATCCATGCCGAGGATGGCTTCCTGTCCAGATAGGTCTCCCACCCAAATGTCGAAGAAATACACCAGGTATCCACCCAGGGTAATCTTGATCCGCGTTCTTCCTTCCGTTGTGTACACATTGTCTCCGATCCCAACACACTCTTGGCTCTGACTCCTGTCGATGTAGCACCCAACCTTACGAGCAAAGGCGGTATCCACGATGGACACCTCGGCACCTGTATCTAGGAGTAAGATCGCTTTCTCATTGTTGATCTTGCCGTGGATCTAGGCCTGACGAAACCACTTCCCTGGCGAATGTTGTTTCCAATATCCTCGGGATTCTCCGGGTAGGAGATACGAAAACTCTGGATCCGCGGCCTGCCGGTTCGCAGCCACACGCCTGAATCTGGAACCAGCGGTATCTTCACCCTCGGCAGGCTTGAACCACTGGTCTGGATCCTGCTGCTTCCAGTATCCCTAACGCGTCTCCGGATCCAAATCCATTTCCACTGTCGTGTTGGATCTGGAGTAGTCATCAACTTGTCGGAGGCTTGAGACCACAGCAGTACGTTTCCCATGAAGATCACATGTATTACCGCGTAGATCCTGTCCTTGGCTAACTGGATCTGTCGATGTCTTGTTCACAAATGCATAGATGCAATATCTAGAACGCTCGGCTCGTACCGGATTCCAACCCGGCGAGCGTCCTAGTTTAACATCTTCTCCGCCATCTCTGGCAGCATCCCCGCATGATTGGCTGGATTGAACCACTGGCGGATCTGGTTGTAGAACTCTTCCATCGGGCATCGGCCCACGTCATGGAGTTCACCACATCCACGGCACACGAAAAGACAGTGGTCACCTGGATGACCCTTCTTGCCGCACTTCTCACACGTCAAGCGCTTCCAGCAGCCGAGATGCGAGTGCCTCTTGGATCCGCAGTGCGTGCAGCGACTGCGCTCAGGTCCATCCCCATGCGTCCTGGATCTAGTGTCGCGAGACGTCGGGTCCTGTTGCAGACGGTCTGGAGGGTTCCGATCCAGAGTCTTGTGCTCTTCCTCTGCTGGCTTCGCGGGATCTTGGGCAGCCGTGAGGTAGATCCTGCGGTAATCGTCACACTCGGAGTCGGACCCATCGCTGGATCCGGACTCTGATCCCGAGTCAGGTTGGGTCTGGATTGCACGAACATGTCTGGCTGGAGCGGCCGGTGCGGGCGTCGCTGGGGCCTTCTGCCTGTACTTGCTTGATCCATACGCAGACTTCTTCTGCCGGTTCTTCGCCCGATCCAGTGCGCGGAGGACTTCTTCCAGCTCATCAGCATCCGGCAGTCGGAGCAGTGTTAGCCGATCCGCTAGATCCTGGTCGCCCAGGGTCTCGATGAAATGGTCCACATGCTCTCGCTTCTCCTTGGATCCACCATCCTTGATCTTGAGCCGAGCGCGGAGCCCGGCAACATTGAGTCGGTAGAGATAGTCCAAGGGAGACTCGTAGGATCGCTTGCGCGCGTGGTAATACTGGCGAGCAACGGAGATCCCCAATCCACAGTACTGTGTTTGGAAACTGCGGAGCAGATCCGGCCACTTGTTGCGTGTGGATCGAGGGAGTTGACGGTACCAGTTCCTCGCGGATCCAGACAGAAGGTCCGCGAAGGTCAAGCACTTCTCCTCGTCAGGGGCTTGATCACGGAGGAATGCAGACTTCACCTTACTGATCCATGCTCTCGCCCGATCCTCGTCCTGGTCCTTCCCTGAGAACTCCTTCAGATCCGAGACCGCTGAGATCCGGACTCGTTGGATCAAGGTTGAGCCTGTGGATCCGGTCGCGGTGGTGGCCACTGTAGCGCGAGCTGGAGCCGGGAAGTCGATGTCATCTGGATCATACTCCCAATGTTGATCAGGATCGGACAAACCAGTCGACTCCATCTCCACATCCTGGGATCCGGGATTCTGCACCGCCTCCGGCGCCTGCGTCGGGACTGGCACGCCCTGCTCCTTCAAGAACCTGCTCATGGCTGCTTGGAAGAACGACTCCAGTCTGCCAGTGGACGTGTCGGATCCTGATACCGTAGCTGTGGGATCCACCGAAGGCGCCGACTGCTTCTTGGATCGAAGCTGCGATCGGGGCTGTGAGCTTGCTTCGCGCTGGGTCTGGGCTCGAGCGCGTAGCATCGAGGCCCCCGAAGGTCCAAGAGACATACGCCGCGGCTCCGAAGATGTATCCGATCCAAGCTCCGCAGCGGACACGTACGGTGACGACGTGCGGCATCCTGTGGATCCAGGTTGAGGTGAACTTGGATCCGGGACTGCTGGATCCAGCTGAGGCTGGGTCTCACCTACCAGCGCCTTCAGCCTGTTGAACAGCATGTCCGTCGTCGCGTGGATCTGGATTGGGTCGACGTCGTAGATCGCTCTCGCGTCGAAAGTTCCGACCACGAGGCCGGCCTCCTTCAGCAGCTGCATGAGTCGCTCCATCTCGGCCAGGATCCCTTCACGCCTGGCGGGTGCTGGAAGTTCCACAGGTCCCTGCAGGTCTCCAATCTGCTTCACGCCAAGCAGCCGCATCATTGGATCCCAGGCTAGGAAGTCACGTAGCTGCTTCTCGTGGTAGCGTCTCCAGCCTGCCTTCTCGGATTCTTCGTCGGATGGCGTCTTTGGATCTTCGTCATCCAGATCCGGGGCCTTCATCTTCCTCCGCGTAACCGTCTTCTTCATCTGGATCTTGTCTGGATGGACGATGTAGGCCTCTTGTTTGACCGGAGAATCAGCAAATACATACCGATCCTGGCCAGCCTTGGTTTGTTTTGTTGGTGGATCCTGACTCGCGTCGCGATCCACCGGGGTCCCCGAAGGGACCTGTGGAGGAGGTTGAGGTTTCTCTTCTGGATCCATGTCTGGATCCACCTCGGTTCCGCCGACAGAGGTCCTCCTTGCACTCTGCCGATCCGTGGATCTTGTTTCATTCAGCAGCGTCGTCGTCGATCCCAACTCCGATGACGCTTGATCCCCTTGTTCCTTCTTCACTCGAACTTCTTCTTGGGACTCACGGTGAAATCCCGAGTCACCTGAAGATCCGGGCACGCGCACCATTGTGGCGTAGCGGGATCAGCAAAATCTGCGAGATCGCCAATCCAACTTACCAACTGCGCCCGAACACCGACTTACGGAGGGGGTCCCCCGATGATCCGTGATCTGTGTGCTGAACTTGGTCACCTTGTGTACCCGTCGGTAGGGCTGGATCTGCTCCTCTGGTGTCTGCTGAAGCGTCCGAGCCTTGAAGACAGAACAGTCTGGGCGAGACGCGGGGATGTGGGTGGAGCAGCGCGGAAATCTTCACTCTGCTCGCAGTAGTAGTTCCCAATCCAGTGGTAGTCGACTTGGATCGGGCGGCCTGGATCTGGATCCGGCCGTGGGGTAGCCTTGTAGTAGTTGTCGTTCCTTTCCGATGCCTTCGCAGGTCTTCCTTTGCCGTACTTGCCGCTTCCTATAGCGGGATCCGTAGATGTTGAGAGTCGAGGATGCACCCGGCCAAGTAGTAACTCCGGGTGGATCGGGGATCTGCACTTGTAGGAAGATCACTAGGAAGGTTGCAGAACTGGCCAATGTATTATCCAGTCTTAACCAACGCTAGATCACTAACCAGAACCTTGCTAAGCCGTAGGGCCAATATACTTCCCGTTTCCAGGCGAAAGCAAAGGCACTTGCGATGTATAAGGCAAATTCGAGTCTGATTTATGCTTAAGTCCCATCCCATCCCAAAATCCTATCTCCCTATGGATCCTATCATCCCATCTGTACCCACTGACTCTATGGAGCTGTTTACCTTCCTTGCGTGTCGCTTGATTGCTCCCGTAGTACCGTAACCCCCGATCCATTGTCCACTTCCTCGATCCCGGTACCGTCCTTGTCAATCTGAGTCGGACTCAGAATCAGATCTGGATCGGGATGTAGCCAAGTCCGAATCCGTCAATCCGCTGCTACACCAATCACCTTCCAGTCTCCAATTTCTTGGATCCTGCTTCTCCACACACTAATCTTCGATGTTCTTGTCATTTTCAGAACGCACTGGCAAATCGAGTGCTTATTGTGCTTAAAGACGCGAAGCTGTCGTCCTCTGGTGCGACACCAACACGACCGACCACCTCCTCAATGACCACAACACTACCTCCAAAGCTCAAAGCCGATCTGCTGGCAAACAGCAGTCTGTCATCTGCAGCTATTGAAGGTCTGATGGACGCTTGTGAATGAGTCGCACGCCCAGGACGTTTACTGGTAGTCTGGAACGGCAGCCTGTGTCACGGAACTAAACTGTTCCGTGAAGGTAAGTTTGCAGAAGAAAGCAACGGACGACCTTAAAGGCAAAGATAGTGAAACCACTCGAGCCGAGATCTCGAAACCACTCGTGAAGATCTTGCGACCCTCGGCAGTAGGTAGAGCTAGCGAGCCCCCACAATACACACTTTGATATTTCCTCTCTACTGCCCAAGTCCTGCCAACAACGTCTACAAGCTCAACATCGCCTGGCGACCAACGTGGTCGAGAACGGCGGAGTCGAAGACAACCGACCACTCGACGCGGGCGAAATTGGCAGGCTACGACTCGTACTGGACAACCTGGAAGCGCTGGAGCAAACACTGCACACGCTAATTCGGGACCAGACCAGTCTCACGGAAGCCGTTGCGGCGTTCGCAACACGCACGGAGCGACGGCAGAACCAGAACATGGAGCAGATCAAGGCGAACCAAGCCCTACTTCACGAAGTGATCAACCAGATTCAGTCCTTTGCCGTGAGGAGTGATGAGGAGACAGCAAGTCAACGAGCTGACCTTACTTCACTGCGGGCCGAAATGAGTCACTACAACAAACCGTTCGAATCCAAGGGTTACACAGCGCTGGGCAGTCGACTAATAATCCAAGCATGACCGCGTCGGACGATGAACTCTATGCAGATTGGGATGTTGTGGGCCAGCTTCCGCCTCACACCCCGCGTTTCACCAATATGGAGCTCGAACAGCGAATATCGATGTGTCTCAAACAAAAGGAAACTCCGATGTACGGAGGGGCCAACGATGACGACATCGACATCTACATGCTGAACATGATCTCGTGGTATGCGGCGTACGGCCTCTACCTCGCTCAGGCACAAGTAGATTGGCGTGTTGGTGAACTGATGCTGAACCATACAAAAGGCAAGGCAAAGAAGTGGATACTCCAAGACTACACAGGTCAACGACGCTGGAGCCACATCGTGAAAGAGATGAAGCAACGTTTCGTGACCCGATCCCGTGAAGAAGATTTGGTTGCGAGTTTCTTCGACTGTAACCAAGGCAACCGCCCGCTAGATGCGTACATCGACGAATTTCAGCGCCTTGGCCGCACCGATGATGTGTCGGAAAAGTTCAAGATGATCAAGTTCAAGAAAGGTCTGCGATCGAGCCAACTCAAGGAATTACTGAAGATGCAGACGTACGAGTTGCTAGAAGAGCTCGTAGACGCAACTCGATACTTCAACGCGCGGGACCCGGCGACAGAAGCCCAAAAGACAGGGAGAGACAGCGGACCGAGCAGTAACAAGAAGAAGCCGACACCAGTGAAACCCACGCCTGCTGAAACCGGGAAGTGCAGCTCGACACGTTGCCTCGAGAAGGGGCATACCAAAGACAAGTGTTGGATGCTGCATCCCGAACTCCGTCCAGCTTGGTTCAAAGAAGGTGGTGGTCGACGAGCAGGAGCTGCCGCCGCCACGGTATCTGCCCGCATTTCAGCCCCCACGAACGACAACAGCGACATGTGGGCGGTGCTGAACGCGATCCAGACTGATCTCGCCAATATCAAGTCGGATTTAAACTAAGGGGTCTTGAGGGTGGCGGCTCAAGACCGGACAAAACCAACAGTGGTGACCAGTATCGTGTGTTCGATCCAGGGACGAGGGCGGACAGCATGTATTTCCAGTCGGGTGAAGGCGACGGTAGCCTGATCCCTGAGCGCTACTTGATCAAAACAGTGCGCTGCGAGAAAAACGCGCAATCAACACCTGCGAGAACATTTTTTGATGAAGGAGCAGACTTTTGCGGGATTTCGGAGCGTTTTGTGGAGATTCAAGGCTGGACGAGCGCTGTTGTGGATCACGGATCAATGGAGGTGACGTAAGCAAATAGGAAGACCGAGTCTGTGCGTCAGAGAACCATCCAACTGACCGTCTTCGTCGAAGAGCTTCCAGCTTTTGAGTACGAGTTCTTCCTGTGTCATATCCGGAACGAGTGTGAGCTCATGTTGGGAGTCCCGTGGAAACGACTAGCGCGACCAATCATTGACTGGGAAACGGATCGGATCCTCTCCAAGGAAGCGTTCGTCCAAGAGGTCAAGGCGGACGCTAATAAAGCTGAGCAACAGGCCAAAACTTCGCTCAGTCCACCCCTGTTGCCATCGGAAAGACGCTATTACTACAGCAAGCGTTTTGGGTTCACGAAGCACATCACTCTAAAACAGGCAGACAAGATCATCCACAAACACGACGTGGAGTTCGTGGCAATTCTTCCCGAGGAGACCATCAACGCGCTGTACATCGAGGCATTGAAGGAGGATGGGAAGGCGTCGGTGGCCTTGCAATTCGCGCAAGCAAGCAAGCAGCTCGAGAAGCAGGTGCGCCAGGTCAAGACAGACAAAGAAAGCTTTCGTGATACACCTGGGTACCCTCTCGTGTGTGAATTTGACGACATCTTCAGGAATGAGCTGCCACCGGGCCTACCCGTACACGGCGAGCACGAGATGGAGGTTCTGCCAGGAACGGGGGCTGTGTATCAGCCACAGTGGCGACTGAGCCCAGACCAGGAATGTGCACGTCGAGAGTGGGTGAAGGAAATGCTTCGTGCAGGTTTGACCCGCCCGAGCATATCTCCCCACTGTGCGCCAACTTTTTGAATCAAGAAGCCGGTAGGGTGGCGAGTGGTACATGACTATCGAGTCATGAACGCAAGGACTGTTCGACAATCAACACCAATGCCGAGGAAGGACGCCATCTTCGACCGGAGGAGCGGCGCTTACTGGTACAGCTGCTTTGACTTGCTTTCAGGCTACTATCAGATGCGCATGAGGGCCAAAGATATACCGTACACTGCGTTTCAGACCCCGGATGGCCTTTTCGAGTACATCACAGTCCCGATGGGCCTGGGTAATGCCCCTGCAACGTTCAACCGTATCGTGCAAAGAATTTTCGAGGACATGCGTTAGTGCGTTGCGACGTACTTCGACGACATCTATGTTTTCACCAAGCACCAGGACATCGACACTCACCTTGCTGCTGTACGGCGCGTGTTCGAGCGGTGTCGCGAGAAAAAACTGTACCTGAAACTGTCAAAGTCGATCATTTGCGCTCAAGAAATCCCTTGCCTCGGTGACTTCGTCGGCCGCCAGGGAGGAAGAATCGACCCGGACAAAGTACGCGTCGTGCGGGAGTGGCCATTGCCTAGAGATACGAAATCTGCAATCGTTTCTGGGAACTACCGTCTACGTGCAGCGATACGGTCATCACTACTCGGATATCAGCGCTCCTCTCTTCGAGATGGTCAAAACGAAGGACAAGAAGGAGTTGGATTGGACACCAGATCGTGTTCAAGCCTTAGAGGCGTTGAAAGACGCGCTCAGCAAGACGCCGGTGTTGGCACTACCGGACTTCTCGAAACCTTTCCTGCTGCACACTGATAACTCCCGAATTGCTGTCGATGGAGTTCTGCTGCAGCATGTATCGTCAAGCAACGGAACCGGAGAAGTGGAGCAACCAGTGGCATTCTGCGGCCGCAAGATGAATTCAGCCGAGCTGAACTATCCGACACACGAGCAAGAGATGCTGGCGATAATTCACTGTTTGAACATTTGGCGCGTTTATCTTCTTGATGGAGGGTGCATTGTGGAAACGGATCGTCACTCTCTCGAGCGCGTCCTGATGCAGAAGACAATAAATCGGCGCATTTGTAGGTGGTACGACCTACTTGCAGAGTTTCACCTGAGGTTTCGGCACATTCCTGGAGTAACCAACACCGTTGCTGAGCGTTGAGCACTTTGAAATTGATTTCTTGGATCGCAAGAACAGGCAAATGTGTGCAGTCCATCGCCTGAAACCAGCTACTCTAGTGGACCTTATTTGGAGAGCTCAGCGGCGCGCAGGAATCACACGAAATTGGGTCGTTCAGAAGGGGGTCGAGGCGCCAGGAGCATTTGTGTTCGATGAGAAGGACCAAATCGCGCTGTATCGCACTCAGGAGCAGTTAAAGATCTTCATTCCGCCGATGACATCGAGATCCAGAACACGATCCTCTGGGAACTACACAACATTGCTACAGCGGGTCACCCAGGTGTTGAAAAGACAAGCCAAGCTGTCGCCGAACGGTTCTACTGGAGAAGATGGCAGAAACGCGTGAAAGAGTACGTGGTGACGTGTGAATCCTGTCAGCGGAACAAGTCGCGGCCTGGAAAACCTCCAGGGCATCTGCACCAATTAGAAGTTCCGACTTCACGATGGGCCTCAATTTGCATCGACTTCATGACGGGACTGCCGATGACCAGCACCGAATTCGACTCGATTGTGGTCATTGCAGATCGACTGACAAAACGGGCTCATTTCGTAGCTACTGTGAGTGACATCTCTGCGGAATCACTGGCAAAACTTTTTATCGATCACTACGTGCGGCTACATGGACTACCAACAGACATCACATCGGACCGAGACTCCAAGTTTACGTCCAAGTTCTGGGGAGAGTGCGCGAAAATACTGGGGACCAAGCTGAATCTGGCAACGGCGCACCACCAGCGCACTGATGCACAAGTTGAGCGGACAAACGCTATTTTGTCAACCTACCTCCGCACTATGTGAGCGGCTACCAGAACGACTGGAACGTCCACTTGCCGCTAGCAGAGTTTGCCTACAATCGCCATCACCAGTCGACGATCGGCATGTCTCCATTCTACGCGGACATTGGATACAATCCACGCGTCCCAGCAGATACTCAACTTGCGGGCTTAGAAAAAACACCGGCGGTGGCGTTTTTTTACAACAACAGGACACGATTCTCCGCGAACTACAGGCCAAGGTCCGCATGGGAGCTGAAAAGATGAAGCTTCTGTATGATCGAGGGCGACGAGACCAGAAATTCGGCGTTGGCGACATGGTGTTGATCTCCACCAAGAATTTCAACCCAGTGACGGTCGGGGCGACCAGGAGAAAATTTGCAGCAAAATGGGTTGGGCCCTACGAAGTTATCGCAGTGCTGCACGACGGCGCGTCCTATGAGCTAAATCTGCCAAAGGAGTTAGGCATTCACCCGGTTTTCCACACCATGGCGCTGAAAATATTCCGGAAGGACACTACCGGCGCTCAGCGTGACAGCACAATCCCCACTGTTCGACTCAAGGACGGCACAGAAGGCCATCTGATCGAGACGATTCTGGACCATCGCATCACAAAAGAAGGCAAGGAGACGTACAAGTGCAAGTGGGTGGGTCGTAGTGACGATATCACTTGGGAGCCGACCTCAAATTTGCTATCAGTACCGGGGTTCATTCGCGAATACCATCGCCGAGCCAACAATTTGCCGACAAGATCATCAAAGCGACTTCGTTCAAGAAACAAGCACGGGGTGAATGGCGTTCGGCTAGTCCAACACTATTGCGGGGGGGGGGGGGGTCTACATCAACGGAGGTCGTGTCACGGAACTAAACTGTTCCGTGAAGGTAAGTTTGCAGAAGAAAGCAACGGACGACCTTAAAGGCAAAGATCGTGAAACCACTCGAGCCGAGATCTCGAAACCACTCGTGAAGATCTCGCGACCCTCGGCAGTAGGTAGAGCTAGCGAGCCCCCACAATATTTCCTCTCTACTGTCCAAGTCCTGCCAACAACGTCTACAAGCTCAACATCGCCTGGCGGAGTCCCCCTCAAAGTCCTCCACCTACGCTTCCTCCAATTGCGACGTGGTGCCCCAAGACGGAGTTCTGTCTGGACGGGGGTCCACCATATCTGCAACAGCCTGCTCGTCCAGGTATTCTTGCCGCGGACGGATGCTGTACGTGGCGATGAAGGCTTTGACGACACGGACACCAATCGCGAGGACGCCCATGGCGAACGCCCCCGCCGCAGCCATGCCCACGTTCTTCATGCCCAGAGGTCCGCCAATACCGTAATTAATTGTATTGGGGTCATTGCGAAGCACTAATAAATATTACAATTTTTGTGCAAACAATAATAAATATTGCCGTAATTTATATTGTATTGGAGCATAGAACATACTACTTTATCGATTTAGAGGGGGAAGAAGGTGGCATGACCGAGAATGTAGCATCAGCAGCGCTCGAAACTACAGTAGCAGTTTAGGAACATCATTTGCGTCTATATCGAAGTTATTAGACGTGAAGATTTCGCTGTGAAGCCCACCTGAGTCTCAATCTACGCGCAGTTACATATTGCAAGCTCACATAATACAATATTATGATAGCGGCCGGTGTCCCAATCCCGTTTTATCTCGTTTAAATGTCGTTTCCGGATAATGCAAACAAGTACTAGTAGCTAGGGTATGGAATACTTCGAAGTACTTACTTAAAAGAGTTAATTGAATGTGGCATCGAAGTAAGTGATCTATGCCCTTAGTGCTTAGTGACCAGAAATTTTAGCACCAATCTGTCGAAAAATCTAGGCCAGCGGTCTTTTATCATATTTATTGTCAATAATTGGGTCAATATGATATTGTATTGGAAACCGGGTCGCCCAGTAATAAATATTTTTATTGGAAAACTCAATTATTTACTGTATTGCAATATTGTTTTCCGACCTCTGAGCGCGCTTGTGTAGCGATCAGCTCTGTGGGCACTGCTACGAGGATGCACATGACGCGGATGCTGCGGATTCGCTTCTTCGTTACCACGTGCTTGTTTAGGTGCTCGAGAGACACACTGGGGTAGTCCTCGACACAGCACAACGTCGCCTTCGACTGCAGATCTCGCACAAGCTGTAGCAGCCCGTGGGGGGGGGATTGCCATCTTTATATCAGGAGGTCGTTCCCACAAGGCCGTGCTCTTGTTGTGTGAAGCAGCACCGGACATAGTTCGGCGAGATGGCCACACGGTGATGTTTGTGACCCGCAACGACGTCTGGATGCGGCAGCACGCGGAAGATGACTACACCTACTACCTGCCCCCGTGGACACTCGGCGAGCTCCGGAAGGCAGCGCTTGTGGTTGGATATGATATTAACAACGATGTCATCGGCGAGCGCTTCGAGCATTTTTTTTTTTTTTTGGGGGGGGGGGGTCTGTCACTTGATCCGAAGGTTGCTGCGCGGGCTATACTGAAGATCAGTGTGACCGAGCGAGCTACTAGTTGGAAAGGAAGAAGGAAGAGAGCGTGATGCTGTACGTCCCTGGAGCGGATAACAGAAGATGCGCTGACAGGCAATTGCAACTGAGTTCGTTGTGGAAAAGCGGGCGGAACGTCGGAAGTTGTTGGCAAAAGGGAAGAAGAAGGCTGCAGCGAGGTTGCGTCGTGGGCTTCCAGAGGGCGTAGCGTTGAGGCGCTATATGTTCGAGGGCAGCCCTGACGATCATGTACTGACCGAATAAGTAGCCTCCTCACCACCACACAAAAATATTCATTCGAAGGTACAAGAGAATATTGCAGCGAATGTATTCGAGGTGCATAATCATAAGGGGCCAAAATTGTTATCGTGAGGACCGTGCGACCAAGCTATTTCTTTCATCGTGGCATACGTGCACGAATCAATTATAAACCAACAAACGCGAATCCTTATATCGTAGCATTCAAGCCGTTACGGCATCGCGAAAGGCCCCACGCACCGAAATCTCAAATTCACCGACACGCAATATGCTTGTGCACGCCTTCGATCCTTCGCCATCAAACTGGACTCCCACGCCTTCAGCAACCTCTGTCACACTCTCACGAACTTTTTTCACCTCCATTTTGTTCACGCCGCCGTAATCACCCGTTTGCCTTCTTGGCTAAGGCACACCACTCCACTCAGTTCAGAATTACCCTCCACCGCCGACTTGAGTTCATCAACTGTTGGCTCGTCGTCTCGGCTCTGAGCGTCAAGTCGAAGTAGACTGGGTGTCCTACCAGTCCATCAAGCCCTCGCAGAAGCGTAGCACTCCCCAGAGCGGCGTCCAAATACCATCCCAACGCCCGCAACGCCTTTGGACTCGACGCACTCCCCATACCCACACTCCCGCGCGTTGCAGAGTACATCTGCACGAGCGCTCGAAACACTGACGGATCTCGTTTGTCGAAAGGCGTCTTCAGCAGTCGCTTCTCCACCACGTCCAGGATTTTACGAGCTTTAGGTTTCCTGTTCATGGAAACCAGAAGTTGTGCTGTGCCCACGACAAACAATGTAAATCTCGGCGTCGTGTCACAAAGTTTCTGGATAGACCCAAGGACAGTATTTGCTGTGGGGGAGTGGCCCATCCGATGGAGCTTCTGCATCGTGTGAATAGTCTTGAAGGACTTGGGCAGCTTCGTACTCGGTTCGTTATTTGCCAAAGCAGATAGGCATTCCTCCTTCAGCTGGCCCACGATTGATTTGACTAGTTGGTCCACTTGTCGGCCTGGATTGTACTGCCTTCTGGCGTTGCGGTGGCTTTCTTCTCCAAATGCAATCTTCTTCTTTTTCCTCACGATCTTGGCCACAATCTCGCGCATCCATTCCTGGTTCGGTGTCACATCATACGCGAGTTTGCCGTCGCTATTCCGAATCGAGAGATCGGCTCCGTAGCTGTCCAGTAGCGCGAACAAACTCCGATGACCATGTTTGACCGCCAGATGCGCCAGCGTTTCATTAGTGTAGAACGTTGGCGTATTAATGTCGATCATGTTGTCCGCTTCCAGAATGAGTCAAACGATCGCCTCGTGACCCGCAATCGCGGCACTGTGCAGCGCCATTTCATTCGCGAGGATTCCCCCATCACGCTTCACGTTCAATCCTTGTAACTTGTGCCGCCAATGCAATTGCTGGTTAGAGAGTGCGCCCATCTGAATCATCCACTCGACGAGGTCTATATCGTAAATCCGTCCGGCTGTAGCGTGGTGGAATATCGACCAAAGACCATCGTCTGAAGCCTTCGGCGTGTGGGACTCCAGACGCGCCAAACTCACGGACAGCAGCGCAGGTTCTTTTTTTATTTCAGTTCGAAGGCGGTCCATATCGCTCTCACAAAGTGGACCGTCGCTTGATTGCAACAAGTCCATCAGTTCACAGAACATTTCGTTTATACTTTCGTCACCGTTTTCATTCGTAGTATCCACCTTCAATGACACCGAGCCATACACATGGCGGGCAAAATCAGTGGGCAGGGTAGGTGAAGTATCTTTCCTCGCAGAAGTTCGGGGAGGACGCGAATTTGGCTTTGATTGCGGCTGCACTAAGGCTGCCAATTTCACTAATCTCCGGGCCACGTAAAAGAGTGTTGCGAATATCAGCCGGTATCGCACTTCGCGTCAGTGTGCCATCGGGCTGCAGCGCGTCCAGAATCGCCAAGAATCTTGTAACATCGACAACCGCGCGAGGAAACCCCTCTGATCCAGGAGCCACATTCTCGATATCACGGTCCCCATTGTTCAGCACAGTGAACATTTCATACAGCGCGTCACTGATATCCACATTGAGAGTCAGTAAGTCGCGCGAGAGCACGCGCGTTTCAAACAGCTCCTTTGAGCAAGCATCGGCAACCTTCGACAGCAAATCTTTCGATGAAGAGCTTTTCAGGAACCACTTGCCGTCCTTGTCCAGCAGACTGCCGACTTTGGACACGTTGTCCAGGCGAAACATTCTCGACATTTTGTAAAGATCAGCACCGCGGCGTGACGTACCCTCGTACTTAGCGAGAATGGCGGCTGGGCTCCAATCGCAGCTTAGTAGGTGCGAGCGGTAGTACGAGCCGTGTGTCGCTGCCGCACGTGAAGGCACGAACAATCATTCTTCGTAGACTGCCAACAATTCATCGAAGAACGGGATTTGTTCCAGAAAACCTTCTTTAACGAGAGCATTGTACATGTGAGCAAAGGCGCACAATATCCACGACACGCGTCCAACCTGGTGCGAGATGTGGAGCAAGCGGAGGTCGTTATTCAGTAGCGTAAAGCCAGCCAGTTTCGCCGCGATATGCGGTAGCCATGGCTCCGCTTCTTCAGATTGTCGACAAAGCGGCCTATATGCTCACGTGACCCGACGTCTTCCGTCAACCACATGTTGCTCTCCAAGTTGGACTCCAAAATCTGCATCAAATCTACCAAGTGACTGTACATAAGAGACACATTGCGACCAAGCCCCGCTTCGCCCTGTAGTGCCGCCACCGCCCTCATCCAGCATACACACGCGAATACCACGGACACCGTCACAGTGTGCGTAGCAAAGAACTCCTCCATCGACGCCATAAACGCGTCCGCCAATCCCCTGCCGCCACCAGCAGAGCCCGACAAAATCCTCTTAGTGGCGATGCAGTTGTAGAGCATCGGGAGGTGCTGGGTGATGAAAATGTGCTCGGTACAGCTTGGGTCTGGCATCACGTACTCGGGCGTCCGTTCCTCCCCGTAGATATCGTCCAGCTTGTTCAGATAGACCGCCTCACATGCAAACGCCTTATCAATTCCTAGTGCAAACTGATGCAGCGTACTGGCCACATTAATGCACTCGATCAGCAGCATCCCCGGCACGGACGTGTAGGTTCCGTCATCTTCGCAGCGATCTCGAGCCTTGCTACGTCCGATCGGATTTGGATCATGGCACTCGTCGGATCTGAGCAGCCAGCATGGGTACCAACTCCTTTGCCGTCTTGAGCCAGGGGTATCTCAGCTACAGTTGGGCCGTGAGGGAGTTGGTCATGTCCATCGCCACCTTCGCCACTACCGTGGCCTCCACCAGCGTGCGTTGCTGCTTCTTCACTTGGTCGTAGACGTTAAACACCCCCTCCACCAGCTCCTCAAGCTCCAGGAAGAAGTAGACCACCTCCAGCCTCAGATCCTCTGCGAAGGCCTCGTCGAACAGCTTCTTCCTGTCTGCCTTGGCTCTCTTGGGGACTCCAGAGGCTGCAAAGCTCATCTCCTCCTCGTCCGGGAAATAACGTTAGTCGTCCAGCTGTAGAATGTCGTAGTAGCTCTCGAACATGGCGCTCTCCGACTCTACCGGCACTTGATGTTGTTGTTGGTGGTGCTGCTGCTCTACCTCCACCCCCTTCAGAGTGTTGAGCCAGCTCCTCAGTAGTTCCACGAAGTGCTGGTGGCCGTCGTCCTGAGGGCTTGCGCAGTAGGACTTCTGTGCTTCCGAGCACTTAGTGTCGGTAGCCGAGGAGGGCGAGACACGAGAACGCAGGAACAAAAGCTTGTTTGCCCACGGAAAGAATGGGATTGAGGGGGAGAAAACCTCTCGGGCGACAACCCCCTCTTGGTTAAAATATACTATAGAACGCTCAGTACAAGCAGGAGCGATACTTCAGCTAGGAACTCCATACTGAAGCACAGTCAACCATTGCGAACAGCGGAGCTCGATCTGCCACTACCAGCTCCGGCACTCCAACTTCGAGATCCGCCACGCAGTCATCACTTACTTGGCATTGCAACCTGCGAGCGGCACCGGCACAACATTCAGTCGCTCACGCAGTTTGGAGAACTGCGTCGATCCAAGAGGCTTAGTGAAAATGTCTGCAAGCATATCCGTAGTAGGGCAGTAGCGTACATCGAAATCTCCACGTTCATACAGATCTCGCACCTTGTGATACTTCAGGTCGACACCTTTAATTTTGTAGTTGCCCTTTGTAGCCTTGGTCACTTTGATCGTCGACTGATTGTCTTGAAACAGCACAGTCGGAAGACGCCGGCGAAGTTTCAGCTCTTCGCACAAATTGTACGTCCAAATGATCATCACGGAACACTCGGCCGCATCAATAAATTCAGTACTGCAGGTATCATCTTGAGTAATCGACTGCTTGTGGCTCTTGTAGGCGTAAGTACATCCATTCATCTGAAGCACAAAACCCGTGCTCGATTTGCGATCATCTTTCTCACTACCGAGATCCACATCAGCATAAGCCGTGATATGCAAATCAGGGCTTGCGGGTTTCTTCCATAAGAGTCCATAGTCACGAGTGCCCTTCGAGTACCGTAACACTCGTTTTGCCATCACAAAATGTTCCTTGGTGTACTTGCTCATGTACTTGCCAAGGGTTCGCACTGCATTAGCGATCTCTGGGCGCGTGCCTTGCACCAGGTACTGGAGACAACCCACCAGCTCTCTGTAGGGTATACTGGGGTCATTAACCCCCGGTTCGTCCTCCCCCACAGACTCCGGCAAGTTTCCGAGCACCTGCGAAGTGGCAACAGGCCGACAGTCCTTCATGCCAAAGCGCTTTAGCACTTTGTCAATGTAGCCACGTTGCGACATCCACAGCGCCTCACCAGGAACATAGGAAATCTCCATGTGCAATAGATCAGCAACAGGTCCCAAGTCTTTGATCTTCAACTTGGCTCGGAGTTCACGCAGAACTAGTTCAATGTTCTCATCAGTCCCAACGATAATCAAATCGTCCACATAGACTGCAACAAATATCGGGCTGCCTCCCACTGAGCGCGTGTAGATGCCTCCGTCCATCTTAGTCCGGCGAAAACCACACTGCCTCAAATATTTGTCCAGGGTCTGATACCAGATCAATGGCGCCTGTTTCAATCCGTATAAGCTGCGCAACAACTTACACACACGGCCAGATCCATCGTCGAAATACTCAGGCATTTCCATGTAGATCTCGATGTCATCATCAATCGGTCCATTTAAGAACGCAGTTACAAAGTCCACATGGCGGGCAGAGAGCCCCAAATGGAGCGCCAACAGCAGGATAAACTTCACTTCTTCCTGCGAGACTACGGGAGCATACGTCTCCCAGTAATCAACACCATAGAGCTGCTGACATCCTTTGATGGTGATCCTAGCACGATGCCGCACAACATTGCCCTGGGCATCGCGCTTCTTCACCAGCACCCGCTTGCCTGTCAGAACCTTCTTGTCCTTGGGCCGCTCGACCAGCACCCAAGTGTTGTTCCGCATGAGGTCACCATACTCCTTCTCCAGAGCCTCAACCCATTTTCTGCATCAGGTCCAGACAAAGCTTCATCAATTGCCTGCGGCTCCATCAGAGAATTCACAGCCTCAATTACCAGACTTAACGGAAGGTCCACCTCATAGTTTGGGTGCTTTGGATTTGGTCGTCGAATGCGAGTCGAGCGTCGAAACGACTCAGCCGTATCACTCAGCTCTTCTTCGGCCTCATCGCTCCCACTATCACTAAGCGCCTAAGCGACTTCTGTCATCGGAACAGCACGATCACCGGACGCGATGGGAACAGGCATCTTCTCCTCGAGATGATCACCTTCAGCTGCATCCAGATCAACGTCACAGTCAAACTCACCGCCAGCCAATCTCTCCCCCACCGAAGATGATGTCCCTCGCGATATCTCAGGCAGCGGACCGGCAATGGGATCGCTGTTAGGCAGACCCCGCTGGTCTTGCATCTCCTGACCGACATCAGCCTCAGCACGCATGGTACGAGAGGGGTTAGCCCCACGCAACAATGGCTGATCCCCCACCGCAGTAGGAGGAGCTACATCAGGATCCCTCAACGAAGCAGCAGGCGCACCTGCACAAATCGGAGTATCCACTTCAGTAGTGAGAGTAGCAGCGGCTTCACCGTCGCAATGGTGGCGCTTTGAAGGATGTTCATCAGAGGTCAAATCACTGTTTTCACACGTTACACCAGTGACACGTAGCCGTACGAAAGGAATAACTCCGGGCAGAGAGCGTTTGCGTCCTTTGCCATAGGTATTCGCGAGCAAGCGATCCACATAGCTTCGATCCACAGTCCATCCTTCGTGAAATTCAACTGACCGAACCTCTTGCACCTTGCCAGTGATCATACTCAGCACACGGAAGCTCTCGGAGTGCTTAGCGCAGCCCATGAACAAGCCAGCCTTGCCGGGGTTCTCAAGCTTTGACTTTCGTAGCTTCTTGGGGGTGAACACGAACACTAGACAGCCCCACATTCGCAACTTAGTCACGTCCGGTCGCTCACCGAAGCGTCGAAAGTAGGGCGTCTCACCGTTCAGAGTCTTCGTTGCCGAAATATTCCTCACTTCAACAGCAAAACCAAATGCCTCTCCCCATAAGAGGTCGGGCATGTTTGCCGCAGTCAAGATGCTGCGCACTTGAGCCGCAACAATACCGTTCATTCGCTCCACGAGTCCATTTTCTTCTGGACTGTACCCATTCGTCCAGGTATACTCGATGCCTTGACCAGTGAGGTACGCCGTCATCTTGTTGTTGAGGAGTTCACGGCCTTGATCGGAGTTGAAGACTTCAATCCTGTGGCCTTGAGCAACAAGCCACTTCACGTGAGCTAAAACCACCTCTGAGGCATCCTCCTTTCTTCTCAGCAGAAAGCCCCACAGGTAGCGACTTGCCTCATCTTGCACGAGCTGAAGGTGAGAGTAGCCATCATATGTCCGAACGCCCATGTGACACATATCCGACATGATCTTCTGAAGTGGTCTTTTGGCTCGACGGGTCTTCGTCTTCTTATAGGACATTCTAGTCATCTTTGCCTCCTCACAGCTCCAGCACGGGGTATCAATATCGTCACTCAAGTCTCCGCTCATTCCAGTTGCTACTTGCTGACGAGCCATTTGCTTCAGCATCGGCAAATTCAAGTGGGCGAATCGGAGGTGCCAACGCACCAGCGACTCAGCATCACTGCGCCTAGCATCTGCAGCAGCAGCACGCTTATGACAGCGAGTAGCTGCGCTCTCAGCACCACAAGCGTCAGCGCATTCAGCTCCACAAGCAACATTGCACTCAGCTTCACGAGAGCCAACACGCTCGGTGTCCTGAGCAACATCACATCCAGCTCCATGAGCAGGTGCTCGCGCCCCGCCAACAGCAGCGTCACCACCAGCACGCTCGGCGCATTGGTGTAGCGATGGTACATGGTACACAGTGCTTGCTGCAGCCTTCAAGCGGTATCTACCGCGAGACTTTATCAGCAGCAATTGTAGACGGCCCTTGGACAGCCATGCAACACGTTGAGAATCACGAAAACCAGTCTTCAGATTCCAACCGTCTTTCTCCATCACATCCAGACTTAGTAAATTATCAGGGGCCGAAGGCTTGTACAAAACCTGCTTCAACTGCAATGACACACCTTGATGTGGTTGCTTGTTGTTGCGAGCACGAATCTGCACATTTCCTACCTTCTCACCACCCGAAATACTGCCATCATAGCCTTGAAAGACATGCGCGGGGTCATTCTGCAATTGCGAGAGAACATCTTGCCGGTTGCACACGTGCACATCACCTCCACACGAGTCCCTCACAGAACTAACTACCAATGTCCCACGAGAAACGCACCCAACAGCACTCACTCTCTTTTTCTTACTGTCACTCTCGTTACTGGACTTGTTCTGCCATCGCTTTCGTTCAGATGTAGCAAAACCCTTTCCAGCACTTTCATCATCAGAAGAATCCGCACGATCGGGGCAGTTAGGCCGCAAGTGTCCTCGTGAAAGCAGGTCCGAGTTTCTTCCCTGTCACTCTTCTTGGCACTTGATCTGCTACCTTGCTTTCCTTCCTTCTGATTCCTTTCCGCGACCATTTCTCTTGCGCTTGCCTCGGCCATGGTTGTCTTTCTGCTGCTTCGGCTGTGCAGACTTCTTTCCACACGCAGCAACACCAACCGGCTTTTGCTCTTCAACACCGATTTTCTCATCCAGTGCTGATTCATCACGTAGCGCATTCATTACTTGGGTTGCCGTGGGTACAGGGCGATCAGCTCCACCATCACGCCGCACAACATAGTGCTTCGGGAATTGCCGCACTACATCGCGATGGGTACGAGCCACGTGACCCAAAAGCGTTTCTGCATAGTCACCAACAGTCACGCACTTGCCATAGTGTAGAAGCTGTCGACGCATCGACTCCATCTCGCGCAACCACTGATCCATGCTCTTCTCCGATGTATACACATTAGAGTAGAACTCAGCACGAGCGAAGATGTAATTGGAGTACTCTCGCTTCGTCTGCTTATCAACGAAGCGATTCCACATCGCCTGAGCGGTGTCTTCTTGGCATATCATCTCAGCGTCCTGCGCGGGCACACCAGATAAAATAGCTTCACGAACGACATTATCCTTCGCTGCAAAACTCAGTGCCCGCACTGGATCGTTCAGGTCGATGGTCCCATCGACAACACTCCAGCAATCCATGCGAGTCAAGAAGGTCCGCAGTTGAACAGCATAAAGATCAAAACTCCCCTTCATTCGCGACACATTATCCATTTTTACTGGTACTCCTGCGCGAGGATAGCCATATCCAGCTCCAGGCGGAAACGCACCAAAATTGAAGCCACCAGAATTGTAGCCACCACCACTTGCATTTAGATTAGGCACAATTGGGACTCCGACGTGAGTCGTCATGCCTGCACTTGGTACACCACCAGCGACGCCTGCTCCATGAACACCTCCAGCAGTTGTTGCGACTCCTGGTACAGTACCAGTACCAGGGAGGCCAGCCACAGCATCAGCGAGTCCAGCCACAGCACTTGGGCCGACACCACCACCGGTAGTCACAGCACTCATGGCAGTAGTCATCGCAGGAGCCACTCTAGAGAGCACCGTAGTAGTTGCCGCAGATGCCACCATAGAAACACCAGTCGTACTTGAACCAGCTGTTTGGTCACTTGACGTCGCAGCCGACGCACTTGGTGAGGCCATGGTCCTTGAGAACTTCACGAGTGTAGTCTGTAAAGCCCCTGCGCTTTGGGCTCATAACCCGAGGGCTTGCGCAGTAGGACTTCTGTGCTTCTGAGCACTTAGTGTCGGTAGCCGAGGAGGGCGAGCTACGAGAACGCAGGAACACAAGCTTGTTTGCCCACGGAAAGAATGGGATTGAGGAGGAGAAAACCTCTCGGGCGACAACCCCTCTTGGTTAAACTATACTATAGAACGCTCAGTATAAACAGGAGCGATACTTCAACTAGGAACTCCATACTGAAGCACAGTCAACCATTGCGAACAGCGGAGCTCGATCTGCCACTACCAGCTCCGACAGGGATATAGATAAGCTGCTTGTGGCGTTTGTTGATCGAAAATTAGCTTCTATTTAGCTGTGGCTATCTGCTAAGGACCACTGGTATTTGAATAAAATATAACGCGGTCTTAGTAGAACGCCTATCCTGTATAACACCCTCCCATGCCCGGAAGGGTGGTTTATAACATTAGACCGCCGTGTACTATTCGGTATTATACGTTAGTCGTCCAGCTGTAGAATGTCGTAGTAGCTCTCGAACTTGGCGCTCTCCGACTCTACCGGCACTTGATGTTGTTGTTGTTGGTGCTGCTGCTCTACCTCCACCCCCTTCAGAGTGTTGAGTCAGCTCCTCAGTAGTTCCACGAAGTGCCGGTGGCCGTCGTCCCCATAGTACGTGGCCACATGTTCACGTAGAGTGACGGCGCATTGACACGCCGCGAGGGCCTTGGGAAGTTGCTGCAGGAGCTTTGGGGTGAGACTCGAGGGATTAGCAGCGATGTCCTTCACTATGACGCCGAGCGTCTCCAGCTGCACGCGCTTGCCAGCGTGACGTCCAGCCAGTCCAGGAAGAAGGCCGTGACGCGCTTGTAGCGAGAATACTTGCTCGCCGGGAACGACGACGTCATTATCGGAGCTCCTTAAACTGATTTTCAAGGATGATTTCAAGGAAGTTGTAGCAGGAGATAGAGCTCGTGCAACCGACTGTTTGTTTGTGCTGCAAGAGATTTGACCTGATCCACTACAGCTCATCGTCCACTAACGTCTCCACGATGTTGTGGAGGGTGTGGTTCAAGCTTCGTAGCGGACCGGCAGCTTCTGTTCAATTGGTGGAAGGGGTTCACACCGTTTGTGATGTCTTAGAGGCGGTATTTCGGAAGTGCTCGCGCGAGTTGGACGGCGTTTACCCTGACGAACTTCTGATCTACGACCCGAGAGTGGTGGATGCCGAGAAGAAACCTTAAAGTTGATAGCTGAAGGGAGACTGAAGAAGACGCGCTGGTTGTGGTGGAGCCGTTAATCCCTCTGACATCACCTCCTAGCTACATCCATGGTATTCGTACGGACTGGGACTCCCCCCACCTCAACCGCGAAGAGTTTGTGGAGAGAGTGTGCACAAGTTTGTGGACGGATAACAACCGGTTCGTGTGGTGAGGCCCAGTGGATTTCTCCACCGAACCCAAAGTCCAGCTGACCCGTATCAATCAACGACGCTGACCCGTATCAATCAAGTGGACTTCAAGTACGTCATGGCTGAGATGGACCTAGACCACCAACTGTCGGTCACGTGACATGCGACGAAGGTAGCAAAACCCGAAGACTGGACGAAGCTTCGCTCAGACCCCGGCTCTGAGCAATGCCTGTCTGGGACCCGAGATGTCTGGCATTAGACATCCCAATTCCGAGCAGAGTCCGGAAAGCTGAGAGAAGTTGCGCGAAGCCCGAGCTGAACCTCGAGCGTGATGATCGGAGCCCCGCTCAAGTCGAGGAGCTGAGCGGAGTCTAGTGGAGTTGGAGTTTGACATTTCCCGTGGTTGCGGAGCTGTTGCCCAGGGTGGCGAGCTGAGTCGTGGAGCAGGCGTCCGAGCGAGATCGTGCCGAACCCGATCCGAGTGCCCATCATGTTCATGGAGTCTTCGCCCAAGATGTCGAGCTGAGCGGAGTGAGATGGAGTCCGAGTCCGGCCTTGGATGTGATGCCGAGGGTCATTGCCTGAGTCGAGAAGCCGAGCAGAGTGTTGTGGCCCTGAGCGGAGTGGCATGGACTTGAGCGGAGTTGTCGAAGGCCAGTTGAAGTGCCTGGTGAAGAGTCACTGGACTTAAGTTCAGACAGTGGTACTGACTTCGAAGTTGGTGGTACTGGCCAGTACACTCATCTGGTGAATCAGCCGTAATCCAGCCTACGTTGGGTGCGCCTGCTCAAGATCGCGGACACTTCAAGCGGATCTCAACGGCCAGCAGCGACTCCAAGACGTCGCCCACCAGCATGGAGCCCCCGCATTGGCTGAGACCAAAGATTTCAGGCGGAACTTCAAGGGCGCTCGGTAAGCTTTAAACAGAGTTCGTTTTGCCCCGAAGGACGCAAGTGGTGGAGGTCTTTGGCCAGAAGGTGTCTTTGCGATCATCCACACAAATTCAAGCTAACATATCAACGTTGTCAGCGCGCTTCGGTGCGACGGCAGTACGGTTATTTCATATTACTGTTACATCTTCGGGTGTATTTCATATTTTCGGGTGGAAGGTGATCCATTCTAAGGTTTAGGCAGGATAATTGTATTGTATGCTTGGGGACATTGGTGTGCCCCGGTGTATTGTGTAATTATTAGTATCGGTTCATTGTGGACCTGGTGCGCGGGAAGTCCCAGGGTGTGTGTGAGTGCCTTGGATTCGGACTAGGCTCAAACCGAGCCAACTAACTCCAACCAACCGAGTCGTAGCTTGACTCGTAGAGAAGAAAGGAGAAGCTGGTACGAGCCTCGCCCAGGCTCAGACAAATAAAAGGCGAACTCGGCCCAGACCCAGCCGACCGGGAAAGAAGGGTGTTGTGGTTCTAAGCCGGAACCAAAGAGAGGAAGCGGAGGCTATTGTGTGTGGTGTTGTGTTCATTAAAGAAAACCCGGGGCATTTCGGGCTGTGGACACGTGCGGACTGGGACTCGCCAAGTGGGGAGCGAGTTTCGTCTGGGAACACCTCCGGAAACCTTCAACATCGACAGCAGCTGGTGTGGCCGACGCGAGTCTGGGCCCACAGCGTAGCCGTGATCGAAAGAACCGCCAAGGGGATCGCAGAGTGGGGAACACACGCCTCGCCCGACCCAAGTCGGCGCTGAGCCAAGAGTCCAAGCGGCCAAGCCCAGCGAAGTGGAGTGGGAGTGTTCGCTCAGTGGAAGGAGCTGAGCGGAACTCTTGCAGCGCTAAGCAGGGCTGAGCCAAGTGGTGCAAGGGCTGAGCAAACAAAGGTCGAGCGGTCTAGCAACCTGAGCAAAGAGCGCGGGCGCTTCGTCACATTCGTCTTCGTATCGGCGCCTTCAGCATCGGGGAAGATGCCGCTATTGATCCTCTTTGCCCATCGGTACCCCCACTTGAAAATCACCCACGTGACCTGTGCCAGGGCGGACTATCGGTGAACACTGAGCCGCGGATGAATCGGCTCGAGATTCTTCAGCGAAAACCAACAGCACGTGATAATGATCGACAATGCTGAAGAACAGCTTGACGACTTGGAGTTTTGGAATATTCTGGTTACAGAGGCGCGGGCAATGTCCGCTGTATCGTCGCTGCAGGGCACACACAAAGGTTTGGAGTTGATGGCCCCGCGGGGTTGCAGTCCCTCATCACGTTTGGAAGATGCGATCTCTTGGTAAACGATGAAGAAGCCAGGGAGTTTCTGGGGGTTGCCATGGATGGGGTCTGCCCGATCGATTCAAGAAAACGCAGATGTCGATTTGCTAGTTCGTGAGGCTTGTGGACTCATAGGCGCGTTGCGGATTTTCGTCAATGCTGCCGCATCAGACTTTTGTGAATTGATTAGACACTTGCTGTCACAGAGTTGCCACAGAACGGTTCCGAGGTGCTTCGGCCAAAACTACGACATGATGGACAACAGCGAGATTTCTGGTCGAGTGTCTCCTGAAAACTCCCAACACTCTGTCGCTGCCGACGATGTTGGCAAACGAGCTTACGGAAAGTGGACGTGAGTGCTTTGCAACTTTGCGTGAGTGCTTTGCAACTTTGCAAAAACCGGGATTCTATGTGAGGAGGACGACAACAAGGTTGGATTCTCGTCTCCGTTCGCAGCCCGGTATTAGGGGCGATGGCTATTTGTCTATCGTGCTCTTTCCGACCCAAAATCTTTGCGCGAACTAGTCAAGAAGGCCATTGGGAGTATGTCTGCGTCGGTGTTGCGAGAGGCTGCAGCTAAGAACAATGACTTTCCTGACGGGGGCACTTTCCAAGTACAATTGATGGAAGGGTTGGCTAGGAATGCCGCTCGGAAGAACAGCATTTGCCCTGAGTTACCGTACGCATTTGGGTGGAATTGCTTTCTATATCAATGGCAGCCAGCACTAGGGGCTAGAAGTATTCGCGTGTGGTGACAAAAGTGAGGGGCATAGGTCACAAATTGAACGAGGTGGTGGGTATGCAGCTCATGCGGTAGATGATTCTGCTGTCGTTGAACAACGAAGGCGTAGTTCCGCGGGGCATGGTGGTCAAAAGAGGGGTGGTCTCTGTGTTTTTCAAGAGGGGTGACTTCTCCAAGTGCCAATGTGTTGCTGGCATGAAGAAGAAAAAGAATAAGAAAACAAGCCGAACTGGGACTACTATCGTGCTGAAGGAATGATGATGTTCAGGAAGGAAGGGCATCTTTGAAGCTAGCGGTTCAATTTATTCTATGATTGAGCACGCGGCTAGTACTTAGTAAGTACACAAACGACGTTCCTTACAAAAGAAACTCTTGCTCACTTGGCCGTTAAGCACGGGCATCGGCGTGTGCTCGAAACCCTCTTCTTGTTCAAGATTGATATCTGTGCTAAGGACAGCAACGGAAAACGTGTGTGCGATGTGACAGCCGATCGTGAGTGGGCCCGTGACATCGCAGTGATCATCGTCAAGATCGAGAGCTAAACAGCCCGTTGCGCCTCGTACCAACTTCCATCATTCTTTTTCAGCTGAGCAACAGCACAAGTTATGAGTTTAAACGATGGGGTGGGGTCGAAGAAAAAGAAGAAGAAGAGCAAAAAAGGCAAGAAACGAAAGTGATGAATTTGGAATCTCGTTTTTGCTTCCACTTCGTTTTTTTATATGTTTGGGGACTTTGCGATTGGAATTTCCAACCGTGACACAATAAATTTTCGAGTCTTTACGCAAGATCTTGTTGACATGATCCGCTCCGTGACGGCGTTCCTCGCACTCGTGCTCGCTCTAGTGCAGTCAGCTACCAGCCTCATGTCACCAGGTTGGTGCAGCGTCTCAATATACCACAACGCTACGCTAACGGCATCGTGGCCTTGTTGACGGGCATGCAGAGTCTTGCGGGACTGAGAAGCAGACCGCAGGCTACATCGACCTACCAAACCGAGTGGATACCCACTACTTCTACTGGTATTTCGAGTCGCGCAGCAAGCCTAGCACCGACCCGTTGATCGTCTGGATTCCAGGGGGCCCGGGTGAGGGCGGCACCTACGGACTGTTGGGAGAGAATGGACCATGCACTGTGAATGACGATCTCTCAACCAAGGTTAACCCGTACTCGTGGACGGCGGTGGCGAACATGGTGTGGGTCGATCCCCCCGGAAACGCCGGGTTCAGTTACTCAACTACCGCAGAAGACGACGAAATCACCGACGAACGTGTGGACGAGAGCATCTTTTGGTTTCTTCAAGGATTTCTCAAGAAACACTCCGAGCTGCAGGGGCGACAATTGTTCCTGGTTGGTGAGAGTTACGGCGGCCACTTCGTGACGTCAGCAGCACACTACATCTTGACCAAGCTGCGTGAGTCGGGACGGGCTTATCATCGAGTAATCACGGCGATTCAGCAAGGACCGCAAAAAAAGGGTGGTTCATCGAGGATTAGTATAACAGAGTAGGTTCAGCGAGGACATCACAAGGAAAATGTGCAATAACGACTGCGGTGGTCCATCAAGTTTCTTTACCTTCTACTACGTGGTAGTTACAGTAGTACCGCAGGTCTGAATCACGTTGCGCCTAGCGCACATTAGCAAGCTGAGGCGGCATTGCTGCCGTAGACGTGCGATGTGGCTGGATAGGTTGCAATAACAAAACATAACAACTTCTACTTCAAAGTACATGAACTTCCGTAGCGAAGCAGAGGTTCACCTTATTGTCGTCCTGGCCTGGTAGTCACTCGGCTAAACTAGAGCGTATCACCAAGACGCGCTTTGCATGCAGCGGCGAGCTCGCTCTGAGACCGTGTCCGGCCTATCGGTTTTGCATCAGCAACAAAGTCGAGCAACGCAGCACCGCGACGGCATCCTGACCGAGGCTGCGCTGGCCTTCACATGTGGGCTCTAGGCCAAGCACCTGCTGACCTTCTTCTCGTTGTTCACATCAGCATTTCGCCCGCAGCCGTTGTTGCGGCCTTCGAGCAAACCTACTATCGAGCGGTATTAGCTGAAGTGCTTAGCCGCTTGGGATACGACCTGCCTACAGTATCGACAACACAACCAAACACACTTTATCTCCAACAGCCATTATCACGCCCGTAGTCAGTTAGATTACTTTACGTATTAGCTAAGCGACAACAACGGATCCTCGATTCAAAATCAAACAATGCCTCACGAGATATCCAAGCAGATTAATCAATTCGATTCTACTTCTTCGAACTACCCTACTACGCCTAACGTGCAGCGGCGGTTGTCCATACCGGTGTGTTAACAGCTCGCAGGTCATCGTGTGTATGCAGCTCGGCGGATCGCTCAAGATCCCGCTGGCTATTGGTTGAGGAGCTCAATCATGTACAATGGGCTTGTCGCCCATTATACCGCTGGGCATTGTAGTAGCATTAATTATCGTTTTCCAGCAAAGGATAAAAGCGCAGCATACTGTGTAAGTCATACAGTAGGCCGATATGCTTAATCTACCGATGGTATGATCGTAGCTAGGTTTGGTGTGAGGGGTAGTCTACCAAATTGTAGTGTATAACAGAGAACTATGTCACCTGAACGTCGAGTTCATGCGTGGAATGCAACCAACGCTGCATCTCGCAGCTGAATTCGCCTTCACGCATCACGAGAAGGGTACATTCGATGGTGGCGTCGTTCACTACAGCCGGGTACCCGCACCAACAGCGGAAATGATATGTAATGGGACTGAAGATCTCAATACTTCGCTCTCTACCTAGCTGTATCCCCACGGTGGTTTAGTTCTGGTACGCACAATCTAAAAGCTGCCTTCACCACGGTCTTAGCCCTCTCCGATGCTGAGAAGAAGCGTGATGTATGAGTGGCATTCCTTAGAGTTAAAGTCACAAGCCGCGACCAGATTCAGCGGTCAACACTAAAAACGTTCAAGATTGGTCGGTCGCTACTTGTTATTAATAGTAGCGTAACCTCAATGTTATTATTTGTTAATACTGCAATGTATAATGGTAGCTTGGGATATATCGCTCAACTGCGTAAAATGGTTATAGGCGGCGTAGGTGTGATACAGCATATTTTACCGAGTTCTTGTACTCACTGTAGTACATCGTATTGCAAGTTTGCGGTTTGGCCAGTTAGGCAGGAGGAATCCCACTCGAAGCCGTGATGATGGTGGCTACCAGCCTCGTTATACACGCAATACATTGCTTGCAAAGAGCGTCTTACTTAGCCTTGGGCTGTATATTATATTTGCGGGTCCGCCTTCCTGCACTTGGCGGCGACGCCAGTACCAAGCCATCAAAGACTTTCCTAGGTAGAAAGTGCGCGGCTCTGCTAGTCGGGCTCAGCGCGACAGCGCCGATGGAGGAGACGCACGACGAGGTCTCAACTAGATGGAGCACTATCTACGCCCCTATGCGTCTGTGTGGATGTCAGCGATTCTGCGCAGACGTCACCGTTTTACCTGGCCTCAGGGCCTGAGGCCCAGGCCTACCTCTCGAAGTCTCATCTGCATGCAGGGCTGGGTACTGAACAAGTCTAGCAATTTGTATGGATTATAGTTTTGACTCGATTAACGGCCAATTACTGAAACGTCCTTGATGAACCACCGTTTCCAAATCGCCTTGATGAACCGCCTCATTTTCCTTGATGAAAAGCCCCACCCGCGTGAGTCTGTGTCTACAGATTTAATCGCCATTAACTTTCAGGGCATCGCGATCGGTAACGGACTCGTCGATCCGGTGGAGGTTTTCACGCACTTTGTCAACATGACCAGCAACGCGTACAACATCACGCTAGTGAATGACCTTCAGTTGGCAGCAATGGAAGCAGCGCTTCCACATTGCCGAGATCTGATGACCCGTTGTCAGGCCAACACGTCGATGTGTGGAGTGGCTGGATTGTATTGTCAGCAGACGCAGCTCCTCCCGCTGCTGCGAGCTCATCGAAACCCGTACGACATCCGCCAGGAATGTCGAACTTCCCTCTCGAATGCGACTGGGTGTATGCTCATGGTGCCCAAGATCAAGGCGTATCTGGACTTGCCCAAAGTCCGCGACTTCCTCGGGGTCCACCCAAGTCGCAGTGAATGGATCCTCCTGAACCGCACTATCAACGCCGCCTTCTTCTCCGCGCCGAGCTTCTCGGGGTACTTGTCCATGGGTGACAAGCTGTCTAACCTGTTGGATGCTGGGCTGCGCGTGTTGCTGTACGCCGGAGACGCCGACATTCTGTGCAACATTTACGCTACCGAGGCCACCGCGAAAAAGTTGAAATGGAGTGGGGCCACAAATTTCAACTCCGCGCCAGAGCGTGCATACACGACCTCGTCGGGGCTCGGTACAGTGCAGTCGTATTCACGCCTGGCGTTCGTGAAGGTGCGCAACGCCGGCCACGCTGTCCCGGGAGACCAACCCGAACTGGCACTGGACATGATCACCAAGTTCATTAGCAGCAAGACATTCTAAGTCGGAGGTATTACAGATGATACCCTGTTTTATAGGTAATCACCCCTAGTCATGGGCATTCGAGTTAGGCCACGCGAACACCAGCGGGACCGTCACCTTTTACATTTTCTTGGTCGTTAGCTAGCCTAAAATACTGAATAAAACCTCACTTAAAACGGGACCGTCACTTTGCGAAAGTACTCGTTCAGGAACCCCAAGAACGGCCCCGCCGGACGTATCAAGTTTGCCCCCGTTCGCCATCTTCAAGTCGAGGATCGCATTATAGAGGTGCGGCAGTGCAAAATCACCATGTTGCTGGTGGGTGCATACGACGGCGTCTCGCAATGTTGGCGTGACGATTAAGCACTCGACGGACCTGATGGATCGAATTAAATCCACGGCGGTGAAGCGCACAGTGCAAACTGGAGACATGCTAGCGCGCGTATTGGTGAAGCAATGTGACAGAAAGCGAGCAAAAACCACCATTTGGCTCGCGCGAACCCGCTGATGGCAGGCTTCATGATGCTGACGTTCGATCTCCAGTACCTGCAGATGGCAAGCGATGTCTTTTCGACGTCGACCAGGCTTCATGCCTTCGGTCACCTCTACAACGCGCTTGTGGAGCAAAAATTCCTTGAAAAAATCCCCTTCTTCGAGGAATTTATTAAGATCTTCGAAAAGTGGATCTTCACCCCGACGAGAGCCGCGGCTGCGCGGGGCACTTTCAACCGTACTTACCTGCTCAGCTCGAAGTATACCGCAGCTTCGATCAATGAGATGTACCGCAGCGGAGCTTTATCGGTCAAGAACGATAGGGGTCAAGCGCAAATCCAGTTCAGCAGTTTCTCCAAGATCTATCCGCTGATGACTGCAAACGACAAATCGTTTTCTGGGGGAATGCTTCGTCAAAGACAATGCTGGTTAAGGCTGCTGACACCTGCGCAGAAGAATTAAGAATTATTCGATACACGCGTGCTTTCGCGTGATCTTCTCACTCTCCATGACGATCTAACTGGCGTGTTCCAGCAAATGGCAGACGAGCTGCGTCAACAACGGACTGAACCCGTTGAAAACGCTGCGATGATGCTCGTGATGTCGTTCTTGGATGATATAGGGGCATCGAACCGTAGAGTGCATACTTAAACACGCCCACGTTCCACTCCAAGGAGACGCTCGCTCACTTTGCCGTCAAGTACGAACAGCGAAGCATATTCAATATTCTCCGTGTGTTCGAAGCCGACACCTGCATCAGGGACGGCAATGGCAAACGGGTGAGCGACGTGACATCCGACCGCAAGTGGTCACGGGAAATCGCAGGCGTGATTGCCGAAATTGAGCAAGGTCGAGCGAGAACCGATAGTGCGAAGAATCGAGACGCGCTGCTTCGTCACCAGAGCATGCTCCGTGCCGAAAGAGTGCGCAAGTCCTGCCCAAAAATATGAAGAGCGTCAACGCCAGCTTGCAAATGAGTCAACGGACAATGCTGCGAGTTCCCAGAAGAAGAAAAAAAAAAGAGCAAGAAGAAAGGCAAAGAGGGGAAACCTAAAGAGACCGATCTCAGCTGCAACCACGACGCCGAAGGAAGAAAAACTGGCGCAGCGGAAGTGTCAAACTTGCTCAAGGATCTGCTGTTGTCGACCGGCTTAGACACAGCTGAAGCCAATTCAGAGCACGCGGCCTCACTCAAGCCCTCGTTCGAAGACACGGTGGCTCTTTCACGCGTCTACGCGACCCAAGCATCCCTGCCGACGACAAACGCGACGACGTGGAGTGCGTCTGCAACGCCGTGAAGAAGCTGCAGACCCTCGTCGAGGCGTGCGACCACCCCAACCGAATGAACACGACGGACCGCCGCATCCGCACCTCCGTGGCCTCCGAAGCAGCGCAGATCACGCACCTGATGCGAATTTCCACGGCGTCGACCACGCCGCCATCACAGTACCCGCGCTCTCTTCAGTCCGCGAACTGTGCGATACGACACCCGACTTCGTGCACTTTGTGCGCTTTGTCTCCGTGGACAGGAAGCCCCAGGCTCGCGAGGTGCTGGACGTGCTGAAGACCCCGTTCGCCCAGCGAGAGCCGCTGCAGTTCCGAGAGCTGGTGGAGACCTACTCTGGAGCACGCAACGCGATGGGCTTGGGACGCACCTCGAGCTCCGACACCTTTCGAGCGCTCGAATGGTACCTAAGCAGCGCCGTGGAGAGCGTCAAGCTGCAGACAAAGCTGGGCAAGATGGTGGGCCAGCAGTTCTACTTCGAGTACTCGACCGCTGACGCATACCGTGCCTACCAGTTCGAGAACGCCATCGACGCAGCCTCTGGACTCGTGTGCTTTGGCAAGCGCGCGTTGCACGTCGTGTACGGCGGCAGTAGCGAGGAAGACGTGGCCAGAGTACGCGAGCTGATGCTGCAGGTGGCCGAGCAAACCGGCGTCAAGTTCAATGCGCGCAACTCGCAGCCGTCCGCCCCCACACTGCGCTTCGGGGACTTTATCTTCTCCTCCGCCGGCGTTGTCTGCGCAATTTGAAAGGCAGCAATATACGACAACTTCAACGTTGCTTCAATCCAGCTGGGTCGTCACTGTACCACAATAACGGTACAAATTGCTAAAATGCTGCCAACAAAGCACCGCTCCATTCTCGAAATTTCTCCTGCTGGACGACGCTCCAGGGTCGCGACGTGGCAAGCCGTCCATTTGCCGCCGCTGTAGACGCACGCCAGCTGTTCAGCATACAACAACAAGGAGAAGGAGAGTTTACCTCTCGCCCATTTCTCAATTTTCCATCCACCCAACGGATCCGACACTAAAAATCGAAAAGACCCAGAGAGGGACCAATTGCGCAATTATGACGGACACTTCGACGCGCGTGCGTGTGCGCCTGCTAGTAGCCCTACTATTCGCGCTCTGCCTCTCGGCCGTGCTGGCCATGGACCCGAGCAAGGACTACTACAAGGTGCTGGGCGTGAGCAAGACGTTCTCGGACCGGGAGCTGAAGAAGTCGTACAGGCAGCTGGCGCTCAAGTTCCACCCGGACAAGGCCGAGAACGCCGAGGACAAGGAGAAGGCCAAGGAGAAGTTCGTCGAAGTGTCGGAGGCCTACGAGGTGCTGTCGGACCCGGAGAAGCGCAAGGAGTACGACGAAGCGCGGCTCTTCGGCGGTGCAGGGGGTCCCAACGGAGGTTTCCCGGGGGGAGGCTTCGGCGGTCAGGGAGGTCGACGCCGCTCCACTGACGAGAACATGGCTTCATTTACGAAAATGTTTGAGAATATCTTCGGTCACGGCTTTGGGGGAGGCGCGGGAGCTGGAGCTGGCGCTGGAGGCTTTGGCGGAGGCTTCCCTGGAGGTGCAGGAGGCTTTGGAGGCATGGGTGGAATGGGAGGAATGGGGGGAATGGGTGGGATGCCCAACGAGTTCCAGTTCAGCGGCATGGACGGCTTCGGTCATGCGCAGCGTCCGGGCAGGGGTAGCGCGTACAGTGGCAACCGCCAGGCTCGACAGCCTACGACGTTGTTCGCGTCGGACTCGCCCGTGCGGTCGCTGTCCAAGAAGAAGTTCCCGGGCAAGGAGGCCAACAACGAGTGGCTGGTGCAGTTCTACGCCATGGACATGAAGTGCGCGGACTTCCGTGGCAAGTACGAGAACATTGCAAGGGATCTCGAGGGCAAAGTGCGCGTGGGTGCTATCAATTGTGACAAGTACGAGGATTTCTGTCGCTCGAAGGGCATCAAGACGCACCCGTCGTTCGCGTACGTGTGGGATGGCGAGCTGACCAAGTACGAAGGGGAACTGGACGAGTACCAAGTGTACAACTTTGCCATTGAGAAGCACATCGCGCGGCTGCAGCGTATGCGCGAGTCTGGCGAGCTGGAGAAGCTGCACGCGGGCAACGCGGCCAAGTTGTGCAACGTTGGCAAGCACGCGACGTCGAGCGCGTCCTCTCTGTGCGCACTGTTCGTGCTCTCGGGTGACAAGAAGAAGCGCGAGCAGGAGATGAAGGTGGCGCAGCAGGTGGCGGCCAAGTTCCGTCACTCCAAGAGCTTGAAGTTCGCATACGTGGACTGGAAGACGCAGCAGCGCACGGTGCGGAAGTTGGTAGAGACGGCAGTCGGCCACAACCACAGACGTCAGGACCCGGGTCTGCTCATCATCCGCACCAAGCGCGGCAAGACCCGTGTCGGCGTGCACTCGCTGGACGCCGAGTTCACCGCAGATGCGTTATCTGCCACGATGGAGCGCGCTGAAGGCGGCGATCTGTCGCTGGCGACCGTGCACGGACCCGTGAATTTCCGCTAAGAGTGACGTAAGTTGTTGGCAGTAAGCTCCCTTTTGACTAATTCATTTTATAGAGTTCCTACACTCGATGAAAACTTCATTACCATAGCTGTATGAAGGCGATCTTCCCCTCAAGGCTCAAGTAGTGTACTGTGCCAAGGCTCACGGAGCCTTGTTGCCCCCTTCATATAGCCTCAGTCCGCGTTTGGGGCAGTCGCCGATCTTCACAACCAGCTTGCGGTCGATCACCACGTAGGCTTTGGTCGGCCTCTCCTTCTTGCTCACTGAGAGCTCAACGTCGTGATGAAGGAGGTTCTTGAGCATCTCAAACTCTGAGGGACTTTGCGGCCTGTTCGTGAGGAGGCACTGGACCGCGAGGCCGCGGATCGATGCGCGGCTAAGAGCAGTGGCGACGTCAGCAGGCAGCATGGGGACGCAGATCCTGATGCACCACTCGGCGCCGTAGAGCACGGCCAAGAAATCTTGGTGGCCACCGCTGGAAGACTCTTTCGCGTCGTCAGCACTGGGGGAGGCCCGTCTAGCTTCATGCGAGTGGCCCACAGTTGGCTGGCTGTGGACGCATCGACGTTTAATGCCTTGGCGGCAGCGTCGAAGTCGCGTTGGCGAGGCTCGCACTCGGCGGTGAAGCCTCTAGCTCGCAGAAACTTGGCCACTTCTCTCTTGGCATGACGCTCGTCCATGCTTGTGGGGCTTACGGCTTCACTTCCCTTGGATCTTGCAAATTCGATAATGAGACTTGATGGCTCACTTCGACCTTGGTCTTTGTATGCAGAACTGCAAGCGATCTTCCACGTTGAAGTTGACAACTTTTCATTTTGCCTTTTTCGATTTTTGCAAAATCTGCTGGTTCTTGTTTTTGGGAAAATTTGTCGGCGTGCTGGTCTCTTCCTCGGTATTCAATGTCGAACTGGTCGCAGGCATCTGGAAAGCAGGCGTGAACAATTTCCACGTCCGGGAACTTCTTCGTGTGGCAGATCTCCGCGAAAAATTGCCGGCTACTGGCAAAGTTGACCACCACGACTCGGTCCACCTTCAGTCTCTCTTTGAGCTGTTTCGCTTGCTTAGCAGCGGCAACTACCTCGGATCTCCTCAGTAGATTGAACGCCAGCTGGTACGCGAAAGTTGATCCGTTCATCACAACCACGTTGACGAACGTTGGGCTCGGTGACAGTTGTGTATCTGTGACGATGCCATTTGGCTGAGGCCCGTTCTTCAGAACATCCCTCATCGATGGATACAGCGCGTGGTAGAGCACAAGCAAGGAAGAAAACCCGCGTGGCTTTCTCTCGAGATGCGTCGATATGGCGTGAGGGTTCATATGACGGAGTGGGTCATTGGCAGGCACAACTTCAAAAGTAGCACGTGCTGGAAGAGCTGCCACGCACATTTCCTTTATCAAATTGGAGGCGCAGCTCAACCGGACGAAATAGTTCTCCATCATGATGCCCATCGCAAGCAAAGAATCGACCAGTCGACTGTCGTGGATGCCGCGATTAAATCGGCCACAAAAGTGCTCCACGTGACGATTCGTCAGCTCTCCATCGTTCTCCAGCACATATTTAAGCGCATCCCATTGCATGCCATCTAAAGTCTGTAACTTGCTCTGCACCTGGAGGTAAGTCGGTTTGTAGTGCTCCAAATACTCACGGAAAGCTTCCAACCTGAACCATCTCTCCCACTCGAACCATTCAAGAAGCCATTTCTCGCGGTCGATGGTGAAGCGGACCAGCGATCCGAACACACCAGGGGCCCCACTGGAATACGCAGCAATTCCAGTTCGAAGCGATCTCGTGAAGGCATAGCGGTGGTCGATGTCCGTGAAAAAGTTACTCATCTGTGACTCTGAAAAGCGTTCCATCCTGATAAAACTCTCCTCGACAAAGGGAGACGGGCCGCCTGGACGGATTCCCCGGTGCTGAAGCAGCTTGAGACCTCCAATTCCGAGAAATCCAAAATACGAGTTTGCCGGCCGCCACAGTGTAAGGGCGTCCATGAACTTCCGAGCCAAGTCTGCCTTGGTAAAGAGAGTATCGAAGTACAAAAAGTTGAAGTACAGCGCATAATGAATTACATCCTTTCCTTTCGCAATCACCCAGGTGCATGTGTTAGGGTGTCTCTAGAAAGTAAAAGTCGAGCACATGCAGAAGTACCAGCAATCAGAGCAGCCCAGCTTAGCAACGGCCTTGGTTGCACGTTTCAACTTCCAACCATCTCTGCACGGTACTACTCATGTAGGTCGTTGGGCAAGAAAAGCTGCGAGTACCGCTTGTGCAGTTTCTTCGTCTAGGTCTTCGAGCTCTTCTCCATAGTCCTGCTGGAGGTGCACTTCTCGCAGAACAGGAGTGCCCGCAAACCCAAAGATGAGAGAGAGGGCATGACCATCGATTTGTCCAAGTGAGGATAATCCACAAGATTGCGTCTTGCCTCCATCCGCTGGCAAGTGGTTTGCTGAAATAACACTGAGGAACGCAGCCTTACTAGCGATTGGCAATGTAATCGATCGATCGATCCGCGTGTTGTGATGCTTCCGGATGAGATCAACGAACGCTTCTTCGTCCGCGCCCAATTCGAGGTACTCGACACTTCGATTCTTCGTCAGCATGTCCTGGAGAGCCTCCGCCTCTCGCGCGGAGCTGCGCGCGTTTAGACTCGGATACACACGCAGCTTGCGCACACGCTGCACGAACGGGTTGCTCATATCACTCAACGCGCGCGAGATTGTGTCGATGCTGGACCAATCAATATCGTGCTCTCCGCCGCAATCTTCGTCTAGCGTGAAGCCGCTGACGTCGAACTCCACATCCGGCCTCCCACAGATAGCTAGTTTCTCCAAGTTCGGGCATAGATCAAGAATCTCTTCCTCCCCTAACTCCAAATGTGGCACGTCCAGCGTCAATGACTTCAGCAAGGGCCCGACAAGAGAGAGGAAGTATGCAAGGCCGTCGGTGAATATCGTCTCAAACTTCTCGAAACTCAGCGTCAACGATAATAAAGGACGGGGGTTTTCTTCGACGGCACCAGCGTCACTGAACACCAAGTCGCGACGCTGGACTCGGCACCTTCCAAAACCAGGCACGATGACGTTCACCCAGTCGCTGTTGCCATCGTCGCTGATTGTCCGTATTCCCCCAACTGGAGTCGGGAACGTGAGGGGTGTCGAGTCCTCGCGAGGCTCATCGTCGTCATCAAACTCCCACTGGATCGGCGCGTTCACATTCAGCGTGGCATCGCGATCGTCCACTTCGCCACGAGGCAACCCGAACAGCTCCTCTTCGGGGTGATCAGAATCCAAAATGGCAGCGAACGACTCGACATCCTCTTCACTGAGGGTCTTAATCCGAGCAAGCGCGAGGGATTCCAACGCGGAGCACGCACGCGCGCGCTTAGAGAAGAAACTGTAAGCAATCCACGCCCACCATTCCTCCGAGGACACTCGTTCGAGACCGGGGAAGGCTAATAACATCGCCAGATTTTTGGTCGTCTGATTCACGACCATCGCCGAGCCCATGGCTTGAACATCTTCCGTTTCCAGCTCGGGGTGGCACTTCATCACCACAGTATCAATCTGCAGGCTAGTGGAATCCCCAGTATCCACTGCAAGTTCCGAGCAGCAATTAATCTCGCGAGCACGGCGCGTGCTGCTAAATAAACTCGCCATCACCTTGCCAAAGACTTCCGTCGCCTCGCTGTCATCACCAATGCGTCTGCTTCCCCACTGCGCAGTCGTCTTCACTTCTGAGAACCGCATCCCTTTGGAAATCAGCTTGCCGAATCTCTTCGCCATCTTTGGCCACTCCGTCATTCCCTCCAAGTCGGCGATCATAGGCTTGAGTACAAACGTGCATCGTAGCTCCCCTTGTGGCACTGGCTGCTTCTCCAAACGTTGCCAGAGCTCCTGAATTGTCTGCTCACTTACCAGCACATTCTTCATAATCTTGGGCCCTCCGTCCGAGGAAATCCCGTGACACGGATAGAAACACCGCACCGGGATCACCACGTCGACGCCAGGGCCATCATCAGCCTTTAAATTCGTGTCCAATGCTGCAATCTTAGCCAGCGCGTTGACATATTCCTTCGTGGGGGTCGTACGGTGGTCGACACCACAGAAGAGTACCAGATCGAAGCCAACGTGGTCTTCGAAGCACGTTCTCCAGTCCTGGTCCTGGTCCAGAATGAGATAGTACTCAGCGGGGATATTCCTCGCCCACCTGGCGTCCCATTTACTACCCCCTAACTTTACCCCACAATAATTGGAGAGCAGATACTTCCAGGCCGCTTGGTCCACGTGAGCCACTGCCGCCAATAGGGCGAGCGCCTCTCGCACTTTCTTGAACTTGGCTCTAAACTCCGTCTCGCCCGTCCACTCGTCCAGTCCGTACTCGTACTCGTCGCCGTTCGCGTCCTCCGTCATGCCGCAGCGCATGGGCAGCTTCACCTCGAGGAAATATTTTTCGTCCGACCAGAACTCCCACTCGCGGTCCACGCGCTTATACGTGATGAGGTCCTTGACGGCGAGGCACCACGGCCGCAAGAAGCCCCAGCGCCGATCCATCTCGGACTTGCGCGGTGCCATGTTGGTGACCACCAAATGCTATCTCTCTCACCCAACTGTTTCCGCAGGGAAGTGTGCTTAACGTAGGAGATCAATTTACTGCACATGCAATGTGGACCACTTAGTGAGTGCGAGCTCAAGAGTATTCTCCCATTCCGCCAACAGTACAGTATTCTGAATACTTACTGCAAAATTGGAAAGGTCAAGTTTTCTTTACGGTAATTTATTCCGTGGTGTGTACGACACCACACTTTTGATTGTCAATCGCTGCAGGGAGGCAAGGGGAGCTTTTGAGGATTGCCCTCGCCATCTATCGGCCATGTCTTCCTTCCCCGCGGGCAAGTACGCTCGCTACAAGCGGGCCACGGCCTTCTTCCTGGACTGGCTGCTGCGTGCGCGAGGTCGTGGCCGCCACGCAGGGCAGCGCGTGCAACTGGAGGCGTTCAACGAGGTGGTCAGGGAGATCGCGGCGGATCCTTCTTGTCTCACGCCCAAGCTGCTGCAGGAGCTGCCCAAGGCGCTCGCAGCCTGCAGATACGCCATCATATTGCGTGAACACGTGGCCGCCTTCTTCCCTGAAGGCGACGAGGGCCAGGTCGGCCACCAGTACTTCCTAGAGCTGCTGCAGAGCTGGCATAGAACTCTCAAGACCGTCGAGGTGGAGAAGGAGGACCCGACGGCTGTGGAGTTGGACAACGCCAAGTTCGAGAACTATTATGAAGTTCTGCAGGTGGACGAGGACTTCTTCCCCGACGAGGGGGCCTTTGTGGCGGAGCCGGAAGCCCCCAAGTCCGCCAAGGTGGATAGGGAGCGGCTCTTCCAGGAGGCCTTCGCCGATGAGTTGAGGATGGAGCTCGTGTACTTGTTCATGGAGCTGGACGAGCTGCTGGAGGCTGTGTATAACGTGTACTGTGAGGTGAAGCAGGAGAAGCGCACCATGGTGGAGGCCACGGTGGTGGTCAAGCTGGCTCTGGACACTGCCAGTGCGCTGACGGCCAAGCTGCAGCTGAAATACCCGACGCTCCGGTCGGCCAAGGACATGTTCAACATTGTGAGGAACATCTCGCAGAAGAGCTTCCGACAGAGGATCTTGCAACTCCACCAGAGCATCATGGACGAGCTCAGAGTCGCGTACGATAGTAAGATGGATAAGCCGGCCAAGTACGTGTCTGGCACGTTCCTGATCGAGCTGCTGGGTGTGGGCATGACGCTGGACAGCTTTGTCGCCTCGATTCCGGCTGGCAGCAGTACCGGCAACGGTATCTTCTTTCCGAGTGGAGTGTTTGGAGAAACCTACGGCGAAGATCGGACGCCCCTGTACGTACAGATTCCTGATACTAACAACGACAAGGTCTTCCTGATGCAGCAGCTGCCCATGCTGTTTAACGCTATGATGGATCGGAAAAACGCTGGCAAGTCCGGAATCGAGTTGGCACCGATGGAGCCGTTCATGCTGCTTATGGATAAGTTTTTCACGACACGCGAGGTGACGATCCCGGTTTGTTTCGCGTGCATCTGCTGGATGAAGTCGGTGGCAGCTCTGCAGGGACGTGGAGGCCTTGGTCGCAACATCAGCCTCACGTACAAACACTCGACGGAGCTGATGAAAAGGATGGACGCCGCAGTGGAAAGCAACAAAGCTCTGCTTGCCAACAACAAAGCCAACAACCTCCTTCGCCGCTGCGCCTCGGAGATAAAACAGTCGACAGCTCTCCGTCACGTAGGACGCGCAAACCCGCTGTTCGCGGGATTTCTGATGTTGAACCACCACTTCCAGTATCTGCACATCGCGAATGAGGTTATCTTTTCGACGCCGTTATTGCGGGCATTCGGCCACCTGTACAACGCGCTAGTGCTAGAGGGGTACCTGGAAAACATTCCGTTTTTCGACGAAGTTTTGAAGGTGTATGGTCAAGAGATTTTCACTCCATCTCGTGCTGCAGCGACACACGGTGGCTACTACCGTACTTACCTGCTCAGTTCGAACTTGAGGGCATCCGCAGTTGATGCCGTGTGTCGTGGAGAGACTTTCCCTGTTGGAAGCGAAGCCTACAAGAAACGCAAGGCATTTCACTTGAGCGACGTGTCGAAGATATTCCGACTGATGAGATTGAACGACAAGTCCGTTCTGAGTGGTGGATCGTGGAGAGGCTGGAGGCGATCTCGGATGTATGCTCGGAGGAGCTTTTTGAATCGCGCGTGCTATCGCGCGATCTTCTGAAGCTGAATGAAGACCTCATGGATACGTTCCCCGACTTGATCAAGGTAGTTGGGCGTCAGGATGATTTCAAGGAAACCGTGGCACACTCGGTCGCTGGCGAATCTCGCCAACAGCGGGTGAACCGGGCTTTGGAAGAGTCAGTGATGAAGTTCCTGATGCCGCTCTTGGATGCCATGACGCCAGACGGATCCCTTGACACCAGCGCGATACCTGGTGCTACCATTACGCTTGACACGTTGTTTGCTACGGAAATGTGCAGGGGAGTGGCGGCAGTGATTAAAGCAAGATTTGCCAGCCCGACTCAAATCTGTGAGCAGAAATATTTCACGCTTCCTTCACAGCCGAACTTCGCGACCCAAGAGTATGGTCGACTCGAGGAAGGGCGAAGGGAGGACTATGAGGAAGTGTTTGAGGAGCTGATGGAACTGCTGAGAAAGAGCAAGGGCCCGCTGACTGGCAGTGACCTCGAGCATTTCAAGTACGAGCTCAAGAGGGACCCCGATCTGATGGGCCTACTGTCGGAGAAACCCGAGCCAGGTGTTGATCCTATGTATGGCGACCTCTGTAGTCTCCTTCACCAAGCAGCTGCTGGACCTGCACACGACGCTGACCTGGTTGATTGGATGATTCAAATGGGGGCCCTGGTCATACAGCCGACGTTGCACTGTCGGAAAGCGCCACTGCAAAAGGACCTGAAAATTCCTCGTGGGCTCTACCCCAACACCATGGCGTTGCACAACGCTGCAATTGCGGGCTATGAAGACATTGTCCGGGTCATTCTCGAGGGAGACAACATGGTGGATATCAATACGCCGACATTCCATACCAAGGAGACGCTTGCGCATCTGGCTGTGAAAAATGGGCACTGGAGCTTGTTTTGTATCATCCAGGCATTTGGAGCAGACCTTCGCATCAAGGACGGAAAGGGGCGAACTTTGAGCGAGGTGACTTCGAACAAGGAGTGGGCGCGCAAGCTGGCTGCAGGCACCGCGCAGTATTATGCCTTCGATGCGATGAATGCCGGGAAGCTCAATGCGCGTAATAGCGCACAGGATCCAGCCACCGCACAACTGCTGCAGCAGTTTCTGGCTGCTCAGCAGGCTGGTCAACACGATGAAACGATGTCGGCTGCGCGTGAAGATCTCAGCATGAGCGCGACGGAAGGGAAGAAGAACAAAAAGAAGGGCAAGAAGAACAAGAAGAGTGTCGAAGAAAAGTCGATCATCGCTGCTGCTGTGCAGCAGGGCACGACTGTGGTGGAGTCGGCACGAGTGCTGCTGCGTCTTCTGGATGCAGCGGGCAGCGAGGTCAACGAAGACCAGGAGTCGGAGAGTTTGTCGGTTCTGGAGGACAGGCTCAGAAAGCTATCAATCGCCATGTTCACTCGGCTGCGAGACCCAGACATCCCTGTGCGTAAGAAGGCCAGGGACACGCATGACGCCTGCAGACTGGTCAAGGAGCTCCGCAGTCTTGTCAGCACGTTTTCAGAGCCCAGCAAGCTGAATTCCGCGCGTCACCATATCCGCCTCGTCATCGCTGCTGAAGCTGTGCACGGCATTCACTTGATGCAGAAACTGTATCGCGCTCAGGACGCGGCCCTCACGGTTGTGGAGCTCGCTCCTGTGCGACAACTGTGTGAGACGACTCAGAAGTTCACGGAGTTCGTGGTGGGCACGGCGCGGCTCTGCGTCTCCGTCGACAGGGCGCCTCAAGCTCGCGAGATCCTGGACGTGCTGGAGAAGCGCTTCCTCAAGACTCCGTTCGACAAGCGGGTCCCGACGGAGTTCCGAGAGCTGGTGCAGCTGTACTCGACAGCGCGTGAAGAGATGGGGCTGGGCCAGACGTCAAGCGCCAAGACGCTGCGCTCCTTGGAGTGGTATCTTACGAGCGCCGTGGACAACTACAACGTGCAGCTGACGCTGGACGGGCTGGCTGGGCGGCCCGTCTACTTCGAGATCAAGCCCGCGGCCTCCCTCAGCGATAAGGAGCTCCTCATGTTGACCGTCGGCATCAATATCATCACCGAGCTCAAGGCCGTCGCGTGCTTGGGCGGTCAGGACAAGCGCATCATCTACGGCGGCACCAGCAAAGCGGATCTGGCTCGAGTGCGCGCGATGGTGCTGCGAATCGCCGAGCGCCTGGAGCTCCCCCTCGATGCCAGCACCATCCACTCGTGCTCGCCCTCGGTCCACGTCGGCGGCTTTGAGCTCTCGAGCGCTGGGATCCTGCGGGCTGCCCCGGCGAGTTGAGGCCAGTAGATCGCAAGTTGAAGTTGTCTGCGACGTGTGCATCCTACAATCTTACGTCGGGTCAGAAGCTACAAATATAGCTCCGTCTGAATCTGAGTCCGTTTTATTCGATCAGTTGCAACTTAAGGGGGGTGTACTCCCCCCTCAACCTGCAACAGAGCTGCTCGGTGGGGGGATCGTCGTCCAGCCAAAAAGAGGCTTCAACAGCAGCAGCCAGCGCCAAGCCCGGCTCGCTCTTCCCCTCTTCCAGTCCTCTCCTCCCCCTTCCTCTCTCTCCTAGGGTCTACATGCAGAACACGACGTCGAGACCGGCCGCGGCGGCCGGCAACCAGGCGCAGGCGGCGCGCAAGAGCGGAGGCGCCAAGAAGAAGAAGCCGCAGCAGCAGCCCAAGAGCAACACGAACGGCAAGGTCGCGCCCAGTGCCGCGCCTGCGGGTCCTCGTCCCGTGGCACCGCCTCCTGTGTCCGGACCCTGGGGCAACCCCAAGCCCGCGGCGAGTAGTGCGCCCCCACCAGGCTTCGCCCCCAGTCCGCCCAAGCCCACGTCCGGCTTCAGCGGTAGGCTCGCCCTACCTTCTCTAGATACCTTTTTTATTATTTTTATTGATGTATTATTATTTACGGCAGATGCGCACCAGAGGCTGCTGCGCCACCGCGCACTGTTCGCGTTCCGGTTCTTGGTGGGCAAAGCTGTGGAGCTGCGGCTCGCGGCGTCCGAGGAGCGCTACGCCGGCGTGCTGGACTGCGTGGACCCGGACGACTTCTCGGTCGTGCTCAAGAACGTCAAGCGGCTGAGCAGCGCCGAGGACGCCAAGCCCTTCGAGGACGGCAGCACCGTCATCTTTCGACGCCAGCAGCTCGCGCACCTGGTGGCGGACGGCGCGGTCAACTACACAGACGGCGTGTTCGCGTCGGCCGGAGCCTCGGCGGCGGCCGGCGGCTTCCGCACGGACACGGAGATCAGTGGCCAGAGGGGCGAGCACCTGTTCGGACGCGAGCTGGAGGCCGCCAGCTCGTGGCTCGACCCGGCGCTGGACACGGGCGCGCTCGAGGACTCGGCGCCCAACGGCCGACGCAAGAACCAGGGCAAGGCCGGCTGGAACCAGTTCGAGGCCAACGAGAAGCTCTTCGGCGTCGTGTCCACGTACGACGAGAATATTTATACGACCAAGCTGGACAAGTCCAAGATCTCCACAGAGCAGTCGCGCGCGGCGGAGCGACTCGCACAGGAAATCGAGAGCCAGTCGGCGGCGGGCAACTTCCACTTGCAGGAGGAGCGCGGACAGACTGCGCGCGGTGGGAAGCACGCGAACGATCTGGATGAGGAGGCACGATACAGCTCAGTGGACCGCAGGGGGGGGCCCGGTAACGCGACCGGCAATGCATACGTGCCGCCGGCCCTTCGGAATGCGCAGCGTCAATCTAGCGGTGGCAAGTCGCAGGCTAAGACGACTAAGGCAGCACCCGCTAGCGCTGTAGGCGCGCCGGGGCTCCCTGCACCTGCTCCTGCTCCTGCTGCTGCGGAGGTAGAGTCTGCTTCTGCTCCTGTAGCTACGCCGCCTCCGCCCAAGCCGCTCTCCTTCAGCGAAGCGGTGACCGGACGATCAGCTGCTGCTGCGCCGAAGGCTCCGGCCCCGAAAGCTCAAGCCGACGAGAAGAAAGCTGCCTCCTCTTCCCCGCAGAAAGCGCCGACGCCTGCGCCGGTAAACGGCAAGGACTCCAAGCCTGCCACGAAGTCCAAGGGGGCCAGCCCGAAGAAGAAGGATGCTGCGAAGGAGAAGAAGACGGAGACCAAGACCGAGGAGGGCAAGTCCTCCTCATCGTCGGCGACTACGACGACGACTACCACCACGACTAAGCAGTCGAACGAGGACGCGCCGAAGGCGGCCCCCAAGAAGGGACTGAACCCGAACGCCAAGGAGTTCAAGCTGAACGCTGCCGCGGCTGAATTCACCCCGAGCTTCACGGTGCCGCCGGCTGTAAAGGAGCACGTGTCGTCGCCGTACCGTGGCGGCTCGCCTGGACACATGCCGTACCCGCACCCTGGCATGGGCTACCCTCCTCCGATGCAAGAGGAATGGATGTACGACGGCGGAGAGGAAGGCGGCGAGATGGGGATCCCTCCTTACATGCAGGGCGGCTACCCGGTGCCTATAGGCCCCAACGGAGTACCTATGATGTACCCGCCGATGATGCCGCAGCAGAACATGCGCATGATGGGCGGCCAGCGCGGCGGATACGGTGGCTACCAGCAGGGATACAACACGCGCGGATACTACTCGCCTCCGAACGGAGGATACCCGGGCGCTGGTATGCCGTACGCGGACGGCCCAGGCATGCCTGGCGGTGTAGGACCTCAGCCCCCTCTCCCCCGGGAGCCCACGCCCAGTGGCGATGAGTCTACCGAGGAGTCCGCTGCTGACAGCGCGCCAGCTCCCCCTGTGCCTGAGTCGGCACCACCAGTCAAAGAGTCTGCCCCCTCGAAAGCAAAACAGCAGACACCGGCCTCCAAGAAAAAGTAGACGAGATTCTTAGTAGGGCCTGCGCGCGTGGGGCGATCGCGGCAAAGCACAAAATCAAGGAGGAGATGAGTGGAGAGAGGATGTCGAGGCGTCTGTGCTTGCATGTGTCCTTGCTCGGATACCGACAGCTGATCGATCTGCTTTTGCTTTGCGGTGTTTTGTGTTGTTCAGGCTCAGCGCTGGAATGGGAATGGGAGTTACGCGACACTATTTTGCTTGCAGGTCTTCTTGAAGCGGCGGTGCCCAGCAAACCCTGTCGGTCACTGAGCTTTGGTGTTTTGACGCGTGATGCTGCCCCCTATTCACAAATCGGCGAATGGCTTGCCCAACAATGAGCGTCGCGGAAGTGGAGTGGGTGGTGGTTTCCTCGGCGACGCCAACAGGAAGCAAGCTCTAACCGTGGGCATGCCCTCGCCAAGTCGCACGGGGTATCCCGAGAACCAGTCCAGTGGTATGCTGCAGGTCGCTGCGTCCTCTTCGTTCCCTCCAGGACTGGATCGGATGGCAGAACGTGTGCACGCACTTGAGCGGGAGAACGCGCACTTCCGCGAGGAGCTGCAGCATCTTCGGCACTTTTACTCGAGCAATCAGCAGCAACATGAAAGCGATCAGGTACGCTACGTCTTGCCTCTCTGTGGTAGTGACATGTGAGACTTACTTCCCTGGCTTGGAATGGATCGGGTTCTAGCTTTCCGTCGGCAAAATCGCTGAAGATCTTCAACGACTTGCGCATTCGTTCAACAGCAAGTTGCAGGCGGATATGAGTCTCCACCAGCGAGAGCAACAGAAGTCTGCGCTACTGTTCGCGGAGGTGTCGCGACTTGGACATCGCGTTGAAGGCTTGGAAGGCGAACTGAGGGGTGCTATCGATGACACGCATCGGAAGTTCGAGGCGCAGGACCAGCATGCACAATTTCTGGCGTCCGTCAGTTCAAAGCAACCACAAGCGGCGTCACCGGGCCGTGCTGCAGAATTTCAACGGCAGCTACGAGATATGCAGGATGCAATGGTTCAGCTTCGTAGCGAGCTGGAAGCTGACCGCAGTGCAAGGTGGAAAAATGACGCAGCGGTCGATGCCAAGCTGGACGCTCAGTTGGAGCGACTAAACTCAAAGATGACCGCGGACAAGCGAGATCTGGTGCGTGCATTGGATGAACAGCGACAGCTCGTTGCTGGTGCCGATTTGCAGCGGGTGACAGCGCACATGCGCGAATTCTCGCGCGTGAACGACCACCTGATAGCACTGGAACGGTGGCTGCACAACGAGTTTAACCAGGTCAAGCGGATTTTTCAAGCGCTCGCAGGCGACGTGGATGCACGCTTTCAGTGCGTTTTGGTGGAGCTTGCGAACGGATTGAAGATGTGGCATGCAGCGCTGGCACGACGAAAGGAAGATGTGGGAGTGCGGTTCCACGACCTCGAGGAGGCTGTGCGTACCGTAGCGCTCGCAGTGCAGCGTAAGTTACGGACGCTGGAGGAAGTGATCCCTCTGGAAGTCCAGGCTCGGCAGAAGAACGACGACAAGCTCAGGAGGCGAGTGGAAGGCGTCGTCAAAGCACTAGGCCACGCTATCGAGACAAGCCGAGAGGAGTACCTGCCACAGCAGTCCACACTTGCGCATCGTGTGCGTCAACTGGAGCTCAACCAGCACACGACTTCGGATGACATCACGATGCAGCACAACGCAATGCGGGAGACCATCCAAGCGTTCATGGAGGACTCGGACGCGATGCTGCTTCGACTAGCCACTGCTGTTGAGCAAGAACGGGTGAAGGGACTTCCACAGTCACTACAGAATGAGGAGATCAAGGCGGAGAGTGCGCAGATCAAAGAAGACCTCAAGACCCTGCAAACGTGGACGAAAGCGCAAGTAGAAGAGTGCCACCAACTTATTCAGAAGACATTAACGGTGACTCCTGTTGCAGTCCCAGCTGAAGACATGAAGGCGGAGGCTGAACGGGTCCAAGCGGAGCTGGATTCGCTACGAACCTGGAGGGAAACGCACGCGCAGGAGTGTCGCCAGTATCTTCAAGCAAAACCTGCAGTCACAACCGTTGTTCAGCAGCCAGCGACATCGACGATCCGCACCAGCTCAGCTGATCAAATGCGAGAGAATGCCAAGCGCGTCAAGGAGGAAGTCGACGCTCTGCAAGCGTGGACGGCGATGCACGCTCAGGAGTGCCGTCAGTACTTCGACTTCTTGAGCTGGTCGCTAGATGGCATTCGTCGCGAGAGTGCAGTGGTGCAGTGCTTGGACGCGGTGATCGACCAGATCGTTGAGACGCAGACTTGTGGTCATCTTGATACGCTTGAGAAGGGAATTAACGGGGCGTTGAGGCGAACTGCGGGACCTCCGACTGTGAACATGGCAGCGCCACAAGCTTTCTCAGCAACACGGCCAGCGTTCGATGGGTCTCGCCGGACAAGCCCCTCACGCTATAAAGCGCGTTCCAGCAACCTGGAATATCCGTCACTAGCTGAGAACAGCTCAAGGACTTCTGTGTACGAGGACGCGCTGGACCTGTCAACGACGACTTACTATGCATCGTCGGACGGCGAGAGCGCTTGGAACGGGGCACGTATGGACCAAGTATCGCAGCATGGTGGAGACGAAAAAGATACTCTTGCTCATATCACTGGAGACGATGATAAACTCGACGAGGATGAATACAGCATGGACATGACTCAAGAGGACGTCGAGACAGCACCCCCGAGCAACGCCAACGCCAACCCTGTCACCCTATACGAAGAGTATGGCGACAAGGCGGTGGAGTCCCAGCAGGAGGCAGTCGCAACGAAGCAACCGGCTCAGATCCCTGTCGAAGCACGGGACGAAGAGGACCCGTTGACACTGGATCTGTAAGAAGCAGTTCAACCCTCACCGACAGACGAACAGTTCGACGACCGACTGCATTCATCACGTACACGCCGCCTGACAATAACATAAGTTCATCTACCTACCAGCCCTACGGGATCTGCCCTGACGTGGTGCGTCGCATACTTTTCACCGCGAGCGACGCAACCGGATCGTCCACAAGCTGCCCCTGGCGGCAGGGCGCCACCACCGCGGATTCCCGTCCCGCCGGGTGGAACTGATCCTGCGGCGGCGTGATGGGCACGTACCAACCCCACTGCGGGCTCTCCGTCTGCGTCGCCTCCGCCTCGGAGTCGTTTAACACCGCGGCGCTCATTGTTGCGTCCAGCTGCTGCGTCGTCACGCTCTTGCGCAGTCCGCCCGTGAGCGCTCGGTGCTGCCTGAAGCCGTCTTCAAACCGCTCGGCCACGTCGTCCCGCGCCTCGTCGTCACTGTCGCTGTCCTCCAGCCTCCGGCCGCGCCTGGCACCGACGGGAGGCGTGTCGTCTTCAAACACCTGCGTCAAGCTGCCGCCGTGCTCGTCGCACCAGCTCACAGCGGCCGACAGTTTGCCGTCGCTAGCGGCGCCCGAGCCCTTGCGCGAGAGCGACGGCGAGCCTCTACGGCGCGCGGGAGGCGGCGGGGGCTTCCTCCGCGTATCAGCGGCCAGGACCTCCTTAGCATCGAGCTCTAGTCGCTCCAGCTCTTCTTCCTCTGCCGCCGCCGCGGCCTCGGGCAGCTCGAGCGCGTTGAGGTACGTGATGACGGAGACGGCGGTGGCGGCCGCGGCGGCCAGCACCGGGTGGTCCTTGAACCACTGCACGCCGCTCGAGACCTCCTTGGCCGTGGGGAAGAACGAGGCGTGCGGCATCAGCGCTTGCGGCAGGTGCGCCATCGGACAGAGTGATGGTCGGCACGAATCGGCGCAAATTGGCGAATGACGTTTTGGGGAGCTCCAACCAGCGGTTTAACTTTTTTTTCTTGCGAAGAGGCACATTGCTCTTGTAGAGGGAGAGACGAGTTGGACTATAGTGGGGCAGAGAGTTCTTGTAAATGGAGATGCACCACTTCAACTTGGGGGTAAGGCTCCACGCGTGACGTCACTTGCAGCGCGCTGTTATGTCTGCGTGCGCACAGTGTATTGCAACAACGGTGGGCATGATGATGCTGTGGAGATGGCGACCATCGTCGATCCAGAGAGGGCTGCCAGCTCTGGGCACAGCGAGCCATGTGTGTGTATCACCGGTCTGATCTACGACCTGTAGGATGGCATGAATCATGCTGTACGACAGGGTTTTTGTCCACCGAATCCTGCATAATCAGATATCTAGTCGACGCTTGATAGTTATCAGCTTCCGCGGGTCACATGGTGTGCACACACACGCCTTGATGTGCGCGTACACGAACGACGACGACTTTGAAAGGATCAGCACCAGCCGCCAGAGAGAAAGCGCAAAGCGCGAGAGCAAGTGCCAACTACCTAAACGCCCGACCCTGCCCCGACGTGCGTACACTCGCTTTAACACTAGCTTAACCGCCCTCCCCCTCTCTAACCGCCCCCCTCCTCCCCCCACTAGAATTGCCATGGCCGACGAGGAGGAGCCCGACTGCTGCCCACTGTGCATGGAGGAGCTGGACATCACGGACCAGACGTTCAACGCGTGCCCCTGCGGCTACCAGGTGTGCCTCTGGTGCTGGCACCAGATCAAGAACGAGTACAACGGGCTCTGCCCCGCGTGCCGCCAGCCCTACGCCGAGCTCTCCAAGCAGAAGAACCCGCTGGACCGTGAAGAGTGCGTGGCGTACTTTGCCAACTTACCTGTCTTTTAGCACTCTCTAACCGTTTAGCAGTCTCTAAACGGTTAGACAGTGCTTAAACGGCAACAAGTGGGTACGCAGTGTCTAACCTGGTAAATTTTACGTGCACGCAGGGTGGTGCGGCGCACCAAGCAGCGCAAGCAGAAGGAGAAGAGCGAGCGGCGCTCGGCCGCGCAGGCCAAGAGCGCCACGGTGAACCGCAAGAGTCTGCAGAACGTGCGCGTGATGCAGCGTAACCTTGTTTACGTAATCGGCTTGCCCGTGCACTTCGCCGAGGAGGACATTCTCCGCTCGAACGAGTGCTTCGGCCAGTACGGCAAGATCGTCAAGGCCGTGGTGAACAAGTCGCACTTAAGCGCGGACCGCCAGAACGCAACAGCCAGCGCGTACATCACGTTTGCCAACAAGGAGGACGCGCTCTGTTGCATTGTGGCAATAGACGGCTACTACCTGGACGGGAGCCTGCTGCGGTAAAGTAGAACGTTTTTACATTTTTCACTTAAAAAATGGTGTACTAACGGTATATTTGCACTATTTACCAGGGCATCGTTCGGCACTACCAAGTACTGCAACTTTTTCCTGCGGAACATGCAGTGCAACAACCCGGACTGTTTGTACCTGCACGAGCTGGGCGACGAGGACGACAGCTTCACCAAGGAGGAGATGCAGTCGGGTGAGAATTTGCCACGGAGTTTTAGAGAATTTTTCTCTTCCGGGTTAGAAAATTTGGTGACTGAGTGAATTGTGCCGTGCTTTGTTGCATGCAGCGCTGCACTCTGGGAAGGCTGCGTTCCGGGACATGTCGATGGCAAATGGGCAGGTGCAGGAGCGGGAAGGCTCTCGGTTCCCTCCGCCTCACAGACCAAGCGCGCAGTCCAGAACATCTACTAGTGTCAGTGCTAGTGCTAGTGCCAGGGCGCCGTCTCCAGCACGAGGGGCGTCTCTGCTCAGGTCACACAGCGAGGAGCAGTTCGAGCGGCAGTCACAGAGCGCAGCGGCGGTATCAGCACTCAGACAGGGCGACAGCAGCAATAGTTCAGGGTCGTCATCACCTGACCGAGTGGACACAGCAGCCGCAGCAGCAGCAGCAGCACACAGCACAGAATTTCCGCCGCTCAGCAGCAGTATGGCAAGAGGAAACTCCTATAGCAAGATCGTGGCGGGCGGACACAGCAGCAGTAGCAGCAACAGCAGACATTCAGGCGTAGCAGCAGTACCAGTACCAGTGCCGACCCCAGCAGAACCAGCACCAAGCAAGAAGCCACAGCTGCACGTAGACACATCTCGGGAAGAGGACAACACACCTGCAGTGGAGGCGGTGGTAGGGCCGCTGGAAGCGCTCAAGCTGGCGACGGGTTCATCAACCCAGGAGCCGGCGTGGGCGCAGCCGTTCCCGACCCCGTCCGTGCCGCAGAGCGAGAGCGAGGAGCAGAACACAGCGACCAGCAGTGCAGCAGGCGTCTACAGTCCGTTTGGCCTCGGCTTCGAAGGCGGAATCCGTCGTGCCAGCAGCGCCCGAGAGCTGACGTCCAGCTCGCCCGTATCTGGAGACATGTGGGGCTCCTATAACGCGCCCAAGAGCTCGCTGGACCCGTTCCCGCCTGCCGCACCGACGATGGCGGCGTCTGCCAGCTCGTCGTCGTCGTTCGCGTCGATCGACGCGATCTTCAGCCAGCGGAACGAGTCGTCCGAGGCGCTCGCGGGTCTGCTGGGTGTGCAGCTGGATCCGACGCCTCTGAACCACGGTGCTTCTCTTGCTGCAGCCCCCAAGGACGCGCGCACCTCGCGGTTTTCGTTCGCGAACCCTGCGGATGCTGGTCGTGGCATGCAGCAGCAGCAGACTACGGCGCGCTACGAGTTGTTGGACGGTACGACAGTGAACAACCGCAGCTCGTTCGGCGGCTTTGAGGCTCCTCGTGCTGGAAACGCTCCGTCAGGGTTCCCGTCGACGGCGGACCGGTCGGGCTTCCCCCCTCTGGGCAGCTCTCAGCAGCTGCACCACGCGCCACCGCCTCCCCATCCGTCCAGAGGCTCGTTCGGTGGTGGCGACTTCCGCGGCAACGACATGGCTCTTGGTGGTGCTGGTGCGCTGGGCGGAGGCTCTGGCGGACTCGCGTTCCTGCAGCAGATGCTGCCGAACGTGAACATCAGCTTCGGCGGGGACTACCCCAGTCTGTCGGGCGCGGCGTCGAGCGGCATGGGGGCGTCCGCGACGCCTATGCGCAGTGCGAGCGCCGGCCGAGGCGGCGGCTCGGGTCGTCGTCTCTTTGAGCGCAGTCAGAGCGCGGGGGCTGGCTTGGTGTCGCCGGATTCGTGGGACGGCGGGAGTCTCAGCTCGCTGGGCTTCGACTCGCAGTCCAGCAGCCGCCGGGCGTCCAGCGGCTCGTCGTTCTACGATCCTGCGCTGGTGCCGCAGGCGCCTGGCGGGTTCTCGAACAACCTCTACGGCTTCAGCTCGTCCAACGCGATGCCACCCAACGGCAGCGACAGCGACCGCCTGCGCATGCAGAGCGATTTTGGAGGCGACGCGTACCGCCGCTCGGGTTCGTTGATGAACAACAGCTAGGTGAGGCAGATGGCTTGTAACTCGACCCGAGAGGAACGACGACCACAGCACATGAATGAGGTCCCGGGGAGAGGCTGGAGTGCTGACACACACACACACATCACACACACAGTCCGACGGTGAATTGAAGGGACGAGAAAAGCGATGATGAAGTAATGAGTCCCCGGCCGGAAGACGCGGAACACACACACAACACACAGAATTGCTGGTTTCAAGAATGACGCGAAGGAAAAAGGAGAAAAGAACACAAAAAGAAACGAGGAGAGCCCCAATTCTCACACAAACGAGAGCGACGTGAGTGAGAAGGCGGTATCAAGGCACCAAACACACACACACAACACAACACACACATGAGGACGAAATCCCGTTCGAGCTAGCTTCGGACGGAGTCCATCCCCGTCGTGATACGCCCGAACACACAAACACGAGTCGCTTTGCTCCCTTGAAATTCGCGTCCGCGTCTCCTTCGTGGTTTGTTTCCTCCCTATTCGTGCAGGTCAGCAGCGACGTTTCAAATAGTCGACGGCTCCTGGATCTGAAGTGCAACGCGGTATGATAGGTTTGTGACAATGGTTTTCGTTCGTCTCACTGACATTACCAGTGCTCTCTTGTTCCTTTGTCGCTGCGTAGTGGGGGTTTGCGGATGGTGCACAGTGATCACGACGATGGTGAGAGCCTTGACAGGAGTGCCGCCGGCGATGGACCCGACGGTGTTGAAGAGGTAGATGGCAAGGATGAGACTGGGAACGAAGTGGATCCAGCTGGAGAGGAGCTTTATGACGGCGACACCACCGAAATGCTCATGGAAGATGCTGAAGAAGAGGACGCGTCTGATCATCACCAGTACAGTGACCCCGAAGCTCTTGAAGACGATGATCGTGATCGCCTAGCCAAGCAACAAGAGGCAGCCGAGTTCGTAGCCGAGTGGATCCGACGCAACTTCCCTAACGTCGCAAGCGAGGCAGAGCTGCGGTCTCAAGCCGCCGCTTTTGGTGACAAGGAGCTAGAGGACAACGCAGACCATGAGAACGATTCATTCAACGCCGACTCCGACTACAAGCGACACACGTGCGAAGAGTGCAACAACTTCCCTGCAGTGTTCACCTGTGAAGAGTGTGGCCTTACTCTGTGTTTCAGATGCACGGACGCCATCCACATTGTACGTAAAGCACAGATGCCAGCTTAAGGAGGATCTACATAGTACTGACGCCCCTGTGTGCTGTAGATTCCATCTCTCTCCTACCACAGCATCCGCTTTGGCAGCTTCAACAGCTCCAGTCAAGCTCCAATTTTCGAGCGCGAAGCTCGAGTTGACGTCGAAGCTTCAGAGTTTCCAGTCGCAGTGCAATCTACGACTACGACCAAGACGGTGCAAGAACCCCCTCCTCGTGTTGCCACCAAGCAAGTGGAGGAGTCCCGGTTGGCTTTACCTGCAGGCACGAGCATCTTCTTCCGCGCTCCAGACTGTGCGCGCTGGCCGCGCGAGCTGCTCTACGGCACGCTGGTCAGTCGAGAGCCCGCTACGACCTCGAACGGAGATACGTTTTACCACCGCGTGCTGTGGCTTCGAGGCGTTGAGGCTCTGCCCAACGGCTTCTTCCGTGCCGCACTCGCGCTCCCCGGCTGGAGCATCAGCAGCGACAGCACAGTGGACATCGGAGAGACCTTCTGGCCGCACGAGATCGGCGTGTATCCCACGCAGCTCGGCGCGTTGCGCGCTGTTGTCACGGCGGAGCAAATCGCACGCGCCAAGTTTCGACGAGAACTGGAAGGCGGGCGCATCCATCGCTGGCGCATCCATCGCTGGCGCAGATTCGAGCTGGAGGATGACGACTATGATGTCCAGCCCCATGAAGAAGAAGACGAAGGAGAAGAAGCTTTCCCATCGTCCGAGATACTGGACGAGATTGTTGCGGAGACTGCTGCAACACTCGCCAGTGAGTTCGGTGTACGACTCACGCGCCAGGAGGACGCAACATTCCACCACCAGCTCTCTCATGGCACGTGGAGTTTTCGTAAGTGGATGGCGAGTATCGGACGCAGTGGAGACTTGCAAGAGGAAGACGCCGTGCCATTCGAACGTGGCATCGCTCTGCCGGACGACACTCAAGTGCATGAAGACGATGCGTTCAACGAGGAGGTCGAGTCTCCAGTGCCCACGCCGTGGGCTCCTTCTACTCGCATCCGCTTCTTCATGGTCGCGCAGCACGACTTGGTCTTCCCAGAGCGCGTGTGTCGACAGCATCTTCGAGCCATCCTGGAGCAGCTTCTGTTCGTGTACGCGGGCTTTGCCTGGAAACTGTGGCGCGAGTATGTCGAGCGTCATCGTGAGCGAGAGGAGCAACAGAACCGCGAGAGAGCTGCTGGAGTTCTTCAAGCGTGGGCGAGACGCATTGCCGACCGGAAGCGGCAGCAGGAGCGGCAGCGTCTGCTGGGTATGGCGATCGGGTCTTCAATTGATGCACTGGAGCTCTATCGACGTCGACTGATCGAGGCACAGAAGCTATACGACTTCCTCACCCGACAGATCGAGCAGCGGAAGCGCAACGCATTGCGCGCGTGGCGTGTGGCTGTGGGTCCGAGCGCTCCGCCGCCTCCGCCAGCGATCACGTGGCATCCAAGTCACGGGATGAAGGCGATGCTACCCAAACTGCCGCGGATGGGGGCGCGTCGACGCAACGCGCAGGACAAATCGGTCGCGCCCGGGACGCAAGTTATCATCGAAGACATGGCGACGTACAAGCTCTTCCGCGCGAACCACGCGGGCCCTGCAGATACTTCGTACTGGGTCATTCGAGGACGCGTGCTAGCTGGGGCCTGCCCTATCGGCCCAGCCTTCCGCGAGGCACGACGTCTGGTATCGCGCACCGACTTCGCCACGAGTGTTCTGCTTCAACAGATCAGCGTGTTCGTCTGCCTAATGGAGCCGCAAGAGCTCAAGGGCATGGAGACTGCAGCAAGTGGAGGGTCCGCCACTGAGTGGAGCTACGAGCGTCAAGTGCGGAGCAAGTATCAAGCGCTGTGTATGGAGCTGAAGGGCGCCGAGACGATCAGCAAGCGGCATGTAGAGCTCGCGCAGCAGGCACTGGCAGACTTCGACGTTGAAGCTGCTAACGCGGCCGCGCATGCGATGGGAGGCTCTGGAACCAAGAACAGCAAGAACCGGAGAGCGTCGATGACGATGCAGCAGCAGCTGGACGAGGACGCCGCTGAAGAAGCCAAGATGAAGGAGGCGCGTGAAGCGCTGGAGCAACGACTGCAACTGGCAGAGCAACAGGCGACCAAGGCGTCGCACGAAGTCGCGCGTCTGGGTATGATGCAGATCGAGTTCCTGTACTTCCCAATCGAGCACGACGGCGTCCCAGACAGCGACGAGTTGATTGGGTTTCTCGAGCAGCAGGTCGAGTCGAGGCTGCGCGCAGGCAAGAACGTCTACGTCTTCAGTCGTCTGGGCCATGGACGCACGGGAATTGTGTCGGCATTGCTGCTTGGCCGCGTGTACGGGATGACGGCATCAGAAGCGTTGGAGCGAGCCCAGCGAACACACGACTGCCAGCGTCCAGGGGCTCCACGAGGCTTGAGCTTCTGCTCTCCGACCACAGCGCCGCAGTTGACCTTCGTACGCCGGACTTTGGCTCGCTGGATGGACCCGATCTACGCTCCCATTGTGCTGGAGAACAACGAGGGCTTCCGCTCTACGCGCGTGCAGCAGCGAGGGCTGTTGGCTGAGCCCTATCTAAGAGACGAAGGGTTTATGATCAGCGCTGCTGGAGATGCCCAAGCTCGGGAGCGTGAAGCTCTGGAACAGAAGAGGCTGGAGCGTATTGCAAAACGTGAAAGTACAGCGGCAGCACTGCAGCGTGATCGACGCAAGCAACGGCGTGAGCACGAGACTATGGAGGGAGAAGAGAGCGTGCAAGCAGCGCACGAGGTGATGGCGAGTATGGTGGACAAGGTGATGGAGGAGCCGAGAAGCTGCTATGGTTCATAAATGGTTAATAGGATGCAGAGATCTACGAGCGAGCGAGCGACGCTGGTTACATGACGCTGCACTTGGCACCGCACGCCGGCTCGAGCTTCTCCACCTCGGCTTCGGCCTTCAACTGGGCGACTTCCTCCTCCTTCAGCATCTTCGGCGACGCAGGAACCGTGCCAGTGGGGGTTCCTGCACCTGCCTTAGCACCTCCGGACTTTGGCGATGCTGCAGACTTGGGAGACACCACCACGGGCGCAGGTGCCGGCCCGCTGATCGCCGGCATGGGAGGGAAGGTCGAGGCGTCGGCGAGAACCGTCTTGGGCTCACCCTGGTCCGTCTTGATGGGTGTGGGCGGGGGCGTGGCTGTCGTCATGGGCTTCGCAGCCTCAGTCTTCGTCTCGGTCTTCTTCTCCGACTCCGCCTTGGCAGTGTCGGCCTTGGTCGGCTCCGTCTTGGTACTCTCGGCCTTGGTGAGCTCGGGCTTGGTGGCTTCGGTTTTGGCCTCCTCCTCCTTCTTCGCCGCTTCAGGCTTGGCAGCGCCAGCGTCAGCCTTGACAGGAGACGCCGCAGGTTCCGCAGTCTTGACGGGCGACGCAGCAGGGGCAGTCGCGGTCTTCACAGGCGACTCGGCGGACTTCACCGGCGACGCAGCAGGAGACGCCGAGGCCTTGGCTTCCGTGGCCGCATCCTTGGGCAGTGAGGCGGGTGTAGCAGCTGCAGCAGTCGTCTTGTTATCACCAGGCTTCACCTCCGACGTCTCGTGCGACGAGCTGTTGGCACTCGCCCTCGCACTGCTGGTGGTTGAGGCCTTCGCTGCTGGGAGACGCGCTGCGACCTCCGCGGCGCTCACGGGCGTCGCCATCGCGTTGGTCGGACCAGCGCCTCGAGGACTCGCGGGGTTCGAGCTGATGCCGGCGATGCTGCTGGAGCGGCTCATGGAGTCGACGTCCGAGTCGCTGCTGTCGATGCGGTCAGCTCGGCCCAGCTCGTCCATCTTGGCCGGACTGAGCGCGTCGAGGCTGGTGCGCCGCGCCTGCGGGTTCTTGATGAACTTGCGCGTCTCGGTCTGCGGCTTTCCCTCGGCGTCCACGGCTCGCGTGAAGCTGAAGGTCAGCGCCGAGCCCTTGGCGCCGCAGGTGACGAGCCCGCCGGGCGTGTCGCTCTTGGGCTTGACGACGTGGGTCAGCATGTGGTTGAGCGTCTTGCGCACGCGGTTCGAGTCCACGACGTGGAGACTGAGCCCGTCGTCGCCGTAGTGGAGCCCCGCGGCGTTGGTGCAGCCCTCCTTCTCGACCTGGATGTACATCTCGCCCTTGGAGGCCGAGACCTGCAGACTGACGCCCTCGCGCTGGCCCGTGACCTTGTTGTTGAGCGAGTAGGTGCTGCCGTCCTTGCCGTCCGAGGTGCGGAGCACGAACGGGGTCTGGTACGTCAACGGGGTGCCGTTCGCCTGCTGCTTCTCGCCGCGGATCGGAGTGCTGTATATGGTCAAGTCAAGAGGAGGGGTGAGTATGGAAAGTTTGAGGGGTGTCAAAGGAGAAGGAGACGTACATGATGAACTCGGCCTCGTTGAAGCGCTCCTTGACCTCGTCCTTCACTGGGGGCACGACGAGCAGCTGGGTCTGAGCCTTGCCGGGGAGTTCCAAGAAACCTAGGCAGGCGGGGGCGGCGCTCTCGACAAACGCCGACTTGGTCTGCAGCTTGACGACGTCGCCGAATCGAATGGGCTCGTTGACGTTGCTCATGTTTGTGCTGGAAGCTTTCGAAGGCGGGAGGCGAAGGAAAGGGACGCTAAAAGCTGGAAAGTTGGGAAGTGAGGGAGCGAAGGAGAAGCCCTCGCAAGCCGTTGGCGAGTTACAGAGCGCCGCACTATTGTTGGCCGGCGCTATCAATAGTGATCGTCGTCTTTCATCCCTTGGCAACGGAGACTCTGCGTGAGAATAGAAGCCTCTGCTTGAATAGAGGAGTGAGAGCTTCGTCAAGTCCCAGCATGACATTCCATATATTTAGGCAGTCTCCATCGCACAAGACGCACAAGGTGCGATAAGGCGTAAGTGAAGAAGCCTAAGAATACTTACACCTCACTGCACTGCATGACGCTCGCAATGGCGAATCTTGGATCCGAGTCATACAGTAAGTAGCTGAAGTTGAAGTGATTATCAGTCTGCCTACGAGCGCTTGAGAGAATATAATACAGTCGGTCATACGGATGGATATTCACTTTCTCTTTTTTTTTATCTTATGCCACTCGCAAAGCTAAAACTAAAATGGCGAGTTTGCTGGTAGGAGGCTACACTACATCTCCGCTTCAGCGCCGAGCTAGCTTTTCATTCATCTGTGACCCCACTCCCACCCCACGCGCAGGTCGTGCATCCTCTTGTCAGCTCGCTCGCTCTTGCTCCTTCTTCCTTCCTTCCTTCCCTTCCTCCTCCTCTTCTCGTACACAACACACACCGACACGGCTCTCTCGCTCGTGTCGTCTCCCTTTACCCACTCGCTGCAACGGGGTTTGCCAACGAAGCTGCCACCCGCACGAGTCGACCACGCCCGACATACTTTTCTTTCACCACGCTGGTCTTGCTACTTGCTCGGCTCGGCAGCTTTCCCCAATGCAGCTCGCTCCATCCATCCCTCGACTGGGGGGCGGGTAGTCGTCTAACAATCCGGGGTCTTCTGTCTCCTTCGCCTTCTGTCAACTCTTGCTTTAGTTCAGGTGCTCGTTGCCGGGCATGTACGTGAAGCCGTCAAAGTGGGCCTGCGCGCGATGCGTGGCGCCCAGCTCCTGCGTCACTGGCGAGTCGCGCGCCATCTCGCGCGTGAAGATGTTGGCGACGTTGCCCGTGTCGGCCTCGCTGTTCACCACGGGCTTGAAGGGCGGCTCCACCTCACGCTTCAGTAGCTTGTCGAAGTCGATGCTAGCGAAGAAGGGGTGGTCCATGATCTCCTGCACGCCCGAGGGACCGGAGCCTAACCGCTTGGCCGGGTCTCGGCGAAGCAGACCGGTCAGCAGATCCTTGGCGTCCTCCGAGAAGGCCTGCGTGAATACAACGTCGCGGTGCAGGATGTTGTGGAACATGCGCTTCCGGTTGCGGTCGAAGAACGGAGTCTGGCCGGTCATCATTTCATACAGCAGCGTGCCGAAGCCCCACCAGTCCACAGCCTTACCGTAGGGCAGACCCTTGAGCAGCTCGGGGGCGATGTACTCGGCCGTACCACAGAAGGTCTTGGCTCCGTCGGGCACGTCCACGTTCTCCTTGGACAGACCGAAGTCCGTCAGGGCGATGAATCCCTTGTCGTCCATCAGAATATTCTCCAGCTTGAGGTCTCGGTACGCGATGTTGAGCTCGTGCAGGTGAGACATCGACATCAGCAACTGGGCGGCGTAGAAGCGAGCGCGCTTCTCCGAGAACTTGCGCGACTTGCGCAGGTGGAAGAAGAGCGAGCCGCCATTGTAGTAGTCCATCACCAGGTACAGCTTGTCCTCGTTCTGGAACGCGTAGCGCAGACGCACGACGAACGGGTGGTCGATGTCGCGCAGGATACGGCGCTCCGACTTGGTGTGCTCCACCTGGTTCTTGGCGAACACGGACGCCTTCTTCAGCACCTTCATAGCGTAGATGGCGTTCGGGTTCGTCGATCCATCGGGCACCTTCTTGCGCACGAGCATGACCTTACCGAAGGCGCCCTTGCCGATCACCTTGAGCAGGTCGAAGTCTTCCACGCTGAGCTTCGAGTTGCCAGGCGGCTGCGCGTTCGACTCTGACCGGCCCTGGTTCGACATCTGCGTGTCCGAGCGGTTGCGCGCCTGGGACATATCCTGCGACGAGTTGGTCGTGGCCACGGCGTCACTAGCCGTGCGGTTAAGGCGCGGGTAGGTCGGAGGAGGCTGGTTGGCCGCCGGGTTGTTGTTAGTGTTGTTGTTGTTGTTGTTGTTGCCGCGCGGTCCCTCCGTCGCACACTCGGTACACACGCGCTGGGCCGTACTCGATCCGGGCAGGAAGAGGCGGTCGCGCGAGCAGGCGTTGCAGACCGCGCGGTGGCACATGCGGCAGTGGTGACGCCGGTCGAACAGCGTGAAGTGGAACAGACACAGGTTGCAGTGCTTCTCGCTCGTGCCCATCTTAGAGTTGTTGGCCTCACGTCTGGTGGACTCCTGGCGCGCGAGCTGCGGGCCATTGGGAACAGCGCCGTTGCCAATGTATGCCGGCGCGGAAGCAGGCGGCTCCGGCACGGGCTTCTCGCCGGCGACGTACGTGGTGGCGTCCCGCGTGTCGAGGAACCGGAAGAGCGCGTCCTGGATCTGGTTGATGCAAAAGGCAGTGACGTAGTAGTGGTTCGCGTGCGCGCGCGGCGGCCGGCCCGCCGACAGACACGTACAGCCGGTTCGGTGCGGCGCGTCGCCGTCCAGCTTGGTCTGGAAGAGCTGGTCGTTGCTCTCCCAGTACATGGTGCGGTGCGCCAGGATGGACTTGACGGACTGCGAGTCGCCGTCCTCGATACGGTGGCTCGACTCGATCAGCGCGATGGCGCCGTTGCGACGCATGAGCTGGTCGCCGCGGGACTGCAGCAGGTACTTGATGAGCACGCCTCCGTACGAGTATCCGAGGAAGTAGACCCTCCTGGCGGAGGACCGGGCCACGTACGAGTCCCAGAGCGAGTCCATGTGCTCCTCCGGGCTCGAAGAGCCGGGGATCTGCAGCCGCTGCTTGCCGTCGCGCATGACGATGACGTTCTTGTTGGGGTTGGCCACGATGATGCCGTAGCCCTCGTCGATGGCCTTGCGGAAGTACTCGAGCATGCTGCCGCTCTTGACGCCGGCGTGCAGCACGAGGCCGCGGCTCCATAGTCCGGGGTAGAGGCCGCGACTAACGGCCACGAACACCAGCAGCTTCTTGCACGACTCGTAGTTGCGCGACACGAAGACGTTGGCTTTGACGGGCGCCTCCGGTGTGCTGTTGGCTGGGATGAAGACCTCGCGGAAGCCCAGCTCCTTGCGCATCGAGTCCTGCACGTACTTGACAACCGTGTTGATGATCTCGTCCTGGTGCACAGCCAGGTCCGAGTCGTCGAGCCCCTTGCCCGTGGCCTTGAGGTGGATCATGCCCTCGGCGTCCATGGCGTAGAGCGGGTGCGAGAACGGCAGCGGCGCGCCGCGGTTCGCGGAGGGCGCTGCGCGGCCCCCGCCCGAGTTCTGGTAGTCCGCCGAGGCCGGCGCGGGGGGCATCGTGCCGTTGGACTGCCACGACTGCTGCGACTGGTAGTCCGAGCCGTTGCTGTAGGTGCGTCCGGCCGGCGCGGAGGGCGGTGCGCGTGGGACGCCCCCCGCCCCGGAGGCGCCGTCAGGGTAGTACTTGTTGCCCCCGACGGGCGGCTCCTTGCTCTTGTTCTTCTTGCGGCCCCATCGCGGGAACCGGAACGACATGGCGGCCTGAACAGGTAGTACGATGGACAGCTAGAGGTTAGCCCACGCGTGCTCTACCCAACTGAGCGAACTGCCCGCGGCCTGACGCCAAGATCAGTTCTCCTCTTCCTCGCGGCACTCCCCTTCCCCCCTCCTGCCTACTCAAGACATACGTACGTACCCCTGTCGCTGTGCTGGTCAGGTGGGCGAGTCTCTACCGCTGTGCTGCTGCTGTGGAGCGAGCCGAGCGCTTCCTCCTCCTGCTTCGACCTCCGCGCGGCTGGTGGCGTTTGGCCAGCGCAACAATCCGAACTGGACGTCCGTCTATTCGTCGTACTCGGGGCCTCTTCCTCTTGGCTCGTGACGGCCCCCTTGCGTCGTCGTCTGAGCGAGAACGGCGAGCCTGCCCGCGTCTCGGAAAGACTGCGCCCGAACGACCCCCACTTGGATAGATAAGAGCGCCGGACTTTCGAGCACAGCGCGTTTTGACACACCTAGCCCGCTCTCGCGTTTGGAGCAATTTCATTGGCGAAGACGAGTGCAACGCGACGACACGATGCCGCTGGCCTTTTTCGTGTCGCAAAAAACCTCGGGACGCCAGCCCCCGGCGCCCGTCCGCAGTCCAGCGCTCCGAGCCGCCGCTGGCACCGGCAAGCAGGGCCCAACGGTGCAGCAACGCCCGCGCTGAAGGCAGTTGCAGGAAATTCTTAGTCGTGCGCGCGGCGCGTTAATGCTGGCGAGGAGTGCAGCCATGTCAGACAGGCTCGCGAAGAGCCAGGCTGAAAAAACCTCGACGTCACTTCGTCAGTCGCGGCCGTTCTCTGGCACATGTACCCAAAGTGGTGTACACTAAAAAGATGTGGCGAACACCACGCTGTCACCCCTCAATAGTTATACTGCACAAGTGTCAATCCGCAAGACCACACCGACGAACAAGGTGGCAAGCAACTTTCATGTTCTGCCCGATGCATCAGTTAGCCCGGTCAGGTCATGCGCCATATAGCGCTAAACGCTCCCGATTGCGATTTCTTTTTTAGGGAGGGATCGATGGAATGCATCTGCAGGTGTCCGTTTTAGAGAAGGCTATACGCCACATGAATCGTTGCCGCATGTTCAACACCTAGAGCACTAGAATGCCAACGCCTTTAGCTGCTTTTGATCACCCCTCTACGGACATCACAGTGAAAAACGCAGCAAACCAGGCGTGAATAGTTTGGTGACGCGTCCACACCGCCATCCTCGTGCAAATATCGGCTAGTCATTGACAAGTTGTCAAGTACCTACAGAGTCCTGATGCTCGAGCATTGATCTTATCTCCTCGAGTGGCGGGGCCTAGTCGATGCGCTATGAACAGCATCGAGACCACATATCCTCTCACCAATCGGGCTTTTTCGACTTGACTTGCGCTTTGTATGTAGTCAGTATCACTCTTGAGAGGTCCAGTTATATGTAGCCATCCGTGACACGATGGCTGCATCATTGGCATTTGACACGCTGTGCTGCTGTAGCCATGGAAGATACTTTTCACCCTGTGCCCAACGTGGTCTAATCCGCTGCCTTATCCGCAACGTTAGCAGGACGAACACGAACATTGAGCTATACGCTGCAGGCATTGGGGCGTGCTCAGTTCGCCGCTGTCTGATTGCCGGCCAGTGCCCAATTTGGTCGGCACGAGATGCTGATGGCTGCCATCATGGCAGGCTGCGCGTTGGACGTGTAAAGGCCATAGGCGGGAAGATGACGGCCGACTTCAAGACTGCTGGACTCGGACTTAGGTGTCGGGAATAAGCAATCACTGACTCACTACGTTACGGTATGTACTTTAGATTACCCTCCTGCGGCGGCGGACGCTGCCTTCGACGCCCGCTGCCTTCCCCCTAGAGCCCTTCGATCGTGCTCTACGCCTACGTCCTGCCACTATGTTACCGACGGCACTTCCACGGCATTTTTTATCGTCTTCGGGTGTGCTATGAATCGTCAATTATGAATAGGTTGCAACTTACTTTTCGGAGAGCACGCACAGGAGCTGCGGCACCACCTCGATACGGAACGGGCCCGGGCCGGCGAACACCTCGCCGTCCACGTTCAGCACGTCCTCGACGATGGGCTCGATCACCATCGCCTTCACCTTGTAGTAGCCCACGAGCTCCGACTGGAGGAACGTATTGGACAAGTAGCGTACGGCGATCTCAGCCGTCTGCATGACGTTGCCCTTGCGGGAATAGATCAGGTCCAGGTTGCCGTCCGACGGGTGCGCGTACTTGGTCTCGAAGTACACGTTGGAGCCGCCAGCCGACGTCAGCTCGGACGTGAAGCTCTGCCACTGTCCGGCGTACTTCTCCTCGCTGGCAGGGTGGAAGATGGTCTCGGCGTCGCCCTTCCACTGCTTGTTGTCCGGGTCCGAGTCGTCGTAGATACTGCAGCGCTCCACGTTATGCTGGTCCTGCGCAGTATCGTCCATGATCTCGTAGTACGTGCGCAGCACCTGCTCGCCCGTCTCGGGGTCCACCGGCGTGTTGTCCGACAGAATGTAGCTGATCTTGGCCTCGTGCTTGTGCGGCGCGAAAATGCCGCGCTTGATCTTGAGGTACAGGTAGCGGTGCACGCCGAGCCATCGCGTAGCCTCCGACTCCACGGCAATATCCGAGCCGATGCCGTAGCTGACACCTGTGCAGGCAAACTCGAGGCGAGTCGAGCCGTCCTCGTTGCTGGCTTGGCACGTCATCACGTCCAGCGGGCGGATCTTGCGTTTGATGATGCAGTACACCGAGGAAGCGTGGGTCGGGGTGCCTACGCCCTTGCCGAAGGCGTTATCTGTGCCGGCGCAAATGAGCGAGACCGGGGTGGTAGCAACCAGCGTGCGCCACACGCTCTCCTCTCGGGAGAAGACGCCGTTCATGAACTCGTTCACGGTGCCGTCGCCTCCGACGAACACGATGGCCTCGTACTTCATCTCCAGGTCGAACGCCGCGCCAATGTCACGGGCGTGGCCGCTGTACTGCGTTTCCTCCACATCGCACTGGATGTTGGCGAGCTCCAGCAGCGGTCTCCAGTGCTCCCAGACCTTGCGTCCGCGACGGCGGCCGGAGTGCGGGTTCACCACCACCTTGATGCGGCGTGTCACATTCTCGGGCACACGTGCCATCCACTTGATGAACGTTTGTAGCGATGTCACCAACTTGGCAGCTGTCTCCTCGTCACCGAACCGCAGAGTCAACGTGCGGTAGCGGCGCATGAGCCGCCGGTGCTCCTTGCCGCTTCCAGGCAGCATGAAGTGCAGGTCCACGCTGGTCTTGCTGCCGGGCGTGAGGGCCGCCGCGAGGAGGTCGTCCTTGGCAATCTGGATCTCCTTGGTCTTCTTGCGGAAGAGCGACACGCGCTGGCAGTTAACGCCGTCGCGGTCCACCTGCACCGTCATCTGGCGCCAGACCTTGCCGACCTGCATCTCCATGGGCGCCGTCATGAGGCACTGCTCGGGGAACTCGCGCAAGCGGTGCGAGTGCATCTCACGCACGACCTCGCGCGCGGACGCGGCCGTGGAGAAGCGGAAGCGCACTTGGCGCTGCTCGATGGCTTCCAGCGCGGCGTCGCGCTGCGGGCAGCCGGCCCAGCTCTTGGCGCGCGTGAGGCGCAGGCTCGTGGGCGTCTCGCCGGCTTCGCTGCCGCTGTCCGTGTCCTTCTCGGTTGCGTCTCGCTTGGGCACGAGGCCCGTCGTCGGTACGGCCACGGTCGAGGCTCGTCGGAAGTGGTTCTTGTTGGCCGCCGCTGCAGCCGCGGGGGACGGCGCTCGGTTGGCCTCCTGCAGCACGCGCTCGCGCAGCTCGCGGATGCGCTCCTTGTCGTCGCCCGTGAGCGCCTCGCCCTCGCTACTGGCCGCCGTGCCGCTGGACAGGCGCTTGGTGCGCACGGCGTCGAGCTCGTCCTCGTCCTCGTCGGTGGTGGGTTGCGTCTCGAACAGTTGGTTCTCGTCCTCGATGGTCTTGACGGGCCCGACATGCTCGGGCTCGTCGTCCCTGGCGCGCGTCGGGAGCACCGCCATGAGAGTTAGTTAGTGTTGGTGTGCAGTTGTTGCCTCTTGCTGGTAAATGTGCGAATGAGCGATATTGTCGGCGGAAAGAAGTGAGTGTTTGCGCTCACAAGGTTGCAGTCAGTGGCGCTATCGGGTAGGGTACGTGTTCCTGGAGGGTGAATGGAACTGGAAGTGGCTCGGAAATTACATCGGGTGGACTGAGAGATATACAGTATAGCAGGGATTGCGAAAATGGGCAGTGCTCGTGCAAGGGCCGGGACGGAACGCCCCATTCGGAGCGCCCATTTACGAGCAGAAAACTGCAAGACGCGCGCCATGATCGCAGGAAAAACTGGCGCAAACACACCGCTAATAGCCCAGCTCCGTCAGAGCCAACGACAGCGTTCGGCCTCGCTGCGTGGAGCTCCTCGTGGCCACGATTTTCAAAGTATCAGGCGGGCATGATTTGGTTCCAGATCCGAGCTGGAATGGCGCCGAGCGCTACTAACAGCAAAGTCGCGGCCCCTTCGGCGCACAACAGTCGACTACCTAATAGTGTAGCTTGAGGAGTCTGCTACTGCACAGCGCGTTTTGAATGGTCAGATTGATGGGGAATGCAGTGGTACTGTACAGCGACTTAAATTGAGCGATTCCGTCGAATGACCCGCGGTTCCTTCGAAAGCAAAACGATCACAACAACCAGAAAGTAACCCCTAGAGTCTTGATTCAAGACAAACTGGAATCGGGTAGCAAGTGGTGTATACACGCCGATATGCATGTTTCTCTTAGCTGTACGCTGGTGATTGAGGGTGTTGTCGGAAGCGAAACCACCGACTGAACTTGCCAGGGAGGCTGTAAATTTCACCTTAAAAGACGCAAAACTTCACAACTAGAAATCGATCGCGCAGAACTGGGTGTCCCCATCCGGGCCACCACTCAAAATGTTTAGTGACGGTGTCCCGTTGTCAACTACAAGTCTGGAACGTGCAAAACCTGCGTTGTTGCAGCTAACTGGCCATCGAGGCGCTACATCGGGAAAGCATATACATGCATCTCGACCACCTTGTCAGCATATTCACACCAGGTAACTAGTGTGAATAGTTGTTGCGTTGAGTGCTATGAAAGCGTCGTGTATGTTGTCGAGGGGCAGGGGGGTCCTAATAGATGCTACTTGAAGCACCGAATATGAAATTATGTAGCAAAATACTCGTAATTTTTCGATTCCGTCGTTGCTTGCGTGTCAGTTCTAGTGATACTGTTAATCTAAAATGACGTGGTGAAACCCCGAGTCTATATGCATGCAGGACTTTTGAAGGGCGCATGATGCACCAGCTCGAAGGCATTCTGTGAATGTGCACTTGAGTGACATGCTTCATCTTGCTTTACCGGTACCTACGTGATATTGACATTCGATGAACGATACTAAGTATGCCACTTTTACCGTTCGACGGGTGCCTGAAACACATACGTAGCAACACGGGAAATCTTCAGTAGTTTTCGAATGCCTCTACTGCATATCCCGTGGCTTGTAAACCGTAAGCTGACAAAGCGCCGCAACAGGAGCACCCCGCTGCAATACGACCTCGCCGTTGTATTATACCTACCTTTGTATCGCATTACCAGGGAGCTCGGAGTGGAGGATGCAGTCTGGTGTATCTTGTACAATAATAGGACGCATGACTGTAGAAGAGCAGAAACATGCACTTGACGCGCGGGCATACAAGAGCGGCGATAAGCGAGAACAAGCCTGGCTACTTGCTAGTGCGGCTACGCGAGGGCACAATACAGTGTAGTAATGAGCGAATCTCTGCAGGGGAACGCGCATTGGATTCTACAAACGCACAATGCTCGGGAACTGCTGTCTTCTCATCTTGGCAGGAGCCTCTTACTGTCTTCGCTCGCATGTTTGGCCGGTGAGGGGCGATCATGACTGGGCCAGCCTGGTTGCTGAACAGGGCTCCTCTTCTTCAGCTCGCCTGTATCAAGGTGTACGCACGTTCAAAGCAAGTTGAAATTTTGTGAAGCCCAATTTATGACTCACTTTTGAAAATGGGTATGTAGGGCCCGGCTCTATCCCCTGATTATGTGCGATTGCGCCAGAGCAAATGCGACGTCCAGTGCACATATGACAAACCTTTGGCTCGGGGCGTACGTGCAGGTCACCCCCCCCGAGTCGGGGGCCCCGACACGATATATTCGCGCGCCGCGCTGCAAACTACCGCATGCTGGTCGACCGAGCAGTCTTGCTGCCAGTACAGACGGCGTTGGCAACCAGTCGATGGCAACGACTGGTCGAGGCGTCGGGGCGCTGGCCCACTCACCTCCCGACGTCCGACCTGGCCCGCCTCAAGCTCAGCGCTGCTTGACGCTTGCGGGCAGAGACGGTCAGTGGGGCTCATGTCACCGGTGAAGGAGACCATTCTCGGTGCAGAGTTGCGGAGGCCGAGGCCCGCGGACCAGCGGTTCGGTGCCTGCAAGCTCCATTTGCAGGCGACGCGGCTGCCCCGACCTTCACTCAACATGGCTGCGCTCCCGGGCCGATGGCTTGATCCGAGACAGGCAAATGGCTTGACCGCGTTCCCGCGGGCGCTTACGCCGATTACGCGCCAGTGGCTCGCGACCCGATCTTCGGCGCCTGGATTTCAAGCGCCGCTTTGCCGTCAGCCGAGTGCTTCAACCTGCTTCAGTCGCGGCTTCCTTGCAGCAGCAATTGATTGCTGGTACCGAGCTACATGTAGCCATATTCGAGTGTTTGACTGTGTAGTCATTTTGAGCTTCGTACCTCGCGAGCTCAAAACGCTGAAATTGGACGCCACGGCAATGCAGGCGGATGTGAAGCTGAAGGCGGTAAACTGTCGATGCTGCCCCAAGCAACAGCGGCCAGTAAAGAATGTGCAACGGGTGCTATACCTACGTCTATTAGAATCACGCACGCCCCCTTTACTTACATAGTTTCAGGTTGTGGCACATCTGCGCCAGAGAGGGCTGCATCTAAACAGTTTTGGTTTAAGTAAGAGCATCTCCACCGCGAGGGTCAAACAGCATATTTACTCCAAAATTCTTCGCACCACGCGGACTAAATAAGCGGTTCATCCCCTACTCGAATACTTAAGTAAGGCTTGGGCAAATTTGCCCAAGGCTTAATCCAGCAAGAACGGGGCGCTGTTGTATGACGTGCCAGGGTTATCAGAAAAATTGCGCTTCGATAGTGCGGTTTGTACAACGAGAACGGCCCCTCAGCTTCATGTGTGGGCCCTTTGTCCTTCGGCGTGGCAAAATAGTGAGGGATGTAATGGAACAAGTGCTGCTTTGCCCACATATACTCCCTGCAGCGGTGCGGAGACAGCGAGTTAAATTAGCACTTTAGACCGATATAATATTGATACAAAGTATAATATATTAAAAAATTAGTATACTTTTAAGTATACTATTTTTTTTTGAAAAAAGGTACTGTAAAATTCTAACACCCACTAATAGTGCCCCTGGGATCCTAAATTTCAGGCGGGGGATATTTAATCGAACACTGCTCTTTTACCTGGTACCCCACCTCCCCACCCCCTTGCGTGATCGTCGATTAACAACCAGAAGCTAGGAAATCAATTTAAAACTCCTCCCAAAATCAGCTTTATTCTTGGTTTACACGCAAATTTCTCAAAAAGGTTGGGAGGGGTACTATATTTTTTAGTAGAGTGGGGTACTATTATAAGGTGGGGCACACTTTGAACATGTACCAAGTTTATAAGATTAGCCCCTGCCCTCGGCGTTTGTTTTTTGTTTTACCGTTCTCTGACGAACGCAGAGCCAAAACGGTCGGGCAGAACCAGGTGGCAGCTCAATACAGGGGTTTGGTAGCTGAGAAATAGAGCGGGCGGGGGTATGTGTGATTGCTTCCCGAAATGGGGGGTGCCCCCCTAGTTTGTAGGCCGTTTCCATCCAACTTGGCCGGGTCTGTCACCCGGAGCCTCCAGCGCATTGGGACTTAGCCACAACTGCAGCTTTCGGGAAGCCCAGCACAATTTTTGCAGTCGAAGGCAAGAAGATGCTGCGGCTTCGAACCAGGTGCAGGCGATGTCCGTGGATAGCGGTTTAAGCACAAAAAAAGTTTGCTCTACACCATTGCACGGCGTTATTCTCAAAACGCGCACTCAAATTAAAAAAATGCGCACTCGAATTCAAATGCACCATCATATGTCATAGACGCGTATTAATGCATTTTATTAGGAAATAATGATTGGACTCTGTAGCACTTGTGAAGGCGGGAAATTTGCGTGTTCCTGAAGGGGTGACCATCACGGAGCACAGAGCTGGTTTCCTCGAGCTGGCCGCGGACCCTCTTTTCTCGTTAGTCGTGACGCCTGAGCTGTGCAATCGCATGTTTTGCCACACCACCAGCCCGCGTTGCGCTTCGAGGACATGCAAGTTGGTGCTTAGGATTTTCAATCGGATTCGACAGGTATAACTTGATAAAGGTAATATATCTGGGCGTAATTTTGAATTCGAGTGCGCATTTTTTGAATTTGAGTGCGCGTTTTGAGAATAACGCCGTGCAATGGTGTAGCACAACATTCGAGTCAAGAAGCAAACTACGGTCATCAACTGAGGCTGCGAAGCAGGCGCAGCATCTGGTCGATGTTGTGCTACAGAAGAATTAGTTACTCAGTGCGAAATATCCAGCTAAATGCAACGAGCTTCAAATGCCTGTTCACTTTCCGATGAGCGAAGTTTTTCGCTGCTTTTGAGAAGTTTTTGCACTCGCGCTAATCGCGACTTCGATGTCTCCTGAACGTTACCTGTAACAGTGTCGTGACGAATTAACAGTAAAGTTTGTGAGGCTGGAAATCCAGCAAGCTGGTCTCCCGGCAAAAGTGGCTTCTAACTTTGTGGGTGAGCTATGGAGATCAACATCTGTACTGCAGCTAGTCATGCCAACAAAAGTGGCGTTAAAAAACAATAGTTTCATGCACACATCCTCCCCGGAATTAGCAGACGTCCGCATCCTCAGCGCGACACCGGAAGCCCTGCACAATCTCCATGTCGTGCAGTGCGCGCCGCTCGGGCGGAGGGAAGAACCACGACGCCCGCATGCCGTCTGTTCCGCAGATGACGCTCAGATGCCGCTCCAAAGTTGACTGCGACTTGTCGCCACCGCGACGAGCCGAGAGCTGGTTGGCGATCATCGTGAACAGCGGGTCCTGATAAATATTGTACAGCTCCATGGCCAGCATGAGCGAGCAAAAGAGCCCGAACACGGCCGCAGCCGCGAGTATCCAGCCGCCCAACTTGCCCGGGAACTGGTCGTTCTGCAAGCCGCACGAGTACTTGCCCCGCGAGCACATGATGTACTGCATCAGCACCAGCAGCGCCGCCTGCACACTCGTGGCCGTCACGTACAGCAGCATCAGCAGGAACGCCTTCTGGTTGCCGATGCCCACGCAGTTGTTCACCCACGGACTGCAGCAGGCAAATTCAACGTCAGACCACGGCATAATAACTAAAAACAACACCCAAGCACATCCGTACCAATGGTGGTCTTGCAGCACGATGCACCTCTCGCAAGTGTGGCAATGCATTGCCCTGCACATCAACAACAGTAACGCATCACCATCAGTCCCCCCAAACACCGAGCTGCATAGCCTTCGGCATAGTTGTCTGCACCTTGTTGGTCGGTAGATCTCGCACTCGTCGCAGTAAATGAGCAGCGAGCCGTCGTCCTCCGTCTCCTCGTACTCGTTGAGGGGCATCTCCTCCTCCACCTCCTCCACGTCGTCTCCTCCTCCATCCTCTTCATCGTCGCTACTAGCCCCAGGCGGCAGCAGCCCCTTGAGCTTGAACGGCACCGTGCCCGGGTTGCTGGTGACCACCACGACGTGGCACCAGAGGCACATGGCGAAGAGTCCCGTGAACCAGAGGCCCTCGGTCGCCCCCATGGGCGACAGCAGCCCCACCCACTGCGAGATGGACGTGAGCACGGCCCCCAGCAGCGCGAAGAGCAGCACCCACGCGAAGGCCGCGATGACGATGCCCGCCGGGTCCCACACGAACCACAGCGGGCGCTTCCGGGCGCGGCGCGACGGCGGCATCAGAGATTTGGAAAAGTCTTTGTGAGACGTTTGGTCCCTAGTCTTTTTGGGACAGATGCGACCACCTAAAAGTTGAAGCGACTCGCCCGCCACTACATTACATGTACATACATGTAAGATTGGAGTGATGCTTCAACCTATGTTGTGACTGCCATTACATGTACGAGAGTCGTTGAAGACTGGATCGGCACCGCAGTGAAGGCAGGAAGGATCTACATGTACTTGTACTGTAATAGTTGCTGCAGGTTGTGATCCGGCAAAGCATGACGAGTTCACGAAGTTTGGAGATCTGGGTACATCGAACACAAGACCCGGTCTTCTCCTCCTCCTTCAAATGTGGAAGCTGCCAAACCGCTACGACTCAGGTGGATATGTATCGAGTGGACCCGCGCCATCTTTTGCAGTGATGCCGCGGTGATTCGGCGCGCTGACCAAGGCCTGCAGGTCATGCCTTCCGCTAAAACAGGTGTGTCGGCGACACCGAGGGGTCCCGAGCACGCAGACTGGCGTGTGAGCCTCGAAGAGTTCTCTCGCCCAGCCAACAGTAAGAAAACTGCGGACCATTCTGTCGTGGCAGTTGCGGATGCCAGGCAGCAACAACAATGGACTCGTGAAGCCATGACCGACTTCCTCGATGACGTTTGGTACGAAAGTACATGCTGCACCATCCCAACCCACCTTAAACTCTAGCACACGATACATATCTCTTCCTGCCACCTCAGTACTACAGTACACATGAGCGTTTAAGTATACTTACAAAGCCAAACCCTTACATAAATGGATAACAACAATAAAACATAGCGCATCTATTCCCACAGGTCCCCGTCATACCCGATGCTCCGCGCGGTTCTGCACCAATGTCGCCACTTTGCCTGGCGACTCGAGTGAACGACACTCCGCATTCGCGTCCCGAGTCCGCCGCGGCCAGTCCCGGTCACATACGTGCATATCTCTCCTTGCAGGCAGCGCAGCGTCCTCCACCGACGTCGCCTCCAATTGACACCAGCCAGCCGTCCTGCCTCCCTGCCTCCCCCTGCCCGGCTCGTGGATGACGAACTCGCCGCGTTAGTCGCTGTACCAACCGTTACTCTCGCCGTTTCACACACACTTGCCTGTCACCCACCTCACCACATGGCTTCACTCACGAGCGACGCCAAGTCCTCGGGCGTGTGGCTCAAGAGCTCGTCCAAGTCCATGTCGCTCTCGCCCGAGGAGCTGTCGCTGAGCCTGGACTCGCTGCCCGCGGAGCTGCGCGGCGACCCGCTCGTGCTGCTTCACGCCGCGCCGCCGCCCGACCCCTTCGTGCTGGGCGAGCGCCGCGAGTACGGCTTCTACGGCCTCGAGCCGGACGGCGCGCTGCGGCCCGGCGGACAGGTGCCGCTGCTCTCCAGACGCACAGTCGGGCTGCTGTTCAACTACGCGGGCATCGGCGCGCTCTACGGCGGCATCAACAGCGTCGTCGTGCCCTTCCTGAGCCACTACCTGGAGCTGGAGCAGTACCAGGTGCGCGGGGCGTCGACTGTGATCAACGCGGCGTGGAACTTCAAGGCCTTTGGCGGACTATTGACGGACAGCTTGAGGATATGCGGCTACAGGAGGAAGCCGTACTTGATTGGCGGGTGGGCGTTGAGCTTGGTGAGTCTGCTGTACCTCGGAGTGAGTCGCATGCCCGCAGCGGGGAATACAGACGCGGCGTGGAGATATGTGCTGTTCTTGACGTTGGGCACGATCGGGTTCTTCTTGGCGAACGTGGCGGCGGATGGAATTGTGGTGGAGATTGCGCAGCGAGAGCCGCTGCCCACGCGCGGACACACGCAGGTGTCGATCTACATTGCGAGGACGATCGGGTTCATCGTCATGGATTTATTCGTCGGTGCAACGCTCAATGGACCGGCGTACGGAGGGGCCTTCTCGTGGTCGCTGAGCTTGAGTCAGGTCATATTGGTGCAGGCTGTGTGTGCGGCGGTGTCACTTGTGGGCTCTATTTGGTTCCTGCATGAAGAACCGACGGCGCAGACGGTGCCGGTTTTCTCCTTCACGGGCGTCGTCTCGTGTCCTGTAGGACCCGGAAGGCAGCAGCCGGATACGGCGCGTCTTGAGCCGCCGCTGGGCTTTGCTGCGCGCTGTCAAGTCATTTGGAGACTTCTCCAGAGCCGCGCGATGTGGCAGCTCTTGATTTTCCAGCTCATTGCGAGTTTCTGTGTGACGATGGACTCGACCGCAGCGCCGGCGATTGAGGCAAACTGGGTCGATGTCGACGGGTGGCACAAGACGATTGCCTCAGCAGTGTGGTACGTGGCGTTTGCGGGCGGTTTGCTGGTGACTCGGCGCTTCCTGGTGCGCGGAGCGTGGGGGCACCTGTTCTGCATTGCAACCTTTTGGGCAGTGGGCATCGAGGTGATCACAGTGGCGTGCACCGTGTTTCATGTGGTGAGGAGACGAAGTTTCTGGCTGTATATGCCAGTGTTGGCAGCACCAGCGATGGCTCTACGCTTTATGGTATTGGTGTTTCCGATTGTTGAGCTGGCCCCGCGGGGGATTGAAGGCACCACTTACGGTTTGGCCATCACGTTCCGCAACATGGCTATTCCTCTGGGGACAACAGTGTACAAGGCTATTGACTCGCACTTCTCCGTCTCCGATGAGGACGTCAACAAGGATTCCGAGTCCACGCGCATGCAGGTCACCTACACGTACCTTGTCGCGTGGGCATTCAAGCTTTTCAGTCTCGCTTTCGTTGGCCTCCTTCCCCGTCAGAAGCTCGAGGTGCAGCAGCTGCGCTACTATGGAGGCTACAGCACTTCAGGCGGATGGTTCGTGATCATCGTGCTCTTCAGTGTCCTCATCTACATTTCGACCGCGAACGTGTTGTCACTGTTCAAGAGTACGTCTTGCCTACGGATGGCTGGGGGCGCTGGCTGTTAATTGCCGAGGGCATGGGAAATGCCAACGTTCGTGTGAATGTTTGTCTCTGACGTGGAGTGAAAGAATACCGCGAGGACTGCGTGCCACAATGATAAACAGATGTGGTCGTGACTGAGATCAAGTAATTAATCTAGTGAAGAGTGTGATAATTTATCTCCGAATACGAAGCCTATGGAAACACAAGTGGTTATCGAATGTAGTATCGACAGTAAAAAGCACCAAGTCGAAGAATCAATTTGCTCCTTATTCACGATTCACAATAACGCCATTGTCGTCGCGATAAGGAACCACTCGAAAGTAAACGTGTCGAAGCACAGTGCTCTTCACTGAAGGTGTCCGGTGGAATGAAATCACACTTAAAAATGCTGATTTAGTCGCCGACGGCAACTTCAGTCCTCGACTGATCGGCTCAAGATGATGCTTCTCGAAATCGACCGCGAAACGTTGGTGATTTGCTGTGAGAACGACTTCGAGTCGCTCTAAACTGCTGTTCACGTTCAGCATCCTTGCTAGAGTCTGCAACTCGCTGTGATGAGTTGGGTCAGACGAGCGGCCTGAACCCCGACGTGACAGTGATAGACGGAAGACAGGAGCGGCCGAGAAGGAATGAGTGGGACGTTGAACCCCTGCAGACCTTGGAGACCTCGTGTCGCCAGGATCGGCAGCACGTGTGCGGCGGGCGCGTGCCTCACGAACTCGAGCGTCGAGCTCACTCTTGAAATAGACGGCGAGGACGCAGAGCCCTCGGCGACAGACGCGACTCGGGAGCGAGTTGCAGGACGAACGAACGGCTGCTTCGGTGGACGTGCTGCTGGACGACGTGGTGAGTGACGGACAGGAGGGCGAGTGGCGCTCCGAGTCTTCTGTGGACTGCGAAGTAAGGACGGACACAGCGGTGGTGTACGTCCAAGTGGTTTAGAAGGCGCCGAAGTTGCTCAGTGCGTACGTGTCTAGGAAGTGCGTGTATTGTTAGTTAGTCAGCAGCGTCGGCTGCTACGAGTTTGTCTTAGTAAATAAAATAGGTTGCGTTGCCAGCTGGGCACGCGCCGGCGGGGTATCGGAAGTTCTGGTACCTTCGGCCTGACGGACTTTGGCTGAAGATCAGCACGTGGGCGACCAACTCTCGCGTGCAGAGCCCCAGCACGTTACATCGCTATCGAGATGGGAGAAATGACGGCCACCGTGGGCGCTATAATCACCATCGAAGAAGTAGAGATACAGTTTACGAAGACTGGCCCGTAGGCGTCGCTGAGTAAGCCAGAGAGTGCTACCACATCACCACAATCAACTGCTAACGTTAGACCGGAATTGAGGTCACACCGCTGCCACATTTCTGAGACGATAAACTGCACGCTCATCGTATCACCAGTAAGCGCGAGTTCATCAAGTTTCGGGCAACATTGAAGAATGTTAGCGATATTCACCTCTGAGTTCACTCCACTGACCTCCAAATACTGCATGGACGTCCCTACTGCTGCTAGAGGTCGGAGTAGACCATCCAGATCCGACGGTGTGCATCGATGAAAGCCCAGTGTAAGTGATCTAAGGTGGATCGATCGTACCTCACATGCCTTAGCTTCATAAAATACCAGGTCATCCCGTTGGACTTGGCACCTCCCAATCCGGGCACCATAACATCCACCCACCTACTCTCTCCATCGTCGCTAAACGCCAAAACAAATGGTATCGCTGCTGGAACAGTCAGAGGGCGTGAGCCCGTCACGGGATGACCATTCTCATCAAATTGCCAGCGGACTGGAGCTCCACTCGGCAGCATCGCCTCCTTTTCCTCCATCACGCCACGAGGGAGGTCACAGAGAAGTTCTTCGGGATGGTCGGACTCGATTATTGGTGGCAATGCGGATTGTGTCCACGTCCTCGACACGTAACCTTCCGATTAAATGCAGTGAAATCGATTCCAATGAAGAACAAGCTCGCCACTTCCATATGTGCGATCTAATAATGACGTGCAAGCAAGGCGTCCATCCCATCCATTTTGAAGCTCAGCTCGTGTTTCTTCGTCGTCTGGTTTCGTACCAGAACAGAGCACATCGCCTCAAAGTCCTGCGTAAGCTGCGATCCGTGCCAGCGTAGCCGGTCGGTTCCTACCTGGGACTTTTACTCCTCCATCGAGCTAAACGCCGAAAGGTAGCTGGTGTTTGCCAGAGCGGGGCTACGTTGAGCGCTGTCAAATAGTCGAAACATTAGCTGACCCAGAACCTTCTTCAAACCGCGAGAATTGGCCAATAGCTCCGGCTTAATGACCATCGATAACATCACCTGCGAAACCCAGACATTGCAAGCCACCATACAATCCAGCGCCTGGACCAACTCGGAGCTAATCTTGAAGCCTTCGTAGCTTGCAATCATGAGCTCCAGCACGAACCTGCACCGCATGACCCCAGATGGTACAGGAGTGTCCTCAAGAGTCCCGCTCAAACGCTTCCCATTCCCTTTTGACCCGCTTTTCAGCCTTTCTAATATCCGCGTGCTCTTCCAACACACCGCCAGACGTCTCATGGAAGTACACTCGGATTGGGATCTTGAGGTCCACACCCAGCTTGTCCGGCCGCGATTTTGAGTCCAAAGCCGCAATTCTTGCTAACGCCTCAACATATTTAGCACTGGGATTCCGATCGACGCCGAGGAACCGCGCCAGCACATCCCGCTCGTTGTCTCTCCCTTCCAGAAACAATTCTAGCAGAGAACGCGCCGATACATGATCTTCGCGCTCGCGAGCCGGGTCTCGGCCCATGTTTGCACCGCAGTGCTTCCGGAGTAAGTACGCCCACGCCTTGTAGTCCACGTGAGCCACCGCTGCCATCAGCTTAAGCGCCTCCATCAGGACCACCCGCGCCCCTCCGCATCTCTGATAAGCTACCTGCACAAGGAGGCTCGACACACGACCAGCATTCGCCCACAGATTTCCATGCACTCCGTACAGATTAATATCGATCAGTTCCTGCAGCTCGTGGCAGGATCATGAACCCCCAATTTCCACTCCTTCAGGTCGAAAAGTATCTTTGTGTGTGCGTACACAAATCCTGAGTTTTCTGATGACGGCGTGGATGATGCGCGTGGCGGCACGTCTACCGACCTACATTGAAGTGGAGTGCCATTCTGGTGCACGGGCTGAACGGAACGCGACGCACCGCCAGCTATTTTGTCTGAGTCATCCGAAATTGCTCGCGGCATTGGCTCTGCTCGTTGGGGCGACTCGACTCGCCCTTTCCTTTCGACGAAAAACTGGTTTCGCCCTTGACGCCCTCACTCCGCAATTTGCAGCGTCCTCGAGCAGTCCAACTCGTCGGCCAGCCAGCCAGCAGCAACTGCACGAATGGAGCCGTTAAACTCCACCCCTTCACGAAAGCTGTCGCTGAGCTCTCTCCAATTGACGCCTCGGGTCCGGGAGCTGTCGTCCCGCTTGCCGTCCCCGGATGAGTCACCACGCTGCGTGTTTGTCCAGGTGAACAGACAGCAAGAGGACACGAGTGAGCAGCACTACGACCTGCCCGTGGACCGCAAGCAGTTCGACCGAGCCACGAGCATCAAGCCCAGCAGCATGCTGCGACCGCACATGCGCATCTTCTACCTGTCGTGGATGTCGGCCATCACGGGCTTCTTCGGCTGGTACGCCATCCCGCCGCTCATGCCGGTGATCAAGACGCAGCTCGGACTGACCGACGGCCAGGTGCTCAACTCGGACATCGCCAGCACAGCCAGCACCATCTTCTCGCGCATTGCGTCGGGCCCGCTGCTAGACCGCTACGGTCCTCAGGCGGTGCAGAGCGCCGTGCTGTGGCTCGGAGCCATCCCGATCTTGTGCGCTGCGTTCGTCAACTCGGCGACGACGCTGTTGGCCGTGCGGTTCTTCGTCGGCCTCGTGGGCTGCGTCTTCGTCACGAGTCAGTACTGGACGACCATCACGTTCGCGCGCAACGTGGCGGGCGCGGCCAACGCCATCACGGGCGGCCTGGGGCTCTCGGGCATCGGCTTCGCGTTCCTGCTGCTGCCGTTCGTGTTCCAGGCCATCAATTCAAGCGGACACGTCTCGGAGGACATGGGCTGGCGCATCACCATCGCGTTGCCAGCCGTGCTGATGATCACCATGGGCGTGGTGATCCGCTTCGCAGTGGACAGCTGCCCCACGGGGGACTTCCAGGAGCTCATGAGCAAGAAGCGGCAGGCCGACAACCCGAATGGCGACGACAAGCAGCCTCCGAGCTTGTTGCAGTCGTTCAAGATCGTCCTGTCGGATAGAAATGTGCTCATTATGATCGCGCACTACGCGGCGTGCTTCGGCACCGAGCTGCAGCTGAACAACATGGACGCGCTCTACTTCTACAAGGAGTTCACCAAGAAGGGCTGCACCGGCAGCATGTTCTGCTCGCTGCTGTCCAAGACGAGCGCGGCTACGGTGGCGTCGTCCTTTGGACTGATGAACTTGTTCGCTCGCGCGGTGGGAGGCTTGACGTCTGACGCTGTTAACCGTCGACTGGGTATGCGCGGCCGCCAGTACGTGCAGTTCACGCTGCTGTGCGTGCTTGGGGCTTTCGTGATGGCACTCAGTCGATCGCACTCGCTTGGACTGTGCATCGCGCTTGTGGCCATCGTGGCCCAGGCGACGGGTGGCTCGACCTACGGCATCGTCCCGTATCTGAACGAGCACCACACAGGCACAGTCAACGGCTTGGTCGGCGCAGGAGGCAACATGGGCGGCGCGCTGTTCGGCGTCATCTTCCGCGTCACGGGGTCGTACAGCACGGGGCTGTTCTACATGTCGATCTTCATCTTCAGCTGCGCTCTACTCACGCCGCTGCTGAGGTTATCGCACCTCAACCACCACCACCACGTCACAGCAACTGACCCCACGAGTGATCACTCTGAGCATGGACCGAGTGCTAGCACGACAGCCAAGCCGTACCTTGAAAGCGAGCCACTCGAGGGTAGTGAGATGCAATACCACCGAGCACCGTAGCCAACACGTACGTTCGTATAACGCTCAGGCTGAAATGGTTGATGGCTCGAACTGCAAAGAGAAGTTGAGAGCCAAAAGTGCAAAATCTCGTAGTGAAAGTCAATCTTCAAGGCGCCCACTGGTACCGGATTTCGAGCGAAGGTGTGCTTGCAGAGTTTAGGACGCTAGAAGGTGCGCTTGCTCTAGACTCGCGAAAATTCCAAAGTGAAATGTATAGTTATTATTCGCTAGCAAGCTGCTTGCTGCAAGCTTGAGTACACTACATGTAGTGGTTTGCACCTTCCTACACGAACGGTGATAGCATTCTCCGACCATATCAACGGCCAGCAAAAATATTGTTGGGATTCGTAGATATTCAGAACGTCGGAGACCCCAGTCCCCGACCTCGACGAAGAGAACCATCCTACCTGCCCCGTTCTCCTTTCGAGTGTCATGATGAGAGATACTGCATACAGAAGGCCTCGCTTCCATCAGATCTTGAAACGGTTGCTCTTTGAGACGCGGTAAACTCGGTGTATTTCAGCTTCGTCGAAGAGCCCCAGTTTGGGACATCAGCGAGAACACCTTCAAGGTTCTCCAGCGAAAACACTCTGCAGCGATTGGATACGATACTGGCCTCAAAGCCCAGTAGCTTCGACGTTGGAGTGCACACTAACAATCCGGAACACGTTGCGCATCGATCGATCTCCTTCTCACCAAACTGACGTTGTTGGCCAGTCAAGAGAGGAATTAACTCGAGGAAACTCGTCCAGGAAGAAGACAAAAAGCTTGGCATTGCGCTGTTGCAGAACGCCGTCCGGCGAAAGGCTCGGAAATGACGTCAAACAGTCCACTCGAAGTCAGGTCGAACGCCGTCTGCGTTTTGCCGGTGTCTGACGAGTTCTCCAGCACGACGAAGCGGTCATTAGCAGACTGAGCCACACGTCTTCCGCAGAATGACCACCATCGTTTGCACTGTACCAGATGTACCGGTACATCAGTCGGATTTGGACCCCTCGCGGCGTATCTTCGCTAAGCTCATGCGGCTGCTGCCCGCCTACTGCGTGCGGCTCAATGGCTCGGCCCTGTCGACAGCGCAATGCGCGCAGCTCGTCGCTCTGCAAGGTATACGCACGCTCTCCGTATCACTAGGCAACAATGGAAGAGTCTAAACGTGTATGTATCAATGTGCAGGGTCTCAGCTGATTCTGCTGCTGCTGAGCATGAGGCGGGTGCTGCAGCTCGCAGGAGGACGGACGCGCTCCTTACGTTGCTGGTCGGAGCTCGACACCGTGTTGTTCGTGGTGCATTTGTTGCTGGTTATTGGCGCTGCGGCCTGTTCCGTGGCAATGGCGGGGGTCTCCACGCTGTATCACTCTTCAGCGTCGTTGGTGGTCGGTGCGAGCGTCGCAGCAGCGGCGTGGGTCTTCTACGCCGTGGGGGTTCTGTATGAGTTCCTGCAGCATAAGAGAAGCTGCAAGCTCGTCGTGCTGTTCGTGGTGCTCGCGGGCGTGGAGGAGCTCGCGATGAACTGGGAGAGACTCGAGTCCGATGTCCTGGTGCTAACGCTCGTGCGTTGGAAGGCTCTGACTGCAGCCGCTGTAGCGGCGCTCGCACTGCTTCGGGTGTTAGTGTATCAAGCGAAAGAAGAAGCAGGCGGAGGGATGTACGAGGTGCTGGAGGTTCAGGACAAGAAGACGGAGGTGGTGATGGAGAGTCCATTGGACCGCGTCGGGTGGCTCTCGCAGTTCTCGTACCACTGGATCTCGCCGTTCATTGCCTTGGGCAAGAAGCGCCGGCTGGAGATGGAGGACGTACCGAACCTCCCGGTTCGAGACGACACGGCAGTCGCTGCTCAACTGTTCGAGAGGGAGCTGCAGCGTGAGTTTACCGAGTATCGGCCCTCTGACAGGTCCTTCTTGCGCGTCTCGCGGCACTTGTACGGCGCCGATGTGATGGTCTTCGCTGTGTGGTCGACTGTCAACAAAGCGATTGGGCTGGCGAGTCCGCTGCTGCTCAAGCTCTTCTTGGACTGGGCGGGCTCGTCGAACCCGACGCTCTCGACCGGCTACTACCTCGCAGCGGCGATGGTGGCGAGGTCCGTCCTGTCGGCAGTCTCCGGGACGCAGTACAATCTCGCGTGGAAGAGGTTCGACTTGCGAGTGCGCGCCGGTTTAGTGTCCGCGATCTACGCGCGCACGCTGCAGCTATCAGGCCAGGGGAAGAGACAAGCGGGAGGACTGGGACGCATCACGAACCTATTGTCGGTGGATGTCGGACGCATCGTCGGCATGCCCAGTACGTTGTTCGACATGGTGCTGATCCCCGCAGAGATCGCAGTGGCTCTCATCTTGCTGAGCAAGGCCGTCTCCGTCGCCTTCGTGGCCGGGATAGCCGTCCTGGCTGTCATGCTGCCTCTACAGACTGTGTTGGGTCGCAAGATCCAGCGGGTTACTACGGACATGATGCGCTTCCGTGATGAACGAGTTGGTCTCGCAGCTGAAAGTTTGAAGGCGATCCGTACGTTGAAGTTGCTGGGGTGGGTACTGTCCAGGCTGGAGACCATGAGCAAGAGCCGTTCGCTTGAAATGGGGAGACTGCAGGTGCGCAAGTACCTGGACGCCTTCTGTGTGTTCTTTTGGGCGTCTACGCCGGTGATCGTCCAGGTCTCCGTCTTCACCACCGCGGTCTTCTCGGGGCGTGACATCTCGGCTGCAGACGCCTTCACGGCGATCGCTCTCTTGGATCGGCTTATCTTCCCGATGAACTACTTCCCGTGGATCATCAACGGGTTCCTCGAGGCGCGGGTGTCGGCGCTACGTATTCGCGGCTTCCTCTTCGACATAGAGGACGAGAACGTGGCTCAGATCGCGAGCAACTACGAACCCCCTTCTGCCTCTACAGAGCCAACAGCAGAGAGGAATGAAATTGTATCTATACGTGATTGCGAGTTCGGGTGGAGCTTGCCGAAGCCCGATAACGGCGAAGAAGAGGATGGATCAAGCGCCGAGACCCCTCTCCTGGTAGGGGATGCCCCGCTATCACCCTCAAGGATGGCTAATCCCTTCGTGTTGCGGGTCAACGAGCTGGAGTTGAAACCCGGGTCGACGTACGTGGTGTGTGGCCCTGTCGGTGCTGGGAAATCGTCTCTGCTACTCGCACTGTTGGGCGAAATGCCTCTGCGATCGAGCTCATTCAGCGCTTCTGCTGCTAGTAGCCGGGGCCAACACGCTTCGCGTTGTTCGTATGCCCCACAGAGTCCGTGGCTCTTCCGTGGGAGTGTCCGAGCTAACGTCACTTTGTCCAATGATGAGTATCAAGACGTTGGCAGTCAAGACGACGGCGTTGATGACGCCCGATACGAGCGCGTTCTTCGAGCGTGCGAGCTTCACGTGGATCTCCGCAGAATGAGGCCTCCGTATAACGTGTCCGAGAGCGGGAGTAACTTCAGTGGGGGTCAGCGTGCCCGAATCAACCTCGCCCGAGCTCTTTACCAGCGAGCAAATCTTTATTTGTTGGATGACCCACTCAGTGGGCTCGATATGACCACAGCGAGCAAAGTGGTCACGAACTGCTCCATGTCGGGCTCCAGTATATTCCCTGCGGAGGCTGCTGTAGTTATCGTGACGCACTCGCTGCATCTCCTGCCTCTTTTCCCTACAGACGCGCAAATTATCGTCATGGACGAAGGAACCATCGTTGAGCAAGGTACCTACAACAGCTTAAAGGCACAAGATCCTCCAAGTCGTCTGATGACGCTGGTGAAGAGCTCTCCTCGTGGTGACGACCCGGAGGAAAGTTCCGATGGCGATTCCTCGGCAAAATCAGAGCAGGAAACGGAGGATCCAGCGGAAGATGAAGCGGAATCGAAGTCGACAAACGAGGACGAAGCGACCCCAAAGGAGGACGAAGAGGAGCATCGAGAGTCTGGGGTGGTGGGCTGGCACGTCTGGAAATCCTACTCTTTGTCCGTTGGCTGGGGGCTCTCGGTCGTGATTCTGCTGGCTGTAGCAGCCATGCAGGTCTCACGCAACTCTCTCGACTGGTGGATTGCAGTGTATACGAACGGCAAACACTCGGTCAGCCCGCGAGAGTTTGCGTATGTGTTGCTGTACATCGCTGGAGCGAACATCGCTGCCGTGTTCTTCCGGTCATTTCTGTTCGCGTATGGAGGTCTGCGTGCAGCACGCGCCACGTACAGCAAACTGGTGCACAGCGTGTTCGCAGCTCCGCTTCGGTTCTTCGAGCGTACCCCCGCTGGTCGTGTGCTGAATCGACTGAGTGGAGACACGTACGCAGTGGATGAATCGCTGCCGTTCATCCTCAATATTTTCCTGAAGGACGCGGCGGACGTGACGGGGGCTCTCGTGATCCTCTTCTACGGGAACCGCTTGGTGCTCGTGCTGCTGGTCCCGTTGAGTGTGCTCTACTTCCACTTGCAGCGAGACTATCGCCCCAGCTCGCGCCACCTCAAGCGACTGGACGCAGCAACGCAGTCACCACTGCTGGCCATGTTCACCGACACGTTAGACGGTCTCGCTGTGATCCGAGCGGCGCGCAAGCAACAACAATATGCGCGTGGCTATGGCGTGTGCTTGAATCGCAGTCAGCGAGTCTCGTTCCTGAGCTCCACCACTGGCGCGTGGTTTGGGCTGCGTCTGGATATGCTGGGCGTGTGCGTCACATCGTTCGTCGCGGTGTTCGCCGTGGCCGACTTCAATCTCACTGGAACTGTGAACCCCGGCATCCTCGGACTAACGCTCACGTACGCGCTGCCGATTGTGGGGAAGCTCAACTCGATCCTCAACAGCTTCGTCGATACTGAGCGTCAGATGATCGCAGTCGAGCGCGTCAAAGAGTACGCGGACTTGGAGCCCGAGGAGGAAGTCGTTGGCTCGGGAGACACCACAAAGGCGAATGAGATGCCGTACTTCTGGCCTTCAGCTGGGCACATATCGATAAAGGCTCTGACCGTGACGTACGGTCAAAGTGCCGAGCAGCGCGACAGGTTTGGTGACGCTGAATGGGAGTGGGTCGGACCGCGGGTGGCGACTCCAGCGCTGAAATACGTCACGTGCGAGATCCCTGCTGGTCAGAAGATCGGCGTTTGCGGTCGGACAGGTGCTGGGAAGTCGACGCTGCTGAATGCGCTGTTCCGAGCTGTGCCATGGGAGCGAAGCGGTAGCATCACGATCGACAACGTGCCTCTGGACGCGCTGAAGCTTCAAGATCTGCGGTCGCGACTCACGTATATTCCACAGGACGTGGTGTTATTCTCCGGCACAGTCCGGTCAAATCTGGATCCGAGTGGGGCGCTGGAAGACGAGCGGCTCTGGACGGTGCTACGTAAATGCGGCGGCCTTGCAAATGCCATCGCCAAGTTGGATCGCGGTCTAGATACAGTCATCGAAGGCGGCGCGGAGGAGCAAGCAGCGACATTCAGCCAAGGCCAAGCCCAGTTGCTCTGCATTGCTCGAGCGCTGCTGCGTCCGTCGAAGGTCCTTTGCATCGACGAAGCCTCAGCCTCAATCGACCACGAGACCGAGCGTGCCATTTCAGAGGTAAGTCAGTGCCTTGGTATCTACATCTGCATTAGTATTCGCTTTGATTTCTGATCGTTTACTATGTAACACAGGCTATTGCATCCGAGTTTGCGGCGTCTACAGTTCTGACCGTGGCTCATCGCATTCAAACGATCATGGACTGCGACCGAGTGTTGCTGCTCGATAGTGGCCGCATCGCTGAAAGTGGTGACCCCAAGGAGCTGGCGCAGAACCCTCAATCTTTATTCTACCATTTGGCAAACTCGTCTGTGAGCGAGACCGAACTGCTTTGAAGGGAAAGCTATTGCCATTTGGTTTTATACTAGCCCACAGATTTCGCGGACGCTTGTTTCTCTGCATTGGCAACTTTTTGATCGGGTTTCTCGCTCTTGGCACGCTTGAACAACGACTTTTTAGCTGGGGAATCGTTTGCTGGGGCATCTTTCGCTTCACTTTCAGCTGATTTGTCGGTGGATTTGCTTGAATCCGTCGTGGCTGGTTGAGCTGAAGTAGCAGAGTCAGCCTTTACCTCATCATTACTGGCAGCGTCTTTTGCTGTTGCCTTTGCGGGCTTTTTCGGTGGCTCCTTAAATATTTTGATTTTGTAGCGCACGATGCCGCGGATAAGGTCCTCCACAAACTTTGGCAGCCACAACGAGTCCTGGTACTGAGATCATCAGAGCAGAGTAATAAAAGTTTTGTCAATACGTAGCTTGGGAATAAAACTCGTCCACGTTATGCTTTACCTTTTCGATCGCTTTCAGCAGCTTCGTATGGCCCCGGACGTTGGCCCAGTCAAGTGGGCACATCGCAGCCTGTAAAATACGTCAAAAGCAAGCAAAAACAAAATGGTCAATACCGAGTGCGGCAGTGCCCGTAAGCGTAACGATCACGTACGTCGTAGTCCTGTACGTAGAGATCTTTTACGTCCGATGCTCGCAGTAGAACTATACTAACGTCGACGTGGCCAGCCCAGCATGAGAGATGTCTGGAATGAGAAAATATTTAGTTTAACGAGGTCATTAGTGACAGAGACAAAGTAAACTCTAGTTCGTTTGCTGCTTACAAAGGTAAGCTGCCGTTCTCGTCCAAGCATCGCGGACTAGCGCCTGCAGCCAGCAAATAGTTTACGACTGGTATTGAGCCGCCTTTTGCTGCCCTGAGTCTCGATACATGGCAATTGTTAGTGAGACCGTTTTTCTACCAACATTTTTCTAGCAAAAACTCACCAATGCAGCGGAGTTTGGTGGAGCTGCCGCCATGAATACATGGGCGTTTGATATCAAATGGGTGAGACTGTAGCAGCAACACACAAAGTGCGATGGTGCAGCTTACATTCCATGGGTCCAGTTTGCTGTCTGTTGGGCTCTCGCCCTCGACTTCGACAAGGTGCTTCACTCTCACGATATCCCCCTTTATCGCTGCCCAGAAAATGTCGGACAGAACGCACTCAACGCTCTTGCTGCCAAAGTATTTATCCATCGGGGACAGATGCTTCCGTGTCTACACCGCGCAATGGTACACACCCGGTCAGTGTTATTGACAAACACTAAAACACAACGCTACAGAAAATAAATTACCGTCGGGAGGATCCGAATTTGCACGGGCATACGCGTTCTTTTGATGGCCTTAACGATGCGCATCTTCATCTGGAACTTGGCCTTCTCGCGATCCACAAAGCCCGTCTTCCTCTTGGACAGTCTGGGCGCCTTGGCGGCAGTCGCAGAGCCTTCTTCAAGTGCATTGTTACCAGCTTCAGCAGCTTCTGCGAGTTCTAGCGCTTTCAGTCTCTCCTCCTCCTCCTTTTCCAGCGCTTGCTGCCTCTTTTGGATACGCTCTTCCCGAGTTTTCTTGCCAAACAAGTACAACGAAATTCGTCACAACTAGAACAAAACCCAGTTGCAAATAATAATTGCACCTACCTTCTTCCTCGAGGGCGACGCAGCTCTGCCATTTTTGCTCGTCTTCTTCTTCTTCTTCCGTGGAGTTTTCCCGTCGGGGGTTGCCGTAGTCTCTGACCCATCCACTGTGTTAGGGGCAGCAGAAGCTGACTCGGTACTGCCAAGCCCCTCGGTGTCCGTCTCATCTTGAGGACTCCCCTCTCTCGTCCCGGGATCCGTCGGGTCTCCACTGTACTGCGTATTGTTGTTCTCTTGCCTCGACTCCCAGTATGTTTCTTGGTTGAACACGTTCGTGGGCGACTCAGGTACCCCCGCCAAGTTTCCTTCCTCGTCATAGTAGTAGCCGGCGGTCGTCTGCTCCGCCGTGAGCTGATCCAAGTACAGTTGCGGCTGAGCCTCTTCTGGGCTATAACTCCAAGCCTCCTGTACCTCAGAGGCATAATTCTGCTGTCCGTCATCGTACCCCTCCCCATTGTCATAGTACGCATAGTTTTGTCCTCCAGCCGTGTTGGGATCGTAGCCCTCGTACTGGTATTGGTACGCGTCATTCCCCTCTTGGCCTTCTTGTTGTGCGTAATATCCTGTGTAGCCTTGTTGAGCATAGTAGTCACTGTAGTCTTGTTGCTGGTACGAGGCGTAGTCACTTTCCCCGCCTTGCTGTTGGTAGTAGTTCGCGTAGCCGTCGGCGTCGTAGCCCTCCGGATACGCATACTCCGCCCCTACTTCTGCAAAGGGCAGAATTGTCAGCACCACCAATTTTGAGCTCGAATTTCAACCTTATTCTGCTGCACTCGCCCCCATTCTCGCCCCCAGCGTCTTGCTCTGCATTGTACTCATACTCACCGTCCATGGCAAGAACTGTGCTCACTCAGCAACTTGAGGCGAAGCTCGCGTCGCTTCGCCGCAGATAGTACCGTAACCAGCATAATTATGCACCAATGATTGCTTCAATTTGTTTGAGGTATTTTCATGCGTGTCATTTCTATTTGAGGTCAAAAGACAATAAGGATGGACTTCTTCCGCCAGCTGGGCGAGCGCCACGAGGCGCTCAAGAAGAAGATCCACAGCACGCGCATCCCTCTGTCCAAGAACGGCCAGCGTTTCATGGGGCTCGTGTACTTCACGACGCCCATCATCGGCGGCTACTACGTCATGAAGTGGGCGGAGCGCCGCGCCGACGCCAACTTCCAGCGCGAGGTATGGCACTTATTTGAGTACAATAATTATAATTCTTGTATAATGAATATGATAATTGTGTTATCTTGTAGGAGACCGAGATCCGCCGAGCCGCCGGCAGCAACGCCAAGTACGTGGCCCAGCAGAACCAGCAGCTCAAGAGGATGCTGCAGGAGAAGCAGGAGTAAGGGAAGAAGAAGATGAAACAAAATGTGCTAAAACCGTGAAAAAAAGTTTTGTTACTCAAAAGACAGGGTACCTGGAAGTTTTGTGCTCTTGGCGTTGCAGTTGATCAGGGCTGAAGCTAGTATGCCAACTGCTTTGTCGTGCCTCGTAACGAGTTAACCGGAGTCTTGGCGTTATCCTTCTTGCACTTGGCCCGCTTCATGTAGCATTCGTTCGAGTACGTGTTGCCTTGCTCGTCGTGAACGGGATCGTAGACGTCAAAGCAGACGAAGGACAGTCACTGTCGGCAAGCTGCTCTCACTCCCCATGATCAATGGTCCGCTGATCAATTATTTTCTTAAATATTAAAATAATAACAAATAGGCAACTTCTCTTCTCGCAGCTTGGGTCTCAACACTCTTCGCCTGGTACTGATCAATGCTGGATGTGCATCCTTGAGCCCGGCATGTTCTTGATATCCAGATCAAATACACGATAATAGTTTGCCCTCACTAAGCATACCTTGGTTATAGTTTGTGAGCAACTCGGGGCATCCAGACATCGGACGTTACCTCTGAGCGACGGTTCCCCATAATAGCGTCTAGTACTTCAGTATTTTTTTCAACTCAAATCTACGCATAATGAGCGACAGCAAAGTGGACGCGATGGAAGCCAAACTACGCGAGATGTTCGAGGTGCGGTCAGGTTACCGCGACGAGCACAGCCAGGCTGCGATGCTGGCCAAGCACTTCCGCTCCTTCGACCGGGACGGATCGGGGGTCTTGGACTTCGACGAGTTCGCGCGTGCGATGCTGTCGCTCAACTTTGTGGGGGTGCAAGCGGAGACCGAGGCGCTCTTCGACCGCTACGACGCGGACCTAGACGGCGTTCTCAGCTACGCCGAGTTCGCGCGAGCAGTCACTGGGGTATCCGGACGAGTACCGCTAACTGGTCGAGCTCGGTCGCTGCTCGAGTGCGTACGGGAAAGTATACTCGAGGCGGGCGGCAAGAACGGCATCCGGACGTTGGGCGTGATCCTGCGACGAATGGACCAGAACGGGAACGCAATGATCGAGCTAGAGGTGCCGTAACTTCAATCACTCGCTTATCTATCGCTTTTTAATGACGAAACTCTCTCGCTTGTCAGGAATTCCGAGATGGCATCGCCCAGTTGGGCATCCACGATGTGGAGCCAGAGGAACTGGAGCGCACGTTTCGCTGCTTCGACCGAGACCAAAGCGGCAAGATCACTATTGACGAACTCATGCGCGGACTTCGGGGGTCGATGGTGAAGCGCCGCATCCTGCTCGTGAAGAAGGCCTTCGCTCTCTTGGACACTTCAGGTGACGGCCATGCGACTATCGACGAGGTGCAGCGCCTGTACGACGCCTCGCAGCACCCCGAAGTGCTCGCTGGGAGGATGAAGCCCCGCGACGCGATGCTCGAGCTGATGAGCGTCTTCGAGCAGTCGGACTCGCGCGGCGACGGAGTCATCACGTGGCACGAGTTCCTCGAGTACTACAAGGACCTGAGCGCTGGCTTCGCCAACGACGACGAGTTCGAGCTCATGGTGCGCAACGCGTGGCACCTCAGCGGCGGCGGCGGCTGGAGCGCCAACTCGTCCTGCCGTCGCGTGCTCGCCACCTTCCGAGACGGCTCCCAGCGCGTGCTGGAGATCGAGAACGATCTCGGTATCGCTGCGTCGAACACGCGTCGCATGATGGAGAAGCTCGCGGCTCAGGGCTATCGGGACATTGTAGGCTTGTCACTAGCTCACTAAGCCTTGGCAGGCATGACACTTACCGGTTGATCCAACTGGTGATGGTTTGGAGGAATTTCGAAATCAATTAAAACGTTTCGAAAATGCAATATTAACTGCGCAATAGCTCAAAATAGATCAAAACTACTCGGCTCAAAATAGATTTGCGCAGCAAGCGCGCATTCGTGGTGCTGACATGCAGACTGCCCTCATTGTTCCATCGCGTCTCGCAGCGAGCGAGACTCTCGCTCAAGAGCTTCGGGGCACTCCGGGTACGAATGGAGCCGTGCCCAGTCCGTGGACTTGCTCGAAACCGCGTTGTGGTTGACGTAGATGAACGCGAGCATGTCGACCTTATCGGTCGTCAATCTGTTGCGCTTCTTTGAGTGGATAAAGTCAATGATGCTCCAGGCGCGCTCGCTCGCAGCCGATGAAGGCGGGATTGCGAACACGCGTCTCGCAAGCTCCCACAACAGCGGATGAGCTTTCTTGTTGTTCCACCACCACGTGATAGGCGCGACTCCCTCGTTCTCTTTCTTGTCAGCGGGGGACCACCGTCGCTTCATGGCAGCAAAATCGCTCAGCGCGCCATTGAGCTCCGCTCTCGTGATATTCAACTGCTCCAACAAATCGCTTCGTTCTGCAAAGTCGCACCCTTGTCTGCGGGTATCCTTTTCATCGTCACCGACAAAGTCGTCCGGATCCATGTGTGGGTCTAGGAGAAATGCCAATCCAATGGCATCGGTATGCACGTGATTCCATCGATCGGTGACAAGCGCTTTGATAGCGACTTGAACTTCTGACTGCTCGCCAGCAGTACCATAGGCAGGGTGATTCAGAAGCCACTGGAATCGAGCGTAGACGCGGGAGGTCGGGCAATTGTCGGACTCCAGTTCACGGAGAGCTTCAATAACAGGGTCCAGAAATGTAACAACTTGCTCCAGCTTTCTCCAGAATGATTCATCACGGATATATCTCTTCACCTGGCTGAGTTTCTCCTTCGACGGCTTGGTCGAAGCAGAGTTCTTCACCAAATCGGCAAACTGCGGCTCGGTAAACAGTTTTTTTAGCACGTTCCGATTGTCGAGAACCCGCACGAAGCATGCGTGGAGCGAGTACCACCGAGTGAGAACAGGCACAGCCAGTACGCGTCGATGATCGCTGGTTGTCTCTTTCAATGTGGTCGTAAACTGGCTGAGTAACGCGTGATGGTCTCGGACGTAGGCCGTAATTGCAAGCGCCTTCGTCTGAACGGTAGTGAAGAGATCGAGCTTACACACGTCTTGGATCAGTAAGTTTAGCATGTGAGCAGCGCAGCCTCCTCCGAATATTGGCCGAGACCTCTCCAGCAGCTTCCACGCAGCGTCCATATTACTGGCGTTGTCGGCCAGCACACCAGCCACAGTGGCTGCAGTTTCTCGCTCAACTTCATCGATGACCCGACCGAGATGGTCTGCCAAATACTCCGCCGTCTCTGATGCCGTGCCAGTTGCCAGCGAGGACCAGAAGACCGACCGCATGCCCGGAGCTACAACCATGAAGTTTATTATGGTTGAGTGGTTGACGTTCGTCCATGAATCCGTCACGATCGAGACTACCTTCTGCAGCCGAATGAGCCTAAGAGCCCTCTCACGAATTTCGTCGCGCGCACGCTTTAGCAGCACGGTGCTCAATCGGTGTCTGGACGGGAATCGGATTCCTGGTGCCAAGAGCTGAAATGGTTTTCGAAAGGCTTCGGATTCGACCAGCACAAACGGCAAGGCGCAGAGGAAAAACATGCTCGCCAATGCCATTTCAAATTGCTGCTGCAGCTGCTGCGGCGTTAGTGCAGGGGCGGCATCCATCGTGTTGCCACCATCGACGTTCCCAGCACGAACTCCAGTAGAAGTCCCACCAGATGGTAGCATCGGCACTGCTACGTCACGTCGAGTATCAGGAAACATTTCGTGAATGCGTTGCTTGATCTGAGCGGGGGTGTCGGGGCAGTCCTTCAGGTGGCGCTGCATGTTCTTCCCAGGTTGAGCGCTACGGATGAGGGTGGCGCAGAAATTGCACTCAGCGTGCGGCTTCGAGCTGTCGTCGGTGACTTTGTCGAAGTAGCGCCATATCCGGTGGGTGGGGCGACCAGGTCTGCGAGGAGCTCCAACGCGTGGGTTTCGCACGCGAACGAGCGGAGAATTTGACGCTCGTTGGGCTGCGATGCGGGGAGACCGGCGTACAGGACGTGAATTCGTCGGGCGGTCGTCGGGGGAGCGATCGAGGGGGGAGTCGGCCATGTCTTCATCTTCCGTGGCGTCGGCCGCAGTTGAAGCTCGGCGAGCCGCAAGCCGTGGAGATCGGCGCACTTGGCGTCGGGCCGCGTGTTGGTCGTCAGGGGAGTCCTAGTTCATGCCGTGGTCATCCACAGCGTCGGCCATCACGTCCGCCGAACGGGCTGCGCCGTGAAGGGGGAGAGCCGAAGTGAGAGAAGTGACTCTTGGAATCCAGCGCAGATTCGAACATTGAAGTTGAGACGTCCAATCCGAGCTCGAGTTTTGATCTATTTTGATCCATTTTGAGATGCTCACAAAGTTTAGAATGATCAGAACGTTTTGAGAATTCTGAATCCCTTCTAATCTAAACCATCTCTAGATCCAACATGGCTACCCTCTCCTCTCTATGCTGAGTAATAAATCTTCATCGCCATCTTTAACATGCGCCAACGGACATCGAGGCGAGCGACAGTCGACACGCCTTGTGTGCTGGAGTGGCGGCACTTGTGACAAAGGCGAATAAAGACCAAAGGGAGAAGACGATTCTGGCTGATGTGAGTGGAGCAGCTCGCTCAGGGGAGCTGGTCCGCCGCTTGTTGACTGTCTGGCTGGAAGGAATCGACGCGTCACTGGTCGTGTGAATGGGACCCCACACAATGACAACATGAAAGCGCTCATGACGTAGCCGGTGCAGGACGATCTCTTCCACGAGACGCTCTCAGTTCAAGAGTATTTGATCTTCCAAGGGAAGCTCCGTCTTGGTGTAGCTGTCTGCGGTGGGATATATCTACATGATTTCATGTATCTGTCGGCGTCCTGACGTCGCCCCCATCTTTGTTGGAATCGTTCTGCTCATGCCTATGGTGCTGCTGGCCGGGATGCTCATCAACTCGAAGGGCATTACACTGTAAGCATTACAGTCTACCTCATCTGGCTCGAGTATCTCTCCTCTAAAATACGGCTTCGAAGGACTTATGATGGTCTTCTGGGGTGAAGTCGGTGTGATCTCGTGTGCGTTGAAGACATGCGTGGCCCAGTTAGGGTCAAGGCCAATTACCATCAATCTGTTGTGGTTTTCTTCGCAATGGCTTCGACCGATCCACTTTTGAAAGTTCCAGGATCGCTGAATAACAATTTTTCCGACAATGGTTGACAAGATGAAAGACGAGCTGAAGCGGTCGTTGAGATCGAGCATGAATACGGCCATCAACTCGGTGTGTCTGAGCTTCGAGAAGAGCTTGGACTTGGGGACGCCCATGCCTGGAGCAGATCGTGGGAAGAAAGCTGCAGAGTTCGACAACTACTACGACAACTGCCACCAGCTCGTCGAGTACATCGCCACGACCATGGACACGTCCCCGGACTTTCTCGAGCAAATGAACCTCGTCATCCTTGCGTCGCGCAATAAAGCGTCCAAAATGATTCTCAACTCGGTACTGAAGAACGAGCTCTGGTTCCGCCGCAGCGAGGACTGTCAATTAGACGAACAAGTCGACACCGAAGGCCCCACCAGCTCCACGAAACCAGAGCTGACGTTGGGGAAGAGGAAGATCTTGCAGACGAAATCGCCCTCTAAACGCCCTCGACAGGTGGGATTTGAAGACGACGCCAACTCCTCCGAAGAAGAGAAAAGCGCGCTGAACACGACGGAGTTGAATGACAAGGCACCAGCAGCTGCAGCTTCAGCTTCGGCTACGCCGAACGCCTTGACAAGTAAGGGGGTGGATGAGGACGAGGAGGTTGGCCATCTCTGTCTGCTAAAGCCGCAGTCGCCGGGGCAGCTCGAGGCCATCAAAAAGTGGATTCAAAATGTATACGAGTTGATTGACGCGAAGTACTGCGAGCCTCCGACGGGGTACACGTGCTCTCGGGGCTGTGCCGAGCGTTGCGACCAAATGAGCGGTGACTCGGAGCTGCGCGATATCTGGGAGCGAGTTGACAGCCACTTGATGAAATGTGGAAGTGCCCAATGTGAGCTCAGAACTCGCTACAACCTGCGCAAAACCACGAACCTCCTGGAGCTCAAGCAGTTCGAGATTGGCGAAGTGCATCGAGACCTGAAAGTCGAGAAAACCAAGTGGTCTACTGGCAAGCCATACGACCCGAACGCCCTGGATTTGCTGGAGAAAACGCATCAGCTCAAGAAAGAAGAGCTGGACGCCTTAGACACGAAGAAGGCGTCACTCTGCGCGAAAATGGACAGCATCCGGCTGGATTGGCGCGATGAACTGACGGATAATCCGCGGCACACTGTGTCGCACTATGTCTACAAGTTGTAGCCACCAACTGCTTATTTTTCTGCGTATTCGTCAAGTTGAAATGCTCAATGTATGTCTTGATTCGAATATTCCTCTCTCTAGAGATATCCCATGACGATGGCCCCGCCGATAGCGGCAATCGCGACCAGGTTGGTGGCTGGGACGGCTGAATACTCGTGCTCTTGCGAGTGCATCATGGATAGGTACATGGTGCCGAACGCCACAGCCAAACTCAGTGGCACCCAAGGAAAAGGCGTAACAGACTTTTTGCCCCATTCCAGCTCTCGCTCCTCACGCTGAGCCGCTAAACTCGTCGCCACCTCCTTGTGCCACTCCTAAGTTGACACTCAATAGTTTAGCACCAGATCTGAAAGCTTTCAAGATAGAGAAATACTTACGCGTAGCAGGAATTCGTCTCGACTGGCATCGCGTAGACTGGCGTATAGCTCCTCTAACAGCTGCGGGAAGTCTTGCTGGAAATGCTGGAACTCTTCTCGGCGAGCTGTGACGTCTGCGAGGTTTGTCTGCACGAACCTCATGGCGACCTGCTTCAGGTGAGCAGCGTGCACTAACTCAGCAACTGCCAGTACTTCTAGGCAGTTCGCTACCGTCACAGAGATCGCATGCTCGCACAGGCGCTTCATGCGCTCGAGTCCGTACTTGTCCGCGGCCACAAGGTCCTCCAATAGCTGGCCACTTGCTTCCTCCTCACCACTGGACTCTGTGTCATCGTCCCCACTGCCAGCTTTGCCTTTTGCCGAGTTTGTATACTCCGGTAGCGTGACCTGGTCGTAGTAAATGAATCGAAGAACTCGTACAATGGCTGAGTACGAGTCTTCGACACTGACGATAGCTTTCCCGTCAAGGGTACCGACCATGAGTTGAGAGGCTGAACGCTGGAAGGCGAGGACCGCTCGAAAGTACTCACTGCGGGCTACCAGCATGCACCGATGCACTGGTATCTGTCGCCCCTCCGCTACCAGCACTGTATCCGCCCACGCGACATCAGCCAACGCGAATCTCATGTCGTCATTTAGCGTACGCGTGGAGCCGCCTTCGTCTTCCCCTGCGACGTCTTCTTCAGTGTCAGTGTCATCGTCTTCCTCCTCGATCTCGTCAAGAACTGGCGCAGGAGTCGACTCGCCAAAGAGAGACGAAGAGGAGAAGAGACGATCACGGCAGAGTCGAGTGAGGCCAGGCAGTTTGTAGAGCCTTGCAGCGCGCAGGACGTCGTTCACCAGATAGTACGAGGTCTTGGTTACATCCATCGAGAAATTATCGGTGTAGATATACTCCACGAGCGCTCTGGCAACGTCGACCCGTAGCTGAGGAAGCAGCAGCTCCATGGGTTCTCCCCGGTTGAGCGCGTCTCCTTCGACTCCATCGAGTCGGTTCTGCTGCTGGTGCTCTTCGTCCAGAATGAGTTGACGCAGAACGGGGCTCCGCTGAGCAAGCAGCAACTTGTGTACCAGAAGACGCTGACCGGATACCACCAACACGAGGTCAGCGCCTGCGATGGCTGTTGCTTGATCCAAGTCACCAACTTGTGCGTGCGCGATTGCCTCCTTGTAGAGTTTAGTCATCGAACGCGCAAGAAAGCTGCCGGAGCTGAAGGCGATCGTCTGACGACCACCACATACCACGTGCTCGACACTGTGCGTCCCTATCTCAGCGGTATCTTGGTCGACTTCCCCTCCCAGCTCAAATCGATGGCCGCAGTTCACAAGCTTCGGTAGGCTAGAGAGGATCAACTCATTGGCCTTCACACCACCCATGCCAGAGCTGGAGTATCCTTCTCCCCACATGTAGAGGTCTCCGTTGTCTGAAATGGCAGCAGCATGCTGAGCCCCCGCGCTGATGCGGCAAATTCGGGTATCGGGGGTAGCGAAGCATGGGATCACTTGCGGCGTCATCCACTTCATACACGGCAGTGTCGGGCACGATACGGCGGCGGCTGTCGCGGACTTTTTGTGCTGCGAAACGAGTCGGTGGTGGCGCTGCAGGATTGTTTCAGCCAGAAGAGCATTTTTCTGACTGCCGTAGAGTCCGTGACCGAGCACTGCACCACCGCAAGCTCCCCACGTCCACACTCGTCCGTCGCTTGATAGAGCCATGCTCCAGTTCTCACCCGCTGCTACATCACGCCAGCGTTTCTGACTGTTTCCTTGGAATACCGAGGTGGGTGCGAGCGTATCGCTGGCGTCGCCTCGCCCTTGTTGGCCGTTGTTGCCTCTTCCCCAGGTGACCAGCTCCCCAGCTCTCGTCAGGCCGACACAGTGGGCATCTCCACAGGCTACCTTCGCGAATAGAGCTTCCCCACATAATCGGTTGAGCGATGCTTTCGTTCCCGCCGAGTAGAGGTTGTGGATCTGTCTTGGTGTGAGCTGGAACGACTGGAACTGCTTCCGCACAGCCCCTCCTCCATGCCGCCGAGACGTCCGCGCGATAATTGGGATCCGACCAAGCCCAAGACGTCCGTCACTCCATTTGCCCCAAGAGAAGGCGTGGCCGTCTCGTGTCAGAGCCACACAAAACCCACTACCGCACGAAACTGAGTGGACAGAGGATGTCGATGGCTTTGTGACGGTCACCCCATCGCGAGTTAGTTCCACTGGCGGCAAGTCGACTCGCTGAGGTGTCGACGCACTACGCAAAGTCCCTCTCCCCAGTGCAATGCCCACGCCCCACGAGAACAGACTCCCTTCCTGACTCACAGCAGCGGAATGAGCTCCGACCAGTGGATCTCCGCCGCAGGAAATATCGCGAACTACGATCAAATTGTCGAAGAAGAAATCCACGAGTGTCGGCTGTGCGACGTAGCCGTTCACTTCGTACCCGAGGCCCAGCGCACCATCCAAACTGTGGCCACAAGCGAACACCAAGCCCATGTCGTTGAGGAAAAGGGTGTGAAAGCGACTGCACGCGGCTTGGACGATGCGGTTCCGGGGGAATGGCTTCAAACACATGACAGTAACCAACAACAGTGAGCTTTAGCACATCAATTAGCAGAGCAAGCTTGACAGGACGTACCGTTTCAATTTCGATCTTCTTGAACCAGCTTCCAGCATTTTGTTCACACTCTGGACTGGGGGCGTTTTTGCCGTCGAGGCTGGGGTTCTCGTCGTGTGTGCCCCACTGCGATATCGTCAGCAACTTAGACAGCTCTCCCGCTACTGGTAGGGCGTGAGTACCCATTTTACTATATTGGCCAGAGTTGCTACTGCTGCGGTCTGTAGACTCCCCGTTCTGATTCTCTGGATCATGGAGAAAGAGCTCAACGGCTATAGACGCTTGAATATCAGCGTCTGTCGATCGAAGATAGTGAGCCTTGGGGAGGAATAGAATGCACTGTGTACACGACGACAGGCCTGGGTCCCGGTTGATGGCAGCGTCACTGGTATCTTCAGGTACAGAAGGGTCTGTGCGCTTGCCCACCCGAGCCCGCAGTTGAGACGTCACATTTAACTGGACAAGCAGACCCCACTGGTTCCTCTGTTCGGCCTCCTGGACTACAACCTACACACAAGCGCTGCATATTCAGACATACTCAATACTTTGGACAGGTGAAGCACACGTACCTCGCACGCCCGATTGCCTTGGGTCCAGTAGACGGATTCTCGTTGGTACGGGAACTGGTTGCTGATGGCACTCAGAAGCCATCGCTGCTGCTCCTCAAGCAGCAGGAACGCGAGTTGCGCGACAGCGTCGGCCTTCTCAACAGGAGCAATGTGGTCACAGGCAACGATCTGCTGCCTCAGTCTGGACACAAAGAAGCTGTACGACACATTGTACTCCGGCGGGGGCGAAGCCGCCACCGGTAGAACCGTCAAACTCCCGTCCGCTCTGGGCTGAGTTCCAGCGCTCGAAGGCGTCAACGACGGGAAGACGAACGACGTGTCGCGCGTGCAGCTGGCGAAGCGCACAACGAGGTCCCCTCCTGCATTCAAAGAGCTCAACAACCTGCTTGTATCCACCGGCGAGGCCGATATCTTGATTTTCCCACCACCTGAGGCTAGAAACACCCTCCGAATAGTCTAATCAAGCCTTTAGTAAGTTTCGACTGATAACTTGGGGAGGGACGTTAAACTTTATCCTCCTACCTGGATATATTCCTCTGCTGTCAACTCGACGCCGTCACTTGCCGGACCTCCGATGCAATCCTCAAACGCGTCTGCTTGTCCAACTTCATCAACTGATGTTGTGCTTTCCTGTCCTTCAGAGCTGGCTGGGACTGTCGTGTCGGAGTCTGCAGCGCACATGCGCTGAAGGATTTCGTCCAGCTGGTGCGTCGACTTGATCATCTCCTCCAGCATCTCGGCAGTCTTGAGCTCCACGTCCGCTTGCTGCTGGTATGCGGCAGGCATCGCTGTTCGGCTCACTTCCTGCCTCCTCGCCCCCATTCCGAATAGTGACGTCCGCGAAAGATCGCGAATCTGATAAAGGGAGCGCGCCGTTTGGAGATCGAGTCAAAATGCATTAGACACCTTGTCTCTCTGAGTATCGTAAATTGTTTTGCCCACGTAAATTAACAGTGGGGGACACCATCGAGGGGTGTCGACCTCACCCACACACGACCATTATATTCGTCCTCACGACGAAAAAATATAAAGAAGCAGCCCAAACACGGCTGGATGCGCATTGGTATTCGCGTCAAAAAATGTTTTACTGTGGAGATCGTTACTCGGAGTTGCCGCCAACGATGGCATGAGTTGCCATCTGGTAATGACCTGTCAATGTTCACATAACTTCTTAATTGTATGTACACCAAATGGTGCAATCATTAATCTGAGCTTTGGAAGCTAAGCCAAGGCTTCGATTCTACGATTATCTATGTTTTAATGTGATTGGGCGATAGATCAGACCAAGCTGAATCGATTGGTGCCTGATTTGATTAAAAATTCCAATATTTTAGCTGGTCAAAAAGGCAAAACACCCTTTGATGCTGTCCGGATCTGTAAACATCTTTTGCCCACGTATATTAATACACCCTTCTCTAACTACATCATTGCCGGCTCAAAACGGTGCTAGTCCAATTCAATTTGGTACTGACAATTTTTTAAAGAAAAATCAAAATGAAAATTTATATTTAAATTTTACAACAGGATTTTCTTACGATGCAAAGTGGTTTCGTAGCAGAGCAGAATGGTGCAACCTCGTTACGACAAGATCTCAAGTACCGTACTGCATGTCCTCCATGCGTTCAGCAGCGGCCACAGCGTGCTGGCAGTGAATGGTCATCTTGTTCACCAGACACAGGTCCATGCAGGTGATCGCACGTAGGGCAGCTTGCTCCAGAATCTCCATCCGTGCTGCGGTAAGCTGTCCACGCGGGCGAGCTGCAACAAGCTCTTCTCGCGACAACGCAAGGTCCGCCTTGAGCTTGGCCTTGAGCAGGCTGAAGCAACCTAAACAGAGGTTACGTTAAGCGATACGTTAGAATTAACAAGATACCCAGAACAAATACGATCAGACTCTTACCTTCAGTTGGGTTGAACATTAGCAAATACGGTGCAAGGCGCAGAAGCACCAGGTCATCGTGCTCAGTGACGCGCTCTTCCGTCTGGCTATGGGCGGGAGCGTTGTCCAACACGATGACCACCTTCTTACCAATGAAGTGTTCGTTGTAGGTAGAGCATGCCTTTACCTTCTCGTAGATCTCGTCAACGAAGGCAGCATTCTCAGCCATCTGAATGCTGCCACACTGAAACCGATGGTGTACCAAGCCTAACCCCGTAGACACGGCGCACTGGATCTGGAGGTTAGCGCCTTTGGAAGGCGGGAGGACCACGGTTGCGCGCTTGCCCTTTTTCGCCCTTCCTTATGTACGCTTGCAGTACACGTTGAAGTTCGTCTCATCGTAGTAGACGATGAAGTCGCCAGCATGCATGTGCTTGCGCAGCTCCTCGGCGAAGGTTTTGCGTTTAGCCTTGTTCACTGGGTTGTTACACGTCTGTGGCTCCACGCGAACCTAAGGTACAAGCCAAACAATCAATAATTAATCAACAGAAAAAATATTACGACAGCGTACTGCAAAGTAGCTTACCTGTTTGAGCGTATAAAGCTTCCCGGCCAGCTTATCGCTGATTGGGGACGTGGTCAGGTTCACGCGGAAGTCCCGTCACACCATCTCTTGCAGCTGAGCGAGAGTGTAGATGCAGTTCTCGTCAATGTACTCCTCGAGCGCTGCCTCGATCTCGGGAGTACACTTGATGCATTGCGCTCTCGCTCCTCCGCGAGGGAGCGATTTCACACGGCCATTGGCGACGAGGCGGCGTGCAGTGGTGGGCGGCATGCCGTTATGTGCAGCCACGAGCATCTAGTCCTCGCCTGTCTTGTAGGCAGCTAGGACGCGAGCCCGAATTTCGGGCGTGTGCGGGGAGCGGGTCGTAGCGGCGGAGCGGGGCAGCGTTGGTTGTGAGTGCTGAATTGCGAATGAGGTCCTTTGTCTGTGGGTGTCGTTGCCGTCCGGCTAACACCAACCACCAGTTTGGGCTGTGCAAACACCGCTTTGCTTTGCGTATTGATTCTCCACTAAGTTTTGCTAAGTAACATTATAATAGTGCCACTTCACAAATTACTTCACCACATTGAAGTGGAGTAGCACCATAGTGGACCGGCAATGGTGTAGTCTGACCCTGACTAATTATGGCTGTTGATTTTTGTGGTAGAAAGTCGAACTTTCGATTCGCTCCTGCGATTACAATATGTGCTTTCTTCTCGCACGAGCACGTGGCGCAGAAGAAGTTCGTTTCGCAGCTGCGCACGCCAGCACCAGCGCATGCAGAGCACACCTTGCACAGCCACTACCGGCTTTGGCGCCGTTCATCTCATCGGCCTTCTCCAGGATGTGGGGGTGACGGGGTAGCGGCTCTGTCACTAGATCCGCCATGTCGTGTCCGGCTGCAAAGGCTTCACTTATTTGACTCAGCAGTTCCGTGTGTAGGCGCCGCGTGAATGCAGCGTGGCTCGAGAAAGGCGTGTTGCGACGTTTAACAGCAATCTTGTGCACGATGAACGCGTTCACCACGGCGAGATCGACCAGGCCGAGAAAAATCACTTTGTAGTACTTGCGCATCCGAATAGCCCGTAAAATAGAGTAATGTTGAACCCGTAATTGAGTATGTAGGTCTACTCCTCCCATTGCTTCATGGTAGTCGCGCACGAGTCTCGGTCACAGGGCCACAGAGATTGAGCCATCGCGCTCACGACGCGTAACTTCCGCGCATCGTGTAGCGCACCCTGTTACGAGGAAGCGTACTGAGTTGTTGTACATCCAAGCAAGCGCCACGACCTTCGGATGATCTCTCCAAACAGCAATGCGGTAAGTACCACACCGCATCGGTTTTGGGAGTTTCTTTGGCTTGAACTCGATGGCCGTGCGCCTGCCCTTGCGGTCGTTTCGGATAGTGCCAACGGGGCTGTAGCCCATGCTGAAGAGCTTGTGCGATAGTGGCAGTGAAGCCACTGGGGTGGTTATCTCGACGGAGCAGGTGGTGTAACAGAACCCGTGTACTTCACAGTGGCTGAGCTGCGTGAAATGGACGCACAGGAGGGTTTCGAGACGAAGTAGAATAGAGTAAGGAGTGGCGACCGCCACACATCAAGTAGCTTGCCGACAGGTCTTGCCGCTTCCGCACCCAATCCAGGGTATGAAGGAGTATCGGCTCGGACGCTGTTGAGACTGGGGTCCATTGCATCGCCCGCAGAGCCGCTGTGCGCACCTTGAGAGCGACGTTTCTCAGTGCGACGTCGCCGCCAACATGCTGTGAAGCGAGTAAAGCCTGATCCGTCTCCCCGGCGGTACTATCAGAGATCCTCATCGAACACGTTGCCTCCAGAGTCGAGGTCATCATCGCAGATACCAACGCCATCGCTCTCGCTAGACCTGAGGTCATCGTTATCACTGCTGCTCTCTTCGTTTTGCAACACGCTCATGTCAGGCTTGAGCTTTGGCGGGATCCGCGTTCGCCGTGGGGGAGTAGTGGAGGAAGTAGCAGCATGATCGCCCTCACTCTTCAGCCCGGACGCATCCGACAGCAGGCTCAAACTGGATGCTGCGTCACGCTGCTCTTCATCCGCTTCCAGGCCCCTCGGGGAGAGACTGAATGCTCTCGCTACGGTACTCTGCAATAGTTCAGACTCCGATCCATCAGAGGCGCCAAACATCGGCTCGATAGTGCCCTACAGCAGCTGAACGCTGGTGTCGACCTGGGAGGATCTAATGGCGGCGCCGTCACTATTATCTCCATCTCCAATATGCTCCTCTTCGCCGCCATCCTCTCCAGCACCACTTCGACCGCCTTCACCTTCAGCATGATCATCTTCGCCATGATCTACTGCCTTGGGCAAGCCCGACTGGAAGGCATAATCCACCACAGCACTTTCACCAACCAACACGATCGCGCGCTCTGGACTAATATACGTCCACTCCTTCTGGATACCTGTTGATCGCTTGGATGAACATTCCGCTGCCCTGAGCTGCCGCCGAAAGTGTCTGAAGTCAACGGCGTGTGTTTGTGCGGCGGGGGCACCGGGTTTCTCGCGGCGACCGCGCCGTATGCTCGTCAGCCCTCAAATTCTTGAATGCGTTGTCTGGGCCAGACTGGTACTTAAGTATCCGTCAAGCGCCCGAACCCACGGTCTGACCCGGTTTTGTGAACTTGTCTCAGAGACCTCTCGCACCTTATATGCTACTGGGCGCCTTCCAAAACCCTCACCAAAAGTCGCGAATAAAAGTTTAATCACGGGGGCCTGTTTGGTGAGACCACGTTTTGGTTTCATCAAACAATTCTAATGCGACTCTTAGCTAGCAACGTGATTAAACAAGTGCCTAACCTTCACTATACCCGAAGGTCGCGTTCCAGCAACCGTTTTGCGGTGCATTGAACACTTCGGTAATTTAAAATAAAATTCGGATAAAACTGACCCAACGGTTTTATATAGGTTTTGGAAGGCGCCCACTGACGCTTGAAAAATACTTGATTAAAGTATGAGAAAATCTTGTTTATACAATGTACATATATAAAGCGCTAAATGTCGTAACTTACGACATTCAAAAAGAGATATATCGTATCTTACGTTCGGAACCAAGGTGTTAGCGGGCGACAGTTTACTTTTGGGGCGTCTAAGTGTGTCGATAAGCATTCAGAGGTGCAAATCCCTATTCCTCAAGTTGGAGTATTGGCCATAGATTCGGTAGCCCGATAGTAGTTAAGTTCATTACGTATGGCAAGGGATAGAGCTTGTTTGGGAGAACTTGCAAAAGGTGTAAAGCAAAAACATCCTGCTACATTATACACCAAGAGTGCCAAGGGACCGAGGCTGGTTAGCTGCGAAGTGTTCCAGCAAAAAAAATGTAAAGAGTGTCGTGATAATCGACGTACCAAAGCGCAGTAGTAAGAGGGGGGGGGGGGAGGGACGCCACAACAACACTACATAGTTAGTGGCACATGACATTTGTATAGAAGCAGTTGAGTATTCACTTTGGCGGGTGGGGTGGAGGGCGTCTATATACCATTTCACTAAATGGGTTTCGTCTCGCCGCCAAAGCAACCCGTTTACCGGGATGCTGCCATACTAGTTATATATACCTCGTCGCACTCCTTATTACCCCGAGTTTCGCGGCGTCACAATATGCATTGTTGTCGATAAAGATGCTGATTGATCGTTTATGCGAGGGTTTGGCTAATCCCTTGAGAATAGGTATTATGTAGACGGCCAAAAGCGTAATGACCACAATATATGATTTTGTATGTATAGATAAAGGTCGCATACCGTCTTTGTGTTTTTTGTTGTTTCTGTTGCTAGGATGTGGAGTCTGCAATCGTTTTCCTTGTCATGGAGTTGAGTATCAACGCTCCTCCGGTGCTGTGAGTATCGTAGATGATCGTAGTGCTTGTTTTTGCCATCAAACAATAAGTAGCTGATGGTGTGCAGTGCCGCTTCTGATAAGTAATGCCCGAGAAAATTTCTAAATTACCTGAATGTTATATTGTGTAGGAACACGCACTAATATATATATATATATATATATATATATATATATATATATATATATATATATATTGGCACTCTTACCCACCAACAACACTCATTAACCCCGAAGACTCAACGAGCTTGTCAGAGGTTAGAACCTGAACGACAGGAACTTTCCTCTTGCACCAGGTTGATGCTTCCTCTATGCACAGTGTTTCAGCTTAGTCAACTGACGGAAACCTAGCGTCACTAGCCACGATCCCAGGCTAACATGCTCTCACCCGCAAATATACCTCGCAGGCCCTCAGAAAGGAGGGGTCCCAGTCAGTCACAGCTTGATACGAGGGCGTCGGAGCTATACTCCGGCGGGAAGGACTATTGGAGTGCGCTCTTGCTCTTCCATTACTCCGCGACGCTCTAATACACGGCCAAGTCTTCTCTACTCTTGGCCTGACCACGGGTAAACACACTACGATACTAGTAGTCTGTCCACCGAAAGTCATAATCCTACCAATAGGTTTATCCAAATGCCACGTGTACTCACCGATAGTCCGGACGTCTTCCTTGAGTAGTTGAAAGAACAAGCTGTTTTGTCATTGTTGCCCAAAGGGCTTATCTGTTCTATCGTCTTTTTCTATGGCTCGATACAAATATCAAGTCCAAACGCGTCCGTTTAGGATCTGCCAAGGTAATTACCCGACTCTTCAGAGCTCTCTTGGTGGCTCAGTTGGCTTCCCTTCGACTCGAAGAGTCGCCTTAGATGCGGATTTCTGTCCAAAGTTCGCTGTAGGTTCGGATCCGCTTTAAGGTCCTGGCGTGATGTGGATACACCATGACTTGATCTTGAGTGTCGACGCGTCCTTGTCACTTGCCTGCCTGGCCAATTCGCTTCTGTTGAACACCGTCGTACGAATGGCGATGGGCTTCGATCCGCCAGTTGAGTTGACGCCGAAGCCGAAGAGCCACCGTTGGCTTTCACTCGGCATCCCCGACATCACAGTTACCTGTGTGGTCGCCCTATCCGCTTATGTACGATTTTAAGGTTGAGTGAAAATATCTTGAAGAGGTCAACATCTCTCAATTATCGCGGTATTATGCCGCGAAAGCTGTCAGAATAACTATGCATGAATGTAAACGCTGGAAGTTGGCAAGCTCGACACCAACAAGCACGTTACGACGGATTGCCGAGGAATATACCACTATCAAGATAGTGCCGGTGGATTAGTGAGGTGCTCGAAGTGCGGCCGGCCCAACCGGCGCTCGTGCCTGACAAGCTAAAGCACCCGGTTTATCGAGCTGAATGCTCTCAATAACGGCAAGCAGTCGCTACTGTCCCTGCCGTTCCGCTACAACAAACGTTCATGATCATCCTTGCTTGTGATGAGCCGCTCACCAAGTACGTTGACACAGATCTGCCAAAGTGTCGCCCACGTCCTGAACACATGCAAAGGTTGGTGCGTAGTTCAACGAAGCACAATTATTGGCGCTCTACGTGGAACACTACTCGCGGGTGCCCCCAACAGGTAGGAAATCAAATATATACTTCTCTGTCCCACGAAAGTATGATGATTTCAGAATTGTGCTCTATTTTCACTTCTACCCAAAATTATTGACCAAGTGAAACATTATCATGAAGCTTAGAGTCTGGTGCTAACGCCTGATTTTTGCTGTTTATCATTGGTGAGAACCGAAGGCACGACAACGCTTTTTCTGCCTCCAATGTTAGTCCCCCGTAGTTTTTTTTCGTAATTCCGCCAAAAAATAGCGATAATTCATCGGAATTATAGGATGGGTTGTTTGTGCGAATGTTAGTTTGATAGACCAAATACAACCTGTGAAAAGGCCTGATAAGCGATATTTTTCGCTTTAAATGCAACGAGGTTTTTCTAAGCAAGCGCGATATAAGTGGATGAAAAAAAAATTCCATAACCGACGCCAAACGACCAATGACATTCATTGTGTGGTAAGGGGAATGATCACTTGAGGGCCGCCGACAAAGGGGTCTTTTCTCTTGGCCATAACTTGGGATCTAGTTTGGCCAGGAAACAAAGCTTTACAGGTTTGAGAAGCTCACGATCTCAGCTATTTTAAGGTAATAATTAGCGCTTTCAGCCAGTGATAAGGCGTGAAGGACTCGCTGCCGAAGTTGTGGTCTGAAATATCGCCATAATCAGTCGTGGGCCGCATTAATCTTGACTTTTCTATCAGATCGACAGCTGCAAGGACTCCAAATGCAGGCCAAAATTAGGGCTAGGTCCATCACGAAAAGACATACTTTGGAATTTGTACAAAATTTAACAATATATAAGAGATTAATTGTCGCGCCCTTTCCGGCTGAGGGCCGACGGTAAAAAGGAGAACGGTGCTCAGCGCACTCGCCCTTACCGACGGCCTCGTGTACGCGCCGCTGCGATCGTCGTGCCCCGATCTACGGCGCTCTCATGTCCGCGCTCTCCAAGGTCGTCTGCTTCTCCAGCGCCGTCCACCAGCTCATGTTCACACTGCTCAGCTCGCTGCCCTTCGCCATCGGCCAGGTGCAGGACGCCGGCCTCATCTTCCTCAGGGCCATGGCCTCCTCCATCTGCAACGACCTCGGAGACGACGTATCGCCCGAAGCCAAAGTGGCCACCTCCATCGTCACCATCGGCCTCGCCACGGCCTCGCTGGGCGTCTGTCTCGTCGTCATGGGGCGCTTCAAGCTCGCCGCTTTCGCTGCGTACCTGCCCATGCCCGTCATCGGAGGCCACCTCGCCTTCTTCGGCGTCTTCTGCCTCTACGCGAGCCTCGCGCTCAGCACGGGAATCGTGGTCAACGACTTCTCGTCCATGCTGCACATGCTGGACGACGCCCACAACGTCCTGCTGTGTGTGCCGGGCTTCCTGGGCGGCGCGACGCTACTGCTGGTCAGCTTCAGCGGGGAGGCGTGGCTTCGTTCCAGGACGGCACTGCTCGAGGGATTGCGTTGTTTCTTGCCTTTTCACCCACTTCCGAATAGTTCTTGGAAGAACCCCCCACTCAGCAGCGACGGTGGCAACGGGAACGCCACTGTGCACTTCAGCTACAACAGCGGTCTTCATGGCGACAGAGTTGGTCGTGCGGGGCTTGGTCATTGCAGTGACTTGGCGGCTTGGAGAAGAAATGGAAAGTGTACACACGTGAGTGGTGTTTGTCGGCTTCTGGCTTGGTTGGACGGTGGGGGCCAGCTATGGTTGGTGTGTTGTCACAGAGCTGCTTCATTTTGGCGCCAACCATTCCCGCCATTATCGTATCCGCAGATTTAACTTCAGAGGTTTCGTACTTAGTGAATATTCACCAATAATGGTCTGCTATCTAATCACAACCTCTACTATTGGTTAATACATACGTCGGCCCTTAAGTGATCCGCGGCCCTCGAGTGATCATTCCCCTTACACAAAAAAAACTATCTACCCTACTTTCGTGGGACAGAGAAGTATTTTCTGGGTGGGTATTTTTTTAAGAAAATAAAAGTTTCGGCAACAATAAAACCTCAACCGTGCATAAAGACTTGCATCAAACTAATGCTAATGCAGGAGTCGATCGTTGTCGAGGCAAAGCTCTAGTAAGCTGCAGAGTATTTTGTGTGAAGATAAACTTAGCAGATACTGCGATGCAGGCGCAGGAGATGCGGGAAATAATTAACACCTCTTGATCCAGCACTGTTGAGTTGTTGATACCATTCAGCTGATGTTTACCAGCAGATGCTAAGTGGTATTTTAGATTAGATAGCAGTTTCGGGCTCAAGCAGCAATTCGCGCGCATAATCTATCTTGGATATTCCAAAACCGCTTCATTCAAAGCATTTGACTCTAACGTACACCGGGTACTCCCATAGCTAGTAACTTGTAAATATACTTCATTTTTGTACTAAATTTCAGAGCTTTTTCGTGCAACGCGCACCTTTATTTATTTCGCCAGAATTTTCATCCATTTTGATCATATTCCTGGTAGTGCTTCGGTTACGAAGTATGGACAGCCCAACCACGATTAATTCGAAGCACCGAACATGTGGCACACCTGAAGTAAAAGTATATTCCTGGTAGTGCAACGGGGTACACGTTGTACGGACAGCCCAATAGGGATTAATTCGAGATATGTGGACCACCCAACTCGTATTTAGTGAGCCAATACAATTTTCAAGTACAAGGTGCTTATAATTTTTTCGTTTTGCATCCAAATTGACAGGCTACACGGTTCAGCAGGCTATCTTCATAAAATTAAAGAGGAATACGTATTCGTACTTAGTTTATTCCAGCACAACTTCAACCAAAGCTTATCGGAGATTGAGTGGTAAGGCGCGGAAGCCATTTTTAAGGTATGTCCGGTGGTATACCCGTACTGCACGGCGATGCGGTTCTATTCTAGTTGAGTAGCAAAGGCGATGGCAGAAAACCAAAACTGAGAATCTTGCAGTGGCAATTGTTACAAGGCGAGCCCAACTTCGTGCTTATACATGGTTTGATGTGGTCGCGGATAACTTGAAGGCGACGGCAATGAATTCCCCGCGTAAATCCACCCTCCGGTCATGCTTGGCAGCCGCAGCGCCTTCGGCTATCGCGAAATCTCCTTCGGCGCGGACGTCGTACTGCCCGGGCACGTGACGTGCTGCTGGAGCTGCAGGTGGCCAATGCGTTCGCCGCCACATTGAATGGCAGCGGCAAACCCCGGTCTCGGGAAGAGTGTCAAAATCGAGAGAGGCATGTGTGTGTGGGGAGCCTCGCTAATGCGGCGCCGTGGCAGCGGTATGATCCCTGAATAGGGGGAGGTGGCTGCCACGACGACCGCAAAAGCAAGACTGGGGAGTCGGCGTTTCGGATGTGTATCGATCGATAGAATTGGACTTGAGCAATTTCCTTGCTCGGGCTTACAAGAATACTCTAAGCGGACAATTCTTAAGAAAATTACAGTTTTTGATAGCATCAGACGATGTGGCTGCTTTCATTATTTTCATTTTCGTTTCGGCTTTCGGATACGCGGTGCAGATGCTACGGCTACGAACGAGGCGCAGCAGATGTGCAAAATGTATCTTGGGTGAAACAACTAACTGTGGATAGCCAAAATCCGTTTTGCAAAATGCTTTTGGTTATGTATATGCTGTGTAGATTCTGTGCGGCCGTTACCGCAAGGTGTTTCAGAGCAGGTAGCATTGGTGTTGCCAGAATCAAAGTATTTACTGGTTTTTATCTTTCCATGAATGTGTGTTACTTCGTAGGCCTTAGGTTACTCTGCGTCTGCCAACGTCAAAGGTCCCCGACAGAAAATAGTGGCTTCGAATCCATATTTGCCGTCGTGGTAAGTGTCGACTACTGCTATGCGGAACGCTGCGCTTTTAGTTGCCAATGTTGTCATCGTTCTACCATGTGTGTGTGTGTTTTTTTTTTCTTATATCGTCGATCAAGCTTAGAACCTGGCCGCCCACGCTGCTAGGTGACGAGGTAAGACCGCTGTGCTTGACGGAATGCCAACCTGGTTGGACCCAAGGACTTGCTGTCGTCCGCGACGACGAAGGCGAGAACGACTTTGGTTGCATGCGTGATCGCTGTGTGAACGAGCCAAGAAATTCGCTACAACATCCTCGCGGTATTACAAAATTGAATAATAGACGTGATAGTTACCGCGTTGAGGCAACACATTGAATGACAGCGCTACCAGCCCAATCCTCTAGTCAACTCATGTGAAAGCGATTAATAATAATAATATTTCCGAAATCGCATGGTTTCTTGAGGTTTTCTAGGTGGCCAGTTGAGTAGGATGTTTGTTTCCAGAGATCAAATATGAAGCCAAAAAAGGCAAGTTTGCACAAGTCGCATATATATTTGGTATCCCTTCAACTCTACGAGACGCCAAACGGCGCGAGACTCGTCAAGTCCAAGGCAGAGCTGCATCATCCACACCCCATGCAAGCTCCCTCCGCCTCTCTGCGCTTGCGCCTGCTTGAGCCCAGCGTCGGCGTTGTGTCCGGCGGCACTCGCGTGCTGCTGCACGGCGTCGGGTTCCGTCCAGCGCCGCACTCGCTGACCGTCCGCTTCCGCATGAACCTGCAGGACCCCGAGGACAGCGACATCCAGCACGAGAGCGTCCACGTGGACTCAACCGACCACATGTTCTGGTCCTCTCGTCAGTCCATCTCCAACACGGTGGACGTCAGTGGACGATTCCTGCTGGAAACGCAGTTGGAGTGCATCCTCCCGAGTTTCGAGCGTCAAGCCAAGCGCGCCATCGCGGCCCGCACGAGTCTCGCAGCGTCCTCCGCATCAGTTAACAGCGCGCCGCAGTTGGTCCCTTTGAGCGTCGAGGTGATCCTCAACGGGGGCGAACAACGGTCCAACGCACTCACGTTCAAGTTGCACCAACCGCTCGAAATCCGACGCGTGTGTCCTCAAAGCGTCCTCATGGCCAACCCGGCGGTGGCCGTCACCGCCACGCTCAACATCCTGAAATTGCCCACGCCTGTCCTTCATCGAGCGACAGCGAAAAGTGGACAGAAATCGCTCGAAGTGCTGGAAGAGATGAATGTATTACCTGTATTTGTCCGAGTACGGCAAGCATCAGAGCGGACGGGGGCCGTATCGGAGCAGATCAGGGAGGGAAAGTGGAATTTGTCGCCCCTTGGGGTCTATGAGGTGGAGTTTGACGCAGCCACGATGGGATTTGGAGCCGCTAGTGTGGAGCTCAGTTTGAACCGCGTGGATTTCTTCCGCTGTCGCAGTGACGCCCCGCCCGAGGCCTATGGCTATCGTGTGATTCGAGACGTGACGTTACGAGCGGTGGAGCCCGCGTGCATCAGCGTCACGAGCGGACAGGTTACGGAGGTGAGGTTGACTGGGGACGGGTTCGTGGATACGGGGGATATCGTGGTGGCGTTGTTACAGCGGGAGTTGCCAGCTCCATTGGTGCCAGAAGGCCATGGGGATGGAACTATTGTCCAAAAGGCAGTAGCGAACTCGAAGGAGGTTCAGGTGGCGCAGCTCAACGCGACGTACTACGGTAAGAACGAAGTGCGCTGCACTGTTCCGTCCAATATGTCGTTTGGATGCACGTCTTTCAGTGTGTCGTTGAATGGCGGGAGGCAGTTTGGGCAGGCGCGCGTTGTGGGGCTGCTGCATCGGGACCGCGCGTTGCAGGAAATCTCCCCGGAGAGCAGCAGCCTAGCAGGAGGTACGCAGATCGTGATCCGCCACGCGTGTCTGACGCTGGAGGATGTGGACGCGTTCTACCAGCTGCAGCGAATTGACCCGCCGCGCCGCATAAAAGTTCGCTTTCAGCCAATAAGCTACAATCTGAGTGATGTTGGCGGGGCTCTGGCCAAGGTGGTGACAGCTGAAGCTTCGGTCGATACACCCGGGGTGTTAATTTGTCGAACGCCCAACTTTATGGATCATATCAAGGCGTTGAATGGATTGAGATCGGGTGGAGGCAGCGAGACGACGGATAGAGATAGCGTGCCGTACATGTGGCGTTTTACAGTGGGGATTGCGTTGGGCGGCGAGGTGTTCCAGGGCGCGCTGCCGTTTGTGTTCTACCTTCCTCCAGTTATTCGATCGCTGTCCCAACACCACGGGCCTGCATCGGGAGATACCTGCGTCAAGTTACGGATGAAGCACAAAGTTCCTCCGCGGTTAAAGCTGCTGGTGCGCTTCTCGACCCTGGATTTCGCTACCACCATGACGGTCGAAGGCCACACCGTGACCCAGCAGAGCGAAGCTGCAACAGCCACTGCCAGTGATATCATCAATGCTTCGCCACCGGAGGCAATAATAGCGCGCCGTGACCTTGACGAAGACCCCGAACACTTAATCACGTGCCAAACGCCTCCGTGGGTTGATGAAAGCACGAGCAACGAGCCGCACTTGACCATCGTCCAGGTCTCGTACGACGCTGGGGTCACCTATTTCCCAGCGATTGACCCCCCACCGTCGGCGACTCAGCCCAACCCGCTAGCCAAGGACCTGTCGTACTTGTGTTTCCTCTTCTACCCGCCTCCGATCGTGCGCACGGCGATTCCTCTTTCCGCAGACATACTCGGTGGCAGCTACATTCGCCTCCAGGGTGAATATATCATCGATCACGGCGCGCAACCGTCCGTAATTTTCGAGTCGCCGACAATGAGCCGCAAGGTTCCTGCTTTTGTTGAGAAAGGCGAGTTGCGATGCTGCGCTCCGGCATTTAACGTCGGTCTTGCACGCGTCTTCGTGTCGCTCAATGGAGAACAGTACACGCTGTGCGAGCTTCACGACCCAGAGACGCATGCCCCGCTCGAATTTATTTTCTACAGCTCGCCCACGGTAACGCGCATCAGTCCGCTGTGCGCGTGTGTGCGGCAATCGAGTGAACTCAAGATATTTGGCACCAATCTCATTGAAACGGAGCGGATTAAAGTGCGCGTGAGTTTCCCCGCTAACGCGCATGGATCCGGACGCCGATTGGTGTTCAAGGATGTCCCCGGTACAGCGCGCGACGGAGTTATCACAGCCAAGACGCCTCTGTTTTCCGATGACTATGCGAACCAAAACGCATTTGTGGATGTAGCGTTGAACGGAGCGGATTTTTCAGGAACTTCTGTGCCTCTGCGGTATTTTTCGACTTACGGGGTCACGCGCGTGGACCCACCGCTAGGCGCGTTTGAAGTGCCCGTAAGTTTGACGGTATATCTTACGCCAGCGATTGTGACCGACAAAATGCTCGTGCGTATTCGCTTGGGGGTCAACAGGGCAATGATCGAGCACGAATCTACGGATAAGGAGGACTTGGAGGCGGTGTTTGGACCTATTGAAGCTATTCATTGGACTTCATCCAGTGTGGATTTTAAGGTTCCACCGTTGAGTACGCTGGTTGAGAGTTTGACTGCGTTAACTACGGCGTATCTGGAAGTATCGTTTGATGGGGTGCGCTTCCACGCGGTGGGGAACTTGCGAGACCACTACCGAGTGTACAACATGCCTCAACTCACGTCTGCAAGTCCGTTATTCGGGGTGGCTGACCGCGAGACGAAGATTGTTGCCCATGGAGTGCACATGCGACCGGGAGATGTCGTCAAGCTGACGTTGTATCTGGAGTCGACTGTCGTGGAAAAGTCCAAGACGAAGACTAGAGGACGCCGCTCCGCTGCGAGAGTAGCGCCCGTACCCGTCACCACCATCATCGCAGAGGTAAACGCCAAGCGACAGCGTCTAACCTGGACTTGTCCCTCGCTAATTCAGCTTCGGGCCAGCCCAGATCGACAATTCGCTCCACTTGTTGCTTCTGCGCCGGCAATTACGAATGGATCGCCAGATCGCCGCGTTCCTGGTGATGCAGCTGGAGGAATGCTGCTACCCGAGCGAGTCCTCATGCAGATCAGCGTGGTGGACGGACAACCGACGTCTCTCCCCTACGTGTTCCGCTACTACCGAGCTGCGACGCTTGTGGCCATGAGCCCGCGCGTGGGGTACGTCTGCAGTGGGTCGCTCGTGTCTTTCGAGTTCGCTGAGCGCATCGCGACCCCCACTGTCGACTTTCGCTTCGGTGACAGCCTCCCGATGAGCGGGCGGATCCGTGACGAGCGGTTCGTGGAGTGTTTCTCGCCCGAGTTGACGGCGGGGTCCCATAACATCAGCATCTCCTTCAACGAGCAGCACTACGAGCCGGCTGTGCTGGTCGAGGGGTCTCCAGAAGCTAGACCCAAGGATAACGAGGAGCCGCCTCCGAGTTCCGCCGCTACTTTCCACGCGTTCCCACTCCCAGTGTTTGTACTTCCCCCCGCTGGTCGAGAGCGCGTATACGCCTTCGGTCCAACGTCAGGCGGCACGGTGGTCGTCATTAAGGGCATGGGATTCGTTCCGGACACCAAGATCTACGTCCGCTTCGCTTCTCAGTTCAACGACGCCTTTGACGGTGACTCTGAGATCATTGTGACCGCTAAGGTGGTCGACAACGAAACTATTCGGTGCGTTTCCCCGCCGTCGATGCGCTTGGGCCGCGTGGTTCTCCACGTGTCGTACAACCTGCAGCAGTTCAGCGATTCAACGTGTTTCTTCGAGTACCATGCGCCCACCCGCTACTGCGCAAAGGGGACGCTGTGTGGGCCAATCTCGGGTCAAACTCCTCTACGCCTCTTTGTCGAGGACACAAAGGGGCTTCCGAGCCTCACGCAGCTGCTGCAGTGCGTCGTGCGGTTCGAAAGCGAGAGAACCCGGCAAGAAACTCCGCACGCGCTCGACATCGAGGCGCAATTCGACCCGGAGACGCGCATTATCTCGTGTATCACGCCAGCCTGGCCTTCGAATGAGCTGGTTGGGGTGCGCGTCTCGCTGGCCCGCGGAGAAGCGGAACTGTTTGAGGACACGCGGATCAAGTTTCTCTTCTACGATCCGCCTGAGGGAGTGATCAAGATCGAGCCTTCAGCGGGTCCGATAGGCGGCGGAACGGAGGTGTTGGCGTGGTGTGGAAGTATCGTCGAGACTGGCGAGATCACCGTCTCCATCCAGCTGTATCGAGATGAATATGAGCGTCCGATCACTAAACGACGATCGAGAGAGAGCGTTGTGGGGGGTATCATCTCGTTACCGTCATTACCGCCGCAGAAGCGGAGGCTGAGCAGCAGGACGTCGCTACAGTCGATGTTAGTACGGGGAGAGATCGTCGGTGAGGCCGTGCGCTTTGTGTCTCCAGCCGTGGAAGGTCCGTGCACGGCAGTGTTGAGCATTTCGCTCAACGGTATCAACTACACTTCGACGCAGAGTCCGCTGCAGTTTACGTACTACGTGGAGCCGATTCTTCGTCGGATTAACCCTGGTTGGGCTGCGATGGAAGGAGCGAACGACGCGCTGGTGCTGGAAGGTGAGCACATCCGCGACTTCGGCTGCCAATTGCTGGTTCGCTTCACCCTCCAGGACGAGAAGGAACCCGATGAGAACGGTATCGTAGTTGACGCGCAGTTTATCGCCAACTCGGCGGCTTCTGCGACGGGAGACGGCGCGTTGCAGTGCGTGTTTCCAGCCGCGCCTCCAGGGTTCTACGAGCTCGAAGCGAGTCTGAACGGCCAGCAGTTCTCCCGGTCTCTCTACGTCAGCAAAACATTCGGTAACTTGAGTGGAACCGCGTGCACCGCCCTTCTCCCCTTCCGACACTTCGGTTCGCCCTTCTGTCTGGCCACAGCGACTGGGCCCGCGGCAGGAGGATCGACCGTCGTCTTGTTTCTCGGTGGTAAATTACTGAAGATTTTATCACGAGAATCCAAGTGCCAGGTGCAGTTTTCGCCTATTCGAGGGGTGGAGAGGGTCATGCGTCCGCCGCCTTCAAACCCGAATGGAGGGACGAGCCCTATCAAGGCGACAACCAACGTCTCTGCAGACGTTGTCTGCATGGTCGGGGAGATCGACCACGCAAACGCCCGTGTCACGTGTCGAGCCCCTTTACTACGCGTCGCCTGCGTCTCTCTCGTGGATATCCTACTACCAAGTAGCAGTGGGTCTTCATCTGCGTGTCAGCTCTTCGGCGTGCGGCAAAGTGATCGGGAAAAATACTATTCGTACGAATCCCCGAGCATTACCGAGATCGCTCCAAGCTGCGGGCCAACGTCAGGCGGCACCCAACTCGTCATTGAAGGCGCTAACATCCTCGACACAGCGCAGATCTTCGTACGCTTCCGCTCCAGTATCAACGAACGCGAGTTCGTCCTCGTGCCTGCTCGATACAGTCGCACGTTTCCAGGAGGATCAGCGAGTGCCTCGCCGCTAATCATCTGCAGCACTCCACCAGTCGAATTCGTGGATAAAACGCTGTCCAGTGGCTCGGATTTACCAGGTCAAAGCACCGCCTTGCTGCCTGCGCAAGCTCAGCCGTCACCGCGGATGCGTGAAGGCGCAGCAGCGGGGAAGGTGCGCACGCAGACGTATCAAATGCTAGCGGAGCAGAGTCTTCGGGTCCAGCGGGCGGCTCAAGCTCATGGAGCCAACGACAACGAATTAGCTGCTCTCGGTACTCTCCGCATCACCCGTCCGGCGGTCAAGAATACGCCTCGTGGCAACGCGGAAGCCTCTGGTAATGAAGGCGGGGCGACCGTGCTTGTGGACTTTACGCTGAACGCTGGGGAGCAGTTCATTGCGCACAGCGTGCGCTTCCACTACTACCCGGAGATCGAGCCGCACCAGGTCAAGTGGTTGCCCAGGCACCTGCCGACGCAGTGTCTCGGTGGACGTCAAGCGACAGACTCACGAGTGCTGACTGTGACGTTGCCCAAGTCTTTCAAACTGACCGACTCCCCCGAGCGCGTGTGTTTCCGCTTTGACGGCGTGGATTCCAACGCTCTGGTCACTAAACGGCGGCGTTCATTTGTGCTGCTCCACGAGACAGACTCGCGCACGGAGCTGGTCATTCCCAACCCTCCGAAGCTTCAGCGCCAGTCGACGTTGAGGCGGTCCTCCACCTACTTCAAGAACAGCGCCATGTCCTCGGACAACGAGACTCTCGCTGCCAGTCCACCTATGACCCCGATGAGTGGAACTCCCTTGTCTGCGCGTCGTCCAGCGATCGCTGGGATAGCGACAAGTAGCACACCAGCCACTCCCGAAGCCCCTGCTTCTCCTCGTCCAGCGATGGAGGGGTCATCCCCTTGTATAGCGGCCAAGGTTGTCAGTGCCAACGAAGTGTCGTGCACTGTCCCCGAGTTTTCCAGTCCGGGGGCTGTCCAGGTGCACTTCTCGCCCAACGCGCAGCAGTTCGTGTGCCTTGGAGAGCTGCTGTTCCACCCCGCGATGACTATCAAGGACGAGTTCCACCACGCGACGTTCCGCTTCTGCTCGAACGTTGGGGGCAGTCCCTTTGCGCTGCAATGCTCGCCCTCAACGGTGCTGAAGTATCTGGCGTCGGAAGACATGACGACGGCCGAGAAGAAGCACGTGCAGATCCAGAACCTTGGGCTGAGGAAGCGCAGTGTGGCGTTGGAGCACGCGCGGTCGAGTCTGCCGCAGATTCCGCAGGACTTGAAGGAGCAAGCGGCCACCACGATCCAAGAAGACGACGACGAGTCCGACAGCGAACACGAAGAAGAGGACGAAGCTTCAGAGGCTGCTACTAATGGGGACGGAAAAAGCGACTTGGGTCAAGAACCGTTCGAGCGGTGGCAAAGCCGTTTATTCCACTCCACGCAGCTCTTTCTAGTGCCGTCGAACGCCAAACTGCTGAAGCGCGTGGTGGTGACGGCGACTCGAGTGGACAATCAGTGCGAGGTGGGCCGAAATTCTCCAGATGATGCGGGGCGCTGTGAGTTTGACACGTACAACTGGGGCGAGCAAGTGCTGCTGAGTGCGGCTCTACCGTCGTCCAACGGATACGCGTCGTACTCCACAGTGTACGAGCCGTCCACAGACCACGAAGCAGTATCCGTCAATGCTAGGACTTGTCTGGTGATGACTCAACTGCCTGCTCCTTCAAAGCTCAGCATCGCTGCAATCGGTCCAAGCTCGACGGCATTCACCGTAATTATCGTTGACCCGAGTGGGAAAGAGCTTCCGGAGGGGGTCGCAGTCTCGTCGGAGCCCGAAGTTCAAGAGAATGCAAGAAGCTACGTTGTTTCCCTGGATCAGACGGCCATTCTGGACGCGGTGTGTGGCATGTGCTACGTGTGCGTGCGCTTTGGATCGATAGGCAGCGACGCACCATCGAACGTCCAAGTGCTTGTATCCGATAGCAACGGGGTCCACGTGTGTCTCTGCGGTCCTCCGGTCGAATCCGCCGTGTGGGTAGTAGCTCGACTGCAGCCCAACATCGACCCAGCCAGCACTACTCCCCAGTCTTCACGGACTGCCATCGAACCTGTAGACACTCTGATCCAAGAAGCAGAAGATCAGACGTCGGCCTTGAAGGGCTCGTTTACGAAGCTCGCGGTGTCGCCCAAGCGGTCCAACACTGTGACGTCCCAGTCGTACACAGTCCCCGTGACGTTCGACTTCACCAGCGTTGACTCGGCTCGTGCCAGCTCCGCATCGTCGCGCCCGCGGCTCGTGCTCTCAGGATCCGACAATTTCCAGACTTTGCTGGCGCTGTCGCTCTCTCCGCAGATCAAGAACGGCCCCACCGTGACGTTGGAGTGCACGATGCCAACGCTGGCGTTCAGCGGCCCCGCGACGCTCACGGTGAGCTGTGGGGGCGTCGTCTTCTCCAACAGCGTCATGGTTCACTGCTACGACCCGCGGAGCTGGCGCGTGCTGGGGCTTTGTCCTCCGTGTGGGCAACTCCCCTCGGATCAAGACGCGAAAGAAGTGCAAGAATCCATGACGCTGCGACTCAGAGGCGAACACTTTGTCGAGAACCGCAAGATCGTGGTGCGCGTGTCCGATAAGGAGCGGTTCTTCACCGCGTCCGGCAGAGTGGAGCAGGTCCACGTGCTAAGTCTGCGGATTTCCGCAGTGAAAAACTTGAAATCGCTGCTGAGTCCGCTGGGAATTGGCACTCAAGTATCAAATACTGGCGCCAATGGAGCCTCAACGTCTTCAAAACGTGATGAGAGCAAGTATTTGAGCTCAATCGTGGGCGGAACCACCAGCGGGGGCTCAATAGTGGCAGGAGTGTCGACGTGGTCGGCCTTCACCTTCACGCTGCGTATCGAGTGCGGCGATCAAAGACTCTTCGCCTCCTGTCGGGAAGTCAGCGTCCTCGCGGCTATTTCGTCCGGCTCAGTCCTGAGCTGGGAGGAGGAATTCGAGGTTCGGATCGCTTCGGACCGACGCGCGCCGCTGCTCATAACTGCGGAGCTATCGGAGCCCTCGCTACCGAAGCCCCTCGAGCTTGCGCAGGCCTGGGTGCCGCTCAACGGGATTCAGGAAGGGTCTGCGGATATCCGCCGCTATACTGCGCGCTTCGAGGAGCACTTCAAGCGCGGGAACTACGCTGGCAACGAGACGACGTCGGCGGGTAATGGCACAGCGACTGAGGTGGATCTGCTGCTTCAACTGTCGCCTCTGATGTTGAATCCCGACTTCATCATCTGCCAGCTTCCCTACTCGCTGCTCTTGCAGTTGTCGCCTCAAACCCTCGACGTGCAGGTGTCATCGGGGGACGGATTCTACTCCACGCCTCAGTCGTTCCTAGTGTACAAACCCCCTACCGTGACCCAGACGACTCCGAGCGTTCTACCGCGGTCTGGAGGGGGTGAAGTGCTGGTCACTGGCAGCGGCTTCGTCAATAGCGGGCGCGTGTGCGTGCGGTTGTTCGCGTTCAAGAAGAACCAGTTCAAGAATACTGAAGAAGAGCAGCGCGCGCTCGCGATCATCAATAGAGTGAAGCGATTCCAGCGCACGGAGAGCACGAACGACGGCTTCTTGGCCTATTTCTCTCGAGACGTGGAGGGGTCTTTCATCTCGAGTACGAGCGTCAAGTTCAGGATGCCAGCGCACCTCACGAGCTACAACGTCTACTACTCGGTGTCATTCGACGGACGCGCGTTCACGGAGGCGTCGCAGGTCTCGAGCGTGCTGATGTTCAGTATCAGCGCGGTGACTCCAAAGGGAGGGCCGATCTCGGGCAACACGTACACGACTCTGCACGGCACCAACATCGACGCATGCTTGTCCTCGCGGATCGGCTTGACGCCGCTGGTTCGAGTCACGTGGAAGCGCGGAGCTCGAGACCTCGAGCACGTGATGGTGCCCGGAGAATTCTACCCGCACGAAGACGCAGTGTACTTCTACTCGCCTCAGAGCAAGTTTGGGCTCTACAGCATCGCTGTGAACGTCGAACTGGCGCTGGTAACTCAGCCGGGGGCGACGGTAGAAGGGCCCCCGCGCTTCGGTCGTGACGAGGTGTCGTTCGTCATGTACAAGACGCCCGTGATCAAGTCGGTGGCGCCACTAAGCGCGCTTGTAGCGGGACTCTCGACCACGGAAGTGATCGTCCAGGGCTTCGAGGAGAGGGCCGTGAGCAGCATGAAGCTGGCGCCGAAGCTGCGATTCAAGCGTCGAGGGCAGATGCAGGTGTCGGATGCTCAACTGGTGTCCGAGTCACGGTTCGAGTGCTTCGTACCGCGCTTCAACGTGACCAACGCCGTCCCCACCGAGCTCCCGTTGTCTGTACTATCGGGTTTCGCTCCAACGCCGAGGCTTCGAGGAGGAGGCAACGCTGGGGGGCTCAGTCCGAGACGTCTGCATGGCCCCCCCAAGCTCTGGACTCGAACAGCGGGAGTGTTTGTGGCTTTACTCGGGGCGCGCGGCCTGCGCGCGTCCAAGAAGAACGCGTGCAACCCGTTCGCGGTCGTGTATGTGGGCAAGACCCAACTCAAGAGCACGCGCAAGGACGGCGCGTTCTCGCCCGTGTGGAACGAGCTGTTCGACTTTGAGTGGTCGGTGGGGGGTGACCCAACTAGTCTCCCGTCTGTGCGCGTGGTGCTTGAAAGTCAACTAACTGCGGACCAGAGCGAGAGTCTCGGACACGTCGAGCTCACGTTCCCAGTGAAGGAGCAACTAGCGCAGCCCTTCGCTCTGCGCGCGTGGTTCCCACTGCGTCGTATTCGAGGGAAGTACGCGCGGAAAGAGAACGAAGAGCTGGTGGTGCCTCAACAGCAGTCTAAGTCCAAGAAACCAGCCCCAGCTCCCGTCACAGCGCCAACGCTGGGTCGAGTGGAGCTCGCAATCGCATTCGTGCCGCCAGTGGCGCAGACGAAGAAGAACAAGAAGGCGTTGCGCTCGTCCCTCATCTCCGTCATCTCCACGCACCCGCAGTCAGGAAGACACTCGGCCGGGAAGAACCGACGTGAGAGTGCGCTCAATGCCAAGAAGGAGAAGCTGCTTCGTGCGTTCCGTCAGCGTGGAGCTCCAGTGTCTCTCGTTCCGACCGAACTAGCGGTCGAGTTGGCCCTTAATGGCCAGGACTTCTGGTCCGTAGCGCCGTCGAACTGCTACTCGATCCTAACCCCCCTTATACTCGATGTGGAGCCGAAGTTCGTCTGCATCAGTGGCGGCTCGCTCCTGTATGTGACGGGGAATAACTTCGTCAACTCTGGGTATCTACGCGTAGCCTTCGCGGTGCTAACGGATGAGGGTGTCACTCAAGCGATCCGCAGTGATCGCTCTGTCATCGTGGAGGCCAAGTTCCGCTCCAGCACCAGTCTGGTCTGTACTACGCCGCCGCTACTGGACTTGGCCACAGAGTCGTCCTATGTGAACGTGTACGTGTCTGTGAACGGTACGGACTTCGACAGCATCGCGCTCCCCAAGCAGCTCACGAAGCTCGAAGCGACCGCGCTAGTCTCTGAGTCTGTGGCGTCAACTCCCAGAGTCGATGAACGAATTGAGGAGAGTGATGAAACTATGACCGAGGAACCTCCGAGGAAAAGCCCGAGGAGAACCGCGCAGAACGCATCGGAGAGTGCGGTAGCGCTGGTCAGCGGACAATACGTGGTAGACTGGAAGAAGGTGATCAAACTGTCACGAACTGGATCAACCGGGTCAGCTGGAGCCAAACAACCTGGACGGTTCTCCCCGACTCGACTGGTTACGTCCACCAGACAGGGGAACTACCTGCTTGTGCCACAGATCCGAGTCTACTTGGCCCCTAAAATCACGCGCGTGCGGCCAACGGATGGCGTTTACACCTCCCACCTGACCTTTGACGGCACAAACTTCACGAACACGGGCATCGCTGTTGGTACGCTCCGTGTCAGTCACATTCTTTAGCGTCAAAATTGTCTAACTTTTATCTGTTTGTAGCGCGCTTTACCACCCAGGCTGTCTATCCAGAAGTGCGCACAGCGCGACTCATTGTCGTGTCCAGTACTCGCATGGAATGCAGCGTCCCGGACTTCCCTCGAGGGGTGATCGTACGGGTAGCAGTGGCGATGAACGGCGTCGAGTTTGTGCAGTGTCCCGGTGAACTGCGCGTGTTCCAGTCTCCACGATTAACCGAGCTCTTCCCGAGCTGGGTATCGGCCACAACGACGCTGGAGCTCGAGTTGAGAGGCATCAACCTCACCGCTGCGATCTCTGCAACCCCCGCGGTCGACAACAATCGAGGACAACACGAGGCTGCCAGTGTTCAAGTGTCGTTCAGCAGCAGTCGCGGCAGGAAGGTCATTCGTGGGATCTGCGAGGACGGGCAGGTGCGCTGCCCGATTCCGAGAGAGATTCTGCAAGCCTCATCATCGCTCGGACGAGAGAAATTGCCCACTCGTCCGGCCACAGCGATGGCGTCCCCCATTCTTGTTGATATTTGGCTGGGTGGGAAACACAACGCGGTACGTCTTCAGCTTTGGCTCATCCATTCTTAAGTCGTATTTGTTACTAACCAGCTGAAGTATTTGTGTTTGATAGTTCACCGGCTCGCCTCTGTCTTTGAATGTGTACCGAGAAATCCCCACGGTGAACTTGGTCTCACCCATGGACGGACCAGTCTACGGGGGCTTTGCCATCGTAATTGAGGGTCGTGGATTCATCGACACTGGCAAAATCATCGTGCGGTTCCAGCTCTACACGGAGCCGCAGCCGCAGGACGTCACTCCTCGAATCGAAGAAGAAAACGCCTCTCAAAAGGCTCCTCAAGCGCAGGGATTGTCGCCTGTCAAGAGCGCGAGTTTTCTCGATAAACGTCCAGCCGAAAGTAGCGTGGAGACATCCCCCGCTGTACCGGAGCCAGTCGCATCGTACGTGGACGTGGTGGCCAAGTTCGTGTCTTCCGAGCGAATACTGTGCCAAGCTCCGGCCTTCCCCCAGGAAGGAGTGTACACTGTACTGGTGGCGTTGAACAGCGTCGAGTTCAGCCGCGTGAGTGACGGCTCGTGGTTCCTCTCGTGGCAGAACTGGCAGAAGCGCAAGCGGCTGCTCTCTCACGCTCTGTTCTCTCGAGCTACGGCAGCGGAAGAGGCCGCGTCGGCCGCTGCCATCTCGGGGGCTGCAGCAGCTTCTGCCTCTTTAGCGGATTCCGACATCGAGCGGCTGCGACGCAAGTCGAGCTTCATGCTGCCCAAGATCAAGAGCGCGATGGTTTCGTCTTCTCTCGTCGAGTCTTCATCGTCCTCGTTCAAGTCAAGAAGCGTCGACTCCGTGTCGGATTACAGTTTATCGACCGAGGAGGCCGAGGACGCGCTGATGAAGGACCCGCGACTGCTGCAATGGCAGCCTACGTCCACTATGGAGGGGCGCGTCAGCGGTCGACCGCTGCTATCCCTGCTGGAATGCCTGTGCAGTGCTCGCGAGACGCAGCAGTTTATCTGTCGGCGCGTGCGCGTGGCCTTCCGGCTGCAGAGCGCCACGACTCAAGGCACAAATGAACCAACGGATACGGTCCCCGCGCTGCGCTTCCAGTCGTTCGTCGACGCGATCCGCCTGGTGTTCCCCAGCGCGTTGATGCGCGACCTCGAGGAGCTCTGGCACGCTGCGGAGCACCGACCAGACGGGACCATGACCATCAAGCAGCTCCTGCGACGACTACTGCGTAACGCTGCGTCCGACCAGCGCAGCTCGAGTCCGGAGCCCGGACCGACGCACTACGATCCGAGATACTTTATTGTATCCTCGCGCGAGACGGCAGCGATCATCCTGCCGCCAGTTGTGCAGCCCGAACACATATTAGACCCGCCGTCAGCATTGTTCATGGACTACGATGCGGCGGTGCAGGCCGTGAAGCCCCGGCCGCCTCGACCCGTGTTCCGCAAGCGAAAGTTCAATACTTCGTGGTGCAATCCGGTAGTCGAAGGAGCGCCAGAGCCGACGCCGCCAAGCCCACGCGCGCCCTTGGATACGAGTCGAACACGACCAAGTCCACGGGCGCAAGTGAGTGGGGAAGAACCGAGTGCGTTGCCTGTTAAGGACACTGAGGGGTTAGTTGATGAAATGGTTGCGACGGCTACTACTGAGTCTATCGAGGATGCTGCTAAAGACACCACGACCGAGGCTAATGGCCGTGTTGGGCGTGAGCAGGAGGCAGCAGCGACGAAGGAGGACGCCATTCGGACTCCTCGATCTCTGGCTCAAGCGACGATTGCCTCGAGCAATAAGCGCGTACGCAGTCCGAGGAGTCCACGAGGGACTAGCAGACCTGCCATCTCTGCTGCCTCTCAGCCCACTCCACCTCCTCCCACTACGACTCCATCAGCGGTGATGCCTCGCCAGAGCACTTTGAGCGGGCCAAACCCCTTCTACAACGACATCGCGCCGCTGTACGCCAAGTTCCTCAACTCGGCAGAAGTCAAACGGTTCCTGAAGCAGTGAGGAGGAATGGAAGTACTACGACACTAGCAAGTATGGATACGTGCGTTCATCAATGGCAGCTACTGCGAGGTGAAGGGCAGCTTCTCGCCACTAGTAGTGCAGTAATCCATGAAGGCGGGTAGCTGGATAGCACCGATGTTGTCGGCGTCGAAGTACATGAAGACGTGGATCACTTCCTTGTCCGTCAGAACGGCTGGCAGTCCACGGACGGCGCTGGTAGCGGGGAGAGCGGCTCCGGTAGCAGAGAAAGCTGCTCGGAACTCGTGCAGCTCGATGTATTCGCGTCCGTCCTCCTGCTGTGGCTGTTCCCCGCCTTCAACCTTCACTGAGCCGTGTCGGAGCGTATCCATCAGGCGTTTGCCCGTGTCAGGGTCCGTCTTGAGCAAGTGCAGCAGTCTCTTCAACGCCGAGCGTTGGTGCACACTCGCGCCATTGCGCTCGTCGTGCAGACAGCCAGGCTCGGTGGCTTCTCCGTGACGCTTGGACGGGTCGTTGATCTCGTTCGTGAAGGTGCTGGAACGACCAAAGGCGTTGCTGCCGTCCGAGACGGTGGTCGGGAAGTCGAGGCCGACGCCTGTTGTCACGGCGTACGAGTACCTGGTGACGGGGGCGCCCTGCAGCAGGTCCAGCTTCATCTGGTCGATGCTGTCGGTCTCCTCTCGGGTCAAGTGCTGGACATTCCGGTCGACCTGACGAGCGAGAGCCCCATTGCGGCCTCGAGGGACGCGCTTCATCGCCAGCGCGGACGTGTCCACAGGCAGGAAGGAGCTTTTCGTCACTGTTACCCTCGCTGCTGCTTGCCGCTCGAGCTCTTCCTCCTCACGCTCCCGCGCGCGCTGCTCACTGTGCAGACGCCTGGCAGTCTCGGCCAAGTACTGGTCGCGGAGAGAGCTTCGCGGCCCGGGGCCGGGCTTTTCCGCCGCGAAGTCGGCGTACCGCGTGCTCGCTTGGAGCGTCGTCTCGAAGGGCGGAGGCGTGACTTCACTCGCGTGGCTGTTGCAGGTCAGCCCCGCCGAAGACTCGTGCAGCAGAACGCGCTTGTGGGTCGACTCGATGCGAGACTCCTTCCGATCTGGTAATACAGTTGGTTAGTAAGTTTCCACGGCGTGATGCTATGAAGCTCCTGACTCACCTGGTGCGAAGAGTGGAGCGGGAATTTTTCGCCGGGAGTAGCCCGTTTGGTCCTGCAGCGCCTCCTCTTCCACCCAGTTGCCAATGAGCGCCCCGATGTTGTTGGTCTTGTTGTACGACGCGTACATGTTGGTCATCTTGCTCGTAAACTAACAAGAGTTTCTCGCCACCTCGTCGATCAATGCCTTGTGCGGGACGTTATGAAGTCTGGCCTTGAACAACCACCGCACGCTATGGAAAGTATTCCGCTAAAAATGCCGCTCCCAAAACGCTCCGAGATCCGTTGAGTTTTCTATCGGTCTTCATCACCAATCTATAAAAAATAGTTATGCATCTTGAATCGCTGCACTCCTCCTTGTTGAGCATTCGGGTCATTCGGCTTCGAATGGCGCTGTCGAGTGCTCCACGGAAGCTTCGGCTCTCCGATCCGCACGCGGAGCTGCCCATCAAGAACCACAAGTATGTGAAAAACTGCACCGAGCTGTACATGGCCAACAAGCGCATCGACAAAATCGCCAACTTCGACGCCTTCGTGAATCTCGAAGTGCTCTGGATCAACGGCAACCAGGTACGAGCGTCGTCAAGCTCGAGTCCCATCTCCCAGTGATTCCGCCTCATGAACCTCGTATACTCTTGCCAGATCCAGGCGCTCGACGGGCTTGACGGCTGCTTTCGCATTAAGCAGCTCTACGCTCAGAACAACTGCATCCGGTACGCAACGGCTTGCCCCCCCCCCCCTCCTAGTGTGTTCAATATCGGGTGAGGTTAACCTGTATGCGGCACATAAATCCTGCAGGTCGCTGGAAGGCTCCTCCCTGCCGCACTTCAAGTTCCTTCGAGAGCTTCGCCTGTATGACAACAAGCTCAAGGACTTGCAGGGCGCGCTCGAGGTGCTCAGTCGCCTGTCGCATTTGCGAGACCTCGATTTGTTCGGCAACGCCGTCGTAGAGGAAGAGAACTACCGCCTGCAGGTTATCCGAGCCATTCCGTCGCTGGATGTGCTGGATCGCCATGTTATCACGGACGAAGAACGCGCTAAAGCAGCCAGGTAACAGCATCGTCCTTCACCGGAGTGAGCACGTCTACTAACCAGGCCCGTACAGGTTACAGATCCACGGCAGTGACGACGGGGATGTCCACGGCAATCAGCACGGCGGCAAGAAGAGTAAGAAGAAACACGCTGGGACTGTTGCTGGCGCTCCACCGCAGGCGCTGTCAGGGACCGTCAAGATGCTGTTCAGGGAGGTGGCGACCATCAAGCGAGAGCAGCAGGCACGGACCTTATCCTGTACTGCACAACCTAGTAGCACGTCATCAGCCTGACGTTATGATCTGCCCGTGGTTGACAGAAGCAAGCTCACGAGGCGGCCGAGAGAGAGCAGGAAGAGCTGAAACGGACCCAACAGCAGGCGCTTAATACTTCGTCAACCTCCAGGAGATCCGGCAACAACAACAAAGCCGACGAGATTCCAGGTATGGGCGACTGGGAAGTCACGGCACTCAAGAAGCACTTCCAGTCGCTCGAAGAAGCCAAGAACAGGTAGGTCCTGTCCGACACAGAGCGCTCTTGACAATTTACAGTCCAACCGCCTGACTGAAAGTGCTCGTGCTTGTCGGCAGTGGAATCGCTCTGGAAAGCCTGGAGCAGGTGGTTCGATACCTTCGTACGCGCGGCTACTCAGTATCGTACAACGGAACTCGACTTGAAGGGAAGCACAGCGACGTGCTTCAGCTGGAGAATGTGTTGCCGACGCCTGGCAACATTCAGTGGAAATTATTCGTTCAGGTAGGCAGGCAGGCAGATCCCTAGCTGCGTCGGTCTCTTCTTCAGGGATCATGGTAGTCACCTTGGCTGTCGTACAGCTCTTTGAGTCCAAGCAGCTGCAATGTGACGTATTGAGCCCCCGAGAACTGCAACAGCAAGCGGCCGCCTGCTTCGACAAGTGTGCGGTCATGCAAGTAAGTGCTCCGGAACTTGTATAGCAGCTGACCCTCCGCCTTACCGAGCTCACAATTTGTTCGTCTGTGTCCAACTCAGCGGCGACTGCAAGCACTCGACACCAACGATGCAAGAGCAGCGGTAACTTCCGCTTGATAACTTTCGCAAACGTCGCCGTCCCCAGGCCTAACTTGTACCTTGAACTGTCCAGCAACTTGTCAGGGAGAGCCTCGAATTATCACAGCAAGGCTACCATCTGCAAGCGCTGGCGGATGGCGATCAATCATCGAGCAGGTCCAGATCCTCCCGCGTACCCAGTTCTGCCGACACCAAAGAGCACTGGGAAGCTCCTTCCACATCGACTCCACGCACACGTTTCTACATGACAGCCTTCGCGCGTGAGAAGACACCAGTCCATGCATCAGTGTCAACTTCCAGAGATTGTAGCACACGGTTCAGCGAGCTGAAGTCCGAGAGCGAACACGTCACTGAGGCATTGGCCGGGAAGTATAAAATCCGGCAAAAGGTACGGGAATCATCCGCTTCGTGTCGGCCAGATAGCGTCAGGATAGCTAACACGCCGATTCTTGGGTCTCGTGGCAGGATTTCACGAAGTACCTGGCCAAGCAGACTCCCCAAACGACAAAGCTTGTGCGTCGCAACTATCAACTGTAAGGCTCAGACACGGAAACAAAACAAAACTGTCAGCATACAAAAGCAATTGGCGTACCCGCCGGGGAGAGCAGCTACAGCAGCCACACTCTGTCTCCCTCCCCTCTCTATTCAATAAAATCTTCCAGATCTGCAAACGCGTCTGCGCCATCTTCTTCGTTGAGGAACGCATCGATGATAGGGTGGCGGCTGCGCAGACGCTTCCGACGCTTCCTCACGATTGGAACAACGCCAAGCAGGCGCTGCCTTCCCTTCGCCTTTCCTCGACGAGCGCTTGCTTGGTCTGTCGGCGCGATCTTCTCTTTCACTAACGCTACTAATGTCTTTAGCCGATCCTTCGAGGCGTCGGAGAGTGTACTCTGCAAGCACAATGGTACGGTGTCAGAAACTGCGACCAAAAAGGAACCAAACAGGGCCAAGCATACCTCTTTCAGCCATGACTGCGCGGTGCCCGGGACTTGCAGGAAGAATATATCCATCTTGAGTAAAGTTGCAGACACCTGCGTTTTGATTGTCGAAAGCACACAATTAGTCGGACCAGTTCAGCAAACTTGGGGCGCTCTCCCAGCTATACAGAGCGTACCTTGGTTTTCGTCCCCGAATCTTGACTGGCGTCCTTAATTCCGTCGACCCAAGTACGAGACTTCAGGGCGGACATCACTGAGGATTCATAAATGCAGATCACCGTGTCCGGCGTAAGACCAACTTCAAGGTCGTTTCCCCTTCGCAACACCCCACTCGCTTTGCCGATTCGCAGTCCAAGTTCGATCATATGAAGCACCTTCAACAACACTTTTCGGGTCCCCCAGGAGAAATCACGGCTGTCGCAAAGAGCCTGGTTGACCAGCTCGTGAATGCGGACGTAGCTCAGAATCTCCTGGTGATGGGGAACCGTGCGGGTCCCGGGCGCGCTGTTCTTGGCGGTGATGGCACTGAGCAGCGTGGACTGGGATTGTTCGAGCACAGTTAGCACGGCCAGGATCGCGGTACTTTGGCTAGCCTGCGACTGGAGGTGCGGAATACGATCTCGGGTCGGCAAGCCATCTTGTTTGGACCTGCTGATGCTGGAGCTCCTGTCAGTAACTGTACTGGAATCGTTCGACCTGACAGAGTCATCGGAATCGGAAGAGCGGCTGGCGCTCGAGTCCGAGTCAGAATCTACTTGCAAGCCGTAAGGAGACCTGGCATCGAATCCTTGACGAAGACGCTTCCGGCGCACTGGAGTCCCCTTCCTGTCTCGCTTCTTCTTGGCGGGCGCTTTCAGCTGACGATGACCCTCCTTCGTGTCCGCAGAAACGGAAGCAGTCGCTCCTGCGTCAAGTCCACACGCTTGCATAACCCCTTCAATCCTGCTCTCCATCGTCACAAACGTGTCGATACGGAGCGCGAGGTGCGTCGGGAGGCAAATGCTCAACAGAAGTCGAAGGAGTCGCGGGGTGTACACGACATTGTCGCACAAGACGTCGTAGGCGAGAGAGGAGAGTGCACGCCAATGTGAGGGGACCGCATTCCAATCCGCCATCTCGGCGCCGATGTCACAAAGTCGCTTGCTGAGAGTAGCGCAAGCCACGCCTAGTTTCGTTAACCCGTCCAGCTGAACGCACTTCTTCACGTCAACCAAGAAGTAGTGCGACAACCGTACAAAGTTGCAGCTACTAGCACCTTCGGACGGCTGGTCGACTCCAGTCCACGAAATATTTCGCAGTACGCCTTTGATTTGATCATGCGCTGACTTAGGACTCGCGCTTTTCAGCAGCATGTCCAGCGTCCGTCCAATCGCCGCGCAGACATGCTCCAGCATTTCCTCGCCGCTCTTTGCGTCCAGTAACACGACCGCCTTCGCATTTTTCGCCGGCACTACCAGGTGCCGCGCAGATAGAGGAAGTTTCACGGAAATCGAATCAGCATACACTGAAAACTGGGACCTGCAAGCTGACTGATCGTCCTGGTTGTCCTTGGTGAGATCTGGAGCTGCCATAACGCGATCACGAACGTTGAGATAAATGCTCAGCAACATTTCCAGAACGGAACCTGCTTCGCTTACTCCGTCAGCTTTACTGGCCCGGGGTAAATACGAGCCGTACACATCTTCGTCTCCATGAGTGCTACTATAGCACGCGTCCAACGTGAAAAGAACCGCGTCAAATGACAACCCGCTGGGTCTATCAGCTGCAGGTACCTTCGCACCAGCGCTATCCAATAGGATAGTTTTGATACCGGTGAGAATGTGAAGCTCTTCAGGCTGCAGGACTCGATGGAGACCAACCGATACGGCCTTGACGTGCTCCTTCGATAGGCTCGTCTCCATTTCGTTCGCGTAGTGAGACGCAAGCTTCTGAATCATCCGGTGCAAGCTGAACTCCACTTCCATCAACGACCAAACCGAAATGCCTCCGTCATCAGCAGTAAACGCCACCGGAAGCTCCTCGCCCTTGTCTTGATCAGCAAAAGCTTCAACGGACCGTTGCTGCACTAGCATTTCAATCGCAACATTGCAAACTGCACACCCAATGTAGATGCGGGCTATGAGCTTCCACCACGCACTCTTCCTACAGGCTCTGCCTTGCGCTGACTGGTTCAACAAGTCGTCAGAGTCCTGACAAACCCAATGGAAGAAGTATTTCCAGTTGGACACCAGGTCGACCAGCCACTGCTTAATATCACCATCTTTCTCGCCCAGGCTCTCGATTGGAACCCCATCGGACGATACCTTCGATCGGGTTGCGGCTTTTTCGAATCCAATTAGGCACGAGAGAATCTTTTGGAATACCAGACCTATCGATGCCGCCCCATCCAAGCCAGAGTTCTGTTGATAAAACGAATCAAGCGGGTCGAATCGAAACCGCTGTAGACCTGAATCCTCGTCGTCGTACTCATCCCCACTATCGTCACCGTCATCATTTCCGTATCCCGGGATAATCGACGTAGTCGGCTGAATGAACTTGCCAACCTCTTGGGATAGGAACCGATGAAGCTCTTCCCACGAGCTTTTGCGCAAGGATATGGTGGGTCTCTCGACTGGAGCAGCGCTACACATGAATATTTGCTCCAGTCGACCAAATGACCAAGCCTGAATGTCGTAACAAGCTGCCATGCTGTTCTTAAGGGCGGACACAATCTCTTCCTGTTGACAGCAAGGCGTTAGAAATCGGTCACACTCCAGTACAACTACAGTCAAACGCAAAAGCAAGTACCTCTTGCTGCTCGCTGAAAGGTAGACGGTGTTCTAGCCACGTGCACCACATATCAACAGCAAACTGCTGGTGCGACCGATTACCGGTCGACAGAAGCTTTCGTAAAAATACCATCAGAAAGTTGTACAAATCTGGTAGACACAAAGACAGTATGTTAGTTTACTGTCAGCATTCCAGCTTGAGTAAGAGAAGCGCACCTTTATATACCGTTGCCAAGCGGGAAGCAATCAGAAAGTAATCGCGGGCACTGTCGAACGACCGCTGAAACTGCATGCTGTATGCGGCATAAGAGAAGATGTCAGATCTCGACATCACAAATCGCGAATGGCTTTTCCTAGGTATATGTACGTACCTGAGCCAGTCTTGAATAGCATTGATGTGAGGGAACAGCTTCCCTGAGTGCGAAATAAATAGTTGTGAAAGAGTATCTCCCGCGATCTACATCAGCGCACCGGTTAGGTTAGGTTCATAAACCTGTTTGGATACAACTGTATACATTGTCCACCTTACCTTACTCTGTGTGGGCTTCTGACATCGTTCAAACAAGCAACTGAGCACTTCCGAGCGTGTTTCTGAGGCCTGAATTATAAGTTGCAGGTTTATTAGACACGTACAGGTAAAGGTATTTAGAAAGTAATAACGTACCGTCTCGAAAATCGCCTGTAATAACAGCAACGCCGTTGCAGACTTGGATGGCGAGTGCTCGCCCGTATCGCGCTGCTCCATCCAGAAGAAGGAAATGTCCATCAAAAGCAGCGCTTTCCACTCGCGAGCGTGAATTTGCTTGCCACCGAAATTGAGGAGAAGCTCCACTTGATCAAGCACATGTTTCTCTGTGGTTTTCGTCGCCGTTCGTGCGCCCGCGTTCTTCGACGCCGAGGCACTGGTGAAACCCCTGATATCGCTCTCCACGATCCGCCACGCGAGCCGCTCAATATCTGTAAACACGGACGCTTCCGTTGCGACGCGAGAAGATGAAGTTCGATGGTGTAGAATAGGTTTGGACGCCTGGAGAGAGTGCAGCAGCAAGAAGAGGTCACGCCAGTCCAGCGCGAGATCCAACCCGCTGTAAGCTGGACCATCAAACAAACTGTTAGCGTCCGTCATGTTGACGTCGGCTGACTCTGACACTGTGCTGGAATGAATGGACTCGCACACGAGTGCAACAATGCGTGGCGACTGCTGGAAGCTCTGCAAAAGAACAGAAAAGCGATCAAATTATCACAACGTGAGTGCGTATTACTTCACCACGAAAAAGACGCGCGCATCTCACGTACCATCTGCAGGTTGAATTCCGCCTCTTGTCGCAGGTGCACGGGTAGCTGCCTGAGCAAATAGCGCGCGATGCCGATCCACTTGTGGTCGCCCGTCACGTTCGCCACCAGAACGCACTCGCGTATAACCGGGTTCATCGTCTCGCTCGCCATCTCGGGCGACGTCGTCACCATGCGCTCCACGTTCTCCTACAGGTACCAACAAATAGATACAAAAGTCTTCCGTCAGCAATAATAACAACAACAACAACAATACCTTAATAAACAAAGCCTCCCGCACCTGCAGCTGCTGCCAGCTCTCTCTCGACATCAACGCCGCGTCATCCACTAGCACGTCCAGCAGACTCGGTACCGTCTGGCAACTCCACGGCAGCTCCAGCAACTTGGCCAAATTCTGCAGCAACAACAACAACAAAACTCCTGAGTTCTCCCCTTAGTAAAGCAATAAATCTCTCACGTTCTCACCTCCTGGATGCCTGCGTCCGCTTCCTCGCCTCCGACCTCGCCCATGAGCCCCAGAAAGTAAGGCACGAGGCCCAGCAGCTGCGGCAGCACCTTGGTGGGCTTGGCGGCCTCCACGACCTCCGTCAGGAAGGAGAAGACGATGTCCAGCACCACGCGGATCTCGTCCAGCAGCAGCCTGCGCCTCCTATTCCTGCTATTGCCGCTGCTTCTCTGCTGCTCCTGCAGCTCGTCCAGCGCGCGCGCGTAGCCGAGCGTGACCTCCGTGAGCAGCTGCATGCTCTCCAGCTCGCTGGGGCTGCCGCGCCGCAGCACTTGGACGATGCGCGAGGCGGCGCGCAGCCGCGTGGCCTCACACTGCGCCAGCAGGTGCACGAGCGGCAGCCAGTCGTCCTGCACCACGAACGCGCCCTTGTGGGCCTTGCTCTTGGCGCACTTGGCGTCGCGCGGGGCGATGCCGTCCAGCAGGCCGTTGAGCTGCGGTTTAGAGACGGTTAGAGAAGGTTAGAGAGGGTTAGAGAGGGTGAAAAGAAGACGAGAGGTGCACCTCATCGGCGTCGATGGACTGCAGGTACTGGCGCACGGCGTCGGCGTCCGTGGCGCTGGCGCGCAGCAGCTCACGCGCGCTGCTGCTGCCGTCCTGCATGGCTTGGGCGGTTTAGAGTGGTTGACGACAAGTTACAGTCTGGAATTGTACCCCCGGGGGCAGCAGAGTGTTTATGTAATTTACACGTATATTTGTGCAAGAGGAGGTGCAGAAAACCACTTCAACTTGCTACGGATGCAGGCAAAAAGGTGCTGCAGTGCTGGTAGCGTCCACGGAAGTGCCTGCCGCATTGCACCGACTCGTCTACGAGGAGAACCTTGCGCTAGAAGCCACGGCTCGAATTGCACCCATCTAATTTAACACCGCTTGGCTGCACGTTTGGTCAGACTAGCTTTTGTCACAACAACTACTGCAACTCAGCGGCAGCAACTCCAATGTCAGGATCTCCAGCAGCAAACCCTGGTACCAACGCGCCCGATTTCTCAAGAATTGGTAATCCTAGCACCGGTTACATGATGGGCAACTAATGTGCCCGATCTCGTCAATTCCGATGATGTTCCGCTGCTGCCAACGAACATCACTGAAAAGCAGCCACCGATAAGAAGAAGAATTGTTCGAAACCAATTCTTCTTCTTCCAACTCGTCTTCAGGCATGCATGTGCACTCGTTGCGCAAATGCGTTGTCCATGGCGAAAACCCTGAGCTTGCTGCATCCATAATGCGGCTCGCTACTCTGCAAGCAAAGTTACAGTAACGGAGAATCTGCAAATTAGCAACGAATTACTTTGTATCACCGGTTCAATCGATATCCTGCTGCATCGTTGGGGGACTCGCACCTACGACTCTTCCTGCATCAAGCTTCCGCTCCAGAACCTCCAGTCAGAGCCTCTAAGTCTTAGATTAGAGGTTAGAGGCCGGGGGCTCAAACGCAGTGCGACTTATCTTCCAGAGGATTGCTGTAGACTCCTTCAGATAGCGCGCACCCCCCAATTCACACCCGCTGGGAGTGATCACCGGCACGAAGCGCAAAGACGATTGACCACGGATCAACGCATTGGGCGGACTACGATCTCGATACTACAGCTGACAGGTCCAAGAAAAGGTGAGGCCGATTGACTGGATACGTAGCGAGTTGAAGCTCAGTTTTGCCCGTTAAATGACAGAATCTGTACAAGTTTTGCTGGTCTAAAGGGCAACTTCTTCATCAATCGATGGCAAGACGCAATCGGCAACCATCAAACACACTTTCTGTTGGTGTAAATACAGTTGATTCTTTAATTCTAATCCTTGCTACCATGTAGTCGCTGCTCGCCGGCCAAAACGCAATTCTCTTCTTGCTTTGCCAACGGGACCGCAGCACTTGGCCTAACTCGTCTATCTCTTGGTGTGGTTGATGTAGCGCAGCGAGAGCATCGAGAGCAGGCGGAAGATGATGATCGTGACGAAGACGTAGCCGAAGTTGGCCCAGCGGTCGTCGTAGTTGTACTTGAACGTCGACTCGATGTACTCCTTGACCGTCATGTGCGAGTACGTGACCGGCAGGCCCGACACGGGCTGGCAGCCGAGGTGCGAGCCCACGTACTCGTACTGGCCCAGCGACGCGTTCCACGTCGGGCTCTCGGGGCAGTCGCAGAACACGAGCGCCGACAGGATCGAGATGGAGAACCGCTGCGGCACGATCGTGTAGAGCCACTTGTAGCCCGCCGGGATGGACGACGCCGGCGGGTTGAAGCCCGCGAACAGCAAAAAGATCGAGTTGATGAGCGCGCCCATGACGGCCGCCACCTCGATGCTCGGGAACGCGTGGATCAGCAGCTGCGCGAAGTACATTTGGCCCAGCACGAAGAGCGACACGTGCACCCAGTAGAGCACCGCCGTCGCGAAGCCCTGGAAGCCCACCATGGGGTAGAAGATGACGATGAACAGCAGCGACTGCCCGAAGACGTACGGGATCTCCACCACCGTCGTGGCCACGAAGTACCACATCGAATTGTACGTCTCTGACGCGCGCTCCCGATAGAAAGCCGAGCGGTCGATCGAGTACACGGGCAGCGTGCCCATGAAGCCGGCCATGGCCATGAACAGCGTCGACATGAACACCAGACCCACGCCGCCCACCAGGCCGCTGTACGTCGTGTAGTCTACGCTCAGGAACGACAGGCCGCAGATGATGGCCACGCCGAACACGATGCCGAAGCGCGTGAGGTTGAAGGCCGGCGTGCGCCAGTACAGGTTGAAGAAGCGCTTCATGAGGAAGTACATCTGCGTCGAGCCCTTGGACGCGCGCTTCTTCATGAACGTCACCTCCGGCCACTCGGGCGACGGCGTCGTCACGCCGGGCTGCTGCAGCATCGCGTCCAGGTTGCGCTTCTCCTCGCTCTTGGAGAAAATGTCCACGAAGTCCAGATCGCGTGCGCGGTCGTTGCTCACGCCGGCGCCGATCACCTCCAGCATCCACGTCGCCGGGTTCTGCTTGGGCGGGCACGGCTTGACGCCCGGTGCAGCCTCCAGGTACTTGACCAGCTTCTGGCACCGCTCGCCCAGCTCGCCCACAAACACCGACTGGCCGCCGCGCTTGAGCAGGATCAAGTGGTCGAACAGGAAGAACACGTCCGACGAGGGCTGGTGGATCGTGCACACGATGGTGCGGCCCGAGTCCGCCACCTTGCGCACGCCGTCCATGATGAGCTTGGCCGAGTGCGCGTCCAGGCCGCTCGTGGGCTCGTCCAGGAACAGGATGCTCGGCTGCGCGGCCAGCTCCACGCCGATCGTCAGGCGCTTCATCTGCTCCTGCGAGCTGCCGCGGATGATCTGGTCCGCGATGTCGTGCATGTCCAGCAGGTCCAGGCACTCCTCCACCGTGTCGTACTTCTTGCTGTCCGGGATGCTGCTGTCCTGGCGCAGGAACGCGCTGAACGTCAGCGCCTCGCGCATCGTCGACGCCTCCGAGTGCACGTCCATCTGCTCGCAGTAGCCCGTGGCGCGGCGGATGGCCAGGTCGTTCGCCTCGTAGCCGTTCAGGTAGATCTTGCCCTTGATCGTGCCCTCCGTCTTGCGGCCGGCGATCACGTCCATCAGCGTCGTCTTGCCGGCGCCAGTCGAGCCCATCAGCGCCGTCAGCGTGCCCGGTGCCGCGTAGCCGCTGATGCCCTTGAGCAGGTCGAGCGTCTCCTTCGGGTTGCGCGGGTCCGGCACCGAGTACCACAAGTCCGTGAACGCGATGGACACGGGCGTGAAGTTCTTCTCGCGCCGCGGCACGGCCACCATCACCTCGTCATGGGACGTGTCCGAGCTCGAGTCCTCTTTGTTCTTGGCCTTGGGCGTCATGGCCAGCGCGTAGCCGTCCTCTGTCTCGTCCTCAATCTCCTTGGGCAGCAGCTGGATGTTGGTCGGCGCCAGGAACCGACGGTACTCGAGCAGGTAGGTGCTCGCGCCGAGCAGGAACACGTAGAAGAGGAACATGAAGATGGCGCCCGTCCAGAGCCACGATTTGCTCGACGGCACGCCGAACTGGTCCAGGTAGTACTCGCCCATGGTCATGTTGAACTTGGAGCAGTAGTCGACGCCGCCGTACTCGCACACGTCGTACTTGGACGCGCGATACTCGTTCACCGACAGCGCGCGCATGCACCACCCGATCGGGTTGAGCCAATACAGCCACACCAGGTAGTCGGGGATCTCGCTCTTGGGCTGCACGAAGCCCGCGAAGAGGATGATGAAGACGATCGAGAAGGTCGACATGGGCTTGGCGATGTCCAGGTTCGGGCACAGCGCCGTGAGCAGGAAGAACCACGTCGAGAGCACCAGGTTCGTGAGCGTCAGCAGCACCAGGTAGATGATGTACGCGCCCGCGTTGGCCACGAAGCCGCACATCCAGTACACGAGCGAGCCGAAGATGATGATCTCGAACAGCGACGGCGGGATCAGCGCGATCGAGTAGCCCACCACGTACGACAGCGTCTGGTAGAAGTTGGCGCCGCGCTGCTTGTAGAAGATCTCGCGCGCCTCCATGAACACGGGGATCTGCGACGCCTGGCTCAACGACATGAACAGCACGGCCTGGAAGATCACGCCCAGCATCACCTGCACGTCGGTCGGGTCCACGTCGAAGAACGTGCTGCCGTAGATGAGGCCCATGAAGCACGTCATGACCACGCGACTCGCCACGTACGCCTTGTTGCGCCACAGGATGGTCATGTGCCGCACGCTCAGCGCGCCGATGTTGCGCAGCCACGACCGACGGAACTGCTTCACCGGGTCCATGTACTCGTTCATGTGCTTCTTGAGCTCGGGCTCCAGCGGGGCCTCGATCATGCCCACCATGTCCGCGTACACGCGCGAGTGGGTGAAGGCCTCGGCGAACTCGCTGGCCGACCGGGGGTGCTTGATCATGCCCAGAGGCAGCGGCACCTCGTACTGGTGCTGCATGCGCGTGCCCAGGTCCAGCAGGTAGTCGGCCACGTCGCGGTCCGCCGGACACTTGAAGCCCAGGCTCTCGAAGTACGGCACCACGTCCTCGCGCCGGCCGTGGTACATGACCTCGCCCTCGTTCATGATCAGGATGTAGTCGAAGAGCACGAAGACCTCGGGCGCCGGCTGCAGCAACGAGATGGCCACCGCCTTGTGCAGCGTCTTGGCGATGCTGCGCTGCGTGCAGATGATGTCGTACGTGGCGGCGCTGTCCAGGCCCGTGCTGATCTCGTCCATGAGGCTCACGTACTTCATGCCGAACTCCATCTCGCCCGTCGTCACGCGCTTGCGCTCGCCGCCCGACACGCCGCGCAGCATGGCGTTACCGATGATGGTGTTCTCGCAGTTCTGCAGACCGAGCTGGCCGATGACCACGTCCGGGTAGTTCTTGTAGTAGGCCTTGGCGGCCTCGATGGCGGCCAGGTTCTCCTCGACCGAGCCCTTGGTGAACGTCTCGGCGCCCTTCTCGGCCAGGCCGGCGCCCACGAACTTGTGCGCGTACTCGAGCGTCTCGCGCGTGGTCAGCGTGGCGAAGTGCTTGTCGGACTGGGGCACGTACTCGACGAACTGCGGCACGCGCTTGACGATGTCCTTCTGCGGCACGCCGTTGTATGTGATCTCGCCCTCGACCGTGATGTTGCTCTCGAGGGGGAACTGCGCCGACAGCATCTTCATGAGCGCCGACTTGCCCGAGCCGGGCTGGCCCAGCACCAGCGTGATGGTGCCCGGCTTGAACACGCCGCTCGCGTTCTTGATGACCTCCTTGCGCACCACGCGCCGCATGGGCGACATGCGCGCCAGCGACCGCGCCACCGTGTTGTAGAGCGTCGGGATCTCCGACTTGGCCGTCACGTCCTCGGTCACGGTGATGTCGGCCGTCACGGACAGGTTCTTGTAGCGCACCTCGAGCTGCGGCATCTCGCTGCCGATGGCCGGCTCGAAGCTCGAGGCCAGGTACCGGTTGAGCGCCTCGGGGCCTCGCTCGAGCATGGTCTTGCCCGACTCCAGGTTGAGCGGAGCAGCGGACATGTTGTGTCTGTGTGTCTGTGGGTGCCCTCGACCAAAGCAAAAGTCGCTGTGGGGTAGACTGTGGAGGAGGAGGACTTGCTCTCGATGGAGCGAATTCAAAAATGAGAGCAGTGGCGCGGCGCAAAGACAGCGGCAAGGGGCCGGTCGGTCAAGTGGCGACCGCCGCGACAAGCGAGCAATCCCGGTGCGGTCGATTGCGCGGCGCGCGTGCGAGCAATCGCGCGGCCCCGATTGCTCTCACACTGTGGGACGTGCGGGTCAATCGACCGGAGCCGCAGCCTGCAGGTACCGTACCATGGTGGGCACGTCAACCTGCGCGCGCGTCGCAACTTGACCGGTGGCCTGCAACGCGACCACAGGAGCCGCCTGGGCGAGAGCTGGCGGAGACGCTGCGAGCGCGACGCAGCGCTGCGGCCGACGCTCTGTAGCTGCGCGGGGGTGGCGGCGGCGGTGCGCGCCTCTGTCTCCCCCATCCATCGTCCATCGTCGGGGTCCGTTGCGATAGTCGCCGACTTGGAGACGAATGGCACACATCACCGTCGAGCGCCGAGCAGCGATTGGCCCAGCCGCGATACACAAGTGATACACAGGTGGCCATCATCTGATCCATACTGATCAGCGCTGATTGTGCCAGGGAGGTGAGGTGAGACAGTGCACCCTCGTGCCAGTCGCGCCGAACATACACTTCCTTGCGAGCCTGGAGCTCCATTGCCGCCGCCCCGCGGTGCCGTGTGCCGCGACTAACAGCAGGATCGGAACCGAGAAGCCACAGCATTGATGCCCGGTCTGAGCTGGCAGATGCAGGCAGGTGTATGTAGATGCAGGTGCAAGGTGTCGCGTAGGGGCCCTCGGATGGGACCAGCATCGACCGATAGTGTATGCGATACATACTTTCGCCTCGGCCGCAGATGGGCTGGCACATCGCTGCTTGGCACCGCGCATCCTCAACCGAGTCGATTCGAGAGTCCGTCCCAACACCGGTACGCTGTACTCTCCGCAGCGATATTTTATCGGGGGTGCGGGTGCTGTGCACCGAGGCGATCCGATGTTGTTGGTCACGCGACTCCAACAAACAGGCCGGCAGTTGCAGGTCCGCCCCGCGGCGGTTGTCGATTTCCCTTGATTTGACGGGCGTGCATCGTGGTAGGTAGGCTGTCAAACGTTCCGGCCGGCCAGCCAGCCAGCTATTAGCCATCCTCGCGGCGCATGGACGTCGCGCCGGCGCACTGGTTCGTTTAACTGGCGGAGTCAACTTCTAGAAGCTGACGCCGGAAGTCAGAGCCCGCGCTGCCGCGACGCAGCTTGAGGGGGCGTGCTGCGGCCACAGGCTTCAGGTAAGAGATTCGCTGCCGCAACTCTGAGCACTTCGTCGGTGTGGAGGAGTAGTGTTGAGTCCAGTGAGGTAGTTCTGTGCGAAGAGGTAGTCGAGAACAGGAATCGATGTGCGTACGTCAGTGTAAAATTGATTGTGATTCTTGTTGTTTAAGTGTTGTTGTAGGGGAAAGCTTCTCGAGCAGTAAAACCCCCGCAGACAGTGTCTGACTACTTTGGCCGCAGCCATGAGAACATAGCACGCATGCTGTCGCTCGCAACCCTCGCGTCGCAAGCCGGTGCCTCTCGTAGTCAATGCCTTCAACCATCACTCGCTACACGTAGACATTCAACAAGTATTCCAATATACATGTTCATACATTGTTGTTGCAACCCAAATGAGACGGATTGACCTCAGTCGAATCTCTTACTCCCACTTCAGTTGGGTTTCACAACATATACAATCACACAGATCCATGCAAAACCATTCCTTGCTTGGACGCATCCAAGTTCATCGTGAATTCAGTCTGGATGACCTCAGCCAATCTCTGTCGATCCACGTTTGAGTCAACACGCAGTTGAACCAATTCGTTCCTTCCGCAGAAGTCACTGGTGTGCCCGCAGACACCCAAGCCAAACGCTTATCAAAGTCGTTTTTGAACGTGCAGCTTCATTCATTTCATCAATAACCTCAAATTGTGATCTGGACGCATCCAAATTCACGTGAGAGCACGAGAAGTGGCTACAGCCAACTTAATCTTCACTCATCACAACGTCCAACTGATCGTCAGACTCACTTGTAGTCGCCACAGCAACAGTCGGTCCGCCCTCAGACGCCCACGCCAATTGTACGTTCGCCATATTGAGCAAGTCACGCAGACGCTCAAAGACACAAGGACCCAGTGCTTTCGTGAAAATATCCGCAATATTCTCAGTAGTGGGCACGTACTCCATTTGCATGTGTCCGCGATCGATCCACTCAGCAATCGACCTTGTCTTTTTCGCCATGTGCTTCATCTCCTGTGAATTGCCATTGTTTTCGACTTCTTTCAGGGTACTCTGGTTGTCGCAGTACAGCGTTGCAATCTTCTGCTGGGGAATTCCAATGTCTTTCAGCAGCCTTTGCGCCCATTTAATTTCTTTCGTGCATTTGTGGGCAGCAATGAGCTCGCAGCGCAAGTGTCGTCGGCCACACTCCCTTGCTTCTTGCTCTGCCAGTGCCACACATTGCCGTTCAGCCGCAGGGTTCAACCAGAAACCGATTTGCTCGTTTCAGGCAGCCTCGACTGTCGACATGTAGACTTCGTGACCGCTTTCCTGAATGGTGTGCTCACTGGCGTTGACATTTACATGGAGCAACCTGAGGGCTACCACGACGGAACTGGGCGAGTCTGTCGACTGCTCAAAGGGCTGTACGGACTAAAGCAAGCTTCGCGAATCTGGAATAACACGCTTCACAAGCACCTGATCGAGATTGGATTTAAGAAGTGTACGTTTGACGCTGGACTGTATTGGAAAGAAGGAAAGCACAACAAAATCTCCTGACCGTGTATGTTGATGACATATTAATCGCCGCAGACCCAAGAGATGCTGACGGCGTAGTGGAAGCATTGGGCAAGAAGTTCAAATTGAAGGACTTAGGTCGGGTGAAGCATTTACTGGGAATGGAGATAAACTATGAGCCGGGCAAGATATTGTGCATCTCGCAGACAGCGTACGTTGAGCGCATGCTTGAGAAGTTTGGATTAGCAGCAGCAAAATCAGTGCGGTCTCCTCAAGTGCATAACGAGCGGACTATACGAGTGGAGAAGAACCGCAACTTGATAAATGATCCTAAGCTGCCATTTCGCGAAATGATAGGGTCTCTACAATATCTGGTGCACTGTACCAGACCTGATTTGGCAAATGTGGTGCGGAGACTGGGTCGATACGGAGGAGCATACACAGTAGAGAACTTCCGACAGGCACAACGAGTGATGACGTACCTGCGTGGTATTAAGCACCTTGGACTAGTTTATCGCTATGAAGAAGTGGCTAGTGATGGTGTGGTGATCGATGCGTTTGCGGACGCAGACTCGACTATCTGGAGACGTACTCGCCTGTAGTGAGAATTGAGTCGGTGCGACAGCTAGCAACAGGACAAGTCGCACCGACTCAATTCTCACTACAGGCGAGTACGTCTCCAGATAGTCGAGTCCAAACTTTTGTCGATATCCCTTAATCGCCAATCTCGCCTTGAACCGCTCTATCCAACCTTTTTCGTTTCGTTTGCACACTAACACCCACAGTGACGGACAGTATGTTGACTGAATTGTTCTTGGTAGACTTCGGTCTGGGTACCAATTCCCACGTGTTGTTCGTCATCAAAGATTCATACTCGGTGTCCATCGCTGTCTGCCACTTAGGTCCATGCTCAGATGCAAGTGCTTCCGGCACTGTTGTAGGATTCAGCAGGTTGCACACAGCTCCAATCATCGTACATTGAAATAGTGTCTGCGTCATCAAGAAACTCTGCGGGCTGTATCGCTGGGTTTGTCGGCGGGCGCGAGTCGACCTTCTAAGTGGAACAGTTGGAGGACTCCGCTGCGCTCGCCCCCCCCGCTCCCACTAGTTCCACGTCCTCGTGCCACTGAAGTTGTAGCAGTAGCACGTGCAGTACCTGTAGCGCCACCCACGCTCCCACTGCTTCCTGCATTGGCGGATACATCAGCGCCAATTTCGACTTGTGGAGGCGTAGGTGTAACATCCTCCATATCATCGCAGCTACCAGAGTTGTCGTTATCCTCATCACTGCTGCTGCTGTAATCACTGCTTTCGTCTTCACTTACTTCATCATCGTCGAATTGTTCTGTCATGCCGTCGTCGGTATCGTAAAATTCCTCTTCTTCCTCGTCCATCGGCCCAGGAATCTCCTCAAACCGGTCATCTTCACTCTCCGAGTCAGACTCTTCATTTTCACTCTCAACTGGTAAATACACACGACTGACCGGAAGCGAGACGAAGTCAATGTGATCTGGCAGGTCGACGTCCTTCTCAAAGTACACTTTGTCGATAAGATCATGTACATATCTGGGGTCGGCTGCCATATCTTCATAAAAGACGACATCACGCCGCTCCACTATATTGCCAGTACACAAGTCGAGAATACGATAGCCAAGGGAGGTCGTCGCGTAGCCCAGGAAAATCCCAGGGTCCGAGCGCATATCCATCTTGCTCTTGCGTTTCTTCTTCGGAATGTGGTGAAAGACCACACATCCGCACACATGCAGGTCTTCCAACACCGGTTTGTGTCCGTGCAGCTTCTCAAAAGGGGTCATGCCTTTCAGTGCCTTGGTTGCAGTCATATTGTCCACATCCACCACATATCCAAGCACTTCTCCCCACAAGCAGTCAGGCAAACCTGCCGCTTCGCTGATCGCTCGCACCTTGTTCATTAGGTGCCCATTCAGCTTCTCCACTAGACAGTTTTCCTCCGGTGTGTATCCGTTGGTAGTCAGAAAGTCAGGTTAGCTTTTTCTATGGTCTTATTCTGACATGACATGGCGTTTGGTCTGAAAATTGTTGGAGGGATGACCCACTTTTCCGCTGAAACTGAGCCTGTAGGCGCTTTATGTTGACCGGTACCCATATAAAAACATGAACTAACGAACCCATTGGCTTCACCTTGCCTGCCACCTACTCACACAACCTTGTTAAGTTTGCTTGGCGTCGAAACCTTGTGCATGCAGCAACCAAGCTCACAGTTAGCGCTGCTCGCACTGTCATGCCACATCGTTGTTACGTCGCTACAATCGACGTCGCCTATCCTGTTCGCATATGTACGATTTGCTGCACTGGGGCTATCTTGATTATTGTATAGGGGAGGGCCAGACCCAAATCCATGTCATGTCAGAATACGGACATGAAAAAAATCTACCAGCCAAGAAAGCCTTCAGCGCGTTGTTGAGAAACTCACCCCCTTTGTCACTCGAGAAAATGTTGATCACATGCTCCTATTCCAGTTTCAGCAGTAGATTCATCGTGTGCTGGTTTGCATCACTCTTCTCCTTCAGGAGGAAGCACCATTTAAATCTCGAAGCTTCGTCCTCGATGATCTGAAAGTAGCTATTTCCTCCGGGCGTCAGGATTCCGACGGGGCTAATGTCCGACATCAGGCGCGCACAACATCGCTTTTGACGTTTGCCGTGACGCTTGAACGACATGCGCTTTTGTTTTGCGCGTTGACAGGCAATGCACCGGAAGGGTGTCTTAAAATCCGCGAGAGTCAGGTCTAAGCCGTCCACCATCTCCATTCGGACCATCCTTTTCATCGCTTCCAAGTTTGGATGCCCGAGTTTCATGTGCCACGCCATCAACTTATCGATCTTCGGAGTCGTCGTTGCCGCACAAACCGGGTTGCTAGGTAGAACAGGCGATGCATCCAGCCAATAATGTCCACATCTCTTCCTAAACACCATTTTCACACCCTTGTAGTCGTTGTGCGTGAAGATCGTGACTCGTTCTTCTGGTGACGCTGCCTTCGGCGTCGTAGGTTCCCATCCGTCTTGTTCTAGCTGTTCTTGACTGATGAGGTTTGTCGATCCCCTCGACGAGTATCGGGTCTCCTTCAAGTCCAACACAACCCCAGGTCCGTCAGGATCCATGTCATTCTGGACCCGAATTTTCACCAGCCCAATACCGTCGGAGCTATTACTTTCACCTCTCCAGTCGTCGAAGAAGTTCGTGTCTTCTCTCATGCCATAGCCAAAGGCACCTTCACTTGTGCACACATGCACAGCAGAACCAGTATCAAGCATCCACGCTTGACTCGATCGACCAGCCGTGTAAGCAATAATTTGTGTATTCGACTTACTCGTATCCTCCGATTCAGGAGCTCTCATTACCTTGATCGAACCAGCACTTTTCGTCCATCGTCCCACAAAGCCGATTTGCTTCGACTTCTTGGACTTCTTCTTCGGCTGCTGGGCCTCGTCAGTGCTGTCAGAGGCGTCCTCTTGGCGTTTCCGCTTTCGATCGTCCAGATCAGCGAGTCGCTTGCGGCAATTTGCCCAAAGATGTCCGATTTTGTGGCAATAGTTGCATTCTCGCGTCTCCTTCTTGCTGCTGTCTCTCTTCTGACGCTGCTTTCCTTTCCAGGGCTTCTTGTCCTTTACAGCACCGATCAACTTCTCACCTTCCTCAAATTTCCGCTTTGCACCACCATTCTGCTCTGCTACCGCCCTATCCATCTCTGCTTCCGTCCGCAAAGTGTTTAACACGCGCTCGAGGTCAGGGGGAGTATTCGATTGCCCGAACATCCTGATGACGTTCCGATGAGTTCCTTCCACGCTGGTCAGAATGATCTTGGCCATTTCATCATTACTTATCGGCGAATTCATGTTTTCAAGCTGGCGCCAGTAGTCCTCGAGACTCTCCAAATACTTGTCCATGCTTGTGCCTTTTGTGTATTTTGCTCCAAACAACTTCGCCCGAACTCGGATGCTACTGGCAAAATCACGCTTCGTTTTCTCTCTTTCGAAGGCAGTCCACATTTCACTCACTCGTGTCATCTTACAGACCTTCTTAGCATCTTTCGACAAAAGTCCGTAAAGTAGAGCATCTCGCGCGAACAAATTGCGCTCTTCAAAAATCGCCTGGCGCTCCTCATCCTGTGCATTGGGGTTTTCAGTCCCGAGAACCACGTTCCAGCAATCGCGCTGGCGCAGGTAGGACTCTAGACGAGCTTTGTACAGGTCAAACCCGCCGTCTGCATCATACTTGGGTGCTTTTGTCGTTCCAGAAACATTCCTCACCGCTGGTTGCCTAGCAACATTGTTCCCTTGGTCACGCAGCTGCTGCCCCTGCCGTGGTGCAGCTTGCCCTTGCTGTTGGAGGGCTTGTTGTTATTGCTGTGGATCTTGTCCTTGCTGCTGGGGTACTCGTTGGTCCTGAAGAATGCGTTGAAGCTCCATACTTGGTCTCGTTCACTACTCGAATCCACGGTAGCCACTTGGGCTCACAACCTAAGAGATTCGCTGCCGCAACTCTGAGCACTTCGTCGGTGTGGAGGAGTAGTGTTGAGTCCAGTGAGGTAGTTCTGTGCGAAGAGGTAGTCGAGAACAGGAATCGATGTGCGTACGTCAGTGTAAAATTGATTGTGATTCTTGTTGTTTAAGTGTTGTTGTAGGGGAAAGCTTCTCGAGCAGTAAAACCCCCGCAGACGGTGTCTGACTACTTTGGCCGCAGCCATGAGAACATAGCACGCATGCTGTCGCTCGCAACCCTCGCGTCGCAAGCCGGTGCCTCTCGTAGTCAATGCCTTCAACCATCACTCGCTACTCGTAGACATTCAACAAGTATTCCAATATACATGTTCATACATTGTTGTTGCAACCCAAATGAGACGGATTGACCTCAGTCGAATCTCTTATCAGGCACCGCCAGCGTCGTCGTGGTGAGCCGCCGCACCAATGGCAACAGCGACGCGATAGTGAGGTTGATAGCGGGTGTCACGTGCGCAGCGATCACTCTGTTTGGACACGGCTTTGAGTCTGCTGGCTAGGCGTACGAATCGTAAGACTTTGTATTGAAGGGGCGAATTTTGGGTGATCCAGCAACTCCTGTGCACAGTAAGCTAACAATGGGTACAAGTAGGATGCGATTTTGTTCGAGGTGACGAGAACGATTCCAGATTGAGCAATATTGAACGCACGTTTGAGCTCACACGAGCTGTACTCAAGACAGCGGGGCTCACGCTGCTGGCTGGGGTCGATAGGTGGACGCATCGGTTCGATAGCATGGTCTTGCTTTAGCCCGCCGTACCCTGGCTTACTGCTGCGTCGGAGCCAGTGGTGTGCTTTTGTACTGACATTGTCATTTTTCGGTGTGAAAAACCAACTTCAACTTGGTACGTATCGAGGCCCTACGCGTCTTGATCACTTTTTGGGCCAGTGGAGACATTACCCGTCGGGGTTTCCGATCTCAACTCTGTGGGTTTGTCCTCATTGCTGGTGCCCACGCTCACAGTAGGTCAGTGTGAATTGAACTGGCGCGAGGAGTTGGCAACATCCATTTTCCGACATGGGATATCCTTCTTTCCGCGTGTGGGTTGATCAATGCTGGTTTTCCGCGTGTGTCCGGGTTTTCCGCGTGTACCCGCTGTTTTGCGCGTGTACCGAGTGCGTTTTTGACCTGTACGTCGTATCATGCTGCCCCACCGTTGGTTGCTTGCTAAGAGCCTCCATGCTGGGATCGACTTAACCAGAACCTCCAAATTGAAGCCATCACGGACACTCATGCAGCTAGAATATGAGCGCACACATAGAGCGCCTTACAGTCGCCAATAGCTCCGCGAATCACCTCCATCTCCTCGGATAGTTGCTGAACGCAGTGTAGTCTTGCATCTTCCGCGCGAAGTTAATCAACTAAGCATGCCGATGTGGGAGCGCTCATTTATATAGGGTTCACTTGCTATACTGTCCTGGGTGGTTTACTTCAAAAGCGTCCCTGCTTAGGCATCAAATACAAAGTTGGCCTAAACAGCCTTCGTTGCTGGATCGCAAAGCTACTTGGATGTCTCTAGCGTGTTTACAAGTGTGCTTCGACTTGCCCACCTGAGTGAGCGGGTTTTGCGTAGCGTCTTGGTCGCAAAAGAGGAGGGAGCCATTTTCCACCTTGGCTCCCTCCTCTTTTGCGACCAAGACGCTACGCAACCAACTCCTCGCGCCAGTTCAATTCACACTGACCTACTGTGAGCGTGGGCACCAGCAATGAGGACAAACCCACAGAGTTGAGATCGGAAACCCCGACGGGTAATGTCTCCACTGGCCCAAAAAGTGATCAAGACGCGTAGGGCCTCGATACGTACCAAGTTGAAGTTGGTTTTTCACACCGAAAAATGACAATGTCAGTACAAAAGCACACCACTGGCTCCGACGCAGCAGTAAGCCAGGGTACGGCGGGCTAAAGCAAGACCATGCTATCGAACCGATGCGTCCACCTATCGACCCCAGCCAGCAGCGTGAGCCCCGCTGTCTTGAGTACAGCTCGTGTGAGCTCAAACGTGCGTTCAATATTGCTCAATCTGGAATCGTTCTCGTCACCTCGAACAAAATCGCATCCTACTTGTACCCATTGTTAGCTTACTGTGCACAGGAGTTGCTGGATCACCCAAAATTCGCCCCTTCAATACAAAGTCTTACGATTCGTACGCCTAGCCAGCAGACTCAAAGCCGTGTCCAAACAGAGTGATCGCTGCGCACGTGACACCCGCTATCAACCTCACTATCGCGTCGCTGTTGCCATTGGTGCGGCGGCTCACCACGACGACGCTGGCGGTGCCTGAAGCCTGTGGCCGCAGCACGCCCCCTCAAGCTGCGTCGCGGCAGCGCGGGCTCTGACTTCCGGCGTCAGCTTCTAGAAGTTGACTCCGCCAGTTAAACGAACCAGTGCGCCGGCGCGACGTCCATGCGCCGCGAGGATGGCTAATAGCTGGCTGGCTGGCCGGCCGGAACGTTTGACAGCCTACCTACCACGATGCACGCCCGTCAAATCAAGGGAAATCGACAACCGCCGCGGGGCGGACCTGCAACTGCCGGCCTGTTTGTTGGAGTCGCGTGACCAACAACATCGGATCGCCTCGGTGCACAGCACCCGCACCCCCGATAAAATATCGCTGCGGAGAGTACAGCGTACCGGTGTTGGGACGGACTCTCGAATCGACTCGGTTGAGGATGCGCGGTGCCAAGCAGCGATGTGCCAGCCCATCTGCGGCCGAGGCGAAAGTATGTATCGCATACACTATCGGTCGATGCTGGTCCCATCCGAGGGCCCCTACGCGACACCTTGCACCTGCATCTACATACACCTGCCTGCATCTGCCAGCTCAGACCGGGCATCAATGCTGTGGCTTCTCGGTTCCGATCCTGCTGTTAGTCGCGGCACACGGCACCGCGGGGCGGCGGCAATGGAGCTCCAGGCTCGCAAGGAAGTGTATGTTCGGCGCGACTGGCACGAGGGTGCACTGTCTCACCTCACCTCCCTGGCACAATCAGCGCTGATCAGTATGGATCAGATGATGGCCACCTGTGTATCACTTGTGTATCGCGGCTGGGCCAATCGCTGCTCGGCGCTCGACGGTGATGTGTGCCATTCGTCTCCAAGTCGGCGACTATCGCAACGGACCCCGACGATGGACGATGGATGGGGGAGACAGAGGCGCGCACCGCCGCCGCCACCCCCGCGCAGCTACAGAGCGTCGGCCGCAGCGCTGCGTCGCGCTCGCAGCGTCTCCGCCAGCTCTCGCCCAGGCGGCTCCTGTGGTCGCGTTGCAGGCCACCGGTCAAGTTGCGACGCGCGCGCAGGTTGACGTGCCCACCATGGTACGGTACCTGCAGGCTGCGGCTCCGGTCGATTGACCCGCACGTCCCACAGTGTGAGAGCAATCGGGGCCGCGCGATTGCTCGCACGCGCGCCGCGCAATCGACCGCACCGGGATTGCTCGCTTGTCGCGGCGGTCGCCACTTGACCGACCGGCCCCTTGCCGCTGTCTTTGCGCCGCGCCACTGCTCTCATTTTTGAATTCGCTCCATCGAGAGCAAGTCCTCCTCCTCCACAGTCTACCCCACAGCGACTTTTGCTTTGGTCGAGGGCACCCACAGACACACAGACACAACATGTCCGCTGCTCCGCTCAACCTGGAGTCGGGCAAGACCATGCTCGAGCGAGGCCCCGAGGCGCTCAACCGGTACCTGGCCTCGAGCTTCGAGCCGGCCATCGGCAGCGAGATGCCGCAGCTCGAGGTGCGCTACAAGAACCTGTCCGTGACGGCCGACATCACCGTGACCGAGGACGTGACGGCCAAGTCGGAGATCCCGACGCTCTACAACACGGTGGCGCGGTCGCTGGCGCGCATGTCGCCCATGCGGCGCGTGGTGCGCAAGGAGGTCATCAAGAACGCGAGCGGCGTGTTCAAGCCGGGCACCATCACGCTGGTGCTGGGCCAGCCCGGCTCGGGCAAGTCGGCGCTCATGAAGATGCTGTCGGCGCAGTTCCCCCTCGAGAGCAACATCACGGTCGAGGGCGAGATCACATACAACGGCGTGCCGCAGAAGGACATCGTCAAGCGCGTGCCGCAGTTCGTCGAGTACGTGCCCCAGTAACTACCCGGACGTGGTCATCGGCCAGCTCGGTCTGCAGAACTGCGAGAACACCATCATCGGTAACGCCATGCTGCGCGGCGTGTCGGGCGGCGAGCGCAAGCGCGTGACGACGGGCGAGATGGAGTTCGGCATGAAGTACGTGAGCCTCATGGACGAGATCAGCACGGGCCTGGACAGCGCCGCCACGTACGACATCATCTGCACGCAGCGCAGCATCGCCAAGACGCTGCACAAGGCGGTGGCCATCTCGTTGCTGCAGCCGGCGCCCGAGGTCTTCGCGCTCTTCGACTACATCCTGATCATGAACGAGGGCGAGGTCATGTACCACGGCCGGCGCGAGGACGTGGTGCCGTACTTCGAGAGCCTGGGCTTCAAGTGTCCGGCGGACCGCGACGTGGCCGACTACCTGCTGGACCTGGGCACGCGCATGCAGCACCAGTACGAGGTGCCGCTGCCTCTGGGCATGATCAAGCACCCCCGGTCGGCCAGCGAGTTCGCCGAGGCCTTCACCCACTCGCGCGTGTACGCGGACATGGTGGGCATGATCGAGGCCCCGCTGGAGCCCGAGCTCAAGAAGCACATGAACGAGTACATGGACCCGGTGAAGCAGTTCCGTCGGTCGTGGCTGCGCAACATCGGCGCGCTGAGCGTGCGGCACATGACCATCCTGTGGCGCAACAAGGCGTACGTGGCGAGTCGCGTGGTCATGACGTGCTTCATGGGCCTCATCTACGGCAGCACGTTCTTCGACGTGGACCCGACCGACGTGCAGGTGATGCTGGGCGTGATCTTCCAGGCCGTGCTGTTCATGTCGTTGAGCCAGGCGTCGCAGATCCCCGTGTTCATGGAGGCGCGCGAGATCTTCTACAAGCAGCGCGGCGCCAACTTCTACCAGACGCTGTCGTACGTGGTGGGCTACTCGATCGCGCTGATCCCGCCGTCGCTGTTCGAGATCATCATCTTCGGCTCGCTCGTGTACTGGATGTGCGGCTTCGTGGCCAACGCGGGCGCGTACATCATCTACCTGGTGCTGCTGACGCTCACGAACCTGGTGCTCTCGACGTGGTTCTTCCTGCTCACGGCGCTGTGCCCGAACCTGGACATCGCCAAGCCCATGTCGACCTTCTCGATCGTCTTCATCATCCTCTTCGCGGGCTTCGTGCAGCCCAAGAGCGAGATCCCCGACTACCTGGTGTGGCTGTATTGGCTCAACCCGATCGGGTGGTGCATGCGCGCGCTGTCGGTGAACGAGTATCGCGCGTCCAAGTACGACGTGTGCGAGTACGGCGGCGTCGACTACTGCTCCAAGTTCAACATGACCATGGGCGAGTACTACCTGGACCAGTTCGGCGTGCCGTCGAGCAAATCGTGGCTCTGGACGGGCGCCATCTTCATGTTCCTCTTCTACGTGTTCCTGCTCGGCGCGAGCACCTACCTGCTCGAGTACCGTCGGTTCCTGGCGCCGACCAACATCCAGCTGCTGCCCAAGGAGATTGAGGACGAGACAGAGGACGGCTACGCGCTGGCCATGACGCCCAAGGCCAAGAACAAAGAGGACTCGAGCTCGGACACGTCCCATGACGAGGTGATGGTGGCCGTGCCGCGGCGCGAGAAGAACTTCACGCCCGTGTCCATCGCGTTCACGGACTTGTGGTACTCGGTGCCGGACCCGCGCAACCCGAAGGAGACGCTCGACCTGCTCAAGGGCATCAGCGGCTACGCGGCACCGGGCACGCTGACGGCGCTGATGGGCTCGACTGGCGCCGGCAAGACGACGCTGATGGACGTGATCGCCGGCCGCAAGACGGAGGGCACGATCAAGGGCAAGATCTACCTGAACGGCTACGAGGCGAACGACCTGGCCATCCGCCGCGCCACGGGCTACTGCGAGCAGATGGACGTGCACTCGGAGGCGTCGACGATGCGCGAGGCGCTGACGTTCAGCGCGTTCCTGCGCCAGGACAGCAGCATCCCGGACAGCAAGAAGTACGACACGGTGGAGGAGTGCCTGGACCTGCTGGACATGCACGACATCGCGGACCAGATCATCCGCGGCAGCTCGCAGGAGCAGATGAAGCGCCTGACGATCGGCGTGGAGCTGGCCGCGCAGCCGAGCATCCTGTTCCTGGACGAGCCCACGAGCGGCCTGGACGCGCACTCGGCCAAGCTCATCATGGACGGCGTGCGCAAGGTGGCGGACTCGGGCCGCACCATCGTGTGCACGATCCACCAGCCCTCGTCGGACGTGTTCTTCCTGTTCGACCACTTGATCCTGCTCAAGCGCGGCGGCCAGTCGGTGTTTGTGGGCGAGCTGGGCGAGCGGTGCCAGAAGCTGGTCAAGTACCTGGAGGCTGCACCGGGCGTCAAGCCGTGCCCGCCCAAGCAGAACCCGGCGACGTGGATGCTGGAGGTGATCGGCGCCGGCGTGAGCAACGACCGCGCACGCGATCTGGACTTCGTGGACATTTTCTCCAAGAGCGAGGAGAAGCGCAACCTGGACGCGATGCTGCAGCAGCCCGGCGTGACGACGCCGTCGCCCGAGTGGCCGGAGGTGACGTTCATGAAGAAGCGCGCGTCCAAGGGCTCGACGCAGATGTACTTCCTCATGAAGCGCTTCTTCAACCTGTACTGGCGCACGCCGGCCTTCAACCTCACGCGCTTCGGCATCGTGTTCGGCGTGGCCATCATCTGCGGCCTGTCGTTCCTGAGCGTAGACTACACGACGTACAGCGGCCTGGTGGGCGGCGTGGGTCTGGTGTTCATGTCGACGCTGTTCATGGCCATGGCCGGCTTCATGGGCACGCTGCCCGTGTACTCGATCGACCGCTCGGCTTTCTATCGGGAGCGCGCGTCAGAGACGTACAATTCGATGTGGTACTTCGTGGCCACGACGGTGGTGGAGATCCCGTACGTCTTCGGGCAGTCGCTGCTGTTCATCGTCATCTTCTACCCCATGGTGGGCTTCCAGGGCTTCGCGACGGCGGTGCTCTACTGGGTGCACGTGTCGCTCTTCGTGCTGGGCCAAATGTACTTCGCGCAGCTGCTGATCCACGCGTTCCCGAGCATCGAGGTGGCGGCCGTCATGGGCGCGCTCATCAACTCGATCTTTTTGCTGTTCGCGGGCTTCAACCCGCCGGCGTCGTCCATCCCGGCGGGCTACAAGTGGCTCTACACGATCGTGCCGCAGCGGTTCTCCATCTCGATCCTGTCGGCGCTCGTGTTCTGCGACTGCCCCGAGAGCCCGACGTGGAACGCGTCGCTGGGCCAGTACGAGTACGTGGGCTCGCACCTCGGCTGCCAGCCCGTGTCGGGCCTGCCGGTCACGTACTCGCACATGACGGTCAAGGAGTACATCGAGTCGACGTTCAAGTACAACTACGACGACCGCTGGGCCAACTTCGGCTACGTCTTCGTCACGATCATCATCTTCCGCCTGCTCTCGATGCTCTCGCTGCGCTACATCAACCACACCAAGAGATAGACGAGTTAGGCCAAGTGCTGCGGTCCCGTTGGCAAAGCAAGAAGAGAATTGCGTTTTGGCCGGCGAGCAGCGACTACATGGTAGCAAGGATTAGAATTAAAGAATCAACTGTATTTACACCAACAGGAAGTGTGTTTGATGGTTGCCGATTGCGTCTTGCCATCGATTGATGAAGAAGTTGCCCTTTAGACCAGCAAAACTTGTACAGATTCTGTCATTTAACGGCAAAACTGAGCTTCAACTTGCTACGTATCCAGTCAACCGGCCTCACATTTTCTTGGACCTGTCAGCTGTAATTTCGAGATCGTAGTCCGCCCAATGCCTTGATCCATGGTCAATCGTCCTTGCGCTTCGTGCCGGTGATCACTCCCAGCGGGTGTGAATTGGGGGTGCGCGCGATCTGAAGCTCAGCGCATTCGACGCCAATGTGAGCACGCCTATAAAAGGCAGAAGGCGAAATGAGAGAAGAAGAATGATTCAAAATCATAGATGGCGATGTCGGCGGACGTGTTCGCGCGGCTGAAACAGGGAGCAGATTATTCAACGAGAGGCACATGCACCTAGCAACAGGTTCAAAGGTGTTAGAGCAGACGACTACAGCGAGTAGATTCCGGCAGCAAGCGAAGAGGGTGGCTACAGATAGAACCATCTAAGCGAACTCTCGAATGAACAAATTCCCCTCAATCGAAAACAAATACTCTGTACTTAGCTAGTAGCTTGTATTACCGCAGATCGGATTGGCGACCTGCCCCTCCCTCCTAAATGGTGCCGCTGAGCAAACGCTCGACAGCAGCGTGCACGTTGCCCATCGTGGCCTGCAACGCGCGGATGTTCTGCTCGCGATTGGAAAAGCCCATGTCGTTGAGCTGCGTCAGCTGCGACGCGTAGATCTCCTCGGGGTTGCCAGCAGGTGCTGCAGGAGTGGAGCTCGCCGCACCCGTTGCAGCTCCACCGAATCCTGCACCAGGGAAGCCGCCAAACATCGCGAACGGGTTGGCAGCAGCAGGATTGGCTGCTCCCGCGCCACCAGCCGTCCCAGCATCGCCCAGGTTCAGACCTTCAAGTCTGTTCACAAAGAAGAAGAAACAATGGTGTTAACACCACGAAACAGCAACAGTCCACCCATAAATATTGTAATACGTACCCTGGGATGAGTCCGGAGCCACGTAGCTGGCTCATGGCGTTCTGCATCTGCATCATGGCCTGCAGGTTCTGCGGGTTCATGGCCTGGCGCAGGAACTCCGGGTTGGCCATCATCTGTCGCATCTGCGGGTTGGCGTTCATCATGGCGGCCATCTGCGGGTTCATGGCCTCCATCTGCGCCAGGAACTGCTCCGGGTTGCTCGTCACCTGGTCCAGCGCGGCCTGGAAGAGAGGGCTCTGCATCATCTGCGCCATCATCTCGGGGTTGGCACCGCCTATTCCTGCTCCCATGCCTCTGAGACCTCCCATTCCTCCCATTACCATTCCCCCCCACGGGTTAGCACCACCTGCGCCAGTTGCAGTTGCATTTGCACCTCCAGTCGCCCACGGGTTTACACCACCAGTAGCAGTTGCCGTGGACGAAGTTGAAGTTGCCGCGGATTGAGTTGAAGTTGCATTGTTGCCGGTACTGTTGCTGTTGCCACCGCCGGCAACTCCGGGCATGGTGAAGGCCGGACCTCTGGCCGTGGGGGCGCCGCTGGCCGCCGCATCCATTAGCGGCTCCTGCACATCGTGGTACATGCGGCGCAGCGCATTGAAGCCCTCCGGGTGGCTCTCAATGTTGCGCAGCGCCGTGTCCTGGTTGCGCATCATCTCGCGCATGGCCGCGGGGTTGCGCATGGCCTCCATACTCTGGCGCAGCAGCTCCGGGTCGTTCATGATGTGGTTGAGTTGCGGGTTCTGCTCCATGAGTTGCTGCATGGCCGGGTTGCTCTGCATTAAGTTGCGCATGAGGTCCGGGTTGCTCATCAGGTTCTGCATGAGCGGCGAGTCCATCATCTGCCGCACCATGTCGGGGTTCTCCATCATCTGCTGCTGCATCTGCTGCATGCTCGGCATGCCATTGCCGCTGGCGCCTAAGTTGCCGAACATGTTGCCGCTGTTAGCACCTCCAAGCCCCGGGAACAGGGGGAAGTTGAACGGGTTGGCAGCACCAGGGCTAGGAGTTGCCGACGCTGAAGGGGGTGTTGCCGTTGTTGCTGGTGTTGCTGCCGCGGGTGATGCCGTGGTGGCGGGGGTTGTTGCCGCAGCGGGTCTTGTCGTTGCACGCGCCGAGCCTTTGACGAAGTAGATGGTATCTTCCGCCTGGATGCCTGACAGTTGCAGCAACTATCGCGGTTAGCACTAGCCTAAACCAAAACGGCGGTTAAGTGGTGTTAAATTGGCGGGGGGTGTTGCCGTACCGTAGCTCTCGAGCGTGAGGTCGTCCTTGAGCACCTTACCCTTGTAGATGAGCCGCTGCAGAGCTGCTGGCACCTCCGTGGACGCCACCAGCGCCTCCTTGCACTGCAGCACGGTGCTTTCCAGCGCCACATCCACATCGAGCTTCTTCCCCGCTGTCGTCTTGACGTGAAGGTTCACCATTATCGCGTTACGGTAGTGTTAACCGGCGCCAAGCCGAGGTTCTCTCCCTCTCTGGAAGTTGGCCACGTTCACGTTATGCGCTTCGAGAAGAAGGCAAAAACTATCTCGTACTTAAGGGGATGTATCGATTACGCAAACTTCACTTAAAGTTTACGATAGTGCTAACCGTCGACCAGTTCGGTAAGTTATGTCGAGCACGCCCGAGGAGCACGAGCCCATGGACACGGCGCCACAGGAGGTGCCGCAGGAGCCGGTGGCACAGGAGGAGGAGGAGGTGGTGGCGCCGCCGCCTGCCAAGCGCGCCAGGACCGAGACCTCCGGCCGCACGTGCAAGTTCTGCAGCAGCAAGAAGCAGGTGGCTGCCGGCTGCAAGAATGTTGCATGCAAAAAGTGTTGCCTGGCACGCGAGGGGGAGTGCAGCACGCATCCGAAAGGTGAGTGACCATACAAATCTCAAGTTCATGGTTAGAGTTGCCTTAACCATTGACTTTTGGTGATTTTTTTTTACATTTTGCAGAGGTGGAAAAGCCCGAGCGGGCGGAGCCTGTCAAGCCAAAGAAGCCTGTGATCAAGAACGAGTTCCGCGAGACCAATTTCCACTGTCAGTTGCCAATATTATTGTGTTGTGTATTTCATTCGGCATGCTATTTTTCTAACCGATAATTGTTATATTTGCTCGAAGACTACGGTGAGACCGTGACCATCTTCTGCGTCAAGGACTTCTTCGAGAACAAGAAGCTGAGCCAGGGCGTGCTGAACGACCAGGGGCGGGCGGAGCGCGTCGGCGGCAAGGACTGGGGCCGCCGCAAGAAGAAAAACGCCGCCAACCCGCAGTTGAAGGAGCTGATCCAGTGTGCACTGGGCAAGAAGCCAGCCCCCGCTGGCTATGGTGTTGCCAACGCTGCTGCTGTTGCCACCGATGCTTAAAATTGCCAAACAAAACTCAATTTTCAATTTCGTGTTATGTCTCGATTAGTCTTACATTCGAGGGAAGGAGGTGCTAACCTTCCTTCATCCAGCACGGCACGTCGTCTGCTTCAGTCTCTGTCTCTGGGGAGAGTTTGGGCTTAGTGGGCTGAGAATTATCGTCGGTTGGTGCAGAATTATTGTCACTTGGTGGAGGGTTTGGAGAGTTTGTTGTTGTTGCTGCAGTTGTTGTTGCAGTTGCTGTTCTTCGGTTCTTGAGGAATACAATCTCCTCCTGGAGCTGTTTGGCGCGGAACTGGCAGTCGCGGCAGTACTTGCGCGCGGTTTCGAGCTCCACCGCGGCGTCTTCGAGTTTCTGCTCCTGGAAGGCGTTGGCATTCTCTAGCGCTGCCACTCGAGCCTGCAGGTGCTTGGTCTGCGAGCTCATCTGCCCCCTGCGGGCTTTCAACTCGAGGTTTTCCTTTTTGAGGGCTGCGAGCTGCTCGTTAAGCTGGTCCTCGACGCGAGATAACTCGTTCTTCTTCTTCTCCACGTCGGCTGCTCTCGAACTCGCACCTTTCAGAGTCTTCAGCCGGTAACAACATTTCGTAAGACAAGGTAAAGTTGATGAAAGTTTGCACCGCTGGGGTCAGTCAGTCAGTCAGCGTACCTTCACCAATACTCGGTGTTTGTCTTCAAGAGCAGCTTTCTCCTCTTCGAACCTCTTTGATAACTGTTCGGCTTCCGCACGCTTCTGCTTCTCATTGACCAAAGCCTACACTCAAGGAAGAAACGTGTTAAGGTGATGCAAAAGTCGTAGACGATGTGCTGTAGCTCCACTCCCACCCCACCTCACCAAGCTGTTGACAGGCTTGTTGAGATTCTTGCAGTTCGTGTTCAAGTTGGCTGCACCTCGATTCGAGTTGTGTCACCTGCGGATCCCACCAGCAACCCGTCAGTTTGTATTCTCGAAAACATCAACATGTTGACAGTACGCACCAAGTTGGCTTCGCTTTGCTGGCCTTGGAGAAGTTGCTGCAGCTTGTTTTCCAGCGCGTATCGATCGTTGACGCTCTTCTCCCGTTCTCGTCGAAGTTCGTCTACAATCTGGTGGTGATTCCTGCTCTCCAATCGAGCCTGGGCTTGCTCCTTCTCGCGCAGTCTCCTTTGCTCGAGTGCAGCTGTGTGCTGAGTCTCACTGTCAACTTGTAGCTACATCCCAGCAATCGCACCGTCACTCGCAAGGACAACTACAGACCCATCGAGTTGAAACAAGAACGCACCCGTTCGCACTGAATCTGCAGGTGCTGCACTTGTCGCTGTAGCTCCTGGTTCGTCGTGGCCAATTCACTAACAACCCGCGCGTGTTCTTCCTGTTGCTGTCGCAGTTGGCGATCCTGCCCCGCAAATTCTCTATCAACCGCGTTCTGCTTGCACCGCAGCATCTCCACCTCCTTTTCCTTGCTGGCGAGCTTGACCGTGAGCATCTCGATGAGCTCCTCCTGCACTCTCCGCTCCTCCTCCTGCACGAACGGACTGGAAGACTGGCTATCCCAACTCGAACTTCCCCGAACATCCTGCACCACAAAGAGCGAGACGATGAGTACTAACCTCACAGAACCGTCAAATGTTCTGCTTAGGCTTACAGATACGACTCGACCCACGCGGAGGCCGCCACCGCGTTTAACGATGGGCAACTTCATCGGTTTGTGGGACCTTTCATGGACTGCGCTACTACTTGACAGCACCGACTGACGAGGTGTTCTCCTCGACATATCGCCCGAATCCTTCGATTGAAAGTGAAGGTGAACGATGCAAAGCTCAAAGCGACGAAAATACGCGGGCGCGTTTCAAGCTCCTTCAGGGTTAGCCTTGTTGACCCCCTATTCGACTCGTTTAGGGAACTTCTCTCTCTCTCTCCACCATGTCCAAGTCGAATGTCCGTGCGCAGAGCGAGCAGCTCTTCAACCTGCAGGTGCAAGGGGACAAGTACGCCCGACTGCTGGTGGAGCAGAAGCACCGCCTCCGACAACTGGATGACCACTGGAAAAAGGTCCACGAGGAGCTGAAAGAGCTGCGACTGAAGCGTGGCGAGTGCGACCAACGCGGTGGCGGCGCCAACGCCGTGCGCGCTCGCATGGCCGACGAGCAGCGCGAGCTCATGAAGCTCGAGAACCGACTGTCGGCCTGTCGGACCCGAGAGAGCAAGATGGTCGCGTACAACGCCGAGCTGCGCCATCGCGTGGACGAGCTGCGCGCCAACCGCGTGCTGAGCCAAACCGTGTTCGAGAAGAACCAGCGGCGTCTGCGCGAGATCCAGAGGCAGATGCAGGAGACCTTCCGCCAGTCGACCCAGATCGTGGCCGAGCGCGACCGCATCCTGGCCCAAGCCAACTCGCTGTCGGGCCAGAACTTGGACGAGCAGGAGGCCTTCGACCAAGTGTACCAGAGCCTCGCGTCCATCATCAAGCGCGAGAAGGAGAGCGCCGAGACGTACCGGAAGCAGATTCTGGAGCAAGACCCGCTCGACCTGGCCGAGGATTTCGTGCGTGGCAACTTGAAGCTGGAGGACGAGCAGCAGCTCAAGAAGACGCTGCAGAAGCTCGACACGACGGTGAGGTTTTCGGAGGGTATTGTCTTCGTTATTTGACTGTGTTAACCATCATTGCTTGTGAGGGATTGGTAGATGCTGGAAGACAAGCAGAACATTGCGTCCATCAATGAAAAGCTGCAAGAGTTCGAGACGACGTTCGCGGCGCTGCAGCAGGAGATGGGAGTGGACGACTACCACGAACTTGTGGAGGTGTACACGAGGAAGGAGGAGGAAAACTTCGCGCTCTTCCGCTACGTTCAGAGCACCAACAACGAAGTGGAGCAGCTCGAAGACGAGAAGTTGGCGCTGGAACGGGAGATTCAGAAGTGAGTTTAGCGAGGTTTTAGGGGCTGATTCAGGACGTCTCTAACTGTTGTTGTTGTTTGGCGATTTGTTTCAGACTGAAGAGCGACATGCTCGACGGCAGTGCCAATGCACGAAAGCGGATGGTCGACGCCCTCGTGGAAACCCGTCAAAAGTGCGTCGACATCTTCAGCCTGACTGGGATCAGGTTCGAGTTCACTCAATTGTGGTGACTTTTGTAGGATTCTCAAGGAGAACGCGGAGATCGAGCGACTTCGCGCTGCTGCCGCTCGAGAATTTCAGCCGCTGGCTCGCGTCGTCGACCGACTGTACAACGCGCTCGGCTGCAACGACGTCATGCCGGTACGAAACTCGTGCAACAAGGAACGTCCGTGTCAGTACCTGGTAGCTTCATCTCACCTGTTGTGACCTTCGTTGCTTAGCCTGTCGTGGGCGCCTCCTCTTCGTCCAGTGGCGGCGATTCCAAGCGCACGCGGAAGCAGTCCGAAGACCAACTCGCGATGGTGGTAAGTTATCAAGCGTACTTCTTAACCACAACGGGTGGGTGGTTTACCTTATCCTTGTTTACTTGACTATGACAGGCTCGTATCAACTCCATGAACGATCTTCTCGCTGCGCACGGCATCACCGAAGGAAATATTCTCCAATTCTTGGCGGTACGTAGCTCCAGAGGGTTCCACTTCAAGCGTGATAGTCATAACATCAACTTCGTATTGCTGCCGAGCAGATCATTGAGCAGCGGAGCAACGAGCTCATCGAGCAATTCTCACGCCGACTCCAGTACAAGAACCCGGCCGAGGCCCAACGCGCGTCACTGGGGGCGAATCTCCGCCCCAGCGACCCGACTCGGTCCGTCAACGCCGTCCGCGCTCTTCTACCAGAGTTCTTAGGCGGGCCTGCTACAAACGGCGCGTACGGCGGAGCGAGTTCCCCACAGGCCACGAGTCCCGTTCAGTCGGCGGCAGCAGCGTCGCCTTTTGCAGCTGCAGGCGCCGAGTTCACCTTGGACAAGCAGTTGTCCGGCACCAGCGTCATGAACGCGTCGATCGCCGAGGACGAGCCCGAGTCCCCCCGGAGCGACGAGGAGGACTGCGATCGCCCTTTGACCCGGATCGAGCTGCAGAAGCGAGCGGCCAAGAGCTTTGCCAGTCTCCAGGCGAGCCCCAAGCTGCAGCCCATCCGAACCAAACCGGTCTTGTCCAAGAAGAAGAAGTACTGATCAATTGATACTGTGCTGCACCTTCACAGTGCCCTCTGTAGACGAATCTAAAGTATCAATCAGAACGACGTTGTCCGTCACAGAAATCGTCACGCTTATTCACTAAGTACGAATCTCACTAAGTACGAATAGCTGCCGAGCGCAGCGAAGGCGGCTCCGTCGCCGAAGGCGACCCCCACCATACTGAGGATATTGCGGGGCCGCAGGACCCGCCCCGGCCGCTGTATTACTAACCTAACATTGAGAGTAGTGCAGCGAGCCGACGAGGCGAGCGGAACGGGTCCACTACTGCCGTAGCGAAGCGTAGGCAGCCTGCCCCAATAGCGGAGCGAGTTTAGTGAGCCCAGCGTCTACCAACTTAAATTCCCCGCCGCGTAGCGGCGGCGCTCGGCTAGTCTAAAGAGTCAATCGGAACGACGTTGTCCGTCACAGAAATCGTCACGCTTATTCACTAAGTACGAATCTCACTAAGTACGAATAGCTGCCGAGCGCAGCGAAGGCGGCTCCGTCGCCGAAGGCGACCCCCACCATACTGAGGATATTGCGGGGCCGCAGGACCCGCCCCGGCCGCTGTATTACTAACCTAACATTGAGAGTAGTGCAGCGAGCCGACGAGGCGAGCGGAACGGGTCCACTACTGCCGTAGCGAAGCGTAGGCAGCCTGCCCCAATAGCGGAGCGAGTTTAGTGAGCCCAGCGTCTACCAACTTAAATTCCCCGCCGCGTAGCGGCGGCGCTCGGCTAGTTCCAGGATTAATTCAATCCGATCGCGACTAAAAAGTTGACGGTCTCCGATGGGAGCTTCGGGTAATGTACTACAGTAGTAGTATTACTACTACGAACTGGTTGTCCACCATTGCAGCGAAGAGATCTTCATCGAAGGTTGCATGAAGTCACGGGATGCAAACTGCATGACGCCCTCGGTGTCAGCTCGTTGGCAACGAGTCGTTGCAGCCGGCTGTCTTGTCTTCGGGTTCAACGCCACCCAGCAGTGGGCGCTGTCTGCGCGTTGCAGACGAGCAAAGTTCCCGTTTTATGGCAGGTCAGCGTTGAATGGACCTCATGCATGCAAAGCCCGCCTTCAAGGTGTCGGTGGCGCGAGTCCGTCGTGAGTCAGTCTCTGCGCACGAGTGATGAGGTGAGGTGGGGGGATATGTAGCATGACTACAGTACGCAACCCCCGAACGCCGCAGCTCCACCCACCACTTTGTCATTTCTCGATTCGCTTCACGAGACCAACGACCAAATCGATGAAGGTGCTCGCTGCAACTGTCGCGGCCACGGCGATGGCGGGCTTCCTGCCCTCGACTCACGGCTGGTGGGACAACGGCCACATGCTCGTCGGCGAGGTGGCCACGCAGCTCATGAACTCGAGCGACGTCGCGACCATCGAGAGCATCCTCAGTCGCTGGAACGAGGACTTCCCCAACACGGGCGAGATCACGACGTCCGCCGTGTGGATGGACATCGTCAAGTGCACGGCGCCCAGCTCGACGTGCACGACGCCGGCCTCGCCCTCCATCACGAGCATGAGCGACTGGCACTACATCGACCTCCCGCTCAACATCAACGGCGACAAGTGGGAGGACAAGGACGCGGACCTGTCGCTCTTCGACGACACCATGGGCGGCGACGGCGTGTCCGTCATCGAGGGCGCCATGAAGTCCTTCAAGACCACCAAGTCCAAGTGGGCGGCCAACCTCTTCCTGCGCAACTTCATCCACATCTTCGGCGATCTGCACCAGCCGCTGCACACGGTGACCGGCATCAGCGAGGCGTTCCCCCAGGGCGACGGCGGCGGCAACAGCGAGATCTTCGTGACCCCGTGCGCCTTCAGCAACCTGCACGCCGTGTGGGACGCCGCCGGCGGCCTCTACAGCCTCAACAAGTGGTCGCTCGACATCGACGACTTCAAGCCGACGCTGCAGAGCAACGCCACGGAGCTCATCGCGCTGCTGCCGAGCGTGCCCGACAACTTCACCTTCTCGCAGTACGAGAACGCCTCGTACGACGAGCTGTACGCGGCCATGGTCACCAACTCGGGCCTGCGCGAGGTCATCCTCGAGACGTACAACTACGCCAACACCATCGTCTACTCCAACCTGGACCTGAACGCCACGAGCTCGGGCAGCTACCCGTGTCCGTCGGCCTCGTACCTGGCCATGGCCGGAGAGATCGCTCAGAAGCGCCTTGCGCTGGCCGGCAGCCGTCTCGCCGTCATCCTCAAGCACTTCGCGGCCCAGCTGCGTGTGCTCGGCCTGGCCGACTAAACACTCTCTCCAGTATCAGGAAGTAAGGGATACGAGACTATAAAATGCAGTTATTCATGCACGTACGCAGCCTGCCATCTACGGTACACAGCTTGCCATCTACGGTAGAACTGGTGCAACATTGATCTTTTTCGTGGGGAATGTTTGAACACGTCCATATTACGGTAGCCCCTTTAAGCTCCATTTGGTAAAAGTGTACGCGACGCGGGTACCATATATATAAACTATTATTTTGAATTCTGGACCTACACACAACAACACCTCGAAATGTTGTTGTCGTTGTTGGCTTGGGGCCCTATGTAATGTACGTCCTTCAAACGTAGACTATCCATTCTTACGTTGTGTAAACCCACGGTCACCCCCCAGTGCTTCATTGGCATTTACCGTTGCAGTTGCTTCGCGTGCTTGTGCACCTGGGCAAACCGTCATGACTTGAACACAGTTAATATCACGGTGGCAACAGGTGCCTCATGTTGCTTGAGTTTTGCATCAACTTGCTTGGATATCCATAATGGATATTATGGATTCCATTCCCCCCGCTCCCACATGGGGAATCCCCACTCCCCCAAACATTGCGACCAACATCGCCCCCCTCCTTCTCCCATTTAATCGTTCCTCACCTTGTTTCTCGCCGTGTGCAATGTGCGTACTGCACCACTGCATCACGTCCAGCTTCAGATTCGGATCCTTTTCTTTAGCGATGCGATGCGAGTTGAAGTGAAATGAAGGCATATTTTCGATACAGTTCTGACCTCTACTTTGTCATACACATGCGATCCCATAGGTCTTGTTTTTTTCTCCATGTCGAGCAGCTCCTCCTTGCCATAACGCCATCGCCTATTGTACTGTACCGAAGCGGCCTGGTGATCCATGCAGCTGCTGGAGGCGTGGGCGACCGCGCGCCTGGAGGCGCTGGGTGTGGACGGCGTGTTCGCACCCTACATCGTGGGCATGCTGCCGTCCCACGGCGGCGACGACGACAACCTGGAGGACGCCAAGTTCAACATCCACCAGGTGCTCATGGGCTGGCTGGCGCCCGAGGACGAGGAGCGCGCGCAGGAGTTCGTGGACGAGCTGGCCAAGCTGGCGGACAACCCGGCGCAGCTGACGGACGCGGCCATGGCCATGGCGGCGCAGAGCAGCGGTGACCGGCGCATCGAGGACGACATCAACAAGATGCTGGCGCAGGACGAGGAGCTCAAGGCCTCGGCGCCCACGTTCGTGCCCCGCAGCAAGTTCCTGTCGCCTGTGGTGGCCGAGTTCCACCCGACGGGCAGCCCCGAGGGCCCGTTCGGCGGCGGCTTTGGCCAGGTGCAGGCGGCCACGTCGCCTCCGCCGCCGTTACCATTGCCGCTGTCGCACTTGCACAGCAGTGAAGTGTACGAGGAGGAGGAAGCGGTGGAGGATGGGGAGGACGACGAGGACGACGATGAGGACAATGCTGCGTTGCAGAATGAAGACAGCTTCTTCTGGTCCGTGGCCTACGAGGTAGAGTGGACTTGGACCCAGGACTCGGCTGACCCAACACGTCGCTAGTTTCGTCGGGCTGGAGACGCCGCGTTCTCGTTCTGTGCTTTTAGTTTGCTTCTGCAGTAGCGCTGGCTGTTGAGGTTGGTGCAGAGAGGAGATAGGTGCAGGTGTCTAAAGTGTGTTGTTGTTGCTGTGGCTGTTCTGGTGGTGCGTGCGCAGCTCGTGAGCCACTTGCAGCTCAAGTTCCCGGACATCGACCCGAGCCGACTGTGCGACCTCTTGAGGCTGGTAGGACTGGACGTGGACAAGGCGCACGCGGTGCTCAAGGCGACAATCGAGCGCGAGTCCATCGGCCCCGGCCAGGTGTGCCGCCACTACTTGCAGGGCGAGTGTCGTCGCGCGGACTGCATGGTGCGTCTGTCATTTGCAATGCAAGATGAGCCTTGGGCTGTGTAAGAGGCGGAAGCGTGCTGTGGTATGGATGCTCACGAAGCTTCCGGCTCCTCTCTTGTTGCTGCCTTGCCTGCCTGCTTGTGGCTTTAGTTCCTGCACGACACGGACAAGATCACGTGCCGGTTCTGGCTGCGTGGCACGTGCCTGCAAGCCGAGCACTGCGTCTTCGCGCACGACTTCTGTGAATACTACTCGATGGACGACAACGCGCTGGGCCAGCGCGACTACGACAGCGAAGACGAGATGGAACAGAACGGCGCACCGCTGGACATCCAAGCCGAGGACATGTTCCCGTCTCTTCAGAGCGCGACGTCAGGAGCAACAGCGCCAGCCTCGCCGCCGCTACCCCAAGGCAGCGATAGTCCCTCATTGACAGCAGCTCCCACGTACCCGTCGACGGAGGATGCTGTGGCGAATTTGACCATGAACTTTGCTCGAGCCGTGGCTCTGCAGCCAACGCCTGGGGCGACCACCCGCCCTCTGGGCAATGACAGCTATGGCTTGGACTCGACGCGACGAATGCCGCCTCCACCCCCTGTGCACCGCCCGCTGTATCACAAGGCAGGGGGCAGCGAAGGGCTTGGTACCAAGTGGGTATCTACAGGTCAGAGCGTGGCTACTCAGTACCTGGAGCTGCGAGAGCAGGCGTACGAGATGGCGTGCGCGCGGAATAAGTGCTTCATGGGGGCTACTCAAGCATATCGCAAGTACGTTGCGCGTGCCTGCTGAGTCTGGCTTGAAGTCGATATTGGAACTCACCTTTTCTGTTGTGTCTGCAGTGGTAACAAGGCGCTGGCTAAGGGGCTGTCGAAACAGGGACACGAGTACAACGCCAAGATGAAGAACTTCCACTTCCTGGCGGCGTCAGAAATATTCGAGTCGCGTAACCCGCCCAACCAACTGTACATGGATCGGATGATGGATCTGCATGGATTGCACGTAGCTGAAGCCGTGGAGTTCCTCACACAGATGCTGCCCAAGCTCGCGGACGAAGGCGTGGACAGCATTTACTTGGTCACAGGCTCGGGGCACCACTCGAAGGGGCCCGACGGCAACGCGCGGCTGCTGCCAGCAGTCGAGCGCTTCCTGGCGGGCGAAGGCTACCAGTACACACCCGTGGCGGACGGCGCTGGCTTTGTGGGGATGCTGCTTGTTGACTTGCGGTGGTAGTCAAAGGCTGTACGAATGAGCAAATGCAGACAGAAAGAAAATCATGAGTGGCAGCGTTTTGTGTGCATCTATCTAACTGTAGGGAGGGAGGGGATAGCATGACAGCGTCTTGTTCATTCACGTGGTGACGATTACGCGGAGGACTAATGGGAAGGAAATACAGTGGAGGATCGGAGGCCAACACAAAGTTAGTCAGCTCAGCTCAGCTTGTGCACAAATTGCCGCTGTGTATTACCGCATCAACCTAGCAGGCTCTGCTCCTCCTTCAGCTGCTTGTTCCTAGATAGATTCCTGGAGAGCGGCAGTCAGTCTCTGTGCTGTACTTAGTTGTCGCGCGAGTAGTCGTGCATCTCCTTGACGTCCTGGTGCACGACGTGCTTGAAGCCCTCCGGCTTGAAGATGTAGACGTTGCAGATGCCGCCACTGTAGGCGTCGCGGTGCGTGGCGTGGTAGATGGCGCGCTTGCCGAGCTCGACGGCCTCGTCGTCCGTCAGGTCCCAGCGCCAGTTGGTGTCCAGCACGCCGTAGGCGTAGGTCGAGCCCGAGCCGACGCTGAACTTGGGCACGTCCTTGCTGGCCGGGATGCGCGAGCCCTCGTCGTCCACGTAGTAGAGCACGGGTTTGCCGTTGTCGTAGCCCATCATCATCATGCCCAGCGACATGCCGTAGCGCTTGTAGTAGTTGCACGTGTTGGCGATGAGCTTGGACGCCGCGCGCACCGAGATGCGGTGGCGGTTGCGCAGCTCGTACATGCGGCACTGCACGGCCAGGTTGCGCTGCCAGAACTGGCAGTCGGCGGCGCCGCCGGCCAGCGTAGCCAGGATGTAGTCGTTGATGGGGTTCACCTTCTTGACCTGCTGCGACGCGATGAACGGGCCCATGGTTGAGCGCGAGTCCACGGCCACGACGATGCCGCCGTTGTAGATGAAGGCCAGCGTGGTGGTGCCCTTGGCGAAGTTAAGCGTCTGCTCGTTGTCCTCCGTGTACTTGACCTTGAAGTGCTCGCGCGAGTAGGCGGCCGGGTCCGCCACGGGGGGCAGCATGAAGCCCGCGCCCAGGGCGTCGCCCGCGCTCGCGTCCACGCGCAGGTCGTCCACGGCCGCCATGTGCATGTTAGGCATCGCGCCGCCGTAGTTCACGGACGCGCCGCGGCTGCCGGCGCGCAGGAAGTTGAGGTTCACCACGGGCGCGCTCATAGCTCGATCTGCTCTGCTGGATTGAAGGGGGGTTCCGCTAGAGAAGAAAGGATATCCATCCTAAAGTCGGGGAGGAGATCCAAAATGGTGCAGGTTGCGCGAAGAGCCGTGTATAGAGGGAGCACATCATGGTACATTGGTGCAACATTCTGTGTGATGTGCACCACATTACTTTGGCATGGGTACACTCAGGTACGCTGTACCAGTTCATCCCGTGAGCCGGGGCGCTGGTACGCATTTTTCATTGAAGGCCCCCCAGAGCGTCCGCTTCGCCGCGCACCGATTAGCGGACGCCCTGGACGCCTTCAACCTGCCCCGTAATCAGCGGAGTGGCCAGGAGGAGGAGAGGAGCTGGGCTTGCGCACGTGGGTAAATTAAGACGCCGCGCCGGCGAGAGCATGCGTGCGACTCCAGGCTGGAGTCCAGCGGCTAAGCTTCGTGGCAAACTTTAATGGAACTTGAATAGCAAGCGCATTAATGGGAACTGCTACAATACATGTAGCTGCAAACGCCGACGCACTCGATTCGATGACAACAAAAAACACTTTCGTTCAATTATAAGTTAAGTTGGTGGTAGGCAGCGAAGGTCGCAGCTACTGTAAGGAGCTCACATCTGCAGGTTGTCGATGTGGAACCGGATCATGTCGTCGAGCACACTGGGCTGCGTCGCCATCGACTGCTGCTCATTCAGGAAACTCTCGCTGGGTGCGACGCTCGGCTGCGAGTCCTCCACCGTCACAGTCTCGTTCAGAATGGACACGAGCTCATCGAGTTGCTCGGGGTCCATCGCAATGTCCAGCGGCGTCATGCTCGGCACGGGCGACGCGCCCGGGGAAGCGCAGGATGAGCTGGGCGCGGGGCTGCACGGAGCCGCGTCCACCGTGGACACGCTGGAGGCAGGGGACAGCGGCGTCCGGAGCTCGGTCATCATGGAGATGTGCTCTGTGGCCTGCAGCAGCTCGTCCGCGCACGTGGGGCTGTCGTAGGAGGCGTCGAGACCCGGCAACGGGTTCATGTTGGCGGCCATGAGCTTAGTCTTGCGCGTGTGCAGCTCCGGGTGGTGGCCCTTGATGTGTCGGTTGAGGTTGCCGGCCGTGCTGAAGGTCTTACCGCAGCCGGGCGACGGACACACGTGCACGGGGCTGCCGAGGTGGAACTTCATGTGCTTGGAGAGCTTGTTCTCGCTGCGGAACGTGCAGATGCAGCCGGCCACGGGGCACTCGAGCGGCCGGATGGGGCCGTGCAGGCGCTTGTGGCGCGACAGGTTGCCGGGCGTGCTGAAGCGGCGGCCGCAGGTCTTGACGGGGCAAATGTGGCGCTTCTCGCCCGCGTGCTTCTTGAGGTGCTCGGCCAGCGAGAAGCTGTCGCCGAAGGAGCGCTCGCAGTACGGCACCGAGCACCGGAACACCACCTGCCGGGCCATCGTCGGGTCCACGCTGGCTGTGAGCATTGTCGTTGCGAGGAGGTGCCTGCGGAGCTGAGCTGAGCGTTGTTGACGCGGCGCGTCCAATTCCGAAATGAGGGACTGCTGCTTGCCGTTGACGGCTCGCTGAGATGGGGTGCACGCGCCGCGCCGGTCTCAGAAAACGGCCAGCGGCAGGTCCGGCCGGCCTCGTCCTCCCCAGCCGGCATCTGGTGCCAGCCGGCCGCCTTCGACAGCTTTGGTCGTCGCGACCACAGCGACGATGAACACGCGCCCGTCAGCGCGAGAGTGAGACGGTTGCACGCCGATCTCGACCGCTGGGAGCGAAGCCGTGCCTTGCTGCTTGCTGGTGCTAGTGCTGATGGCAAGCGCCGCTGTCACTCTGGCGTTGTGACACGCAACCCGATCCGGCTACTGTGGAATAGCCGGCGAAACGAGCTCTTCTTGGCTGAGCGGGGCGGCGCCGACATGGAAATGGCGTCCGCGAGTGCAGAGTTCAGCCGTTGACACTCGATCGCAGGGCAGGGTGCGACATCCTCCTCCCTCCGCCCAAGACGTCGGCAACACATTGTTGTCGAGCGGCGAGAGTTGTGCAGTGTATAAAATATTAGTGCCAGACACGACGGGTTCCCATTGAATGGGGCTGAAAGCCGGCAATACTAAGTGGAGCTACATGTACCTACAGTACGGCGCCTTCCCACCGCAGGCAAGACGCCGCAGGCAGCTGGGTCAAATCGCTCGCCAAGCTAAGCAGCAGGCAAAAGCTCCATCACGCCCGCCTCCATACCGGCGCTGGTCGAGAGAGCCTTAGATCTGAACTAAAACTCCTTTGAACTGAACTATCAGTCTTATCCGTGAACAAACATCCTGAGAATAGAAATGAAGTGCTAGGGGGTGAACATAAGCGCCTGAGTGGTGAACTGAAGGGGTGAAGGAGAGCAGGTTGCCTAGTCCTTCCGCATGCCAATCGCCAGAGAAGGGAGAAGCTACCCCTGCTTAGTGAGTCGCTGACAGTGACAGATAACTTGCCTTGCACAAATGAGCACCACGGGTGTGCGAACCGTCTTGGCCTTTCGTTACAGCATCATTGTCTCGATGTCACTATGCCGGAGGTTTTCATTATTTTCTGTTAGATCAAATGGGGTGCCTATTTTAGTAAAGATGCTCTAGCTGCTTGAATTACTCCAAACTCGCCTAGCACAAATGAGCACCACGGGTGTGTGAACCATCTTGGCCATCCTTTAGAGAGTCCTCAACTCGACATCAACACGCCAAGGGCTTTGTTTATTATGTGCTAGATCGAATGGGGTGCCTTTTTTTTTAAAGAATAACTAACTGCTAGAGTTACTCTGGACTCGACGCCGTTTGGCTTTGCCTTTTCGTTTGGATCTGGCCGGGCGGATAGAGCTATCACCAGCTTCGGCTTCCTCGCTACCAGCACGCAGCGTGTTTGCAGATACGTACGATATAGCGTCCTCCACGTCTAGCCACTCTAACGCGGAATACGTTTGCATTTTAGCTGGATGTTGGTCCCGCGTCAAGTAAAGTCAGAGAAGCTTTTGTCTTTGCGACCGGCTGCACCACTTCGTGCAGTTTGCGCCGAGCTCTTGACTCATCGTCGCGACACTTGGCCATCATGTCGGACACTTCATCCTCCGATGACAACAAGGCAACGGTTGTTGCGACTTCGATAGCTGTAGCTGTCTCTCGAATTGCACCAACAACAGAGTTTCGGATGTCTCCTGGTACCCGCCAACCTACATCGCTTATTAGGCAGCTCAGTATCGTTGAGACCGATCTTAACGCTTGCTTGGATTTGTTCGACGACCTGCATGCTTGCGAGAGGCGCAGTAGGTCACCCGTACGAATAGTAGCAACGTAGTTCGTAGTCGGTTCCTTGAGCCGACCAATTCTGCCCAGCAGAGCTCCATCCGCCACGTCGATGTTGGTGCGGTTTGTTGGCGAGCAGTGTACCAACTGAGGCGACGTCACTGGGACCAATGTAGGGACTCGATCCTTGCGCTCGTCGTACCGGTAGATTCCTTTAGGAGCTTCAGCCAGCAGAGATGTGTTGTCTTCGTGGGCTGCGAAGTATGTGCTCCTGTCTTCTGGTAGCAAGGCATCCCGTAAGCTGCGGTGGTACCGACCTGATCTCTCTTTAAGCCAATATGACGCTTTCTGGAGGTCATTCGCCGCATTCTCAGCGATTGTCCTCGCACCCAACGTGATCCATTCTGCCCGTACGAAGGAACAGAACGCAGCATGAGCCCTCATACAACAGTCTTCGCTAAATTGACGCTATACAGCTATGTTGACAGCGATGGTCTCGCCAAGCAACAGTGTAGTGCCAACTATTAATTTATACAACGTAGTCCCAATGCTAAAAAGCAGCGTCCTCAGACCGCTTCTACAGCAGTAGGTATCCTTGGCAGGTCGCGCAATACCAGCGACTTCTCTGCATGATCAGCTTCGAGCTACGAAAGCCTGGCCGAGTTGTATCTTGGCCGCCCCACCGAGTTATGGTAACTCGGCCGCCTTACCGAGTTATGGTAACTCGGCTGCCTTACCGAGTTATGGTAACACGGTCACCGTGTTACTTATATTCACCGTGACACGGTGAATATAAGCAGCTGTGAAAAGCATTACTTCCACCGTTTCTCTGGACCTACCTAAGTACATGCATCTGGGTCTGCCAGATGGCACCTATCCCTTCGTTTGCTTGATAAGGTTGTCAGTTCATTTCTAAGAAAACGTTGTTCACGATTAAGGTTTTCTCGAGGCGTGGTAACCAAAGACCATGCTGGGACCTCTGAGCCGGGCGAGGCGGTTCGTCATGGCGGACTTGCCTTGCTGGTCAAGCTTCGACTCGCCAGGATGGTGATCCGAGCGCTGGATCACCGCACCGCAATCGCAGCGGCCCGCCTCAGGACGGCGCCGTCACCGCCGCTCGATCGCGCGTTGCGGCCCGCAACTTGCGGATACAGTACAGTTATTGGGTCGAACCAAGCTGCTTGGGCTCACGTGGCTCCACTCCGCCGACCGTCGGGTCGTCTTCAGCTTTTGCCACTTCAACACTGAGCCGGGCGATACGCTTTGTCCCAGGCGCTGACTTCTCTCGGTAATCTGCGCAGTTTGCGCAGCTTACCAATGCAACCGCAGCGCGCGCTTGCCTGTAGACGACGGCGATTGTTTGCTGAGTATCCACCACGCTGCAGCCTCGCGCCCGGCGCACGAGATTCAAATGATCCCCCGCCGCCGTCTCAGTCTCTCCAGGACCATAAGCAATTCGGCGGAGCAGCTCCTCGCGAGCTTTCTTGCCACGCAACGCCGCGCTGGATCGCGTTGAAGCAGTGAGCCGGGCGGGGTGGACGCCGAGTGTAAAACGGTGCCCCTGCGACTCGCAGTGCGAAGTCCCGGCAGCACACATCACACACACATCAGTCTATCATTTGTCACGCCAAGGCGAGCACTGGGGAGAAACTAACGAGCCAAATTTCTGGTTTTGGCTCGCGAAGAGAAAGTCCCGAATAGCATATGCCCCGGACAGCCGGCAAGCCAATGCCGCTGCCGGGTACCGAGTTGCTGTAACAGAGGACCTACCGACTTACCGCATCAATAACACGGTACCTACCGACTAACAGTAACACGGTACCTACCGACTTACAGTAACACGGTACCAACGTAACACGGGTTCGTTGTCTATGTAGTAGTATGTCGTGTCACTGTGCGGCGAGGGGTGACTCAGAGCTGGTGAGCAGAGGCCGCGTCGTGATTGACTTGACGTAGCCGTTCGTGTGGCCCACCCAGGACAAGTCGGTGGCGAAGGTGTGCGACGGACAGCAGACGGTGGCTGAGGCGAGTCAGTCGGCTACTGCCACTGCCGCGAGGGCCAAGTTGAAGAGAGGAGTCGGCAGAAGATCGCAGGGGGGCGACACGTCAGGCAGGGACAAGGAGTGAGTGCGCGAGAAGGCGAGGCGACGCGAGATCTACGACGAGCGGCCAGGAGGCCACGAGAGCGGGGATGAGACGCGAAGAGGGAGAGGTCCAGGTAGAATAGGGAGGCGCCCAATGCGTAGGAGAGGCAGGAGTAAGCGGGGGCAACGAGCTGCGGCCTGGCAGCTCGACCCTCAGTTGCAATTTGTTACAGGGCTGTAGCAAGTTAAGACTAAGTACATTGCGTTGCGACCGAAGACACGGGCTGCTGAGTTAGTGCTGAGCGAGGGCGACGACTAGCTACGAGCAGTAAGAGGAGGTAAGCGAAGGCAGGCAGGCACTAAGATAAGGGGGCAGTGGCGAATAGGGCGGCGGGACCGCGGAGAGAAACCGCGGGGGTTGAGGTGCACGAGTAGCGCCTTGACCGAGGGGCGCAAGGGTCCGCGTGTGCCTTCGGGCGAAGGGCACCTGCGTCCGCTGTACATCAACCGGGTTTTGCAGGAAGCAGCCGGCGGGGCTACCCGACTGTCGGTGCCGACAACGCTTCCTCCCAGCCATCCCTATCCCCGTCTGGGCCATAAGCTGTGTGGTCACCACTGTGCGGCCCCGTGCTGGTAGCCACCGGAGCTAACGCCTTCCGCCTAGGTGTCGACCAAAAGGTTGACAATGTAATGTAATTCGTCGGCTGGCCGACGACCCGTAATGGGAATGGAGCCGAGGTGGCGAGTTACCTACATGGTGGTCATAACAGGTGCCTTCCGGGCTAGGACACGAGCGGAGTGTCTTGGCGGGCTTGGCATTAGCGGGCGACCCGCAGCAAAAGCGATAAGAAAGAGAGAAAACGAGCTAACAAAGGCAATTGTATTATTTGAAACAGAAAGAGCTAAAACCGATCATGACAACCCAGCGTGACGAACGAGCGGTGCGGCGCGCTGCGTCGCAGGAGCGAGCGGCACGCGAAGCAGCGAAACAGCAAGTTACGGCGTCCACGACGCTGGAGACGGAGGACGGCCAGACACTGCTCGTAGAAACGGAGGTGATCCGACCGGCCACGGGCAACACGCCGACGAACGCGGGAGCCGGGCAGTCGAACCAGGGAGGGCCGAACAGCGCCATGACGGCGGGCGGCCGCGGCGGTTCGGGTGGCGGTGTAACTGCCAGGGGCAGAAGCAGCAGTGGCGGTCCGGACCCAGTAGCCGGCACGTCCACAAGCGCGAGCACGATGACGAGTAGAACGCAGAGAACGAGCGCGGAGTCGACTGCGGGTGCGGCGGCGACCACGAACCCGAACGCAGCAGCGATGACGAACCCGAGCGCGATGGCGGGTGCCGCGGGGACGAGAGCGGTGGACTTGACTGGGACTGGTGACGACGACCGAGGCGGTGACGAGCGTGGTCGCCAACCACCAACACCGGGCACGACGCAGGCGGCGAGGCCTGGGGGCTTCTGGGCGGACGACGTCGCGCCGCCGCGCCAGGTGATCGTGCGAGAGAAGGCGAAGGCCCTGAAGCTCTCGAAGTTCAAGGGCCTGGACGACACGATGCGTGTTACGATGTGGCTGAAGACGGTCCGCGCTGAGGTCCGCCGACAGGCCGCGACGATGGGCGTGCAGTGGAGCGACGGCCAGCTCTACCACGAGGTGGCCGCCCACCTGGACGGCGAGGCGAAGCGGTGGTTCGCGACGGTGATGGAGTCAGTGCCGCTCGAGGAGGAGAACATCAACACCCTCGCGGGTATGCTGCGGGCCAAGTACATGACCCAGCATACGAACCCCGAGGTGGTGGACCGCCTCAACGCGAGGAGGCAGATGCGGGGCGAGCGCCTCGTCGAGTACGCCCAAGCCCTGAGGGAGATCGGGGAGCGAGGGGATGTCGGCGAGAGCTGGCTGGTGAGCGCGTTCATGAAGGGCATGAGCAGCACCGAGGGAGCGACGCACGTGCGGGGCCACCGCCCCAGGACGCTTGACGAGGCCGTCAACCTGGCCGTCCCACACGTGGGTGAGTACGGCGAGGGCTACGGAGTGGGGCTGGAGACGGCAATGACACGCTGGGACACCCGGGAAGCCCAGCACGGGCGTGGGCCCCTGGCGGCGACCACGTCGACGAGTGGACAGGAGCAGTCGGGGCTTCGCGGGAACTCAGGGAACGTGGCGACTGGGTACGGCCCGATGTGGGGCACGGCCCCGAAGCCGCCAAGGTACGATACCGAAGGGAGACCGGTATCGACCGGTGGGGCCAGTGCGGATGAATGGTGGAAAGCCATTCCTCCAGGATTCACACTGGTACCTACCGGTAAGGGAGCCAGTGCGGGCGGCGGCTCGAAAATTCAAACGGCTGGCGGGGAGCCGCTGGGCACACGCGGCAAACGGCAGAGTGCCAGCGATCAGAATGAACGCCGGCCCGCGAAGACGTTCAAGGTGGAAGCTGCCTTCGGCGGCGGTGCTCAGGTGGCCAGGCGAACTCCCGACCCCACGCTAGCTACACGCGAGGGCCGACTGCGCAACCTGGAGCGGTACCAGGCGCGCGTGCAGCGCACCCAAGCCGGAAGACAGCCTGCTGCGCCGAGACCGGGCGTGGAGTGCTTCTACTGCGGGCAAGACGGCCACTATGCGCGCGAGTGCGAACTCAAACAGGCCGACCTGGCCGCTCAGAACGCAACGGCCAGGAGGAAAACAGCGGATCGGCGGCGGGAAACGGCCCGCGAGCGTAAGGGCCCCGGCCTTACAGCTCGCGAGGTCTGACCCGGGTAAGACGCGAGGAAGCAGAGCGGCACGCGCGCGAGGCCGAGGGCGCAACGGCCGAGGACGATAGCGAGGAGCGGCCACTGGAGGAAGCGGCGGTCGAGGCAGAGGGGTGCACCAAGACGGGTGCGTGCAGAGAGCGCGGGTGCATGCTGCGCAGTGCTGGACACTGGGGATGGCGCGGCGTGCACAACGACGGCAATGGACGGAGGACCGGCGACGGTACCGCCGGCGGACGAGACGGGAACGGCGGTGGTGCCCGACACCTCGCGAGAGACGCCGGGAGAAGCGTCGACTGGGGATGGCGCGGCACCCGCGGCCCTCGACGCGGACGGAGCGGAGCCGACGGTGACTCCCGTGACGAAGAGTGACGACGACGAGAATGCGCGGAAGCGCGTGAGGTTCGCGGTGACGAAGATGACGAGCGGGGACAATGAGACGGAGGACGGCGGCGGACGCGTGGTGGTCGATACACGCGACCTACTCGAGGCATGTGGTTTCGACCGCAACGGCGTCCCCAGTAAAGAAGAGCTGAGCGCGCGGGTCGAGGCGCAGTTGCTCGCCGTGCAGCGGATGTACGCGGAAGGCGGTGGCGTGGCGGCACCCGCCGGCGCCGGGCCACGCGACACCGACGGACGCGACGACCCACGATACGGGCAGACGGCGGTATCTGAGCCGCTGGGAGACGGCGACGAACCGAAGGACGGCACACTGCATGTCCACGATGCAGTGACGGAGGAACTACGGGTACATGACCGTACCAAGGCCAAGGTGCTACGCGTGCAAGTCAAAGACGTGGAGCAGCGGCGGGCGACCCAAGTGGAGGCAGCGCGACGAGAGCACAAGCGTCAGAATCGCATCGAGTACTCGAAGGCTCGACGACGACGGCGGGACGAACGGAAGCTGCGAGAAAGTCAGCAAGAGCCGACCTCGGACAGCGCGGCAGGGTCATCTGCGCGTGTTGGCACGGAGCGGGCCACGGCTGGAGGCCCGACGGCCGACGAAGGTGGCGAACGAGCCGTCAGCGAGACGGAACTGCGCCGATCACGAACACGACGACGTTACGAGAAAAGAGCACGGAAGGCGCAGGCCAAGGAACAACGCGAGCTGCGTGCAGCGCTCGTCAGGGCGCAACACCCGGCCAACGCCTACTTTGCGTTCGGGAAGCGGAAGGACGCTGACGGAGGCAGGGCGATGAGCGAGTGGCTAGAGACTCTGCGTGCAAACACAGGGGCACTAAGCAACGAAGCAGACCTGAACGTGGGAGAGATGAGTGACGAAGATCGGGAGCTGTTATTACAACTATTACGACTTTACCCTACGATGTTGGAACCGCGGGACGGATGTCCGCCGATGACGACGTTGGGCGTCGAACACGAGATCCACACCGGCACGGAAGCGCCAGTCAAAGTGCGCCCGCGACGGCACGCACATGAGGAACAGCGGATCATCGACGAGCAGGTGGACGAGATGCTGCGGGGCGGAGTGATCGAAGAAGGGCATGGGGCGTGGGGCTTCCCAGTAGTGCTAGTGAAGAAGAAAGACGGTTCGGTGCGGTTCTGCATCGACTATCGAATGCTGAACGCGATCACAGTGAAGGACGTATATCCGCTGCTGCGGATTGACGACACGCTGGACCACCTACATGGGGCGAGGAGGTTCACGACATTGGACCTGCACTCCGGGTATTGGCAGGTGCCCGTTGCGAAGAAAGACCGAGACAAGACGGGGTTCGTCACCAGGCGAGGGCTCTTCCGCTTTGTGCGGATGCCCTTCGGTCTGGCCAACGCCCCAGGCACGTTTCAGCGAATGATGGACGCGGTCCTCCGAGGTCTCACCTGGCAAAGCTGCCTGGTTTACCTCGATGACGTGATCGTGTTCACCAAGGGCGATGTTGCGCGGCATGTGGTCGAATTGGCGGCGGTCCTCGAGCGACTCTCGCGAGCCGGGCTGTCACTGAAGGCCAAGAAGTGCACGTTCGGAGCCGAGAAGCTCGAGTATCTCGGCCACGAACTCGACGGAGACGGAGTACGACCGATGGAGAGCCTAGTGAGCACGGTGATGAACTTCCCGGAGCCACAAGACGCAGACGCAGCGAAGCGTTTCGTTGCTATGGCGGGGTACTACCGTCGCTTCGTGCCAGAGTTCGCAAGCAGGGCGGCTCCGATCACGAAATTACTACGAAAAGGAGTAGTTTGGCGTTGGGGCGAATCCCAGCAGAACGCCTTCGACGATCTGAAGAAGGCGCTGACCGAACGCCCCCTGTTGGCCTACCCGGACTTCTCGCGGCCGTTCCGGTTGGTCACAGACGCGTCAGCGGTGGGGCTCGGCGCTGCGCTGATGCAGGACCAAGGCCACGGCGAGCAGCCCGTGGCGTATGCGTCGAAGGTGAATTCGGAGACGGTGGCCCGGTACGGCATCTCCGAGCTGGAGTGCACGGCGGTCATCTGGGCCGTCAAGTTGTTCAGACCGTATTTATACGGGCGGCGGTTTCAGCTGGTGACAGACCACTCGGCCCTGAAGTGGCTGATGTCGTCCACTACGTTGAGTGCGAAGCTCCACAGGTGGGCGTTGCAGCTCCAAGAGTACGATTTTGAGGTGATCTATAGGCCGGGAGCGGACAACGTGGTAGCAGACGCGCTGTCGCGCGCACCGGCAGGCATGGTAGCGACGATCCGGCCCGGCAGCGAAGAGCGAGATGGAGGGGCGGCACGCGGAAGTGCCAATGCGATTGGCGGTGACGACGGGCCGCGCGACGACGAGCCACAGCACGGTGACGAGACACGGCGCAGTGTCGAAGCACAGCGTGACGACGAACGGCGGCAAGGTGACGAGGCACAGCAGGATGACGAACAGCGGCACGATGACGACCGGCGACGCGCCGGCGAAGCACAGCGCAGCGACGAAGCGCGTCGAGGCGGTGAAGAGCAAGCGGCGGCTGGCGGCGAAGGCCAGCTGACAGAGGCGCTGATCCGAGCGGAACAGGCTCGTGACAGAACGGTGCAGAAGCTGCGGCGGAAGGGCAAGTACGGGACCCGATCGATCGTGGTGGTGAACGATGTGGTGTGCATCAAGGAAAACGACGGGAGCACGCGAGCAGTGCTGCCAACGGCCCTGTGGGCAGCGGCGCTGCGTGAGAGCCACGACTCGGTGTACGCATGCCACTTGCGCACACCGCAGACGTACGCGCGGATCTCTACGACTTACTGGTGGCCCGACATGAGGGCTCATGTGCAGCGGTGGGTTCAGTCGTGCAGAGACTGCGGATCCAGGAAGGCGAAGGCTAAAGAGGTGATACCCCCTCTCCGAAGCCAAGGCGTTGGTGAGCCAGGAGACAGGTGGGCGTTGGACGTGGCAGGACCCCTTCCAGTCACAGCGGATGGCAATCGCTACGTGGTGGCAGCCGTCGATTACGCCACACGCTACGCAGTGGTAGCGGCGACACCGGCGCACACGGCTACGGACGTGGCAAAGTTCATGATGGACAAGTTGGTGTTCGTCCACGGGCCCATGAGGGAGGTCGTGATGGACGGCGCGCCGGAGTTGAACGGAAAGGTGGTGGAGGCGCTGGTTGACATGCTGCAGGCCAGACAGCTTACACCGGTGCCGTATCGGCCAGCCTTGCTGGGCTTGGTCGAGAGGTTCCACAGAACCTGGAAGGACATGGTCTCTATTTACGTGGCGGCGGCGCAGGATGACTGGGACCGATGGCTCCCGTGCGCTGCGTACGCCTACAACGGCGCCAGGCATTCGGGTACGTGTGACGAAGCGCCTGTGCCTTTTGCTCAGGTTGCTAGACCGCTCGACCTTGGTCTTCGCTCAGCCCTTACACCACTTGGCTCAGCCCTGCTTAGCGCTGCAAGAGTTCCGCTCAGCTCCTTCCACTGAGCGAACACTCCCACTCCACTTCGCTGGGCTTGGCCGCTTGGACTCTTGGCTCAGCGCCGACTTGGGTCGGGCGAGGCGTGTGTTCCCCACTCTGCGATCCCCTTGGCGGTTCTTTCGATCACGGCTACGCTGTGGGCCCAGACTCGCGTCGGCCACACCAGCTGCTGTCGATGTTGAAGGTTTTCCGGAGGTGTTCCCAGACGAAACTCGCTCTCCACTTGGCGAGTCCCAGTCCGCACGTGTCCACAGCCCGAAATGCCCCGGGTTTTCTTTAATGAACACAACACCACACACAATAGCCTCTACTTCCCTCTTTGGTTCCGGCTTAGAACCACGACACCCCTTCTTTCCCGGTCGGCCTGGGTCTGGGCCGAGCTTGCCTTTTATTTGTCTGAGCCTAGGCAAGGCTCGTACCAGCTTCTCCTTTCTTCTCTACGAGTCAAGCTACGACCCGGTTGGTTGGAGTTAGTTGGCTCGGTTTGAGCCTAGTCCGAATCCAAGGCACTCACACACACCCTGGGACTTCCCGCGCACCAGGTCCACAATGAACCGATACTAATAATCACACAATGCGCCGGGGCACGCCAATGTCCCCAAGCACACAATACAATTATCCTGCCTAAACCTTAGAATGGATCACCTTCCACCCGAAAATATGAAATACACCCGAAGATGTAACAGTAATATGAAATAACCGTACTGCCGTCGCACCGAGGCACGCTGACAACGTTGATATGTTAGCTTGAATTTGTGTGGATGATCGCAAAGACACCTTCTGGCCAAAGACCTCCACCACTTGCGTCCTTCGGGGCAAAACGAACTCTGTTTAAATTTAACACATGCACAAACTAGGACTCACTAAGTGGGGGCGCGATATCCCCCTGGGTACACTCTGACTGGCTGCGCGAAGAGTGTCGGCTGTATGCTTACCGAGCGCCCTTGAAGTTCCGCCTGAAATCTTTGGTCTCAGCCAATGCGGGGGCTCCATGCTGGCGGGCGACGTCTTGGAGTCGCTGCTGGCCGTTGGGATCCGCTTGAAGTGTCTGCGATCTTGAGCGGGCGCACCCAATGTGGGCTTGATTACGGCCGATTCACCGGATGAGTGTACTGGCCAGTACCACCAACTTCGAAGTCAGTACCACTGTCTGAACTTAAGTCCAGCGACTCTTCACCCGGCACTTCAACTGGCCTTCGACAACTCCGCTCAAGTCCATGCCACTCCGCTCAGGTCCATGGCACTCTGCTCGGCTTCTCGACTCAGGCAATGCCTCCCGACGTCACATCCAAGGCTGGGCTCGGACCCATGTCACTCCGCTCAGCTCGACATCTTGGGCGAAGGCTCCATGAGCATGGTGGGTACTCGGATCGCGTTCGACACGACCCCGCTCGGACGCCTGCTCCATGACTCAGCTCGCCACCTTGGGCAACAGCTCCGCAACCACGGGAAATGTCAATACTCCGATTCCGCCAGACTTCCGCTCAGCTCCTCGACTTGAGCGGGGCTCGGGTCATCACACTCGAGGCTCAGCTCGGACTTCGCGCAACTTCTCTCAGCTTTCTGGACTCGGCTCGGGCTTAGGATGTCTAATGCCAGACATCTCGGGTCCCAGACAGGCATTGCTCAAAGCCGGGGTCTGAGCGAAGCTTCGCCCAGCCTTCAGGTTCCGCTACCTCCGTCGCATGTCTCGTGCCGACAGTTGGTGGTCCAAGTCCATCTCAGCCATGTCGTACTTGAAGTCCACTTGATTGATACGGGTCAGCTGGACTTTGGGTTCGGTGGAGAAATCCACTGGGCCTCATCACAACCGTCCCTTATGAGTGTCGGGTCCACGGAGGTCATTTCCGACTTGGACCCGGCGCCCATAACCCAGATGACTCGCATCGCCTCTTCCCACAACCGTCCGATCCTGCCGAACTTGTGGAGCGTAGTTCCCGCTCATTTGCGAAATTCCGATCAAGTGCAGAGACCGCGGTGGCAACTTCAGCAGCAACAACTGCTGCGCCTCCGCAGTCACCCGCACATCTTCATCCGCATTCGCCGCTTCCGCTGCTTCGTGCCAAGCATGACAGAGTCGCGGCAGTCCGGCGCGCCGCCTGTGGGCGGCACAAGTCAAGATCCTGCGTCGCAGGGCACTCCCGCGGCGCTCCAGGCCTCGTCTAGCGCGCCACCGGCTACGTCTACCATGCCCGCGTCTTCGGCATCGCTGCAGTCGCTGCTCACAACGTCGTCAACACCGCCTGAGGTGGCACAGGGCGCGCCCGCAGCGTCCACATCCTTCATCTCGCCAGTAACGACTGAAGCCACTCCGTCAGGCGCGACATTGGCGCTACCGAGCGCCACAAGCACGCCCACGGCCAGCGCCACCACGTCTGCGGCTACGTGCACCGCATCGGCGGCTTCCGGCAGCGCTCCGGCATCTTCAGCAGCGACCACAACGGCCCCGGGGCTCGCAACGACTACTCCTGCATCTTCAGGCGACGCCACAGCGCTCATGCTTCGTCCAACGCCCGCGGTGCCGTCACCTAGCACGCTGCAGACGGCTCAAGCTACCATGCAGAGTGCGCCGGCAACGAGCACTATATCTGGATCACTCCACACTGTCGAAGCTTCGCGCTATCAGGTTCCATCCGGTCAGCGTCTGCCTTACGAGCCGTGCTGTACTCCGTGGCACCAGCTCACTCCCCCTGGGCAAGTCATCGTACCGGCCACGCTCGAAGACCTGCGCGATGGTGCGCTCATGGCGTGTGCCCCGGATGGTCTGAGCTGCTTGATGGACGTCACTCAATTCTCTTCGGCTGAGCTAACGCGCTTGAGCGTGCTCATGGGCCGAGATGCTGCCAGCGACCTGCTACAACTCCTCTCAGGTCCGCCTCCCGACATCACGGATCCCCGGGTTAGAGCCGCGCTGGACCGAGAGATGATTCCACTCGCGCAGAGCTTTGGGGTGGACCAGCTCGCGTCTCGAACCTTCCGGACCACTCAGTACCTTCAGCAGGCGGTGCAGTTCATCCAAGCGCTCGAGCGGCAAAGCTCAGGTGGTACCTCCGTTCCTGGTGCTACAAGCACAGACCTGAGAAGCCAATTCCTTGCCCCAGCTCTCAAGCGCCAGAGTGACGCGCATAAGGCCGAGCTGCAGCGTACTCAAGCTGCACACGCAGTGGCGCTTCAGACAGCTGCCGCTGGGGCTTCTGGAGGCCGGCTCACTGATATCACCGCGGCCGCAGAGATCCAGAAGCTCAAGGATGACTTGGACAAGACGTTCAAGCTAGGCTCTCGTTATTGTGCTGACAAGATCCAGGCGGAGGACGACTTGGAGGAAGCGAAGAAGAAAATCGCCTCACTCGAGTCTGAGCTCACAACGTCTCAAGAGCGTATCGCTGATCTTGAAGCGCAGATCCAAGACTCTAGAGCGTTCGACCCTGGAGCTCTCTGTGATTTCTTGTTCCACGGCAGCGCGTTCAAGGGCAACTGGCGTCGGCTGCTCGAGCTTCTGCAGCTCTACCGGACTGGGAAACCGGCTCCTGCCAGCTATCGCACCACGATTCAAGTCTCGGCTCGCGACCTCGACTTCGAAGACTCTGAGCCATACACGTCCCAGGCCGCTCAGTCGAACAGCGCTCAGCATCCAGCCTCCTCACATTCGGGTTCGACTCAAGCTCTCACCACTCCGACCAGCGCGTCCCTGCCGGCTACTCCTTCGGGCACTCCCCCTATGCTCTCACTCGGCCGGTCGTCTTCATCCGGATCTGGGAAGCAGCGACGCAAGCCGCTCAAGTCCCTGCCACTGGCTAAGGCCCTGGCACCGAGCAGTTCGCGGAAAGCTGGTGGGCTGAAAATCAAGACCAGTGCAGCGCCCAGCTCGTCAGCTGCTCCTGTGACTGTGGTCCTGACTCGCTCCGCTTCCAGCACGTCGAAGGCTGTGGCGTCAGTACTCAAGCCATTCGCCAAGCGCATCGCTCTACCTCGCCGCCCGAGCTCCTTCATGCCTGAGCGCAAGAATGCCAAGAAGGAATCGCCCAACGCTCGCTCGGATCTGGACTCAGCGAAGGCTGTACCGAACCAGTTCAGCTGGGATGGCACGCGGGCTGACGTCCGAGAACTCATGTTGGCTGGCGTAGCGTTCTGGGATGCGGTGGATGAAGTCCAGAAGGGCCAAATGCTCCACGACCAATTTGGTAAGAAACACCTGATTTACATGCTGGCTTCAGCCATGTACTGGGAGGCCTTGGACGGCACCCCGTGGATGCGATACGTCCCCGACAAGTACTTCGATGCGGCTGCTGTCAAGATCCAAGCCCCGGACATGGTCCGGATCCCGGAGCCTTGGCGCGAGTTACCCAAGCAGTCAAGCTCGAACGACGCAGATTCTGAGTCGTCTTTCATGTCGGTGATGTCTTCGGAGGACACTGATGACGATGACGACGACCTGAGCTATCATGGCACTAAAACCAAGGCGCCAAGTTCCATCAGTACCCGCTCTCAGAGCTCTCCTGCTGGCACCAAGCGCCAGCGAAGCTCAACTTCCTCCGGCGGTGGATCAGGGTCCAAGCGTTCGCGCGTGGCTTCTGGGACAACTGGGACTTCGGCTGATCAAGAGCATGACGATACGGAGTCTGGTGAAGCGGGCGTAGACAACGGCGTTATTGAAGCGCCCAAACGAGGAAGCTGGTTCCACTACGGCATCCGCGTTCAGAAGCAGCATCACCAGACCATCGGGTTTCCGGCCTACATGCCGTCCAAGACTGGGATCGAGCAGCTTCACAAGCGCACCGAGTACGCCCAGTATCTGGAACTGCTACGCTCAAACCCTTGGGATGACATGTGGGAAGGTCGCGTGAGCTCGCTCGTGTACCACACGTACGCTGAGCTCACTACCGAGATGTGCGAGGCCATCGTCGTGATTGCTGGTTTCATGAGTGCTTGGCGTCGAGCTTACTGGGAGCGGCTGCACTGGTACCCATTTCCTTCCAAGATTGACTTCGCGCAACTCGCCAAGGATTTGAATTTGCCCGAGCTGGCCAGCGCTTACCGAGAGCGGAAAGACCGTGCCCAAGAGTTCGAGCTGCGCCGCCGTGATCTACTCGACCAGCTCCAGAAAGTCAAGGGCTATTCGGACCGACTCTGGTATGAGCCTGGACTCTGGGTTGTCCTCAAAGACCCGTGTCACTGGATCCTCCGTGACCCGAAACTCAAGATTTCACTGGCCGACCAGCTCTTCACGCTGGACGATCAAGAACCGGTTCGTACTCAGTGGGCGACGTGCCGCTCCGAGACGCAATTCCAGACTCTGGTACCGTCGGAGCTCAAACTCAAGAGCCGAGCCGAGCAAGATGCCAACCCAATCATCCCAGCACCGATGTACGATCACGATACGCTGGAGCAAGTGCTGCACGCTATGGATGCTGCGCAAGAGGAGGAGAGCGAATAGGCGTAGGCAGCAAGCGTTCATCATCATTTCAATTCACCACTCATTTTGACCTTGCTTCTCGATCTCTCTCTCGGAATCTCAGTACTTTGATGCAGGCACACCTCGTCCTCAGTCATTATACTCCACGAGAAACTCCAAACCACTCTCCACGCCACTTAGCGTAGTCATAAATTCACTCAATACAAATGTTCACACATAGAACGTCACAGCAACATACACAGGTCCACACCCTGGGGTACCTCTACTGGGCGTCAGGCTCAGGAGGCTCATCCCCAGCTTGGATTACTTGGAACCGTGCTTTAGCCTTGGCGCTCTTGTTGAACTCGTACAGTAAAGCTCCACAACTTAGCTGGGACATATGAAGCCACTCAGTGTCGGGATACCCCTTCGATTTGACCAAGTATTCACGGACTCTTCGGGAGGTCCGGGTCCGCTTGACCCAGCGCACATCTTGGATGGCCTCCACTTCGTACACGTTCTGAGCTTCATCAGGTTCTTCAGCATCTTCGGGCAGCAGAGCTGCGTCCAGGTCATCATCCTCAGCAACTTCGATCTCCACAGTAGGCCGTTCAGGGAACAGGGCGCGCGGCTTGAGCCGGCTTATGTGAACCCAGGGGTACAGCTTGTACCCAGTTCCCTCGATCTTCAGCTTACAGCGGAAGTCGTCTGAGGTTTCCAGAATCCGGAACGGACCGTGCCAGAGGTGAGCGAACTTTTTCGTAAGCCCAGGTTGTACGCGAGCCAGGTATAACCACACAGCATCACCAACTTCGAAACCCTTCTTGAGTCTCTCAGACAGCTCAGCCCAGATCTTTGTCTGAGCAGCTGAGCGCTTGACTTTGGCTTCAGCTTGTAGGTCTTTGGCCCAGGCCTGAGCGTACTCGTACTCACGCTGAGTCTTGCGGCGCCACTCGTAGGCAGTCTTCTGATCCAAGCCTGTCGGAGATGGTCCCAGCATGGCCGAAACGGTGCTATGGGGGTCCCAGCCGTGAACCAGGTAGAACGGCGTGTCAAGACGAGTAGCGTCAAAGGACGTGTTCAGAGCCCACATCAACTTCTCCACTTGGTCGTCCCAGTCGCTCTGGTCTGGCTCAGCGACATACGCTCGGATAGCTCGGACCACCGTTTGCACTGAGCGCTCTTGCTGACCGTTTGCCTGAGGTCTGTACGCTAGAGTCGCGCGCTGCCGACTTCCCAGCATCTCACGGAATCTGGCAAACACTTCGCTCATGAAACGTGGATCCCGGTCATGGCGGAGCATAGAGCTTGCACCAAACCTCTGGAACACACACTCCATGTAAGCTTCAGCGACATCTTGAGCTGTGGTCAGACTCATCGGCTTGCACATGATGAAACCCGAAAACGCGCACTGGAATAGGAGCAAGAACACATTTCCACGATCGGACTTGGGTAGATGCGTAACAAAATCCATGGAGACCACTTCAAAAGGCTTAGTCGCCAAAATGTTTCCCGGCGACGGCCCAGGGTTGGGCGGAGCTCCCTTGGCAGTGACACAATCCACACATTCCTTCACATAGCGTTCCACATCTGCATACATTCTCGGCCAGTAGTACTCTTTGCGCAGTCGTTCGAAAGTCCTGGTGATCCCTTGATGACCTCCTTGGAACTCCTCATGACTGAGTTGAAGCAAGTCATCTCTAAGTGCCGTTGGTACAACCAATCTCAGATTTCCAGCCGCGTCCCTGGGCCTTCCCGGAGTAGCTCGACTCAGATAGTATAGGACCCCTCGCGAATCCAGAGTGAACTGGTCCACCACCTTGGCCACGTCTTCAGCTTCAGTAGCAGAAAGGTTCCCCAAGTCTCCGTTTAGATAATCCTTGAGCTTCTTCGTCCAGGGCTCAGCTTCTTGTAGCACTAGGATGCGTCTCCATCGCTCGGCGATTGACGCAGCAGGAGTGGCTGCTTCAGGGGAGTACGCTGGAGTCTGCTCAAGTGGGGTTCCAGCATTCTGGGCTGGGTCGACACCTTGGTCGGAGTCGTCCCTGGCCACTGTAGGCTCAGCGTCCCTGACCCGAGCTTGATTCCTCGTCACTACGAAGATCTTGGCACTGGGCAGTAGGGGTTTGGCTGCATCTTCCAGTCGAATTGGCTCGGCTACCACTTCCACGTCCGTTTGAGTATCAGGCTGCTCAGTTTCAGGTTCAGCAGGCTCAGCGTCGTTCACCTTGATCAACTTCTCCGGGATCCGATTCAGCTGCTTGAGCTGAACCAGTTCAACCGGGTCTTCGATAGTGATGGCACCTTGAGTCACCACAGTCTTCGTCGTGAGGTAGTCCGCAGCCGCGTTATACTCCCGCTTCACGTGCACCAAGCGTAGTCGCTGGAACTCTGGGCGGAGCGTCTCGAACTCAGCCAGCAGCACCTGCAACCCTGGGCTCAGACACTGGATCAAGCCTTGGGCTTGCTGAATGACAATCCGAGAGTCGCCGACTACCACCAGATCTGAGATACTTCGAGCCTTTGCCATGCGGACGCCTTCGAGCAAACCATGATACTCAGCCTCGTTCACTGTGATGCCCTCGAAATGGAATCCTCGAGCTTCGACCACGTCCCAGGACGGGAGCTTCCACAGAATGCAACCAGAAGCACCTGAGCGATCTGAGAGTTTGGCGGCTCCGTCGAAGCTGAGCAGCCATCCTTCATAGTTCGCTTCCAGCATCTCCAGGCTGATTGGTGGGGCTCGGACAACTCGTCCCTTGTCTGGGATAAGGTTCTCTGCGATCTTGTCCAACCGGTCACGGGGTGTGATCCCGGCTCCCATGATCGCGGCCAAACCATCCTCATCGCGTTCCACCTTGTGCACTTCCAGAGGCCAGGGTGACAAACGTGCAGCCCACTGCTCACAGCGTCCCTCCAACGATCGAGACTTGAACAACCACTTCAGAACAGAATACCGGGTGTAGACCTTCAGCAGCTTACATCCGCTCAGCATCGAGTAGAAGACTCTGAGAACTCGGAGTAATGCCACCACTTCCTTCTCGGCTGGGTGGTACCTGAGTTCCTGATCATGCAGCGTCCTTCCAGTGTATCGCACCGGGAAAATGACTCCGTCGTATTCTTGGCCCAGCACTGCACAGACCGCCCAGGGGTTGGCGTGTAGAATGATCACAAACGGCTTCTCCCTGTCCGGGTGTCTGAGCAGCGGGGTAGAGACGATCTTCTGCTTCAGGATTTCTAACGCCTCCTTAGCTCGGCCGAGGTCACGCCCAGCTTGGATCTGCTCATCCGTCAACTCGTAGAGCACAGATGCTACAACCGGAAGGTCTTCAATAAACTTGTTGTAGTAGTTGAGACTCCCCAGGAACGACTGCACTCCTTTCAGCGTCGACGGGAATGGCAGATCCTTGACTCCCTTGGCAATCTTCGGCTTAGCTCGGATTCCCTCTGCTCCAATCTCATGCGAGAGATACGAGATAGACTTCTTACCAAACTCACTCTTGGGTAGGCTCACCGAGATTCCCCAGTATCTCAGCCGATAAAGCAAACGGTCCAGGACTTCGCACATCTGGTCCCAGGTCTCCGCTCCATACGCGATGTCATCGATGTATGAGCTGCGTCCTAGAACAGGGCTCAGCTGGGGCGGTGCCGGAATGTTTCGTCGGAATACAGTAGTCTCCTCAGACAGAGGCGGGATTTCTTCCTCCTTGGCAGAGTCATCCACTTCAATTCCCAAGAACTCCAGCACGTCCGGATCAACTTGGGCTTCCTCACAGGGCGGAAGGCGCACAAAGCCCCACAGGCAGTTATCCAACATTTGCTGGTAGATCAACGGGGCATTCTTGAGACCAAATGGCATACGCTTCCACTGGAAGTGTCCCAGAGGACAGATGAAGGCTGAGATCAGCTTAGCTCGGAGTGTCATCGGCACTGCCCAAAATCCACTGGCCATGTCCAAGCTCAGGAACCACATTGCTTCCTCAAACCCAATCAACAGATCGTCAATCAAAGGCAGAGGGTAATGCGAGAGCTTGATCAGTTGGTTGACCAGTCGGTAGTCGATGCATAGCCGGATATCCACGCCGTTCTTCTTCATCACAATCACAATTGGCGAAGCCCAGTCTGAGTGCGAATACTCGATGAGCCCAGTCTCTAGCAGCTTCTTGATCAAAGCGAACACTTTATCGAGCAAGTGTGTCGGAACCTGCCGGGACCTCTGAGCAATGGGTTTCGCGTCACCAACATCCAGATCACAGACAACTCCACGGGCGGGAGCTGGTACTGCATTCCCGTCCCCGAGAAAACTGGCGTGATGTCTCTCCAGAATCCTTCGCACTTGGGCGTCCATTTCTGGAGTCGTAACGCCTGGTTCTCCCACATTAGCTGTTGAGAGGTCCGCGTTTGGACTGAGATCTTTCAACTCCGGAAGAGCGGCGAGCTGGTCTCGGAGGTCGTTCAGCAATTCTGTGCCTTCATGGAAGTACACCGTAGCTTCGTCAGCACCTTCACTGATCTCTACCCGGAGGCAACGAGCATAGGCTTCCTGGAGACAGGCAAACGGATCCGACACGAGACCTGTCGGCTCAGCCTTGAATACTCGACTCAGTTCATCCCGAGCTTCCTGAGCATCCACACCGCCTCCAGCAGGAGAGGTCTGAGCTGAGCTTGACTCCACAGAGTTTGGCTCGGTCGTAGACTGAGTGTCATCCTCTTCCAATGCACTTCCTTGGTTCGTCCCTGGCTGCACATCATCTGGGTGAGGCGATCGCGGCAATGGTGGCTTCCATGAGGCAGGACGCCCTTGAGGTGTCCGAGCCATCTTGACTTGAGCGGACTCAGGCGACACTGTGTTGGCGGCGTACGCCTCAGCTCTGCGCTGCTTCATGTTGGCTCGGTCTTCTTTCGGGCCATCGGACTGCTTCAACAACAGTAGCTTCGCAGGTCGCTTGTAGGGTGGCCTTTCCACAGCCGGCGGAGCGTTGAGCTCAGCTAGCCGAGCTGCCTCCTCTTCTCGTCTCAGAACGTCTGGGGAAGGCTCAGCTTCGTAGATGAGCTGGGCCCAGTCACGGTACTTCCTCGAGTAAGGTCGCACGAACCGCTTTCCGTTAGGCAGGTAATCCTTCTCCACCAGGCAAGCAACCACAGTGTGTTGGCGGATCATGACTTCTCGTTCTGAGATGTTGACCACCTTGACTGCCTTGGGCCTCCGCCCGGGTCCATAGATGAACTGTGTAACCCATTGATCACCGCGCCCAGCCCAGGGAATTACCTTCTCTGGGTCAGCTTGGTGATACTTGACCGGGACTACTACAGATTGTCCAGGGTAGAGGTAGGCGGTCTCGTTCAGCCAGACGCTGACCTCCAGTCCGACGTGGTCGATCTGGGGACCTCCAACCAACAACAGAGATTCTTCGTCCGGCAGTCTCACGACGCCTTCACGAGCACAGAGTCGCACTCCAGCAGCCACCATGAAGTCCATTCCGAGAAGACAGTCCACTCCTTCACCGATGTTGCCAACCCAGATATTCATGACATACACCACGCGCACTCCCAGTGTCAGCTTGATCCTAGCTTGAGCAGTAATGTAGGTCGGGGCGTCTCCCATCCCAGTTACTCTGAGCCTGAAACCACGGCGTAGCTTGAGCTTCAATCTGCGTGCAAGATCTAAGCCCAAAATGCTTGTCGTAGCTCCAGTATCCAGTAATATCTGCGTTCTGTGATGAAAGACTGCTCCATGCACCATCGCCATCTTCCGCTTCTCGCCAATCAACGTGTGCTCACTCCACCAACCATACTTCTCGCCCGGAGTCAGAGAAAACTCGAGATGATTCTCCATTTCATCCTCCGGGTCCAGCATGTTGAGGTCAGTATCGAAAGTGTAAACACCAGCTTCATAGTAAGAAGTTGTACATTCGGGGTTATCTCTGCGCCAACATGGAAGGGCTGGGCCCACATATGCAAAGGCGCAGAGCGCTTGGGATTTAGGCTCGTCACGCACTGGTCTCCCAACCAGCGAGCCTAGTGGTTTAACGACTTCTCTCGGAGCTCCGGGCTATCCAACAGAGCTTGGATCACCTCAGGAGCAAGGCCCTCAACGGAGCCTCCAGTACGGATTGCCTCGCGTACTGCCTTGAGCGCCGACCACATATCGCACAAACCCCGGCGATGGTATTCGCCACACTTGGAACACGGCTGACACCTACAGAATTGGGTCGGGTGACCCTCATCGTGGCATCGTCCACAGATAAGTCGGCTCCAGCACTTGTCAGTCGGGTGGTTACGGCTGCCACATTCGTCACATTTCTGCTCTGGGTGCTGGTCTCCTCCACGGTCATAGCGCTGAGCGTTCGGCTTCCAGGCCAATCTCTCAGCGACTCGGAAAATTTCTTCATCGGTCAGGGAGGTAGAGCGACTGGGCTCAGCCTGGGCTGAGCTCGCAACAACAGGAGCTGGCGCGGGCGCAGATGAGGGCAGGGTCCGATCAGTCGAACGATCCACTTCTTCTTCGGAATCTGCCTCATGCTTCAGGTCATAGTCGTCCTGGAAAAGCGTCTGTCGTCCCAGTCCTGGGTCAACTTCCACACCTTCTGCCTTGAACGCTCGTCCCTCAGCTCGACGTTGTGGAGGTTTGAAACGTCCAAACTGTAGTCCTTGCGCTGGGCGCCGCTTCTGCTCATAGCCCTCGTCTTGGCGGAGGGCCTCGATTCTCTTCAGGGTTTTCTCCAATTCATCCAAAGTATCGAAACGCTGTCCCTGAAGAGTAGTTCTCAGCCTTGAGTCGGTCAAAGCCTTGATGAAGCGCCGGATGTGAGCTTCCCGGTCGGCTGTCGGCCTCAAATACGGTATCCCAGCCTTCTTGGCAGCATGGTTCAGACGGTAGAAGAACATCCGAGGTGTATCGGAATCCTTCATCTCCATCGAATAATACCGCTCAGCTTTAGAGCTCAGCGTACGGCACCATTCCTTCTTGAAGACGTGAGATAACTTCCTCCAGTCCGAGCGAACATCATCCGGCAGTTGGGTGCACCAATCCTTGAGGGAACCAGTGAGTCTCATGCGTAGCTGAACCACCCGGGTCTTCTCGTCCCAGGGGGCCATCGTAGCGTAGTACATGAACCTCTCCCACCAGTTGACTCGGTCCTCCAGCGGTCCCTTCTCATCGAACTTCTCCAAAGCGTCATGGGGAATCATTGCTTGGACAACAACTCGAGTTCCAGAGCTGGTATCAGTACCCTTGGGCTGGGCAACCGCGCCGAACTGCCCTTCGAGCTCATCTTGCGACGAGTCACTCGAACTTGAGTCATCAGAGTCGGAGTCGTCCCCGTCCGAGTCCCCAGGCTTGCCAGGCTTGGTCACCCGAGACTTGCCTTTCGCTCCAGACGCCGAGGCAGATGCACGGGACTTAGACTTGGCCTCAGTATGCTTGGCTGAACTTTGCGTCTTGCCAACACGGCGGCTCGTACCACTCACTTCAGACTTGACTTGGTTGGCTTGGACCAACTGCTGCATCACGCTCGTGAGCTGGGCCAACTGCGCCAGGACCGGATCGGTCGGCGTTCGAGTCGACGCGATGGGTGCTGAGACCAGGGGGTCGGTTGCCAATGGCACACGTCCCTCACCTGAAGCGACGGGGCCAGGATATGAACTGGGCAGCTCCTGGGCTGCAAGGAGTTGACGGGTCTTCTCCTCCTGCTCCTGCATGGCTCGCTGGTGTTCTGCTTCTGCTTGCGCATGTTTCTCTCTCAACCTCAGCAGTTCCAGCTCGTGCTCCGTCTTGATTCCAGCAACTCGTTCTTCTTGGGCCTTCCGCTGTTCAGCCTGCATAGCCCTAACCTCAGCCTCTTGCAACTGTTTTTGGACCTGAAGCAGTTGCTGTGCTCGAGCTTCGTCCGCCTTGCGCTTCTCAGCTTCCTCGGCAGCGCGACGCTGGGCTAGCTTCTCCAGGGCTTCCAGTTGCTTCTGTTGTTCCGTCTTAGCTTGCTGTTGGGCAGCCGACATCTGAGCGTTGGTTGCCTGAAGCTTCTGGTACTCCGTCTGCAGTCGGGCTTGCTCCGCTTGGTTGTCTGCCAGTGCTGCACTCAATCTCGCCTCAAGAGCCCTTCGTTGGGTCTGCTCCGCATCAAGTCTGGCCCAGGCAGAAGCTTCACTCTGTTGAAAAGCTCGCTGGTAGTCTCGTTCTACTGCTGCTAGGTGGTCCGAAGTCGTCGACCTCGCGAACGCAGGCGTACTCACGTCGTACGAGTCTCGGAATCGGAATCCAGCAGACTGCGTCGGTCGAGTCTCAGCTTGCTTCGGAGCGGGGCGCTTCGATTCAGGACTGCCGGGCAGAGGTACCTGAGATGGGTGTTCAGGTTGGTACGTCCTCGGCTCAGCTCTGGCTGATGCTTGACCAGCTTGAGTAAGCTGAGGCGTAACTGAGATCATCATCCCAGGGAACGAGCTGCGAGACATCGTCGTAGCTGAGCCTCGCATCACGGTCGCCGTCGACATAGGCATGTGCGATCCAGTCCCAATCATGTAGTCAGTCGTAGACATCAGGGAGGAACCCGAGGAACTTAATCCAGACAGATTTCCACCTTCATCCATGATCATGTCAGAACCAGAGCTTGCACCAACCATGCTGGGCACTTGTTCATTGCGAAATGCGAGTGCAGTCTCTGAGGCTGCTTCACCAGAACTTCGATAACTTGGTATGGAACCTCCAGCAGAAGACCTTGTGAGCAAAGCACGCTTTCGAGACGGTTCACCTTCAATGCTCGAGGCTGGGCTCCGGGGTCTGAGACCTGTGAGCTGGAGTCGCATCACAACCTCGGGCCCCAAGAAGAGCTGAGTGTCCTCATCCATGATCGCATCTCCATCCTTGTCCAGAGGAAATCCAACCTGAGTCTCAGTGGCTTCAGCTGCCATCAGCTGGGGGTCTGAGGTCGGCCTCACGTAGTATGGGGTTGACCCGACTGCAGCCTTCCAGGCACTGAGCTCAGCTCCCAGGAATCGGGCGATGCGCTCAATCTCAAACCGGATCTGCGAATCCGGGACTCCGGCGACTTCACGGAGCGTGTGCCACACTGGGACTTGGTTCAGGAATTCATAGCCAGCTTCATGCAGCATCGTCTGCAACAGAGCAACGCATGCAACGGGTGGCATCAGTCTCAGCGTCACGCGCACCGCCTTCAGGTCGGAGACAACGGGGATCCGCCGACGTTCAGCATGGAACACATTCAGCCATCTTGCAGCGGGCGACCGAGTCACAGACATCAGGTGCCTGGCCGTAGCTCCAGCCGCTCGGATGAAACCCCAGAGATCGTAGCCACCGTGACATGGCGAGTAGGCCACGTCTACCGGATGCACGACTCCCGCGGGCACAGACATCCACATCTCGAACTGGGTTCGGCCATACGCGAGCATCTCGACCTCCGACAGTTCAGACAACTGGGCCAAGGCTCGGCTGTCGGACTCAGCTCCTTCGGGGACGCCTCTCAGCCTCTGATAGGGGCGTTGTTCCGGCCAAAGCGAACTTGACCAGGCTCCCCCGCCACCTGACGCTCCGAAGTATCCAGCTCCAGGAGTAAAGCCGAACTGGACTGGGCCCGTCCCAGTCCCAGAAGCACCTTGAGCTCGCAGCTGCATCTCTCGGCTTCCCAGCACGCTCAGTGCACCACCCTCGGCTTGGCCACCGCGGAGATCCGCGGCAGTTGGCTCTGGGTTAGCACCTCCCGGCTGAGAAGTCGTAGTCGCGGCCTCAGAAGTCCTGCGCGGCGTCAACGCTCGGCTCACAGCAGGCTCTCTCAGGCTTGGACTTTCACCAACACGAGCGCTCGGCTGAGCACTCGCTCCACCTCCTTGTCCATCCTCAGGCTTCTTCTCCTCGGGTGAACTTGGTGGCGGCACAGCAGTTTCCGTTGTCGGTGGCACCTCCGGCTCAGCACTCGTTTCAGCTTCGCCTGACGACGCAGCCTCTCCCTCAGCACTAGGTGTCCGGGCTCCCGAAGTCGTTCTTCTCGGCTTGGGCGTCCTGGACTCCGTCGGCGCCACCTCGGCTGGCAATCCAGCCACTCTCAAACTTCGCCGAAGCGAAGACTCACTCTTCTCACCTCCAGTCTTGGTTTCCTTCGAATCAGCAGCAGTCGACATGACTGTAGCTTGTCCGTCCAAAGTCGTATCCCTGATCCGGGCACGCGCACCACGTGTGACGAAGCGCCTGTGCTCTTTGCTCAGGTTGCTTGACCGCTCGACCTTGGTCTTCGCTCAGCCCCCTTGCACCACTTGGCTCAGCCCTGCTTAGCGCTGCAAGAGTTCCGCTCAGCTCCTTCCACTGAGCGAACACTCCCACTCCACTTCGCTGGGCTTGGCCGCTTGGACTCTTGGCTCAGCACCGACTTGGGTCGGGCGAGGCGTGTGTTCCTCACTCTGCGATCCCCTTGGCGGTTCTTTCGATCACGGCTACGCTGTGGGCCCAGACTCGCGTCGGCCACACCAGCTGCTGTCGATGTTGAAGGTTTCCGGAGGTGTTCCCAGACGAAACTCGCTCCCCACTTGGCGAGTCCCAGTCCACACGTGTCCACAGCCCGAAATGCCCCGGGTTTTCTTTAATGAACACAACACCACACACAATAGCCTCTACTTCCTCTCTTTGGTTCCGGCTTAGAACCACAACACCCCTTCTTTCCCGGTCGGCCTGGGTACGGGCCGAGTTCGCCTTTTATTTGTCTGAGCCTGGGCAAGGCTCGTACCAGCTTCTCCTTTCTTCTCTACGAGTCAAGCTACGACCCGGTTGGTTGGAGTTAGTTGGCTCGGTTTGAGCCTAGTCCGAATCCAAGGCACTCACACACACCCTGGGACTTCCCGCGCACCAGGTCCACAATGAACCGATACTAATAATCACACAATGCACCGGGGCACGCCAATGTCCCCAAGCACACAATACAATTATCCTGCCTAAACCTTAGAATGGATCACCTTCCACCCGAAAATATGAAATACACCCGAGGATGTAACAGTAATATGAAATAACCGTACTGCCGTCGCACCGAGGCACGCTGACACCGTTGATATGTTAGGTTGAATTTGTGTGGATGATCGCAAAGACACCTTCCTGCCAAAGACCTCCACCACTTGCGTCCTTCGGGGCAAAACGAACTCTGTTTAAATTTAACACATGCACAAACTAGGACTCACTAAGTGGGGGCGCGATATCCCCCTGGGTACACTCTGACTGGCTGCGCGAAGAGTGTCGGCTGTATGCTTACCGAGCGCCCTTGAAGTTCCGCCTGAAATCTTTAGTCTCAGCCAATGCGGGGGCTCCATGCTGGCGGGCGACGTCTTGGAGTCGCTGCTGGCCGTTGAGACCCGCTTGAAGTGTCTGCGATCTTGAGCGGGCGCACCCAATGTGGGCTTGATTACGGCCGATTCACCGGATGAGTGTACTGGCCAGTACCACCAACTTCGAAGTCAGTACCACTGTCTGAACTTAAGTCCAGCGACTCTTCACCCGGCACTTCAACTGGCCTTCGACAACTCCGCTCAAGTCCATGCCACTCCGCTCAGGTCCATGGCACTCTGCTCGGCTTCTCGACTCAGGCAATGCCTCCCGACGTCACATCCAAGGCTGGGCTCGGACCCATGTCACTCCGCTCAGCTCGACATCTTGGGCGAAGGCTCCATGAGCATGGTGGGTACTCGGATCGCGTTCGACACGACCCCGCTCGGACGCCTGCTCCATGACTCAGCTCGCCACCCTGGGCAACAGCCCTATGACCACGGGAAACATTAAACTCCAACTCCACCAGACTTCCGCTCAGCTCCTCGACTTGAGCGGGGCTCGGGTCATCACACTCGAGGCTCAGCTCGGGCTTCGCGCAACTTCTCTCAACTTTCCAGACTCTGATCAGACTTGGGATGTCTAATGCCAGACATCTCGGGTCCCAGACAGGCATTGCTCAAAGCCGGGGTCTGAGCGAAGCTTCGCCCAGCCTTCGGGTTTCGCTACCTTCGTCGCACGTCTCGTGACCGACAGTTGGTGGTCTAGGTCCATCTCAGCCATGACGTACTTGAAGTCCACTTGATTGATACGGGTCAGCGTCGTTGATTGATACGGGTCAGCTGGACTTTGGGTTCGGTGGAGAAATCCACTGGGCCTCATCACAGGGCCACACGAACGGCTACGTCAAGTCAATCACGACGCGGCCTCTGCCTCACCAGCTCTGAGTCCCCCCTCGCCGCACAGTGACAACGACATACTACGACACGCCATTCCCCGTAATCAGATCGTCCGCGATCTTGCCGGCGTCCAGCAGCACCTTCGAACTCGTTCCGCGGACAACCATCGCCTGCCGGACGGTCCTCTCCTGGCCGTCACACCGTACTGCAGCTGCACCTCATGCTCCACATCCCCCCACTATCGCCCTATGCGCGATTTCGCATCGAACTGTCGTGCGCGCTCGCAAATGTAGCCTGCTGTCGTGCCACTTGTAGCAACTCCGCATTGGGGCGAGGCGAGGGCGGCCCAGACGGCCCGACCCAATGCCGGAGTTGCTACAAGTGGCGACAGCAGGCTACATTGTCGAGCGCGCACGACGTCGAGTGCGAAATCGCGCAGGGCGATACGTGGTGGAGCATGAGGTGCAGTACGGTGTGCGGCCAGGAGGACCGTCCGGCAGGCGATGGTTGTCCGCGGACGAGTTCGAGGTGCTGCTGGACGCCGGCAAGATCGCGGACGATCTTGATGCCGGGGATGGCGTGTAGTAGTATGTCGTGTCACTGTGCGGCGAGGGGTGACTCAGAGCTGGTGAGCAGAGGCCGCGTCGTGATTGACTTGACGTAGCCGTTCGTGTGGCCCTGTGATGAGGCCCAGTGGATTTCTCCACCGAACCCAAAGTCCAGCTGACCCGTATCAATCAACGACGCTGACCCGTATCAATCAAGTGGACTTCAAGTACGTCATGGCTGAGATGGACCTAGACCACCAACTGTCGGTCACGAGACGTGCGACGAAGGTAGCGAAACCCGAAGGCTGGGCGAAGCTTCGCTCAGACCCCGGCTTTGAGCAATGCCTGTCTGGGACCCGAGATGTCTGGCATTAGACATCCCAAGTCTGATCAGAGTCTGGAAAGTTGAGAGAAGTTGCGCGAAGCCCGAGCTGAGCCTCGAGTGTGATGACCCGAGCCCCGCTCAAGTCGAGGAGCTGAGCGGAAGTCTGGTGGAGTTGGAGTTTAATGTTTCCCGTGGTCATAGGGCTGTTGCCCAGGGTGGCGAGCTGAGTCATGGAGCAGGCGTCCGAGCGGGTCGTTGTCGAACGCGATCCGAAGTACCCCACCATGCTCATGGAGCCTTCGCCCAAGATGTCGAGCTGAGCGGAGTGACATGGGTCCGAGCCCAGCCTTGGATGTGACGTCGGGAGGCATTGCCTGAGTCGAGAAGCCGAGCAGAG